>CM071792.1:29024977-30437228 GCA_036559045.1 Platycarya longipes | reverse complement strand
CCTGGGAATGTCGCTGGGCCGACAACGAGATCAGACGAGATGATAAGCACTCTTCGGTGCTGACATTACCAGTGGTCCCTCTGCTGATGGGGGCCTTAGGGGATGCCTGGTCATGGTACGTGCTGGATGCAGTTACTTAAGTATCGCCCGTTACCGAATGTCACATGCGTGGTCATTACTTTCGGTGTGAATTATAAGAACCAGGGTGTGGTGGATGGTCCCTAGGAGAGACCATGGTGCATAAGGTTAATAAAATAGATATTTTAGACTATCTTTTTTGTAAAAATGACAGGTTTTGATTATTGGTTTTAACGTGGACCATTTTTAAAGAAAATGGTTGTGGTTTTAAAGGATTTTACGTGTATCATTTTCTGGGAAAAGATGATATTTTGGGCCAAAAATGGGATATTTGGCTTGTGTTTATATTTTTTTTCTTTTGAGAAAGATGATATTTGAGTTTCATGCCATATGTGTGTCGTGTTCATCCGCGTATTGTTGTTGCATGAATAATATTTATATCTTGTGGTTTGTTTTAGGATTGTACTTACCTGCGATGTCCATTTTTGGCATTGTAGATTTTGGATGCAGAAGATCGAGGAGGTTGAGCCTGAGGAGCACGACTCCACTATTAAAGTAATTGTGTTATAATTTATTATCATTTAGAAATGTTATTCTCGTTTTTGTTGTAAATATTTTGTATTTTGATTTTCGGATGACTGTATTATTTCTCTTACTGGAGAATATTATATTAAATTGGTTTGTAGAATATTTCTAAAAAAATTCTGGTACTTAGATATTGATTTTAATTATCCGCTACTTTTATTTATGCATATCGCGCATTCACACACTTAACACTTGACGATTGAGGATGCGTGACCCATGTTGTCATCGTCCCGACGCCTCAATTCCCGTATTATTTTAAGGAAAATTTAGGAGCGTCATAGGTTAGGCAATGGAGGCACTGCTAACCCCCACCATGTTCAAGGCAGTTCAGAGCTGGGGTGAGGCTTGAGTTATGCCAGTTCCTGCACTGCAATGCTGGGCGGAAGCCCGGTTGACCTAGCTCACATATATATATATATGTGAATATATATATATATACACATTATATTTAAAAATTCTTTAATGAAACAATGTCGAGTTATCTTAGATTTTATTTAATTTCTTTAATAACATGATGTCTATTTATCTTAAATTTTATTTTATTATAGAAATAAAATGATGTAAACGATGTCGTTTCAAGGTTATCTTTCTTTTCCCTCTCTATCTCTCTCTCTCAGACTCTCTTCCCTTGCTCGTTGGCTATCTCTCTCCCACTCGCCAACTCAGCCTCTCCTGATTCTCCTCTTATCTTCTCCTCTTCTTCTACTTTTTTTCTCCTCCTTGAAGTCAGTAATTAATGGGCGTGGTTTGCAAAGAGCCGCATGGTGATTCATTCCCTTGGTTCTTTAAATCTTTGTTTAGATCTATAATGTGAAATAAAAGGAACTACTTTTGTCAAATCTATTGTTGTTAACTTGTTTGATTATTTTGAATTTTCTATCATTTTTTGATATGTTGTGGATGGATATGTTATTATGTAGATTTCTAGTTGTTTTTTCCTTAATTTGTATTTTTTATATTTTTTTTACTATTTTTCTTCATAAGCGGGCAGTGGATGAGATGGAACAAATGATCATAGAGGTCAATACACCCTCGGGATCCGAACAAATAGGTAGTGGATAAGAGCATTCTCATTAGATTAGTTAAAATGTAATATCCAATGACAATTTAGCCAATAGGGCTTAGACGAAGTCCACATTGAATTGTGTCTAAAAGCCATAAATTTAGTCAATAGGCTTAAAAAAATTAATTTTTTTAACCTATAATTTAATTAAAATAAGATTATTAATTAACATATAATAAGCAGAATGGTATATGATAAAATAAAATAAATTAATAATTATAAATAGTATATAGTTTTTAATTATTAATTACTCATTATTATATATAATATCTTTATAAATGGCTAATTCAATATAAAAATTTAATGTGAATAGTCAAATTAATTAAATTGTTTTTATATTTTTTATTATTATATAATAAAAAAATAACTATTTCAATATATAGAAACTTATGTAAATAAAATCATCAAAAATCAAATTACTCTTTATAATAAATAAAATTATTCTTTAATTTTAGATAATTCAATGTGAGAGAATTCTAATTCTGGGATTTGAAGGCCCCATCTGTCTCCGTCCATTGGGGCAGGGTTGGGAGAATGGCACCCAAGTGGGATGCGAGAGAAAAAGAAACGAGTGTAGTTGGGGGAACGCTTTTTCTAGCAGTGATTAGTGGGGGAGTGGGCCACAGCCGTTTTATTGTCTCTCTTTTTGAGCCACGGATTTGAAAGGCAGTCGATACACAGACATAAAAAAAGTCTCAGCATAGCTCTGCAGGATCTGTAGGGTATTTGCATGCATGGCCCATCTCTTTTACCGTCCCTTTAATTTTGTGTCTCTTGGGGACTGACTGAAGCAATATTTCCTGTGCATCACCTGCTCCTATTGTCAATTAAAGACAGATCTAGAACATCAGTGATAGATCTACGTGTTTATAAACCCTGCCATTGAAGTACTGAGAAAGCCCTGTTTGATCAAATGGTTTCCCCTTACCCCAGGAAAACTCAAATTCAATATAGATGATGCATATGATATATATGCATCCTCTCCATGGACAAAACAGATCATAGATCTACTTGCTTGCTGTTTTATTACAAAACTCGAGTTTTGTAAAACAAATTGTCGAGCAAGAAAATAATTTTCTTTGCATGGGTGTGGCGAGAAAGTTCTAATGTTTATCATGTACGTCCCAGTTATTTTTTATAATTTGAAGAGTCGATCTAGATGCATAGTATTGATTGCATTCAATGTTTCTATGCTATCAACAAGCTGCAGGTCAGGATTTAATTAAAAGATCGATACATCATGTATGTCATTATGAAATTTCATATAAGTCGATTAATTAATTGATCAGTTATGCGAATTAAAAGGCCATGCATGCAGAACATAATTAATGATAAAATATGTAATAAATTGTTTCCAAAAAAAGTTTTTGTTTTATTTTAATCTTTCAGAATTAAAATAATTAGAAAAATAATATTTATAATCGTGAAATGTACATACATCACTTAATAATTTTGAAGGAAAAGTGTGTAAAACATAGAATTCATGAAAAATATTAATTTTTTTAGTAATAAATTTAGTTATTTTTTAAAATAATTATGCAGATTTTATACATCTTACAATTGTATCTAGTATTATGAGCAGTGCTACTCTACCGCTACTCAGTGTGTGGAGTAGCACCGCTCAGTGTTACACTTAAATTTTAGTTTTTATTTTTATTTCATTTTTTTATTCTAAAATATTTTTAAAAATATGAAAATAATATTAATATACTAATAATTACTTTATTAATTATTAAGTAAAATAAATCAAAAAATAAATTAATATACATAAAATGAAGGTGTCAAGTTTAATGAGCAACCTAGCATTTTTCATAGTATTATTTTGTGTATGGTATTATTCAATTAAAGTTTTTTTTTCTAGGCAAGTTTAAGTAGATTAAATAAATAAACAAATTACAAGATACAAATTTAAGTGGGGTAGAACCGTAGAAGTCCCCAACAGTCTTTCCAAAAAGCTAACATATAATGCAGTATGAAAAAAAGGAAACTAAGAAAATGACTCTCGAGAGAGAGGAGCAGTGAAGCCAAAGAATGGCTCCAGGCCCATAATCACAATAAAGAGAGGGACCATCTTGAGACGATTTTAGGTTGTAGTGGGGTGTGTGCTACATCGTATTAGCTTAGGCAGACTATGAGAAATTTCTACTTCTACTTTTGTTTGATCTTCGATTATGAAAAGTAGAAATATAAAGAAGTTAGAAACAATTCTGAGTCGTCAGTGGACCACTCATGACAATGGTGACGCATGCCACTAAAGAGAGAGGTCAGGCGGCCAGAACAGGAAAACAGGCACAGCAAAAGCCGTCGAGGGCATGTATACCACAAAATCGCTGATGTGCACCGTTAGGCGCATGTGACGTGAAAGAATGCTTGAAACGAAAAAGTATAGTAGTTACCAAAAAAGGTATAGAAGTATAAGGGAAAAGGAAAGAGATCTCTCTTTTTAAAAAGTGTATTATTCAATTAAGAGTTAAAAAGTGTATTATTCAATTAAGAGTTAAACTGCAGTCCGGATTGGTGTAAAAATCAGTTTTGCAACATCCAATAATTGACTGCCACGTGGCAAATCTATTTTGTGAAACCATAGACCTAATCTACCGAATTGGCGTGTTGTATGTGAAGAACAGCCCCTCTGCAATTCTCTCCCAAAACCAGCCCCGCCCCCGCCCCCTCCCCCACCCAAGCCCAAATTCCCCATTTGCCTTCTGTAAGTTCTTTCGGTTCATCTTCTACTACTTGTTCCATTTCACCACCCACCATCCAGACATTCTCTTACAATTAATAACAGTAAAAAATTAGACATAGAGAAGAGAAAAGGAAGCGCACGACGTGATCTTCTTCCATATTATCTAATATTTATTTATATGACCTTTTCAAATTCTTCTAAACTTAAATAAAATTTACATGACCTGATTCTTGATCATTTTAATGCAGGAACGAAACACTCGTTTGAAAAATTATACAGGTCATTGACAATTTTCATTGCCCTTTGATTCGTCTGAATTCGAGTCACTTGCATTGTAACCTAATGGAAACGAAATACTGATCATCAGCTAAAGAAAGCAACGCCGCAACAATAACCAGCCAGAGAGAGAATACAGAATACCTGGATGTTTGTTGCTTAAATTCCAAACCAAAACCCGGTTTTTCGAAGCTCTGGTAATCCAAGTGCGTCCCTTCATAACAGGTGATTTAAACATGATTCAGTAATTACAAAGTTAACAACGATTACTGCAATGAACAGCAGCTACGTTAAATGATATTAAAAGCAAGGATTATTAAAAGAACAAAAAAAAAAAAAGACTAAGAAGAACTAACCGAGGATTGCAGAGGGGGAATTCGGGGTGGGGATTGTTTTTTTGGTTTTTTGGGGGGGGGGGGGGGGGGGGGGGTGGGTTGGGTTGGTTCCTCACACTGCACACGCAACACGCTAATTCGGTGAATTAGGGTTTATAAAATAAAACTGTGACGTGGCAATCAATTATTGGATAGTGTGAAATTAGCTTTTGCACTAATCCGAACTGTAGCACGACTCGTCAATTAATTGAAAGTTTTAATTTTAGTATTGGTGGTTTCAGTTTTAGTACGTTTCTGAACATGATCTGACGTGCGTATTAATTTGTCATAATGACTAGCTCGATCCGAAAGCCATACACAGTATCCGAAAGACCAACGCCAAATCATTTGACTGCCGTACAACAACATTAATTTCCGTACGTACTGTAACATATACGTCGAAATATATCGTATTTAGATTTAATTTAAATTTAAAATAAGATGAATTAAAATAAATTTAATTTATTTTTTAATATTATCATTATTTTAAAATTTAAAAAATATATATTAAAATTTAAAAAATATGTATAAAAATTTATATTTTATATAAAAAATTATAAAAATATAATAATAAAATAAAAATGAATTGAAAATATTTCTAAATTCAAACGAAATCTTTTTAAAAACAACGCATATCCGTATATAACCTTGCTTGCATTGTTAACTACTTAAATATTTAGGAAAATATTCTAATATAAATAGATTATAAAAATATAAATTCATAGATATTAATTAATATGAAAATTATTTTTAAAATTATTCTTATAATAAATAAATCTAACAAATTGTTATTCTTACTCAGATTATAATTATAATTATAATTATATATATATTGTACCAAATTAATTTATCTACGGATCAGCAACCATACAGAAACTAGAAATAAAGAATGGATATGCATGGGAAATTAGAGAAGACCGATACATATATATCTATCTATCTATATAATATGTCTATCTAACAGAATTTCTTGTTTTAACGTCTGTTAAAATTTTCCGTTAAATCTGCCGTTAAGTCCCACTTCGTATTCCACTTATCAGTTTTGAATCACGCACAGTTAATTTATTTTATTTCTGTTCGTATATTCGTCCATCGAAAAGAAATACTCTGCTCTATCAATGAACGAGTTGGTGAAACCCGTTCTTCTGGGTTGATCAGCGACGCCAACTGTGCTTCTCTGGGCAAGGAGCAACGCAAAAATGCAAGAGAGAAAGGAGTTCGGGAGGAAGGAGAGGACTTCGGCGGCAGAGACTTACCGGAAAGGCTTGGATTCGTCGGGGTTATGCTGACCGGCAGTTTCTGTGGCTGATTCCAGTGGTGTAAGGTTTGGGTTGGCTGGTATGTAGTTAGGCAGTGCTTGTTGTGATGTGGGTTTCCTGTGCGATGGACTGCTATTTTGGTAATTTGGTGGGTTTAATTGTGACTAAAGAATAGAGGGAAAGCTTTTATTTTAATATGTGATTTTAGTTAAATTTTTTGTTATGGATGCGAATTGACGCATGGCTTTTTTGGTTTCTTGATCTTATTTTTCAGTTTGTCCTTGGCTTACTTCATACATCAGGGAACTTCTTAAGGGACCTGTTTACTACGCTGCAACAATCACTTTGACTTAATTTGGTAATTTATTGGAGAACTTCCCCTATTACAATTGCGGCAATTTGTAACCTATGTGCTGGGGATGGTAATTCCTAAAGAGTCAATTGCTTTCTCTCTGATTTTCTTAGCTTGATTTGGTGGACTTTTGATGTTTTAGTAGTTAACTGCATCTCTTACAATTGCGAACCAACTCTGATCTTCCTTTTGGGTTTTCTTTGGGGTTAAATTTTGTTCAGGTTCAACAGATATTATTGGACGGTGGTTTGATAGTCATAAAACTCCATACAACAAAAACAAGTCTGTAGTTGGAAGTGTTGCAATGGCATCCGCTAGGTTTTTAGCATCTCCTGGATACTTAATTTTTCCTCTCTTTACTCTTTGGCCTCTACATAATCTATTTATTTTTCTTATGATAATAAAGGAGGTTGCCCTTGATGGTTCCCTGGGAAGCAAAGTAATGAAGCAAGTTGCACAACAGAGTTTAAACTTTGCAATCAAAGCTGCTGGAGAAGGTAGTCCCCCCCTATTTTTCTTATGATAATAAAGGAGGTTGCCCTTGATGGTTCCCTGGGAAGCAAAGTAATGAAGCAAGTTGCACAACAGAGTTTTAACTTTGCAATCAAAGCTGTTGGAGAAGGTAATTCCCCCCCCCCCCCCCCCCCCCCCCCAAAAAAAAAAAGAACCATTTTGAAGTGCTGGAGTTTAGGTTTATGACAGTCAAAACTTGACTTAAAAATGCATCTGCAGGCATCTCTGGCCTGGCAAAGGAAGCAAGTGATATTTTTATTTGGTGTTTGAGTCAAAACCGTGAATGTTACAAGTAATGGGTGAGCATTTTAAACTCAATATATTTATAATTTTTCCTTGTTACTTGTCTCAATAAAACTTTTATTCATAAAAAAAATCAATATTTAATGTTTCTAATTTAATGGTTCTCTTATCTATCTGTCATTGAATTTTGTCTTCAATTTGGAAACAGGACGTGCTTTATCTGGATAATCTTGAAGCAAGTGTTGTTATTTTAAGAAATTTGTCTGATGAATAGAAAGAGCACACTATGAAACATCGTACTCTAGACACTTTGAGGGAAACTCTTCATAGTTTCAAGCTGAAGGTAACTGTTTTCAGATATTGTAGGCAAGATAATATGTCGATTTGAGGACATCAAACTCTGTCAACTTGTCCCCATTTTTTTCTACTCATAGAAAAAGTTACAGACTGTTCAGAAGTATGGCCCTATCACCACTCTCCCACCCCTCTGGGATATTCTCTCTCCCCCTCTTTATCTAAAGGGAGTGGGACAATTTCTGACCTTAATTAAATCCACTAACTTTATGGTATATATGATTTGAATTTTGAAAGCATTAACTACCGATCATTCATTAGTGAAACGTATACCATATTGTTGCTCACTTGTTTCATTTTCTGGTCATTTAGAATGACACATCATTGGTAAAGGGAGATCATGATGGTGCTCACCATTCATCATTGAAGGTTCAGGTTTATTGCACCCATTTGTTTTTGTCCAAGTTGATTTTATGATTTCACAGATTATATTATAAAGCAATTCGGCATCTTCTACTCATGGAAATTGTTAACTTCAGATTTTAGTGTGTGATGAACTACTGTATTACAGTGTTAATCATCAAAATTTTCTGTTATTTTCTGGACTTCCATGTTTCCTCATTCACTTTAAAAATCCATTTGGTTACTCAAGATTGATACTGACAGGTGGGAGTTTGCCAATGAAGCTTTCCAGAGAGGGAAAAAGCATCTTATGAAGAACATTTAGGATTCTCTCTCACAAAATATGGTTGCTATGATAGAACAAGCAGGATTAGGTGTTGAAAGCATACCATTTGGATCAAATGAATTAGTCATGCCAGACGATCTACCAATACTGCAGGGATTTAACAAAACCCTTGAGCAGGTGGGAGAAGGTTCATCAAGGTTGGTTTTGTGCAGTTTAGTTAAAACAGTAAGATAGTAATAGTAATAGTCATGATATTCACAGTTTTAAATAATAATTTATAAATATTATTTTAATTTACAAATATTTTTAATTTTTGCAATATAAACTAGGCAATTTCACAAGAAAAATTTGATGCATGAACTTTGTCTTGTACAGTTTAATATATTATTTTAAATATCATTTTTTTAAATAGGTATATTATTCTCCCATACGACACCGTTTAAGGGCCAAACATGAAAAAACCCTACCTATTAAGCATTTTATATTGTTTCATATTTGTTGTTGCATTTTATTCATTTATCTCAAACAAGTATCATAAAATTATGGGAGATATTTATTTATGGGATTATGTTATTATTTTTATTAATGCTCTTCTATATGAAAACATGTTATTATTTTTCAATTAGAATATTATGAATAACCATCAAATTTAAGTTAAAAGTTAAATTTAAACCCAAAAGCATTACGTTGTTATCGATAAAAAATTAATTCTTAATAAAAATAATTTAAAAAAAAAATTAAGCAAACGTGTTTTGCACGTTATTTCCGCCTAGTATATATATATATATATAGCTACGTACGAGGGTTGATAATTGACACACAATTGGCGGAACACTTTCAGTACTGCATAAGCATGCATGCACCGACGCGTGGATCATCTATACGTATTGCATAGATCGATATATGCTGTTTGACCCCGCACGAAATTAATTAATTAAGATCATCTGGAGCAGGGAATAATATAGCAATTAATGTCATACGTAAATAGGGGGTTTTTTATGTTGATAAATTTACTAGTTAATTAGTTTTTGGCTAAATGTAGAAGTGCTTTCCTTTAAAGCTGGGCCATATATAACTTCTGATGAATCATTTACTTATTCGTCTAATTTGATGGATCCCATACCTAGGTTTATTTCCTTTTCTTGTACGTTTTAATCTTTTTAATTATAATAAAGCATTTCATGCTTCTCAATTAGTAGGGAACTGCATGTTGGGTCCATGGTTTACAAGCGGCCTCGATCGTAGAGTAGTACTATAAATGTATATAAAGTTATAGGGACTATTTTACAAATACCCTCGAAAATATATATAAAAATAAAAAGGAGCATTAAAAAAGTATATCCTAAAATTTCAAATTTTCGTGACATAATATTCATAAAAATCATATAAAATAATCTGCAAAAAATAAGAAGGCAAGAAAGGGTTCCATGTCCCAATAAAAAATAATATTTGAAGATAATATATATATCTGTCCCTGTACAATACTATATATAAAGTATAAACTGATGGTCCAAATTAGGACTTAAAATTGATAAACTATACAGTATTTGTGTTCATTTGTGAAAAGTACTCATAAGCTCACGCTTATTACTAAATATCTAGGGAGAACCAGGTCAATGTATTAAGTCCTATGCTCAAATTTAACTATATATATTTTCATCTAAAAGTATTAGTATTAACTGTTTAAAGATTTATTTAATTTTTTTTCTAATGTAGTTCAGTTTAAGCTGTAATTTAATTGGCCGGATTTGAATGAATGCTTATGACAGTTCCCTACATGAGACTAGACTCTGACCTCTTCTCTTATATAGAATATTGCTACAACGGATATATATTTTTTTAAATTTAAAATGATAACAAAATATGAAAAAAAAAGTAGAAAAAAAATTAAAAGCTAATTTTACTCTAGTGGGGTCCAACTAAATATTAAAAGAGATTAGGAAAGATTCAATTAAAAAAAATAATTTAAAAAAGATGTGAAGTGCAATGATTGTCATTTAAATCTAGTTAATCTAATATTAAAAGAAATTAAGAATAAAATTCAAAAATAATATATACATTACATAATAATATTATCCAGTACATAAATATAATATATACATAAAGACATAAGTAAAAAAATAAATCCATTGCAACGAGGGGAACTGTGAGAGAAACTACTGCTGGAATTGCTGCAGGAAAAACTGTGGGGCATACTATAGGGTGGCCTACTGGATGTCTTTAAATATCTAGAATTTCTTATTCAATGTCTTGATCTTTTCATTCAAGACATCTACGTGATTGATAAGCTAATGCATAGTTCGGTCCATATGGGTCATCTATGTGACGCCTCCAAATTCTCCTTAAAATAAACACGAGAATCGAGGCATCGGGATGCAGACAACACGGGTCATGCACTCCCAACGTGAAGTGCTAAGTATGTGAACACATGACATGCATGAAATTCATACAAACGAACCCTTCCTGACAAAATCGGGATTTACCAACTTGAAACTAAAATTAAACCAAACAATGCAACAAACCCAAAGATGAGATCAAGTCATACCTGTGACGACTCCTGCATCTTGTGCCACGGGAGCTTCCTCGTCATAATCACCAGGCTTCAAGGCGAAAACTCGAGCTTGCACTGGTTGCTTCTGTTTAGTTTTGCGATGGCCTCCAGGACTTCTTTGACCTGTGCTCGAGCATTCACGAGCATAGTGTCCCTGTTGGCCACATCTGAAACACCGATCTCTCCCTAGACGACACTCGCCTTCATGAGCTCTATTGCACCTTCCACAAACTGGGACTCGCCCTTCTATACGGACTCCAGTAGTTTGTTGGGGACGGAATCCGGTCCTCGACACAAATTTCTGGGGCGATCCAGAACTACCGTCGCCGAAACTTCTTCTCTTATGGCCTGGAGGAGAACCAATAGGAATAGCAAATTCTCGCTCAACAATAGATGCAATGTCGACAAGCTGTTGAAATGTTGACACCTGATGGAAAGCCACAAGTCGACGAATCTCCGTGCACAAACCTTCATAAAAATGTTCCACTCGCAACTCTTCACTTGCTATAAAGTGACTAGCAAATCTCCCAAGCGCCATAAACTTGCGAGCATACTCCTCCACTGTCATACTTCCTTGAATCAGATTGGAAAGAAATGATCATCAAATTTTTTCTTAAATCGCTCCCTAGTCACATTAGCAAATGATTCAAGTTCTTCTACCAGAAGCTCCCGTTTCGTTTCCCACCAAGATGCTGCCTCACTTTGAAATAAGTAACTTGCATAAAGAACTTTATGAGCTTTCGTGCAGCCACAAATCTCAAATGTCCTCTCGATATCTTTAATTCATCTATCAGCCCTCAGCGGATCCTCCTCGCCTGAAAAAGGAAGGGTACGGTGTGCCAAAAATTGCTCATAAGAGCATCCCTCCTGCTTGACCCTAGGTTGTGATTGGGAACCCTGCCAAAACGAACTTTCAACCCCGCTTTTCCAAATTTAAAAGAATAAAACAAAACCACAAATAAATTCATCTGGTACTGTTCCTAGGTAACACATGGATTTACCCAGAGCCGAACTGCTTTGATACCATCTGTGACGCCTCCAAATTTCTCTTAAAATAAATACGGGAATCGAGACGTCGGGATGCTGACAACATGGGTCACGCACCCCCAACGTCAAGTGCAAAGTGTGTGAACACGTTACATACATAAATAAAAGCAGCGAATAAATTAAGTTGATAACTAGGTACCAGAATTTTTTAAAATATTTTACAAACTAATTTAACATAAATTCTCCAATAGGAGATTTAATACAGTCATCCGAAAGATAAATCAAACAAATACATATTTATAAAAAGGAGAAACACAATTTTCGAAGATAATAATTTATAACAGGAATACTTCAACAGCGGAGTCGCCTTCTCAGGCTCAGCCTCTACAAAGCTCAGCATCTAAAAATCTATGATACCAGAAATGGCATCGCAGGTAAGTACAACCCAAACAAACCCCAAATTACAAAATATACTCATGCACAACAACAACCTCACACATAAACAGGACACTGTATGCATGAATCTTAAAACATATTTCTCAGAACAAATAAAATAACCACACACACCAAAATCCTAATTTGGCCCAAATTAAAAGTCCAATAAAATCATCCATCATTTTTCCAGAAATGATGTCCGTAAATCCATAAAAATCACAACCATTTTCCCAGAAAATGGTTCACGTAAAACCAATAACTAAAACCTGCCACTTTTCTAGAAAATGGCCTAAACATTCATTTTATTAACCGTATGCACCATGATTTCCCCTAAGGACCATCCGCACACCCTGACTCTCATCATTACACCGAAGGTAACGACCACGCATGTGACTTCGAAACGGGCGATCCTTAACTAACCGTGCCCAGCACGTACCATGACCAGGCATCCCCTAGCTCCCGCCAGTGAAGGAGCCACGAAGTCGGCACGAGAGCGTTATCATCCCTTCTGATCCAATCGTCGTCCGGTGACAACTCAGGTGACGTCACTCAGTATATTCCGCTCTCGAGTGACCAGAGGAGCTCTACCGAGATAATGCCCCATCCCGTCTTGGGGTCGTAATACACACGCACCCGAAAACCATAAACACAATGAAAAACCCAGTTTCCATTTTCAACAAATGAATATGCGCGTAAATACACAATGCAGATGACCATGCACCAAATAACCAACAACTAATAAATTCCAACAATAACGAAATACAATATTTTTTGATGCCAAAAATATACTTAAATCTTAAAATTCATTTGGAAAATACTTACAGCGGGTAAAAACTTAAATTCATGAGTAAACGCCAATTCGCAATGTTCGTAGCGGTCACTTGTACGTTAGGTTAGAGTGCTCGGCTTGACACCAAAATTTAGGGAGATACTCTTTGGAAGGTGGGGAATCTCATGGGTGTGACAGTGTGGCGGCTCAACCACCGGAGGGATGACCGGAAAGGTGGGGCCGTGTATGAGAAAACTGAGCTAGGGGAATGACCGGCTGGGGTAGGGGAGTGCTTTGGTGGCGGAGGTGAGATGCACGGTGGTCAGACGGCGGGCGGCGAAGGGAAACTCATTTAAGGACACATTTCGGGTGGAGGAGGAAGAGAGGAGCTGGGGTGGCTACCGGTGATGGGTTATGCTCGCCAGAGGGTGGAGAGTCTAGTGGTGGTAGCGGTGAGCCAAGGCGGCCGGTGGTGGCACAGGAAAAATGGAAGAAAGCAAACCCACCCATTTCGGATTTGTTACTCACATACCGGCTAGGGGGTTGCCGGAGGTGCACCACCGGTGCAGGGGAGGTCGCCGGAGGGTAGGTGAGCCAAGGCGGCCGGGCGGTGAGAGACAGTGGGCGGCGGTGGAGGCTGGCCAAGACTAAGGCCGAACGGCCAAAACAGAGGGGGGGAAGCATGTTGCGCGCGGGTCTGGGGGAAAAAGGCAGGGGAAGAAAAAGAAAAGAAAAGAAAGGAAAAGAAGAAAAAGAAAAGAAAAGAAAAAGAAAAAAGAAGAAGAAGAAGACTACTAGAAAAAGTACAATAAATTAAATAAAAGCCGATTAAAAATACTACCAATCAATATCAATAAAATAAGATATTTAAAATCCAACAATAAACTAATTTGATTTAAAGAACAATTTAAATATAAAACACTAATTAATATTAAGAAACCACATCAAATAATATCACATAATAAAATAAAGGAATTTAATTCCAATTATTAAAATAATTACCTCACATTAAAATTAATAAGAAAAGCAACGTAACTCAATATTTAATTATAAAAACAACATAAAACTAATATTAACTAATCAATAGATCAAATAAATATCTTAAGCAAATAAAACATGACTAATAATATTATTAAAATAAATTAAAATAATCAACAACGAGAATAAAATAATATGTAAAAATACACGTAAATCTGGGATCTCACATTCTGTTCCCCTTAAAAAGAATTTCGTCCCCGAAATTCACTCAGCTGCAATTAATAAAACTCGAATGCTCACTTACCACAGAGCTCAACACTCACTCCAAGTATTACACAATCATCTATTTTCTTCAAACATAAATGAATGTTATTCCATCATAAACGTATAGTCTCCAAATATCATTCCATCTCTAGGACTCCTAAGGTAACAATGTAATCCGAAATCTTCATAGGTACACAGACTTTAGTACAATCTCGCAAAATTTTAATATTCAATAATTCCATACAACAAATCATGCCACCCTGAAAAACACTCCCAAGTTTAACTTCCTATCTTAACCATCAATAAACTTAGTTTACACAACAAATGATAAATCTCCCCTTACAAGTACCATTATAAACTTCAAGTCACCACTAATTCCTCATAACCAATGTTAAACTTGAACCTCCAACTATATCGCAAATCATCACGCTTTCGTGCGCACTCTAATAACTCACTAAATGCATAAAAATTTAAGTCCTGAAAATTATCACCATAAGTAAAAATTGGCTCAACACCTATTAACAAGAAATCCTATACCACTCTTTCAAATCCTAAAATTTTAATATCTCATAATTTTGATTATACCACTATGGTTGATACCTAAACTCCAACGTATATTACAAAAAAAAAAAAAATCTTATCACTCTACTCAACCTAATTAGCATGATAACCACAATACGTATAGCTTTCCTAACTGGACCTTCAATACTCATGAGATGGAATAATCTCAAATATTTTAATTCCTATGCGACCTTAAGTCACAACTAATTCCTTAAGATATCTCAACAAATATTGCTAACTATTAAATTCTTCAAATATCATACTTAAATTATCCACTCTAAACAATTTGTCCAGAAGCCTAAAATTTAGATCTCTTAAATTTATTTCCATCACATCAATTCAACCCTATCACTTAACAAAACAACTTCCATCAAGTCAAACACAAATCAAAGACAAGTACTCTCCAAAAATTTACACACATAATTATTATACATCAATCTCTAAACATCCACAAACAACATCAAAACTTCACTAAGGAAATAATTGATTGCCTACTATCATAAGCATTACTAAAACAAATTCCATAACAATGTATCAATAACCAACAATTTCACACTCACAAGAAGAGTTGATCTAAAATACAATTTCAACAATCTTCTAGAAATAAAATTAGAACTTAGAAACTCTAGCACTCAGTGAGACCTAGCTAATACATATAAACAACATGGGAAATATCAACAACGAAACACAATTACATAAATACCAATAATTTATCAAAACAAATCCATCTCACAAAGATATAGCAATATACCCAAATAGTAAATAAAACTCAAGTAATTCACATAAATAATATATAAAAACACAAAGAGGGAAAATATCTAATAAACAAATAAGTAAAAGCCACTCATTCAATAAAACAAGCCCAAATAAACACAAAGTCACTAAAAACTTTTATTAAATAAAAGAAGGAGATTGAATTAAAAGAAGAACGGAGAAATAAAATGACAATTAAAACTTTGAAATTCTCCACAAAACCCAACTATAAAAAGATTTATTCTAGAAATCTCTAGGATTTAAAACTTTTTAAAGAAACGAACCATAGTAAACTAATTAAATAGATAAATTAATTAATAAGTAAATACTAACAAGTCGTCAAAACAAGCCCACTCGTCAAAATAAATAGATAAACCTTCAAAATAAAAATAAAAATGGAAAGGTGAAAGGATAACAAATTTAAAAACTTACTTCAAAGCATATGCCTAAAAAGAAAGCATAGCAGCGATTCATTTTAAATCTTTATCTAAATAAATTTCAAACTTTTGGAAATATTTAAAATGCAAGAGCCATAATTAAAATAAATAAATAATAAACAAAATCCAAAACTATCTTGTAGGAAACCTATGAACTAAAATTAAAATCAAATCTGATGATAATTGAATAAAAGTTTAAGAAAACAAAATAACCTACAACAAAAGAAATAAACTTTAAAATAAGGAATTCCATAACACAATTATTTAAAATATAAGAGTCAATAAAAAGCTTGATTTAAAATATTAATCTAATCCGAAATGACAAACCCTAAATGGGTGGGTTTGCTTTCTTCCATTTTTCCAGCACCACCACCGGCTGCCTTGGCTCACCACTACCATCACTAGACTCTCCACCCTCTGGCGAGCATAACCCATCACCGGTAGCCACCCCAGCTCCTCCCTTCCTCCTCCACCCGAAATGTATCCTTAAATGAGTTTCCCTTCGCCGCCGGCCGTCCGAACACCGTGCACTTCACCTCTGCCACCAAAGCACTCCCCTACTCCAGCCGGTCATCCCCCTAACTCAGTTTCCCCATACACAGCCCCACCTTCCCAGTCATCCCTCCGGTGGTTGAGCCGCCACACTGCCACACCCATGAGATTCTCCACCTTCCAAAGAGTATCTCCCTAAATTTTAGTGTCAAATCGAGCACTCTAGCCTAACGTACAAGTGACCGCTATGAACGCTGCGGATTGGTGTTTGCTCAAGGATTTACGTTTTTACCCGCTGTAAGTATTTTCCAAATGAACTTTAAGATTTAAATATATTTTTGGCATCAACAAATATTGTATTTGGTTATTGTTAGAATTTATTAGTTGTTGGTTATTTAGTGTATGGTCATCTGCATTGTATATTTACGCGCATATTCATTTGTTGGAAATAGAAACTGGGTTTTCATTGTGTTTATGGTTTTTAGGTGCGTGTGTATCACGACCCCAAGTCGAGATTGGGCATTATCTCGGTGGAGCTCCTCTGGTCACTCGGGAGCGGAATACACTGAGTGACGTTTCCTGGGTTGTCGCCGGGCGACGACGGGATCGGACGGGATGGTAACGCTCTCGTGCCGACTCCGTGGCTCCTCTACTAGCGGGAGCTAGGGGATGCTTGGTTATGGTACGTGTTAGGCGCGGTTAGCTAGGCATCGCCCATTCTGAAATCACATGCGTGGTTGTTATCTTCGGTGTGATGATGAGAGCCAGGGTGTGCGGATAGTCCCTAGGGGAGATCATGATGCATATGGTTAATAAAATAAATGTTTAGGCCATTTTCTGGGAAAGTGGCAGGTTTTAGTTATTGGTTTTACGTAGACCATTTACTGGGAAAATGGTTGTGGTTTTAATGGATTTATGGACATCATTTTCTAGAAAAATGATGGATGATTTTATTGGATTTTTAATTTCGGCCAAATTGAAATTTTGGCGTGTGTGGTTATTTTATTTGTTTTGAGAAAGATGATTTGAAGATTCATGCATACGGTATCCTGTTCATGTGTGAGGTTGTTGTTGTGTATGAGTATATTTTATATCTTAGAGTTTGTTTGGGTTGTATTTACCTGTGATGCCATTTCTGACGTCGTAGATTTTTAGATGCAGAATTTTGTAGAGGTTGAGCCTGAGAAGGCGACTCCACTGTTGAAGTATTCCTGTTATAAATTATTATCTTGGGAAATTGTTTTCCCCTTTTTATAAATATGTATTTGTTTGATTTATCTTTTGAATGACTGTATTAAATCTCCTGTTGGAGAATTTATGTTAAATTAGTTTGTAAAATACTCTAAAAAATTCTGGTACTTAGTTATCGACTTAATTTATCCACTGCTTTTATTTATGTATATCACGTATTCACATACTTAGCACTTGACATTGGGGGTGCGTGACCCGTGTTGTCAGCATCCTGAAGCCTCAATTTTCGTGTTTATTTTAAGGAGAATTTGGGAGCATCACAATCTATCTATCGAATTGTCAATCGATATGTGCCTGCAGCTCAATCATCATCGAGGCTACCTAAACAAACCTCACATCTCGTCTAGCTGTGCCACCTGCCTGCTGCTCACTACTACCCCCAATAGGCGAGCAAGATCGTCCCTAGACTAGGTCGGGAGAAAAAGATCTAGTATAGGAGCAGATTAACGCCCCCCTCTCTTATCCATAGCTTCGACGATGATTGGTCATGTCGATAGGGTTCATTTGTCATTGCATTATGTCCCCCGCCTGCTCTACCACTCCCTGATTCAATAGTAGTCGAGTGATGATGACTCTGCATGGGAGGTTGTCAATGAGATGGTGCATGCCTCATAACTGATCCGCTCAAATATCACTAGCGGCAAGTCAATCTGCTCTCCCCATGCAATCGCGATGTAAAGCTACATGCAGGACCTACTGAACGTCATCTTATGTGCCACTGGATCTATATTTGTTTCAATAATAATCTGCAATATCCAGAAGAAATCTAGCAATTAATTCTATTGGAAGGAGGCCGTCGTCTCGTGTAACGTGCTATCTCGGTCAATGAAGATATAGAAATTCTCATCACCAGCATCCTCGGCACCGGCTGTAGAATCAATTGGGCCAGTCGATGGAGCAATTGTCCTACATCCCCCTTAGATGTAGGCGGAGTTAGTGCAACAGCTGCGTTTGCCCGAGGCTGTGCATGTACCACCTCAGGCATGTGATGTGGAATCTACAGTTATTTGTCCCACATCCCCCTTAGATGTAGACGCAACAGCTGCGTTTGCCTAAGGCTGTGCAAGTACCACGTAAGGCATGTGACGTGGAATCTACAATAGCTCGGCAATAACATTTGTAGAGACCTCGATCTGCACACTGCGGACTGTGACAGTGTGGGATTGTGTATCAATCAACATCGTGATGTAAAACTCGCGAACCATTGAGAGATAAACACTACCTTTTAATGCACAGAAAGCTACCCAGTCTCGCCTGTTGAAGACTGATCTAAGAGACCTCTGCTCCTAGAAGAGTTCATCGAACTCGTTGATCAGAATCTCGCACTCGGGCGTAACCGTACGGGCCCCCAATCATGTAGCATCCAGGGTGGCTCCTTCCCTCCCCCTCATATGTGTTGTGACGCCCCCAACTTACATCTGGGATTTAACGTAAATTAAGGTGTCTGGATGAGCAACACTTGGCTACTCACCCTCGTACTTAACAAGACTAAAAAGCATAACTCACTAAATTCGCAGCGGATCAGGTTTTAAATATAAAACTTTCTAAAGATCACACGGAAATATATATACAACATTCATTAAAACTTAACATTGTACTTTATACATATACAAGACCCAAACTGTAGCAAAAATATTTTACATTCATCCCAAAAGAACTTTCCTTCACCTCACTCTTTCTCCCTCTTAACCTCGGGGTATTCTCTCCCATAGCGAAACCTATCCATACTAATACTAAAGTCTCGCTGGAGCTGTTGTCCCTGTGGAGTCACACAAACCCCACACATGGACAATGAGCCATCTACTCCTAAGGTTATACAGCATCCGGTACGTCGCCTCTCTTCAGCAAAAGAGGATGCTTCAAGACTCCAAGCTCCGGTAGGTCTGATAGGAGGTCCGAAGGAAACAAAAGAGATGTCCACATAAGGACTATAGTCGGAAAATCCCTTAGGACTCCCCGAAGTCTCCTGCCTCATCGGGGCTGTCCCCCTGCTGGTCATCGAATCCTGTATAAAATTGATATGCACAAAATATATGGAGCCACAAAATAGTGAGATTTCAAATGAAATCTCAGTAAGTACATAAACAGCTTAAAGGAAACAGGGAAATCAACCATAAAATTATTACCACCAATGACAAGGGAATTTCCCTAATATACCCCTCACAAGACCACTGTTTAACAAACACTTTTCTTAACTCACCCAAGAACTTATATTAAATTACCCCGCTTTCCTTTAAGATTCTTATTCTTTCTTATCACTGATGGGCGTTACGTATCGCCGTCCCCATCACATACACTCATCAATCATCCGGGCGTTACGTCTCGCCGTCCCCGTTATGATGAGTCTGGTGTCAATCATCCGGGCGTTACGTATCGCCGTCCCCGTTATGACACGAAATATATACACATAGTACTGCGGGCGTTACGTCTCGCCGTCCCCGCTATTCAGATCAATTTCACGGGCGTTACGTCTCGCCGTCCCCGTGAGGATCAATCACACGGGCGTTACGTCTCGCCGTCCCCGTGAGGATCAATCACACGGGCGTTACGTCTCGCCGTCCCCGTGGAGATCACATATTCTTATATCGCGACAGGCGTTACGTATCGCCGTCCCTATCATGACGTGACTAACTTAATCTTTTAAATATTATTTTCTTTCTTTTTATTCCTCTCTTATTCACATGAGTTATTTCACTTATAACCCTTCCCATTTGAAACCCCCAATTCTATTCTAAGGAAACCCTAAGTCTTAAGCAAAACAGGGCATCTCGCTCGAGCGGCTTGTCGAGCGAGTATCGAGCGAAGTCTCGGGTTGGGACTCGCTCGAGTGGGGTATCGAGCGACAGTCGAGCGAGGGTTCAGATTTTGCCTTCGCTCGACTCACATGTCGAGCGAGGGTCGAGCAAACTCACGGCTCTAAGAGTTTTTCTACTCAAAACATGCCAATCTTTTCCATACACTCCATTTAGGTTCTTAAAAACTTAAATCTAAGTTCTTACCATTTTTATGAACATATTTACAAGACAAAACAAAACCAATCCTACTCATGTATCCATTTCCACTTAATCATGTTCTTAAATGTTCACTACTATTAAACATAGCTCAATCATGCCAATTAACCATTTCCATGCTTAAATTAAGCTAGAATATGGACTTACAATTTCTTCCAAGCTCAAGAGAATTGATCCAACCAACTTCCTACAAGTTTTCTCCCACACACACTCACTTAGCTCACAAGTGATCACTTTGAGGGTTTGGGGAGGGTTTTCTGGTATGGCTTCAAAAGGGTAAGTGTTCTCTCCTTCTAAAGGAGCTTAGAAACCTCTCAAGGCTCTATTTATAGGGTGATGGTCGACCAACATGAGGGAGAGAAAAGGAACTGCACCTAAGGTGCCCTAGTTGCCAGATTTGCATGTGATGAGGTGTCCATCTAAGCAAATCTAATGATGAGGATTAAGCCTCCCAAATCTTAGGCTTTGCAGCTGGATTAGTCATCCAAGGGCTCACATTTGAGGTGGTTTGGCTGCCCATTTTGATCCATGGCTGAGAAGCAAGCTAAAGGGATAAGAGGTGAGGTGGCATTTCACCTAACCATGCATGCATCTCCCATCTCCAGCTCTCTCCTTGTGTCACACGCCCCTCTCCAGCTTTTCCTACCCATTTGGTTCCTTCCCAACTCCCTTAGGTCTCCCCTCAACAAGTTCTAGAAGGTCACTTCATAGTTTAGTTAAGGTAGAGCCAAATTTGATCCACTTAGTCACCTATCAACCAGATTTTGTTTCCCCTTGAGTTCCCATCATACTAACTATTCAATTGACTTCCAAATCAACTTTCCATCCATTCCTAACTATCCATACACATGTCATAATCCCAGAAAGTCCTAAAACCAATTGCCTATTTGGTTACATGGCCCAATTTAGTTCCATTTATCCAACTTGGGTTCCATTTAAGCCCATTCCCAAGCTGCCTACTTGATTCCCGAATACGCTATTGATTCCCTCCGAATCTCAGGAAACTTCAAACATAAAAGTTGTATATCTATCTCTTAAGGTTCTATACCAATTGGAATCACCTCATTTGGACATCATATGGCTGACTTATGATCATTTTCCTAAAACTCGACAGATTAATCCGAAAGTGCATAATTCTCAATACTAAGTGTTATCTCACATTTCTCACTTAAATCTCCCACTCTAATTTCCTAATAAACAATTGCATCAAATAAATCTCCTTAAAATAATATCCACAAAATAATTTACCTTAGAAAATTTTGGGCTATTACATGTGTCCTGCACAGAAAAATGATATAAAAAATAAAATTTTGTAAGATAGAATATTTGTGCTTAAAGATATCAAAAAAAAGTTATCAGATAACGTTCAAATGTAAAACTAACTACATTCGAACGTAACTTACAACGTTCAAATGTAGACAATTTACGTTCATTAGCAGACTAACGTCTGAAGGTCAACAATGTACGTTTGATCATAAATTAAATAAATTGTAAAATTTTAGAAATTAACAACACGCTCAATTGTGCCATACCAGTACATCTACATGTGAACGGTTAATAATTGACATTCAAACATTGATGTGAATCCCAACATAACACTCGGATGTAAACCAACATAACATTTGGATGTGATTCCCACATTGTTCGAAACTTAAGCGCGAATGTTTGAATCTCAACATTCGGACGTTAATAATTGACATCCAAACAATGATGTTATATATCCGAGCGTAACGAAATAAAGTTGGAACGTAGCTGTGCAGTTACATAATATGAAATTGTAATGTTCGAACATAAGCTCGTTACGTTCGAACATTGCGACACAGGAATGCCATTCTCGAAACTCCCAAAACACATTGTTTTGGGTCAAATACCACTGTAGAAATTATCCCAAATGCTCAAAAAATGTTTCTACAGCGGCCATTTGGCCAATGGGAACCTTGGTGGCTGGAAAATCAAAAAGAAATTCCGGCCACCAAGAGTTTCAAATTTACATCAAAATAACCCTAAAATTGTGAGAAAAATACACATAAATGTATGGTAGAGGGTTGCCTATCTTTAGTGACGGTTGTGGTGGCGTTCAGTGGTGGCGTTTGGTGAAGAGATGCTCAAGAGAAAACAGTGAGAAATGAGGAAGGAGGATTCGGGACCACTATATATATACATTTAACAGTAAAAAATTCTTAAATACGTTAGAATGTCGAAATAAATGTCCGGATGTGTAAGACTAACTTTCGAACATTAGTCTTTTTTTCTATTATTATAAATTATAATAATAACTATAAATTATAGTATAGTGTTAATATATTATATTAATATTACACTATTACATATTACTATACTAATGAAATATATACTACTATAATATTAACATTATAGTTGTAATATATATAAAATATGTTATATTCTTTTTTTCTTATTGGAATGAATGCATTTCATTCCTAGGCCGGTTTATAAAATACAGTTTGGTTTTGAAATTGTATTTATTTTTCAATAAATTTGATATTTTTATTTAAAATTTTTAAGAAATTTTGGATCCAGAACCTAGATGAACACCCCTATTTATTTAAACAAATTGAAGTTATAATTGTGATCTGATAAACAGAATAAACCCAAATTACAAGCCAAACTGACCAAACTGATTGACGCACCCCCACACATAAATTTCTTACGATAACATTGTCTAAACTTCTATTTACTCTCAAATGGCAATACTATTAGAGACTTCCATCTCGAATTGTTGAAGAGTGTAACTCTCTGTAAAAAACAGAGAAAAAAAAATCAAACCTCGCCCACCACCATCCACCAAAAGAGGGAAGTGGATCAACACCACTATCCTCTCAAAGAGGGGTGGGATAAAAAAATGAATAATCATTTCCTGTTTATTAATACTAATACAAGCTAAAACACAAAATAATATACTACATAAGACAAACAACAAGGAACACAAACAGAAACAAAACAACCATGGTTGAGGAGGCGCGTGTAGAACACGCGCCACCCTGGAGATAACCGGACCACACGCCTTTAACCCCTGGCTGCCACAGAACCCAAATAGGCTATATGTGGCGGCAGAGTAGGCTTTTCTTTGGGGCGGATTGGATCCACTCATGTAAATCTCCTCCGCGCCTCTACTTCAGACGCTACCACTTACGGATGGTTCTTTGGCAGGATGAAGTCGCTGATGAGATGCATGGTGGTCCTTCACCATCACAGGTGTAGTGTCCAGGCTGGCCACCATCACGGGTGTAGTGTCCAGGCTGGCCTTTGGCAGGATGAAATCTAATATTGAACATATTAAAAGAGATTCTATATGTGGCGGCAGAGTAGGCTTTTCTTTGGGGCGGGTTGGATCCACTCATGTAAATCTCCTCTGTGCCTCTGCTTCAGACGCTACCGCTTATGGCTGGTTCTTTGGGCGGATGAAGTTGCTGATGAGGCGCGTGGTGGTCCTTCACCATCACGGGTGTAGTGTCCAGGCTGGCCACATCGTTGATGAGGCGCGTGGTGGTCCTTCGTCAACCCTGAGAGTATTCAACTTCAGCTAGATTTGACTTTTGAAGTTACGCCAACTTAGATCCTGGATTGGAAAGAGCAGCAGCTGAGGTCCAACACGATACCTTTAGTTAAGGTGTCGTGGGGAGATCCTCTGGCTCAAGATTTATCTTGGGAGAAAGAAGCAGATATGAGGGAGCGTTACCGGTATTTATTTGAAGACGAGTAGATGTTTTTCTTTTCGGATCGCTTATTCGAATTTTGGAGACGAAATTCTTTTTTTAAGGTGAGGAGGATGTGAGGACTCGTAATTTTACTCCCTATGTAATATAATATTTTAATATTAAATATATTTTAAATTTCTATTATATTATTGGGTGTTATGAGTTGGTTGATATTAATATTATTTTTATGATTTAATTGTAAGCTAATTAATTCTCTTATTATATTATTGTGATGCATTTAATTAAAGGCTTGAATTTAATTTCATTATTTTAGTATGACGGTATTTAAATTAAAGTGTTGCAACTTAATTTAATTTGATTTAATGTGTTTAATTAATTTATGTTGTGTTTTCAGTTTGGGCTTAGGCTTATAATATTATATATATATATATATGAGTGGGTTTTGACTGTTTAAAATTTGCCCCAGGTCCGGCCCGTGCACTTTTGATTCTAGCCTTCCTTGCCGATGACGCCGTTCGGCGTCCTTCATTCTGAATTCTAGGCCTCATTTCGTTTATGTCTTGGGCTCTTATAATTGCAATAAATGGTGCCGCATAGTTGTAGTGAAATGAACGTGGCCCTCTTAAATTGCACGGCACCGTTTTGAACCCCTTGTTATTAAATGAAATTTGGCTTCTTCCTAGTGCAGACGCTGTTGCTTCATTCTTCTTCATTTCTTCTTCTTCTTCCTCTGTTCTGCTGCTGTTCACTTGTTATATCAAGCTTTGATTTTTACAACATTTCTCTTCTCCATGTTGTCCACGTGATGTTCCATCAATTTCCCTACACTTAGATGAACTTATCCCCTATAATTTCACTGCCAACCGATGCTTCACGTGCCCAGATTCCTGTTCCAATCAATGCGTGACCAGCCACGTGTTGCCACCAGTTTTTCATCTGAAAAGCTGATATATTCTTCTTCTTTTCAGCTTGGTTTTTTTGGCTTGATATTGGTAATCTTTCACATGATTTTTCCCACCCAAAATCGAGCGTCTTCGAGCCTATATATGGTCATCTAAGTATGCCGAAAAACCACTCCGAAAGTCGACTCACGTTACCTTGCTCTGTTTGGGATCTAAAATCGTGAGTTTATTTGTTCTGCTTTGCTTGTTTCTTCTCCTCAACTCGAACTAGGACATCTCCTCTTCAAAACTCATCTAAATCTGAAAATTGTAGTGGAGTTTTTAGTGGGTAATTTCTCACCATAAGATCATCGTATTTTAACGTTTACGACACTCTTTAGTAAATTTTTTCTCTAATTTAATTGATTAAATTATTTTTGTGTTAATTTTAATTTATTTTTGTGATATGATTTTATTTATGATTAAGTGTTTAATTTAGTTGGATGAAAATTGTTTTGTTTATTTATTTGCATTGAGATGATTAATTTAATTGGGTGTAATATTCGGAATAATTATTTGAGTTGGTTAGATATATATAAATATTGTTTTATTTATGTTATTTGTTTAATTAAATTGTTAGGTTTAATTATTGTTTTATTTATGTTATTATATTTTATTGGTGTTTTATTTGAGTCTAGATTTCAATTATTTTAATTGTTTTTGAGGTAATACTTACTTATTTATAATGATTTTATATGTTGGCACTTTGGGTTTGATTATAGTGGTGAGTACGCGGTTAGAAGCTTGGAATCACTGTGCAGCTTTTTTGGTAACTTCAGAAATTATTAGTGAGCGTACTGTAAGTACTTTCCAAACAAATTTTGAGATTTAAATATATTTTGCATTAACAACTCTGTGTTTGGTTGATGATTGGATTCATTAAATGTTGGATATTTGTTCATGGTGGTATGCATTGTGTAATTGAACGCTTGTTTATGTGCATATTGATATTTGAGATTTTAATGTAAGATTTGGTGTTTGGATTTTTAATATGAGATGTGGTTATTAGGTTTATGGATTTTAATGGTTTTTGGCTGAGTCATAACGGGGATGGCGATATGTAACGCCCGTTGTGATCAGCGTGTGTGTGGATGACATAATGATGGAGACGGCGATACGTAATGCCCATTATGGTCATTATGTGTGTAAATCATAATGGAGATGGTGATACGTAACGCCCATTATGATTAATAGTGTGTGGATGACATAACGGGGATGGCAATACGTAACATATGTTATGGTCATTGGGTTTGCATTTCATATCGAGGACGGCGATACGTAACGCCCGCTATGAAATGAGTGTGTATGAGTCATAATGGGACGGTGATACGTAACGCCCAATATGATTGATGATGTGTGTATATCATATCGGGGATGACGATACGTAACGTCCGGTATGATTGGTTTTGCGGAGATTATTTTTTCAAGTAATTTTCAAACACTTTTCAGAGTATAAAAGCTTATAAATTTGTAATTACATCATTGAAGGCTCTAATGTGTCTTGTTTTGTTTCTAGAGTATTTATTTTCTCTCTTTTCCATTCCAGCTGTTTGCTATTAAAAACTATCACCATTCATCAAACAAGATGAGTATATTCAATTCCACAAGTTTTTTTTTTTTCAGAGAAAATTAGATTACTGGGTCAGGACTTCAAACTTTGATTGCAATGGTTGGATGATTTCTTGATAATTAAATAAATGTGTGTGTAAACACTTAAATAGAAATATTTTACTTATAAAAAAATACTCTAGAAACAAGTCATGATTTCTGTATTCAGTACAAGTCATGAACTTTCACCTAATAACAGTTTCTTAATATTGTATTTTGCTACACTATAACATTATAATTTTTAGGAATTTACTAACATTTTTTATATTGTTACACTTGAATTCTAGGTCTACAATTACAAACAGATGGATCCCTCACGCAGTGCTAGTGGGACTCCGACTCCACATGAGGCTCCGAATCCGGATGGTAGGACTCCTTCGGCGCTCCACGCTGCAGCTTCGAGCCATAGTCGGCTACCCTCCACTCAACCATAAACTTCGTGTGCTAGCAGTAGATTTCCACTTCCAGTCGACATAGAATTGGAAGTGGAAGATCCCGACCAATTTATGGAGGAGGAGGGGATAGGCCTTGGGGACGATCCGATTCAGGATCCGGATGTACCGGTACACCTTGCAGCTGTGAGGCCACCCCGTCCACGGTCAAATAAAAAAAGATCGTGGACATGGGAACATTTTGAGAAGGTTGAGGGTGGGGATCCCCAGAACCCACGGGCTAAGTGCAATCATTGTGGCGCTCGAGTTGGGTGTCATTCAAAAATGCAAGGCACTTCTTGCCTTTTAGCACATCTAAACGGTTGCAAGCGCTACCAAATAGCGAAGGGGATGGCATCAAGAGGTTAGTGTCTTGCTTTATATGCTACTTAGTTTTATGATTATGATCCTATTTAATTTTCATTTAAGACTAATATTGGTAATAAATTATCAAATGTAGACACAGGTGGATCTCATACTAATCTTAGCTACGAAACTTCTACAGCCACTGCTAGGACAAGGACACAGATAAGGAATCTAGTTGTCTCTCAATACAGTGAGAAGATGTTTCGTAAGGCACTTGCGATGATGATCATAAAAGATGAGATGCCTTTTACCACGGTTGACAAGGATGGGTTCCGGTATTTTGTGAAGCTGCTTGAATCAAGATTTCCAATCTCATCCCGTTATACAGTGATGCCAGATTGTATGAAGATGCATCTGAGGGAAAAGGCAGAAATGAAGAAGATGCTCTCCACCACTGGCCAGAGAGTGTCATTTACGACCGACACATGGACATCGGTACAGAATACCTCATACATGTGTATCACAGCACATTACATTGATAGTGAGTGGAATCTTAAAAAAAGGATTATTGGATTTAAAGAAATAGTTGACCATAAAGGTGCATTGATAGGAGCGGAGATGGATGATTGTTTGGTTGATTGGGGCATCCAAAAAATATTATGCATTACAGTTGACAATGCCGGTGCAAATGAGACCGCCATCGAATGGTTTATCCGAAATACAAGGGCGAGAGAAGATGTGATTAAAAATCACCAGTATATCCACATTCGATGCACTACTCATATAATCAACCTTATTGTTGGTGAGTCTTTCTGGTTTTAATTTTGTATTTTGTATTTTAATATTTTTATGATTAAAGTCTTTGAAAATAGTACTATTTTTTATATTATTATGATAATTAGATATTTTTCAATGATGAAACAGTTAAGAGGTTGGAAAATGTAGACGACTCTATTAAGAAAGTCCGCAACATTGTGACGTACGCGAGGGCTTCTCCCCAAAGGCTGCAAAAGTTTAAGGCAATAGCAGAACAGGTTGGGGTTGAGTCTTCAAAGATGTTGTGCCTGGATGTTTCCACTCGATGGAACTCCACATATCTGATGTTGGATGTGGCACTAAAGTACCTGATTACGCCCAAAGAATAACGCGGTCGTTTGCAGTATAGCTTTGGGGTGTCGATTCCACAGAGAGATGGATTGAGAAATTGAAGAACAGTAACGAAATTAACAAAAAGATTTAGATGAGTGCGAAAAGTAAATTTTAGAGTGTGACGTAAATTAAAACTAAATGAGTAATTTGAACAGTATAAAAATGAGACGAAAAGTAGAGCATCGGGAATCCTTTGTATATAATTGGTATTTTAATTATTTTCGATTCATTAATAACTCAATTGAAAATTCTATGTCCAAATTTTCAATCGGAAAATAAAACATTAATAACCAGATTTAAATCAAATGTAATCTTTCGAAAAATCATTCGTCGCAATTTAAGAACAGGAATTGTTATCGATATTAAGGAAATTCAACGTCGACAATATACTCGTAGAGCAATATTGCAGCAGAGAATTAAATTAAAATAGATAACCAATTGAACCAAACATAATCAAAGGATTATTGCATTCAATAGAAAAAGCATGACTGAATCTATAAATGAAATAAATTCTAAGATTATTTGGTGACGAAAACATTTATAATAAATTTCGAATGATTAAACAAAAGAGTTTAATATTTGAAGAACACATATATGAATCAAAAACAATTATAAATACCATCATATATACAAATTCATCCCTAGCTCTACTAGAAAATTAGTTACACATATTGAAAATATGCAACAAAAATTCTCCAAAGAAAACTATAATAGAACTAGCCATGTTTTCTCTTCTTTTATTTTTCTTTTCTTTTCTCAAACTCTCTAAAATATTTTTTCAAGTCTCCAAGCACACCCTTTCCTCTTACGTTGGATCCATATATATAGACATTTCCATCCAAGTTGCCTAACCAAAATCATAATTAGACGTAACCGTGTACCAATTGATGTCCAATATGTGGTAGGATACCTTTAGTTGGCTGAGAGTGAAATGGAATGAGGTGTATGTATTTATGTGGTTCTTCTTTTTATTTTATAATTTTAAGTGCCATGAGTTTCTTTGCATGCATGTGAAACAATCTTCAAAGATTGAAGAGGTAAAGTGCCGTGTATGAGTTTCTTCCTCCCTTGCTTGCCTTGTGTTGCCTTGTGTTGCCATGTGTTGTCATGTGGTGCCATGTGCTGCCATGTATTATTTAATTAGTTTGCTTTTCAATCAAAATGATTATGTTGGATGGGAGATAATGGAGAGCACCGAATGGATTTTTGATCTTGAAATGCCGTATATAATTTTTCTTGCTCCCTTGTGTTGCCATGTGTTGATTGCTTTTTGAATTGATCATGTTGGTTTGGATATTTTGGAATCACCGATTGGTTTTGAGTCTTGAAATGCCGTGTATAATTTTTCTTGCTCCCTTGTTTTGCCATGTGTTGCTCCTATCTTGCTTGCCTCCTCATTCCTTTTGGCTACTTTGCTTCTTTGAGTTTGGCATGTGTTGCTTTGCTTCCTCTTCCCGTTAGTTGTCTTGAAGAAACTTGGGTGCACTTCATCTTGCATATGAATTGATCATTGCATTTCCAAGTTGGTGTAGGAGTGCTTGCTGGAAAATATTATGATGACATTTGGATTTGATGCAAGTGGCTGAAAAATATCCAGGAACGTCAAGTGCAGGTGCGTCCACTTGATGGTCGATTTTGTCTTGGATTGAGTGGATATCTCTTAAAACATAAAACATAAAAGTTATATATATTTCTCTTGCGGTTCTATATCATCTTGAATCAGCTCAATCGGAGATTAGATGAGAGAGTTATGCCCATATTACGAAAATACGTCAGAACTGTCTAAAATTCCACAATTATCTTCATTTGCTCCTAATGCCTCTATTTGTGTCCTAAATCAAAATATAAGAATAATGAGTATATTTAGGCATCAAATAAGAATAAAGTATTAAACATTAAGAGAGGAAAATATGGCATTTTATATTCTCATCAATATAATAAATCAATATATAATAAATCATGCTTATATCTATTTCAAGATAAATGACCATTAATTTTATTAACATGAGTTATATTCATTATTTTCTCATTTCTTTTAGCATTTAAATAGAGTATTTAGAGTGCATTTTTGTGCACTCATCACACCCCCCAACTTACTCATTGCTAGTCCCTAGCAATTTTCATGCAAAATGATGAGAAAGGCCAAAGAAAATCACACATAGGGGCCATCAAGACACATTTTTCAAATTTACAAATCAAAACAATCTTAGAAATTCAATAACCCTTTCACAAGTAATTCAAATATAGCAATCCACAGAGTGTGTATGTGTTCCAAAATATTTTTTTATCAAATCAAAGGTTTTCGACACATGCAACATTAGAATATCTTAAGCAAAAAGGTTCAACTCCATAACTCACGGGTATAGAAGTGTTTCATGTAAGGGTTCTCTCTATGGAGTTGACAAAGGTGTACATTTACTCTCATGGAAATTTAGCCAATTATATATAAGTAACAAGTAAACATTGATCTTATGATAGGAATACTAACCAATGAGATTTCCACCATTCTTTCCACAAGCATACTTCGGATCGAAAAAATCAACACAAAGGGTTGTAATGTGGCTTAGGTTTGGGGTTCATAAGAAGAAAAAGTGAAGAGGTTTCAAAAACTTCCAAGTATACACAAAAGGGAATCTGTTAAATTTTTCAGTAGACTATACTTTCCTTTTGATGTACTTTTCAATTTTTTAGATTTTTGACTAAGTATACTTTTCCATCTTCTTTTGCCACTGGTGTCTTCGCAATTTGATGAACTCTTTCATGAATAATTTGATGGACACATCTAGCACCATGCCATTTTTGTCATCGTTTTCCTTTTTTTTTTTTTTATGATAATTTCACACCTAGTACACACTTGGAAGTAAAATGGTAGGAAAATCTAGTGTATAAGCTATACTCCAATGTGGAGAGGTATGGATGATGTAGATATGAAAAGAAAAGGCCATATGTGTATATTGGCTCAAAATTGGCTGCTAGGAGTATATGATGAAAATGGCCAGCTTGAAAGGCTCAAACGTTAATCCTAAGTTGACTTTCGTCATATCCCAAGTATATCCACCATCTTACCACAAACCATGTAATGATATTCTCAAAAGAAGTGTCAAATTCAACAGATCAATGGATACTTATCACAATTTCTGTATTTGTAAGCTCTCAATTCTCACAAAATTCACATGAATACTTGAGCAAAATAATTCTTTAGTTACATGTGTCAAATCACCATATTACCACAAAGTTTGGATAAGTGCATAAATGGTTTTGTGGATGCTTTAGCAAAATGATTTAAGATGGGTTTGTTGAATTCACCAAGATGGTTATGAATGAGCATGAGTATCATGTGTGAAAAGATGCCTGTGTGAAAAAAATTTGGCAATTTTTTATATATTGATTGAAATATGCCACAGAGTTTAAATAACAGATTTGTATTCCCACCCCCCAACTTAAATGAAACATTGTCCTCAATGTTTAAGAATCAGAATTGAATAACTAAACAGGGTAGAATACACCTGATGTGGGATGTGGGTGGCTTGCTTGGCATCAAAGATGGTATTTGAAATGACAAAATGAAACTATCCTGCATACAAAAATAAAGAAAACAGTAGTAAACAAAAATAAAACAAAACAAACAAGATAATAATAATAATAATAATTATTGTTGCATGGTGTGGTCAAAGTTGATAGACCAAGTCTACAACCGGACTATCTTCTACTTCTTGAACTATTCCTCCTGGGTCAAAAATGAAACACTTATTTGCCCAATAAACTCGGTCCTCGAGCTTCACAGGTAGGTGGCAAGGCTTTAGATTAACTTTTGGTACTTGCCCACTTGAAGGAATCTGTTTTTCATTTTTCTCAAGCAACTCCTTAAACTTCAGTTGCCAAGCCCGTGTGCTATAATCTTGAGTATTGTCAAAAATTGCACAAATATTAGCTACATCAGACGAATCACTGATAGGATTAAACTCAAAATCAACAATAAAATTCTCAAGGGGATCAGAATCATGAGTTGTGAAAACTTCCCTGTCTATGAGTGAGTCAATCATGTATGTCTGATGGCACTCGTCATTCTTCACAGTTTCTTGTGCCATATGTTGATCATGAGGTATAGACTGAGCTTGAGAAGGGAACTTACCTTGCTCATTTACACTCAAGAAGCTCGTTATTTTAGACACTTGGCTCTTTATCTCCTTTTGTTCTTCAACAACCTGCATAATTAAAGACTCAAATTTTTGGTTAGTCTTATCCTGTACTTCAATAAATGCATGCAAAGTGTCTTCTAAAGAATTTCTAGAAGATTGAGGTGCATGGTATGGTGCAGGATATGATCTAGAAGGTTGTGCAAGCTGTTGGTTTTCAGACTTCCAGCTGAAGTTGGGATGATTACGCCATCCTCTCATGTTAGCATGTGTAGGACAGTCTTGGGCATGATGATCTACCCCACCACAGACAACACATGGCCCAAAAGAGTTTGCATGATTAGCCATGTATGTTGGTTTTGAGTTTTTGGTTTTCAATAACTCTAATTCTCCGGTGAGCATTTCAACCTTAGCCTTAAGGTTATCCTCCTCCCTTAGATGGTAAATACCACCACTCAAGTTTCCTGTAGGTCGTGACCTGTTTGTGCTATCAGTAGCACTAGGTCCAGTCCAAGTATGAGCTTTTTCAGCAAGCTCATTGAGGTACTCTATGGCCTCATCGGGATTTTTCTGTAAAAATTCTCCGTTGCACATCATTTCCACGAATTGACGTTCCCTGGGCGTAAGCCCTTCATAGAAATAACTCACTAAGCGCCAATTCTCATATCCATGGTGGGGACACATACTCAGTAATTCTTTAAATCTTTCCCAAGACTGGTACAAAGTCTCACTATCCTTTTGTGCAAAGGTAGAGATTTGTCTTTTTAAAGCATTGGTCTTATGTTGGGGAAAGTATTTATTGAAAAACACTTGAGTCATCTCACTCCATGTTCCAATAGACCGTGGTCTTAGTGAGTACAACCAACTCTTAGCTTTATCTTTCAAAGAAAAAGGAAAGAACTTTAACTTTACCGTGTCGTCAGTGGTATTTTGATTGTGGAAAGTTGCAACTACTTCCTCAAATTCCCTAATATGAACATAGGGGTTTTCATTTTCTAGACCATGGAAAGTTGGAAGTAATTGTATCATTCCTGTTTTGAAAATCTACATGACGAACATTAGGTGAGAACATAATACAGGATGGTGTGGCTGTTCGTGCGGGATGAAGATAATCTTGGAGGGTTCTAACAGGTTGGTCCACGTGTTCACTCATCGCGTCAGAATTGGAAGAATTATCAAACAAGCGATTAGAAAAATTAGATTCTGAATCTGATTCTAGCACGGGTCTACTAGCAAACCGTCCAAAAGCGTCTCTGTACCTGCTCATGCAAAGTAAAGAAAAGCGTAATACTAAAAAAAAAAATTACGAAAAGAAAAGTAAAATAAAATAAAGATGCAGAAAGCTAAAAAGAAAATGAACGAAGTTACCGCTTTTTTTTTTTTTTTTTTTTACAAACTACTAAAAAAAACTACAAATTCTTCTACCGTCTCCCCGGCAACGGCGCCAAAATTTGATTACGCCCAAAGAATAACGCGGTCGTTTGCAGTATAGCTTTGGGGTGTCGATTCCACAGAGAGATGGATTGAGAAATTGAAGAACAGTAACGAAATTAACAAAAAGATTTAGATGAGTGCGAAAAGTAAATTTTAGAGTGTGACGTAAATTAAAACTAAATGAGTAATTTGAACAGTATAAAAATGAGACGAAAAGTAGAGCATCGGGAATCCTTTGTATATAATTGGTATTTTAATTATTTTCGATTCATTAATAACTCAATTGAAAATTCTATGTCCAAATTTTCAATCGGAAAATAAAACATTAATAACCAGATTTAAATCAAATGTAATCTTTCGAAAAATCATTCGTCGCAATTTAAGAACAGGAATTGTTATCGATATTAAGGAAATTCAACGTCGACAATATACTCGTAGAGCAATATTGCAGCAGAGAATTAAATTAAAATAGATAACCAATTGAACCAAACATAATCAAAGGATTATTGCATTCAATAGAAAAAGCATGACTGAATCTATAAATGAAATAAATTCTAAGATTATTTGGTGACGAAAACATTTATAATAAATTTCGAATGATTAAACAAAAGAGTTTAATATTTGAAGAACACATATATGAATCAAAAACAATTATAAATACCATCATATATACAAATTCATCCCTAGCTCTACTAGAAAATTAGTTACACATATTGAAAATATGCAACAAAAATTCTCCAAAGAAAACTATAATAGAACTAGCCATGTTTTCTCTTCTTTTATTTTTCTTTTCTTTTCTCAAACTCTCTAAAATATTTTTTCAAGTCTCCAAGCACACCCTTTCCTCTTACGTTGGATCCATATATATAGACATTTCCATCCAAGTTGCCTAACCAAAATCATAATTAGACGTAACCGTGTACCAATTGATGTCCAATATGTGGTAGGATACCTTTAGTTGGCTGAGAGTGAAATGGAATGAGGTGTATGTATTTATGTGGTTCTTCTTTTTATTTTATAATTTTAAGTGCCATGAGTTTCTTTGCATGCATGTGAAACAATCTTCAAAGATTGAAGAGGTAAAGTGCCGTGTATGAGTTTCTTCCTCCCTTGCTTGCCTTGTGTTGCCTTGTGTTGCCATGTGTTGTCATGTGGTGCCATGTGCTGCCATGTATTATTTAATTAGTTTGCTTTTCAATCAAAATGATTATGTTGGATGGGAGATAATGGAGAGCACCGAATGGATTTTTGATCTTGAAATGCCGTATATAATTTTTCTTGCTCCCTTGTGTTGCCATGTGTTGATTGCTTTTTGAATTGATCATGTTGGTTTGGATATTTTGGAATCACCGATTGGTTTTGAGTCTTGAAATGCCGTGTATAATTTTTCTTGCTCCCTTGTTTTGCCATGTGTTGCTCCTATCTTGCTTGCCTCCTCATTCCTTTTGGCTACTTTGCTTCTTTGAGTTTGGCATGTGTTGCTTTGCTTCCTCTTCCCGTTAGTTGTCTTGAAGAAACTTGGGTGCACTTCATCTTGCATATGAATTGATCATTGCATTTCCAAGTTGGTGTAGGAGTGCTTGCTGGAAAATATTATGATGACATTTGGATTTGATGCAAGTGGCTGAAAAATATCCAGGAACGTCAAGTGCAGGTGCGTCCACTTGATGGTCGATTTTGTCTTGGATTGAGTGGATATCTCTTAAAACATAAAACATAAAAGTTATAGATATTTCTCTTGCGGTTCTATATCATCTTGAATCAGCTCAATCGGAGATTAGATGAGAGAGTTATGCCCATATTACGAAAATACGTCAGAACTGTCTAAAATTCCGCAATTATCTTCATTTGCTCCTAATGCCTCTATTTGTGTCCTAAATCAAAATATAAGAATAATGAGTATATTTAGGCATCAAATAAGAATAAAGTATTAAACATTAAGAGAGGAAAATATGGCATTTTTATATTCTCATCAATATAATAAATCAATATATAATAAATCATGCTTATATCTATTTCAAGATAAATGACCATTAATTTTATTAACATGAGTTATATTCATTATTTTCTCATTTCTTTTAGCATTTAAATAGAGTATTTAGAGTGCATTTTGTGCACTCATCAGTACCAGAAGACATTTGAGCGGCTGGAGATTGAGGATGGAGGTTTGAGGTATGCCCTACTGGAGCCTGATGGAAGGGGGCTCGGTCCGCCAAACAATATCAATTGGCAACATGTATCCGAGTTTGTCACATTTTTATAAATCTTTTATGACATCACGATGCGGGTTTTTGGATCTGCATATGCTACAGCAAACATGTGGTTTAGTGAGATCTCCATACTACACCACCACTTGAAAGAAGGTTGTGCTGACCCGAGTGGATTGTTATCTGGTATAGCATCACAGATGCAGTCCAAATATCATAAATATTGGGGGCAAGTTGAGAAGATAAATAGATTATTGTTCATCGCATCGATCCTCGACCCCCGATTGAAGTTGGCAGTGGTAGAATGGTGGGCAACAGAAGTTCTCGGGGCAGTAAAGGCTAAGTCATTTATCACAGCACTCAAGGCAGATTTGAACGAGTTGTACACCCATTATAGTGTCAGTAGTCCTGCTTCATCCTCACGAGCCATGGGTACCTCACGTTCGAGTTTGAGCTCAAGACCAACCACAGATGCTCGTTCGAGTCAGGCCAGTGCAGCTAGTCGATCCCGAGGCTTCAACGTCATGATGTCATTTCATGCACGGTCAACGAGAAATCCATTGCAGTGTACGAATGAGGTTGAGCGATATTTACTAGCAGAGGTTAAGGAGCCTAGTGAGGAGTTTCAGATCTTGATTTGGTGGAGAGCGAATTCACCCAAGTACCTGATTCTCTCTCGTATTGCTCGAGATGTACTAGCCGTTCCTATCACTACGGTTGCATCTGAGTCGGCATTTAGCACTGGAGGTCAGGTGTTGGATGCCTACCGGAGTTCATTGTCACCGTCAACCATGGAGGCCCTCGTTTGCACACAAAACTGGCTCAGTGATGTACCTACTGGACTAGAGAGTATTGGCATCGATGCCGTGAGCTACAGACTTGAGTCAGGTAAACTTAAATTAATTTATTTAATTCTTTTTAAATGATTAAAGTAACAAAGTTTATATAATTATTAAATTATTTCAATAATCTTTTTTATAATTTCATTTTCATAAATCTATTTAAATTTTAATTTATACTGTTTATGATTTTACAGATTTAGTTATCAACCCTACCATACTTGCCGATGACTGATGGAGCAACTATCGGTTACGTATATTTTTTCTCTAATTCGAGTTACTTGTTTCATGTTTGGTTAATTTTATTTTTTTTTTATATAATAATACATTTTAATTTTATCTTAATCTCAGATACGATTCCGTATAAGTTCCAACAACAAACTACTTTGCTGCAGCAATTATTATTATTATTTTTTTGTAACATCGATACGGGTCCCAACCGTCTCATTGAACCAGAGTCTTCAGACTATCAGTGATAATTTAATTTATTTTTTGTATTATTTTTTGTATTAATAGTCTAGAGTCCTTGACTATTTTTTGTATTATGCTATAACGCTATTAGCTGGCATTAGCATTGTAATTACTACTTAGTATTTTGTATTTTTTGTTTAATTGTTTAAGACTAATTAGTACTTAGTAGTGAAAACTGAAACTTGAATAGATCAATAGTTGTGGCAATCAATTGAATCTAGTATCTAAATACTCAATTCTCATATCATTAAATTCATCTCAAGTCAAAACTTATTTACATATGAGATTTTAATTCAACATTTCTTTATATACGAAATTCATAAATTTTTTAAATTTTATAATTATATCTAAATTTATTATAATATTAAAATATATTAAAATTCATTTGAGATAAATATCATAAAACTTATTTTATTATCTTAATTTATTTTTATTTATTAAAAAAAAATTTATTCTATCTCAAATCAGTTTCAACCATTAAACGTAGTTATGCAAGTTAAAATATAAAAGTTACTTCCTATCCATGCGCGCCGCGCGGTAAACCAAAAGAGATTATGCAGGAAACTCAAATATTTGGCTCCATTATCAAAGATCGTGCACGTAAGACAACTGTATGACTGATGGATTGATTACTAGCCAGTTGCCAAGTCTACAATACATGTTAATTAAGCATGGTTAACTTATTTTTTCACAAAAAATACATCTCAATTGAACAAATGAGCTCATATGGAATTAGTATGGCCCAATTGGGATCATTTAGTTTCGGAATGAGTGTAATTTGGCCCATACCGAACTCGCCGAAGTAATCAAAATTCGGAGTTCCGATCAGTTCCGATCGGAGTTCGGAATTCCGAAAATTCCGAACTCCGATCGGTGTCGGCCTCCAACAGTGTTTCGGAGTTGGAGTCGGAATATTTTTTTAACTCCGATGATTATCGGAGTCAGAGTCAGAAACTCCAAACTCTGACAATTTCAGAGTCGGAGCACACCCCTAATCGAGATAATACTTCATCCCAGCTTGAGGTCGTAATACACACACACTCCCACATGTTAAACAATCAACAAGGCAACATAGTCCAATTAAACACTCACAATGATTAAATAAGAATGCATATGTATGATAACCAGTTTTTGGATGCATGGCAATGGCACCCAAAAGCAACCATACATCAAATATAATCACATTCATATTCTCAATCACAACCAACCAAAATGCGAGGTGATCCCATCCTCTGTTTAATGGCTTTAGACCCAACCAACCTCCTCCCATTTTTATTGTTATTATCAGTTAACTAACACTTCAAGCTGAAATTTAAAGGTTAGTGCAAAATCAATAATTAAATAAAAATCACAAATCGCATTGGTCAGCTACTCACAACATGTCGAATAAATTCTAGAAGAACGCGCAAGCACCTAGATACGGTCCTATATATGTATCGACAAGCGAGTACATCGCTACGTCATGTACAGTATACCAACGTTAATACAATATTATCTATCATAATAAATAATTTAATAAATCATAAATAAAATACAAATAAATTAAACAACTGAACAAGTTGAGTGGGTCACCGAGGTGTCGCCGAGGGTGACTGTGCAGTGGTGAAAACGACGACAACCACAAGGAATGGCAATTTTTTAGGAGGAGAAAAATAAGGGAAAAGTTGAAATCACCCCAGCTACAAGAGAAAAAATCGGTTTAGGATGGTTTTTAAGAGTGGAAAACTTGAATCGAAACTCTAGGGGAGGGTAGAACTCGATTTTGGAGTAACTTAGGAAGGGTGAAACTTGAGATATTTATAGCCCGAAGAGGGTCTCTTGGACCTCATGGCTATGCGAAAATGGCCACCATGTGGCACACTAGGACTCTCCTAGAGCAGTGGTACGCTACCATGGCTAGAGCTTGGCTTTTGCAAACCAAAAAATGGGCGAGAAAACTAGGGGCTTGGCACTCAGTTTTGCAGGAAAAGAGAGGATTTTTCACGGTACTTAGTTGGCGAAAATGGAACAAAAACACAGGGGATGGTCTGGCATGGTGATGGCCTTTGAAGTGATGGATGCGTGGCTGAAAAGAAATAAAATGAAAAAGAAAGAGAAAAGAAGTAGTCGGCGTTTTCATCAGATGTGAAACCCTAAGGGTTTCATTACCTCTAGACACCAAATGACGTTGTTTTAAGGTGATAAGGGCTGGGCTTAAGTCTAGCCATGGGCCCAGGCTTAAGTCCAGCCATGGGTTGGGCTTCTTCTTAACTCTAAACAAAGTCCACACAATTATAAGAAAACCCAATAACAACCCTTACAAGACTAGCCCACCGAAAATAATGAAACTAAGGGAATAAAATCCAACAAAATAAATTAAATGCCAACATAATAAAATAAGAGTACATTAAACCAAACATTAGCATAATTCTCATATAATAAAATAAGAGATCTTAGGTTCAAACATTAAAATAGATACACCATAATAAAATAATAGAAGAAGAATAAATAACTCAACATCCAAATATAGGGATATTGAAATGATAATAACAGCAATTACTATATCCAATATTAAGTTTAACAAGCAATGCATATAAATTACAAAGGCGATGAAATAATGAGATCTCACAGCCAGTCGATACCTACTACTAATTAAATTTTGTTGATTATTAATAAGTTATATTTTAATACTCAATAAACATATATAACTAATATAACTAATATTATGCTATTGTATATGTTAGTTGATGCATCGTTCTCTCGACGTAGTCATGGCAATACTTATGATATCTCTCGAAAGAAAAATAAAAGGTAAGGAAAGATCAATGTCACCATTCCTAATAATTTAACTTGGGAGTAGATGATGGTGCAGCAGCACTTTCCTCTTATATTGGTATACTAGTCCGATCTTATACTCCATTTTATGTGCGATCATGATGAGATGTTCCTAATAAGGTTAAGAAGCATGTTCGAAGTCGTGTGCTGGTGAGTTTACTTCACCAGTATATTTTTTTTTTTACCTAAATTAGTATATCATATTTCTAACTTAATTCACTTCTTAGAATGAGTTCAACCTCGATTTTAACTGTAAAGAGGATTTAAGAACATGAATGAGTTGATGGCTACATTATTTTGACGTCACAGGGGACGAAGTCATGACCACTTCAAGAAATTTGAGACGTTAGAAGAGGCTGCGAATACCCTTTTTAGAAGATGAAGTTAGATGATTAGATGAAGTATTGTAATCTTTTCGCAAGTCCTGATATCAGGTATTCTAGATTATTGGTATTTACATGTATATTCGTTCTAACTTAAAACTAACATTCTTAAGTAATTTTGTAGAGTTTAAGTTCGACAAATGCACATAATAGATCTGTTCTAACTGTCCATTATCATGTCGGTTCAAGGTCATTCTACCGTTTTGTTGATTATAACATGGTAATTAATAACTTAGAAATTCATTTATTGTTATGATATTCTTTTATTTAAGTACTAACATTAAATTTCTCTATTACTAATGTGTTTTTGTTAGAAACGTGATGATTTTGAAATTTTTTCCTCATTCATGTATATGCTATTGTTCATATTAATGAACGTAGTGAATGGATGGATCTTGCCACTGTAAAAAATCATGTAAGCAACATTAATTTTGTTAAATAAATTATGCAATATCTGAATAATCTTTTTTTTTTATTCGTATCTCTTTTAATATGTTGCTTACTATATGTTTTCTTTCTAATTGCATGACAAAATATTGGAGATACAGTCAGTTTCTAAGGAATCTTCTCCTAGCGACATTGTCATATTTACGAAAGTATTCGGGACCAAATCTAGCATGGTCAGAGATTTGGGACGTTCTCTCAAACACTCTGCTGGTTCATCTTTTATAAGTTTCTCAACTTCATAAATTAATAATCTTACCATAGATTTAGTAGCAATACAGTAAGAAAACGAGCATATGAGGTTGAGACAATAGGAGTTAGAGTCTCTCTTGGAGTGACAGTCTAATTTAGAGATGCTATGCAGGAGCAGCATAGAGACCAAAAGGAAAAAATGCATAGTGCAGTCCAAGAAGTAAAAATGGCGGTCCAAATGGAGTGAGTTATGTCACTGCTGCAGGAACGTGGTGGATGAGGAAAACAAAGGAAATAGATTTTATCAGTTTTATTATTGTTTGTAATCTTTAGTATCTATTTCTTATATGTTATAAGATTTTGTTAGTTATTGAATTGATTATATAATATGATACAATTTGTATGTTTTTTAACTTTATTGAATTTATCATTTCTAATATCTATGTTCGAATTTAAATATAAAGTATTCGAACATTGGTTCACGTTCGACCAAACATTCGAATATAAATAGAGAAAATTGCAAGAACGTATCCGAATGTTAGAGAAACCATTCGAATGCACTCACTATCAAACGAACTAAACATTTGAATGTTTAATCACTTAACGTGTGAACAAGCCTTTAGATGAATCACTTACGTTCAAACGCTTCACCGTAACATCTGAATGTTATACAAGTTACGTCTGAACATTAGTACATTAACGTTTCAACATACATCCGAACGTCAACATTGCAGTTTACGTTCGGATGTACACACGTTCGAACGTAAATATTATACATTCCAACTTTAACCCAATGAACGTAAACTGCTGTTGTTCAAATGTCAACCGGGTGGGTTTATGTTCGAACGAGAATTTGGATGTTCGAATGTTACTTTCTGTGACACAATTCAATTGTTACAAAAAATCCAAACGCGTTATATCAATTGAAAGACCTCCAACCGTCACTAAATATATTTTTTATGACAGTTGAATAGTAAACTGTCACAGCTAATACTTATCCGTAACATACTTTATGTGACGGTTTCTTAGTGACCTTTTGGTCTAATTTATTTTTTCTCTTATTAAATATATGTGTGATGTATGGATGATGAGTAGAAGAACAGTACAATTAGTTTAGGAAGAATAAAATTAAAAAACAAAAGTTTCAAAACAATTAAATGATACTAAAAACTAAAATTAAGTATGGTGTATAGTGTATGATATATGAAGATGATGAGTAACAAAACTCTTTTACGACTTTACTCCCCCAAATTAGATATATACATTATGGTTCCGCCGGCCTGCTAGTTATAATCGATCGTGAAATAGCATATATAGCTGGTTACAGATCAGCCAGCTTGCATGCGTGGGTTCTTAATCTGCAATTTAAACTTTATATGAAATATTGTAGTCCTTTTATATTTTAATTAATTAAGCAAATTAAAGCATGCAAGATTCATGTCGCTTTTGTTTTTGCTTCATCCTAATATATTTTTATGCATGCAGGCAGAGCAGTGGGCCATATGTACGTGGAAAATTTCGGTCAACCATATAATATAATGTTTCATGGGCTGTCAGATGATGGTTGCATGCATGATGATCTATCATTATCTGAAAACAAGGCTTAAATATATGGGACTGTTCTAATTAAGATCATTCGTTTGGTTGATCATCATGAGTACCCAATTTATAAGGTAAAGCGTAAATTAAATCCGATACCATATTGACTTATAATGAGCGTAGATCATGAGAACTGCTAGATCATCAGGCTTAGATTTATAAAACCTAAAATATTGGCATTTGGAATACTACATAGAACAATTCACTACAAGAAATTGGAGTTTTTACCACCAATTTCTTTTTTCGCGATATACGTTCATGGCAAAAAGTGACTTGTTGAGACCAAAAATGCTTGTGGATATAAAATCCTATTGTTGCCATGAATTTTTTGTGGTGGCTAAAAAGTGCTGAGAAAAAATAATTTGCTACGAGAAAAAAAGCTATTGCCACAAGGTTAATTTTCGTGAAATGTAAAATACACCAAAATTATGATATTATCAATTCAAACCTTTTTTTTCCACAAGTTTAACATCTTTGGCTAGAAGTCTCAGTTGTCACAAAAGTAATGAATTAATTGTGGTCTTCTGTTCGTGGCTTTTTATTTTTTGCTACGATCTATTTTTCTAATTGCCACGAATGAATTTCGCAGCAAATGCTCTTATATAAAAGAATGAAATCCCTATCTTTCGAATGATTTCATCTCCTTCTTCGCAGCCTTCACACTCTCCCGTCTCTTCTAAACCCTAGGCCACATCCATCACAGCCACAACCTAGCCACCGGCCATAGAGCACAGCGCCGCGCCATCGCGACTTCACCGACGACCACCCTTCGCAGAACCCAGCCTCCACAATGCCTCTCTCTCCCTCTCACTTCATTCGGGCCTCAATCTTTCGATACTTCTCTCCCGTCTTCCCCCTCTACTCCTTCATTCATTGCCCATCGTCGCCCATCACTGCAGCACCAGGCCACCACCAACTCACCGACGACTACCCCTCATCTCGTTCCCCTTGAAGGTCTGAATTTTCTTTTTGATTTTCCATTTTTCCAAACACATTTGCATGGTGATTTTGTACGATTTCGTTTTCGGTGTTCATCTTTAAAAAAGGTTCACTCTCACTCTCGAAAGACCCTTTCGCTTTCAGTGTTCATGATTTCTTCATAATATTAGGGTTAGTGAGATAATTTAGGAATTTCTTGCTATCTCCTTTCTAATTTCATCCTTGTTCTTCACATCTAACAGATTAATGGTAGATCCCGACGATCCACCATTGACGATGAGAAGTTGCTTAGGTTGATTTGCTAATTTACAAGAAGGGACTTGCCTACTTGATTAACGCAAATTGGACGCTGACCTACACTGGTCCAGACTATTCTTGGTATTTTATTTCTTCGATTCATCTCTCCATTAGAAATGTAAGTAGATTTCTTCTTACTTGTAAAAAAATAACTAGAAGATCTTCTTGGTTTGGCTATTGGTCCTCATTGTAGTTAGTATGATTAACCAACCAAAGTATTACTGTTTTGGACTCTAATTAGGATTTACCAACCAGATATTATGAAGTGTGAGATTTTCAATTATGGTTATCGATAAGTAATAAGATTGATTTTTTCATTGAAATTTCCTTAAGTTCTTTTGGTTTATTACTTCCAGAATTCGAATTACTTGTTAGAGCACTTAAAGGACACGGATGTTTTGGTGCATTTGCATGGTTACTGCCCATTTAGTGCTAATTCTGGGTGCATATTTAGTTGCAGCTCGTGGGGTGGGCGGGAATTTGCTCAGGATTTTTTTTGAATTTTCAAAAAATTTCTTTTGGAGTTTGCTCAAGGTCACATTAAATGATTGACCAATCACATGTGTAGGTTTGAAGTAGATTTCCTTATTCTTTTATTTTATTTGGCTGACTCCAAATACAAGTATTGAATATCTAGATTCCACAGACATTGTTTTTCCTTGCATCAACTTGCAGTCATCATTTTTTTTATAAGTACTTACAGTTGTCATTTATATGTCATTTGTGGAATAATTTTCATCTTCCCTCATTAGAGTTGGAATTATTGTATTTAAGAGCACAGGTTAGTCGAGTTTAAATAATCTTCATCTTGCCCTCCACCATATAGATTCAGTATTCATTTGTTTGTTAGTGTAACATATGAATTTTGCACGAGTATCAGCCTTCAAGTAGTAAACATGCCTGTTACATTCCAGTAGTTTCTTACTCTCTTTTTTTTTTCCCTCTTTTATTTTTTTTTGTCTTTTGGTCTCTTTCAAAGTGGTTTTACATGTTTATTACATTTGCCTGCTATTTTTAGGCATCCTCAGGGACTTTACATCAGTTTGAAACAGAAGTATAATTTCTGAAGGCATTTTTTGTTTTTATTGTTTTGCATAGCATTGAACCAAATAATGAATGGTCTGTCAAATTTTTTCAGTGGTAAGATTCTTTAAGTCTTGAAAAATTGGCTATAATGAAGTCTATCCAAGTTATAGTCGTGACTGATGGAGAGCGTATATTGGGGCTTGGTGATCTTGGCTGGCAGCACCTTTGGAGACTTTGGGTAGGGCTGCTTTTGTGGAGGCAATTGAGATTGCAAAAAAGTATCCATAATTCCAAAGTATTTTATAAAACAAGTCTTTCCTTTGCATGGTATATTAACTTATCACCAAATCGTGTGCTTACTGATCTCACTCTTGCTTAAATGTATTTTTAGGTCCTAAAAGCTTATTGGTGCTTCCTATTTTCTTCATAGGCATAATACCATGCATCTAGACATATATTAGCCTTTCATTTAAAGTTATTGGCTACTAACCTTCAAATTTCTGAATATTCTGACTATGTTGAAAAACTTGATCTGATAATGTAGATTGAAGATTCTTTATTTCCTAAGGCATTCTTAATGATTACCATGTACTCCATTCATCTGCACTAATATTTGGTTCTGTCTAATGAACATAGTTATAGAAGAATTAACCTCTTTAAACAATTTATATGCCTACATATAATATTTGTATGATCTCTTAATGATCTCTTTTACTATTTATTGGTCTGAAAAAATTATTTATTTTTCTAAAGAAATTCTGTAATGTTTTATCTTTGTAGAAAATCATTTTAAACTAGAATGTTTCCTATGGATTTCTTCTCACTGGATTTAATTTCTAGCCTTCAGTTTGAGGATATTTAGCAATGAAGATGTCACAATTGGGACATTCCAAAATGCTCAGGTAATCCTTTGTTTTTTTGCCAACATTTGGTTTGCACTACTCTATTTGCTGTGATAGTCATGCATTTTGAGGGAGTCCATGACTGACTTATAACAATTTTAAGGTTATACACTGCTCATGTAAGATAGAGGGCTTTGCTGCCAATATATAGTTGCGTGTGAACCTAACGTGCATTCTTAATTCTAAGTCTAGATCTAGGAATCTGTATTGATAATAGGAATCTAAGGTGCACTGAATAAAATTTTGCTTGGTGTAAGTGAAAAAGGGATGATAGTTCATGGGAAGGAATGTGCTATTTGTCCTGAAAGAAAAGATAATTTTATGTCATTTGGAAGCAATTAAAGTGTAATATACTTGTACTTACATAATCCTAGGGTGATTTGGTACTGGTACATATATACTTGTATTTTCGTATCCAAATTTCAATGTGTAATATTTTGCACGGTTGTTCTTATATAATTTCCTTAATGTTAACCTCTTTGTGCGATTATTTACATTTATGCACGGTCCTTGCATTATATGATCTGATTATTAATAGGAATACATGACAGTCATATATCAGAATGAGAAATAAGTTTATGTGTTTTAAGTGATATTTGCTTGGTTTTTGGACTATAACAAGTTTTAGTATTTTTACTAACAAGCTTCGAAAAATTAAATTTAGTTAATATGCTTAAATTCTGCACAATTAAATTTAGTTAACACACCTATTTAACTCTCATCAGAGAAAAACATATGTATTTAACTATGGAAGAAAATGATAGAGATTGAAAATATTTTTCACCCCTGCTGCCTGCACTCTTTAACTTCAAGTTATTGCCTCAAAAGATGTAATATGTTGAAAATATTGTAAGGAATCATGTCTAACATTTAGGTCTGTTGTTGTTAGGGATCACATATCCCCACTTAATATGAGGTTGCTGCAAACAAGGTGAAAAGCATATACTGCTACATTAATGGTAAGTTCCAACTGCCAAAGAGTAATATATAGTTGTAAGAGTTGTTAAGGAAGTTTTTTGACACCCATAGGGCATTGATGGTCCTACGTTTAAATGGGATGTCAATGTATGATCAAGTACCTTAAATTAATGAATTATAATTTATAGCAGTAATATGGATGACTCTATTCTGTTTGCTAATGTGGAATTGTTGATCAATGTGTTTAATCTTCATTTTAATGTTAATTCTGTTTGTTAGGAAATTGCCTTGGAGTAAGATATATGAAATTATGAATGATTATTTGTATATATTTGTGTGTCAAAACATGTCAAAACATATCTTGTACTTGGCTTCTCATTGGGAGTTTTTCTTGTAAACATGTTGGCATAATTTAAGTTGTTCTAAAATTATTATTAGTATCAATTTGAATCTCCAAGCTTTATATATAATTTTTTAGCTTATATTATGAAGTTGTTTTATGATTTTTACATTAATTTTTTTTTTTCTGAAATCTTTTAGTATTTGCCGTAAACAAAACTCATGGCAAATACTTTTGCCCACAAACGGCTATTTTTTGCTATGAGACTTTCCCGTGGGCATATAGAAGTGCACGGTGCTAAGTTTTTTTTTACCATGAACTGTCTCATAGTGCAAACCTATTAGCCACGACAAGATTTTGTAACAAAAGAATAATAGCCACAAGGTTATAACATTTTTAAATTTTATTCCCACGAGCAAAATTGGCTATTATCACAAAAAATGTTGTGGAAAAAAACATCTATTTGCAACGGAAGTATATGGCCCATGACAAATGCTCTTTTACCGGGAGTTATATGCCACGGACGTCCACGAGTCAAATTGGTGGGAAAAATATTTTATCTACGAAAATTCTATTTTTTGCCACAAGTATCCTTCTTGGTAAAAACCCGAAAATCTTGTAGTGATTATGAAGTATATATATATATATATATATATATATATTTATATATATATATTTATATATATATGCTTTGAAGTTGGGAATTAGTGTTATAAGCATCTATATTATGAATCAATGGTTAGTGAGGAATGCAACTGCAGCTTGCAATTACAGCTTAGAAATTAAATATTGAGCAAAACACTACATAATGTATGATACTTAAATTTCAACACTTAACAATATTGACAATATGTACTATTCAGAAGAAGAACAAAAGGTTATATATATAGAGGTACTACTGAAACCGCTGCAGCTGGCCTTATGGTATCTTAATTGTCTTTAAAACAAAACAAATAATCAGGTCTCCCTAATGGGTTTTCAACAGTACTACATTATAAACTCCATACATGCATGGGTTTTGCTCGTGGCCTATGGTTCCATATATAATGCTTACAAAGTCAGTCACTCATGCTGTTTTTATGTCGATATAAGGCGCTACAAATTCTGATGACCAAAGCATTATGATATTGCCACCATGACAAGGAAGCAGGTCATTAATTAAGCGCTAATTGGTACATAGAGTACTTTAATTAAAGCATCCATCCAGGGATGAAACCATTGACTTGTTGGGCATGAGTTGTTGCAGTCATCTGGTCTGAACCTGCAGATGCATTATACCTGTGTCCAAAAAGTGATTTCAAGACGGGAAGTTAGATATATAGTTTTACTGATCAACCATTAATTGACGGTTGAAATGAATTAAATTATGTTTTTTGAAGTTCACCCTATCTGCAATGTGGGATTGCATTCTAAAGGCTGGAAGAACCCCTGAATTTGAGCATTCTGAGGACCATATGAGATACTTTGGTCACCGCCTTGGTCCCACGATTGTCGAAGTTGATTTCTTGAACAAATTTCATCCAGCTGAAGAATTTAAATTTTAAAGCATATGTGAGTGGTCCTCAATGATCATATATTAATTTGGCCACAGATAAAATTTCATGTAACATCTGGAAATTAAGCAGACAACAACAATCTTATATGATAGATGCCATCATTTTCAGAACGAAAGGTTGCACTATAAGGCTGTAGAGCAAGTTCTATATAGAACATTCTGACATGGGAAGTGAAAAAATGAAGTATGATGCTGTGAGTTAAGGTTTTATCAAGAATTTCTTCTTTCTAATTTTTTGGTTCGTACGTGAACAAAATATAAAATGGTCATGCCAGCTTATAAAGAAAATTGCTATACAGGGAGAAGCAGGGGCATTTGTTTACCATCATATTGATCAGAACCCCAAAATCAACGACGTCTAGGGTAATTTAAGAGTAAACTTTCAATTTAGCTATAATAACGATCTCCACTAAGGCAAGCTGAGGAAACAATTAGCATAGTAAATAATGCAGAGTACTCATGCGCCTTGAAATTAACTGATGAACAAATTACCCAACCATTCATGAAACAGACTTGAGAAATTTTACCTTTATTGTCAAAGCTCTGTTTGAATCCAGTAATAACTGTTCCTGCACTTAAAAGCAACTTGTGAATATTAGGTGCAAAAGTTATAAATAGCAGCACTAATATATTAATGTTGCATCTATACATAAACAATTAGCAGTACAACATAGATTCACACCTTATTTTGGAGATCAGAAAGCTGGTCGAGCATATATTGCGTCTGCAAAGCAGATAAGAAATATTTACTTTGGCTCTCATCCATATGAATTTTAATTCAAATGGTGCATATTATATATAGCTGAATGTTCGAATTACATACGTACCTTAGTGGACCTAACTTGCTTCAAGGACGACTCCAGTTGGCGCTCAAGCTTCTCGAGATCATTTGAGGTCAATGGACCCAAGTCTTCCCCAAGAAGGTTTCTGGAGAAATCATAATTCATGAATTATTACACTTGCACGACAGAAGTAGTGTGACCCAATTGAAATGTGTGTTTTTTCCCATGCGAGTTCTACGTTCACTCACTTTTTTAACATATATAGGTGCACAAATATTACTAATTGGATATATATCCCATACTTGCATGCTTAGGGCTAGTTTGAATTCGTAGACGAGACGAATTTATCTTAACTTATTTCAAATTTATCATTATACTTTTTCAAATTCTCAAACAAAACATAAGTTTTAATACAATTTTTTCAAATTTTAAAACACATTTTTTAAATATCTTTTATATTTTTTAAAATTTTTAAATATTAATAATATTAAAAAATAAATTAAACTCATCTCAATTCATATTATCTCTTAATCCAATCCTTTCCTTAGTTGAAAATTTTTCAACTCAGTTACCGAATGATATCATCTAAATTTTTTTGATCAGCCCTATTAATTAAATAAATAAGTCGGCAGTACGAAATAAAGGTAATTACTCACCTCTGGGTTCGTTGTAAGGACTCAAACCTAGCTTTCAGTCTCAGGTACTCCCTATAGCTGCTCTGCTACAGCGGACGACAACCACAATATGAGAATCTCGAGGTTAGGGAATGGTTCTCCGTGAATGTACAAATTAACAAGTGGAAGTGAAAATGATACTGTATATATTTTATAAGGCCGGCGATGATAATGATCATACTCTTTTGTGTATGCATAATCTGAATTTTAATATAAAATACTCACTTCTCCCATCAATCTGTGCATGATCCGATATTTTCGTACAAAAAACAACCCATATCTAAAATACAATCTCTTATTAAAACTCGAAAATACAGTCCAAAAAGGAATATAGTTTTGAAAAAACTAGAGTTGGTATGAATCAGTTTGAATCAACTGATATCGATCAATTGAACCTATAAAGTGTGTGTGTGTGTGCGCGCGTGTGGCCAAATGAAAAAAATGAAAATAAAGTACTCGGTTCAGTTTCTTATAAATTCAAGTTCAATAAGTTGAGTCAGTTTGAATCATACCCTTTTTTACAGTGGCGATTCTAATTACAATCACACTATGTATAAAATGCTTAAGATATCATTATTAAGAATATTAAACATTTAATTAAGGTACGTACCTCAAGCTCTTTGGCAGGTTTGTTGACTTCCACTGCACCGTAGCTGCACTTTTGGTACCTTTCAAGTGTTTTGAGCATGCTAGAGGAATGGAGAAAAAAATTGTTAATCGGGGAATTAGATCAAGGAGTACTACATGCATTAATATGATAACTACCATATATAGTTGTTGTAACGTTGGGTTTAATAAGGCAATTCCATAATTCCTCCCAAAGTTCATAATTAATATGTTTAATTGACTGCACAAGCACATTAATTTAAGTAGTACAGGTTACAGAAATCAGTGCTTATAATTCATTGTATACGTTACTGTTACACAAAAAGTTGAGAATCACGATTAAGGCAGCTACTGCGGATCGAGCTAGGCCATATATTTTGGCATCCAAGACACTGGCTGGCGTACATCATGAGTACTAGATTCTATTTTCTTCAAGAGCTTGAAGTGTTTATATCATGTGTGTGTGTTGTATATAGATGTGTACAGATATATATACATACACACACATATATATATATATATGCATGCCGTATGGGTGGATCATATTGTATGACGGTAGCTAGGGTAGTACTGCAGGGTTGCAGGTATATGCATGCAGGTTCCCCAAAGCATGATGAATCTGAATGTGGATGCAGCTGCAGATCATGTGGTATATTTTAGTAGGCCTGCAGCGATTTATTTTTATTTTTTTTTATGAGTAGGCCTGCAGCCATTTAAAAGATTAAAACCGGGCATTTATCATATTTTATGAAACATATATGGGCGGGTATGATGGCATATGCATGCATGGGTACTGCTATGTCAAATAACAAAATATCTACCTACAAATATATATATATATACTAAAATTTCGAAAAGACTAATAATTAAATTGAATTTTTCTTAGACTCCTTACAAAGTCAATTAGTTTCATCAAGTATGTAGCCAATGTGGGACTTACCACTGGTCGTAACTACATTTGTAACTTTACCAACTTTGTGTTAATTATTCATTCTGAATGTGAGCATTCTTATTAGGTTGGCTAAAAGTCAACTTTTAAAAAGTACAGTTTTGCACAAATACCAAAAAATTAATTTGGCAATTGTTGGATAAAATTTTAGTTTTACTATTCATAAAAAATACTTTTTGAACCTTTTTCCATAAACTACATTGCCATATTTGATCAAATATGACATAATTTTTTTGATATTTGTGTAAAACTGTACTTTTTGAAATATAATTTTTAGCCAATCCAATAAGAATGCTCTAAGATGGGCTTTTATCATAGATATGCACTCTCTTTGTGTCGACTCAGTCGGACTTCGACAAGGGGGTTACACAAACGTACTGATCTGTTTGTGGACCCAGTTGGGCTAGCTTCTATTTCTATACCAATTCTAAAAACTTTACTATCTATGACTGCTATATGGCCTTTTCTAGACCTTAATTCCTTGGAGCAATCTACACATCCTTACATGTTGAGAACTCTCCGAACACCATCTATAATTAGCATGTTAATCTTCTTCATAAATTCAATGGCAACTTAGCATGCATTTCGGTATATGACATTACTTTTGCAGGTAAAATGGTATGTAAGTTTGTTTAAATCAGTGTTTTATCTCTTATATTTTGTTAGTGTAAGGACCATGTGGGCTGATTTTATTATAGGACTTGGATTATCATTGGTCATACCCCATAGATTGGTGGATTTCCAAGCATGCTGGAGAGGTCTCCATGGAAATTCACAAGACATTGTAGCAATCTGGAAAATGGTCTTCGCCTATATGTGGTGGTGTATTTTGTGGGAGTGAAATGATAAAATTTTCAAACATCACGAGAGAATAGTGGAGGAGCTGAAAGTTTTTTTTCCTTTAAATTAGTTATTTATCTTAGGGAGGGGGGAGGGGGGTGTGTTGGCATTGCTTGTAACGAACTATAAATGCCCATGACTTTCTACTTTCCGTTGTAAATTCTAGTTATGTAGTTCTCATGTATACTTCCTATGTACTTGGGCTATTATTATGAATAAGATTTGTTGATTACTGATAAAAGAAAAAAAAAAGTGTTAGTGTAAGGTTATAAATGTGGAATTTAAGGTTTGTCGAATTTGAATTGGCCAAAGTAAAAGTTGTGCTTCATAAAGTCGTGCTTCATGTGGACATTTAGTTTATATTTCATTTCCTAGTTGAGCTTGTGAGCTACTCAACAACTATTTTAATGCAATCAAGAAATATACTAGGTCTCGGGATTGGCTCACAACAGATAGATGGGCGATTTTGATGGTTTCAGTATCCAAATGACTCTCGATGATTTGCAAGTCAGTTCTGCATGCAGATAAACAGCTTGGAGAGAAGAAGACCAATTTTATTTTATTTTTAGGAAGAGACCTATTTTCTTAAAAAAATTAGGGTTTCGACGATACTGCAGTCTCCTTAGAAGTAGAAAGTAGAAGACTGAACATGAACATATTGGGGTACTTTTCGAGGACATGAACATATTGCGGTGTACGATGGCTCTCGAGTCAGATTTTGGTATGATAAATGGCGTGGTAACCATAGCCTCCAAGACACATTTATGCTATTTTCAAACTTGCAAGAAAAAGGGATGTAGAAATACAAGCTTGTGGTCCTTTTAAATGGCTCCCCTCAATGCAACATTAATCTCAGTAGGGCAACCCAAGATTGAGAGGTGGAGATTGCTTTAGAGTTCTTTGTGACATTCTATTCAATAAGTATGGCGGGGGCACTGGGGATAAGATTCACTGGAGCCATTCTAGGAAAGAAAATTTCATTTTTAGTTCATTTTACCAACTCTAATGAGTCCTAGACTGACCATGTTCCTGTGGAAGAGTATATGGCAGATGAAAGCTCCTTCAAAAGCAGCATTTTCTGTTTGGAAAACATCATTGGACAAGATCCTTACTACATATAATCTAAGGAAACACTGGGTATTTGTGATGGACTGGCGTTGTATGTGTAAAGAATATGGGGAATTAGTAGATCATTAACTACTTCACTGTGAGGTCGCCAAGATCATGAGGAACAATTTATCATGAGTCATGTCTCTTAGATTGGTGGCCTTCCTCACAAGCTAGCGAGGCATTCGAGACAACTCACAAGTGGCAGTCATTTTGTGTATAGTTCTTATTTGTATATGTTGGTATATCTAGAGGAAGGGAACTGCAAGAAGCTTCGCAGATTACAAGAGAACAATGGATGAATTAAAACTTTTCTTCTATAAGTCATTGCTTTTATGGGCAGGAGCCATTGTTTGTAACCAACTTACAGTCATTAATTTTCTCCTTTCGATTTGTAAATCATAACTACCTATTTCTCATTTATACTTCTTGTGTATCTGAGTTTGGCTTATTTCTACTAATATTGTTTCTATGATTAACTATAAAAAAGAATATTGAGAAATGAGTAAATAATTACCCAGCCTTTACAAATACTCAGACCTTTAAAATTGAGGACTTTCTAAGGCTAAGGTTTAGGCTCATTTTGGATTTTAAGATGAGATGAAAGAAGATCATAAATTTATGAATAGTGGTGATGTGAATAGTAGTGAAATGATTTGAGATAATATTTTTATGGAGCTTTGGAAAAGGAGAGAGAAATTGAATAAAAATTATAAAATATTGTTAGAATATACTTTTTAATATTACTTTGTTCTGGAATTAAAAAAAAAAAAGTTAAATATATTTTGTATTTTTTTGAAAGTTTGAAAAAAGTGTAATGATTAGATAAAAAGTTAAAAAATTGAAATTAAAAAATATTTTTATTTGAATGATGTTTGGATATTGAGATGAGATTGAATGATCAGACCATCTCAAAATCCAAAAATCCCATGTCATCTTAATATCCAAAAGGGGCCTAAATTATAGTTTGACTTTAAAAGCGTGAGAAACAAAGGATTGGTGATATCAGATCTCAAGAGTACGTTTAGGTAGTGAGAAGTTTTGAAAAAAATTCTAAATAATAGTGAAAAAATAATGAAAAAGTAATAATAGAATATTAAATAATAATGAAAAGTAACGAATAATAACAAGAAAAATAATAATAAAGTAATGACTAGTAGTAGAGTATTATGAGAATACCTTAAATTACCTTGCTTGCCAAACGTAGCCTAAGTCTTGATGCGCCCCATTATCCAAATCTCACGTAGAAGAGAATTTTCTTTTTCTATCTTTCTTGATATAAATTAATAACTCCCTCCTTAATTATTTTACTCATCGATCTTGTGGCACAAATAAAAAACCCGATCATAATTGGAGACTTTATTCTCTCGAGTTTTTTTTTTAAGAACCCAAATATTGCATGTATATTTAAAGATGTACAAAATTGGCAAAACATAGTCGATCCTCCTTACTTTGGAAAGTTCGTGAAACATGCCACTACCAAAAGAAATATGCTACCGCCTGTATGAAAGTTGGCTTAGGTGTAAGAATTAGATCAAGATCATCAGCTAGGACAGAAGGGCATCAAAAGCTTTCAACAGTGCTAAAGAGAGAACTGCTTAGGACAGGTTAGTCTATTTAGGTACGTACCAATATAAGAAAATGGTTATTTGTGACAAAAATTAATCCATTTTGATATGTGGTGCATTATATTCCATGAATCCTTAGGCCTCATTTGGTTACAAAGATATAATGAGATAAGATAGGAAATCTACAAATAGTAGTGAGACAATTTGTGAATAAGAGCGAAATAGTTTAAGTTAAGCTTTTATGGAGTTTTGAGAAGAGAGCGAGAAAAAGTTGAATAAAAAATATAAAGTTAAAACAATGTTGGAATTTAAGTTTTTTAATATACTTTTTATTTTGAAATTTGAAAAGATTGAATTATTTTTCATGTTTTATTTGAAAATTTAGGAAAGTTGTAATGAGTAAATAATCATGATGAGATGAAAAATATGAAAATTTATAAATTTATAAATGAAAAACGTTTGTGTTTGAATGATGTTAGATATTGGGATGAGATGATATAAGATAAAATGGTTTGAAATGTTTAGGCCTTACTTAAAGATTTCAACACACTTCAAAAAGGATTTATATGAATCCTACATGACGTGAGTAGAGCCTTAAAGTCCTATTTTTATTAACATCGGGTGTTCACGAAAAAACTTCCAACTAATGTTAGGGGTGGACATGTCCTCGGGAACTATCAGTCTTTTGCAAATAAGGTAACTCAAGGGGAAATTTTCTATAAATTGTTCTAGCAGTACTTCAAGGAAATTTTCACAAGTGCATCTCAGTCAGAAGTTTCCGGCAAGTGCTTAGGCTCTAGAAATTGTTTGCACTCAAAATGATTCGAGCCCTAGACTTAGAGAAAGCATACCATCAAAGTCTTTACCACTACTCGAGTTAAACCCTAGGGTCATGCTCAATCCTAAGTGGGATGAATTGTTTCAAGCCTTTGAAGCAGTATGCCTGCTAGAGCGTAGATTAGTTTGGCAGATCGGGCAAAGATATCAAAAGACCCGGATAGGACTAGAGGATAATATTGGTGTTAGAATCCCATGTTTCAAATTATACGCATGACCAAAACTGAAAACTAAATATTCAGGCAATCGGTTAGGGAAATTCTATCTATACGCTACGTTTTAATCTCATTCTTATCCTATTACGATGGTGTAGCAATATTCATCCACACTTGATTGATGGATACCCAATAGACATCAATATATGATCAATGAGATGGAAATTAATAGAATAATCGTACAAGTCCATGCATTTTGGTGGTGTAAACGGCTGAAGGGTTTTGAGAGGATTGATAGGGTACTCGGAGTTTGTAAATAAAGGGTTTCAAAGAGAAAGACATTTGCAGGGTAATACTATATATAGAGGATAATCTAATTTAACATGCAAACAGAAACCATCGTTGAGTATGATCAAGTTAACGAACTCTGGTCAGTTGGTTGAGCTCGAGAGTTTGAGGAAGGATTATTTGATGAGATATGTGGGAATTCGATCCAAGCAGCAAAGTGGGGTAATATGAAAAATTTCATTCATCATCCACCTTACATCCACACATCATTTTTTTTCTTACTAATTAATATGTGGTATATGGAAGATTAGTTTAAAAACAAAAATCAATTAGTTTAAGAAGAATAAAACTAAAAAAATATAATGCTCGGCAATATATAATATAGGAGAGAGGATCATGCATGGCCAAAGGCCGATAGAAAGATAGGGAAGCTTTTTATAATTGCACCTCAAAATTCTGATCACTCCCATGAACCCTAAATTTGTATGTATTTTTCCTCTTTTTAACCAAGTCATAAAAGATTCTCGACTCCTTTAACCTCCATACATACACAAAAAACTTACATCAATGATCAGCTGAATCGAAGACTTATTCCACAAGAAACAAAAATATACCATTAGACATATTACTCTCAAACCTATATTCCGAAACCAAGAAATGGAACCTTAAGACACTTACAAACTTTGAAACGAAAATCAAAATGTAGGTTTCTTCATGGAAACCAAGCAAGAATACCATATAACATTTTAAACATTTAACATTTATAAACTGCAACTAATAACATTTTAAACATGCATGCTTAACTGTTGACATGTTTAAACCGCCCTTAAGCAAAACAGTCTTACAGATTGAAGAAGCAGTAACTTGTTTAAACCTCTCACTTCTCAGAAAAGAAAAAAGAAAAAGGTAAATTATATTCAAGTAATTAACAACTAATTATAATAACCAGAAAAAACTTCTCCTAGCATGGCCCTTTTTTTGCAATAATATGATCTGCATCTCAACCCAAAAAGATAGTAAATATATCAGGCTTTTAAACAAATTTAAAGATTTTTTCATACTGAAAACTGTTACACATGACCTCACCTGGATCGGAACAAGATCTTTCCAGGTAATCTAATAAACGTCATGCAAGTCATACAATAAGTCGCATATATACGTAATCAAACGCGCGCAAGTCAAGGAAAGAAATTATACTGAACATATATGATGGTCATCTCCTTATGAACAGATAGAAAAGCGCTGCAATTCTGCAAATATGCTTTAGATCTCGTGGTGTATATTTTCTATTAAAGAAAATAAACATATGCGCGTATGAATCAGACGTATAAAATCAGATCGACATCTAACTTGGCTTCAAAAATCAGAATAACATAAGGAAAAAAAAAAAAAAATCATATTCTACTAAACGCCAGAAAAGACAGAATAGTGAAATTAGCATTCCAGTATTAGGGAAACAATTTATTGTGAGGGATTGAATTTTCTCTGCAGAAGAAAGAACAGATAAAATCCAAAATCCAAGAAGCAAATCAACCGAACAAGCTGAAAAATCAAGCAGATCATCCTACACATCTATATAGCTAGAGAAAAAAGGGAAGCGAGAACAAGATATTTTACCTAGAGCTGCTGCAGAACTCATAGAGCTTGCCACGGCTGGAGAAGACAATAAGGGCAACCTCAGCATCGCAGAGAACTGAAAGCTCATAGGCTTTCTTGAGAAGCCCATTCCTCCTCTTAGCAAAAGTGACCTGCCTGTTTATCTTGTTCTCTATCCTCTTCAGCTCCACTCTTCCTCTCCCCATATCCTAATTATCCCAAAACTGCTTCTTTCCCTTTTTCTATTTATATAAATATAGACTTTTCTTCTTAGTAACTCTTTCTTTTCTTAATTTTTGTATGCTTGTTTTGGCGTTCTTCTCTTGGGTAACAGTACTTGATCCTTCTTTTCTGGGTCTGCACCGAAGTATACCCAAATTTATGAAAAACAGAAGAAAGTTGGATACTGAAAACCCGAGAGAGAGAGAGAGTTGTGAATTTTGGTTTTCTTGTAGCTTTTTAACCACAGCTTCTCAACCCACAGTCTCCATAAATTGAAATGAAGTTTAGGGTTTGGTGTTGTTTCTGGTTTTTCATATGATAATGACCCTTTTCTTTTGATCTCCTATATCAAATTTTACTGTTCTCTTGTTAGAAAATAATACCTTTATCACCACTCCTAATTACAGCGCGTGGTAACGTACATTTACCTCCTTGATTTGAACAGCAATAACGTGAGAGTACGACATCTGCGTACAGAGCACGAGGGCCCGACGATTGGAACATATATATTTGCCCCCCCGTGCAGTCGAAAGAAGCGGAGACTGAATTGGCGCGTGGTGAATTGTGATGTTTATCAATATTTTACGTAATAAATGTTTGTATATTCTTTCTACAGTGTTCAGAATATCAGAAATGACAGAAAGTCGTCACCTTTCTTAAAAGGGATCTCCTCGTGTCGCCTTCTCACTGGCTCTACATCGATGTCAATGCTGAGTTCATTTGTTCTTTAATTTGCTTCCCTCCCTCGCATGATTAATTTGCTAATTACGATCAGCTCGCACATCATTCCATGCATCACACTAATTCTAAGGAATGTTTGGTCTTTACAGAGAGGGCAGATAATCAAGCATAAATTATCAACACTACATAATAATAACGTCATTAGAAGTGTGGCCGAATTCAACACATTCTTCTTTCTCTCGAGATAAAGTTGAGGAAAAATTTGTCCTAGCATAGAATTTTAGGAGGACTCTTCGATAAATTAGCAGTTGCAGCTAGAGCCTACAATGGTTTGGCATCATCTAGAAGACGGCAATCTTTAGTTGAAGAAACATAGAAGGCCTAGAGGAAAGGTGAAAGATTCTGAGGCTCACAGAGGTGGAAAACACAGAGGTAATGATAGGGCTAGAAAGTTTGGAAAACGAGGACAAGAAAGGAGAGAAATCCCTAGTTGTGAAACTGATTTCAGAAAGGAAGGTGTCCAATGATGTATTTAGTGCCATGCTTAGGAAAATTTGGCAACTACAAGGCTCTTTCGAGTTCCTTGAGATTAGCCAAAACCTTCTCTTTTGAGGCACCAGTTAATAAACAACGCGTCTTTGATGGAAGGTCGTGGTTTTTCGACAACCAACTCCTAATCTTGCAAGATTTCAATGATTTGAACCCCCCCCCCCAAGAAAACTATTGTTTGACTGGAAGAGCTTTTGGGTAAGGATGCACAACCTCCCATTTGTGTGTATGACCAAACAGATTGGAACACAATTAGGGGAATCAATGGGCGTTGTGGAGGAGGTAGAGACCAAGGAAGATGACACAACTTCAAGAAGTTTTCTTAGGGTTCATATCAAGCTAGACTTGAGGAACTAGCGAGGGACAGAACCGCAAATCTCTTGGGAAATCGCATATGGGTGCCACTGACATATGAAAAAATGCCCAAGTTATGCTTCAGCTATGGACGGATTATGCATGGTGAGGAAGGCTGCCCAAGGGGTCAGGATGGGGAGGGGAAGTCACAGTATGGAAGTTGGCTGAGAGCCCAAATCAACCTTAGAGGAAAAGGTGGTGAATTCAAGGGAACCCCACAAAGCTCGCAACAAGAGGACTACAGTAAAAGAGCAAACGTCAACAAGGACAAAGAGGAGTTTTCCTCGAGGAGTTTCCCCATGGTCAATCTGGGAGGCCCCTTGCGTGAGAGGAGGACTACCCTATTACCTGAGCTAATGGAGCAAGTCAATGAGGGGATGGTAAAGGGGTTGCGACAAAGAAGGACCAAATGTTTCCTGAAAGTCCCTAGTGGGGTGACAGCGAAGTTGGAAAGGTAAGAGAGACACAGAAGGAATAACTATTCAATGTGGCTATCGTCAAATGCATTCAGCAAGTAATAATAAACCCTAAACTGGTCAATAAAGGCTCTGTTTCAATTGTGAAAGATACCCCCCAGAACCTGTGAGTGTAAAGAGATGCAAAAAGAAAGACAAAGGAACTAAACTGCCTAAGGAGGAAGTCTTGAAGGCAGTGAAGAAGAGAAAGGGAGAACCACATGAAGCTGCAGTGGCTAGTACTTTGAAGAAGGGAAGAAAGTCTATGGAAATCATATCGGTGGAGGCTGCTAGTCAGCCCTGCCGACATCAATGAAAATCTTGAGCTGGAATATACTAGAGCTTGGGAACCCTCGTGGTATTTTTGCTCTTATTGACTTGGTCAGAAGAGAAGCTCCCGATATTTTGTTTCTTCTTGAGACAGAACTTGATGCAAAAAGGATGGAAAATGTGAGAATTAGGACAAGGTTTGGATGTTGTTTAACAGTGGATGCAATTGGAAGCAGCGGAGGTTTATGTTACGTTTGAATGTTAAGAGTGTTTGAAAATATTTATGAATAATAATAAAAAGTAGGTAAAAAGTAATAATAAAATATTGAATAGTAATGAATATTAATAAAAGTAGGTGAGAAATAATAATAAAGTAATGAATAGTAGTAGAAAGTGTTTGAGAGTGTTTAGCCTGGCTTTGGATGAGAGATACTCCTCTTACAATCCAAAGCTACTCATCCTTCCATATTGATGCCTTAATTGAGGATAATTCCCAAAGATGGTATCTGACTGGCTTCTATGGTCAGCCAGATGTCTCAAAGAGAATTGAATCTTGAAACCTGTTAAGAAGATTAAGTAAATCCCTTGGGGAAGCTTGGCTAGTTTGTGGAGCTTTTAACAAAATTGTCTCCTTAATTGAGAAATGAGGAGGCAAGAGTAGACCAAGAGGTCAGATGACGGATTTCAAACATATGTTCTTAGATTGTGGATTTAAGGGACCTAGGATATCGTGGGCTCAAGTAGGGGTGTAAATGGTCCGGTCTGGTCCAGTCCGGTCCGGGAAATTTGTGGACCGATTTCATTCGATCCAAGAATTCTCTCACCCTGGACCGGACCGAACAGGAGTTCGGTCCATACCAATCCGGTCCAATTCGGTTTAGGGACGGTCCGGTCCAGTCCAGGGGTGCCCCATATGATTTAATGGGCTAAATTTAATATAAAATTCTACAATGATCAAATATTTTTTTGGCCCAAATTTAACTACTATAAATTATAATATGTTAATATTATAAAAGTATATATTATATGTTAATATGTTAGTATATATTATATATTAAGTATGTTAGTAAATTATAACTAATAGTCTAATAGTCTAATAACACTTTCACATTAGTATATGTTAATAAACTATAACTAATAAGTAATAACACTATTACAATTTACATTAGTATATTATATATTTATATGTTAGTAAATAGTGATAAATTAGTAATAATATATTAAATAATAATAATACATTTATTATTTATATGTTATTATTTATATATACATATATTTAAAAATAAAAATTAAAAAAAAAAACTCTAGGGATTCGGTTCGGTCTAGGGGGATGAACTCCCTAGACTGGGACCGAACCGGAATTTTCCGGTCCATATATTTTTTGGACCGGACCGGACCGGACTCCAACCGGTCCTGTCCAATCCGGTCCCGGTCTGGGACAACCGGTCCGGTCATGTCCGCCGGTCCGGTTCGGTCTTTTTACAGCCCTAGGCTCAAGTACACATGGTATAATGGTAGATAGGATAGAGCCAAAGTTTTCGAGAGATTGGATAGAATCTTAGGAAATACCCCTGTTGTTCTACCTACTCAAGAGCTTTTGTCACCCATGGCTCTAATCGCTACTATGATCACCTCCCTATCTGGATTGAACTAGAGGGTGGGGTGAGGTGTACAAGGGGCGCTAGGCCTTTAAGATTTGAACAAATGTGAATAAGGGAGGATGAATGCCAAAACATAATCAAGGAAGAATGGGCTCGGGCTGGTAACCTAAGGGGTATGTAGGGGATCATGGGGAAGATAACTTACTACCAAGAGAAGCTACACAAGTGGAATGAAACAGAGTTTGGGAAAGTCCATATCAGAATTAGAAAGGCACGCAAGAAGCTGGCTGCTGAATAGATGAAAGATCTTAATGTCCTGCACTCAGAAGAAATCAAAGAGGCAAAGGACAAGGTGAATAAATGGATGGATAGGGAAGAGATCATGTGGAAGCGATGGTCTTGAGCACTCTGGCTTACAGAAGGAGAACAAAATATAAGATTTTTCCATGCCAAGGCTACTTAGAGATGCAAGAAGAACAATATCCTAAGGCTGCAAGATGGCAGCGGCACTTGGAGAAAAGGAATAGAATATGAGGAGCTAATAGTTAACCACTTTGCCAGTCTATTTACTTCCGCAAGTTCTAAAGGCCAAGAAGCTATCCTCAGAAAGATGGAAGTATGAATAACTCTAGTTATGAATGAAGATCTAATAAAAGACTACTCAACACCCGATATCTCACAAGCTCTTCAGGAAATGCACCCAACGAAAGCCCTAAGGCTAGTTGGTATGCCCGCTCTGTTTTACCAAAAGTTTTGGTTAGAGATTGGTGATTCAGTAATAACAACAGCTGTGTTAGCTTTGAACCATGGTGAGTTTCCCCAAAAACTAAATCATACGTTTATAACTTTAGTGCCAAAGAAAAAGTCCCCCCAAAGAGTCAATGACTTTAGACTCATAAGCCTTTGTAATGTAATTTACAAGCTTATGTCTAAAGCCATTTCTAATAGACTTAAATATGTTTTGGCTATTATAATTTTTGAGTCTCCATCTGCTTTTATTCTTGGTACAGTAATCACGAATAATGTATTAGTGACTTATGAAGTGTTACATCACGAATAAAGGAAAAAGAGAAGGAAGAAAGGCTTCATGTCACCTAAACTATAATAGGGTGGAGTGGAGTTTTCTTGAAGCCATTCTTTACAAATTAGGCTTCCATAAAAAGTTTGTTAAACTTGTAGTGAAATGTGTTAGTATCCTTTCTTTCTCTATTTTGATCAATGGCTTACCCACTGGCCATATTGTTCCCACTGGCCATATGGCTTACCTTTTCCTTCTGTGCACTGAAGGATTAGTAGCACTACTGAAGGATGCCGAGAAGTGTGCTCTAGTTCTAGGGATTTAGTTGTATAGATGGGCCCCAAAGCTAAATCATCTGCTCTTTGTAGATGACAGCTTGATCTTCTGTGGAGCTTATGAGACCTCTAATACTCAGTTTCAAGATTTTTTAAATAAATATGAGATGGCCTTGGGTCAACAGTTGAATAAAGAGAAGATTGCTATGGTGTTTAGCTCAAATGTGACTCCAAACCAAAGATAACTAATCATAAACATGTGGGGGTCGAGTAAAGTACAGCAACATTAGATATACTTTGGGCTACCACCACTAATTGGGAGGTCAAAGACTTGAGCTTTTACAGATATTAAACATAAAGTCTGGCTTAAATTGCAAAGATGGAAAAATAATATGTTTTCTTAAGAGGGAGGGAGATTCTCTTAAAAGCAGTTGCTCTAGCAATTCCTTTTTATGTTATGAGCTATTTTAAGCTCACATCCTCTATTTGTTTGGACTTAGAAAGCATGATGTCTAAATTATGGTGGGGTCAAAGAATTGAGAAGAAGAAAATTCATTCGGTTAGTTGGAAGTCGATGTGTAACTCTAAATCTGTGGGGGTCATGGGGTTCAAGGAACTTGAGTTTTTCAACTTGGCACTATTAGCAAAACAGACATGAACGCTCCTAAAGAACACGGATAGTTTTTTTCATAAAATATATGTAGCAAGGTATTTTCCTAAGGGGTCTGTGTTGACAACTTCTCTTGGTGCCAACCCATCCTTTACCTGGAGTGGAATCCATGAAGCTAAGTAATTAATTGTGAAAGGTGGTAGGTAACAGGTGGGGATAGGACAGTCTATACACATCCTAAAAGTTCCTTGGATCCCTGGTATTGAAAATCCAAGAGAGATGCTGAGTCACACCCAATTTGAGGCACAGATTCATCTCCTAGAAAACCCGGTATCCTCTCTAATTAGTCTTTCCTCAAATTGGTGGGATGTAGAAAGGGTAAGAGCTCTATTCAATCCTAATATAGTTGAGGTGGTACTTAGAATTCATCTCAACCCTACAAATGTCTCTGATAAGTGGATATGGAAATTTGAGAAATCAAACAATTATACTGTCAAAAGTGGGTACCAGTTCCTTAAAATGAGCTTAATAGCAACTACTGGAGAGCCCTCAAATGTCACTGATTTGAAGAGTTTTTGGAATGCTCTCTGAAAACTCAAAACCCCTCATAAAGTGAAGGTATTTGCCTGGCGCACTTGTAAAGATAACCTCCCAACTAAGTCTAAGTTAATGCAGAGGAAATTAGTGACAGAAGGTCAATATAATTTATGTATGTCATAGGTGGAAAACATGACCCACGCTCTGATCTTCTATCCCTCAATACATGATCACTGGCTCAGCAAGTTCCCCCTTCTCAAGGAGGAGGTTAACAGCGACTCCTTGCTAACCATTGCCACGCGTGTTCTTAAAGAAAAGAATTTAGATATCCTGTTTAGTTTTTTCTTGATGGCATGGGGTTTTTGGTTTAGGAGGAACAAGAAGCTACATGACCAAATTGAATTACATCATCAACAATGTATTAGTTTCTCCCTATCACAGAAAGCAAGTTGTCCCCCTTCTGCATCTTCTGCATGCAAGAAATCCCCTCAAACACCTCACTAGGTCCCACCCGAACGAAGGGTCTTGAAATTAAACATAGATGGGGCACTTTTCTTTAATCAGGACAAAGCTAGTCTTGGGGCCATCTTGAGGGATCATAGGGGAGAAGTATTGATGGTCGTGTCAATCCTAGAATCCCTACAACTAGAACCAGACCAGGTTGAAGTGCTGCTCTACTCAGGGGACTACAACTGTGTATGCCTCTTAAGTGGTTATTGAGTACGACAACTTATATATTAGTGGAGGAAGTGAACTCAACTTAGAAATCAAACTTGTTAATTCAACCTATGGTTGCTGATATTAAAAGATTAATGTCGACCTTCCAGCAATGTAGCCTTCATCACTGCTCCAGATTCACCAATAAGGCTGCCCATCAACTTGGAAGATTTGCTTAGTCTTTAAATGAAATGTGCATATGGTGAGATAGTGCTCCTCCGTTAATTGAGAATGTAATTTTCATTGACAAACACTATTGTAACCTTGCTTAAGTTTTTAAGCATTGATGAAATAAAATCCTTATTTCCTATAAGAAAAAAAACTAATTAATAATAACTAGGGGTCTAATTATTTCAGTTTGATTCAATTTTGTAAATTTCAGAGCTACATCGATATATATTGATTTTACAATTTTATGAAGAACCAATCCATAATGATTATTATCTTAAACTGGTACTTTTAGTTTTACCGATTCTAGTAAGATTCAATCCGATTTTCAATTTTAATAAAATTTCAATTTGTCAAAAAAAAAAAAAATCTGTTTATAAAAAATTGCTATAACAAACATTTCTGTTGTATAGAAAAATCATTGCTAATACTATTAGTATTACTATAGTCTATATAAGTATTACTACATTTTTATTAGTACAAGTTATAGTGATTTTAATTTAGTATACTATATAATAGTATTAGTAAAATATTAGAATAGGAAAATCATTTATTCACAAAGGGATTACATAAAAGAAAACTCACAAATTGATGTAATTTGATAAAGTATGTCAGATTATAAAATTCTTTTTATTATAAAATAGATCTAAGGATGCTACAAAATCACATCAGTTTGTGAATTTTCTTTGTGTAATATTTTTGTATATGTAACAGTTCTTATTAAAATAACTATATCAATGATGGTATTACTATATCACTATAGTTATTAGTATCATATAGTAATATAGTATTTCATACTTGAAAATGATTTCTCCCATAATAACTCTATGGCGAGCCAGACAACAACAATATTAAATGGTTTGGAAGCTATTAGAGCTTCAAGGGTAAAATAGAAAAAGGATGCGCAGGGAGTTGATAAATGGGATGCACCTTTTAAAGACACTTCATTGTCTGTCATAAGAAAAAATGTTATAAATTGTTGTTTCTGAGTATCTGTAATCAGAACTAGGAATACAAAGTCCAAACTTTGCAACTTTCATTTCTTTTCTTTTTGTTTTGCTTTTTAATTTTCTATTTATAGAGGAGATGTGGAGGCATGTTCTAATTTTATTTTCCTTGTAAAATTAGACTTCAATTGGGAAAACCCACCAATATAGAAGTTGTTAGTGGGAAATGTTGATGGGAGTAGTTCTTTGACATGTAAGATTTTGTAGAATGAATTGCATTGCAGAACATTTTGTGTTTTACCAACTCATATTAGATTGAGTACCATTGTTCTCAGAACCAATGAGTGTAATGTCCAGAGCCTAAAACTTTAGATATATATTGCTTAAGTAGCATCTCAAATTAATAATAAAATATGGATAAGTATCCTCATAATTAATATGTTCTCAGAACCAATGTATTTTGGATATTGTTAACCACTTTGGATACTTTTTCATTTGCAGTGGATTGTTACAATGAGTGTAGATTTTTCACTTGCACAGCTGATTCAAGTGATCATTCTACTTAGCATAGCTGGGAATAATGGAGGTGGATATAAGGCATCTAAATATCTTGTTATAGGTTTCCATGGGGGAATTTTACTCCTACATGCTATCATTAATAGTCTTTCGATCTCTTGGTTACCTTTATTTGGATAGTTAGCTATAGGATGGAACATTGTAGGTATGAAGTGGACTATAGCTAAAATTTTTCTTTTTTTTTTCTAGTTTTTCCCTATATTATTTGGAGCAATCTCTTTCTTAATTGGACCTATAATGTTTTTTGGTATATTTAGGTGTATTTGTTCTTATGATTCTCATTCCCTGTGTTGATCATGGGTGTTTTGTTTTGTTATGTTAATATGCAAATCACCTTTATAGTAACTAAATCATTTCCTTTAATTTTCTGTATCTAGATAGAGAAAACTAAGGTTACGTTTGGATGTCAAGAATGTTTGAAAGTGTTTGAGAATATTTATAAATAGTAGTAAAAAGTAAGTAAAAGGTAATAATAAAATATTGAATAATAATAAAAAAGTAATGAATAATAATAAAAGTAGGTAAAAAATAATAATAAAATAATAAATAGTAGTAAAAAATATTTGAGAGTGTTTAAAAATAATTAATTTTCAAACCTAACCTAAGAATGCTGATAACAATAGACCATGAGGAATAATAAGCTCCATTGGGATATCTATTATTGTTGGATAAGGTTACATACTTGGAATCACCTTTACAGTAACTAACATTTCCTGCCTTCTAGATGAAAACAATGATGCTGGTGGTTATGCCATTGCTATTAATGTATCATTCTTTTCTATATCATGGTTTTGTAGTGACCCTAGGTATTATTGGTTCAAAACAAGTGAAATTTGTATACCTTGTATTCTTATTATGAAATTTAATTTAGATGGAATTCTTGGGATTGGCTATTTATGGATTATGTTCAATATATCAAGGATTGGTTAATTTGATTGAACAATTCCAAAGTTAACAAAATTGTTGAATTATTTCTAAATTCAAAGGTGGTAGTCAGGTTAGATTTAGATCAAATAAAAGAAAGTTAAAATTGGGAAAAAAAGACCAAAAACAAGAAAAGATTGATCAGAAATTAATAATTAATATATAAGTGTATTTGCAAATTTAAAAAATATATATATAGATATTATTAAAATATATAATATTACATTATTATTTAGATTTTAAAATGATTATATTAATATGAACTATCTAATTAAAAAATGTAAATTATAATAAAAAAGATGAATTTTAACTTCGATTTAAACTTGATAATGAGTTAATCATTGTTAATGCACTTAAGCGTATTCCTTACTATAACTGTGTAAAGACTAATTAAATACATATTGATTATGCATATATATATATATATATATATATATCCAAGTACTGCTAGCTAGTACTCACACGAGTACATTATATGCATCTCTTTAGATCATCCAGATGACCAGAAGTCTTGGGGTTTAGGTAGGCTGTAATATCAGGTCACTGTTATGACAAAATGATTTGACTCAAACCTTCTTCCATAAAGTATATATATTTGGGGATCAGAGAACAATATCTGCAGATCTGTGTTATGACAACACCGATTTGACGTATTAACCCTTGATCAATAGCTATACATATAATATATATATATATATATGCATGAACTTGAAAATGCAAATAAAACATAATTTATAATAAGCTTTGAATTTGATACGTAGCTAGCTTAATTTCACCGCCTGCATTGAGCACCGTATAATATACTCTATGAAACACCGCTAGCTAAAGGGACTTAATTCCAAGACCACAACGATCGGCACATCAGTTATTTAATTTGGAATGTAGGGGTAAAATTGCCTATATATACATATATATATATATATATATTTATATGCGTGGCTTGAGTACTGCTCCTGAACCAAACAAGGCAACATATTTGCGCTGCTCAAATGCTCATTTTCCAAACCACGTAAACAAATTAGGTGCATGAATTTATGCAATTCTAGCCATTTATCGTACGTACGCTTCAATTATTGAGTACTATTCCAAAGCAAATGCGACCCTTATTTAGTGCTCCCACAACGTACAGTCCAAAACTACTCTGTTTGGACGCTCAACTTTTGCAAAATCCTACAGTGCTCAATAAAAAATATTCTCCATTAATCTATGTTCTCTATATAATACAGATCTTGCACTATAACAAAATCATTTTTTTACATCTCATTAATTTTAATAAATTAATTTTTTATAGTTAAAATTAATCGTAAATCATTTTTTCATTACAATTAATTTATCACAAAGGAAAATTATACTATATCAATTTAAGTTTATTTTTTCAATTTAATCGTTCATATATTTTCTTATTTTTAATTATTAGTTAATCATTAAGAAAAGATTATTAATAAATTTGTTTTTCTTAATTTTTAAAAATATTAAAAAAAATAAACAGAGTAGCACTCTACAATGGCTATGCAAAAAGACGGAAATGAAACATAAAAAAAATATAAAAAAAAGTGGAAACGAAATGAAAGATTAGAAAGCTAAAATCCAAGAGATAATTTAGAACATTTTTAATAAAGTAGTTAAATTTTTATTTTTAAATTATAGTTTTTGTATAACTTTTAAAAAAAATATATCATATTTAATTAATAATTACTAAAAGAATTATCGAAAAAGATAAAACAGTAAACTTTATTTTTAAAAGTAAATAATAAAATTAAGTTTTTTTTCACATTTGAAGAAAAATTTAATTTTATTATTCACTTTTAAAAATATAATATATTTTATGAATTTTTTTAACAATTTTTTTAATAGTTATAATTTTTTCAAAAATTATGCAAAAAATATAATTTCAAAAAAAAAATAACTAAAAGATATAATTTTAAAAAACAAATTTAACAATTCCATTTGAAGTGCACTTAGACAGTTAAACTAGTGTTTTTAAAGCCAAAGATTAAATTGGATTTGCAGTCAGTCCCCAGAGGGATAGGACGCTACTTTCCGAGAACTACTGCTAGGTGTCGATATGACAGCCCTCATGTCCGCAACGTGTCGGAGTCCCATGGGTCATCATGCACAGTACCAGGTGACGCGAAGCTTCATTGATGGTGAAACCTTATCCCTTGTCCGTACATTAACAACGGCGTCTAGGTCTAACTGCACGGTGACCTGCCCTAGGCATACAGGTGTCGTAAGAACACGGTGGAAGCACAGTCGCCAGTCGATCTTTGCTGGTTGATGTTTGTGTCGGACGCGTGCTGCATGAGACAAAAGCTAACCACTGTGCAATAATTAGGCTGGCAAATTGCTCATTTACTTGTTTACCCTCATTGCATACCGTGCAACCATCTGATAAGTTTATTACACCATCAAAAAGAAAAATGTTAAATCATCGATTATATCTTTGAATAAATCTCTTGATGTAAAACGAAATATTTTTAATTTTTTGAGATAAAAGTTTAAAATTGAATAAAATATTATTAAAATATTATTTAATTTTAATATTATTATTTTAAAATAAAAAAATAAATTTTTTATTATATTTTATATAAAAATTTAAAAAAATTATAATAATAAGATCAAATAAAAAAATAAAAAAATAAAAAAATATAGTTCTAATGTGTACTTTCCCTCTTCTATTCAACATGTTTTTATTTGTTTTCTTCTTATTAATTCAGCATTTCCATGACATCCATACCGAGAAGATTCATACCTTTCAAAAGAAAAAAAGCTTATATGACAATTAATTCAAACTTCATCATGATCCCACAGAGACGATATACCATTTGAATTATACATCTCAACTATAATTTCAAAATTTTAAATTGCTGTATTTTGAGACACGAATGACGAATTATTTGAGTTACAATTATTGATTCGAGTTAACATAAAATAAAAAAAAGTAATATATATATATATATATATATATAATTTTTCATAAGGACTATCTTTCCATATCTATGAAATTTAATATAGATAGCTCGATGGTCTACTTAACGTTTGCATCGATAGATGTCTTTTTTATTTTTTATTTATTTTTTCAAATGCTAGAAAATATATTGAATAGATTTTTTTTTTTTTAATTTTTTAATTTCTCTTCTTTTCTAATTAAATATTAAAAAATATTTCTTAATGTTTTGAAAAAGATAAATAAAGAAAGCAGTCGGTCGGTAGACCATCGGTCTCCGGCCGTGCATAGCCGGCCAATATTCTCCCTCTACCAAGGTCTTACTCCTTTAATTTCGAGCATGCTACTTCCCTCTTCGGATTGCCGCATCTCTTGCACATATCCAAAAAGCAGAATGTTCAAAGGTTGAATGTGCATTAATTATGCAGCATACACAGGACATCGCTAGGGCGTTTTTAATTTGCACACCTAGCAAATCATATATATACTAACCCGTGCAAGTGGAAAATGTGTTACAACGTCCATAGCACAGTGTCATCAGTTTCTTGATAAAGTTTCAGACTTTGATTAGGAAAATTGCAATGAAAAATATGCCCCCTGCTTCTCAAGTCAAAACAATAATGCAGTTCTTGGGACGTTAACATGCCCTACACCACACAACAATATGTTATTTGTCATTTATCTTTTTATTTAAACACACACATATTTATGTATAAATATATGTGTTTAATAAATAAAAATACACAAACGACAAATCACATATAGATTAGTGTGTGGTATAGGATAATAAGTAGCATTTTCCAAACCATGTTGATCGAGAAGATGATTCAGCCATGGTCAATTTACATATTGTTCGGTAAACTAAGAAAATCAAGGATCCAATAAGAAGAACAAAGGAGAAGCAAGCAGCAAAGTACCAAATCAACCACCAAGTAATTTCCAACCATTAGAACAACCATCACTAGTCAATTAAAGAGTAAACCAAAAAGGAAAAGAGAAACAAAAAATAAAATGTACTAGAGATACAAAGGTTGGCCCAAACCACATGGAATCACCCTTATCTACTAGGGTTGGGTGGTGGGCGTAAAGCCGTCCCCCCTCCCCCCTCACATCTCTCTCTTTCCTATCTCAGTCTCGCTTTTCTCTGTTTTAAAGTCTCATCTGATTGCTGTCACAGTCACTACAAAAAAATCTAGAATTATCAGCGTTTATATTAGCAATATTTATTTATGCGCCGATAAAAATAAATTATTGTCGACACTTAATTTTTGCGCATTTAAATACACAATTTTTCCATCATTTATATTGTTATGTTGATAATAATATATAGTTGTGTTGACGTTTATAAAATTGCCGCAAATTTATATTTTATGCGCCGACAAATATTAAGTTTCTCGACGTTTATATTGTTGTGCCAGTAACAATACATAATGGTGCTGGCGGTTTATAGAAATGTCGCTAATTTATCAATTCTTTTTTTTGTCTTTTGCTTACCAATTTATCAATTTTCAACTTTAGATTTTAGTTTAATTTTATATATTTTTATTAGCTTTAGACTTCATTGTTATCATCTTTAAACGCTGGGGAATTAGAATTTTTTGACATTTATGTTGTTATGCTAGCAAGAACACATACTTTTACAGCGTTTACACTACAACAAAAAAGACCTTTTGGGACGATTTTAATTTGGAACGAAATGAAAATCGTCCTAAAAAGTGAGATCTAGGGATGAATTTCATATTTCTCGCCAACAAAACGACGAAAGATGTATACCGTTCCAACATGTTCGAACGGTATAGAAAGGGACGAAATATTTTGTCCCTAAAATGTTTTAATGTTCGAACGGTTAAATTTAACCATTCAAACGTACATTTTGGCGCATTAAGTAAAATTATTATAGTAGAAAATTGCTCTACCGTTCGAACGTACCAATTTCACCGTTCGAATGATGAATCAACATTGTTAGAACGTAATTTATAGGGTTTGAACAATGTTCATATGTTTTTTTTACAGAATTATATATATTAACTAGTAATTATAAGAAATTTATCAATTAAATAATAGGAATAATATAAATCAATAATTAGTTCAGAAAATATAAAATAATACTAATTCATAATTAAAGATTGTATTTACAAAACATAAAATATTGTCCATTCTTTAAAAAAAAAAAAAGATAGAAAGTACTAAGACCCAAAGTCTTTGCACAATTCCTCAACTGCAGCTAAGCGTTCCTCTACCTATGTCAGTCGAGTACTGATGGTGACCTGAGTTGCAGACATGGCATCAAGTTTCATACGTAACTCAAAGATGCTAGCAGTAATCTCTGTACAAAACTCAGACACAGCAGTATGGACCTTCATACACACTGTATCAATTAGCGCTGATGTCTGTCCGCTGATTGCTGCACACACTATCTCGACCATGTCCTCATGAGTAGCATTGTGTACTGATGCCTCGGCCTGTATGAATGTCTCAGCAGCCAATACCCCGTGATCTCTCGGCTGTGCATCTCTCTAAGGATCAACTGGGTCTGAAACATGTCTCCGAAGACGCAGTCTCGAGTGTCCCGTGCTGCGCGAGAAGGTGGTCTTGTTGATCGATCTTGTCCACTTCCGTTTACGATTGGCAACATCAGGCATGACACCGACATATAGCAGAAATCGGGTGATCAGGATCCTGAATGGCAGTACATCAGTCGAAATGTACTGGGATTCTGATCGAATCCTATCGAATATATATAGGGGTATCAAAACTTGTTAACGGGTCGTATTCGTGTCGTATCAGGGCGTGTACATAATACTTAAAGGGTCAACACGAACATGACCTGTTAAGGGTTTCGTGTCAAAAACTTCAACTCTAACATGACCTATTAAGATAACGGGTTGACACAACACGATCCGTTAAGACCCGTTAAGACCTTTGACACTATATGACACAATACAATACAACACGATCTGACCCGTTTCAACCCGCAAACCCGTTAGTGACCCGTTTGAGTTTAATATAATTAATTTTATATAAATATTAAAACTTAAATAATAGTTATAAAACATAAAAAATTAATTACAAATTACAATCTTAAAATTACAATTCAATAAGTAGTACACTATAAAATATGATAAATACACAAATATGATCTACACATTTTAAAATATTAAAATTATAACACAAACATATTAAATAACAATGGGTTAAGTCGTTAATGACTTTTTAACAAGTACTTAAATGGGATGGCAAAGTGTCTAAGAGTATAAAGCTAAATTTTAAATTAGGATTTTTTGAAGTTTAGCTCAAGGGTATAAAAGTAAATTCAAATTTCTTAACGTGTCTTAACGGGTCATAACGGGTCAAACTCATTATCAAATCATGTCTTAACAGGTTGATACGAATTGACCCGAAACCCGTTAAAGCTAAACACTAACCCGCTTTTATCGTGTTGTGTTCATTTCGTGTTAACGTGTCGTGTCACATATTGCCACCCCTAAATATATACCCCACTAGGTCGATAGGAATACCATGAGCGACCGTATCATAAATTTCATCCGATCAATGCCAACTTCTGTCTTGTGCTGCTGAGGGTTAATATTGTTGGCGATTATAAAATTCAAGATCTTGAAGAAAGAAGATAGATCTACTTGCTTGATGCTCTTAGTCCTCTCCCTTACTCGATTGATAGTAGTCTCAGATGGATTGCGTCACTTACGTTCAGACCTAAAGGAAGACGCCATGGTTAATTAACCTGAATTTTACAATTAAAGAGTTTATCAATACAACATTAATGATAAAAATATAATAAATAAACATTCACTAAATTACATACGAATAGCAATTTAATAAAGTGAGACATTGTGAACAATAGAATTTTATAAAAATAATATCACATTATTTAATATTAATTAGATTAATATTAATAGAAATTTAATATTTAACAAAATGTGAGAAATCTTCCATATTAATTTATATATAATATACTATATATTCTTGTTAAGATTTAATAGAACTATTATATGGAAAAAAAAATAACTATTCACTAATATTAATGAATTTAATTATGCCATTCGAATGCCAAAATTAGTGTTCGACCAATATAAAACTTGTTTGGCTTGTACCGTTCGAAGGTTCGAATAGGGTACTGTTCGAACGTCTAAAACAACGTTCGAACGATTAATAAAGAAACTTGTTTGGTTCGTACCGTTCGAACGCTGGGTATGTGAATGGACGATGTTGACTCAACTCAGCTATTGAATTCATGGAATTTTTTGATTTTTTATGGATTTTTCAACAAAGTAATACATAGAAACTGAAATAAACATTCTTCCAATGGATTTAGTAAATCTATGGTGAGTATTGATGGATAAATTGTTTTATCCTAATTTAAACAAATAATCCATCAAAAACCTAAATTTAAATGGTAAAATGATTAGAAAAATAACATACCAGTGCTTAGAGAAAGAGGCTACGACTGAGTATTGTTGACGGCGGCGACGATAACTTTAAACAACGGAGATGGACGGTTATTGAGGAGAAAACGTCGTTAGCAAACCGTTCGACATCTGTGAAAATGACCATTGGCTTGAACTTATATATGCAATACCGTTCGAGCAGTTAGTTAATACGTCGAACGATTTACTTCAATACATTTATATACTATAATAAATTATTGTAATATATTATAATATATTATAATAATTTATTATATTGTAAACTATATATAGTATATACTATATACTATATTACTATATAGTATATATAGTATATAGTACTATTATATTATATAGTACTATTAGTACTATAAATTATATTTATAGGTATTAACTATAGTACTATATGGTGCTAGTATACTATATAGTCTTATATAGTACTATATTATGTTACTATAGTAATTTAATTATATTAGTATATAGTGTATATATATATATACTATATATATTATTAATTATATATATCATATAAGTAGTACTATAATATATAGTACTATATGTTATATAATATACTATATGCTAGTATATAGTATATTATATAGCATATAGTACTACATCATATAACTTATAGTATATTATATATATAATATCATATATTAATATATTATATAATATATATTATATATAATAATATATATAATATAATAGTATATATAGTATATATAATTAGGAGTGAACAAAAAACCCGTTAACTCGAACCGACTGATAACCCGACTAGCTACCAACCCGAAATACCAGACTTGATAATGTGAGATCCCGGACTTACGTGTATTTTTACACGTTATTTTATTCTCGGTATTAATTATTTTAATAATATTATTAGTTGTGTTTTATTTGTTTAAGATATTTATTTGAGCTATTAATTAGTTAATATCGAGTTACGTTGCTTTTCTTATTTATTTTAATGTGAGTTAATTATTTTAAAGATTAGAATTTAATTCCTTTATTTTATTATGTGAGTTTCTTTGATCTGTTTTCGTTATATTAATTATTGTTTTATTTTTAATATTGCGCTTGGGTTTAATTTATTTCTATTGATGGACTTTAAATATTTTATTTTATTGATATTAAATTGTAGTATTTCAAGTCGGCTTTTATTTAATTTATTGTATTTCTTTTTCTAGTTAGACTTTTTCTTTTTTCTCTTTTTCCTTTTCTTTTCTTTTCTTTTCTTCTTTTTCTTCCTTTTCTTTCTCACGGACTCGGTCCCAGACCGCGAGCCCTGTTCTCCCTCTCATCTCTCGGCGTTTCTTCCTCCTCCCCCAGGGCCGCTGTCGGCCACCCACCGGCGACACCGCCCAGCCCGCAGCCTTCCCCTCACGCCGGCGAGTTCAACGACACTAGTGGTGTCACCTCCGGCCACCCCACCTCCCCTCCATGGGCTGAAACCCGAAATGGGTGTTTTAACTTCCCCTGCATTTTCTGGCGACCGCCGGCCACCCCTTGGCACCAACGACCTACCACTAGACTCCCCACCCTCCGGCGAGCATAGCCCACCGCCCAAAGCCACCCATATCCGCCGGTTATCTGTCCACCCGAAATGGGTCTAAAATAGGTTGTTCTTCGCTGCGCCGCAGTCCGGCCACCGTGGGCATCACCACCGCCACCAAAAGACTCCTCTTGCCCAGCCGGTCATCCCCCTAGCTCAGTTTCCCCAACCGTTGGCTCACCTTCCCGGTACAACCTCAAACCCGAAAATGGGTTTTCACCCATTTTGAGCCCGATCCGCCACCTTCCGGTGGTTGTGCCGCTACACTACCACCTCCATGAGATTCCCCACCTTCCAAAGTGTATCTCCCTAAATTTTGGTGTCAAACCGAGCATTTTAGCCTAACGTATCGGTGACTGCTACGAACGCTGCGGATTGGCGTTTGTTCAAGGAATTGCGTTTTTACGTTGTAAGTACTTTCCAAACGAGGTTTAAGATTTAAATATATTTTTGGCATCAACAGTTATTGTGTTTGATTATTGTTGGAATTTATTAATTGTTGGATATTTGGTGCATGGTTGTCTGCATTGTGTATTTACGCGCATATTCATGAAAATATTTGGAAATTGGATTTTTGCATGATTTCGGATGTTCACGTGTTGGAAATGAAAACTGGGTTTTTATTGAGTTTAACGGATTTTAATGGTTTTTGGATGAGTCATAACAGGGACGGCGATACGTAATGCCCGTTGTGATCAGCGTGTGTTTGTGAATCATAATGGGGACGACGATACGTAACGCCCATTTTGGTCATTGTGTGTGTGTCAGTCATAATGGGGACGGTGATACGTAACGCACATTGTGATTGATTGTGTGTGGATGACATAACGGGGACGGCGATACTTAACGCCCGTTATGGTCATTGGGTGTGCATTTCATATCGGGGACGGCGATACGTAATGCTCGCTATGAAATGAATGTGTGTGAATCATAATGGGGACGGCGATACGTAACGTCCATCATGATTTCGGGTGTGTGTGTATATCATATCTGTGACGGCGATACGTAATGTCCGGTATGGTTGGTTTTGCGGATATTATTTTCTGAGAAATGATGAATGATTTTACTGGAATATTATCGTAGACCAAATGGGATTTTGGCGTGTGTATATCATATTTATTTTGAGAAAGATGTTATTTTGATATTCATGCATTTGGAGTTGTGTTCATGAGTTGTGTTGTTGCATAAGTATATTTCTGTCTTTTGGTTTGGTTGGGTTGTACTTACCTGCGATGCCATCTTGGCGTTATAGTTTTTGGATGCAGATTTTGAAGAGGCTGAGCCTGAGGAGACGGCTCCGCCGGTGATATGTTATTGTTATAAATTGTTATCTCGGGAAATTTATTTTTCTTTTTTAAAAATATGTATTTGTTTAATTTATTTTTTGGATGAATGTATTAAATCTCCTGTTGGAGAATTTATATTAAAATGGTTTGTAAAATATTTCTAAAAATGGTACTTAGATAATGATTTATTTATCCGCTGCGACTTATATTTTATGTATGTCACGTGTGCACACACGTTTGGCCCTTGTTGTTGGGATGTGTGACCCGTGTTGTTATCATCCCGACGCCTCAATTCCCGTGTTTATTTTAAGGAGAATTTGGGGGCGTCACAGGTGGTATCAGAGCAGTTCGGCTCTGGGTAAATCCGCAAGTTACCTAGGAATTGTACCAGAAAAATTTGTGGTTTTAAAAATTTAATTGTTTTATAATTTGGTTATTTTATTTTATTCTATTATTTTATTTGTTCTCTAAGTTTTCCTACTAATTTATATGGTAAGATTATCAATATTTATTTCGTTGTGTTATGCTTTTTATTTTAATGTTTATGTTGTTTATTTATTTTCATAATTAACTTAGTTCTGATTGATTGGTTTGTTTGCTTTGTTTTATTTTATTTTAATATTTGTTCAATATTGTAATTGGGAAGTAGTTAAGATTTTAGTTAGTTGATTTTATTTGGTTAAGTTGTCGAGTATTTATTTAATTATTCATTTATTTTATATATATGCCTTTGTTTTTGTTTAAATAATATTTGGATATTTCGGATTAGATTATTATTTTAAATCAATCTTTTTATTGAATCTGATATTTTAAATAATTATGTTATGGAATTCCTTATTTTAAAGTTTAATTCTTTTGTTGTGGGTTATTTTATTTTCTTAAGCTTTTATTCAATTATCATCAGATTTGATTTTAATTTCAGTTCATAGGTTTCCTACAAGATAGTTTTGGATTTGGTTTATTATTTGTTTATTTTAATTATGGCTCTTGTATTTTAAATATTTCTGAAAGTTTGAAATTTCTTTAGATAAAGATTTAAAATGAATCGCTGCCATACTTTCTTTTTAGGCATATGCTTTGAGATAAGTTTAAATTTTTTTTTTTTTTTCACATTTCTGTTTGTTTTATTTTGAGAGTTTATTTATTTTTTTTTGGCAAGTGGATTTTTTTTTGGCGACTTGTTTGTATTTATTTATTAATTAATTTATTGATTTAATTATTTTATTAAGGTTCGTTTCTTTTAAAGATCTTAAGTCCTGAAAATTTCTATAATAAATCTTTTAAGAGTTGGGTTTTGTGGAGAATTTCAAAACTTTATTTGTTATTTTATTTGCTGTTTTTATTTTAATTCAATCTCCTTGTTTTATTTAATAAAAGCTTTTGGTGATTTGTGATTACCAAAGGATGTGATCTTGTTTTCTTAAATGAATGGCTTTTACTTATTTGTTTATTAGATCTTTTTCTCGTTGTGTTTTTAAATAATAATTATGTGAATTATTTGAGTTTTATTAAATGGTTGGGTATATTATTATATCTTGGTGAAATGGATTTGTTTGATAATTTGTTGGTATTTATGCAATTGCGTTTCCTTATCGGTATTTTATATGCTGTTAATGTGTATTAACTGGATCTCACTGAGTGCTAGAGTTTCTAAGTTCTAATTTTATTTTTGAGAGATTGTTGGAAGTATATTTTAGATAAACTCTTCTTGTGAGTGTGAAATTGTTGATCATTAATATATTGTTATGGAATCTGTCTTAGTAATACTTATGATAGTAGGCGATAAATTATTTCCTTGGTGAAGTTTTTGATGTTTGTGGATGCTTAGAGATTGATGTATAATAATTAAGTGTGGAAATTTTTGGAGAGTACTTGTCTTTGATTTGTGTTTGACTTGATGGAAGTTGTCTTGTTAATTGATAGGGTTGAATTGATGTAATGGAAATAAATTCAAGAGATCCAAATATTAGGCTTTTGGGCGAATTGATTTGGGGTGGACAATTTGAGCTTGATGTTTGATGAATTTAATGATTAATAACATTTGTTAAAGTGTCTTAAAGAATTTAGTTGTGGCTTGAAGTCACATAAGAATTTAGATATTTGAGGTTATTCCATCTCATAGGTAATGAAGGTCCGATTGAGAGAATATGGATTTAGATATTTAATCTATGATGAGAGTGATGAGTTATAATGATGGAGAAGTGTATTAATGGTTTGGGAGTTAGGAATATTTTAGGCTTTAATATTGGGTGGCATAACTTGAATTGTGAGATGACAAAACATTAGGATTTGTAAATGTGGCAAATGATTTCTTGTTAATAGGTGCCAAGCTAGTTTTACTCAATGGTGATAATTTATGAGGACTTAATTTTATGCATTTAGTGAGTTTTTAAAGTGCGCGCGGAAGCGTGATGTCTTGCGATGTAATTGGAGATTTAAGTTTTACGTTAGTTTTGAGGAATTAGTGGTGACTGGAAATTTTGGAACGATACTTATTAGGGGAGAATTATCCTTTTGTTGGGTAAATTATGTTTGTTGATGGTTAAGTTGGGAAGATAAACTTGAGAGTTATTTGAGAGTGACACAAAGTGTTGTATGGAGGTAGTGAATATTAAGATTTTGGGAGATTGTACTGAGATCCTTGTACATATGGAGTCTAGATTAATTAGCTACCTCAGGAGTTTTAGAGATAAAATATTATTTGGAGACTATATGTTTATGATGGAATAAAATTCATTTGTGTTTGAGGAAAATAGATGATTGTGCTAATACTTGGAGTGAGTATTAAGTGATGTAGTAGGTGAGCTATTGGAGTTTTTTTTAGTTGCAGCCGAACGAATTTCGAGGACGAAATTCTTTTTAAGGGGAGGAGAATGTGAGATCCCAGACTTACGTGTATTTTTACACATTATTTTATTTTCGGTATTAATTATTTTAATTTATTTTAATAATATTATTAGTTGTGTTTATTTGTTTAAGATATTTATTTGAGCTATTAATTAGTTAATATCGAGTTACGTTGCTTTTTTTTTTAATTTTAATTTGAGTTAATTATTTTAATGATTGGAATTTAATTCCTTTATTTTATTATGTGAGTTTATTTGATCTGCTTTCGTTATATTAATTATTGTTTTATTTTTAATATTGCGCTTGGGTTTAATTTATTTCTATTGATGGACTTTAAATATTTTATTTTATTGATATTAAATTGTAGTATTTCAAGTCGGCTTTTATTTGATTTATTGTGTTTCTTTTTCTAGTTAGTCTTTTTCTTTTTTCTCTTTTTCCTTTTATTTTCTTTTATTTTCTTCTTTTTCTTCCTTTTCTTTCTCACGGACTCGGTCCCAGACCGCGAGCCCTGTTCTCCCTCTCATCTCTCGGCGTTTCTTCCTCCTCCCCCAGGGCCGCCGTCGGCCACCCACCGGCGACACCGCCCAGCCCGCAGCCTTCCCCTCATGCCGACGAGTTCAACGGCACCGGTGGTGTCACCTCTGGCCACCCCACCTCCCCTCCATGGGCTGAAACCCGAAATGGGTGTTTTAACTTCCCCTGCATTTTCCGACCACCGCCGGCCACCCCTTGGCACTAGCGACCTACCACTAGACTCACAACCCTCCGGCGAGCATAGCCCACCGCCCAAAGCCACCCATATCCACTGGTTATCCCTCCACCCGAAATGGGTCTAAAATGGGTTGTTCTTTGCCGCGCCGCCATCCGGCCACCGTAGGCCTCACCACCACCACCAAAAGACTCCCCTCGCCCAGCCGGTCATCCTCCTAGCTCAGTTTCCCCAACCGTTACCTCACCTTCCCGGTACAACCTCAAACCCGAAAATGGGTTTTCACCTATTTTGAGCCCAATCCGCCACCTTTCGGTGGTTGTGCCACCACACCACCACCTCCATGAGATTTCCCACCTTCCAAAGAATATCTCCCTAAATTTTGGTGTCAAACCGAGCATTTTAACCTAACGTATCGGTGACTGCTACGAACGCTGCAGATTGACTTTTGTTCAAGGAATTGCGTTTTTACCGCTGTAAATACTTTCCAAACGAGCTTTAAGATTTAAATATATTTATAGCATCAACAGTTATTGTGTTTAATTATTGTTAGAATTTATTAATTGTTGGATATTTGGTGCGTGGTTGTCTGCATTGTGTATTTACTCGCATGTTCATGAAAATATTTGGAAATTGAATTTTTGCATGATTTCGGATAATCATGTGTTGGAAATGAAAACTGGGTTTTGATTGAGTTTAACGGATTTTAATGGTTTTTGGCTGAGTCATAACGGGGACGGCGATACGTAACGTCCGCTGTGATCAGCGTGTGTGTGTAAATCATAATGGGGACGGCGATACGTAACGCCCATTATGGTCATGGTGTGTGTGTCAGTCATAATGGGGATGGTGATACGTAACGCCCATTGTGATTGATAGTGTGTGGATGACATAACGGGGACAGCGATACATAACGCCTGTTATGGTCATTGGGTGTGCATTTCATATCGGGGACGGCGATATGTAACGCCCGCTATGAAATGAGTGTGTATGAATCATAATGGGGACGATGATACGTAACGCCCATTATGATTTTGGGTGTGTGTGTATATCATAACGGGGACGGAGATACGTAACGCCCGGTATGATTGGTTTCGCGGATATTATTTTCTGAGAAATAATGAATGATTTTACTGGAATTTTATCGTGGACCAAATGGGATTTTGGCGTGTGTATATCTTATTTATTTTGATAAAGATGTTATTTTGAGATTCATGCATTTGGAGTCGTGTTCATGAGTTGTGTTATTGCATGAGTATATTTCTGTCTTTTGGTTTGGTTGGGTTGTACTTACCTGCGATGCCATCTTGGCGTCGTAGTTTTTGGATGCAGATTTTGAAAAGGCTGAGCCTAAGTAGACGGCTCTGCCGGTGATGTGTTATTATTATAAATTGTTATCTCGGGAAATTTATTGTTCCTTTTTAAAAATATGTATTTGTTTAATTTATTTTTTGGATGACTGTATTAAATCTCCTGTTGGAGAATTTATATTAAAATGGTTTGTAAAATATTTCTAAAAATTCTGGTACTTAGATAATGATTTATTTATCCGCTGCGACTTATATTTTATGTATGTCACATGTGCACACAAGTTTGGCACTTGTCGTTGGGATATGTGACCCGTGTTGTCATCATCCCGACGCCTCAATTCCCGTGTTTATTTTAAGGGGAATTGGGGGGCTTCACAGATAGGCTAAAAACGGAAATGGTTATTTCGATACTCATTACCGACTCGCTTGTTATTCAGTCTGATAATACGCGATAAGCCGATAGGTCGAAAACTAAAAAGACATTTGTGTGTTTCTCATTTCTTCGCCCCTATCGTTTGATTTCTCTCACTCGATTGTTACTTTCAGTCCTTTCCCTTGCTGATTTTATCTCTCGCTCGATTTTGCTAAGATCTATTCACATCTGATCAGCAACGAAGCTCAGAGTATCACCCCATCTTCAACCAAATCGTGCACTGAATAAAGAGAGATCACGATCGCCAGCGATTTTGGGTTTCTTCGACGGCTATCGTTGGATATTAGCATTGCGAGGTTGGTTGATTTGAACATTTGTTTTGGAACCCACCATCAATAATTCAATATTCAATCATGTGGACCAGGATCGCTCAACCTGCTTCAAAGCCCCCTTTCTCGCTCAATTCTCTCCTCACAATTGCTCATCTCTGAATCTCAGATTGACTTCTCTCTCGCTGATTGTTCTCTCTCGTCGAAGGTAAGGAACTGGTTGATTATGATTTTCCAACAACAGAAGAAATGCAAAGAGAGAGAGAAGCTTACGAGGACGTCGAGATCATCACGAAGGGGGGCTATCAGATCGTTGGAGAGGCAGTTGAGGTTGCCGGCAGACGAACGGAAAAGAATAAACCCTTTATGTTCTGATCTGGGCATTAGCCGTAAGTTTTAGATCCCTTTTTCTCTTATACCATACGCGTATTCGAGTGTTGTGATTGTGTTTATACTGGAGTTGTGTTTGTGCTCATATTTGTGGGGATGGGATCTGATGATCTGACCTGTCTCTTGTTTATGATCTTTCGATGTTGTCCCCTCCAAGAACACTACCCTGAATGCGTTGCTCTTCCGGTATTTGTTAGAAAAGAAAAGAAAATAAATGAAATGAGGAAAAAAGAAAAAGGTACTCTGGGAGGGGCGAGAGCAAACGGGTCGGAATGCCCATTTATGCTAATCGGATATTCGGCTCATCGGGCTAACGGAAGATATTGTTGTCGGGTCGGGTCGGAAAGTTTTAATATCGGGTCGGTCGGGTTGGGTGACCACCCCTATATATAATATAAAGTATATAGTATATATAGTAATGTACTAATATAATTAATACTATTATAATTATATACTATAGTTAATAGCTACAAATATAATTTAACTATAATTAATCTATAATTAATGTACTAATATAATTAATACTAGTATATATTATATAACATATAACATATAATACTAAATATTATAGTACTGCTTGTATTTTACTTTACTATACTATAATAAATATGATATTATAGTCTAATATCAATGATATTATATATATTAGTTATAGTCTAATTAGATGACACTATATATGATGGTATATATATGTTATCTATAGTCTAATATATTCACATATTATATTATGGTTATAGTCTACTTAAATGACACTATATATGATACTATATATATGTAATATATAGTTTAATATATTAACATAATATATCTTAGTTATAATCCAATTAGATGACACTATATAATATGCTAGTTGTATAGATGAGACAATATGTTGATACTATATATATGTTACTTATAATTTATTTAGTATGATATTATATATTTATATATTTCACTATAATATAATATATAATATGCTTGATTATATATTATAATATGATATTACTATGATACTAAACTATAGTATCATCTAATATATCTATATATATATTAATGTTGTTCTTTTATTTAAAGGTATAGTGTTAAAAAAAAATTATTAAACATTTATCAAACTGTTCGAACTGTTACTAATAAGCATTCAAACGTTTATATTATATTTTGACACAAAGCGGGAATGCATTCATAACCGTTCAAACGTACTATTTATATGTTCGAATGAGAAAATTTGGGAGAGATTTTTCCCACTTCATAGTTTCACGTTCAAACAGTTAGTAAATAATCGTTCTAACAGTAAATGTTCTGCAAATACACGATAGAACTTCATTCTCCCTCTCCTCTCGCCCATCTCAATTTCTCCTGAACTAGAGCTATATCCACAAACCAACGACATTCTCACTCAATCTAGCCCCAAAATACTACTAGTTTTTATCTCACTAAACTATTATCGGATTAATCCGTTATTTTTACTGCTTTTTGGGGAGCTCCTTCGCATTGGGTATACGGAAACCTCGCTTAATCTTCTAGCCTTTTCATCTCCCAAAACACAGGTATGTTTTTTATATTCTCATTTTGGTTTAAATATGCTATTTTGCAATGTTAGTAGATTATTTGTTCTTGATATTATTGTTTGTGTTGGTGTGAGTTAGGTATTAATAGCGTTTGTGATTGTTGAAGACGATTGGAATCTGGAACATACCTGTTCGAATGGATTAGGCTTACTGTTCAAACGGGTATGGTCCAGTTCGAACATGAATTAACACCGTTCGAATGGAAGCTTATTCATCAGTGTATTTACAATTAGAAATTAAAATATATAAAGATAGTTGTCCATAATGATTATTCAAAAATATTTTTAAAATATTTAAACTAAATAAAAATATAAATACTCAATATGAAAACTTAAAATTCAAATTCAAATAGTTAAGATTTAATAATACTTAAATAGTTAATTCTAAGTATTTAAATAAAAATACTACTAAATCCTAAAATTAAAATACAAATGGTTAAGATTTAATAATACTTAAATAATTAATTCTAAATTAATAAAATAAAGTATTTAAATTAAAATACTACTAATCTTAAAATAATACTTAATAATTATGTTTTTGTTGTATTATTGTATAAATAATATGTTGTTTTTGTTTGACATATGTTAGCATATGTTGCATTGTTTGTTCATTAAAATAAACCTTAGACACGTTCGAGAGTTATCAATCCGGATGAATGCTTGATTGATAACTCTTGAATTGTCCAGAGTGGACAGTTTGAGATTGTAAGATCATTCTTACAAACTATCGAACTATATCTATTATCATCCAAATTATAATTTTGGTAGTTCTCTCCCTTATTCTCCGGATATGCAGTTTCAATGATGGTGTAACGACGTGTTAATCATTAGTGCACACAACCAAATGAGCATATTTGGAAAACTATGGGGAGATGCTGCTGAAATTTTGTTGGACATGATAGATAATAGATCATAGGCTGGCGACTATGATCTTACAATCCCGAAGGGGATAGGACCAACTGCCCGGTGAAAGGTGGCATACTCCTTAATTGAAACATGATACATGCTTATTTGTTGATGCACACGTGACTATTGTAATGAAGATAATCGGCGTAGATAAGAGTTGGAAGCAAGTTAGTGATCGATTGGGTTAGAATTACAATGTATATGCTGAAAGTGTTAAGAAATTTTGAGTTCGCATTGGGTACATGTGATAGTGATGGGTGTATTAGATGCCCATGCAGAGAATGCAGGAATTTGCGTTCTCATAAGATAGACTTGGTGAGAGAGCATCTGTTTGTCAAAGTTATTGACAAGGGTTATACTAATTGGGTTTTACACGGTGAACCATATCCAACTTCATTCGAGACTTCACATGAAGAAGAAGAGATCGATGAAGATGTACAAACAGAGGTTATTGGAGATGAATACGATGAGGATATGGAGCAAATGTTAGGTGACATATGCGAGAATGTTTATGGATAAAGGTGACATGGACACATCAAGTTCAAATGATGGGGGCCATATGCACAATTGTGGAATAATTCACAGCGTGAGCTATATCCAGAATGCAGAAGACACGGTAAGTTGTCATTTATCATAAGATTGCTTCACATAAAATTAATGTGCCGATTATCTATTAAGACTGTTGATGAGTGCACAAAAATGCACTCTAAATACTCTATTTAAATGCTAAAAGAAATGAGAAAATAATGAATATAACTCATGTTATTAAAATTAATGGTCATTTATCTTGAGATAGATATAAGCATGATTTAATATATTGATGAGAATATAAAATGCCATATTTTACTCTCTTAATGTTTAATACTTTATTCTTATTTGATGCCTAAATATACTCATTATTCTTATATTTTGATTTAGGACACAAATAGAGGCATTAGGAGCAAATGAAGATAATTGCGGAATTTTAGACAGTTCTGACGTATTTTCGTAATATGGGCATAACTCTCTCATCCAATCTCCGATTGAGCTGATTCAAGATGATATAGAACCGCAAGAGAAATATCTATAACTTTTATGTTTTATGTTTTAAGAGATATCCACTCAATCCAAGACAAAATCGACCATCAAGTGGACGCACCTGCACTTGACGTTCCTGGATATTTTTCAGCCACTTGCATCAAATCCAAATGTCATCATAATATTTTCCAGCAAGCACTCCTACACCAACTTGGAAATGCAATGATCAATTCATATGCAAGATGAAGTGCACTCAAGTTTCTTCAAGACAAATTATTTGACTACAAGATATTAAGTCATACAAGACAACTAATGGGTAGAGAAGCAAAATTGAAACACTCAACCTACAAGCAAAATCCAGCTCATGCATAGTGGGAAAACAAATGATCAAAATGACAACTCACAAGTCACTTGGATTCAAGAATGGCACATGGCAAAACAAGTTGAAATTGTGATGATTTTGTCATGACAACTTGCATGAAGGATGCTTATAAATAGAAGGGAGGGGTGTGTGTTCTAAGACCATGCTTAGTGTGGGAGGATGCTTTGGAAGAGCCATTGTTTTGAGAGCTTAAGAAAAGAAAAGAAAAACCAAAGAAGAGAGAAAAAAATAATGGTTGGCTCTTCCATATTATCCCTTGAAGAATTTTTGTTACATATTTTCAATATGTGTAACTAAATTCTCTAAGAGGGTTAGGGATGAACTTGTGTGTGTGATGGTGTTTGTAATTTATTTTTGATTCATGTATTTGGTCTTTAAATATTAAAACTCTTTTGTTCTATTATTCTCAATTTATTTGTGATGTTTTTCGTCTTCAAATAATTATAGAATCTATTTCGTTTATAGATTCAGTCATGCTTTTTCTATTGAGTGGATTAGTTCTATAATTATGTTTGGAGCAATTGATTATCTATATTGATTTAATTCTCTGCTGCAATATCGCCTCTTGGGTATATTGTCGTCGTTGGATTTTCTCAATGTCGATAACAATTTATGAGAGTTAAGCGCGAAGAATGATTTTTCAAAGAGTTACATTTGATTTAAACTTTGGTTATTAATGTTATATCTTCCGATTAAGAATTTGGATATAGAATTCTTAATTGAGTTATCAATGAATTAAGAATAAATTTGAATACCACAAATACACAAGGAATTCCCTATGCTCTACTTTTCGTCTCATTTTTATACTGTTCAAATTACTCATTTAGTTTTAATTTACGTCACACTCTAAAATTTACTTTTCGCACTCATCTAAATCTTTTTGTTAATTTCGTTACTGTTCTTCAATTTCTCAATCCATCTCTCTGTGGAATCGACACCCCAAAGCTATACTGCAAACGACCGCGTTATTCTTTGGGCGTAATCAAATTTTGGCGCCGTTGCCGGGGAGACGGTAGAAGAATTTGTAGTTTTTTTTAGTAGTTTGTAAAAAAAAAAAAAAAAAAAAAAAGCGGTAACTTCGTTCATTTTCTTTTTAGCTTTCTGCATCTTTATTTTATTTTACTTTTCTTTTCGTAATTTTTTTTTTTTTTTTTTAGTATTACGCTTTTCTTTACTTTGCATGCGCAGGTACAGAGACGCTTTTGGACGGTTTGCTAGTAGACCCGTGCTAGAATCAGATTCAGAATCTAATTTTTCTAATCGCTTGTTTGATAATTCTTCCAATTCTGACGCGATGAGTGAACACGTGGACCAACCTGTTAGAACCCTCCAAGATTATCTTCATCCCGCACGAACAGCCACACCATCCTGTATTATGTTCTCACCTAATGTTCGTCATGTAGATTTCAAAACAGGAATGATACAATTACTTCCGACTTTCCATGGTCTAGAAAATGAAAACCCCTATGTTCATATTAGGGAATTTGAGGAAGTAGTTGCAACATTCCACAATCAAAATACCACTGACGACACGGTAAGGCTAAAGTTCTTTCCTTTTTCTTTGAAAGATAAAGCTAAGAGTTGGTTGTACTCACTAAGACCACGGTCTATTGGAACATGGAGTGAGATGACTCAAGTGTTTTTCAATAAATACTTTCCCCAACATAAGACCAATGCTTTAAAAAGACAAATCTCTACCTTTGCACAAAAGGATAGTGAGACTTTGTACCAGTCTTGGGAAAGATTTAAAGAATTACTGAGTATGTGTCCCCACCATGGATATGAGAATTGGCGCTTAGTGAGTTATTTCTATGAAGGGCTTACGCCCAGGGAACGTCAATTCGTGGAAATGATGTGCAATGGAGAATTTTTACAGAAAAATCCCGATGAGGCCATAGAGTACCTCAATGAACTTGCTGAAAAAGCTCATACTTGGACTGGACCTAGTGCTACTGATAGCACAAATAGGTCACGACCTACAGGAAACTTGAGTGGTGGTATTTACCATCTAAGGGAGGAGGATAACCTTAAGGCTAAGGTTGAAATGCTCACCAGAGAATTAGAGTTATTGAAAACCAAAAACTCAAAACCAACATACATGGCTAATCATGCAAACTCTTTTGGGCCATGTGTTGTCTGTGGTGGGATAGATCATCATGCCCAAGACTGTCCTACACATGCTAACATGAGAGGATGGCGTAATCATCCCAACTTCAGCTGGAAGTCTGAAAACCAACAGCTTGCACAGTCTGCACAGCCTTCTAGATCATATTCTGCACCATACCATGCACCTCAATCTTCTAGAAATTCTTTAGAAGACACTTTGCATGCATTTATTAAAGTACAGGATAAGACTAACCAAAAATTTGAGTCTTTAATTATGCAGGTTGTTGAAGAACAAAAGGAGATAAAGAGCCAAGTGTCTAAAATAACGAGCTTCTTGAGTGTAAATGAGCAAGGTAAGTTCCCTTCTCAAGCTCAGTCTATACCTCATGATCAACATATGGCACAAGAAACTGTGAAGAATGACGAGTGCCATCAGACATACATGATTGACTCACTCATAGACAGGGAAGTTTTCACAACTCATGATTCTGATCCCCTTGAGAATTTTATTGTTGATTTTGAGTTTAATCCTATCAGTGATTCGTCTGATGTAGCTAATATTTGTGAAATTTTTGACAATACTCAAGATTATAGCACACGGGCTTGGCAACTGAAGTTTAAGGAGTTGCTTGAGAAAAATGAAAAACAGATTCCTTCAAGTGGGCAAGTACCAAAAGTTAATCTAAAGCCTTGCCACCTACCTGTGAAGCTCAAGGACCGAGTTTATTGGGCAAATAAGTGTTTCATTTTTGACCCAGGAGGAATAGTTCAAGAAGTAGAAGATAGTCCGGTTGTAGACTTGGTCTATCAACTTTGACCACACCATGCAACAATAATTATTATTATTATTATTATCTTGTTTGTTTTGTTTTATTTTTGTTTACTACTATTTTCTTTATTTTTGTTTGCAGGATAGTTTCATTTTGTCATTTCAGATCACCACTTTTGACGCTTAGCGAGCTATCCACATCACACATCAGGTGTATCCTACCCTTTTTAGTTACTCCCCATTCAATTTTAATTCTTAAACATTGAGGACAATGTTTCATTTAAGTTGGGGGGTGGGAATACAAATCTGTTATTTAAACTCTGTGGCATATTTCAATCAATATATAAAAAATTGCCAAATTTTTTTCACACAGGCATCTTTTCACACATGATACTCATGCTCATTCATAATCATCTTGGTGAATTCAACAAACCCATCTTAAATCATTTTGCTAAAGTATCCACAAAACCATTTATGCACTTCTCCAAATTTTGTGGTAATATGGTGATTTGACACATGTAACTAAAGAATTATTTTGCTCAAGTATTCATGTGAATTTTGTGAGAATTGAGAGCTTACAAATACAGAAATTGTGATAAGTATCCATTGATCTGTTGAATTTGACACTTCTTTTGAGAATATCATTACATGGTTTGTGGTAAGATGGTGGATATACTTGGGATATGACGAAAGTCAACCTAGGATTAACATTTGAGCCTTTCAGCTGACCATTTTCATCATATACCCCTAGCAGCCAATTTTGAGCCAATATACACATATGGCCTTTTCTTTTCATATCTACATCATCCATACCTCTCCACATTGGAGTATAGCTTATACACTATATTTTCCTATCATTTTACTTCCAAGTGTGTACTAGGTGTGAAATTATCATTAAAAAAAAAAAAAGGAAAACGATGACAAAAATGGCATGGTGCTAGATGTGTCCATCAAATTATTCATGAAAGAGTTCATCAAATTGCGAAGACGCCAGTGGCAAAAGAAGATGGAAAAGTATACTTAGTCAAAAATCTAAAAAATTGAAAAGTACATCAAAAGGAAAGTATAGTCTACTGAAAAATTTAACAGATTCCCTTTTGTGTATACTTGGAAGTTTTTGAAACCTCTTCACTTTTTCTTCTTATGAACCCCAAACCTAAGCCACATTACAACCCTTTGTGTTGATTTTTCCGATCCGAAGTATGCTTGTGGAAAGAATGGTGGAAATCTCATTTTTTAGTATTCCTATCATAAGATCAATGTTTACTTGTTACTTATATATAATTGGCTAAATTTCCATGAGAGTAAATGTACACCTTTGTCAACTCCGTAGAGAGAACCCTTACATGAAACACTTCTATACCCGTGAGTTATGGAGTTGAACCTTTTTGCTTAAGATATTCTAATGTTGCATGTGTCGAAACCTCTGATTTGATAAAAATAGTTTGGAACACATACACACTCTGTGGATTGCTATATTTGAATTACTTGTGAAAGGGTTATTGAATTTCTAAGATTGTTTTGATATGTAAATTTGAAAAAAGTGTCTTGATGGCCCCTATGTGTGATTTTCTTTGATCTTTCTCATCATTTTGCATGAAAATTGCTAGGGACTAGCAATGAGTAAGTTGGGGGGTATGATGAGTGCACAAAAATGCACTCTAAATACTCTATTTAAATGCTAAAAGAAATGAGAAAATAATGAATATAACTCATGTTATTAAAATTAATGGTCATTTATCTTGAGATAGATATAAGCATGATTTAATATATTGATGAGAATATAAAATGCCATATTTTACTCTCTTAATGTTTAATACTTTATTCTTATTTGATGCCTAAATATACTCATTATTCTTATATTTTGATTTAGGACACAAATAGAGGCATTAGGAGCAAATGAAGATAATTGCGGAATTTTAGACAGTTCTGACGTATTTTCGTAATATGGGCATAACTCTCTCATCCAATCTCCGATTGAGCTGATTCAAGATGATATAGAACCGCAAGAGAAATATCTATAACTTTTATGTTTTATGTTTTAAGAGATATCCACTCAATCCAAGACAAAATCGACCATCAAGTGGACGCACCTGCACTTGACGTTCCTGGATATTTTTCAGCCACTTGCATCAAATCCAAATGTCATCATAATATTTTCCAGCAAGCACTCCTACACCAACTTGGAAATGCAATGATCAATTCATATGCAAGATGAAGTGCACTCAAGTTTCTTCAAGACAAATTATTTGACTACAAGATATTAAGTCATACAAGACAACTAATGGGTAGAGAAGCAAAATTGAAACACTCAACCTACAAGCAAAATCCAGCTCATGCATAGTGGGAAAACAAATGATCAAAATGACAACTCACAAGTCACTTGGATTCAAGAATGGCACATGGCAAAACAAGTTGAAATTGTGATGATTTTGTCATGACAACTTGCATGAAGGATGCTTATAAATAGAAGGGAGGGGTGTGTGTGTTCTAAGACCATGCTTAGTGTGGGAGGATGCTTTGGAAGAGCCATTGTTTTGAGAGCTTAAGAAAAGAAAAGAAAAACCAAAGAAGAGAGAAGAAAATAATGGTTGGCTCTTCCATATTATCCCTTGAAGAATTTTTGTTACATATTTTCAATATGTGTAACTAAATTCTCTAAGAGGGTTAGGGATGAACTTGTGTGTGTGATGGTGTTTGTAATTTATTTTTGATTCATGTATTTGGTCTTTAAATATTAAAACTCTTTTGTTCTATTATTCTCAATTTATTTGTGATGTTTTTCGTCTTCAAATAATTATAGAATCTATTTCGTTTATAGATTCAGTCATGCTTTTTCTATTGAGTGGATTAGTTCTATAATTATGTTTGGAGCAATTGATTATCTATATTGATTTAATTCTCTGCTGCAATATCGCCTCTTGGGTATATTGTCGTCGTTGGATTTTCTCAATGTCGATAACAATTTATGAGAGTTAAGCGCGAAGAATGATTTTTCAAAGAGTTACATTTGATTTAAACTTTGGTTATTAATGTTATATCTTCCGATTAAGAATTTGGATATAGAATTCTTAATTGAGTTATCAATGAATTAAGAATAAATTTGAATACCACAAATACACAAGGAATTCCCTATGCTCTACTTTTCGTCTCATTTTTATACTGTTCAAATTACTCATTTAGTTTTAATTTACGTCACACTCTAAAATTTACTTTTCGCACTCATCTAAATCTTTTTGTTAATTTCGTTACTGTTCTTCAATTTCTCAATCCATCTCTCTGTGGAATCGACACCCCAAAGCTATACTGCAAACGACCGCGTTATTCTTTGGGCGTAATCAACTGTCAATATGTTACTTGAGCTATTTAAAGAGGCATTGCTATCAAACAATACTTTACCTCGTAACTTCTATGAAGCAAAAAAGTTGAAACGAGGACTTGGATTTGATTACAACGTAATACATGCATGTAAGAATGACTGCGTGTTATTTTGGAGAGAGAATGAGCAGTTGAACGAGTGTCCCATATGCCACGAATCAAGATGGATCTTAGACAAGAAAAATGTGTTGCAAAAGGTCGTACGCCACTTTCCATTGATACATAGATTACAACAATTATTTATGTCACGCACAATGGCCGTAGATATGACATGGCACTTATCAGGCAGAGTAAGGAACGATGATATTTTGTCACATCTTGCTGACTCTTAGGTGTGGAAGGAATTTGATTAGGAACACCCATGGTTTGTTGAAGAACTGCGTAATATGCGACTTGGGTTGGCAACAGATGGATTTAATCCGTTTGGAAACATGAGTACTAGTTATAGTACTTGGCCAGTTGTACTTATGCCATATAATCTACTACCGTGGAAATGTATAAAATATCCATATTTCATGATGAGTTTGCTAATTCCAGGTTCGAGATCACCGGGAAATGATATAGACATACATTTACAGCCATTGATTGCAGAATTGAAAAATTTGTGGGACAATGGGGTTGTCACATTTGATTCATCAACAGGCAAGTCGTTCAATGTAATAGCCCAAATTTTCTAAGGAAGATTATTTTATGGAAATTATTTTAAGGAAATTTATTTGATTTATTTATTTATTAGGAAATTATAGTGGGAGATTTAATTGAGGAATGTGAGATAACACTTGGTATTGGGAATTATGCATTCTCGAATTAATCTGTCGAGTTTTAGTGAAATGGGCATAAGTTATTCATATGAGGTCCAAATGAGGTGATTCCAATTGGTATATAACCTTGAGAGATATATCTAAAACTCATATGTTTTAAGTTTTCTGATATTCAGAAGGGATCAATAACTTATTTGGGAATCAGGTAGGCAGCTCTGGAATGGGCTTAAATGGAACCCGAGTTGGATGAATTGAACTAATTTGGGGCATGTAACTAATTAGGAAATTGGTTTTAAGATTTTATGGGATTAGGATATGTGTAGGGATAGTTGGAAATGGATGGAAAGTTGATTTGGAAGCCAATTGATTAGTTAGTGTGATGGAAACACAAGGAGAGCCAAAATCTAGTTGATAGGTGACTAAATGGGTCAGATTTGACTCTACCATAACTAAACTAAGAAGTGGCCTTCTAGAACTTGTTAAATGGAGACTTAAGGGAGTTAGGAAGTAACCAAATGAGTGGAAAAATCTGGAGAGGGGCGTGTGACACAAGGAGAGGGCTGGAGATGGGAGGTGCATGCATGGTTAGGTGAAATGCCACCTCACCTCTTATCCCTTTAGCTCACTCCTCAGCCATGAATCAAAATGGGCAACAAAAATATCTCAAATGTGAACCCTTGGATGACTAATCCAGCTGCAAAGCCTAGGATTTGGGAGGCTTAATCCTCATCATGAGATTTGCTTAGATGGAGACCTCATCATCCATGCAAATCTGGCAACTAGTGCACCTTAGGGTGTTTTTCCTCTTCTCTCCCTCATGTTGGTCGACCACCACCCTATAAATGGAGCCTTGAGAGCTTTCTAAGCTCCTTTAGAAGGAGAGAACACTTTTCCCTTTGGAAGATACACCAGAAAAACCCTCCCAAAACCCTTAAAGAGTTCCTTTGTGAGCTAAGTGAGTGAGTTTGGAAGAAAGCTTGCAAGTTGGTTGGATCCATTCTCTTGAACTTTGAAGAATTTGTAAGTCCATATTCTAGCTCAAATTAAGCATGGAAATGGTTTATTGAAGTGATTGAACTATGTTTACTAGTATTGAACTCTTAAGAACATGATTATGTGACAAAGTGACATATGAGTAAGGTTGGATTTAAATTGTCTTGTAAAAATGTTCAATAAAATTGTAAGAACTTAGATTTAAGTTTTTAAGAAGCCAAATAAAGTATAGTAAAAAGATTGGCATATTTTGAGTAGAAAAACTGCTATAGCCGTGATCTCGCTCGACCCTCGCTCGACCTGTGGGTCGAGCGAAGGCAAAATATGACCCCTCGCTAGAGTTTCGCTTGATACTCTGTTCGAGCAAGTTCAAACCCATGACTTCGCTCGATAATCGCTCGACACCCGCTCGAGCGAGATGCCCTGTTTTGCTTAGACTCAAGGTATTCCTAGAATAAAATTGGTGTTCCAAATGGAAAGGGTTATAAGTGAAAAACTCGTATGATTAAGAGAGGAACCACTAAAAAGAAAACAATGTATAAGAATAAGTTAGTCACGTCGTGACGGGGACGGCGAGACGTAATGCCCGGATGACTGACGTGCCGACAGGGACGGCGATACGTAACGCCTGTCGTGTTATAAGAGTGTATGGTCTTCACAGGGACGGCGATACGTAACGCCTGTGAGACTGATCTGAATAGTGGGGACGGCGATACGTAACGAACGCAGTGATACGTGTATATTTTTCGTGTCAAGACGGGGACGGCGAGACGTAATGTCCGTGAGATTGACACCAGACTCATCACAACGGGGACGGTGAGAAGTAATGCCCGAATGATTGATGAGTGTATGTGATGGGGACGGCGAGATGTGACGCCCATCAGTGATAAGAAAGAATAAGAACCTTTAAGAAAAATGTGTAATTTTGCATAAGATTATGTATTCGGTTGAGTTAAGAAAAGTACTAGTTAGACAGTGGTCTTATGATGTGTATCTTAGGGTATATTTCCTTAGTCATTCAGTGGTGATAATATTATGGTTGCTTTTTCCCTGTTTCCTTTAAGCTGCTTATGTACTTACTGAGATTTCAGATAAAATCTCACTCTTTTGTGGTTCCATAGTTTTTTGTGCATATCAACTATATACAGGATTCGATGACCAGCAAGGAGACAGCCCCGATGAAGAAGGAGACTTCGGGGAGTCCTGAGGGACTCTCCGACTATAGTCCTTATATGGACATTTCTTTTGTTTCCTTCGGACCTCCTATCAGTAATCAACCTACAGGAGTTTAGAGCCTTGACGCATCCACTTTTGCTGAGGAGAGGCGACGCACAGGATGCTGTTTAACATTAGGACTAGATGGCTCGTTGTCCATGTGTGGACTTTGTGTGATTCCACAGCGACAACTGCTCCAGCGAGACTTTATTGTTAGTATGGATAGGTTTCGCTATGGGAGAGAATTCCCCGAGGTTAAGAAAGACAAGGAGTGAGGGAAGGAGAGTCTTTTGGATGAATGTAATATGTTTTGTTGCTAACTTGCTACAATTTGGGCCTTGTGTATGTAAAAAGTACAATGTTAAGTTATTAATAAATGATGTGAATGTTGTAAGTATATTTTCCATGTGATCTTTAGAAAGTTTTATATCTAAAAACCAGATCCGCTGCGAATTACGTGATATATGTTTTTTACTCTTGTTAAGTACGAGGGTGAGTAGTCAAGTGTTACTTATCCAGACACCTTAATTTACGTTAAATCCCAGACGTAAATTGGGGGCGTCACATTCAAGATGGATGCTACGGTGTTATGGACCATAAATGATTTTTCCGCTTATGGAAATTTGTCAGGTTGGAGTACTAAGGGGAAAATGACATGTAAAAATATACCAAATCTGAATGATTTACTTACGGGAGAAAATTATGTTTCATGGGTCATCATCAATTTTTACCTGGTAACCATATATGACGTGGAAATTCTAGAATGTTTGATGGAACTGTTGAATGAGGCCAACCTTCATCATATTTGTCTGACGAAGATGTACTTGCACAATTTATAGATGTTGGTTGTAATGAATTTGGTAAGAAACAACGAAAGATAAAACAAACTATGAATGAGTTGAATTGGACAAAGAAGCATATATTTTTCGAACTCTCGTACTGGTTGAAGTTAAAATTGTGGCATAGTCTTGATATTATGCATATTGAAAAAAGTATCTGCGAATCTGTACTGGGAACATTGATGTCAATTGAAGGAAAAACAAAGGATACATTAAACTCAAGGAAGGATCTGAAACGGTTGGGAATAAGATTGGAAATGCAATTGCAAGAAAATGGTTTGTCTGTCTACATGCCGATTGGGTGGTATACATTGTCAAGGAACAAAAGGGCTACATTTTGTGAGTAGCTAATAAATATTAAATTATTGGATGGTTATGTCTCGAATTTAACAAGATGTATGAGAACAAATGATTGGAAAATAACTAAATTAAAAAGTCATGATTGTCATGTATTCTTACAGCGTATCTTGCCTATTGGTATCCGTGGGTACTTGACGAGAAACATGCATGTGACTTTGACTGACTGAGTTGGGTCTATTTTTTAAAGACTTATGTGATAAGACGTTGAATGTAGAAGCTTTGGATCGAATGGAATGGGAAATCGCTATAATATTGTGTAAGTTAGAAAGTATTTACCCATTGTCATTCTTCGACGTCATAGTTCACCTAGCCATTCATTTGCCACGTGAGGCTCGACTTGCAGGACCAGCTCAATATAGATGGATGTATCCTATTAAACGATTTCTTGGAAATTTGAAATGTACAATGGGTAACAAAGCCCACCCAAAAGGATCATTTGCAGAAGCATATATTGACGATAAGTGGCATACATTCTGTTCTAAATATTTCCATGGAGTTGACAATAGGTTTGATCGGTCAGAAAAAAACTTTGACTTTGACCGAGCAAGACAAGTACGTCTAATTGGTGCAATGTGTGGTTGTGACTTGTGTGGAAGAGAGTTCGAGAAAGCTCAGTGGTACGTGCTGAACAATTGTTCTGAGATAAAGAACACTTGAAGTAAGTTATAACTTTTTCTTATTTTAAATTCGCTCACTTGAAGTAAGCTTGTGGTGTATCTGTTTAAGTGTGATTGGTGGGATTTAAGCAATCCTCGAACTGGAGTTCGTGATGATGAATATTTTTTGAGAATTAATACATAAAAAAAATGGTATGAAGATGATCATTTTATTCTCGCTTCTCAAGCATCTGAAGTATTTTACTTAGATGACCCGGAGTTAGAAAATCAATGATGAGTAATACAAAAATATTCTCCAAAAAATATATATGATGTTATCCCTCAGGCGGAAGTACAAGATGAAGAAAAAGATGACCCTTCTAATCAAGAAGCATATCAAAAGAGTCAACCCGCCTTAAATTTATTTGTGGATTTGAGCCAGTATAAGATGCTTCCACTAAATAGAGAAGATATGGAGGCTGAAATTGTTGATGTAACACTTGAGAAAAATGTTGAATCGTCTGAAGTATTTATAGATGATAAGAGCAAATTGTCAAATGAAACTGATACAGATTATAATTAACCAATTATGTGTTAACATTACATTTGATGACAAATATTTTACTTATTTAATATATTAGTGGTTTGAAATTATGCTATCAAAGAGGAAGGAAGTTCGCAACCTATTTTCACCTGTTCCTATCTCTCCTTTAGATTCACCATTAGAGATGGACTCTACAGAATAAGGTAAAAATCTAATACTTATAAAAGTTATTAATTAAGGTCATATAATAGACATATAATAGAGATTGATTACAATGTTATATTTTATAGAATCTGCAATACAATCTCATCAAGGTTGAGGCACAACTAGAGGCGTGACGTTGGAAATGTATCGTAAGGTGGGTAAGATCAAGGTTAACATTCCTGACGAACATACCAAAGGCGAAGGACAACCAGTAGCTTGGCTTGCATCGTATGTGATTGCTCTTACACGAACTTATGCACCTTTGGTAATGACTTCATGGAAGAAAGTCCCCCAAGATGTTAAAGAGCTTATCAAGAAGCGTTGTTTGGTACTGTTTAAAACATTGATTTAGTAGAATAAATGTCTATATTTTACTTAAATTTAGAATATTATAAATGATATGATTATTTTTTTCAATAATGATTTCGAAATAAATTTTGTTCGAAGAGAGGAGCGTAAGACTGTGAAAGAGCTTATGAGTAATGCATTCCGCAAATATAAGATAATGTGTCATGAGCATTATAATAAATTTGAGAACAAGGAAGATGCACGCCAACATCCTTTGCAGGATGTCCAACCTTCTGAGTGAGTCCAACTTTGTGACATGTTTGAGAATCCATCACATTAGGTATAATTAAATTAATTATTTTACTTGTCTTATTGGTTATTTCGCTTCATAATATTTTCAATTTCTTTGCAGGTGCGAAGTTCTATAAATAAAACAAATAGATCAAAATTGAAGAATAATCATCATGCAGGCTCAATAATTTTCCATCGCCTCTCTAAGAAATTGATATTGCTAATTTTTTTATTGGATATAGTTAATTATTTGAATGAATAATAATGACTTTATATCTTAACACATTTATTGTAGCAAGATTCAGATATCAATTATGATCTGACAAAATTATATGCTGCATCGCATACTGATCGTAATGGAGAGTGGATTCATTCTGATGCCCGTGAAAATTATATAAGTATTATAACATGTTTTAATTAAATATATTAGAATATTTATGACGATATTAATTTATCTTATATACGTCTAGGATAAAATAGTTGCCCTACGTTCTGAATCTGCGTCAGATCAAAATTCCTCAACAAGTGATGTTGATATTTTTACACAAGTCCTGAGTCAATGTTTAGGATATTTAAGAGGTTTGGGTCGCTGTGTAAAGCTTTCTCCCTCTTCCTCTTCTTTTGGGTTTGCCTCTACGACCTCTATAGCGCTAGAGAATGTAAATTCCAGAGTCGAAGAATTGACTGTAATGTAGCATGAGTTAGAGGCTCAATTGACGAAACAAGCATACATGGAAATGCGCATCAAACAATATGAAGAACAACAATAAGAGTTTAGGAGACAGATGCAACTCCAAATGCAACAGTATAGGCCTCCATGCAATTGATAGTTTTTTACGTACAGATTTTGGGATTAATTATCTATATATATACGAACAACGTCAATCTCACAGTTATTTATTTAGTTCGCACTTATTATAAAACTTTGGTGAGTATTAAACAGTTTCTAATGTATTTTTTCAAATGTTATGAATGTCTATTTGGTTTTTTATTATTAAGTTTAAATAAAATAGTTATCGTTCGAACGACCACATAACATTCGAACTCCATTTAATAAATCGTTTGAACGACCACATAACGTTCGAACGCCATTTATTTTTGTAGCATTCGAACATAATTTTCAACCGTTCGAACGCTTATATCATTCAATCTATCCATTTGCTATTCAAACGAAAAGTTATATTTATACCGTTCGAATGGGTATCTAATGTATTTTTGCTCGAACGTATTTCGCAACCGTTCAAACAAATTAATAACGTTCGAACTTAAATTCTTAATCGTTCGAATGATATTCTAGGACAGTGTTGTTGCCACAAGCTTGGAACGAAACTTTATGGGATGAAATTCCTATAATTTGGGACGAAATTTTTCATCCCAAAAAGACCTATTCTGTTGTAGTGTTATGTGTTTTTTTCATTTTCACGCTTCATTATTGTCATTAAAATTTTATTTCAAATTTGAAGAAAAAAAAGACCAAATTTTAGTGGCCTATCATCTAAGGACTATTATTTAAAAGAAGATTTAGCTGAATGGTCATCGGTGCTATTTTGGAGATAAAGATTAAGTTAAATTTTTTAAGATGCTAAAGATAAAGTAGAATAACATTTTAATAATTAAATAGGCATAACCCAATTTGTTTAGTAAAGCAACATTTTATTGAGTAAATAGGCATAGTTTCAAGTACACAGAAAGTATAACATTTTATTGAGTAAAATAACTTTAAGTTATCGATTAAGGTATAGAACTAAATAAAATTAATATATATAATTATAAAACAAAGAGATTTTAGAATTGTTATAATGCATGAAACGATTGTTCATTTCTTAAAAGCACTCTCATTGGCTTATACATATGCATATAATGTAAAGTCATATTTGCATATATGTGTCTAAATTTATCTACATTTCATTATGCATCTCCAAATATTTGCATACCTATGAATAGTGCTTCTTCAAGTTTGAAGAGTTACTATTTACTCCTCAAACATTATTTTATTATTTTTCTCTCCTACTCACTAAAATTAATTTTGTGAAATTTATATTAAGATGATTTTTATACATGAAATTTATATTAAGTTGATGATACAAAGTAGGTGCTAATTGTAAAATATATAAAAATAATAATTGTAAAAAATATTAAAAAAATAATATTTTATTATTGTTTTATCTCAAATATGCATAAGCCAGTATGAAATTTTTGTTTGAATGACAAAGTGAATTTTCAAAAGAGGTGACTTTGCATATACATATACATAAACCAATATGAATGTTTTAACCGGTGTTTTGTTTCTTCATAAGTTTATAAACATTGAGTGGCTATGTGTTTTTTGTATCGCCCTCTCCCTAGCTCTCGTAGTTTCCCAACCCTGGGTATCTTTCTCTCGTAGTTGGTGGCTCTACAACAAAACAGGCCTTTTATGGCGATTTAAATATGATTGTGAAGACCCGTAATTTTACTACATTTGTAATTTAATATTTTAAAATTAGATATGTAGTGTTTGTTAATATAAACAGTGTATTATGAGGTTGTTGATATTAATATTATTTTAGTGTGTTTGTGTTTAAAAATATTTGGATATTTCATTTCCATTTAAAATTATTTTCATGTTTAAAAAGTAAGCTAATTTATTTTCTCATATTATTTTAATGTGATACATTTATTTTAATGCTTGAATTTAATCTCTTTATATTATTATGTTAGTACTTGAGTTAATATGTTTTATTTTATTTGATTTATTGTATTTTCGGATGGGCATATATATGTTGTTGTTGGGTTGGGTTTCCTTGCTTTAGATGATTTAATGTGTTGAATGGGCCTTATTTTAAGCTTGCAGCATGCCCAGCCCCTAGCCTTTTAAAAAACTCAGCCCTTTTGCTTCTTGAATGCCAACGTTTAGCTCAAGAAAAACCCATGCCTTTTCTTCCTCACGCGTTTATCAGTTTTTTTTTGTTTCAAAAACGTTGCCGTTTGATCACTGTGATTTAATGAACTCTAGGCCGTCGCGTGCGACACCAGCCCATTTCCTTTCTTTCTTTTTCTTCTTTCTTTCTTTCTTCTTCTCCTTATTTCTTCCCCTGTTCGGCGTTCAGACCCAGGAGGTAAAGCTCCAATCTTTACAGCCCTTTTCCCTTCTCTTTCAACCACGCATGACTCCTTTAGATGTGTAGGACATTTTCGTATATTTTCCAGTTGTTTTTATCACAAATCAGTGGATCACATGTTGGTTATCATCCCAAACCCATGAGTTCAATCTCCCTGTTTAGCAGTTGATTCGTCTGAAAAATAATGTGAATCTTTTCTATGAAATCTTATGATTGTCTTGGCCTTGAGCTTGTCGCGTTTCACGTGTTTTATTCCACCGAAAAACCCTTGTACCAGTGCTGGTTTCAGCCTATATAAAGGCGTCAAACCCTTTGCTAAGCCACACTCGAAGCGCTCATTTCCCTCTAGTAAACCATGTGCTTGAGCACCCCTTCTTGATCACTTCTTCTCGAATCAAACTAGTATATCTTCTCTTTAAAACCCCTTTAAATCCAAAAATTATAGTGGTGTTTTATTGGGTGTTTTCTCGTCGTAAGATCACTGTTTTACATCCCTTACGATATTCTCGGTAAGCATTTTTTCTCGTTTTAGTGATTAATTTATTTATGGATTTATATTAATTTAATTACGTGGAATTATTTTATTTATGATCAAGTGCTTAATTTAGTTAAATAATAATGACATTTTATTTATTTACATTTAAGTGTTTAAATTATTATGCTTAATATAGTTATGTTTATTCTCGGAGTTGTTTTATTTAATTTGTTAATGATATTTATTGTTCTATTTATATTGCTTTATTACCGTTGATGCGATGGACGGGTTTAGTAGCGTGTTCACTGGTGGAGGCTCTGGATCAAAGTTTTGAATTCCGTTCCGGTGATCGTTTCGGTTGAGGCACTAGAACGGAATATTTCGGTACCGGTCTGTTCCAGTGTGCCGTTTCGGGATTAATTATATATTATAATAAATATTTATATATATATATAAACTAACAACTAATAGAATAAAGATATATATATGTAAGTGTGTATCATATATATGTGTACATATTAGAAGAATTGAAGATTTATAAAATGATTGTAAGTTGAAAAAATACAAATTTGAGTTAAGTTACAAAAATAAATAAATAGATAAAATATTAAAAATAATGATATTTAAAAAAAGACGTATTTAAAATTACAAAGTATATAAATATATTTTATATTCTAAAATTAATTAAATACCATCTAAATTTAAAATTTTAAAAAAAATATCATTCAAACACAAAAAAATTATAAAAATAATCTAAACTAGAATAGGAACCGGAACGGCCGGAATTTGGACCGGAACGGCCGGAATTTGACCGGAATGACCGGAATTTGACCGGAATGACCGGAATTTGGACCGGAACGGAATAAGGGGGTATAGTGTTTCGGTTGAGGCACCGGAACGGAATTTTCCGGCCGGAACGGAACGGAATTTTCCGGCCGGAACAGAACGGAATTTAAAACTATGCTCTGGATCGCTTTTTGGCAATTTCGCTATCTTCGAAAATTATTATCGAGCGTATAGTAAGTACTTTTCAAATGAACTTTTAAGATTGAAATATATTTTTACATTAACATCTATGTGTTAGTTGATGTTGGTATTTGTTGGTTGATTGAGTTTATTGAATATTGGATATTTTGTACATGGTGATATGTATTGTGAAATTGCACGGTCGTTCATGTGTATATATGATATTTGAAGTTTTTACGTGAAACTTAAGTTATGGTATATTAAAATGATTTGTTTAAAGGGTTTTATAAGTGAGAAATGGTATTATTGGGTTTAGGGATTTTAATGGTTTTGACTGAGTCATAACGGGGACGGCGATATGTAATGCCCGATGTGATCAGTGTGTGTGGATGACATAACGAGAACGGCGATACGTAACACTCATTATGCTCATTGTGTGTGTAAGTCATAATGGGGACGGCGATATGTAACGCCCATTATGATTGATAGTGTGTGGATGACATAACGGGACGGCGATACGTAATGTCTGTTATGGTCATTGGGTGTGCATTTCATATCGGGGACGGCGATACGTAACACCCGCTATGAAATGAGTGTGCGTGAGTCATAATGGGGATGGCGATACGTAACGCCCATTATGATTGGTGTTGTGTGTATATCATATTAGAGACGGCGATACGTAATGCCCGCTATGATTGGATTTACTGATATCTTTTTTTGGGAAATGATGGATGATTTTATTGAAATTTTATCATGGACCAAAATGGGATTTTGGCATGTGTTATTGTATTTATTTTAAGGAAGATGATTTTAAATTTCATGCATACGATATCATGTTCATGAGTGATGTTGTTGTTGTTGCATGAGTATATTTTATATCTTATGGTTTGTTTGGGTTGTACTTACCTACGACGCCATTTCTGGCGTCGTAGTTTTTGGATGCAGTGTTTTGTGGTGGCTTAGCCTGATGAGGCAACTCCGCTGTTGAAGTATTCATATTATAATTTGTTATCTTGAAAAATTATTTTCCCCTTTTTATAAATATGTATTTGTATAATTTGTATTTCGGATGACTGTATTAAATCTCCTGTTGGAGAATGTGTGTTAAATTAGTTTGTAAAGTAATTCTAAAAATTCTGGTACTTAGTTATTGACTTCAAATATCTGCTGCTTTTATTTATGCATGTCACGTGTTCACATACTTAGCACTTGACGTTGGGGGCGCATGACCCATATTGTCAGCATCCCGACGCCTCGATTCCCGTATTTATTTTAAGGGGAATTTAGGGGCATCACAATGATCGCAAAAAGAAATCGCCGTAAAAGACACTTAATTGCGATGCTATTTAATTTGCTGGTCAATTCTTGTGTAGGGTTGCGAAAAGCGAATTTAAATTACACTAAGTAGTCTTTTACGGCGACTTTATACTTTTTATTGTCACAATAAACATCACAACAAGACTTATATTGGTTTCTATTTCTTAGCATTTATAATGGTGACATATTGATCGCTGCAAAAAGTCTTATGTTCATTATTTATGGAAGAAATCACAAAATAAATCCCGCTTTCACCTGATACCCTCTTTCTCTTCTTCTTATGCCAACTGCAATAATTCGAAACTCAACTCTCCTCATCGTTGACTGCTGGTTGCCGTGCTTCCAAGGTGAGTCTCTCTCTCCACCGTCCCTCTTTTCGCCATCTCTCTCTTTCCAGTGTAGAAATCTCATCTCTCTCTCTCTCTCACTCTTTCTCTAGATCTTTATTTGATCTCTCTCCATCCATCGAACTAGATCTTCGCCATCCCTCTCTCCGTCGTCCCTCTCTTTGTCGCAGGAACACCATTGCGCTTGTTAAGGATTTTTGAGCTTGATGATTGAGTTTTTGAGGTTTCAGAGGTAAGGGATCAAAGTGGCATGAAGTGGTTTTCAAATGAAGAGTAGCTCATGTTCAAATACCCCAAGGTGTATGAAAATTAATACAAAATCTTATATGAAAATTAGTCCTTTAACATCTTGTAACCCTATTTTCGATCCCTTGCTTGGGTTCATTGATATTATTTGGATAGGTTAATTAGTTGTTAGAATCGCATTTCGTGCATATCATTTAGATTTTTCCTTTATTTCAGGCATTCATGAAGAGGCTCGTAGTTTTTGGGTTTTATCATTTTAATAACATTGACCACGTTTGTTATATCTATCTTATTTCTCTATTACTGAGTTGATTTCTTAGAGTATTTTAGCTGACCGTTACCTTACTTAAGTCTTGGATTTTAAAGTCTGGGTATTCAAAAAAAGATTGCATGGAAGGGGAGAACCACTGAGGATCTTCTATGACTCATTGTTGCAACAATCCCCACAAGTGAGATGGTAGAACTCTGGTGAGCTTTCTGTCCATTCTTATAGCTATTATTTCTCATTTCAAAATGGTGGAGTGTATTTGAAGCCCACCTGTAGAACCTTTTCATGTGTTAAATATCAAACTTGCTTTAATTATGTCCGTTGCTCATTACTTAGACCAACTTTGTGTGTACCTCAGCCAGCTTCTTGTTTAAAGGGATTGCATAAGTATTCTTTAATAACTAGTTATATAAAAAGAAGAAGTATTATTTGATAACTACTTATAAAAAAAGCATTCTTTAATAACTATGATGACAAAGAAAAAGTAAATTGATGAGCATAATAATGAACTAACTCTAATGCATGGCGCTTAACATATGTTAATTCAAGTTGATGGTAATGCAGCTAAAGGATCTTGGAGATTGGAGATAGCCAGAGTTCTCATATAGCTATTCTGTGAGTATACTGAAACCTCAATGAACTTAACTAGAAACATATGAATCTTTGCAGACCCATTACTCTATGTTGGGAAACATAATATTTAAATTTTTGCTTGCTTTGTGGTCTGATCTTTACTTTTTTTGTAAATATTCATTAATTTGTTTAAAAAATTATAGGGAAAAAATATGTGGGGAGATTATGTTAGGATGTTTTAAATAGAAGTTTGAAGCTAAGTTTGGAAGCCAAAAAGAAATAACCATGCCATGTGGAAGTTTCAGCAATAGTTGGATGATGCAATGTATTAGTTTGGCCTAATAGTATAGAAATGAATAATGTAACATTTTTTTTTAGGTGGGGAGGGGTCAATTTGGTATTTGATCAATTGGGTGTGCCAATTGGGATCTCCAAGGATCTAAGAGACGTTACGGATACTTACTCATATGGCTCCGACGTCTTGTGCACCACTTGCCTTCATCCACAAGCACTCATTGGTCTATGACCAGCACTCGCTAGATGGCTGCATGGTATGCGAGCATCGTCTTGCATCACCATCATTATGTTGGCAATTTTCTACCTTCCCAACATATGTCCATGTCATATTGTGCCGCCTAGGTTTCCCCACCAACCGTTAGTGCCTTCATGCCTGTATAAGCCCGATTTCCCCTTTGTTTTCCACTTTTCTATAAACTTCCTTCTGCAAGTGTCCTTGTTGACTTCTACCCACATCCTTCCTGTGTCCTCTGCAATACCTTTCTCTTTTTCTTCTACTCAATGTCAACTTTCATCAAAGATACAGTCGTTGTCAGGCTTTGGGATAGTGAGGCGAACGAGGACAACCTTCACATCCTTCGGCGGACATTCAACATTCCACCAGAGGTCATTCTAAAAATTCCCAAGGGTGCATATCTGACGGACAGAGGTGACTTGGCTACCCGCATCTGTCTCTTCTCCAACAGCCTGCAGCTGCTGTTCCCTCATTCGGTGAGGAAGATTTTCGACTTCTTAGGGTTGGCTCCTACACAAGTGACTCTAAAGGGCTGGTGGATAATAGTCGCGAGCTGCATCATTTTTCGGATGGTATTGGACCACACAGAGGAGTTCCCTAACATGATGGCTCTAGAGTTCTTATCAGGCTACCGTATGAACGACCTAGATGAAGCATTTGTAGTTTCTAAAGCCGGGTGCCTAAGAATTTTTTCGTTTGGCTAGAAAAGACCTATTCTTCCATTAAGGATTGGTTTGAGACGATTCTTTGTCGTCTTCGGGTTAGGCTAGGAGTTTCCGAAAGGAGAGGACGAGCGACGGGAGTTTTCGGATCTGGCTTGCTGGCAGCAAGTGCAAGAGTTTAAGGCCTACAGCATCTGACTGATGGAGCTGGAGAAGCTCTGAGTTGCTTCAGCTCTATCCTGGGTAAAGACCCATCTGTGAAATGTCGAGACAGATGTGTTGTTGATTGATAGCAATATTTGGTGCTTCATTACGTCCCCAAGTCGATCCAGGATTGTCGGCCACAGTCACTTAGAGGTGCCTCCCCCTTCACCGAAGAAGTGGCATGCGGTCTCTCTTCCCGAGGGAGACCACAACAAGCAGTTTTGTGTTGAGGGTAACCTAACCTCTTAGTTTAGGGGGCTGCTACGCCTAGAGCCCCCTGTGAAGCGTGTTCCTAAAGCACAGGGGACCCGTATCGAGCTCTTGATGCCGCCTCCGAAAGTTCCTGGGCATGCGCCAAAGGTCCATCCCAAGTCCTCGAGGTTTGCACGAGGCCCGATTGCTCTTTCACTGAGCCCCCACATTGAGGAAGGAGGATGAAAGGGAGGATATTTCCATCAACGCCCTTTTCCTCAAGACCTTTTGCCAGCTGAAGCCTCGTTAGTAGATGTCGTCTTTTGAGGAAACTTTGGCTTTAGAGGTTGCCTGCGAGTTTGGGAAATGTCGTATCGCAAGCTACACGTCGTCTTCCTAGATGCACAAGGTGAGAAGGGTGGCTTGGGAGTCAGGGTTCCTCCAATGCCAAAGTTAATATGCGAAGCAGATGATAAAGTACAACAATGGAAAGTAGAGAATAAGAGATTAGATCCACCCTTGAGAGGTGTGGGGGGCTTATTATACCTGTAAGGGAATCTCCTGACAGGTGGTTGGGGATGTCACATGCAGACTCTAGGCCAATCTCCCTTTTGGCAACCTACTATCAGGTGGCAAGTCCTCTTGCCATTCCGCACCATGGCATCCTGACCTCGCATTAAATGCAACATAATCCCTATTTAATGCAACGTGGCTCTCTCTGATATGGTCGTGCTATTTGGAGTTGTCGACACTTGAATGTCTGGGGAATTTTGTACAGACCAATTATGTGCTGCTATTGATTCCCACACCGTGCGTGTACCTAGTATTCCCAATAGGCCCTCCTAATTGGCCTTCAGGTAGTGGCCTAGGCTTCATGCTGGGGGAGTGTCCATGACTTTGAGCCGATTAGGTTGAACCTTGAAGGCTTAGGATTTCCTATAGACAATATGAGTCACGACCTAGAATCAGGCCCAAATTTATTTACATTTAGCATTAATGCACCATTAGAGTGTGGAAGATACTATCATTCTAAAATAACTAATTAAAGACAAGATAAAATAGTCAAATACGCAAGCCTCTAATAATATTAAGTCAAAGCGTTCCTCCAATTGACGAGCACAATTAAACAGAAGGGGAAACGATTTCAATCACAAGTGATAAACATGAAAAAAGCTAAAAGATGTTAATGATTAAAATAATAAAATTTAAGTAGTTTCGATAGTAAGATAAAATGAGATGATTTTAAATAAAAGTTAAAATTTGAATAAAATATTGTTAGAATATTATTTTTTAATATTATTATTATTTTAAATTTGAAAAAATTAGATTATTTATTGTATTTTGTGTTTGAATTTATGAAAGTTGTAATTATTAGATGAGACAAGAAGATATGATTTAAGTTGAGTTAAAAGTGTTTCTCAATACAAACAACCTAATCTTTCCATTAGACGAGACAATTAGTGATTTCACATAATATCAAGATTCTAAATTCAAATCATACTTTACATTTCATCAAATTAATTAAATATTTCATGAATTAATTAAATCCACTAATTATTGAGAGCTAGAAAGCAAGATTTTGAATACTGTACCAGAGGCTGTACCGGTCAATGCATTGGTACGAAATATTTCGGTATCAGCACCGTTTCGAGATAATATTTTGATACCGATATCGATACCGTTTCATATACCATTTCGAAATAGCTTACACCCAGAGGCGGACCCACGCCTTGGGTTGGGGGGGCTACGGCCCCCCCAAAATTTTTCCAAATTTTATTTATAGTAGGAATATATATATAATTATATATATAATTAAAATTCTCTCTTAAATTATAAAAATAAAAATACAAATTGACCCCCCCAAATTTTTTTTTATGAAAATTATTTTTTTAAATCTCAATATACATTCATTTATATTTTAATTTTTAACTTTATGTAAATCCAAATTTTAACTTACATAATTTTACAGTTATTATAATAGTCTAACTCTAGCAAAAAAATTAATTATAAATTTATATGATTGTAAAATTTATTAATTATACTCACTTATTTAGTTTCACTCTAACTTGTATGATTGTGAGATATAGTTTGTTAAAAATCTAATAGCATTATATCATTACTTAATAGAAAGTTTTCAAATTTATTCTTAATTTATAAATTTGTCTTAAATCGTAAAAAAAATATGAGCAAATATTTAAGAACAATTAATTTTTTTTTAAAAAAGAAAGAAATGGAGTATAATTCAAAAAATAATAGACGTTTAGAGAGTTCGGTAACAACAGAATATGATATTTCTATTACTAATGATCATCCTTCTAAAATTTACATACACCGTATATTTTATCGATCGCCCCCCCAAACATAAAATTCTGGTTCCGCCCCTGCTTACACCCAGATATATTATATATATACAAGTATTAACTTTATTCTAAAATAACAATAAAATAAGTCAGAAACTCAATACTTCTCAATACAAACTTTAAGTTTTAGGTTACAACAAACATCATATCAAAAATTTTGAGACGTTCTTTTTCCATTGATCATCAATTAGCTATAGATTAGACCAAATACTGGGTAAAGAAAAATTATAAATTATTCGTGCCTTGATTGGAAGATTTAGGGCTTGAATTTCAATGAATCGAAAGCAAAAAGAAGGACGATAGAAAATGCTCCAGAAAGAATAATCCCCTCTCTCTCCACTACCTCTCTCTTTATATTTTGAATCTTGTTTTAACTCTGCAGTCGGTCCCCTTGTTTTTTTTTTTTTTTTGTCAGTTTTAAATCTGTTTGCCTAAAAACTCTGTTGTTTTCTTTCTACTATTTTATTTTACTCGTTATCTGGATCGGTCGTTTTGTATTTAAAATTTCTTTTTCTCTTTCTCTTTCTTTAGCCTTTTCGTTCCCCATTATTTCCTTCACATTTTCATAATTTTTCTCAGCCTTCATTAAAAACTCACTTCCCAATCCAATTTAAACAAAACAATAAAAAAAAATCTTTTCTTTTCCTTTCATCAACTTTCAACTTCTGACGAGAGAACTGTATCCATGACTGCGTATCTTTGGAGACGTGCGACGGAACCTGCAACGGAAATCTGGGCAGAGCATGGAGACCTGCGATGGAGACCTGAGATGTGCGCCGACCGATGGCAACCTGAGATGAGCGACGGAAAGCTAGGCAGAGCACTGAGGAGCCCAAAAATGAAAATGGCGGTCTGAAGTTGAAGTCTGAAGTGAAACGTGAGGCAGCGAAAATGCACTCAATAAAGTCATACTATAAGTGTACCGGCCAGTATTTATCTCGAAACGAAACGCTGCTATTACCTATATCGTGTAACTGGTCGGTATGATATATTTCAGTTCTATCAACTAATATGGTATAAATTTAAAAATTGTGCTAGAAAGTCTGTCTACAAGTGATGACCGATGGGAAGTACATATAAATAATATAATCTAATTATTTCCATCAAGTTAATCTTTGAGAAGACGTGGAGGGAAAACATGACATCCAGATTGGAGAAAAAACAATTTTTGCACTTAACTAGTGATAAATCGCCACGTAGCTTATTATTTTCAGACTTTATAGACTAAACAGCACTGGATAGATAGGATAGATTGCAGCTGTGTGAGGACCCCACCACCCAGGAACACGCGCCCTTCCTCGAGGTAGCCCCCTACTTTTCCTGCCAGGGAATATGTATTATTAGTACAAGTATAACTATTAGCCGGACTATTAATATATATATATATATATATATTTATATATTTGTATTAATATTATTAGAATAATAATATATTAATATTTGTTATAATAAATTTATTTATTATCATTAAATTATTGATAGACTATAGTTCTTATTCTAAAATTTTAGTAATATATATTTTATGTTCAAGGCATATGATCAATTAAATTACCATGTGGAAGGCTAAACTTTTATTTTATAAATTGTAATAATATTATCTTATATATAATTATAAATTGTAATAATATGATCTTAAATTTTTGAATTTTTGAATTTTTGAATTTTTTTTTTGTCTTTTGATTTATTACTCCTATAAAGAAGACTTACATAACATAATCCAATTAATCTATCTCATCTCAATAATTAAAATTACTTAAATTTAAGTAATTATTATTTTTCAACTTTTAATCTAATCATTATCTAATTATTATATCACAAATTTTGAAATAAGACACAAAAATTAATTCAACTTTTTTAAATTAAAAAAAATAAAAAATATATTTCAGACTATATTTTAATTTTATAATTTTTGTGTTTAGTTTTTTTTTCTCTCTTTAAAGGCAAATGTGAAACCAACATGCATTTTGAGACTTAGATCTGATTTGTTTTCAGAGATGAAATAAGATCAGATAAAATAAAAGTTAAAAATAAAATAAAATATTGTTGTAATATATTTTTTTAATATTAGTTTTGTTTTGAGATTTGAAAAATGTGTTTTAAAATTTGAAAAAATTGAATTTTTATTATATTTTGTATGAAATTTTGGAAAAAAACTGTAATGATGAATTTGAGATGAGTTATTGATTTTTGGTTTTATCTCTATAAGCAAACCAGGCCTTAAATGCTAGAGTGGTTCCAAAGACTTATTAGCACCATTTATAGTTGCAAAACTACTAACAATCTAATCCACACTCAGAATGAGACAATCACATCTGCATATGATAAGAAATATCGTTCGATGAGATAGTTTTACCATGTTGCTGAGATGACGTCACTAGCTATTAGAAAATATGATCATGTGTTAAAGGGAGTAGAGAGTATGCATCAAGAGCTTCTCGGGATGAGTAGTGATGATAATGATGACAATAACACAGAAGGACATCCAGTTCGTAGCCAATTACTCTCAAACATCCAAGTGCAAGATCCCCCCGACCATTGTTGGTAAAGGAAGGCCCAAAACATCTCGTCAAAATAATCCAAGAAAAAATGTGCCAACAAAAAAGCGACAATGCGGTATTTACAAATAATAATGGCATGTTAGAACAAATTGTCCATCACTTAGGTCCCTGTCAAGAGATCATTATGTTTCTAATGTGTCGTAATATTCATTGTGTAAAATTTCTAATTTGAAGAAAATTTTTTTGTTATATAATGGTATTGGTCAACCGAGTTCGACTACATTTCCTTTAGACCCATCCACTATGTCAACACCCTTTGATTTATATGCATACTAATCTTATCTTGCAAAAATTTGTTATATTTAAATGTTTCATTTAGTCTGATTTCGTCACTTAAATTTTTCATCATTTGTAGGAATATGCAATATCCGATACCTCCATATCCTCCCGTTATGTCAATCTCATTTGATATGTATGGAGTATTAATCTTATCTTACAAATTGTTGTTATATTTAAATGTTTGATTCCATCTTATTGGGTTACTTAAATTTTTGTTATTCTGTAGGAATATGCAATACCCGACACCTCCATACCCTCCTGCTATGTCAATGCCATTTGATATGTATGAGTACTAATCATATCTTACAAATTGTTGTTATATTTAAATATTTAATTTCGTCTATTGTCCTTAATTTTTTTTTATATAAATAGGAATATGCAATATCCAACATCTCCAGACCCGCCCATTATGTCAACACCATTAGATTTATATAAATACTAATCTTATCTTATTCATGTGTTATATTTAAGTGTTTGTTTTCGGCACTAAAATTTTTCTCATTTTGTAGGAATACACAATTTCCTACAATGTCGCAATATAATTTCACGTATGGAGCATCGTGAAATTTTGACTACTCAGAAGATAATTAGTTATTAAGCAGATGTGAAGACTCGTAATTTTATCTCCGTTATAATTTAATAATTTAATATTAAATATGTAGTGTTTGTTAATATAAATATTGTGTGTTATGAGTTGATTGATATTAATTTTTTTTTTAGTGTGCTTATGCTTAAAATATTTGGATATTTCATCATCGTTTAAAGATTATTTTTATGTGTATTGGTAAGTTAATTTATTTCCCCTTATTAATTTCTTGTGATGCATTTAAGTTAATTCTAGAATTTAATCTCATTATATTATTATGATGGTATTTAAATTTAAGTGTTGTAATTTATTTATTTGAGTTATTTATTTACGTTTAATTGTTTTAAATATTTGTTCATAATAATTGTTGTTAATTGTAGTGTTTTATATATGTGATTTTATTTACGTTTATTTTAATTGATTTAGTTATTTTCGGTAATAATACTTATTTATTTATGGTGTTGTATTTTTGGTGGTGCGTTGGGCACTACGATATCAATGTACTCGATGGTGGAGGCACAGGATCGCCTTTTGACAGTTAGCTATATTTGAAAATTTAGATCGAGCGTATAGTAAGTATTTTCCAAATAAATTTTGAGATTTAAATATATTTTGCAATAACAAATATTAGATATTTGTTTGTTGTTGGATATTTTTGTATAGTTGTATGCATTGTATTGTGCTCACATGTTTATGTTTGTAAAAGAAAACTGTGTTTTCGCATTATTGCATGCACATTCATGTATTGGAAATGAAAACTAGGTTTTCATGTGTTAATGGTTTTCGAGTGCGTGTGTATCACGTCCTCAAGCCGGGATGGGGCATTATCCCGGTGGAGCTTCTCTGGTCACTCGGGAGCGGAATATACTGAGTAACATCCCCTGGGTTGTCGCCGGGCGACAACGGGATTGGACAGGATGGTAACGCTCTTGTGCCGATTCCTTGGCTCCTCTGCTGGCGGGAGCTAGGGAATGTCTGGTCATGGTACGTGTTGGGCACGGTTAGCTAGGCATCGCCCGTTCCGAAGTCACAGTCACATGCGTGGTCGTTACCTTTGGTGTGATAATGAGAGCCAGTGTGACGTCCTCAATTTACGCTAAGGGTATTAACGTAAATTGAGAAGTCTGAGTAAGTAACACTAGGCTACTTACTCCATACGTATCGATCTTAAGATGCGTGCGTTTATTCTTACTATCATGTATAATGAGACGTATAGCGGAAAGTGGTCTAAAAAAAAATTTATAAAATAAACTAGTGATCACATGGTAAAATATAACCATAATATTCACATTGTCATATTTATAACATCAGATTGTACTATTATACATAACCTATTTCGTTTTCTCAGTCTTCTAATAATAATACATATTTATCCAACTACCATACTAGAACCACCTCGGTTCCTTCTTGACTTCTGGAAACTCTCTCCCATAACGAAACCTATCCAGACTAATACAAAAGTCTCGATGAAGATATTGCCCAAATGGAGTTGTGTAAACCCCGCACACGGACAACATTCCATCTAAGCCTAATGTCAAACAGCATTCGATACGTCCCTACTCCTCGGAGAAAACGGATGCATCGTGTCTCCATATCCCCATCGGTCGATCATAGATATCCATAACAGGAGAGTCAAAAAAATCAAAAAGAGAAAAGTCAGAAGGTCTATCAGGGTGCTTCTGAGCTCCCTGAGACATAGAGGCCTTTCCCTTGTCCGCCATATGGTCCTGAATAATAATTAAATTTTCCAGAAAGACACAAACAAATAAAAGTGAGATTTCCTTAAAAATCTCAGTAAGTACACTTATAACATAACAAGGTATGGATAAAGTACAACATAAAACACATGAAAAGATCATGATAAATGTATAACATATGAATTAACTTATGTGTCTCATGCGTATGAGTGACAAGCAAATGATTGACTGTTATTTTCTATGGACCCATTCTTATTATACTAAAATTCTTATTACTTGTAATATCTTTCGTAATATTGTGGGTCATACGTATTTCATCACCTCGACGGGCGTTACGTATCGCCGTCCTCGTCGGGTTTTCTCAGCATGATGCGCCAGCTTAGCCATACATAAGCTCATCAATCTTTCGGGCGTTACGTATCGCCATCCCCGTCCTGACGAGCCTCGTGTCAATCTTTCGGGCGTTACGTATCGCCATCCCCGTCCTGACACGAAATTACTTAGTATAGCGGGCGTTACGTATCGTCGTCCCCGCTAGTCATGTCAATCCTCCGGGCGTTACGTATCGCCGTCCCCGTCGTGACACAACACTTAACTTATCACTTTTCCTTAACGTTTTTCTTATCGTATTCTCTTAAAATACACATCGTGACTTGTGACGATACATATATGACGAATAGTAATATACATGCAACCTTAGACTTGTGACATGCATGCTTTCTGTTTTCGTAAAGCATATGACATAGAGAAGTACATCACAAAAGTTTACATGCACATACGTCACTTAAATACGTAACGTCAAATCTTAGCAAATAATACGTATGTAATTAAATAAATTATTAAATTTTATTAAATCAAGGGGCTGACCGAAATCTTATAGAAATTATCCTTAGTTATTATTCTTTTTATTATATTCAGCTCACGCCCACAAATTTGCATACTTCTCTAATTTAACTATTTCTAAGTATTTCTTGAACTATTTTTATCTATATAAAACTTTACTATTATTATTATTTTATCTTTTTAAGATAATAATTATTAAAAATCCTCCTAATATATTATGTTTCCAAAATTATCATATTTGTTAAAAAAACTCATTCAAAACATTCACTAGAAGTTTTAAAAGTGAAGGAAATCTTCCTTTTTCAAGGGTTTCCTACTCTCTTCTGTCACTTATTCTCAATTTCGTCTTTCATAGAATTCTTATCTCTTAAAACTTAAAACACTAATATTGTAGATATTTGTCTTAGCTTTCCATAGCCTTTTGAATCACTCAATTTTGCCTTCCCACTAAAAAGTTATGACTGTTTTACTATAAGAGGGTAAATCTGTTAACTCCACCTCCTTGAGGTCCGAAAGTTACTAAGGTTGTTCTTTCAATTTTTTCTAAATCATGACCTCATATTTTCACATATTCCTCTTGTTATATGATCATAAAACATATTCCTAAGTTACTAAAATTTTTCCTAGTATTTTTCCACAACAAAATTACTTCATGAATCAAAAATATTTAAGCTACCTCATACATGATGCATAGGCTTAAACAAGCATCAAATAGGCATCAAAATAAATCTAAAAATTAAGCCACTTATACCACACCAAGAGTATGTTAAGAAATGCACTTACAATTTTTTTCAAAGCTAAAAGAGTAGTTTTGAGTTGATTTTGCACTACACTTCTCTCCAAGACTCTCACTTAGCTTCTTTTTGATGTGTGTGTGTTGTGAGTGAAATTTCTTCTATTTTTCTTAGTTTTCTCTCAAGGGACTCATGTGACCTCTCTAAAAGGAAGTAAAGGGAAGCTTAAGGGTCTATTTATAGGAGGGAAAACTTTGCTTAAGGGCTGGAAAGGGCAGGGGTATTTCAGCAACCCCTTTGGCTGAATGTGTGAGCTGTCCCTCCTAAACCTTAGGCCTTATTATCACCCCTAAATCTCATGATTTCCTAAGGTTTTCATCTCATGGCTAAGCTTCCTCCATATCTAAAATAATCCCAGATCAATGGTTAAAAAAGATTACAACACATAGATAAAAAAATCAAACAAAATCTAACAAAATCTGGAAATATTTTGGATGAAATCAGTCCAGCCACTTGGCCTTTGGCTGGCTCCCACGATTTCTACCTCTTTTCTTCACCTTTTACCACATGTTCCAGACCTCCTTGACACCCTTAGGACCTCTTGGAAGAATCCTCTTAAGGCTTGGTTGACAATTGGTTAAAAATGGAAGGGATAGTTGGCTGGTTTGGTTGGTTCTCCTCCAATCAGATTTTGTTCCTACTTCTTCCATGATTATAAAAAAAATTTCTTCTAGAAACTCTTCCACCACCATATACAAACCTTTTTACACATATATAGAAGACAAAAATTGAGAGAACCAATCAAATTGAGGCTCCTAAAGTAGGTCGGTGGTTTGATTTATTTTCGGGCTTCAGTTTACGCTCAAATCTGATCAGTCCACTTCCAGCCCGGTTAACACATTGATACAATTCGCTTCTTCAAAATATCCAAACATGAAAGTTTTAGATATTTCTCTTAGTGATCCATAGGCTTTTGAATCACCTAAATACAAGGTCATATGAGAGAGATATCATCAATTTACCAAAACATGTTCTTCTAATCCGAGAACCCACTTTTAGGCTATCTAAGTGTTTTTTCCACTCCACTTCCTATTTCTCAAATTTTCCTCTTAATCTCCTTGATAGAATTATTCTATAGATGAAAGCTAAAATATTCTAATTTATTCTCTAAAAAAATAAAATATTTGATCATAATTCTCCTTGTTTCAATGACTACTTGAGGTGTTTCTAGATTAAATATTCCTTCCAATTACCATAGCTTTCCCAAAATTCCCTTAAGAATATTAAATTTCTAAATGAATCTATTCCTAGAGATGTATATATGTATAAAAGGGAAGAACGGGTTATTACATTCTCCCCCCCTAAAATAAAGATTTCGTCCTCGAAATTGCTAAAGTATAATAAGTAAAATTTAACAATAAATTTTTTTTACCTCGATTGCTAGTGGCAGTAGACTCATCTGAGGATGAGGGTTCTCTTTCTTCTATAGATAGTGAATCCTGTGAGAAATAAAAGGCTATGGAAAGCTTAGACAAATTGAGCAATTCAAAAGGCTATGGAAAGCTAAGACAAATATCTACAATATTGGTGTTTTAAGTTTTAAGAGATAAGAATTCTATGAAAGACGAAATTGAGAATAAGTGACAGAAGAGAGTAGGAAACCCTTGAAAAAGGAAGATTTCCTTCACTTTTAAAACTTCTAGTGAATGTTTTGAACGAGTTTTTTTAACAAATATGATAATTTTGGAAACATAATATATTAAGAGGACTTTTAATAATTATTATCTTAAAAAGATAAAATAATAATAATAGTAAAGTTTTATATAGATAAAAATAGTTCAAGAAATACTTAGAAATAATTAAATTAGAGAAGTATGCAAATTTGTGGGTGTGAGCTGAATATAATAAAAAGAATAATAACTAAGGATAATTTCTATAAGATTTCGGTCAGCCCCTTGATTTAATAAAATTTAATAATTTATTTAATTGCATACGTATTATTTGCTAATATTTGACGTTACGTATTTAAGTGACGTATGTGCATGTAAACTTTTGTGATGTACTTCTCTATGTCATATGCTTTACGAAAATAGAAAGCATGCATGTCACAAGTCTAAGGTTGCATGTATATTACTATTCGTCACATATGTATCGTCACAAGTCACGACGTGTATTTTAAGAGAATACGATAAGAAAAACGTTAAGGAAAAGTGATAAGTTAAGTGTTGTGTCACGACGGGGACGGCGATACGTAATGCCTGGAGGATTGACATGACTAGCGGGGACGGCGATACGTAACGCCCGCTATACTAAGTAATTCCGTGTCAGGACGGGGATGGCGATACGTAAGGCCCGAAAGATTGACACGAGGCTCGTCAGGATGGGGACGGCGATACGTAACGCCCGAAAGATTGATGAGCTTATGTATGGCTAAGCTGGCGCGTCATGCTGAGAAAACCCAACGGGGACGGCGATACGTAACGCCCATCGAGGTGATAAAATACGTATGACCCACAATATTACGAAAGATATTACAAGTAATAAGAATTTTAAGTATAATAAGAATGGGTCCATAGAAAATAACAGTCAATCATTTGCTTGTCACTCATACGCATGAGACACATAAGTTAATTCATATGTTATACATTTATCATGATCTTGTCATGTGTTTTATGTTGTACTTTATCCATACCTTGTTATGTTATAAGTGTACTTACTGAGATTTTTAAGGAAATCTCACTTTTATTTGTTTGTGTCTTTCTGGAAAATTTAATTATTGTTTAGGACCATATGGCAGACAAGGGAAAGGCCCCTATGTCTCAGGGAGCTCAGAAGCACCCTGATAGACCTTCTGACTTTTCTCTTTTTGATTTTTTTGACTCTCCTGTTATGGATATCTATGATCGACCGATGGGGATATGGAGACACGATGCATCCGTTTTCTCCGAGGAGCAGAGACGTATCGAATGCTGTTTGACATTAGGCTTAGATGGAATGTTGTCCATGTGCGGTTACACAACTCCATTTGGGCAATATCTTCATCGGGACTTTTGTATTAGTCTGGATAGGTTTCGTTATGGGAGAGAGTTTCCAGAAGTCAAGAAGGAACTGAGGTGGTTCTAGTATGGTAGTTGGATAAATATGTATTATTATTAGAAGACTGAGAAAACGAAATAGGTTATGTATAATAGTACAATCTGATGTTATAAATATGACAATGTGAATATTATGGTTATATTTTACCATGTGATCATTAGTTTATTTTATAAAATTTTTTTTAGACCACTTTCCACTATACGTCTCATTATACATGATAGTAAGAATAAACGTACGCATCTTAAGATCGATACGTATGGAGTAAGTAGCCTAGTGTTACTTACTTAGACTTCTCAATTTACGTTAATACCCTTAGCGTAAATTGAGGGCGTCACAGCCAGGGTGTGCGGATGGTCCCTAGGGGAGATCATGGTGCATACGGTTAATAAAATGAGTGTTTAGGCCATTTTCTGGAAAAATGGCAGGTTTTGATTATTGGTTTAACGTGGACCATTTTCTGAGAAAATGGTTTGTGATTTTTATTGATTTATGTTTATCTTTTTCTGGAAAAATGATCGATGTTTTTATTGGAGTTTATCTTGGGCCAAAATGAGATTTTGGCGTGTGTTTATTTTATTTATTTTGAGGAATATGATTTTGAACTTCATGCATATGGTGTCGTATTCATGCGTATTGTTGTCGCATGAATATATTTTATATCTTGTGGTTTGTTTGGTTGTACATATCTGCGGTACCATTTTTGGTATCGTAGATTTTGATGCAGAGGACGAGTAGGTTGAGGCTCCGACTCCGACGGAGTCAGAGTTCGGAGTTTCCGACTCCAACTCCGACTTTAGTCGGAGTCGAAAATCACCTTTGACTCCGACTCCGAAATGGAATCGGAGTCCGACTCCGATCGGAGTTTGGAACTCCGAACTTCGATCGAAGTTCCGATCGGAAGTTGGAACTCCGATTTCCGTTCCGACTTCCGATTGAAATGGGCAAAGTTTTCTAAATTTCTGATTCTATTTGGTTCAAAGGAGCCAATTTTTTACATATAAATAATACAAATTAGTAAATTAGTAATAAATCTAGTAAATTAGTGTTAAATAATAAATTTTTTACATTTTTTACATATTTTATCTGTTTTACATATAAATAATAAATTAGTAAATTAGTGTTAAATAATCTACCGTTGAATAGTTGATATTTGATAAACAAATAATACAAATAATATTATTATAATTTACAATGCTAATTGTTAATGCTAACTGCTAAGGCTAATACAAAAAATAGGACAAACTGAATAATACAAATAATAGTACAAACTACAAAACCACTCGATGTAAAGTAGAGAAAAAATATATTCAACCGCTCCATCATAATGTGGTTCATCGAATCATCAGTCATCGGCAATTATGGGATTGATATGTAGATCTGTGAAATTATAGACAATATAAGTTAGATAGATTTATGAAATCATAAAAAATAGTTATTGAAATAATTATATACACTTTGTTACTTTAATCATAAAAAAAAAAGTAAATAAATTAATTTAATTTTACCTAACTCAAGTCTATAGCTAACAGCATCGATGCCAATGCTCTCTAGTCCAGAAGGAATATCACTAATCCAATTCTGCGTGCAAATAAGGGCCTCCACAGTTGACGGTGCCAATGAACTCCAATAAGCATTCAACACTCGACCTCCGGTGCTAAACGCCGACTCAGATGCAACTGTAGTGATAGGAACGGCTAGTACATCTCAAGCAATACGGGAGAGGATTGGGTACTTGGAAGAATTAGCCCTCCACCATATCAAGATTTGAAACTCATCAGTAGGCTCCTCGACCTCTGCCAATAAATACCGCTCAACCTCATTCGTACACTGCAGTGGATTTCTCGCCGACCGTGCGTGAAACGACATCATAACATTGAAGCCTCGGGTCGACTAACACTGTCTGCACTGGCCTGATGGGTACGGGCATCTGAAGGAGGTCCTGACCTCGAGCTCAAATGTGAGCTACCTGCGATTGCTGAGGATGAAGGCTAGCTATTAATGCTGTAGTGGCTGTATAAGTCGTTCAGATCTACCTTAAGTGTTGTGATAAATGCAGTTGCCTTCACTGCCCCGAGAACTTCAGTTTCCCACCATTCTATCACCGTCAACTTCAATCGAGAGTCGAGGATCGATGCTATGAACAACAATCGATTTATTTTCTCAACTTGCCCCCAATATTTATCATATTTCGACTGCATCTATAATGCCATACCAGATAACAGTCCGCTCGGTCAGCACAACCTTCTTTCAAGTGGTGGTGTACCATTGAGATCTCGCTGAACTGCATGTTTGCCGTCGCATATGTGGATCCAGATACCCGCTTAGTAATATCATAGAAAATTTGTAAAAAGTTGACAAACTCGGATATAGCTTGCCAATCCGTACTGTCTGGCGGACCGAGCCCCGTTCCATTAGGCTCCAGCAGGGCATACCTCAGACCCCCATCCTCAATCTCCAACCGCTCAAATGCCTTCTGGTACTTTAGTGCCACATCCAACATCAGGTATGTGGAGTTCCATTGAGTGGGAACATCCAAACACAACATTTTTGAAAACTCAACCCCAACCTGTTCTGCTATTGCCTTGAACTTTTGCAGCCTTTGGGGAGAACTCCCCGCGTACCGCACAATGTTACGGACTTTCTTGATGGAGTCGTCCACATTTTCTATCCCCTTAACTGTTTCATCATTGAAAAATGATACCATTTTCAAAATTATTAATCATAAAAATATTAAAATATAAAATACAAAATCAAAACCAAAAAGGCTCACCAACAATAAGGTTGAGTATGTGAGCAGTGCATCCAATGTGGATATACTGATGATTTTTAATCACATCGTATCTTGCCCTCGTATTCCACGAAAACCACTCGATGGCAGTCTCATTAGCACTGGCACTATCAACTGTAATGTATAGCATCTTTTGGATGCCCCAATCCACCAGACAATCATCCATCTCTGCCCCTATTGATGCACCCTTATGGTCAACTATTTCTTTAAATCCAATAATTCTCTTTTTAAGATTTCACTCATTGTCAATGTAGTGTGCTGTGATACACATGTATGACGTATTCTGTATAGACGTCCATGTGTCAGTCGTAAATGACACTCTCTAGGTAGTGGTGATGAACATCTTCTTCATCTCTGCCTTCTCCCTCATATGCCTTTTCATGCAATCACGCATTGCTATATAACGGGATGGCAGTGGAAATCTTGGCTCAAGCAGCTTCACAAACTTGCGGAACCCTTTCTTCTCAACAATATTAAATAGCATCTCATCCTCTATAACCATCTCTGCAAGTGCCTCACGCTACACCTTCTCACTATATTGAGGGACCACTAGATTTCTCATCTGGTTTCCTGTCCCATCAGTTGCTGTAGAGGTCTCGTAGTTAAGATTAGTTTGAGACCCACCTGCGACTGCATATAATAATTTATGGCCCAATATTAGTTTTAAACTTTTAAGTTAAAATTAAATGGGATTAAATGAATAAATCAATTAACATACATCATATGACCCTATGAGATTAATAAAACACTAACCTCTTGATGCTAGCCCCTTCGCTATTTGGTATCGCTGGCAACCGTTGAGATGTGATGATAGACAAGCGGTGCCTTATCTTTTTGAATGACACCCAACTTGAGCGCCACAATGGTTGCATTCAGCTCGTGGCTTCTCAGGATCCTCACCGTCAACTTTCGTGAAATGTTCCCATGTCCACGATCTTTTTTTATTTGATCGTGGACGAGGTGGCCTCATAGCTGTGGGGTGTACTGGTACATCCGGATCCTGAACCGGATCGTCCCCAAGACCCATATCCTCCTCCTCCATATACTGATTGAGATTTTCCGCTTCTAATTCTATGTTGACTAGAAGTGGAAATCCACTACTAGCACATGAGGTCTGTGCTCGAGTGGAACTAGGTAGTCGACTCCAAGTCTGACTCGGTACTGCTACTTGGGATGCCGACGGAGTCCTGGCATCCGGAGTCTCATATGGAGTCAAACTCCCACTGGCACTATGTGAGCATGAGGGATCCATCTGTTAAGTATACCTGAAATTCAAGTATAACAATATAAAAAATGTTATATATGTTTGACTTATATATAAGTTTATATATATGCTTATAAAGCATCACTCAACTCACACCGCTAGCTATATAAGTTTGATTAAAGAACCTCAGTCAGAAATCATGTAAAGGAGTCAACTGGTCGATAAGATTCCACCAGTTGTTATACCAATAGTAACTCTTTAAATATTAGATGTTTGGTGTGGACCGTGGTAGATGTCATGTAAAGGTCTAAGGCTGAAAGCCCTGGAATTATATTGAATATATTCCTTTACTGTGAGAAAAGCAATGGCTCAAGGCAAAAGATGGAAAGTTGGAAACCCTCTGCAATCTGCCCATTTATCATAGAAGGGACAAAGTGAAAGGATGTTGAAGTTGATCCCATCACAATGATCACATAAACTTTAGAAAAGAAAAAAAATTATACCCATTTGACTTTCTTATAGCTCATAGCTTCATCATACACTATTGAATCATTGATTGTACTATATATATAATATATATAAACATGTAATACATATCTTTTAAACTTTTTATGATCTTATACCTCATCATAGTACATTTCTTCTTTTTATTTTCAATATAATCATTCTTATATCATCCACATTCCAACCCTTGAAGCAAATATATAATAATATAAGTTTATCTATATATATATATATATATATATTATTAGTATTGAGGGAATATTTTAATTAATCATATTGGATAGTCTAGATCAAGATTCTTTATTGTTCTTAACTTCTTATCCGAACTTTATAATCTAAAATAAGAAATATAGACACATACCATTCAAAAAAAGCATCTATTCATTTCATATTGTCACATTGTGTTTAAAATATTTTAATTAAGCATCTAAAATAGGTTGTCAAGAAAATCCAGCTTTTCTAAATTTTAATCCAAATTCAGAAAACTAAATTGTTTTTTTTTTCTTTTTATTTTCTTTTGAATTGTTCTTCTCAATCTTCTCTACTCATAACATTGAAACTTTTATCATGTGACATTGTGAATCTGTGATAATCATATTTGCATAACACCAAACCCAATCACCAAATACCAGCCGACAGCCATCAAAGTGACTCAAACAACATTGAGCATCTCAGATTCTCGGCATTCTATTAAGTATCAAGGATAATTTTTCTCTTAAGTAAACTATATGCAATACAACCAAAGGTCCAAAACCATAAACAAGCAGAGAGCGCACTAATTTGCTACCAAAATAATTTCGAAACCCTAGAATCAGTGAATTTGAAGAAACAAAGAAATTAAACACTAGAAATTTCGAATCTTCAATTACCTTACAAAATTAATACAATAGAAAATAATTAACACAATTCAAACTCAATTTCTTGGATTAAAATTCAAAATAAATTCCTATTTTGAAACCCTAAAAAATACAAATTAAAATTGGGGGTTTTCTCGGATCTTCTAGGCAGGGCTGCGTCGCGGCTGCAGAAAGTCAGACGGCGGCTGCGGCTGGAAATACGGTTGCTCGAAGACGGGAGAAGATGAAGCTGGGGCCTGGGCTGCTGGAGCAGGGCTGCGCTGCACGCAGAGAAACGGAATGGCAAAGCGAAGCGGAAGAGAAAGAAGAAAGAAGAAAGAAGAGGAGACAAAGAGAAGAGGGGATCGGGGGGAGATAAAGTAAATGCAAAATGGCGTCGTTCCTCATTAATAAAGTAAATGCAAAACGACGTCGTTCCTCATTAATTGGAACGACGTCGTTTCATTTTTTTAAAAAAATAACCCAGATGCAAAACGACGTTGTTTTGCATCTGGGTTATTTTTAAAAAGATCGGAGTTCGGAGCACATGATTGCTCCGACTCCGATTTTGAACTCCGATTTCGGAGTCGGAAGTCTTCCGACTCCAACTCCGACTTCGGATTTTCGATTCCGATCGGAGTCGGAATCGGAGCGAAAGTCTTTCGGAAGTCGGAAGTCGGAATTTTTGCCTACCCCTAGGTTGAGCCTGAGGAGTCGGTTCCACTGTTGGAGTAGTTGATTTGGTTGTATCTTGGGAAATGTTTTTCCACTTGTTAATTATATATTTGTACGTTTTGGCCTTAGGATGACTGTATTAAATCTCCTGTTGGAGAATTTGTATTAACTTGGTTTGTAATATTTAAAATCCTGGTACTTAGATATCGACTGAATTTATCCACTGTGATTTATATTTTATACATGTCACGTGTTTACACACACTTGGCACTTGACGTTGGGGTGTGTGACCCATGTTGTCATAATCTCAACGCCTCAATTCTCGTGTTTTCTTAAGCGAGAGTTGGGGACGTCACAGCAGCTGACGGATAATGACTTTTGTTACATTTGTTGTTTCCTAAGTCTGTAATGATATTTAGGTATGATACTTGGGTAGATCATTCATTTTGTAGTAATATGCAATTTTTGGGTTATAATGATAAACTTTTAGTTGGATGTACGTTGGTTAGTTGTATACGCTCACCTAATGGAAAACTCATTTGTCATCTATATTGAAAGAGTTTTTTTTTAAATGCTCATTTTCAGGTGGAGACTGAATTATTGGCAGTTTTGTAGTTATAAATGCAGGTTGATTTCACATTGGATAAATACGTCATGTTAAAAAATCAGATTGAATGGGTCAACTAGTTGAACTTTTGTTATAGGACTAAGAAATTAAATAATGCAGTAATTTGGAAATTTTTTTTTTGAAAAAATGCTTAAAAACAATATTAGTTTTCAAAAAAGAAAGAAAATTCCTCAAATTTAGTTAATTTATTGTCACAATTTATGGCCTAATAAATTGTCTACATTCTTATTTTTGATAAGTACTATATTACTAAATTAAAATTTGGTAACATAGTAATGCTAATACTAATACATTAGTAATATAGTATTACTAATATACTATAGATTAGTAATTTAGTAATACTAATACTAATAAATATGGTAATACTATAGATTTAGTAATATAGTAATACTAATACTAATACATTAGTAATATAGTAATATTAATACTATACATTAGTAATATAGTAATAGTAATAGTAATAAATATAATAATACTATAGATTTAGTAATATAGTAATACTAATACTAATAGATTAGTAATATAGTATTACTAATACTAATACATATAATAATACTATAGATTTTGTGACGCTTCCAACTCTCACTTACGAAAATGCGGGAATCGAGGCGTCGGAATACTGACAACGCGGGTCACGCACTCCCAACGTCAAGTGCTAAGTGTGTGAACACGTGACATGCATAAATAAAAGCAGCGGATAAATAAAGTCAATATCTAAGTACCATAATGCTTAGAATTATTTTACAAACCAGTTTAACACAAATTCTCCAACATGAGATTTAATACAGCCATCCCAAAGACAAATTATAAAAAAAAACATTTATAAAAAGGGAAAATATGTTTTCCAAGATAATAAATTATATACCATACTTCAATAACGGAGCTGCCTCCTTGGGCTTAGCCTCTTTGACATATGCATCAAAAGTCTACGACGTCAAAAATGGCATCGCAGGTAAGTACAACCCAAACAAACCACAAGATATAAAATATATTCATGCAACAACAATACGCATGGACACGATACCATATGCATGAAGCTCAAAATCTTCCTCAAAATAAACAAATAAACCACACGCGCCAAAATTCCATTTTGGCTCAAGATAAAACTCCAATAAAACATCCATTATTTTTCCAAAAAATGATACACGTAAATCCTTTAAAACCACAACAATTTTTTTAGAAAACGGTCCACGTAAAACCAATAATCAAAACTCGCTATTTTTCCAGAAAATGGCCTAAACATCCATTTTATTAACCGTTTGCACCATGATCTCCCCTAGGGACCGTCCGCACACTTTGGCTCTCATTATTACACCGAAGGTAACGACCACGCATGTGACTTCGGAACGGGCGATGCCTAGCTAACCGCTCCCAGCACGTACCATGACCAGGCATCCCCTAGCCCCCATTAGCAGAGGAGCCACGGAATCGGCACGAGAGCGTTACCATCCCGTCCGATCCCGTCGTCGCCCGGCGACAACCCAGGGAACTTCACTCAGTATATTCCGCTCCCGAGTGACCAGAGGAACTCCACCGGGATAATGCCCCATCCCGACTTGGGGTCATGATACACACGCACCCGAAAACCATTAACACATTTGAAAACCCAGTTTTCAAATCCAACACATGAACATGCATGCAATTATGCGAAAACCCAGTTTTCCTTTACAAACATGAACATGCGTGCACTATGCAATGTATACAACAATACACAAATATAACCAACAACCAACATATCTCAACATCAACCAAAACCTAAAATTTGTTAATGCAAGAATATATTTGAATCTCAAGGGTCATTTGGAAAATACTTACGACACAACAAATAAATTCCGGAAGAGTGCTTGAACATCAAGATATGATCCGAACGCATCTACAAGTGAGTACAATGCTATGTCACATACAACACCAACATCAATAAAACAACATAATTAATAATAATAAATATTATTATCGAAGATAATTAAAACATTTAAACGTAACTAAAACAACACATATAAAACAACTCTAATAATAACAAATAATAATGAGAACAAAATAATTTATACACTTAAACGTAAATGCCTAAATTAAAATGAAATTATTAATTAACTAAACTATACACTTGAGTGTAAATAAAATATAACATAAATAAATTAAGAACAAACACACACACATGGCTGTAGAGAAAGAGAGAACGGAAGAGAAAGAGCTACCTGCAGATGGACTATGGGGACGACGACAAATGAAATACGACCTCGCCGGCCACAACCCGAGACAACGGGTCCCCTGCAACTGATATGAGAAGAAAAGAAAACAAAGAAGAGAAGAAGAGAAGGGGAAAGCTCGCAGCGCAACAACACAGTAGGGAAGAGGAGATGAAATCGGTATGGAAAAGTAGGAAGAGAACCAAAAGAAGAAGAAGAGGGTTGTCGATTGAACAAAGAAGAAGAAGAAGAGATACGGCACAGATTAACAAAGGAAGGAAAAGAGTATTAGGTTTAAATGCTTAAGTCCAAAACGCATAGCTTTAAGAATAAAAGGGCTCTTGTGCTGGGTTCATAAAGCACACGGGCTTGGGCTAATAAATGAAGTCACATATAAAGATATATATATATATATATATATATATATACATGTATTTGTAGACCCAAAACAGCTAATCACCTAAAATCCAATCTATATATATATATATATATATATATATAAACCGAACACAACACATAATATGTAAATATATATATATGGGCCATCCGTAAATACAATCAAAGAATAAAACAAAATAAAATAAAATTCAAATGAAAACACTACAATTCAATATTAATAAAATAAAATATTTAAAACCCAACAATAACCTAATTTAAATTAAAGAGCAATTTAAATACAAAACATTAATTATTATAAAGAAAGCACATCAAATTAAATTATATAACTTAAAATAAAACATAAACAAAATAATGAAAAACACATTTAATTTAAAATAACAGAACCATTAATTATAATAATTTAAATAATACTTTAATAAAAATATATGTAAATACGGGAATCACAGATTTAGTAATATAATATGTTAAATTCGTACATTTTTTGTATGTAAAATTTGTTTGTATGTAAAAATATGGATGTAAAAATATGAAATAAAAATATTAAAAAGTTATTTTTTGTAACCCTACTATTTTTTGTAACCCCACTATCTAGTTCGAACTAGAATATTTCACGTTGGAACTAGAATATTTCATCTTCGAACTTGTAAAAACAAGTTTGAACTAGAAATTTTCTAATTCAAACTGGATATATAAGTTCGAAATAAAATTATAAATTCCAAGAAAAAAATTCTCAAATCGAACTTGTTCGATATTATAATTTTAATTCGAACATATACATCCAACTGGAACAAGAAAATTTCATCTTCAAACTTGTAAAAAACAAGTTTGAATTTGAAAATTTATAGTTCAAACTGGACATATAAGTTCGAATTAGAAATATAAATCTCAAAATAAAAATTCTTAAATAGAACTTGTTCGATATTATAATTTTAGTTCGAACTTATATATCTAGCTCGAACTAAAAAATCTCATCTTCAAACTTGTAAAAATAAGTTTGAATTTGAAATTTTCTAGTTCAAACTGGATATATAAGTTCGAACATTGTTTAAGGCATTCGAACGGTATTTCGTTCAAACGATATGAGCCAAAAAGGTTTTATACCGTTTGACCACTAATTTTATCGTTCAAACAATATAATTAAATTTATTAATATTAGTGAATCATTATGTTTATTCCATATTATTAATTTTAAATTTATTAATAAATTATCTTCATTCTTGTTTTTGATAAGTATTATATTACTATATTTAAATTTGGTAATATAGTAAATATTAAATTTATTAATATAGTAATACTAATACAATAAATTTATTAATATATTAATGCTAATACTAATACTATACATTAGTAATATAGAAATACTAATACTAATACACTAGTCTTATAGTTATATGTATATAATATAATTATGTAAATCACTATAACTAATAGTCTAATACTAAAGTTATCCTTTTACCAATATAGTTATACTAAATCACTATTAACTAATAATCTAATGGTAATATATGGCAAATCCTAAATTACTAATAATCTAATACCAATACTATTATATAGTTTATACTAAAAAATTAAGATTGTAACCAAATCACTATAACTATATACATTTAGCTTAAACATATTAAAATTTTCATATTTTTTATTGTACAATTTTATTATATAGTCGATATATAGTATTAATGATACAAAACGACTACATAGCAAATAATTTTTTACAACAACTGATTCAAAACATAAATACAACTTGTCCTACAAGCCAACTACATAACAAATATGATCTTTTACAATAACTAATTCAAAACATAAAATAGAACTTGTCCAATAAGCCAACTACATCTTAATGCAGTATTAAACAATTGACAGGATTTGAAGGCTCATAAAATATCATTAAAAAAAATTACGCAATAAATAGAATCCAAGATACAACAAAGATACATTTGTACTTCTTCTTCAAGTGTTGGAAATTTTAAATCTTCAATTTTTACACATTCAATCGCTCTTCTTTCATTTTTTCAATGTGCTAATTCCAAGATTCGTTTACAATAATCTAGCTATTCTATTTTACAATCAACCCATTTAATGAGTGATATTTTTTTATCCTTATAATGTGGATAAAAAATTTTTATTTTTTTTTCTTTTGATCTAATGATTAAAGAAAGATTATTTAATAATATTATAATTTTTTTTTTTTAAAAAATGTTAAAATATTAAAAAATTTAAAAAATTTATTAAAAAAATTTATTTAACTCGGGCTGTAGCAGCCCCTAACAAGTAATTAAGGCTATCATTGTTGAAACTTTTCTTTTTTTGCAACATTTTAATGCTAATTGGTTAGACGTTTTTTCTTTTTAATCTTAAAAAAAAAAAAATTGGCGCTTTCATATTTGTAGATGGCTGAAATTTTTTTGATCTTATCAAACCAGTAACCGTATGGCTTCTTGGACTTTTCTTCTTTTATGTTTTTTTTTCTTTCAGGCTCACAAACAACAACCAATTTCTTTCATACTTTTTAACGATTACACCGGTAGGAAAGTACTAAAGCTAGTAATAAAGCGAATTACGTGTTGGGTGAGTTTGGTTTCAGACTCTCAAGTGATGTTGTATCCTCTGTTTTGCATATAGCGTTTGTTAAGATGGAATACATAATGTGTCAAGTTTTGATTGGATTGATTTCAAATCTCTTTTTATACTAATCCGGACCGCAGCATCACTCTTACTCTTTAAAGCAGATTAAGCTTAGGTTAATACAATTCCCCAAATACTAAAGTGAAAATAGCCTAATAGGGATTCTAACCCACCCCAAATAGCCTAGGCCGATAATTTACCATACTAGCGCCAATTCAAACATCAGAAAAGGCCGTTTTGATTTACAGAACGAATAAACCCTTATAAGAATATGCCGATTTACAATTCGTACTCTTTCGTGTTAGTAATTTTGAGGATATAAGGGATTGACGTTACAAGATTTCAAACAAGAACAGGACAGAAAATGAAGGGGAAAATGCTAGAGAATTGCCTCTCATGAGAGCGGAGTACGAACCCCAAATTTAAATCAAATAAATATAGAGAACGTCGTGTGGCCTATTAGCTCAGTTGGTTAGAGCGTTGTGCTAATAACGCGAAGGTCGCAGGACCTGCATGGACCACAGCTTAAGGCTTTCTACTTTACCATTTATTTTTTTGGGGTTCAAATAAAAGAAGGCTTGCTTCATTCATCCGTTCATAAATCCTGTTTTCACATGGTATCGACCTTTTCACGTCCTCCTAACATGACAACCATCTTGCATTTTTATGGGATTTTTATTCTGTAATACCTGGCTCTAAGGCCAAACCCGCATCTCAGCCTTGCCCAGAAAGACCCAAATCGGCAACACTGATCTAGACAATTTTGAGCCAACCGAAAATGTCAGAACGATGCCCTTTTTGGTGGAAGTCTCCTTCTACACGTGATTTCCTTTCCAGACCGTTTTCTATTTCAGTTATCTCCATCTCTGAATATCACGCCACCAATTTTTCATCACCCCCGTGCCTCTACAATCTGTTTATCCCTTCTCAAGTCTCTTTCAACAAACTATCTTTCAACAGAATAACCTACCACACTTCTACGGATTTTCTCTTCTCCAATGTCGTTGTTGTTGTTGGAGTAACCTTGGTATATTCAAAGGACTTTTGGAGAGTTGATATTATATGGTTCCAAAGACGTTTAGATTTTTTTTTGGGAAAGATATGATTTTTATATCTCAAGCCTTATTTTTGAAGTTTGGGAGCAGTTGGAAATTTACGGAAGTCTATGTCTCATTTTTTAGGTGACAATTGAGTTTCATTTAGTATTATTGTGGAGAATTTCAGAAAGCTAAGAAATTCAGGTAAGCGGAGTTCTTATGCTTGGCTTTACACCAACTCTAAAACCGAGGTTGACTTTCTGAAAACTTTACATAATTTTGTTATAAATGAGAACTTGGGAAAAACAACCTCGGTCATTTATTTGCATTACTCATGAAATCTATATGAAAAAGAGAAAAATGTTTATATCATGCATAGTGTAGACATGAGCAATATTGACATGTTTCTGAAATGCATAAAAGAGCGAGTATGAAAAATGATGTTTTATTTATGTGATATGAAATGTTTAAAGTATTTAAAAATGATATGAACAAGTTTGGTACATGATTTGATATGACATGATATGGTATGATATGGATATGAAAACTTTTAGCATTCTTATCTGTTTGATCTGTTTTGGAATTTGGTTCTGATATGATGATATGGATTCACGTGATATGATTGGTACCACCATGATATGATATGATAGGAGTGTAACCACTTTAGAAACAAAGTGGTCCTGTATGTGTTTCTTTCCTGTGTGCACACTCAGGGCTCCAAGAACGAATAAAGGGAAGTCTCACAATATGATACTTCCTGGTTTGGCCACTGGGGATAGCACAACCCTACCATGGGGGTTAAATATGGTACATGTTCGGATATGAGGATAAGATGAGATTGTACAGTTATTTGTGCTAAAGTGTTTCTGATAATAAATAGTTTTTTATTTCTAAATATAAAAGAATTGAAAAGTCGCTCTATTTTATTGATAATATATTTTGGAAATCTGTATATATAAGTAAAAGGTTTCTAATTTATGCATATGAAGTCTCTTTTGAAAATGCTCATGTTTGCACTCTTGTATATGTCTTCTGCTTACTGAATTGTTGTTAAACTCACCTCTTATCTCTGAATATTTTTCAGATGAGTTTGGGTATTTCAGCCAAGGATCGGATTATGAAGCATTGTGTGAGATGACTTAAGAATGATAGATTAAACGTAGGGAGTTTATATGAGTATTGACAAGTATATTAGTAAAGAAACGTTATTGTATTCTTGTGATGTAGTATTTCTGGAATTGATGATATTGAGGAAAGTGATTTTGGAACCAAGTTTATATAATATTGGATAATTTTGAGTCTTTAATTATTTTGTTAAAATGTGAATTTTGTAATAAGAAGTAACTCTCCGACCCTTGCGGGATCGGGGCGTTACAGATGGTATCAGAGCAAAGGTTTAAGGTTCTGCAAACTTTATGCAGTAAGGTTTTAAGAATTTGAGGTTTTAAATTCAATTGGTGCATTTTGTTGGCATGAGATAGATATGATTTTAGGTTTAGGTTTTTAAAGTTGTCATAAGTTTGGAAGAAAGCTAGGTTTGAGATTCTACATAGTATATAAGAAGTTTGATGTGACCTTGATGTATTAGCGAAATTATTAGGCTTGTAAATCTGATGTGGAGGTTAGAGGTTCTGCAGACTGTAATATTTGAGGTTGACTGATTGTTTGTGGGCTTGAGGAAGTAATTTTCAGATTAGAGGTGTAGACCTTTGTGGATTATGTATAAGAGCTGATTATTTGCGTTTAAGGTTGTAGAATCCGATTGGCTTTTGGGAATATATTCTAGGAAAGTTCAAGTTTTAAAGTTTTGTAGACTTTATGCAATAAAGTTTTAGGGAATTTGAGGTTTTAGATTCAATTGGTGCCCTCTGTTGGCATGAGTTGGATATGATTTAAAGTTTAGATTTTAAAGTTGTCATGAGTTTCAAAGAAAGCCAGGTTTGAGATTCTGCATACTATATGAGAAGTTTGATGGGACTTGAGGTTTTAAAATTCTATAGGCCCATTATATAATTTTTAATAAGATGTAAGGTTGTCACATCTACATACTCGTGGAAGGTGGAATACGAAATTTGAGGTTTGAGATTCTACAGAGTTTATAAATTGGAGTATAGAAATTTGAGGTTTAGATTTTGAAGTTATTATAGAATGATCTTAGGAAATCATTTTCAGATTTGACGTTATAGCGAAAGGGACTATAAGAAATAATATAGTTGGATATATGTGAATCTTAGGTTATGATTTGTGCAGGTCTTAAGCACAAGTTATTTTTAGACTTCGATATAGACTATGTAGAATTTTGGGCAATGATTATTAGTGGATCTAAAGTATAAGTATAGCCAGTTATTAGAAATTACTTTTTATTTGATAGTGTAGAATGTGATCAAGCAATCGTTAAGATTGAGTTGGCTACCACTAGAGTAAATGCTAATTGGAATTAAGGTATTATGCTGTGTACCTAAGCTTTCGAGTTGAAATTTATTAGTGCTTTTAATTGTTGATTGGATGAGCTCGAGTCTTTGGAGATAGGTTGCCTGGTTTAGACAGGATGTCTTGGATGAAGCTTGGGTTCGAGGACACTGGATGATAGTTTTTTTTTTTTTTTTTAAAATGCAGGTAAATAGAGTTGATGAACCTATTTTCAAAACCTCTTCATTGCGGATTCTTTTTAATCATCGCTCCCTTAAAGTTTCCTTTTTAAGTATTCAGGCCCTCTTTTACTCATATTCGTTTCACCTCTAACAAAAAAAAAAAATATATATATATGTATAGTTTTGTCTCCTTTCATTATTCTAATTATTTTAGAAGCCAACAACCAATATTTGTTTTCCTGTTTAATGAGATCCTTTGGCAATTTCGTTAGTATTTCCAACAAGAATATTTCTGGGGTTTGTTTTTGATAAAATCTTAAGAATTTATTTATTTATTTGTAATTTTCTTGATATAGAAGAATCAACCTTGGACCTAACTACATTATTGTGACCTTCCCTTTTTAATTGAAAATCATTCCGTAGTCACTTGGCGAAGCATAGTTGGATGCCTAGTTGCAACTTCATTTTATTATACCTGTTTCTCTCACTAAGCAGATGCTTGCAAAAAGAATTCCTACTTACATTGCTTCATCTTTTGCTTTTGATCATTCCATTATGGCTTTTCGACTTAGTATATGGGTTTTTGAGTTATCAGATCACTCCTAATAAAAAAAAAAAGGTGGTATGAATGTCATGATTAGTTGTGTGTGGTCGTCACACATAAATGTGCTTTTAGTGGATATTGATTGCACTTGAGAATGGAAGAGGGTATCTCACAGTAGAAGTGAGTGTGCATGGTTTTGATAGACGAGAAATTGTTTCTATTATCGAAGTGTGGGAAAAGTTATCTTGGTAGGTGTTAAAATGGATTAGCATAGGCGTTGTGGTTTTTATAGATTCTAGTTTTGCAAAATTATCAAAGTGGATAGCGGAGGCGTGAAATTTTTAAGACTATGGTTTGAAAGTACATTTGAGGATGATTGGAAAATGAGTTGCGATGTGAGATCATGTAGGTTTCAAATATCGTAGCTGTAGATTTCAAGTTTGAGGATTTATAAGAATAAGAGAATTTTCAGGTGTCTTGAGCTAAGTTGGATTTTTCTTCTTAAATCGAGTGTGAGATTCTGGATCCCAGACTAGAAAAATGTATCTTCCTATCCATATGAGGTAATAGTTCTATGTACCACTCCAGATAAAGTTAGCATAAGAATATGTGTGTGAAATTTTAGTAGGCACTTGATCGGACCATTGTGGAAGTTTATCTATTGAATGGGGATTGCACACCTAGGTGCATGATGATCGATACAATGTGCGTGGATGTTACAACTGGACGTGTATGTCTATGGGGAATTATTTTTTTGGCTTGTAAGTCCATTCATGTTGAGATTGATATTTTAGGCTTGAACTGAATCCTGAAGTGTATGAAATTGACTCTAGGTGCGTGAAAATGTCAAGAGGAGTAGGAAAATTCGAGACATTGGAAGAATGAATATTATAAAGGATAAGAGTTTAGATTCTATTTTAGATTCAACAAATTTCGAGGACAGAATTTTTTTAAGGGAGGGAGAATGTAATACCCAGCTCTAAGGCCAAACCCGCATCTCAGCCTTGCCCATAAAGACCCAAATCGGCAACACTGATCCAGACAGTTTTGAGCCAACCAAAAATGTCAGAACGATGCCGTTTTTGGTGGAAGTCTTCTTCTACACATGATTTCCTTCCCAGACGGTTTTCTATTTCAGTTATCACCATCTCTGAATATCACGCCACCAATTTTTCTTCACCCCCGCGCCTCTACAATCTGTTTATCCCTTCTCAAGTCTCTCTCAACAAACTCTCTTTCAACAGAACAACCCACCACACTTCTACGACTTTCTCTTCTCCAATGTCGCTGTTGCGATTTGTGAGAGCCTTGGAATCCATCGCTGTCGACTACCTCTGTACCGACCCAACATGAAGCCCAATCGTGTTCAGCCGCAGTCACCATCCTCAACCTATTAACCCTCAGCCTCTATGCACGAAACACCAGCCCCATGCACGTTCACAGCGTGCATGGACAGCCCTCCTCCGCTAGCACCTCCATAAGCCAACAAACGGAAGCCCCTGTTTCATGCACCTGAAAACAGAGCAGCCCCATGACCATCCTCCTTGCACTGCTCACGCAGCAATAAACCCTCCATGTCGCCGTCCCAGCACCTTCACAGAACCACCAAACATGAAACCTTTCTTTGTTCAACCAACTCCACCTCACATGGAACCACCAATGTCCATCACCGAAATTGAGAGTCCCTGTTCTTGACTCCCGAAAATAGAGGAGTTTCTCCCCACTGACCAGCCTCCCTCCCCGTTTAGCATCGTCACGACAAAACAGGCGGGAAGCACCTTGGATGGCACAGAAAACGCTGCCACCTCTCATCACTCAATTGATTTTCTTCCTCTCTCGTGTTGAGTCATGCTCTTTGCCACAAACCATCACAGCCTCCCAGTCCATCGTGACTCGCCTCTCACTGTGAGTCTCTGTTGCTTGAACACCTTGGGTCTAAACGCGTGTCCTTTTGCTGAAGGTGGTAGGAAATACTAGTTTTATTAAATTATACGTCCGCCCTCTGTTTTAAGTCATAGTGTTTTAGAAGTATATGTCAATGGGTTTTGTTTTCAGCTGGTTTTATTTATTTATTTATTATTATTATTATTATTATTATTTTGATGTTTTTGTAAAACTGTCTTGAAAACTAAATGCTTTTATATTTTTTTTTTCTTCTCATATTCAAAAATTACCTTTGGATTCGGGTTCTATATCATTTTGTGCTTGAGTTGTAAATTTATTTTGGAATCCGATAATAATCTCTTTTTAATGATTTTTCAGTATAAAATATTTGTAATTCTGATTTCTGAAGAGATTTGGTGCGAGTTGGAAAACTTTGGTTATTTGACCATTTAGTGAAAATTGAAGAATTGGAGGATATTTAATAAATCAAGGTATTAGAGGATTTATTATATTTTAGAGTTTTGGAGTAACCTTGGTATATTCAAAGGACTTTTGGAGAGTTGATATTATATGGTTCCAAAGATGTTTAGATTTTTTTTTGGAAAGATATGATTTTTATATCTCAAGCCTTATTTTTGAAATTTGGGAGCAGTTGGAAATTTACGGAAGTCCATATCTCGTTTTATAGGTGACAATTGAGTTTCATTCAGTATTGTTGTGGAGAATTTCAGAAAGCTAAGAAATTCAGGTAAGCGGGGTTCTTATACATGGCTTTATACCAACTCTGAAACCGAGGTTGACTTTCTGAAAACGTTGCATGATTTTGTTATAAATGAGAACTTGAGAAAAACAACCTCGATCATTTATTTGCATTACTTATAAAATCTATATGAAAAAGAGAAAAATATTTATATCATGCATATTGTAGACATGAGCAATATTGACATGTTTCTGAAATGCATAAAAAAGCTAATATGAAAAATGATGTTTTATTTATGTGATGTGAAATGTTTAAAGTATTTAAAAATGATATAAACAAGTTTGGTACATGATTTGATATGACATGACATGATATGATATGGATATGAAAACCTTTGGCATTCTTATCTGTTTGATCTGCTTTGGAATATGATTCTGATATGATGATATGGATTCACATGATATGGTTGGTACCACCATGGTATGATATGATAGGAGTGCAACTATTTTGGAAACAAAGTGGTCCTGTATGTGTTTTTTTCCTGTGTGCACACTCGGGGCTCCGAGAACGAATAAGGAAAAGTTTCACAATATGATACCGCCTGATTTGGCCACCGGGGATAGCACAACCCTACCACAGGGGTTAAACATGGTACATGTTTGGATATGAGGATAAGATGAGATCGTACAAATATTTGTGCCAAAGCGTTTTGATAATAAATAGTTTTTTTTTTTCTAAATATAAAAGAATTGAAAAGTCACTCTATTTTATTGATAATATATTTTGGAAATCTGTATATATAAATAAAATGTTTCTGATTCATGCATATGAAGTCTCTTTTGAAAATGCTCATGTTCGCACTCTTGTATATGTTCTCCGCTTACTGAGTTGTGGTTAAACTCACCCCTTATCTCTAAATATTTTTCAGATGAGTTTGGGTATTTCAGCCAAGGATCAGATTATGAAACATTGGGTGAGATGACTTAAGAATGATAGATTAAACATAGGGAGTTTATATGAGTATTGATAAGTACTAGTAAAGAAACGTTATTGTATTCTTGTGATATAGTATTTCTGGAATTGATGATATTGAGGAAAGTGATTTTGGAACCAAATTTATATAATATTGGATAATTTTGAGTCTTTAATTATTTTGTTAAAATATGAATTTTGTAATAGGAAGTAACTCTCCAACCCTTGCGAGATCGGGGCGTTACATATTCCATGAGCATTAATTCACTACAAAAAAATATGGATTTTTCTGATCAATTAATTATTTGCGACAAAAGACTATTTACGATGCATTTTGACTGTAAATAATCATTTTGCTAAACTTAGTTGGTTGTAAATAAGTAATTTTCTTGTAGTAATTTTATGATTGTTCTTGATCTATTTCTAAGCCTCCTCCACAACTTCTCTGCTATACTTAAGCGAATCCTGATATAATCGAAAGGGGATGCGAAGTTGTGCTTTTTAGATTTTTATTTTGATTAAAAGCTCTCCTTAAATACGATGGTTTTACGGGGATAGTTTTAAATTAGAGAAGTCAATTTAGCAAAGGAATTCCAGCAAGACAGACATTAGTGGTAAATCTACTGGAGTATTCTATTGCTCTAGCATGAAGTTCACCAAACACAAAATCTTCAAATCCAAGTGTTGACCAATTGGGTCAGAGAGAGGATAAATTAAAAACATCACAATGACTAAAACTACAAATAGTCTCAAATAACTCTTAATAATAAAACAGTGGCATTCGCTATCAATCAAAATTTTTATATTAAGCATTCCCATCGGGTAGTTTAGCTGAAGCTCCATCCGGGTTTAGTTCATCCCAAGCTTCAATCCATGTGACCATGGCGTCTGCCAGCTTGTCAAAGTAGGGATCTACCTGACTAAGCCTTTCCTTAACCTGTTTGGACAATTCAAGGTAGCACTTCTGAACAGAGGTGCAGTCTTTTGGAAGAACAGCTGATTGGAAGAATGGGATGATCTCCTCCTGCCAGAATATGCCTTTGTACTCCTTCCTCAGATTCACAAATGGATTGCTGGCTTTGCTGTGCCATATATAAGGCAGACCAGTCTTGACTCCCAATCCTAAATGGTCACATATCACCTACAGAATCATCATTCAGACATCCATTAATTTGAATGACAAACACAAGGTAAAACTGAGAGTACAAATAAAGAGAACAAAAAGAGTATGAGAGTATACCTTGATGCACCAGCCTGCCCACATATCGTCGTAACGTCCAATAGGCTGACCATCTCCCATGAGACCGAAGTACATTGCAGGGCCGCTGAGTTCACGGTTAAATGCTAAATTCATACCACACATGGGGAACAAGGTGCCCTTCGGGATTGTCAGAACTGCATCCACATACCTACAAAGCAAAATCAGTTATAATACTTGGGATTTGCCACAAAATTGAAAAACTGAATTTTCGGGTCAATATGAACTTCCAACCTAGTGTTCCTCTCACGAGGCTTCACGAGCTGTGTAGGAGCATCATAATCGGGGATGTTGAGCCATAGGCCATGAGAAACAGCAGTTTTGACTCCCTCACGGAGACTGAAAGGATATCCACGAACATAATCTGCACCTTCACGGAATGGATCATATAGGGTATTGAAAAAAAGAGGGGTGGATGGGGAGAGAAGGTTCTTGATGTGCTGCTCAAGTGCGTTGATTTGTTTTCCAGATGGATCTTTAGCGACCTACAGGTCAGTGAATTTCAACAACATCAATTCTGGTGATTGCAGAAAAAGATATTCCAGCATTACCTAAGAGGTGTTAATATATGGGGCAAGGAAGAAAACCAATTAGAAATTAAACAAACAATGAGTTGGGAATATGCATGCCATAGATATTAAAACATGTAGGGGTACTGTAAATAATTTGAACTAGAGCACATTGGAAATAATAATTTATCAAACAGCAATCCTAGCATTATCAGGCAGGTCAAGAACCACAATAGAAAAATTAGTCTCGTTTCAAAATACAGTCACGGAGTCATCTCTTGATGCGGAATGCAACAAAAGTCCATGGGATCAGTTTCAAAATAATAGTCAAATGACAAAGAAACTTGAGACTACTTGACTGATATGTAAAAATGAGGCCTAAATCTAAACTAATAGATTAAAAAAATGACAAAGAAACTTGAGAAACACAATCATCCAATAGTTTGTCTCACCATTTCAACATCTCAAAGCTGGCCCAAAATTGTAAGATTCATCTAAGCAAAAAAGCGCCCGAGTATAATGAAATTTATCCCTATAAGTAAAAGAGCAGGCCAAACTGATTTGAAGTTATTCTTATTTCAAAGTTAATGTATTTGCTGTCACCCCTGGTTATATGTCAGACAAAAATGGGAAAAAATGTGAAGATCTATGACACCATAACAACTTTCCAGGAGTATGCAATAACACAAACGGGTATAATCATTCAAGAAAGAAAAAAGGAAAGGAAAAGAAAAGAAAGTGGTAGACTAAAGAAAAAAAAAATCATAAAAACACTCAAGACAGCCACATCTCACCACACCAATATTCCAAAAGCATCAATCCACTCTGTTAATGAGATTCTTGGCAACTGTCTGACAGTTCAGAGCCAAAATCAAGAGAGATCCATAAACAGAAGTTGCCAATCTCACATGACAGTGATAAAAACACAAGATCTGTCTAATGAGTTTATAGCTTCTTTAATTTAGATTGGTAGAAAACCTTAAAGTTTAACATGAACCACTAAGGGCTCGTCTAGAAAAAAGTTTTCATCTCCAAATTCTCATCTCATCTCCTTCTCAAACATCACCCAAACACAATTACTTTTAAACTAATCATTACAGTCCCATTTGGATAATGAAAGTGTTTCATCTCATCATTATGGCCATTCCAAATTTCTACCCAAAATATAATAAATAATTTAACTTTTTCAATTTCTAAAATATTAAAAAATAATATTCTAATAATATTTTATTCAACTTTCATCTCAACTTTTCTCATTTTATCCAAACGGGCATCTAAAACTTTTGCAAACTAATCATAATGACTTTCCCAAGCTTTCAAACAAAAAATAAAAAATAATTCAATCTTTTCAAATATTCAAACAAAAATAATATTAAAAAAATATATTCTAACAATATTTTAATTTTATAATATAGTTTTATTTAATTTTTTCTCTCTCCTTTCCCAAAACCCCATAAAATATAAACTCAAATTATCTCACTACAGTTTACAAACTATTTTACTACTAGTCACAACATTTTTATTTCATCTCACTCACTAAACATGCCTAACTCACATGTAGCACTCTCACACTGAGAAGACAAGCAAATCATTTCAAATCGCATAGCCTGAAATATCCGGCAGTGGTGCTCAGTCAGCATAGAACTAAACTATTTTGGATTCAAATTCTTTAAAAATAAAAGATTTACTGTGATATTTTTACATATCACAGTAAAAATAATTTAGATTGGAATATGAAAGCTAGAAGGATGACCTAGACGACAATGCCATAAGATCTTATAGTGAATTTTTTGAGTGGAGAAAGCCGCGCTTTGTTGAGCTCGAAAATTGTAGAGTCCATTGCAAGCTTCACCCTCTCAAATCAGCCTCTTCAACTGAAGGTCCTGAAAAAAATAATTAGAAGATGAGAAGAAAACAATACATGATAATTGAGTGGTAAGGGAAGGGATAGAAAGGAGATTAAATTGAAAGGTCCCCAAAACATTTTGTATTATAAGGGTTTCAGATAAATGAATGGAGCCGATGCCTTCAATGGGAACTGATTCTCCCGTTGGTAGGCGAATCGACTGGGCCATTTGTGACTGTCAGAGATCGGTGAAAAATGACTGGCGATGGCTCATATGGTCGGTGGCTCCGCTATCGACGATCCAATGTTGCCGTGGGTCAAAATAGGAGTTAGATGAGAGATTACCCACGAACTGGTCGGCGGCAGAAGGAGAAGATGAAGGCTGGAGAAGGGTCATCAGCTGCTGGTAGTTTTCCAGCGAGAGTCCAGGGATAGGGCTCGCGGTTGCTCCAGCAAAGTTAGCCACCATGGGTGGCTTGCCAAGAAGAGAGGGTTTCTGATGCGGTTGTTGCCGAGGCTCTCTACCGGGAAGATAGCCGATAATTCTCCAGCACCGATGTCGTGGATGGCCCTCTTTTCCACACTCGGAGCATTTGAGAGGTGTTTTCGCTGAATGAGAGGATTGGGCAGCAAGGGAGAGGGTTTCTGAGGAGGTGCGAACATGGAGAAGTCGTTGCTGTTCTTCTTCGAAGAGGATGTAAAATACTTTTGTTTAGGGGAGGAAGGGGATCAGTGGTGAGGATTTGGGTACGGAGGGCAGCAAACGAGTCATTGAGTTCGAGAAGAAATTGGAATACACGCTCATCCTCTACCCTCTTTTCTAAGGTATGTGCATCAGTAGTTGGTTGTAGATTTCCCAGTTCATCCCACAATTGTTTGATGTTATTGTAGTAGTCAGGAATTGAAAGTTGGTTTTGGTGGAGGTTTGAGATTTCTCGTTTGAGATGGAAGAGTCGTGCGTTGTTGCCGTGGCAAAAACGTGACTCAAGGTCGAGCCATACATCACGGGGATCATCGTGATAATCTAGGGAGTTGGCTAGGGAGGGGGTTATGATATTTAGAATCCAGGTGAGGACCATATCTTTGGTCCTACTCCATTGAGCGTGTTCTGTAGAGGTGGTTGTTGGTGGTTCGAGTGTTCCATCAACAAAGCAAAGTTTGTTCTTTGCGTTGAGTGCCCTTTGAATAGCACGCTGCCATTTTGGGAAATTGTCCCCAGTGAGATGACCAGAGATAAGAATGAGAAGAAATTGTAGATACTTGATTACGCCCAAAGAATAATGCGGTCGTTTGCAGTATAGCTTTGGGGTGTCGATTCCACAGGGAGATGGATTGAGAAATTGAAGAACAGTAACGAAATTAACAAAAAGATTTAGATGAGTGCGAAAAGTAAAGCATCGGGAATCCTTTGTATATAATTGGTATTTTAATTATTTTCGATTCATTAATAACTCAATTGAAAATTCTATGTCCAAATTTTCAATCGGAAAATAAAACATTAATAACCAGATTTAAATCAAATGTAATCTTTCGAAAAATCATTCGTCACAATATAAGAACAGGAATTGTTATCGATATTAAAGAAATTCAACGTCGACAATATACTCGTAGAGCAATATTGCAGCAGAGAATTAAATTAAAATAGATAACCAATTGAACCAAACATAATCAAAGGATTATTGCATTTAATAGAAAAAGCATGACTGAATCTATAAATGAAATAAATTCTAAGATTATTTGGTGACGAAAATATTTATAATAAATTTCGAATGACTAAACAAAAGAGTTTAATATTTGAAGAACACATATATGAATCAAAAACAATTACAAATACCATCATATATACAAATTCATCCCTAGCTCTACTAGAAAATTAGTTACACATATTGAAAATATGCAACAAAAATTCTTCAAGGGATAATATGGAAGAGCCAACCATTATTTTCTTCTCTCTTCTTTGGTTTTTCTTTTCTTTTCTCAAGCTCTCAAAAACAATGTATCTTCCAAGGCATCCAAGCACACTAAGCATGGTCTTAGAACACACACCCCTCCCTTCTATTTATAAGCATCCTTCATGCAAGTTGTCATGACAAAATCATCACAATTTCAACTTGTTTTGCCATGTGCCATTCTTGAATCCAAGTGATTTGTGAGTTGTCATTTTGATCATTTGTTTTCCCACCATGCATGAGCTGGATTTTGCTTGTAGGTTGAGTGTTTCAATTTTGCTTCTCTATCTATTAGTTGTCTTGTATGACTTAATATCTTATGGTCAAATAATTTGTCTTGAAGAAACTTGAGTGCACTTCATCTTGTATCTGAATTGATCATTGAATTTCCAAGTTGGTGTAGGAGTGCTTGCTAGAAAATATTATGATAACATTTGGATTTGATGCAAGTGGCTGAAAAATATCCAGGAACGTCAAGTGCAGGTGCGTCCACTTGATTGTCGATTTTGTCTTAGATTGAGTGGATATCTCTTCAAACACAAAACATAAAAGTTATAGATATTTCTCTTGCGGTTCTAGATCATCTTGAATCAGCTCAATCGGAGATTGGATGAGAGAGTTATGCCCATTTTACGAAAAGATGTCAGAACTGTCTAAAATTCCGCAATTATCTTCATTTGCTCCTAATGTCTCCATTTGTGTCCTAAATCAAAATATAAGAATAATGAGTATATTTAGGCATCAAATAAGAAAAAAGTTTTAAACATTAAGAGAGGAAAATATGGCATTTTATATTCTCATCAATATATTAAATCATGCTTATATCTATCTCAAGATAAATGACCATTAATTTTATTAACATGAGTTATATCCATTGTTTTCTCATTTCTTTTAGTATTTAAATAGAGTATTTAGAGTGCATTTTTGTGCACTCATCACACCCCCCAACTTACTCATTGCTAGTCCCTAGCAATTTTCATGCAAAATGATGAGAAAGACCAAAGAAAATCACACATAGGGGCCATCAAGACACATTTTTCAAATTTACATATCAAAACAATCTTAGAAATTCAATAACCCTTTCACAAGTAATTCAAATATAGCAATCCACAGAGTGTGTATGTGTTCCAAACTATTTTTATCAAATCAGAGATTTCGACACATGCAACATTAGAATATCTTAAGCAAAAAGGTTCAACTCCATAACTCATGGGTATAGAAGTGTTTCATGTATGGGTTCTCTCTATGGAGTTGACAAAGGTGTACATTTACTCTCATGGAAATTTAGCCAATTATATATAAGTAACAAGTAAACATTGATCTTATGATAGGAATACTAACAAATGAGATTTCCACCATTCTTTCCACAAGCATACTTAGGATCGGAAAAATCAACACAAAGGGTTGTAATGTGGTTTAGGGTTGGGGTTTATAAGAAGAAAAGGTGAAGAGATTTCAAAAACTTCCAAGTATACACAAAAGGGAATCTGTTAAATTTTTCAGTAGACTATACTTTCCTTTTGATGTACTTTTCAATTTTTTAGATTTTTGACTAAGTACACTTTTCCATCTTCTTTTGCCACTGGTGTCTTCGCAATTTGATGAACTCTTTCATGAATAATTTGATGGACACATCTAGCACCATGCCATTTTTGTCATGGTTTTTTTTTTTTTTTTTTTATGATAATTTCACACCTAGTACACACTTGGAAGTAAAATGGTAGGAAAATATAGTGTATAAGCTATACTCCAATGTGGAGAGGTATGGATGATGTAGATATGAAAAGAAAAGGCCATATGTGTATATTGGCTCAAAATTGGCTGCTAGGGATCTATGATGAAAAGGCTCAGCTTGAAAGGCTCAAACGTTAATCCTAAGTTGACTTTCGTCATATCCCAAGTATATCCACCATCTTACCACAAACCATGTAATGATATTCTCAAAAGAAGTGTCAAATTCAACAGATCAATGGATACTTATCACAATTTCTGTATTTGTAAGCTCTCAATTCTCACAAAATTCACATGAATACTTGAGCAAAATAATTCTTTAGTTACATGTGTCAAATCACCATATTACCACAAAGTTTGGAGAAGTGCATAAATGGTTCTGTGGATGCTTTAGCAAAATGATTTAAGATGGGTTTGTTGAATTCACCAAGATGGTTATGAATGAGCATGAGTATCATGTGTGAAAAGATGCCTGTGTGAAAAAATTTTGGCAATTTTTTATATATTGATTGAAATATGCCACAGAGTTTAAATAACAGATTTGTATTCCCACCCCCCAACTTAAATGAAACATTGTCCTTAATGTTTAAGAATCAGAATTGAATAACTAAATAGGGTAGAATACACCTGATGTGGGATGTGGGTGGCTTGCTTGGCATCAAAGATGGTATTTGTCAAAATAAAATTAACCTGTAACAAAATAAAGTAAACAATAAACAAAAATAAAATGAACGAAAATAAAATAAAAGAAAAACATACCTGGAGATGGTCAAGATTGATATACTGGGTCCATAAGTGGAATGTCTTCCACTTCTGGAATTTGTCTATCAATTAAGATTTTGAGGCGTTGACCATTTACTTTGAAGATACATCCATCTTTTAGATTTTCTATTTCTACCGCCCCATTTGTGAAAACGTTTTTTACTATAAAAGGGCCGGTCCATCTAGATCGAAGTTTTCCTGGATGCTTATGGAGTCTTGAATCATATAAAAATACTCGATCATTAGGCTTAAATGTTCTTTTTATCATGAAATACTTTCATTTTAGCCTTATAGATCTTGGAGTTTTCATAAGCATCATTTCTCAATTCTTCTAATTCCGTCAATTGGAATTTTCTAAATTTTCCTGCTTTTTCCAAGTCAAAATTGAAATGTTTAATGGCCCAATATGCTCGATGCTCGAGCTCCACGGGCAAATGACAAGGTTTTCCAAAAACAAGTCTATAAGGTGACATGCCTAAGGGAGTTTTGAAAGCTGTACGGTAAGCCCAAAGCGCATCGATTAGTCTCAAAGACCAATCTTTCCGATCCGGGTTGACCGTTTTTTCTAAAATTTGTTTAATTTCCCTATTCGCAAGTTCAACCTGTCCACTTGTCTGAGGGTGATATGCAGTAGAAAGCTTATGTATCACCCCATATCTTTTCATTAAAGCTTCAAAAGAACGGTTACAAAAATGCGTACCTCGGTCACTAATGATAGCACGTGGGGTACCAAATCGAGATAATACATTTTCTTTGAGAAACTTAATTACCGTCCTGTTATCATTGGTCCTGCAAGGTGCTGCCTCTACCCATTTTGACACATAATCTACTGCCACAATAATATATAAATATCCAAAAGAAGGAGGAAATGGTCCCATAAAATCAATGCCCCAACAGTCAAAAATTTCAATTACCAAAATTGGGTTTAAGGGCATCATATTACGACGGGTCATAGCTCCTAACTTTTGACATCTTTCGCATGAGCGACAATAGATATTTGTATCTTTAAATAAGGTGGGCCAATAAAATCCACACTGCAGGATTTTTGCAGCGGTTTTCTTCATTGAAAAGTGGCCACCACAAGCTTGGGAATGACAAAATTCCAAAACGCTTGCAATCTCTTCATCAGGGATGCAACGCCTTAAAATTTGATCAGGGCAGTATTTGAAAAGGTAAGGGTCATCCCAGTAGAATTTTCGTACCTCAATCATGAATTTCCTTTTGTCTTGGGTGCTAAAATCCTTTGGTATTTCACCTGCAGCTAAATAGTTCACAATATGAGCAAACCATGGTAGAGAAGTAATAGAAAGTAAATGCTCATCGGGAAAATCATCTTTGATTGGTATGTGGTCAGAAGTGTCCTCGAATGTGAGTCTAGAAAGATGGTCTGCCACTACGTTCTCCACTCCTTTCTTGTCTTTGATGGTGATGTCAAATTCCTGCAAAAGCAAAATCCATCGTATTAATCGTGCCTTAGCATCCTTCTTTGTAAAAAGGTACTTAAGGGCTGCATGATCTGTAAAGATAATGATAGGAGAACCAATCAAATAAGCGCGGAATTTATCCAAAGCAAATACTACAGCTAACAACTCTTTTTCAGTGGTGGAGTAATTCATTTGTGCATTATTTAGAGTTCGACTAGCATAGTAAATGACAAAAGGTTTCCCTTCTTTTCGTTGTCCAAGAACAGCACCTACAGCAAAATCACTAGCATCACACATAATTTCAAAAGGTAAATTCCAATCAGGTGGTTGCATTATGGGTGCTGAAGTAAGCTTGCCAATTAATGTTTTGAAAGCCTCTTGACAGGCTTGTGTCCATTCAAATGGGGCATCCTTAGCTAGGAGGTTACATAGTGGTCTAGATATGGCAGAAAAATTCTGTATGAATCTCCTATAAAAACCCGCATGACCAAGAAATGATCTTATATCCTTGATTGTTCTAGGTGTAGGCAATTTAGAGATTAATTCAACTTTTGATTGATCAACCTCCATTCCTTTGGAAGAAATAATATGCCCTAAAACAATACCTGAAGGTACCATAAAGTGACATTTTTCCCAATTTAAAACCAATTCTTTTTCTTCACAACGAGTCAGTACTCTTTCTAAACTCATTAAACATGCATCAAAAGAAGATCCAAAAACAGTCAAGTCATCCATAAAAACTTCCATGCACTTTTCAACCATATCACTAAAAATACTCATCATGCAACGTTGAAAAGTAGCTGGAGCATTACACAGTCCAAATGGCATTCTGCGGAAAGCATAAGTACCGAAAGGACAAGTAAAAGTAGTTTTATCCTGATCTTCTAATGCAATTTCAATTTGATAATAACCAGAATAACCATCCAGAAAGCAATAAAAAGGATGACCAGCCACCCGCTCAAGAATTTGATCAATAAAAGGAAGCGGAAAATGGTCTTTTCGTGTGGCGGCATTTAATTTTCTGTAATCAATGCACATCCGCCAACCAGTCACCAGTTTTGTAGGGACTAACTCTCCAAGGTCATTTTTTATCACAGTTACTCCTGACTTTTTAGGAACAACCTGCGTAGGACTTACCCATTTACTATCAGCAATAGGATATATCATTCCTGCATCTAATAGTTTCAATACTTCATTTTTCACAACTTCTTTCATTGTGGGATTAAGTCTACGCTGGGGGTCTCTTCGAGGATTAGTTCCTTCCTCTAAATTTATTTTATGAGTACAGATTAGGGGACTAATGCCTTTTATATCAGCAATACTCCATCCTAGGGTTGATTTATATTTGCATAAAATCTGAATTAATTTCTCACCTTGGGACTCAGATAATTCAGATGAAATAATAACAGGAAAAGTATCACCTGGACCAAGGAAAACATGCTTTAAACCCTTAGGTAGGGATTTTAATTCAACTTTAGGGGCTTCCCTACTTGAAGGAATCTGTCTTTCTCTTTTTTCAGGCAACTTCTCAAACTTTGGTTGCCATGCCTGTGTGCTATAATCATGAGTTCTGTCAAAAATAGCACAAATGTCAAATACATCAGATGAATCACTTATAGGATTAAATTCAGAATTAACAATAAAGTATTCAAGGGGATCTGAGTCATGAGTTGTAAGAACATCCCTTTCTATAAGTGAGTCAATCATGTATGTCTGATGACACTCGACATCCTCTTCTGGCTGTTTTGCAATATGAAAAATATTTACCTCAAGAGTCATATTGCCAAAAGAGAGTTTCATCAATCCATTTCTGCAATTGATAAGAGCATTAGAAGTAGCAAGAAAAGGTCTACCTAAAATTAATGGAATTTTAGAGGTGGTTTCTACAGCAGAACTAGTGTCTAGAATTAAGAAATCAACAGGATAGTAAAATTTGTCAACTTGAATTAAAACATCCTCTACCATACCCCGTGGTGCTCTAACTGAACGATCAGCCAATTGCAATACCACAGAAGTTGGTTTGATTTCTCCCAAGCCTAATTGCAAATAAATAGAATATGGCATCAAATTTACACTAGCCCCTAAATCTAGCAAGGCCTGTCCAAGCTCATGATTGCCAATGTTGCATGTGATGGTTGGACATCCAGGATCCTTGTACTTAGGGGGAATCCGCTGTTCAATTAGAGCACTAACTTGCTCTGTCAAGAATGCAGTCTTCTTCACATAATGCTTCCTCTTAACTGTACACAAATCTTTGAGAATTTTTGCGTAAGTAGGAACTTGTTTAATTACATGCAAAAGAGGAAGATTAATTTTTACCTGTCTAAGATTTTCCAAAATATCATTGTTATGATCTAGAGTTTGTTTGCTTGACTTTAATGCTTGAGGAAAAGGTACCTTACCAGGATTTTTTGTTACCGCAGGTTCCTCAGGTTTTGTTACCTCAAGTTCTTTGGGAAGCTCAGGACTGCTGCTATCTTGATCTTTCTCTACATCCTTTTTTTTGTCTATTATTGGATCACGTAGAGACTTACCACTTCGTGTCACAATGGCGTTTACGTCCTTCAGATCTCCTTGTGCCATATGTTGACCATGAGGTACAGATTGAGTTTGGGAAGGAAACTTACCTTTCTCATTCATAGTCAATGAACTCATTATTTTAGACACCTGGCTCTTGATTTCCTTATTTTCTTCGACAACCTGCATAATCAAAGATTCAAATTTTTGATTAGTCTTACCCTGTATTTCAATAAAAGTATGCAAAGTATCTTCTAAAGAATTTCTAGAAGATTGAGGTGCATGGTATGGTGCAGGATATGATCTAGAGAGTTGTGCAGGCTGTTGGTTTTCAGACTTCCAGCTGAAGTTGGGATGATTACGCCATCCTGGGTTGTAGGTTTCAGAGTAAGGTGTGAAGGGCTTTTTGTACATACCTAGAGCATTACTTTGTTCCTCATACATACCATTCATGTTAGTATGTGTAGGACACTCTTGGGAATGATGATCTATCCCACCACAGACAACACATGGCCCAAAAGATTCTGCATGATTAGCCGTGTGTGTTGGTTTTGAGTTTTTAGTTTTCAATAACTCTAATTCTCTGGTGAGCATTTCAACCTTAGCCTTAAGGTTATCCTCCTCCCTTAGATGGTAAATACCACCACTCAAGTTTCCTGTAGGTCGTGACCTGTTTGTGCTATCAGTAGCACTAGGTCCAGTCCAAGTATGAGCTTTTTCAGCAAGCTCATTGAGGTACTCTATGGCCTCATCGGGATTTTTTTGTAAAAATTCTCCATTGCACATCATTTCCACGAATTGACGTTCCCTGGGCGTAAGGCCTTCATAGAAATAACTCACTAAGCGCCAATTCTCATATCCATGGTGGGGACACATACTCAGTAATTCTTTAAATCTTTCCCAAGACTGGTACAAAGTCTCACTATCCTTTTGTGCAAAGGTAGAGATTTGTCTTTTTAAAGCATTAGTCTTATGTTGGGGAAAGTATTTATTGAAAAACACTTGAGTCATCTCACTCCATGTTCCAATAGACCGTGGTCTTAATGAGTACAACCAACTCTTAGCTTTATCTTTCAAAGAAAAAGGAAAGAACTTTAGCCTTACCGTTTCGTCAGTGGTATTTTGACCGTGAAATGTTGCAACTACTTCCTCAAATTCCCTAATATGAACATAGGGGTTTTCATTTTCTAGACCATGGAAAGTCGGAAGTAATTGTATCATTCCCGTTTTAAAATCTACATGACGAACATTAGGTGAGAACATAATACAGGATGGTGTGGCTGTTCGTGCGGGATGAAGATAATCTTGGAGGGTTCTAACAGGTTGGTCCACGTGTTCACTCATCGCGTCAGAATTGGAAGAATTATCAAACAAGCGATTAGAAAAATTAGATTCTGAATCTGATTCTAGCACGGGTCTACTAGCAAACCGTCCAAAAGCGTCTCTGTACCTGCGCATGCAAAGTAAAGAAAAGCGTAATACTGAAAAAAAAAAATTAATTACGAAAATAAAACTAAAATAAAATAAAGATGCAGAAAGCTAAAAAGAAAATGAACGAAGCTACCGCTCTCTTTTTTTTTTTTTTTTTTTTTAACAAACTACTAAAAAAAACTACAAATTCTTTTACCGTCTCCCCGGCAACGGCGCCAAAATTTGATTACGCCCAAAGAATAATGCGGTCGTTTGCAGTATAGCTTTGGGGTGTCGATTCCACAGGGAGATGGATTGAGAAATTGAAGAACAGTAACGAAATTAACAAAAAGATTTAGATGAGTGCGAAAAGTAAAGCATCGGGAATCCTTTGTATATAATTGGTATTTTAATTATTTTCGATTCATTAATAACTCAATTGAAAATTCTATGTCCAAATTTTCAATCGGAAAATAAAACATTAATAACCAGATTTAAATCAAATGTAATCTTTCGAAAAATCATTCGTCACAATATAAGAACAGGAATTGTTATCGATATTAAAGAAATTCAACGTCGACAATATACTCGTAGAGCAATATTGCAGCAGAGAATTAAATTAAAATAGATAACCAATTGAACCAAACATAATCAAAGGATTATTGCATTTAATAGAAAAAGCATGACTGAATCTATAAATGAAATAAATTCTAAGATTATTTGGTGACGAAAATATTTATAATAAATTTCGAATGACTAAACAAAAGAGTTTAATATTTGAAGAACACATATATGAATCAAAAACAATTACAAATACCATCATATATACAAATTCATCCCTAGCTCTACTAGAAAATTAGTTACACATATTGAAAATATGCAACAAAAATTCTTCAAGGGATAATATGGAAGAGCCAACCATTATTTTCTTCTCTCTTCTTTGGTTTTTCTTTTCTTTTCTCAAGCTCTCAAAAACAATGTATCTTCCAAGGCATCCAAGCACACTAAGCATGGTCTTAGAACACACACCCCTCCCTTCTATTTATAAGCATCCTTCATGCAAGTTGTCATGACAAAATCATCACAATTTCAACTTGTTTTGCCATGTGCCATTCTTGAATCCAAGTGATTTGTGAGTTGTCATTTTGATCATTTGTTTTCCCACCATGCATGAGCTGGATTTTGCTTGTAGGTTGAGTGTTTCAATTTTGCTTCTCTATCTATTAGTTGTCTTGTATGACTTAATATCTTATGGTCAAATAATTTGTCTTGAAGAAACTTGAGTGCACTTCATCTTGTATCTGAATTGATCATTGAATTTCCAAGTTGGTGTAGGAGTGCTTGCTAGAAAATATTATGATAACATTTGGATTTGATGCAAGTGGCTGAAAAATATCCAGGAACGTCAAGTGCAGGTGCGTCCACTTGATTGTCGATTTTGTCTTAGATTGAGTGGATATCTCTTCAAACACAAAACATAAAAGTTATAGATATTTCTCTTGCGGTTCTAGATCATCTTGAATCAGCTCAATCGGAGATTGGATGAGAGAGTTATGCCCATTTTACGAAAAGATGTCAGAACTGTCTAAAATTCCGCAATTATCTTCATTTGCTCCTAATGTCTCCATTTGTGTCCTAAATCAAAATATAAGAATAATGAGTATATTTAGGCATCAAATAAGAAAAAAGTTTTAAACATTAAGAGAGGAAAATATGGCATTTTATATTCTCATCAATATATTAAATCATGCTTATATCTATCTCAAGATAAATGACCATTAATTTTATTAACATGAGTTATATCCATTGTTTTCTCATTTCTTTTAGTATTTAAATAGAGTATTTAGAGTGCATTTTTGTGCACTCATCAATACTTGTGAGGAGGAAACCATGGAAGCTGTTCACAGGTCTGTTAGGGTCGTTTTGGGGCTGATACCATGTTAAGAGAGAAATGGGAGAAAAAGATTTCTTGTATTTCATTGAAATGTTTACACGCTTATATATAGATTTTACATTGAGGTGTAATGCTATACATGGAAATGATTGATTTTCCGTACAAATAAAATGAGTAACAGTTAATTAGCTAATATTATGGGATTCTGATTTTGCTGAAACTGTGATTGCTGGAATCTTGGGATATTGATTCTGTAATAGCAGATAACAGCAGCAAATTAAATTCTTCTCAACCAACTCTCAACAACTAGATAATCGGATTGTATAATTTGAGCTTTGAATTTTGTAATTATAGATAACTCAGTAAACTGTAAGTTGTTCAGTTCTTGTATCGTGTAGTACTCTTTAAATAATTGAGTATACTCTTATGTTTTGGTAAAGTTAATCAAAACAATCCAAATACAGAGTCTCTCCTCTATTCATTTCTTTCTACACATGTGTGTTTGTATTGTATTTAAATTCTCTTTATGTACAAAGTGATAGCTACATAGCAATTGATATCCTAGATTACAAGAAGGCCTATTTGTAACACGCAATTTCGGAGCCTTTTTGCTTTTAAAATTTATTTTGGTTCAGGTAGTGTGAAAAGCCCGTTTGAGTTTTTGATTTTTTTTTGATTTATTATTTTATTTATTCGACTTCGACATTTCTAATTTCATGGTATTAGCAGTTCTTTCACTTTTTGTTTTAAATGTTTTATTTATTATTATTGTTATTTATTTATTTATATCAATGGACTCTTGAACTCTAACTCTTTAAAATTTTATTTTCCGGATCCCTCGCCACGCGTATATTTTCTAAACTTTCCTTCTTCCAATCTCCACGATCTTCTCGGCAATTGTCCACTATTAGAATATGTTGCCCATTCTTTTTATTTTCTTGTATAATCTTTAGATATTTATTTCCTTTTTATTTCGCATATTTTCCTTCCTTGCAGTTTCCTTTTCTGGTTTCCTCCTCTAGGTTTTCAAACGTGCAACCCTATATACATATATATATATATATATATATATATATATATAGTTGCAGTTACCCCTCATGCATAGGAAAAACCTTTTGCCGCCGCTAACCTCATGCTGGAACAACTCCAATGCGCTATCTTCATCACAGAAACACAACCTTGCGTAGCCACCATTACCATCCTCCCTGCACTGCTCAGTGCAACCCATAGTAGCCCCTTCTTCACGCACAAAACACCGTCGTGCATTCTAGGCACTGCCCCAGCCGTGCACCACTCTTAGCCTCGCCGATCATCCCCTGTTTTTGTTCCCCGAAAACAGAGCACTCTCCATTATTTTCGCCAACCACTGCAATTACACCTGTGACCACCACTGAAACTCGTATATGTGCCCCTGTTTTAAACAACCCGAAACAGAGCATCCAAGCCATTGCATATCAAGTGGTTCTCGCTGCACGGTCCGCCGCAAAACACCTCACTCTCACTGCATAGAAAGTAACTTCGAGTACTTCCCACCACCCCAAGCCGCCGCTCCTTTTTCGTAAGTTCACGCCGTGCCCACAACCTCCTCTGCAATCCCTCTCATTGTTCTATCTCATATTTGTCTCTCGCTCATCACTCTCTCTCCCCCGTGAGTGACAGTTCTCTTACTTCCTCTTTTTGTCTATGGTTTCTCCATTCAGTACCTCTCCTGTTGGTGAATCTCTGTCACACGAGCTTTTGTTTTAATCAATTCCTTTTGTTTTCAGTTGACCTCAAGGTTTATGGAAGTTGTTCTAAGCTACTAAAATAATCTGTATGTGTTTTATTAAACCTAGTTTTGTTCTACGAAGACCTTATTTCTATATTTCGGATTTATTTATTTATTTGAGCGTTTGTAAAATTGTTTTGAAACTAAATGCTTTTGTGTTGTTTTTTTCTCATATTCAAAAATTATTTTGGATTCGGGTTTTTAATAAATTTGGACCGGGATAAGTGGTGTTACATTCTATTAAATAGATCGAGTTGTGATTTATGTAAGAGACTTGTTGGGTTAAGTATTTTATTAAGAGAAATCAAGGTATTAGAGAAGTTATAATATTTTAGAATTGTGGAAAAATTATGGTACATTAGGATTACTAGGATTTTAAGTTTTGAGGAATTAAAATAGGGTAGTTAGTATCGAAATTTTGATTGATTAATTTCTTACGAGAGTAAGTGTCAATTTTATAGGTGAAGATTGATTTTTTGTTCAGCTCTGTGAGTATAATTCCGAAAAGCTAAGAAGTTCAGGTAAGCGGGGTTCCTATACTAGACTTTATATTAAAAATATGAACTGAGGTTTATTTTGGAAAATATGCATGTTTTAGTTACGAAAAGAAATTTTGAAATCACTTCAGTTTTGTTTCGCATATGCATAAGAAATCGTATAAGAATAAAATAATTTCTGGCATGAACTGGTGTAGACAAGAGCTATTTTGTTGCATTCTATTTTTCGAACTGAAAAAGAGCGAATATGAAAATTTCTGTATAAATGATATTTATGATCTGATTCTGTTCTTGTTTTGGAAAAATTCTGTACTCGGATATGATATGATATGATTTCTGAAACTTCTGGCATGACATTCTGAATCTGTTTCGCTTTGTTTAGTCCTGGGTTAGTACCAACTATTCCGTTTCATGTGCACCCACTTTGGTTGCAAAGTGGTTTTCTGCGTGGTCTTTCCTGTGTGCACACTCGGGCTCCGAGAATAATAAGGGAAAGATTCACATTCTGTTTCTGCTCGGTTGGCCGCCGAGGTTTGCACAACCTTACCACGGGGGTTAAACATGGTATTTCTGTTCTGATAAGACGTTTCAGTTATACTATGCCAAAAGATTTTCTGTTTCTGTTTATACTAAATTTTCGCTCTGATTTTTGATAATATAATCTACTTCTGCATTTTCTGAAAAATAAGAAATATTTTGTTCTGCATTCTGAATTTTGGTAAATACTCATGTTTGCACACTAGTATATGTTCTTTGCTTACTGAGTTATGGATAACTCACCCCCTCCTCTAATAACATTTTTTTCAGATATTTGAGATGGTTCAGTGAAATCTCAGCAAGGGTAGCCATTACTAGAGAGGCTTGGTGATCATAGGAGAATAAGTACTCGTGAATACAAGTTTTCTTGAGTCTTAGTAAAAAAAATTTTGTTGATTATTTTAGTATGTCAAGTTTTGGATTGTTGCAAGTATTTGAAGTCATTTGATTTTATTAAAGTTTATGTTTAGTTTTTTTTTTCTTGGAGAGTGTCATAAATATTTGTTGATTAATTATGGAGTGTCTTTTTAATAATAGTTGGTTATTGGAGAATTTGAAATATATGAATTGGTGTAATTTGAGATGATTCGAGGAAAATGACCTAACTCTCTGGATCTTTGGAACTGAAGTGTTACACTATTGTTATTAATTTACCGATTGAAAGAAGGGGACAATTGCTCAATTCTTCGTTTGAATAGTCTATAACTGCAAATATTAACACCAACCAGAAATCAAACCAGCCAATTTTTCTACAAAAGCGAAACAAGCAACACCCTAAAATCACAACCCAAAACCGTGCAAGATCTGCACTTTCACACCAGAAAACCAAACCAAAATCAAAGAACTTACAAAGCAGTCGTCGTCAATTGTGAAAATATACTTCTTCTTAGACACCATGTAGCCAAAACAGCGGCAGGCAGAGTCTTTGAAGGAAATGCAGGAGGCTTTGGGACCCAGAATCCTGTTGATGTCGTTGCGATTATAGAGCTCGTAATCGAAGCCATCAGGGACGTTGATGGTCTTTGAAGGATCACCATCTTGGACGATGATGAGATGGTAAGGCTCAAAGAATGGCCTCCACATCTCAAGGAAGTCCAAGTTCCTGATGGTGGGGATCACAATGTCAAGCTCATCTTTCAGCAACGGCGTTGGGGCATGCGAAGAAGCTTCAATGGCAGCCATGGCAGAGAAACAGAGAGCGTGATGGTGTGGGTTCGAAGGTTGAGAACTTGAGATGGGAGCGTTTGTGAGTGAATATAAGTTAAGGAGTACGTGGTGGCACGTGCGAGGCCGGTGATATCGGCACGAATGGAGGGTAAGGGGGAGACGTGTCTGGTTCGGAAGGTTTTGGGACTTTTTCAAAGGCTGCCGGTGTCTGTGCAAAGACCCAAAGGCGCCGGAGAGGGACAGGTCCAGAGTTTTTCTTTTAAATGGATTCCTCAACTTTCATTAAAAAAACATCATCCAAGTCCATCATTATAATATTTCTTAGCTTGAATAGCATGAACAATCTGTATAGGGCCTTCTTCTATCTAAATCATACTTATAGAAAAATTAAAAGCTAATTTAGCTAACAAGTGAGCTATATGGTTAGCCTCCTTATAAATAAAGTTAACTTTCCTTTGTGGACTGGCATTTGACTACCTTCGGACATCCCCAACAACATTACCGTACGGTACATTCAACTCTTTGGTGCTATTTGCTACTTTAATTATGACCTCGGCGTCCCTTCCAGTATAATTGTGGTGAAACCAAGATCATTGCAAAGTTGCATAGCCCTCCTCAAGGCCAAGGCTTCCCCTGTAACTGAGTCCTGAAGACAAATTACCTTTGAGCATAGAGTTGCCATTATTTCCCCTTCTTCATCTCTAACAATTACACCAATTCCCACCTATTTTTCTGCCATGTTAATAGATGCATCCCAGTTAGCCTTCACCCAGGAGTAAGCAGGTTTACCCCACGACAAGGATCTGTTATATTAAATAGTCTGGTTTAGAAGGCATCATGTCCTTTCTTGTGCTTCTAAATAGCCAGTAAACCCTTCTATAGCAGAAAACATCACCCTATTAGGTTCCCAGAATTTATTCTAAAAAATGAAACTATTTCTCCTTGACCACAGTGTCCTCATAACATAAGCAAAAAGCTCAATTTTATAATGTTGCAACCTTTCTAACATTTCTGTCCAAAGCTCCATGAAAGTCTACTCGGAGTATTTCCATTTTTGGACTAGGCTAGATTATCCTTAATTACCTGTTTTCTCCACAAGTTATCCCGAGTAGGCAACAAATTATGGCATGCTTTCCACACAAATTGTTTGACACAAGGCTGAATTTTAAGGTTCCATAAACTGTTCCAGAAGTGAGTGTTGATCCCCTGTGAAGACTCCCCACCTTGCTTTGTCCCTCTTGAGTACTCTAATTGATAAGCACTTTTAACACTAAACTTGCCATCCCTTGAAGCACCCCAAATTCTTTTATCTGGCATCAGGTTATAGCCCAGTTGAATGCCCCTAATAATCGCCCCTTCCTCCTTTGAAAATATCTCATTCAGTATATCCACTTTCAAGGTCTTCTCCTCTTCATTAATCAGGTTACAAATCAATGAATTTTTGTCCAGACTATAACAATCGGTTTAGGAGGCCCAAACCCAAGCCCAGACCCGTGCCCACGCCCAGCCCAGCCCTGGTCTTCAAACGGCGCCGTTTTACATTTAGGTTAGTTTCCTTTCTTTTTCTTTTCTCTTCTCTTCTTCTTCTTTCTCCTTCATCCCCTGCCCCGACGGTTTCACTCTGTTTCCGTTGCCCCTTCCAGCGCCCACTCCCCCACGTTCTCGGCAGTTACCGAGCTCAACAAAAAACTCAACAAAAAATTTATCTCTCTCTCCCTCCCTTCGGCATATATTCTTCTGTTTTGGTCTCCTTCTCCATCGTTCTCCCTCTGACTCGTCCATCTACAGAGCACCGGTAAGTTTTCTTTTAATCCCATTATTTTTCTCGAAATTCTTCTATCCATAAAGAGGTGTGGTTTTGGGGTTTTAATCACTTAAAACTTGGTTGAATTTCGTTGATGATAGTCGAACTTGGAGGAAGCAGGAAAGAGTTCTCGGCCTCTGTTTCTCTTGCAGGTTTCCCTTCAATTTCAGGTAAGATCTTCTACCTTGTTGAATGCTGGTTTTACATGCAATATTCTAGAATACGTGGTGCTTTAAGAGTCGGTTAGGAGGGGTTTTTCTTTGAGGCCGATCGGGATTTCGTATGCTTGGTTATGCATCTTACATATTAGCTGGCTGTGGTTTTGGGATTGATGAATAGTTGCTAAATTTTGTGGGTTGAGGAAATTTTGATTTATTTGAAATGTATATACCTCAGTTGAGTACTATTTTTTTTAATGCTGAAATATTGGAGCGGTATTGAAGGGTATTTCCGATGGCTGCCCAGATTCTTTTTGTTGAGTTCTTGTTGCTGTGTTGTGTCGATATAGCTACGGATTGAGAATATTTCTGAGTTAATATATGATAGTTGGATTTGATGAATTGCTGTTGAAAATTCAGTGGGTATGGAAAAAATAGTTTGCTGAATGTATATGATGCTATAATTGTTGGGTTGGCTTTATCAGAGTGATGTTTGAGATGATTTTGGTAGTGGGCTGAAATGATTGATTTTGTTGGAGGCATATTTTAACGCTGTTAGATAATTTTGGGTGGCTGGTTGCTTGCGCTTTGTTTGCTAGAAATTTAGGATTTTAGGCAAGCAGCGTAGTTTGTGGTGGGTACCTCATTTGTTTGGGGAGTATTATATACTATTGTTTTGACTACTAAGATGACCTGTAGATGTTTATTTTAGCTAGCTGGTTATATGTTTTAGTGAACAATTTGTTTAATAGTCCAAGTGTTCTCAGGATGCCACCTCGACGTGAGCGAAGTGTGTCGGACTTGAATGTGGCCAGAAATGAAAGGGAAGCAAATCCAAGAGCTACTGAAGTACTTCGAGCAGCAGCACATCAGCTGATAGATGATCTTGCACAAAATTCATCTGGCCGTCACCGCACCACAAGTGAAAGGGGTTGCACTGTGGAAGATTTCAACAAGTTGTATCCCACATCCTTTGATGGAAGAGGCGATCCGATACTGGCAAAGGATTGGGTGCAGGATATTGAGGAGATATTCCAAGTCTTGCCTTACACGGATGAACAAAAGGTGGCGTTTGCTACATTCAAGCTGACCGGAGAGGCGAAAAGGTGGTGGATCTCTGAAAGGACTATCAGGGAAGCTGAAAAGACGAAAATAAAAAGTTGGTCGCTGTTCAAGGAAGTCTTCCTAGAGCGTTTCTTCCCAGCCTCAGCTAAAGAAGATAAAGCTATAGAATTTGCCACCTTAGTTCAGGGAGCGATGTCAGTACACCAATATGCAACCAAATTTACCGAGCTGGCACGTTTTACGACATATTTGATTCCAGATGAAGAGAAGAAGTGTCGCAAATTTGAACAAGGGCTGAACGAGAAGCTTTTTGAGCGAGTAGTGGGCTTCCAAGTTAAAAAATTCACAGAATTGGTGAATAAGGCTACAGTGTTTGAAAGAAGCCTTCAAAGAAGTGCAACTCTATATGATCAAAGGAAGAGGTCTATCCCATCTGGATACCATACAAGCGTCAATCAGGGATCGTGGAAGAAGAAAAATGAAGGGAGTAGTTCAAGCAATAGGCCAGTTCAGAGTAATCGGCAGCCTTACCAGTGTAAGACATGTAACCAAGTGCATTTTGGGGAATGCAGAAGAGGGGCAGGACTATGTTTCCGTTGTGGCAAGTCAGGACACTACATCAGGAATTGCCCTCTAAAACCGGACAACAATAATGCGAGCATGTTGCCACCCCAGAGAAATGAAGTTACAGGACGAGGTAACAATCAGCGTCCTACTGCACCTGCTCGAGTCTTTGCATTGACACCAGGAGAGGCTGAAGGCAGGGATGATGTGATCACATATATTTTCTGTTTCTTGTTTTCTTTTAGGATTAACTTGGAATTCAATGTGAATCTTTAATAGAAGGAGTATTTTTTTTTTTTTTTTTGTGATCACAGGCATTCTTCCCTTGTTTTCTAATGATGCTACTGTATTATTTGATTCTGGGGCAACACATTCGTTTATTTATTTGAATTATGCTAAGTTTTACACATGGGAAAGTGAAAGGTTGGAGTATAGCCTAGTGGTCTCGACACCGACGGGGAATTCGGTATCTTGTCACAAAATTCTCCGTGGCTGTCCCATATCTGTTGAAGGAAGATTGATGCCAGCTGATCTTATAATTTTTGATATGTTTGGATTCGATGTAATTTTGGGGATGAACTGGCTGGCTTCATACCATGCCAGTATTGACTGCTTTAAAAAGGAGGTAATCTTCAAGCCTCCTGAGGGAGATGGAATTTGATTTGTGGGGTCGAAAGTGCGATCACTTCCATCAGTCATATCAGCAGTTCAGGTTGGAAAATTATTGCGAGATGGTTATCAAGGATTTTTGGCTTGTGTGATAGATGCACCGAAGGAAGAGTTGAATTTAGAAGAGATTCCTGTTGTGAGAAAATACCCGGAAGTGTCTCCTGAAGACTTGTCTGGATTACCACCCGACCGAGAAGTAGAATTTGCGATTGATCTTGCTCCGGGCACGGCACCGTTGTCCAAGGCTCCTTATAGAATGGCGCCATCAGAGCTCATCGAACTCAAAGAGCAGTTGCAAGACTTATTGGACAAGGGTTTTATCCGACCCAGTGTGTCCCCATGGGGTGCTCCAGTTTTATTTGTGAAAAAGAAAGACGGGACAATGAGAATGTGCATCGACTATAGGGAACTCAACCAAGTAACTATCAAGAACAGATATCCCTTACCCCGTATAGATGACCTTTTTGATCAACTGCATGGTGCACAAGTTTTCTCTAAGATTGATCTTCGGTCAGGGTATCATCAACTGAAGATCAAGGCAGAAGACGTATCTAAGACCGCTTTCAGAACCAGATACGGTCACTATGAGTTTTTGGTCATGCCTTTCGGCTTGACTAATGCTCCTGCGGTATTCATGGATTTAATGAATAGAGTATTTCATGAATTCCTGGATAAATTTGTGGTCATCTTCATTGATGACATCTTGATCTATTCTAAAAGTAAGGAGGAGCATGAGGAACACTTGAGGCTAGTACTCGGAACACTTAGGGAGGAAAGGTTGTTTGCTAAACTAAAGAAGTGTGAGTTCTGGCTGGATTCAGTTATATTTTTGGGGCATGTGGTTTCAAAAGAGGGTATTTCAGTAGATCCAGGGAAAGTGGAAGCAGTAGTTAACTGGTTGGCACCGAAGAATGTTCGTGAGGTTAGGAGTTTCTTGGGATTGGCGGGATACTATCGTCGATTCATTGAGGGTTTCTCAAAAATAGCAGTTCCTCTCACCGCTCTTACCAGGAAGAATAACAAGTTTGAGTGGACAGAAAAATGTGAAGAAAGCTTTCAGACTTTGAAACAAAGACTTGTGACCGCCCCAGTTTTAACAGTTCCCACTGCGAGAGGTGGTTTTGTGGTGTATAGTGATGCTTCAAGATTGGGTTTGGGGTGCGTGTTAATGCAACACGAAAAGGTTATAGCTTACGCTTCTCAACAACTGAAGACTTATGAACAAAACTACCCCACACATGATCTAGAGTTGGCAGCGGTGGTATTCACACTCAAGATTTGGAGGCATTATCTATATGGGGAAAAGTGCGAAATCTACATAGATCATAAAAGTTTGAAATATTTCTTCACCCAGAAAGAATTAAACATGAGACAGAGAAGATGGCTCGAGTTAATAAAGGATTATGATTGTACTATAAATTATAACCCAGGCAGAGCGAATGTTGTAGCTGATGCCTTAAGTAGGAAATCATTGAGTCCAACAGTTGTAGCCCTTACCACTCAGCCCCAGTTGTTAATGGACTTAGAGAGGGCCGGTATTGAGGTTATCACTAATGATACAAGCACTTTCGTGGCCAGTTTAATAGTGCAACCAGATTTGTTAAAGAGAATTAAAGCAGCTCAGAAAGTGGATTCAGCGTTGATAAAGTAAGTTGAGGAAGTTAAGAACGGGGACAAAGTTGATTTTAGCATTTCTGAAGAGGGAGTTTTGAGGTTTAGAAACAGATTGTGTATGCCGGCAGATGATGCACTGAAGAAAATAATTCTTGAGGAGGCACACCACTCTTTATACACTATCTATCCAGGGAGTACCAAGATATATCGGGATTTGAGAGAGTCTTTTTGGTGGAACGGTATGAAGAGAGAAATTGCTAAGTTCGTAGAACAGTGCCTGACTTGTCAACAGGTGAAGGCAGAGCATCAGAGACCAGCAGGGTTGTTACAGCCATTATAGATTCCAGAATGGAAGTGGGAGCATATATCCATGGATTTTGTGACAGGTCTACCAAGGGCTTTAAACGGACAAGATGCAATATGGGTAATCGTGGATCGCTTAACGAAGACTTCGCGTTTTGTGCCCATTTAAGTTTCTTATAAATTGGAGAAACTAGCTGAGCTGTACATACAAGAGATTGTGAGATTGCATGGGATACCAGTGTCCATTGTGTCAGATAAAGATCCTCGTTTCACTTCCAGATTTTGGAGAAGTTTACAAAAGGCAATGGGTACTAAGTTAAATTTTAGTACGGCTTATCACCCTCAGACAGATGGGCAATCAGAAAGGACTATTCAGATTTTAGAAGACAGGGCATGTGTGATGGACTTTAAAGGAAATTGGATACGACACTTACCATTGGTGGAATTTGCTTATAATAACAGCTTCCAGACTAGTATTGGGATGGCACCGTATGAGACTTTGTATGGCAGAAGGTGTAGGTCCCCTTTATATTGGGATGAGGTTGGTGAAAGAAAAATACTGGGACCAGAGATCATTCAGAAAATCACAGAAAAGATTGACATCATTAGAGCTAGAATTAAAGCAGCTCAGGGTCGACAAAAGAGCTATGCTGATAACCGACGCCGTCCACTGGAGTTTGAAGTTGGAAATGAAGTATTCTTGAAGATAGCACCAATGAAAGGGGTTATGAGATTTGGAAGTAAGGGCAAGTTGAGCCCTAGATATATTGGACCCTTTGAGATTCTTGAACGAGTTGGACCATTGGCATATAAGTTAGCACTTCCTTCGAATCTTGCGGGAGTGCATAACGTATTTCATGTGTCCATGCTGAGAAAGTATATTCCCGACCCAACTCACATCATTCATTATGAGCCGCTGCAGATTCAGGAAGATATGACATATATTGAAGAACCAGTGCGGATCTTGGAAAAGAAAGCACACACATTACGGACCCGTAGCATCCCCATGGTTAAAGTGTTGTAGAGTAATCACACAAGCAGTGAAGCTTCCTGGGAACTCGAGGAAGAAATATGAGAGAAATACCCACATCTCTTCAACGAGGATTACGAGCTCTTATAGCAATTTTCGAGGACGAAAATTTGTTTAAGGGGGAGAGGATGTAACAATCGATTTAGGAGGCCCAGACCCAAGCCCAGACCCGTGCCCACGCCCAGCCCAGCCCTGGTCTTCAAACAGCGCCGTTTTACATTTAGGTTAGTTTCGTTTCTTTTTCTTTTCTCTTCTCTTCTTCTTCTTTCTCCTTCATCCCCTACCCCGACAGTTTCACTCTGTTTCCGTTGCCCCTTCCAGCGCCCACTCCCCCACGTTCTCGGCAGTTACCGAGCTCAACAAAAAATCTATCTCTCTCTCTCCCTCCCTTCGGCATATATTCTTCTGTTTTGGTCTCCTTCTCCGTCGTTCTCCCTCCGACTCGTCCATCTGCAGAGCACCGGTAAGTTTTCTTTTAATCCCATTATTTTTCTCGAAATTCTTCTATCCATAAAGAGGTGTGGTTTTGGGGTTTTAATCACTTAAAACTTGGTTGAATTTCGTTGATTATAGTCGAACTTGGAGGAAGCAGGAAAGAGTTCTCAGCCTCTGTTTCTCTTGCGGGTTTCCCTTCAATTTCAGGTAAGATCTTCTACCTTGTTGAATGCTGGTTTTACATGCAATATTCTAGAATACGTGGTGCTTTAAGAGTCGGTTAGGAGGGGTTTTTCTTTGAGGCCGATCGGGATTTCGTATACTTGGTTATGCATCTTATATATTAGCTGGCTATGGTTTTGGGATTGATGAATAGTTGCTAAATTTTGTGGGTTGAGGAAATTTTGATTTATTTGAAACGTATATACCTCAGTTGAGTACTATTTTTTTTAATGCTGAAATATTGGAGCGGTATTGAAGGGTATTTCCAATGGCTGCCCAGATTCTTTTTGTTGAGTTCTTGTTGCTGTATTGTGTCGATATAGCTACGGATTGAGAATATTTCTGAGTTAATATATGATAGTCGGATTTGATGAATTGCTGTTGAAAATTCAGTGGGTATGGAAAAAATAGTTTGCTGAACGTATATGATGCTATATGTGTTAGGTTGGCTTTATCAGAGTGATGTTTGAGATGATTTTAGTAGTGGGCTGAAATGATTGATTTTGTTGGAGGCGTATTTTAACATTGTTAGATAATTTTGGGTGGCTGGTTGCTTGCACTTTGTTTGCTAGAAATTTAGGATTTTAGGCAAGCAGCGTAATTTAGCTTATAATTTTCAGATTAACGCCTTTTGGAGTAGTCATTAATGTTAGGGAATATTTTTATGAATAGGTGATGAAACTCTTAGAGGTCGGACTCAAAGTTTTGATAATTCGCTACAGGAGTCAGGTAAACGGGGTTCATATGCTTGATTTTTAAATTAGACGTAGACTGAGGTTGACTTTCTAAAAATTTGTGCATGTCTGGTTTTGAATTGAGAACTTGAGAAAAACCAACCTCAGTTAATTATGTGCATTATTCATGAAACTTATATGAAAGAAAGAAAAAAATATTTCTATAATGCATTGTGTAGACATGAGCCTGCTTTTTGTCATGTTATTTTCTGAAATGTGAAACAAAAAGCATTTTTGTCTATCTGAGAAAAATTATGCCTTGATTTTGTTGAAGATGTTTTATTTATATAAGCCTTATTCTGAAAATAGTCTGGAACTATGTGTCTTTAATAACTCTGAAAAACCTTTGGCATAATATTCTAGTTGGTATTTGACTCTATCTCTGCTTGCTCTGCTCTGCTCTGCTCTGCTCTGCTCTGTCTTTGTTCTGCTTGGATTGGTACCAATTTCCTATCTCTGAGTGCACCCACTTTGGAAACAAAGTGGGTTATTGTGGGCTTTCCTATGTGCACACTCGGGGCTCCGAGAACGAATAAGGGAAAGTTTCATCTCTGTCTCTGCCTGGTTTGGCCACCGGGATTAGCACAACCCTACCACGGGGGTTAAACATGGTCTTTGCTTTGTGAGATGCTCTATTTGATATAGTGATAATGCTCAGATTTGTTATGCCAAAGTACTTTATGATTTAATTGTTTTGAAAATCATTTGTTCCTTTATGCATAATTATGTTTTGTTCCGTACTTTATTACTTGGTAAATGCTCATGTTTACACGCTTGTACAAGTTCTTCGCTTACTGAGTTGTAGAAAAACTCACCCCCTTATCTCATATATTTTTCAAATGATTTGGATGTTCCAACAGAGGACCAAGAATAGAGTTTTGACCAAGTTTAAGCAGTTAGAGCCACAGACTAGATGGGGGAAAATAATTAATATTTATTTTAGATGTTCGGTTTCTAGTTCATTGGATTTTAGAATATTAGTTATTCATTATTGTTAAGCTTATTAGGAGAATGTGAACCCTCTCATTTATGATTTATTCATATACTTTTATTTATGACTTGGTGGACATTGTTATATTGAACTAGATGTGGAAAATATTTTTATTTGAACATGGTCGGAGACCTATTATTTGTAGTTGAGGACGGATTATACCAAACAGGTTGGGCTTCTCGACCACCCTACGAGTACGGGGTGTTACACAGACCCCTCACAGGTGATAGTATTGTAGAATATGTTTGAGTTTGGCAGCCATTTATCTCTCCAAATCTTCACTTCTCTTCCATCTCCCACTCTCTAGGCTACCCCTTCTTTAGCAGGCCTAGAGCAGACCATAAATCGTGCCATACATAGAAAGGTCTTGTACCCAACTTAGCACTGATGAGTGTGGGAGAATGCACTCAAAATACTCTAATATTAAATTAAAATGCTAGAGTGTGAATAAAAATAATGAGATATGATTTCTTTTATTGAATTTAATTTTTATTTATATTGAGATGTCTATAAGAATTATTTGTTCTTATTATATTTTATTTTATTTTATTTTAATTCATTAGCTTTGATTTTTATTTTTTTTTATTTTTTTTCTTTGTTGGTTGAAAGGAGCAAACACATGGGCTTGTTATCATAATTTGGAAGAAGTCACACATTGGACACGTTAACATATTTTCACTTCAATTAAGGAGCACAAATGTGGACCGGGCTTCAACAAATCAAAGCAGTTGCAACATTCATTCCCTTGGACCCGCATGCACGATTGAAGAGGCTAGATGATCTGACTTTTAATGGGCTGCACCCATGGACCCAGGTCACCCAACTTACAAATCACAATTTCACACGGTACGTCTCTCTCTATTTGAACAAGGGCACCTCACTTCTCGCATATATCTTCTATATATATAAAGAGCCTATGTAACAAAATTTCTTGTTTTAACAGATCTGTTAAATATTTTTCTTATTTTCCCTTAAATCCCAATTACTCTATTAGCATATTCTGGATCTGTTAGCATGGTAGTTAATGTTAAATATTTCTTGTTTTAACGGATGTTAAAATTTTATACTTCACAATTGATTTTCTAGTTTACCTCCGTTAAAGACTTCCGTTTACTACCTCTATCTGCATTGTTAAATTAAAGTTCATTAAATCCATGTTTTTCAATTGATATATGTGTTTGGATTAAGAACTTTAAATGAAGAATTCATGTTCTATTTACGTTCGGCTTTTCGGTTTCTCATCTCCTCGATTTCCATTTGCCTCATTCATTCTTTGAATCTCCCATTCACTCTCTCATGCAAATATGCATTAGTAAGGGAGAAAACAGAGGTATCAAGCAGTGGAAAATGTGAAACAATTTGACTCACCATAACCCAGAAGAATGGAAGTTGAGGATGCCAAAAGAGCACAAATGAATGTGTATTTGTTGAGGCGAGTCTCGGAATTAGCAAAAACATCACGCCTTTGTCCATGGTCATGCTCCGAATTGACTTCATGAGTTGTCTCCATGTGAGAGCCTCCGCCTAACACTTTCTCTTTCTCGCTCGCTCTCTCTCTCTCTCTCTAGCTCTCTGCTCTGAATACTGATATCATTGGATCTTATGTTTGTGCGGAGTCAAATTTTAGGTATGTATCAATTTTATATTAATTTCTAGATCTAAAACCAGTTTTACCAGTAGGCGTTACTTACTTTTTCTATTTTGATTTTGCTTTTGGTATTTATAGTTTGTACGCTTGTTTGCATAAGGGTTTAACTTGATTACTGTATATTTTCCTGATTATTGTACATTTTCCTGATTTTAAATGTGTCTGATTTTAGTTTTAAGCAAAATTTTTTGCAGGACTGGATCGTGTAGAATTTCTCAGATTGGTGGCTTCTGTAAAGGTGACTTCCAATTTACTTACAACTTTCCTTCTTTTTCCTCAAACGCATACGTTTTGTCTTTTTTAAGATTTCTTATTTTTGGTCCAAATATGGTGCCTCAAGAAATTCCAAAGAAGACCTCATAACATCATAATGGTATAATAAAAAATAGTTAACATTCTATTTTAACCGCTGCAAAACAGGCAGCTTGCTTTTAATACAATATTTAGATGTTGTGCTATTTCAGATTAACTGCATAGATGGGCAGATGCAAACAAAGCCAACATTTGTTACTCAACCATGAGTGAATTACTTTGTTGAACATTCATTACATGTAGCTGCAATTTGAATTCTAAGAATATGCTTTTATATCTTTTTTCTTGTCAATCTTATATCTTTCACATTTGTCATATTTTATTGGACAGATTTGCAACAGAGTTGGCTAGATGCTTCCTTCAAACTACTGTTAATCTTATGCCAATTAATTCATTGTATCACACGTGGAGGATTTCTTGTGCCAATTAAACAAAACTATTGTTATTGGACAGATTTGTTAATCTTAAGCCTTGCTTGGATCAGCCAACTACTGTTGAGAGTTGGCTAAATGCTTCTTTCAAACTAGGATTGTTCCACTACTTGAATCTGGTGATAATCTACACACTACTGGTGCGGGTTGCTGTCGAGGGAGGAGGGTTTTCGCAGGATGATTTTTGAATGAGTGAAAGTAGAAACCAATTTCAAATCCATCAAAACGCAAGTTTTGTGTTTTAAAAAAAAAAAAAAAAGGAGAAGCAGCCATGTAGTGAGTGCATTATGTATATTGCTACAGTAATTTCCCCCAAGCATAACTCTGTTTGGGAAAGAAAAACAGAAATGGGTGGGGTATAACAAAAACAAAACATAAATCAATATCATTGCTACCTGTAGATAGTTTATAAACTTACAATACTTGTGAGTAGAACTAAATAACCCTTTGATCACATTTGGAGTTCAACCTACCTGTATGGAGTAAATTGACCCCAATAGAGTGCTAATAGGAAGGTAGGATTTGATTGATTGAAATGGAAAGAGGACTGTCAAATAGCACTTTGCTACAAAAGGAGCAAGGAAAGTAGTGATCACAAGCATGCTTCCCAAGTTTGCATTGCTGCATTGCCTCTTTTCACCTTTATGCACCTAACTGAAACTTAAAAAATACAATGATTTTGTGCTCTACTTCATACACATATCAATATTATGTGCCACATATATAGATATTTATGAATATCACTTTTTAATCAGGAAATGACTGCAGCACACCTAAATGCCTTCACCTTCGTTGTCTTCAAATTAACACCGCGTGTGGAGTTGTAAAAAATGAGCAGGTATTTATTTTTAAATTAAATATGCCTCTTATCTTTGGCATTGGAACTAATAGAGAGTACCTAAAACTGAGTTGCTTCATGACTGGTAATCCTCTCCTGATAATCAGAAATTAAAAAAAAATTTGATGAAAACCCACCAATAGCAACTTGAAGAAGCTTACAATATAGATTAGAGCAACATTTATAAATGCAAATCCTTGAGTTGTAGACTAACTCTAAACTACAAAACGTAATATCAGCTTGAGGACTTTCCCCAAATTAAAATTTATATAGAATATTTAAGGAATAAAAATTATAATCCTTTAGAGTTATTTCTTACCCGAAAAAATTATGAGTAGAAGACATGACTGGAATCAAGATTGGTGCATCCTAAATTTTTGAGTAGAAGAATTCATTTTTCTTTTTCTTGAATTTATCTAATTAGGTGGGTTGTCTCTTTTTAGCATGGGCTTTGGGGCCGAAGCACTGAATTCAGGTTAGTTCTTTTATTCTCATTTTTTTTTTCTTTTAATGTTTGTTAGTGTGTTGTTTTGAATAATTGTCAAATCATTATTTACCCAAAAGCATTACGTTGTTATTAATAAAAAATTAGTTTTTTTAAAAAAAAAATTAGTTTTTTTTTAAAAAAAAATTATTTAAAAAAAAAAATAAAATTAAGTAAACTTATTTTGTACGTCGTTTTCACCTAATTTTATATCTTTATATATATAAAGTGGTTATCTAACGAAAATTCTTATTTTAACGGAAATTCTTATTTCTCCGTTAAAGTTAACACTTTCCGTCAGTTTCTGTTAAAATTAATACTGTATTTAATGAGAATTGCCATTTTAAACACAATTTATTAAATTTATTCACTGAAATAATGTTCTTGGTATTAAAATTAATTCCACCTCTTCAACTTTCTACAATAGTAAACTTTCCATTTAAAACTCATTTAACATTTCTTTAATACCACTTAATACTTTAAACACAATTCATTAAACCCATAAATAATGCTAGAAATTTCTATTTTAGAATTCCTACTTAGAACATATTTTTTTAATTTTATTTTATGTAAAATAAATATAAAATAATAATAATAGTATAGAATGACACAATAATAGTATAGAATATATAAATATAACAATATATATAGAAATAAACCATTCATAACAATTTATACGTTAGAGAGTTTAATTTTATTCATGAAAATATTATTCATATTATATGATTAATAATTTAATTTTTTTAAAAATAATTTATAATTTTAAAATGAATGCATTATTCGTTAAATTAACTATAAATATGGTATGTATAGTTAATATATGGTATATACAATTTATTATAATTATATTAAATTGATAATAATAAGCAATAAATATAATTAATATTATATGTTTGATATTTAATTGAAATATATATGATTAAATAAATTTATATAAATTATAAATTATAAATTATAAATTATAATATAACATTCTTAAATAAATTATAAACTATAAAATTTATTTTTTCAAAAAACTCATATTATTTCTTAAAAATAATCACATAACTAAAAAAACATAGATATTTTAATGTTCTCTGTTTTGAGGCCGTACAAAATAATACAAATGTTAAATTATCATCTTGGAATTAAAAAAATATCATATCTTGAACTAACATTTTATTAAAACTTTAATCAAAATTATCTCAAACAAATTTGATAAAACTATATATTATGTTTATTTATGAAACTATCTAATTTTTTTTGTTAATTTTTTTTATAATATATAAAAACGTATAATTATTTATCATCTACTTAATTATAAATAATCATTAAATTTTTATTAAAAATTAAATAAAATAAACGTGCAAAGCACGTTATTTCTGTCTAGTATATATATATATATATATATTGTATACGTAATTAAATGAGGAGCGCCGTTTTGGGAAGAGGAGATACACGGACGTGAACGAAAAACAGAGGGACGTTTCCTTTAATTTTCTTTTAAAATTTTTGTTATCCATCATGTTTAAATGTAATTAAATTTTTAAGTAGGGTTATAGATGAACTTATATATTAGATGATATTTTTAACTTATTTATTTTATTCATATAGTTATTTTCAATTATTAAAACTCTTTATTTTATCATTCTCAAAATATTATTTGATAGCTTCTCCAAATAATCTCAGAATTTATTTTGTTTATAAATTCAGTCATACTTTTTCTATTGAATGGATTTGTTCTTTGATTATGTTTGGATTAATCGATTGTTTATATTGATTTAATTATCTACTGTAATATCGCTCATTGGGTATATTGTCATCATTGGATTTTCTCAATGTGGATAACAATTTGCGTAATTTAAAAAGTGATGAATGATTTTCAAAGGATTACATTTGATTTAATTTTAGTTTATAATTCTATATCTTCTGATTGAGAATTACGGAATTGAATTCACAATTGAGTTATCAATGAATTAAGAATAATTAAAATACCGGATATGCGCAAGGGATTTCCGACGGTTTACTGTTTGTCAACTTTGATTATTTTTTTCTGTTAATCACTTTGTTAATTTTAATTTGCATTTAAAATCAATTTTTATTTTTTCATTAATCATTTAATATTTTTTTTGTTTATTTACTATTTCTTCTATTTTTTTAATTTATCTCCTTGTGGAATCGACACCCCAAACACTATAATTATCGCATTATTCTTTGGGCGTTATCAAGCATCAAGCAGATTCCCATCATTGAAATATTTCTACCTCATAACAGTTGCAACAAGAGAGGAAAGCTTCGTCAGAAAATTCCAGCATTGTTTAGATAACATGTCAGTGTTGAAATACTCTAGATATCTAAAGCCAAGCCCTCCCTTAGATTTGCTTTCACTAATTTTTTTCCAACTTTTCCAATGGATTTTCCTTTCTTGTTGTTTGTGACCCTGCCAAAAATTAGCCATGATTGAGTTAATATCAGAGCAAAGTCTCTTGGGGAGCCCGAAGACACTCATGGCAAAGGTGGGGATAGCTTGGGCTATAGCCTTAAGGAGAATCTCGTTGCTAGCTTGGGAAAGAAAAACATTTTTCTAACTATTTACCTTGTCCCAAACTCTCACCTTAAGTACTCGAAAAGCATTAAATTTTGACCTACCAGCCATTGCCCATAAACCAAGTATTTCTCATAATTACTACATATATTCACCCTTGAAACACTTTCAATAGCCCTCTTTATAGGATCACAAGTATTGGAACTAAAGAACATCGAGGTTTTCTAGAGATTGAGGCATTGTCTCGAAGCTTTTTCATCAATTCTGAGCAAGTTTTGAATACAATGCCATTCAAAAACTTTAGCCCTTCCAAAAATCAAACAGTCATCTGCAAATAATAAGTGGTTCACTTTAACCCCTCCTTTTGCCACCGCCACTCCCTTTAATGAGCTATTAGCCTCAATCCTATTAAGTACGGACATTAATCCTCCAGCACAAAGAACAAAGAGAAAAGGGGAGATATGATCCCCTTGTCTAAGGTCTCGACTTGGTTTGAACCATTTACGAGCAACCCCATTTACAAGAACTGAATATGAAACAGACGTAACACATTTCATAATCCAGCCTATCCATTTCTGCCCAAACCCCATTCTTTTCATCACCTCTTCCAAGTAGGTCCACTCAATCCTATCATACGCCTTAGACATGTCTAGTTTCAACACCATACTTCCAATCCTACCTTTTAATCTGTTTTTTATTGTATGGAGTATTTCATAGGCAATTATCACATTGTTTGTAATGAGCCTACCCGAGATAAAGGCACTTTGGCTATCAGAAATAATGGAGGGCAGAATTTGTTTAAGCCTATTGGCTAGGACTTTGGAAATAAGCTTATATAGGACATTACACAAGAAAATAAGTCTGAATTCTGTGGCCACTGTAGGTTTTGGGACCTTAGGGATAAGGGCAATATAGGTTTTGGTAACACAACTCTCCAAATTCCTATCACTATTGAGAAAATTCATAATTGCATGAGTACTGTCCTGCCCAATAATATGCCAATAAGCTCTGAAAAAACCAGCCCTATACCCATCGGGACCAAGGGATTTTAGAGACTCCATTTGACTCAAAGCCAAGCCTATCTCACCACTAGTAAAGGGTTTTTCCAACTCAGTATTCATATCAGAATCACTCTATAGGTCGAATACATACCTCAATGTCCTGTCGAGATGGCTTTGTAGAGCTAAAGAGATTGGAGAATTATTTCAAGAAAATATCATCAAATCCTACTTCCATTCTCACTATGCATCCGTTGGAAGCAATTAACTCTTTGATCAAATTTTTCTTCCTTCTTTGATTGGCACATGAATGAAAAAATTTCATATTTTTATCACCCATATTGTACCAATTTCTTTTTACTCTTTGTCTCCATCTTAGGTCTTCTTGCTCTAGAATGATGCCGACTTTTGCATCCAGTTCACGAATCAACTCCACATTATGCCTCCCTTCATTCTCTTGTTCCTCCTGAAGCATTTTATGATGGTGCCTTAAGGTCTGGTTTGCTTCCATTGTCCTCTGTTTACTCCATTGGACTAGCTTCTCCTCACATCTTGCCAATTTCATCTCAATACCCTTTAGATTGCATTCATCATCCCTTCTTCCATTCCAGGCTCTTTCCATTACCTCTTTTCCCTCTTTATCTAAAGCCCAACTTGCTTCAAATTTGAAAAGTCTTCTATTTCTCCTCTTATTGTTATAGGGTGCTATCACAATCATTAATAAGGGTTTATGGTCTGATTGGGATGCATGTACCACTTCAATTGTTCTATCTTTGAAAGTATCAGCCCATCTTCCATTAGCAACCACCCGATCTAGTTTCTCTTTAGTAAAAGAGTTGTCCGAATGCCTATTGCTCCAGGTAAACCTACAATCTGTCCAGCCCATATTAGCCAAGCCATTGGATAGTAGAGCATGTCTAAAATCATCCATTCGAGCCTCTTCTCTCAACCTGCCACCTTCTTTCTCCCCATTTGAAATAACCTCATTAAAGTCTCCTATGACACACCAAGGCATGCTGTTGGGATTGAGTCTGGATGGCAAATTCCAGGTCTCCTTTCTCTTGGATGTGTCCGGGCATCCATAAAATTCAAAAAGAAGCCAGCTCAACTTTCGATCACCACAATAAACACTAGCATTTATATGATGAAGAGATAAACTGATGATTTCCAACTCCACGTCATTCTTCCAGAAAATTGCCAAACCACCACTTTTTCCTCTACAATCTACTACAAAACAGTTATCCATTCCCATTTTCCTTCTTATTTTGTCAAATTTTCCTGATGTAAGTTTTGTTTCCATCAGAAAAATTATTTTTGGTCTTTTTTCCTTCATTAAAAAGTGAAGACTTTGGATTGTTCGAGGGTTGCCAAGCCTTCGACAATTCCAACTCAAGATTTTCATGGCGACCGATAGGGGTGACCAGCAGCCTCCACCGATTCACATGTGAGCTTAGCACCCCTTTTTTTACACAACTAGCGTCAATACTTTCATCTCTATTCCTTTTTTTTCCTATCTTCCAGCTGAATATCAATGGGAGAGTCTCTCTCCCCCCTAACCCTTCTCTTCTACCTTCTATCCCTACAAGTAAAACTGGTGTCTCCTTAACCACTGACTTTGAAATTTCATTATGTGCTTTATGTTCCAGATTAACCTGCTCAGTGCAATCCATAACTGCCACCTCAAATAAAGTTTCCTTTTGCACATTTTGCTCTTGCCCTCCCTCACTTTCCCCCTACCTAGGACTTTCAACAAACAACTATCCCTCAGTCTGAACTCTACCCTTCCCCATGCCTTCATCCCCCTTCTCATGTACTTCTTCTGGTAGTGCATTTCTTCTCTCCATCAATGATCCCACCAGACTAATGACAAGGCAGCTTCTTGACATAAACTCCATTTTTTCTTTCTCCCCATTCCCACCACCGCTACCTCCTTCCTGCTGAGAACTCTGTGGGCTACTTTTAAACTCCCCACCTCTGCCTTTTTGACTGATTTATGCCATCAACCAACTACCATATTGCATTTTACTGCCCCCCTCAACTCCCCCTAGGCACCCCTCTACACTGTGTTTTATCCTCCCACAACTAAAACACAATTTAGGCATTTTTTCGTAGGTTAAGAGAACCCATAAGCGATTTCCCAACAAGTTTGTGGTTCTTCCCCTTGCCAATGCTTGCCTCAGGTCCAGAGATATGCGGACCCTCAAAAAACTTCCCTAAGTAGTACCATCCTCCCTTGTCTCCTCCTCCTTCACTATCCCTAGTGATGCCTCTATCTGCTTTCTTATCTATTTTGTCATACACGCAAAGGGTAGATTATGCAGTCTTACCCAAAAACTTTCATGATCAAACCCAATCTTATGCGGGGGAACTAGTGCATCAAACTGTTTCATCACCAAGAGGTGATTTTTGAATAGCCATGGTCTGCTTTCTAATACCTATTGTTTATCAATCAAAAAACCAAAAGATATAACAAACATATTTTGACTAATTTCAAGGAAATCAAAAGAGCCTTGAAATCGCCAAATCTTTGTTAGGGTAGAACTGATGATCTCTTTTGGTGCCTGCCTTTCAAACATGAGCTTTACCGCCACCAGACCCTTTTCCCCCTTCTCAGTTCCAATTTCCAGGTTCTTGACTTCAAGCACTATCTCCTCATTCCATTCTCCTCCTCTGTGAGCTTCAAGAACTCCCACCGCCCCTCGAGATCCTCCATCCGTCCTTGACAAACCACCAACAAAAACCTCTTTCTCACCCACTACAACCCTGAAGAATGGCGCCGACACTCTGCGAACCACTCTGAGAAACCTTCGATTTAAACCCTAAGGCGTGCTTACCACACACTCTCTCTCCTCCTTTTCTTTAGAGAAAAGAGGGACTTCATTGCTTGGGACAGGTCTAGGGTTTGTGTCAAATTGAAGTTGATATTTCCAATCACAATATGTCTTCCAATCATGTATGGATTCTTCAACTCCAGCACTTGATTCCTAATCTCTAGGAAGTCTTGCAAAGAAAGGACTTTATACAAATTATTGACTTGGGATTGTAAATCATATATTTCCTTTCATAGTTAAAAGATGAAAAATCTCCCGTTTTTTCATGCTTGTAATCTTTAGGGGTACTAACATTTGCTTGCTTGCTCTGTTGCTCATGAAATGAGATTTTCTCTCTAGTTGGATGATTCAATTCCTAATTAAAAGGGCAAACTTAAATCTTTCTCTCTTTATAATGAAGGATTTTGCAAAGTAGAAATAACACTTCCATTCTAGTGTGCCATGTGGTGTGCTAATATTGACTATCAAACTTTATTTTTTTTTAATTTAGAGAAAATAAAATGTAAATGCAAAAAGTTGTTGAATAAGATTAAATGATTCATATTTATTTAAAATATTGGATAAATATAATTAAATTAGATCTCTATGATTTATTCGAATTAGTTGATGAATGTAATCAGTCTTGTTATCTTTATCCTTATCTTAAATATTTAAATTCAAAGATAAGTGATCTGAGATTTAAAAGGTCTATGATGAAGATTGAAGACTCGAAATGGGTGAAGATATCAAATGATTTGATTAGAAGACTCAAATGAAGATATTGAAGCAGATTAAAAATGAACTATTAAGAAGACATTTAGTTATATAATGAGGAGTTTCAGTGCGAAACATTAGCAATCTATTAGCAGCGTAATAGAATCAATAACTGAATGAAATCATTAGCACAACCCTGCTACAAATCAACCACTATACAGTTTATTTATAGAGGGTTTTGACTGAAGGTTTAGATCAACTTGATCAGAATTATTGAGAACTTGAAGATTTGAGAAAATTTCAAGTGTTCGTATGTGAGGAAATTCTTGAGAAGAATCTACTAACTCATCTTTTCGACTTGAGTGTGTAAACACTCCAAGGAGCAATTGAAGTGTTTGTGTTCAACCACTGAAGGTTCTAGGATAAGAGTCAATAGATTGAATATCGTCGGAGATTCTAACAGCTATTGTGGTAAAAGATAAACGGTTCGTTTGTCTTATCAAATAAGAGTGATTAGTTGCAAAAGTCTTGTAATTTGAAAATTTACTTGTAATTAATCTTAATCTAAAAAAATTGATTTTATTGGGTTTGGTTGCCCTATAGATTTACCATTAAAGAGTTCTTCATTGGGTTTTCGTTCATAACTAATATCACATTACATTATTTACTTATCTTATGCACATTATTGTCGATTACTAAACAATCTATTGATGCAAGAATAACTTGAGAATTTCATAAAAGATAATAAAAGCGGCACATTTTTATATATTGAAATAATAATATAGTTATTAATAGCATTCTTTTATAATTAGATGGTCCGATTCAACTAACTAATTGGATAGAGTCCTGCTTACTTCTTTCTTCTCTCTGAACAAAGGGCGATAAGGCGATGGTAAAAGTGTTCTTAGGAGCAACTGAAGGTCGGCGAGTTCATTGGTTCATTTAGAGCTGAGTGAAGATAGAGATATGGAAAAATGGAGAGAACTATTGGAGAAGTTTTGACTTTCAAAAGCAGAAAACCGAAGTTTAGACATAGAACTTGTAATAGCCCAAATTTTCTAAGGTAAATTATTTTATGGGAATTACTTTAAGGAAATTTATTTGATATATTTATTTATTAGGAAATTAGAATGGGAGATTTAATTGAGGAATGTGAGATAACACTTGGTATTGGGAATTATGCATTCTCGGATTAACTTGTCGAGTTTTAGTGAAATGGGCATAAGTTATTCATATGAGGTCCAAATGAGGTGATTCTGATTATTATATAACCTTGAGAGATAGATCTAAAACTTATATGTTTTAAGTTTTCTGAGATTCGGAAGGGATCAATAACTTATTTAGGAATCAAGTAGGCAGCTCTGGAATGGGCTTAAATGGAACCCGAGTTGGATGAATTGAACTAATTTGGGGCATGTAACTAATTAGGCAATTGGTTTTGAGATTTTCTGGGATTATGACATGTGTAGGAATAGTTGGAAATGGATGGAAACACAAGGGGAGCCAAAATCTAGTTGATAGGTGACTAAGTGGATCAGATTTGGCTCTACCCTAACTAAACTAAGAAGTGGCCTTCTAGAACTTGTTAAATGGAGACTTAAGGGAGTTAAGAAGTAGCCAAATGAGTGGGAAAATCTGGAGAGGGGTGTGTGACACAAGGAGAGGGCTGGAGATGGGAGGTGCATGCATGGTTAGGTGAAATGCCACCTCACCTCTTATCCCTTTAGCTCACTCCTTAGCCATGGATCAAATTTGGCAACAAAATATTTCAATTGTGAGCCCTTGGATGACTAATCCAGCTGCAAAGCCTAAGATTTGGGACGCTTAATCCTCATCATGAGATTTGCTTAGATAGACACCTCATCATCCATGCAAATCTGGCAACTAGTGCACCTTAGGGTGTTTTTCCTTTTCTCTCCCTCATGTTGGTCGACCACCACCCTATAAATAGAACCTTGAGAGCTTTCTAAGCTCCTTTAGAAGGAGAGAACACTTTCCCCTTTGGAAGATACACCAGAAAACCCTCTCAAAACCCTTAAAGAGTTCCTTGTGAGCTAAGTGAGTGAGTTTGGAAGGAAGCTTGCAAGAAGTTGGTTGGATCCATTCTCTTGAACTTTGAAGAATTTTTAAGTCCATATTCTAGCTTAACCTAAGTATTGAAATGGTTTATTGAAGTGATGGAACTATGTTTACTAATATTGAACTCTTGAGAGCATGATTAAGTGACAAGTGACATATGAGTAAGGTTGGTTTTAAATTGTCTTGTAAAAATGTTCAATAAAATTGTAAGAACTTAGATTTAAGTTTTTAAGAAGCCAAATAAAGCTTAGTAAAAATATTGGCATGTTTAGAGTAGAAAAACTCTTAGAGCCGTGATCTTGCTCGACCCTCGCTCGACATGTGAGTCCAGCGAAGGCAAAATATAACCTCGCTGGAGTTTCACTTGATACTTCGCTCGAGCAAGTTTCAACTCGAGACTTCGCTTGATGATCGCTCCACACCCGCTCGAGCGAGATGCTCTATTTTGTTTAGACTCAGGATTTTTCCCGGAATAAAATCGGTGTTCCAAATGGAAAGGATTATAAGTGAAAAACTCATATGAATAAGAGAGGAACCACTAAAAAGAAAACAATGTATAAGAATAAGTTAGTCACGTCGTGACAGGGACGGCGAGACGTAACGCCCGAATGACGGGCGTGCCGACAGGGACAGCGATACGTAACGCCCATGAGACTGATCTGAATAGCGGGGACGACGATACGTAACGCCTGTGAGACTGATCTGAATAGCGGAGACGGCGATACGTAACGCCCGCAGTGATATATGTATATGTTTTGTGTCAAGACGGGGACGGCGAGACGTAATGCCCGAAAGATTGACACAAGACTCATCACAACGGGGACGGTGAGACGTAATGCCCGGATGATTGATGAGTGTATGTGATGGGGACGACGAGACGTAACGCCCATCAGTAATAAGAAAGAATAAGAACTTTTAAGAAAATGGTGTAATTTCCGTATAAGATTGTGTGTTCGGTTGAGTGAAGAAAAGTACCCGTTAGACAGTGGTCTTAGGATGTGTATCTTAGGATAATTTTCCTTAGTCATTCAGTGGTGATAATATTATGGTTGCTTTTTTCCAGTTTCCTTTAAGCTGCTTATGTACTTACTGAGATTTCAAAGGAAATCTCACTCTTTTGTGGCTCTATATATTTTTGTGCATATCAACTTTATACAGGATTCGATGACCAGCAAGGGGACAGCCCCGACGAGGCAGGAGACTTAAGGGAGTCATGAGGGACTCTCCGACTATAGTCTTTATATGGACATTTCTTTTGTTTCCTTCGGACCTTCTATCAATAATCAACCTACCGGAGTTTAGAGCCTTAATGCATCCACTTTTGCTGAGGAAATGCGACGTACAGGATGCTGCTTAACTTTAGGACTTGATGGCTCGTTGTCCATGTGTGGAGTTTGTGTGACTTCACAGGGACAACTACTCCAGCGAGACTTTAGTGTTAGTATGGATAGGTTTCGCTATGGGAGAGAATTTCCCGAGGTTAAGAAGGAAAAAGAGTGAGGTGAAGGAAAGTCTTTTGGAAGAATGTAATATATTTTGTTGTTAACATGCTACAATGTGGGCCTTGTGTATGTAAATAAGTACAATGTTAAGTTTTTAATGAATGTTGTGAATGTTATAAGTGATATATGCATTTATATCTAAAACCTGATCCGCTGCGAATTAAGTGATATATGCATTTTAGTTTTGTTAAGTACGAGGGTGAGTAGCCAAGTGTTACTTATCCAGACACCTTAATTTACGTTAAATCTCAGACGTAAATTGGGGCGTCACATAACTAAATAACTTGGAAGAATGGATGAAACAATGTGAGAATAGCATCATAGGAAAGCTTTTTTCAAATCGAGTAATTAGTAAAGAAGTCATAAACTCGACAATGGGAAAGATTTGGAAAATTTTCAAAACCTATACTTTCCATAAACTGAGCTCCAATTTCTTTTTAATCTCATTTCAAGACCAAGCAGGACAGGAATAAAGTTCTCATAGGTAAGCCATGACTCTTTGACAATTGCTCATTCTTGTTAAAATCATATGACGGCTTAACACCCTCAAATAAGATGCAATTTTATAAAGAAAGCTTCAGGATACAATTGCACGAACTATCTTTGGCATGCATGAATAGAAACAATGGGAAGTAGATAGTGAGCTCAGTGGGAACTGTCAAAGAGATAGATGTTAAGGAAGATTGCATGGCATGGGGATCCTTCTTAAGAGTTAAGGTAGAGCTAGATATAAAGAAATCTCTTATGGGAGGAAGGTTCATTAACCAGTTCGTGAGTAGACTTTGGGTTCCAATAAATATGAAAAGTTGTCGAGACATTGCTTGAATGGTGGTACACTGGTTCATGGACAATTGGGTTGTAAAAAGCAAAGAGATGAAGCATCACAGAATATGACAGATCAAAAAAAAATGGTGGTTGAAAAATGAGAGTAGGACCCTCTATGGCTAGATAGTAAAAGAAACTAAATGGACAATGGGAAGGTTAGTGAGACGATAGAGGGTGCTAAAAAAGGAAAATATAGTTTGAGGGAGGAGGAGCAGACAATAACTTAGAATTTGGCAGAGGTTGCTAGGCAGTCTCGCCAATCATTATGAAACACTAAAGTTAAAATTGCTGGGGGTTTGAGAACCCTTGAGTAGTTCATGATCTCTGCTTGTTAGTTAGAGAAAAAAAACCAAACTTAATTTTCTTGTGGAGACAAAACTAAAGAGTTCATGTTTTGATAGCATAAAAAGGACACTTGGATTTGATTCCTATTTTACAATTGAACCATTGGGAAAAAAATTTAGCCTAGCAATGCTGTGTCTTAAAGAGTATGCAGTGGAAATAATTAACTATTCCAATCATCATATCCATGCAAGAATTATTGAGAAAGAGGATGAAAAAAGTGGTTTTGCACATGGTTTTATGGCCACCCAGAAACCAAAAAAAGAAGTAGCTTATGGAACCTCCTTTCAATGATCAGACCAAACTTCAATCAAGCTTGGTGTGTTATGGGAAATTTTAATGAAATCTTGGCCTCAAATAAAAATTTTGGTGGAAAACAAAGACCTGAAAAACAAATGGAGGATTTCAAGCATGCATTGTTTTGCAACTGCTTGCATGACCTGGGATGGTAGGGAAGTTGCTTCATATGGAGCAATAAACTAGAAGGTTCCCATTTTATAAAGGAGAGACTTGATTGTGTGGTAGCAAACTCATAGTGGAAGGAAACTTTTAAAAGGTCTGCTGTAGAAACTCTACCTACAAGGAGTGATGATCATAGGCCAATCATGCTAACTTGCCAAAGAAAAGAATACTATATCCTAGTAAAGAAAAATAATTTCTAGTTTGAGGCAAAATGGATAAAAGAGGAGGAGGGAGATGAGGTGATTAGACAATGGTCGAACAAAGTTAAGGGACAAGATGGCTGGGACTTGGTAACCAGAAAACTTAAAACTTGCTCTCAAAATCTCACCAAATAGAGTAAAAGAAAAAATATAAACTATGATAAAGAAATTTTGTTGAAAACTGATGAATTAAAACAACTGCAAGATGTTGAGGGGCTACAGAATATTAAGGTAATCAAACAATTGCAAAAAAGACTAGAGGTACTGCTTGAGCGAGAAGATCTTAAATGGAGACAAAGAGCCAAAGTCAACTGGTACCAAAGTGGAGATAAAAATACTAGATTCTTTCATTTGTGGGCTACCCAAATACAAAAGAAAAATCAGATTAAGTATATCCAAGACATGCAAGGTAGAAGATGGGAAAACTATGAAGATATCATAGTAGCTTTCAATTTGTATTTTAAAGAAATGTTCACCTCTAATAAACCCTCCAATGAAGACCTGGAAAACTATTTAAGTGGCTTGAAAGCAAAGGTATCTGGGAAAATGAACCATAGATTATAATAGCACTTTAAAAAGGATGGGGTTGAAGATGCATTGCACCAAATGGCCCATCTAAAACCCCCTAGCCCATATGGTTAAAATGCTCAAATCTACTAAACTTATTGGCACGTTGTAGAGGATGAGATATGTGATTCTATCTTACATTTCCTAAATGGGGGTAGGTTAGATATGGGAGTAAATTCAACTATGACTACTTTAATTCCTAATCTAAAAAACCTTATATTTGTAAACCAATTTAGACCTATTAACCTTTGTAATATGTTGTATAAATTGGTCTCCAAAGTCCTAGCTAATAGGTTGAAGCATGTCTTTCACTCTATTTTATCGAGCAACCAAAGTGCTTTCATTCCTAATAAGCTTATCACTGATAATATGATAACAACCTATGAATTATTGCACTCTTTGAAGACCAAACAGAAAGGCAGAACAAACTCTATGGCAATCAAATTGGACATGTCAAAAGCTTATGACCATGTTGAATAGAGCTTTTTAGATGCCATTATGAAGAAAATGGGATTTGGAGATAGATGGATTCAGCTTGTGATGGATTGTATGACCACAATGAACTATATAGTTTCAATAAATGGTAGGACTGGCAATCTGAAAGAGGGATTAGGCAAGAAGATCCTTTGTCTCCTTACTTATATATACTATATGCTGAGGGATTAAGTCATTTGCTAAAACAAGCTGAATAGAAGGATGGGTTTAAGGGCATAGCAGCAGCTCAAGGTGGTGCAAGGGTAAGTCATTTGTTTTTCACTGATGACAGTGTATTACATTGTAGAGCAACTCTCAATGAATGGACAAAAGTAAAAGAACTTCTACAAATGTATGAAAAGGCATCTGGTCAGTGTTTAAATCAAGATAAGACATTAGTGATTTCAGCACCAATACCACTCTAGAGAGGCAACAAGAACTTGTGATTGAAGTGGGAGTCTCAGCAAATAATAACCATGGGAAATACTTGGGTCTAAAAAATATGGTTGGAAGATCAAAGTACCATTCCTTCAAAACTATAAAAGAAAAGATCTGGTCCAAACTTGAAAATTGGAAGAACAATTTTGTATCACAAGCAGGAAAAGAAGTATTATTCAAAGTTGTGATCTAAGCAATTCCAACCTATACTATAAGTGCATTCAAATTGTCAAAAATATTATTTAAGAAGATAAACTCAATGATGGGAAAGTTTTGGTGGGGAGAAAACAATGATCATAACAAAATCCATTGGAAGAGTATGGGGGAATAAAAAAGAGATGGAGGCTTAGGCTTTAGAGATTTGGAATCCTTCAACACAACCATGTTAGCTAAGCAATTATGGAAAATTGATAACAACCCAAATGCTTTGGTTTCTCAAATACTCTAACAGAAATATTTCAAAAATAGTTTTGTTTTGAATGCAAAAAAGGGTACTAACTCTTCTTTTATTTAGAGAAATAAGTGGTCCTCGATAAAGGTACTAAAATAAGGATGTCTTTAGAGAGTCATGGGGAATGAAAACACTATCAATATTTGGCAAGACAAATGGGTCCCTGGTTCAATTCCTTTAAAGCTAAGTCCATTTAAAGTTAGATTGAGTAGTGGTATTACTGTCTTTAAGCTAATAAACATGGAGGAGGCAAGTGGAAAACCGACTTACTATAGCAAATGTTTATAGAAGAAGAGGTGAGTCTTATCAGCAAAATTCCTTAGAGCACAAGAGATGCACAAGACAAGCTGATAAGATGACAGCAAATGTAAACTTCAATGTTAGAAGTGCATATCACCTACTATAGACTCTTAATATATAGAAAAAGGGAGAGAGCTCTAGAGGTACTATTGGGGTGATAGATTAGAAGCAACTATGGTCTTTAAAATATCCCTACGAAAGTTAAAATGTTTATGTGGAAATTTGCACATGATATTCTACCTTCTCTATAGAATTTGGTCAAGAGGAAAGTGATAGATTCAATTGTTTGTAATGTCTGTCATAGGGATATAGAATCTAGGATACACATATTATGGAATTGCCTAGCTGCTAATGATGTTGGGGCAATGTCCAAATGTGCTGTGCATAAGGGGCCAGTTCCCAAACTTCACTCTTTATGGTCAGAATTGTGCAACAAACTAAAAGAGGAAGACCTATAGCTGGCTTGCTTCATCCTTAGAAAGATATGGTGGAAGAGAGATTATGTCACTCATGGTAAAGAACTAGAGTGTCCACAACAAGTTTTTTTAGCAGCTACTGTAGATTTGGAACTCTATTTACACTCTCAAACATAGTCAAGTGGTTTTAATAATGTTGTTGACCGTAGAAGCCTATTGTGGAAAAAGCTTGGAAATAGAATGCTAAAAGCAAACTGGGATGCTTCAATTAGTAACCAGCAGAATAGATGTGGACTGGGCATGATTTTGAGGGATAATAAAGGGAAAATCATGCCATGTGCTTCTACAAGTATAAAATCATGTATGAAAGTCGTAATTGCATAATGAATGGAAATGGAAATTTGTGCAGACTTCTTTTTGCAAAAGTCATTTCAAAGGAGATTGCCAGACCATAGTAAATTCTGTTAATAGTGATGAAGTATCAAGTCCGATTATGAAACTTTAATTTTTGATATTTTATGCTTAAAAATGGATCAGCTAGGATGGAAAGTGGATTTTGTTCATAGAGATGCCAATAATGTGGTACATCAATTAGTAAAGTTAGCTTTGGGAAATGAAAGTGAGCAAATATGGATTGAAGATGGACAAATGCAGATTATGTCCTCAGTTTTTTTTAATAGTCTATGTAATGTTGACAGTGTTATATCTATCTTTACATTTTTCTATCATATAAAGTTTGATTAGTTCAAAAAAAAAAACTAACTAATTGGACAAGATCACCTTGCAATTTCAAATTCAACATATAATTTATGGTTCTGTAACTGCTGGCATAATCAATTCAAGTTTCTTTATACACTTATTTTGGAGATATTTCTGATACAATTATGCAAAATGGAAACTGAAAATAAAGTCATACGATTTCTAAAAGAATACATAGGTAAGTTTAATTGGTTTGTTCACAAAAGAAATGACATGATACTCTACGTACACAAGGGCTTGTTGCTCCCATATTGTTCAAAGTTGGAATTGGGGAAAATGGAGAGAGATTTCCTTCTCCAATCTTGGACCTACACAAAAGACCAATCAAATGAGAGTTGAAACTTAGAGAGAATGCAGAGGGGAAGCCGAAGAGTTAAAGAAACCAAATATAATTTTAGAATGAGCATGTCTTGTGTACTATTTTTGATAAATAAAAATAGTAAAATTTAGAATTGGCATGAAAAAAATAATAATTTCTTAATGCTAGACCTAACTTTTTTGTAAAAGGATACACGAGATTTGTATATTTTAAGACTGTATTTAAAATTACTAAAAAGAAAGCACATGATGTTAAGAACTGGAAGGAAAAACCCAACCAATTAAACTTCTTGCATTAGGGCTTAGTAGAATTGACAAAAGGGCCAAATCATTTGCACCCACGATCTTTCATGTGTTAAGATTATAGATGAAGATCACGTTACAAATAATGTAGTTAAAACTGAAAAAGATATCAAATTCACTGATGCAGTTGCTCTCCAAGATATCGAATCCACTAATATATGTGATGTTAACTCCAGTGAGATTGTAGGTTAGCTCCAGCGAGCTTGTAGCAAATAGCAATAACTCAACCAACAGATTACCAACTTATATTATTTGAATTTTGAATTTGTAATTAAAGATAAACTCTGTAACTAAACTCTGTATCAGATACTCTATAAATATGAATAGACTTTATTGTTTTGATTAAGTTAATCAAAACAATTCAAGCATAAGTATTCTTTTAGTTTCTTTCTTGGTATCAGAGCATAAACAACTCACGTTTTTTCCGATCCTCAACAATGGCTTCTGCAAATCTTCCTACTTCAAACTTTAACTTCCCAAATATTGTTCAACTGGTCTCTGTCAAATTGGATGGCACAAACTACTTGAGTTGGTTATCTCAGTTTGTCCCTATCCTTAAAAGCCAGGATTTATTGGACATTGTGGATGGTTCTGAATCATGCCCTCCTTCCACCCTCACTGATTCTGAGGGGAAAAAGACTGACAACCTTGCTTTTGCTGATGGCAAAAGAAAGATCAATTTTTATTGAGTTGGATCAACACAACTCTAGCAGAAAATATGCTCTCTACTGTCTATGGATTACAAACCTCACGGCAGGTCTCGCAACACCTTTCCAACAGATTTGCCTCTCAGTCTCGTTCAAGAGTGGCTCATCTCAAATGCCAACTTCAAAACCTAAGTCAAGGCAATCTCTCTTGTATTGAATATCTTCGACAAGCAAAACTATGGGCTAATCAATTGGCCGCTATTGGCAAAACCATGGATGATGAAGACCTCATCTCCTTTATTGTGAGTGGCTTAAACCCTGCTTATAATGCCTTTGTTACTTCTTTTTCAATTGCTACCAGGGATTCCCCTCTTTCCTTAGGAGACTTTCAAGCAGCTGTTGTCCTATGAGATCCTAATTGAAACTCAACACAAGGCTACTGCACCAGATTTTGGGACCTTTCCTTTCTATGCCCCTAAGCATGGATCCTCTCAACACCATGGCAACAAGTGACCTATTGGTGGGCAACAAAAGTATCTGAAGTTTCCTGCACCAACTACTAATGTTCCCAAGACCAACCCCTCCTCTGGAAATCCTCCTTAACAACAAACCACCACTTCTTAAGGATCCACTACACCAAGATCACCATGCCAAATTTGTAGCAAGACCAATCATCGAGCTTTGGATTGCTATCATAGAATGGACTATGCCTATCAAGGTAGACATCCTCCAGCCCAGTTAGCTATTATGGTTGCACAGTCCAACTCCTTTCTTGAAGAAGGTCAAGCCTGGTTTGCAGATGAGCTAATGCTCATATCACCTCTAAACTTGCCAATCTAAACATTCAGCAACCATTCATAGGTGACGAATCCGTTGCTGTTGGTAATGGTTATAAACTCCTTATTCTCTATTTCGGATCATCTCAACTTAAATCTGGACAACACATCTTTCCCATGAATAATATTCTCCATTGTCCCAACATCTCCACCAATTTACTTTCAATAAATCAATTTTGCATTGAAAATAATTGCTTCTTTGTTCTAGCTGGTTCCTCTTACTTTGTGAAGGACAATCTAACGGGAACAACACTGCTGGAGGGAAAGAGTGAATCTAGTGTTTATCCCATTTACCTGAACAAGAATCCCAAGAATAACAAGCATGATGTTGTAGCTTACTTAGGAAATAAAACAACGTTTGATACATGGAATTCTAGACTAGGACATCCTTCAGACAAGATTGTTCATCATTTGATCAACTCTCACAGTTTACCTATTTTTGGAAAATTGGTTCCAACTAAAATGTATGCTCCTCTTGTCAATTAGGAAAGAATAAAAAGTTGCCCTTTTCTGATTCTAAACATTGCTCTACTTCGCCTCTTGAACTTATACATAGTGATATGTGGTCTTGCTCAATTTCTTCCTTAAATGGGTGTTGTTAGTATGTGATATTTGTTAATGATTTCTCTTGATTCACATGGTTGTATCCAATTCATCAAAAATCTGATGTGTTTTCCCGCTTTGTTAAATTTAAAATTCTAGTTAAGAATCTGTTTTCCACCAAAATCAAACAATTGCAAAGTGATGGAGGTGGAGAATATATGTCTTGACAATTTCAAACATTTCTGGAAAATAATGGTATACATCATTGCTGGACTTGTCCTCATACACTTGAACAAAATGGTGTATATGAACGTAAGAATAGACATATCATGGAAGTTGGCCTATCCCATCTTGCTCAATCACATTTTAAACCAAATTTCTAGGTTGATGTCTTTCAAACGGCAATATATTTGATAAAAAAACTTTCCACTCCAAGCCTTGGTAATACTTCTCCATTCTCTAAATTGTTTGATCATGACCCCAACTATAAATTTCTCAAGGTCTTCAGATGTGTAAGCTGTGTATATTTCTTGGCTATAGCTCCAATCAAAAAGGGTATAGATGTCTCGATCCATCTTCTAAGAAAGTATTCATCTCACGTCATGTTATATTTGATGAAGGATTTTTTCCAACAAGGGCCATTGACCAGAATCACTCACCCCTTGCAAGTGCATCCCCTATTAGCTGTCCAACACATACGGTACAAACCATCTTGAATATCCCTCAATTATTCTTGCCATCCTCTTCGCAAAATGCCGATCCAGGTACATATATTTCCTCATCTGCTAACTCTGAACATCTCTCATCTCTTCAACCTATCATCATGTTTGATACACCCTCCCATTCCATTGTCCAACCCACTATTACTTCTCCAACACCCGATACTTTTCAACTTCTATCTCCTAGACAGCCATCCAACTCCACTCTTCCTCCTTCACATCACATGGTCACAAGATCACAAATAAAGCACCTTAAACCCAAACAATTCCCTCGCTATACCTTGTTCTATAGCACTAAACACCCATTCAAAGCTCTCCATTCTCATCTATCTAACATTGAGCCCACCTGCTTTACCCAGGCTAAATCTTGTCCTGAGTGGAGGAAGGCTATGCAAGCGGAGATTGGTGCACTCATCAAAATTGGAACATGGAGCTTATGTTCTAAACCACTACATCACAATATAGTTCGAAACAAGTGGGTCTATAAAATTAAAAGAAAACCCGATGGCTCTATTGACAGATTCAAAGCTCGTCTTGTTGCCCAGGGCTTTGATCAACAAAGTAGAATTGATTATACTGAGACATTTAGTCTCGTTATCAAACAAGCAACCATTTGGGTGGTTTTTACTCTTGCTACTCATTTTAACTGGCTCATTAAGTAACTTGATATCTCTAATGCATTTTTACATGGTGTTTTAGATGATGAAGTTTATATGGAGCAACCTCGTGGTTTTATTGACCCTCTACGACTTGATTTTGCATGCAAATTAAATAAGGCTCTTTATGGCCTTAAACAAGCCCCACGGGCTTGGTTTAATTGTCTCTCTCAAGCACTACAAGATCTTGGTTTACTTAGCTCCCTTGTTGACTCATCCTTGTTTACTTACAAGCATAAACATGTTACCATGTATGTTTTGGTATATATTGATGATATTCTTGTTACTGGTAACAATGATACTGCCATTCCCTCTCTTATTTGTCAGCTTCAAAGTAAGTTTCCACTAAAAGATCTTGGTGAGCTAAGTTATTTTCTTGGCATTAAGGCTTCTCGGACTGCCTTTGGATTGCATCTTTGTCAGATCCAATATATTACAAATTTACTTATCAAAATAGGTATGCTTGGTACTAAACCATATTCAGCTCCATGTGTCTCAGGCTCTAAACTGTCACTACTTGATGGAGAACCACTTTGAGAACACACTCCTTATCGGCAAGTGGTTGGTGCCTTACAAAATTGCACCTTAACTAGACCCGAAATTGCCTACTCTGTTAATCAGCTTTGTCAAGCTTTACACTCTCGAACCACAATGCATTGGACAACAGCAAAGCGCATCTTGCGCTATCTCAAAGGGACCCCAGATTAGGGTCTTTGGCTCACCCCAGGATCAACATCACTCACTACCTTTTGTGACTCTGACTGGACAGGTAATCTTGATGACAGCAAATCTGCAACAGGGTATGCTATCTATTTTGGCAATTCTCTCATCTCTTGGTCTGCCAAGCAGCAGCCTGTAGTGTCTTGGTCTAGCACTGAGGCCGAATATCGTGCCTTAGCATTTGTCATAGCTGAGATTTATTGGCTTTGTATGTTATTACGTGAGCTACAGGTTATACTTCCTTCTATACCAACAATTTATTGTGACAATCTAGGTGCCCTTGCACTAGCCACTAATCCGGTATTTCATGATCGAACTAAACATATTGAAGTGGACTTTCATTTTATTCGAAAGAAGGTGCAAAACAAAGACATTCAACTGGGTTACATCTCCACAACTAATCAATTGGCTGATATATTTACTAAAGGCCTTTCATCCTCTCGGTTCCAATTTTTACGTGACAAATTGATGATTGTTCCACCCAATATCAATTTGAGGGGGGCTGTTAAGATTATAGATGAAGATCACGTTACAAATATAGATACAGTTAAAATTGAAGAAGATATCAAATTCACTGATGCAGTTGCTCTCCAAGATATTGAATCCAATGATATATGTGTTGTTAACTCCAGCGAGATTGTAGGTTAACTCTAGCAAGCTTGTAGCTGATAGCAACAACTCAACCAACAGATTACCAACTTGTATTATTTGAATTTTGAATTTGTAATTAGAGATCAATTCTGTAACTAAGCTCTATATTAGATACTCTATAAATATGAATAGACTTTAGTGTACTGAGACATCAACATGTGCAACTCTTCTTAGTTTTGCGAGCATTAGAATATGACATTTTCCATCACATTTGTCACGTAATTAAGGGCAAAGCAAATGAATCTCACCAAATACAATCAATTTAGAATCTAAATGATCAACCTCATTCTTGAACTGTGAACTCCACCACATCGTGTATGATTCGTATCATCAATGCAAGAGAGACGAGTTTATGGCCTGAAACTAGGAGCCTTTCCTCATTCTGCTTTTGGGTTTCCTATCCACAGCCCATTAACCCAACTTCGTATATATAGAGAAATGGAATCCAAAGTTTCTTTACTAAAAATAATTAGGGCGTATAGTTCACGATCTAATTATATTTTTCAGTCTAAAAGTAGAAGAATAGGACATAAAGTTTTATCTTTTATAGTAAAATTACTTGATCTTTTAAGAAGAAATTATTATCTAATTTCTCAATTTCCCACAATGTAAATACATTTCTTAACTATTTGTTTTTATCTTTATAGGAATAGTTATTCTACAGATAGTCCTTAAATGAGGATTATTCATGCAAGCCAGTGTAATTATGTTTAAAAATATTTTAAGCATGATTGGCAGGAATCCATATACTGCCAATTGCCGAAGCTTTGGAAGAACCATCGTGCTGCTTTTTTGGCTACTCTGAATGGTCATAGTCGCCGCTTTAAATTACTCAGCACGAATTTGGAAACAGGTAAGTATCCCTATCTTGATGGGCTAATTCCTCTCTCAATAGCTACACCAGCACCATCGTGCCGTTTAGAGAAAAGCTTGAATATTACAGAACCTTTTTCTCTCTCAGTAGCTACACCAGGCCCTGCAGAAGTAGCAGGTAAGTACACCTATCTTGATTGGCTAATTCCTCCTAGTTTCAGCCCTATACCTTGTGTGTTTTGCTCTTTTATCAATGAAATTCTCACCTATATATGCAAAAAAGGGAAAAAGATTCATCGATTGACGTGCATTACGGCCTTCCCTACGTAATTTCAGTTAGCTTAAAACCAGTCTTGTGATTCCAAGACACAAAAGAGGTGTAGAAGCAAAATAGTTTGGTAAAAAAATATATATATATATAAAAACTAATCTCCTGAATTAACGTAGTTTAATATAATTTATCGAATTATAAAATTATTTTTATTTTAAAATAGATCTAAAAAATTAAATAAAATTACGTTAATTTATAAAATTATTTCATCTAATTATTTTGTAAATGTAAGAGTACTAGAATAACAATCGTAATTAGGGCAAAACAAAGTGATGCATACAACAAGTTGATAAGTAAAGATCTACAGTTTTAAAAATAGTTAAAAAGTCCAAATATTTATTTATGCTAGCTAGTTGAAGACTTTGATTGCTTGAGTAGAGGGTAAATTATAATTGATATTTTTGATGGCAATATTAAGTTTTAAATCAGCCAAGATATGGGGACTCTCAAGTCTCGGTTTCATTTAATTTCTAACCTGTTAGAACATTATTGTACAATCATATCTTTCTATATATTGTCTTCCTTCTGTACATACATATCATGTGAAGTTAGTAAGATGAGACCCTAATGTGTAGTCCATTGGGTGCTTCCACTCTTGGAAATTTCATTAGTCTATCTCCTCCTGTCTCTTCCCACCTGCAAAAAGAAGGGGAAATCTACATTAGGTTAAGTTTTTCACTTTCTTACTGCCCTTTCATCTGACCAAAATAAGGGAATAACTAAGTTTGTAGGCAACTATTTACCTGTATCTAGTTACCAAGTAGTGTAGGAAAGTTGAAATTTCTGCTATTCCTAGTTCTTTTCCAGGACACTGCCTGCTGCCCCCTCCAAATATAAAAAAGTAGCTTTGAGAATCCAAGCTTTTATCCTGATTTTTACAATCATAGGTAGTTTAGTCATTTCAGAACATAATTTCCAATCCCTCCTTACAATATAAGCATTAAACTTTTACATTCATAAGGTAGACAATGAAAAGTGTTTAAAACATTAAACAGTGGCTTACCATCCATCTCCATGGATTAAAGGTGAATGGATCAGGATATAAAATAGGGTCATAGTTAATTTCTCTGGTATAAACATAAATTCTCCATCCTTCTGGAATTACAAACCCTGAACAAACCAAACAGAGAGAAAATATGGAATTAGCTCTCTCTTACAGTACACATGCTTTTGTGAAAAAGTGACAAAATACCTATTTGCTGTTTGAAAAATTGATACTTCACCTATCAATGGTCTACTTAGCTGACACTTCCACATAGTTATTATTTGTGAATGTTTGTTGGATAATCCACAAATGGAAATACTTTAACCACAAATGGATTATATAAAAAAAATCCTACAAATTGATGTCACTTGATTTATTTCATCAGATTGTAAAGTTATTTTTCCTATAAAGTAGATCAAACGGATTAGATAAAATTATCTCAATTTTTAATATTACTTTTATGTAATTTTTTATAAATGTAAAACTCTTCGTTGACTAATCGAAGTCACCCCATGAATGCTCTTTAATGGTCAAAATTTGTGGTTGAAGAGATCGATCTGGTTAGATTTCCATGTAATGCTATGTTTCAGACTTATTAATTGCTAAAGTACCAATAAAGAGATGGTAGCTGCAAAAAATTGTTTCTTGAGCCCATAAAAAGACCGCAGAGGCTATCACAAAAGGAGATCTTATTAAACTTGCTTTGACTTTTGTTTTTTCAGTTCATTTAAGTTGCATTAACTTAATTTCCACTAACCGTTCAGTTCCATATCTTTTGTGGTTTTTCTCAAAACTCCATTAACAATCGTTGCTAATCTTGAGGTCTCATAGATGACCTGCATGAGAAAGAAAAGACCAAATGAATTTTTGTCTTCATATTTTTCTCAGAAACCGGATAATCTACTGGATACCACGAATTAACTTACCGCACGCGTAAACTTCATCGACTTGATGTCATTCCATCCAATTGGATCCTCAGGCCTTTTTCTTTCTCGAATGTCCAAATGTTCTTTCTGCAGATTTTTAAAGATTACTTCAGCACCATAAGAACGGCATCTGTACTAGTATAGTATTAATCTTTGAAATTAAGTAGATGTTATCACTTACTCTGAGTTGTTGAAGAACTCTAGGATGATCATGGAGATACTTGACTGCCATCATGGAAGTAGTTGAAACAGTTTCATAACCAGAATACAGAAGTGTAATTATTTGATCTATTATTTCTTCATCGGTAAGTTGGTATCTGTTTTCATCACTTCTCATGAGGCAACTAAGCATATCTTGGTGGGTTTCGAGTGAAGCTTTTCTTGCGTCTATTAGCTGCCTCAACATGCTTACAATATTCTTCCTCGCCTGAAAAAATTGTGAAGCACGTAAATTATTATTGTACTTGAATTTTCTATGAAGAAAATTTCTAAACATAAGCGCCACACTCTTTACATCACTTAAACATGTGATTTTACTCTTTTACCCTCTTTTATTCTACACTTAAAAAACTCTAGTGTCGGATGTGAGACTTGTGTAGCATAACTTCTTTAAGCAATTAATTACCTGGAAGCCGCGACGATAATTTGTTCCAGGAAGGTCAATAGGCAATGAAAGTGTTCCTAAAACTAGCTTAAAGAACTCAGTCATGAACGGTTGGGATATTGAACTGGATTCAATACCGGCAATCTGCTTAAGGGATGAGAGAAGAGCCATCTGCATTAAAAATAGTTGAGATAATGTTCATTAAAATGGAAAAATAACATGTCTCAATGAATTAGGAGTCATGTGGCTGTGATTGAAACCTGTTTGGTCTTTTCTTGGATATTGATGATTTGGTTATCCCAGTTGCTAAGGTGGCTTCTCATGAATTGATCAATTTTTGGCAAAAGCTGGTCTTTGATCATGGTGGGGCTGATGAGGGCAAGAAGTGCACCTCTCATGTACTTGTGGGTGGAGCCATGAACTGCTGCAATGTTGCATTTCCCCAAGATATCCAGCATGGACTGTGGGTAGCCAGGAACAAGGCCTTTTGCCTCATTCATGAGAATGTACCTGTTGATTTCTGGATCCATGGATACAATGGTAGGACAGCCCAGTATGTGGGACTTGAAAAAGCTCCCATACCTGCCATTCAGAAGACCATACAGATGATTTTTACAAGAACGATCGGTGATGAAGTCAACTATCAATGGCTCAATTTTGGAGAGGGTTGCTTTTGTCCTAGAGAAAAGCTACATGCATAGAGAGATTATATAAAGTAAATTCACAAACTGATATGATTTTATGGGATACGTTAAATTTACTTTACAATAAAAATAATTTTACAACCTGACGTACTATTTCAAACCACATCAGTTATAAATTTACTTTTGAATAATATTTTTACGTCTGAAGTATTTCTGCCCAGAAAACCCAGAAAACAAGATATAGGTTGATTTATGTTTTGCAAGTTCTTCAATCCACCATTCAGACAAATAGAAGCATGGGATCTCTAGTCTCTTGTAGAGATTCTATAAAGCCACTTGAAGCTAGAATAACCAGAAAGCTCAATTATACCAATAAATAGGGAAAGATTAAGTGGTCCTGATGATAGGCTTAAATCATTAAACCACTTGGGTAAGAACCAGCAACTGGCAATAGAACCAAGTGTAAAAAGTACTGAAAATTAAACTAATGCAATATAAAAAACAGAGATACCCTGTAACGTCCACCTAAGAAGAAAACCCAAGTGAAGATAAAGAATCACCTTGCTCTCTGGTTTTTCATGAAGTTTGGTCCTTGTTTTAGAAATTCTGTTGTCTCCCCAAATACCGGCCAACCCATTGTACCTGGGGGCAAACCTTTCTTCCTGTACCTCACCTCATTCCACCTCAGTAAAGAAGAGCAAAAACAGAGCACCAAGGCCATCCCAATAATCACCATTAAAACAGCCATTGATGCTCTCAAGAAGCTCCACCGGCACTTCACAAAGAACTGCCAATGTTATGGGCTTCTATAGTTTCAGCTAGCCAGAAGTATACATATTTATAATGGGTCTCACTACCGGAGGAGGGAGGGATAGAGAGAGAGAAGCCACATTCTCCAAATCATGCACCCTACAAGGAGGGACCCTATTCTAATTTCTAAGACCTCAGAGTCAGAGTAATAAAGCACATTCAGAGAATTAAATACATAATTCCTATGGTTTTTTTTTATAATTTTTTATCTTTCTTTTGGAAGTTTTTAACTAAACATGCAAATAGACTGAAATTTTTTTTCAATCAACTGGAGAAGTCCCAAATATATTTGTGGAAAGAGATCAAGATACAGGGTGTTTCTTTTTGGAAGGATGCTGGTAGCTAAATTTGTAAGATGCTGTAACCTCCAAAATTCTTTATGATGCGGCTGTGTTTCCAAGAAAATGATTTGGATTTAATATATTTTACTACGGTATGAAAACCTGGAGAAAGGCTCTAAATAATGATTTGAAGAGCATATATCTATATGTATGTATGTAAGGAAGCACATGCACAACACCCAATTGGACCTAAAAGAAAAGGCAGTCCTAGCCCCAGTGCTTCACATGTCTGTCAACAAGATCTGGCTCATGGAACTTGGAATTACAAAACAACTAGGCTACCATGTGAATAAGTGAAGAGAGAGAGAGAGAGGTTTCTTGGTTCCATTTTAACTGCAGGTTTGAAACTTGGACTGGCCCAGCTTGTTGCAGTTTGATGCTGAGTACTGTGGTTCCTTCAAAACCATAAGACTGCAATTTTACTTTTTGGCAGTTTACGTGCATGGAATAGCACATGATTTGCGCATTTTGATTGACACAAGGGCTATTTAAATGACTCTAATGTTTAATTCGAAATTATCAAAATTTAAGAAGAGGAAATCAATTCACAAACCGGGCTTTAATACTTGAAAATAGACAATATCAAAATTTTACTAACAAATATCAAAATCCCAAAAATAGTGCTAAAAGAAAATACATATGGCCAAAATTTGGAAAGTTTTTTCTGATCCATATGGCTAAAATTATTTCAATTAGAAAAAGATCACAATTTTCTGTTATCCTTGTGTTGATCTACCACCTCAAGATATTTCAACATCACTAATGTACAATCTAATAACTTAGCATTATCTAACTCAGATCTTCTTGCATAAGATTTTTCTAGACAAGATGGACCAGTAACGAAAGTCTAGAAGGGACTCGTAAAAGGTTTTTCTTCTTTTTCGGATTTTACATATGTGAAGTACTAATTAGAAGAAACAGTATTTATCTACTTTATTGCTCAAAAAAAATTCTTTGCACACAATCTATTGATGTAACTTATCAAAATAATTATTTTATATTAAAAACAAATTCAGTCAATCATATTAGTGAAATGCACAAAAAAAAATATACAAAAGACAGAGAATTTTATATATATATATATATATATATTTTATCTTAATACTATAGTGCATTCCCCAACGCAGCTCATTGGCTAGCTAGCTCACGTTGTTGTTGGTATCTTGAGATCAAGAAAAATTTCTCTTTCAAGAAAAATTGTCTTTCCCTTGCATGATTGGCATTCAAACAATGGCTTATTGTTTGAATTTTAAGAGAGACGTGCTAAATATATTTTACTGCATTTAATATTAATTTAATGATGTTTAAAATGCATATTTTTCTACCATTTAAAAGTATCCTCCCTTTGAATAAAATTATACTTGGAACAAATCTTTTTTCGTATGATCCTTATTAAAAACACATGGTAGAGGGTATATGTATGCATGCCAATCATGCAAGGGAAAGACAATTGAACATTAGCTTGCAGCAACGATAAACTTCAAGGAAAATTTATATTCTCAAACTGGTATATATGTTGAACATACCTAATAAATTAGTACTTCACACACCGACTTGAGAATAAAATATTAACTCAACTTCAAAATCAAATCTTGAAAATAAAAGATCTTTTATATTTTTTAAATAGTGTAATGAATATTAATAATGCGTTAACGCAAGTTGACTCCATTTTAAATTATTCAAGTGCTATATACTACAAGAAAAATAAACTTTTGTAACTAATTAATTATGACGAAAAAATTATTTATAATTAATTTTAATTATAAATAATTACTTTATTGAAATTAGCTAATTGTAAATATGCAGTTTCTTTATAATGATAATTGTAAAGAGATTATATAAAAATAAATTCACAAATTGATATGACGTATTATAATTCCTTAAATCTTTTTTACATCAAACTAATTTTATAATATATCATATCATATCGAATTAATATATAAATTTATTTTTGTATAATTTTATGAAATATTTTTCAAAATTTAATACTGAATTATATTTGGACTTCCAAGATTGTCACTATGTACTATGGGGTTATTGCAAACATACACCATACAAATCTTTGGGCGCTTCCGTACGTACAGTAGGGTGTACGTGTTCATCAGTCTAATCAATTGTGCTAATATTATTGTATAATAAGGCAGCGTTTGTCCTTTAATTTCTGTTTATCTCTCCGACTCTCATTTTGTTTCTTAGACTTTTGGTTGAGGCTGATGGCTTGTCTTTGGGTGCAATAGAAGATGGATTGGATAGCGACTTGAAGAAAGCTTCGATCCACGAGAAGATATCCTTAGAAAGGGACTTGACTCAAAAGATATATATAGCAGTTCCACTTTCCAATATAATTAAGATTAATTACCATCATTTTTCTTTGCGATTTCAACAATATGATCAGCTCAATAATTTAAAGGGCATTGTCAGAGAAATTAGCCACAATTAACATGCATGGAGAAGATTGCTTTATGTAACGGTTTTAGCTAATTACAGTATGGTGAGAAACTTTCCCCTTGTTTAATATCTTTATTTCCAATTCTAATTAGTTTCTCACTATAAAAAAAAAAATTGACATTTGTAATCAATCAATGGTAATATTTTTATTGTAAATAATTCTTCTGATTGTTATGTATTATTTTTGTCATAAATAATCTTTTTAATTATTATTAATTGATTAATACAAATATTAATTTTTCTTGTAAGGTCTATTTTCAAAAGAAAAAAAAGCAAGTCATAATTTGTATAACGCATGATGCAATTGGTAATATGTTGGAATGCTATCATAATCAGAAAGGAAAAAGAAAAGCAAAGAAAGAGGACGACTCTTTCAAGCAAAAACTGTTCATGTCAAATAATTTATATACATTTTCTATGAAGTGACAAATGGAGTAACATGAGGAACATGATCCCTTTAATTCTGAGGTACTAAAAGCACGTAATCATAATATAATTAGGGTTTGCCGACATAGTGATGAGATGGCTTTCCAAAAAACAGGAAAACCGAGTGACAGATCACATATATGAACATTAAGAGAGAGAGAGAGAGAAGGGGCAAAGAGAACAAGAGATAGGGATGTGTATGAATGATAGGACTTATATTGGGTGGACATTAAAGGAGGTACATAGAACTACAGAGATAGATAGGATACTACATATAAATAAATATAAATAAGTACTGGGGAGGGTGAGAGAGTTTTATAAGAGAAAAATGCACGAGGGGGTGGGTGCAGGGCAGAAGAGATTGAGGAGGAGGTGGAGGAATGTCTACCCACACGCACACATGCATGCAGCTAGCTAGCTGCCTCATGACCTTTTGCTTTTGTGGCATGATCATCAACACAATAATTATAAAAAATTAAAAGCATGTGATGTACATTGAATTGAAACATCTAGTTGTTGCACGAGGGCCTCTTTTTTGTTCTCTTCTGCTTTTTTCTGCATTAATGGGTACCCCTTCTTTCTACTCACCATTATTTCCTACCTCTTAATCATTCATCCTCTCTCTCTCTCTCTCTCTCTCTCTATATATATATATATATATATTTAGTCATATCCATTATACATGTGTGTTTATGAGTGACATTACATAATTTACAAAAGACTTGAATGTTTAAAAGCAGATAGTTCACGAATTAGACCAAGCCCTTATTATCTATGCAAAAGATCCAATCTTTTAATTTAGCAAGCGAGTTGGCCGGGCCTCGGTCTTTTATAAGACGAAAATAATTTTGAGACAATAATTTGAATTTCCTTGGCGATTTATTTTGCTAATTAGGTTTAATGTAATTGGAATATTTTGCCTTCTCTTCTCGAATGCTCTCCACTCCCTTGCGAAAAAAAACTCTCACCATCACTCTTAGCTTTGAGGGGGGCAGAGTTTCGGCTCCATCATTTTCTTCGTTCTCCTTCTTTTTCTCCTCTCTTCTTTTTCTTGACCACCATTTTTGTACAATTTTGGTGTGGATTTCGAGTGCTTTAATTTTGGTTCGGCTTGATGTAGGTAGAGGTAGTTTCGTTGGTCTAAACCCACCACGCACCTTACCACCATTCTTCCCATTCACCGATCTTGCAATCAATTGGAACTTTTGTCAAACAGAGCAACGCGTAAGGTCCATAATGAACGTATGGTCAACGTGCCTCGCCATCCAGAGGGATCATTTCCACCATGTGCAGCTCTTCGTGGATCCAGAGCCTTTGAGCTACTCAGACTTGTGGATGTTCACTCTTAATGTGACATGTGTTGTTTACGCACCACCACAGTCAGATTTTTGAGTTGTTTTTCTTTTTTTGTTATTTAGCTGGTTCTTATTTTGTTTAGTCTATATATAATAAAATTTCATATTGAAAAATAATCTCTCGAACATTTTATTTATGGAGTTATAATTTCTCTTCTCTTTTAGAGGAGAGACTTTAGTAAATGTCTCATTTGGAAGCAGTAAATGGTCTCTAAAACATTTTGTCTGAGAAGATTAGAAGTTGTGTCCCAACTGTTGCTAGTTGACTTGTAAACTAAGTTTTCTCAATCCTTATAAGTCACATTTGTAAACTTTAAGTTCTTGAGTTTAATGATAAGCCTATTTTTCAAAACAGAAAAATTAATGTAACTTTGTTGCATAAAAAATGACTAATATATATATTTACACATTGAAATTGACAGCCAAACTTGAAAAACAAAAATTATTAGCCCAATAGTAAAAATTTACTACAAGAAAAATATATATTTATAATATTTTAATTGTAATTAAAATGATTATTTGTAACAAAAATAAGTTCATTTTCATCACAAATAATTATTTTGATTATAATTAAAATTTCATAATTATCTATTTTTCTTATTTCAATTTTATTGTGATGTTCTTTTAGCCAGATTCACTCTAAGTAATTTTGTTGGGCTTGGTGGATATATTGATTATTAGCCAATCGATTTTGGGTTATCTTCTCAATTAAACATACAAAGACGTAATAATTATTACGTTTCGAAAAATACTTGAGCCATAAACTGGATTACATCAAATAAATATCTAAACTAATGTGATTTTATGTGAATCTTTAAATTAATTTTATTATTAAAATAATTTTATAATCTAACGTATCATATCCAATCACATTATTTTATAAATTTATTTTTATACAATCTCTTTATAACTAATATATATATATATGTATGTATATATATAAATTATATGTCAAATTTCTCTTTTTCATAAATAGCTAATTGATTTTTCCGTTAAAAGAGTAACTAGTCCGATTCAATTTGCTTTAGACATATTTTAGAATCGAATTGACATGTACTAATTTTGAGAATAGGAGAACCGATACCAAACCCATTCATCACTGAAACCAAAACTCAATTTTACATGTTCCGATCCAGTTCAGAATCTGCTTTTTCTAGTTTTAATTGTCTTAGGCTTTTATTGATAAGTTATTTATTTATAATTTTCATAATTTTTTAATACTAATTTTAATTGTTCGAATTTAGAATTTATTACTAATAACTATTAATTCATTATTAATGTCTAATTATACTAGTATATATCTAACTTATTAGTGAGATTAACTTATTAGTTATAAGTGAGATTAACTTAGTATAGTATACTTACTGAGATAAACTTATAATACTACACTTATTTCTATACTAGATTGCTAGTAAGTAGTGTAGTGGTGTTTAGTTTATTTCCATACTATAGTCTCTAATTCCATATTATTATATTAGTATCTAATTAACATATTTATATATTTGATTATATATGATAGTGATAATATGATGGTTACTGCATATACTAAAACTATTATTTATTTATATTATAATATAGATACATTGTTTTATAATAATAAAGACATACTAGTATTAAATTTAACTATAATACTGTAGTCTATATAAGTTAGACTATACACTTCTTATATGGATATATATGATCAAATGTGTAGAAATGTATTTATCAAGAAGAATATGTATTATAATTTATTGTGCCATAAAATATATTATCTTTGATATATATTCATATATATCAAAAGAAAGTTTATATTAATAACTTAATATTAATATTAACGTTTACGATTAAATTTTTTTATAAAATTAAATTTATATATTAATATATCAAGTTTTATGTTAAGACTTACAAGATTTATTTTATTTTATATCAAATGTTATATTAATTTTATGTTATTAGATTATTTTACATGAATAATAAGATTTTAATTAAAATTTTACGTTAGTAATATTAAATGTTATATTAATTTTTATTTTTTACGCCCGTAAATATTACGTCGAGCTGGAAATGCATGATCAGTAAAATGGTTTTACTTTTGGGGTTCGTATATTGACAAACAAGGGACAAACAATAGCAAATTAACTCAGCCTGCTTAGGAAAAAAAGAGTGTAATTATTACTATTAAATCATTAATTAGTCACATGGATTTGCTCTCTCAAATTTACTATTAGCATAAATTAATGTAAATTCTTATATTTTTAAAAAATTCTTAAAAAGTAAAATTTATATTAAAACTCACTTTCTTAATTATTAAAAAAAATTAAAATTTAAATATTGGACAGTAATTTTGAAAGAATAAATCTATGGAGGTAAGAATGTTTTTTAAAAGGCAAAGGAAAAGGAAAGAAGGAAATTTTAATTTAGCCATCCGGTCACCTAATTTTTTAATGAAATAAGATAAGTTGAATTGAATTTATTTTTTAAAATTATTATTATTATTTTAAGATTTGAAAAAATTATTTTAAAAATTTAAAAGTTGTATACAAATTTAAAAATATTGTATTAAAATTATATTTTATATAAAAATATAAAAAATATAATAATAAATTAAAACTAACTAATTTCGTCTTTAAATACAAACGAAATCTCTGTTTAAATTCAAAGGATGTTCAATTTATGGTGATGGAATCAGCATTCTTGAGACCAACCATCTCAGTTGCCAACTTCAAAAAGAATACATAAAATAACATCAGCACAGCTCTGCACAAGAGGACGACCGTTCCCATAAAACATGTCTTTTTCATTGTTTTTTTAGTTCTCCACGTCTTCGCTCAAGGGTAAATAAAAACCAATATATTAAATAGTGCTTGACGTCTTGATCCTTGCCATGTATAGAGATCAGAGAGGGAGAGGAAACGGGTATCCACACGATGAGTGAGCGCACGTGTGGTAGGTCATCCACGTGCACCTGTTTCTATTCACAGAAATTGATTGATTTGTCTCTTTGTTTCTCTCTCTTCTCTCACACTGCGATATTTCTTTAGATAATGTTATTATGTTTATTTTATTTGTTATTTTTTAAAAAAATTTATATATTTTAATTTTTTATTTAATTATGAAAAAATTAATTATTAGTATATTAATTATTTGATATTTTTTAAAAATATTTTAAAATAATAAAAAGAAATATGATAAAAAAAATAGAAAGAAAAATTATTTTTTTCTTTTTTTCTTTTCATATTTTTTTAATGTATTTAAATATTTTTAAAAAAACTAATATATTAATAATCATTTCTTTAATTATTAAGTACAAAAAATTAAAATGTAAGAGATGTAAAAAGAAAAAAAAGTATGAAACAGAATGAGTATAATAACATTATCCTGTTTCTTTTGCCCCTGTTTCTCTCCTTCGCTTTCACTACCGCACAGTTGTTACTAATGGTAAATAGTGATGACCCTTATAGTTGTAAATTGTCAGCAGGGTAAACTAGAGAGTGGTCATGCATCAGGCCATCAGCAGTAGGACCGCTCATGCACATTAACTAACCATGCATGCATTTAACAGTGTCATTTCGTTGTCTTTCACTTTCAATAATTTGGAGGACCGACGTGGTGAGCATGGCCCCCCTTTGCATGCATTAACCGTGTCATTTCAATGTCTTTTTTTGCTATCTTTAACTTTTGGTACAGGGATCCTGGATCTCAAAACGATTACTACAAATATATATATATATATATATATATATGTTATGAATTGTAAATGAACGAACGAAACGGCGCCGCCCCCTGTCCCACCACTAAATTATGTGAATGACTCCACCACTATTATTTTAAAATCTGCATAGTGACTTGCATAGTGACTTGCATAGTAACTTGCATAGTAACTTCAACGCCTATAAATATGGGCTTCAGTTGTAATGAAATTTATAAGAAAATATAGAGAAAGAAGAAAGTTTCAGAGAGTTTCTTTTACATTTTTCTTGCAATAGTAGTAGTTTTCTTTTTAGTTTTATAACACGTTATCAGCACGAGGTTCTACCGATACTGAAGCTAGTGGTCTTCTACTTCAAGTAAGTTTTTCAATATATTATTTGCAGTCCTTGAGATAAATATTAAAGGTAATATTTCTGAATATTACTTGATAAAATTTTATTTTTATTCTCATGATAATGTGAATATATTTCTTAAATTCACAGATTTATTTTTGTAATATAATGTCAAATATTGAGATTTATTACTATTGACATTTCTGAAAAATGTTATTTATCCAGGATCCTTGATGAGATCTATTTGGATATGATGATGAACTTGAAAGATACAATCATAGAAGAAAACCATGTGTCCCTGAAGGACCGTGCTGTGTATCTCATGATGAAAAATCATCTTACTGTGTGAAATAAATTAAGAGAGTGATATAAGCACCAGAAGATGTAATCCTCTCAAAAGATCATTATGATTTATTGCACCTGAAGTTGCAAGATTTTAAGAGTGGTATTGAATATTCTGCACTCTTTAAAATCAGCTCAATATTAAAATTATGCAGTGAAAATATCACTGATGATGATATATAAAAGAAGACATTATTTTTCATACTTCGAATGTGCTCCTGCAGTAGCAATATCGAGAGTGAAAGTTCAACAAATATTCTGAACTTTTGTTTTGTCTTCCAGTGATTGAGCTAAATAATGAGTTTTTGTTACACCAGTTACGTCCTATTAATGATATCGAATTTACACAATTCCCAGAAGTGAATGGGAACTAAGGGCGTAGACGTGGTAGAAAAATTATAGAAGTGTTGGTCCCAAAAGCGACAACACTAAAGATGATAAAAATATATCGTATCACCAGAAGTGATCCAACTCAGAGAAGGGTAAAGGCCCTCAGAATAATTCTTCATAAAAAAATGAAGATATTTGTCATAGATGTGATATGACTAAACAGTAGTCACGTACCTGTTGTACGGCCATGCACTTGATTTACTTATACTAAGCTTTTATATATAAGCTTATTAATATTTCATCATGTTTTGAAATAATGAAATATCGTTGCCTGAAGCACGACAAGAAATTACTTGGGATAATAAAGCCCTGTTTAAATTTGATCCTCTTACAAATAAATGTGAACCAGAAGTTCAGAGGATTATCTATCTGCAAAATGTTGCAAATCAATTACATAATGTATTTACTGACACTAAATGTGTTGTAAAATCATATATTACTGCTGTTAATGCTTAAACAAGAATTGAAGTCCCTGAAGGACGAGTTGTTAAAACAGCAATAAATGAGTCTAAGATACACCTGAAGCGTTGAAGACCTATTGGTGCACAAGAAAAATAAAAATCGGTGCTCATGAAGAGACCGTATTTTCTGTATAAAATATAAACCTCCTGAAGAGGAAACCTCCTGAAGAGGTAACTCCCGAAGAGTGTAACTCCTGAAGAGTGTAACTCCTGAAGAGAAAACTCCTGAAGAGTATAAACCTCCTGAAGAGGAACCTCCTATAGAGGTGTTTCATGAAATGTTTTCCCCTGGAGAGGAACAATGAGATCTCAATACATTTCATGAATACTGGAAAATTTATGAATAGAAATAAAACTGTTGTCGACAACATATATGATAACACGTGACATTACCAGAAGTAATGAAGAAAGTGAGCCAAAATCCGTCGAAGAATGTCGACGTAGAAATGATTGGCCAAAATGGAAAGCAGTTATTAAAACTGAATTAAACTCGCTAGTGAAGCGAGATGCATTTGGACCTGTTGTCCAAACACCAAAGGGTGTAATATCTGTCAGATATAAATGAGTATTTATACGAAAGCGTAATGCAAAATGAAATTGTGTGGTATAATTTGTCGCACAAGGTTTCCTGTAGAAACCCGAGAATAGTTATGAGGAAACATATTTCCTTGGTATGAATGCAATCACATTCATATTTTTAATCGATTTGGTTATTACAAAAGGATTAGATATGCAGTTAATGAATGTGGTCCCTGCATATTTATAAGGATCATTAGATCATTACATATATAAAGATATACGATACTTGAAGCATTTAATCCAAGTACATTTAGGAGTATGTACTTTATAAAGCTTCAGAGATCTTTATATGGGTTAAAGCAATCCGGACGCATGCGGTATAATTGAATCAACGAGTATCTATTGAAAGAAGGATTTAAGAATAATCTTATATGCCCATATGTTTATCAGAATCCGGATTTGCCATTATTCCAGTTTACGTTGATGATTTACCTTGTTAGAACTCCTGAAGAGATTACAAGGGCTACTATAAATTCAAGGAATGCATTTGAAAAGGAAAGATCTTATTATTCAATTCATAGATGAGTTACAAGAATTTGAGACTTCTAGCCTCATCTCTCAAATCCATTTGCTCTTCATAAAGCAACATATCATCCTTATCTAAAGGATTAGGCAGTCGAAATGAAGAGGCAAGTAAGGATTTTAAATCCTTATTCTCCTGCTTTAAGTCTGCAATTTTTTTGTCAGACTCTTGAACGAGTCGTTGAAGTACAGAAACCTTCTCGTTAAGCTCCTCAATCTCACGATTTTTGGATTGTAATCGGTTGGAAAATCCGACAATAGAGGAGGAGTATCTGGTGCCGAGAGTCACCAGCTCATAAACAGCTTCACGATCTGACTTATTAGCCAGATCATTTGCTTGCTGCAACATGGCACCTGCGGAAGATGCAGGAACAACTTGTAATTGAGGCGAAGGATACCTCATATGTTGATCGTGAGAAATAGTAAAAGGAAATTGATGAGCCATTGGAAACTTGTAGAATAAGAATACAAATACAGATGAATTATAGATATGAGAAGAAGATTTGATGCGTACTAAATGAAGCTAAAGACGGTTCTTATAGAAATGGAAATAAGAACAAGACAAACCATCATCTCTTCAAATCTCACTTTACAAGATATGCTGGATGCATAATTTCAAAAGCCAGCGAGATTAATTACAGCTATCCCTATTTTCTTGTAAACGCTGAACCTCTGCCGTTAGCTGCTGTTGTTGACTTTGTATCTGAGCTCTTTCTCGTTCCAGCTCTTCTACTCGTGTTTTCAGGTCACGAGAATACCAGTCTACAAGTTTCTTCAGTTCCTTGTTTTCTTGTCTTAAATCTTTATTTTTTCTATCTTTAGTTGCAAGCGTTTGATGCAACTCAGATATTTGAGTTTTAAGATGATCAACCTCACTCGTTCTCGCCAATAGCCTTTGAGACATGGTTGTAAGAGAAGCAGCATATTGAGCACTGAGGGTTCTTGATGCTGCAACAATTTCAGGATCAGATTTACTAGAAAGATATATCTCTGCTCCTATCATGATGTTTACAGCCTCAGGAGAAAATATAAGTGGTTGAGGTATAAAAGGTTCATGGTTTAAATCTGGGACATTAGAATTTCTATCAGACATAATATCGTTCTGGATAAACAACAACTGAATCTATGAAGAATGCGAGATCTTTTTGCTGGAGTAAACCAATGGTAAAATTGGTTATATTTAAACAACAATCCGAAGCCTTCAAATCTCTTCAAGATCTCGTTTGTCCACAATGTCAAGCGGATTTGATTTTCTGCCGAACTGATAATATTAGACCTCAAAGCTTTTACAGCTTTTATCATACATAGATGGTTTCCAATGTTATTTCCGCCGTATATAAACAAGTTCTTCCTAATAACGCCGAATGAGGGGGAGAAAATTTTAGATGAAAATATTATCATACTCTCTCTAATGCATTATTTAGTTGGAGATCGTGTTTGAATTCTTAACTTGTTATATATACTGAAATCATATTTGTTTATTACTTGAAACACTAACGCATATTATCAGGGGGAGTTTAAGTATTACTGCAGGTATCAGATTTCTATTAAGTCTGTCAACCAGATATTATTTTTCATCTTCAAATCACTCAGAGATTATTGCAATTCATGAAACAAGTCGAGAGTATATTTGGCTGAGATCAATGACTCAACATATCCAAGAAAAGTGTGGTATTTTGATAGCTCAACAATTTTATACGAAGATAATGCTGCTTGTATCACTCAAATCAAAGGAGGATATATCAAAGATACGATCAAGTGATAATCTGGCAGATTTATTCACGAAGGCATCACCAACTGCGACATTCAAGAAAATTGTGCAGAATATTAAAATGTGAAGACTCAAAATCTATCGTCATGCACTTTCCAGGGGGAGTAAAAGTCCTGAAGACTTATGTTGATTGTACTCTTTTTCCTTCGCTAAGGTTTTATCCCACTGGGTTTTCCTTTGCAAGGTTTTAATGAGGCAATCTTAAAGCACTTGTGGATACATAAAGAGACTGTACTCTTTTTCCTTCGCCATTGGTTTTTCTTCCCACTGGGTTTTTCCTTGGCAAGGTTTTAACGAGGCAGATTCTTTATGGGTGGTCATTCAAGGGGGAGTGTTATGAATTGTAAATGAACGAACGAAACGGCGCCGCCCCCTGTCCCACCACTAAATTATGTGAATGACCCCACCACTATTATTTTAAAATCTGCATAGTGACTTGCATAGTGACTTGCATAGTAACTTGCATAGTAACTTCAACGCCTATAAATATGGGCTTCAGTTGTAATGAAATTTATAAGAAAATATAGAGAAAGAAGAAAGTTTCAGAGAGTTTCTTTTACATTTTTCTTGCAATAGTAGTAGTTTTCTTTTTAGTTTTATAACAATATATATATATTTAATTAATTAATTATAATTAAAAGGTTGATTTTCATTATAAATAATTTATTTTTATTACAAATAATTATTTTGATGTTAATTAATTAGTTATATATATCTATTTTTTTTAGTGGATGGATGTGTTTTGAGCATAATATTATTATGTTACACTATAATCTTATAGGTAATTGCACATTTACTTAAAAATGAGTTATTATCCTTCATCTATGAACAATATTTTAAAAAAAAAGTGAGAAAGAAACGTGTACTTTATCCCCCAATTATATATAGGTTATATAGCCAGTGATTTAGATATAAAAAAATTTAAAAAAAAAAGTCAGGAGGTTTTTGTAATTTCCTGTTGTACGTACTCTGAAAAATTGTTATGTTTCTATATTTCTTGTAGTTGCTTCACCAAAAAGAGTTGATTTTACTGGTTTTCTATCTCGTTAAGAAAATAACAATATCTCGATCCCCTTTGATCTTTTTCATTTTTTTCCTGGTTTTAGTATATTGTTATTTAGACTGTGAAGCATGAATACTTCTTCTTATTTACTAGCTAGTATCTCGAGTATCTGAGCTATAACTCTATTAATAAAAGGGAATTTTTAAAGCAGTGCAACAACCTCCTAGTTATATATATGCTTTTGGTATAGCTTGATGAGCTTTATCCATATCTATATAGGACTAAACCAAATAGCAAAAACTGCTTTAGAAGATATATTGTTAGACATTGGACCATGAAAATATAAGATTATTATAATGGAATTTAAAGGAATATCATAAAAAAGAAAATTTAATTACTAGTTAGAATTTAGAAAGACAAGTACTCTAAGTTGTTAAGGTCTAAAGGAAAAAACAGAGAAACTTTTACAACAATGCAACAATCCATATGTTTTGCGAAATAACTATTGTTTATAAATCCACATATTTTGAACTCTATTTTTTTTTTTTGTACTTTGATTAAAACAAGTTAGATCAAGTAAAATGTAAACCGCATGTTTTTAGAACTCTTATCACAATCAACAACAACAGAGTGAGAAAATGTTGATGGAGGAGGCAATACCCAAAACCAATCCCGGAGAGGAAGAATTCTCTAGCCCCAACTGCCAAACACTCTTTGTGATTATGAATGGGAACACATGCTGCAAATATATAAATTGTCGTTTCAAAAAGAAAATTTGAGAGATTGTCAGGGTTTACATTAAATATTCAAAGAATCAGACCCTTTCCGAACACGGGAAGAAAAATAGGTGGAGGCGGTGGGGTGGTGGCAGTTCACGGTAGAGCAGGTGAGAATGTGGGTTTTCATGCGATCACAACGGTGGAAAGTTCTTTGAGCGTTGAGTGGGGCAAAAAATCGAAAGGGGAGGGAATAAGGGAACTAATTTGCGCGTCTCATTAAAACACTTATTGCGGCGAACATATATCATTGCTAAAATTAGTATGTTCGTATGTAATAATCGAAAATGTTATTACTACGAAATGAATCGCTGTAATAAGGGAAAAAAAGTTTGCAGCGATATATTTCACCATAATATTCACTACACTCTATGCCAAAAGTGCCAGCCTCAAATATATATGAAAGATAAGTGGCGAATTGAGAATCGCTAGAAATATGAAGTTTACATAGCGAATTATTTTGTGGCAGATTGAAAATTGCCGGGAAAAGCAATTTTTTTTATAATGACACACAACTCCATTTTGATCTGTTCCTAACCTTGCATGTATTCATTAATCACGACATCTTCAATTTTTCATGGACTTTCACTTTCACTATGGAGGAGTGACGCGGATGACTTATCGATATTTTGATCGTTGAAAGTTTTTATAAAAATAAATTTATGGATGATATAGTTTGATGTAGTATATTAAGTTGTAAAGTTATTGTTATTATAAATTAATATGTTATACGAAATTTTCTTAATTTATAAATTTACTTTTATAAAATTTCTTTATAATTAATAACTATAACTCTTCTCCATCTTATAATACCTACGCACTTACATATATATCAAACTAGGGCATGCATAACAAGTTCATTTGCATGCAGGTCCTTCTCACACCCCCACAAGCTTGGGAGATTGGATGCCCATTTCGTTTTTGGAGCAAGCTCAACGCGGATATGGAATTAGAAAGATGCTCTAGGCAGTCACCTAATGCAAATGCGGGACAGTCGTCTGACAGTCCGGCATATTATAGTTAGTTTGGGAAATTTTAAAATTAATCTTCGGATTATTTGATTTTTTTATTATATATAAATAATAGGAAATAGCTTTCAAAACCGGAATTTTTATAGAATAGATAGTCAAAACTAATCAAAAAATAGATAGCTTTCAAAGCCTTATGCTTATTGGGTAGCTAGCTAATACTCGTGTAGCGAGGTTATTTGAGCGAAGATGATAACTAGGCATTTTTGTTCACTGTTAATAGACTTTTTTTTTTAAGCAAGTAATATCATTAAATTAGAAAAATCATACATGAGGAGGGGGTGGGGTTACTTGACAATTACCCTAAAACATTAAACAACAATACAAAAGAGATGAAAAAAAAAAGTGGCTTTATTTGGGATCAATTTGTTTATCCCTATCCAAACTTACCAAAGGACGCCATATTATAAAAAGATGAATAAAAGGTGTTCGTTGAAAAACGAACAAAACAAAAGGACCACTGTTGGTAGGATTGTAAATAGTCCGGTCCGGTCCAGAAAAACTATGAACCAGTTCCATTCGATCCAAAAGTTTTCCCACCCTGGATTGGACCGAACTCCTATTCAGTCTATACCGGTCCAGTCCAATTCGGTTCAGATTCGGTCCAAAAGCACATAATATGATTTAATAAGCTAAATTTAGCCCAAAATCCTACAATGATCAAATATATTTTTTGGCCCAAATTCAATTATTTTAACCCAACTTACGTATTTATCACATATTTAAACTAAAAAAAAATTAAAAAAACTTACTCTTGAAAAATGGTAAAAAAAAATAATTTAAATAAAAAAGTAGATAAAAAAAATCAATCCTTAAATAGAGGAGTTCTACAATAAATTCTAAATTTTCAAAAGTCCAAATAAAATAAAAAAGAAATTAAATAATAATAATAATAAAAAACTTATTACTTATAAGTTATTTATTTATTAGTAATTACTAATAGTCTATGGCTCTATATAAATATGTTATAATTTATATTTTTATACTACAACTATTATAATATATTAATATTATAAGGGCATATATTATATATTAATATATTATACTACATCTCTTAATAAATATTAATATTATATATTATTACTTATACAATATATTATATATAATATATATTTTTTTAATTATGTTATTCGGTCCAGTTTAGTCCAGCCGGTCCTGTCCTGTCTGGAAGGAGAAATCTCTTGGACAAGAACCAAACCAAAAGAGTTCGGTCCATAAAAAATTGTACCAAACCAAACTGTATCACACATAAGTCCAATCCGGTCCGGGACAATCGGTTTGGTTTGGTCCATCGATCCGAACCAAAATTCTTACACCCCTAACTGCTGGAAGTAGCGAGGATGGCGAATACACTGTTGCTCGGTGTCTAAAGCAAATTGATAGAAAAGTCCACAATCCCTCTTTCAAAATTACAGATTTGGGAAAACAATAAACAGGATAATTAGCAATCAGATTTGACAGGTCGATCAGATCCAGATGATATGGCGCCTCCGAAGCCGATAAAGACGCTTGTGGCATCCCAAACTCCAGATCACGATTGCGCATATTGCCAACGCGCCAAGCAGAATGGGGGTCCCCCTCTGCGAGTGTGTCGATCGACGGCTGGAGAGGCTATTGAGGTTGCGTGTGGTGGTCAGAGGTAGCCAAAACATAGTAGATCAGAGGTGACCAGTGCTATGGTGAAAAAACAGAGAAAATGATCAGAAAAGTAGACATAAAACAAAGAAAAATGACAGAAAGTAAACGGGAAGGAAGTGGAGGAGGTGGTTGGAGCCAAAACTCTAACCCACCTCTACCCATGGACGAGGAAGAAATCAGGAGGTTAGCCGTTGAAAATTGTTAGGTTTAAAAAGAAAATATTGCTAGGTTGTTTTTAATGGAAGAAATCAGACAACTTATTGTCAATGGACTTAACATCTGCATTTGGATATTGAAATGAGTTGAGTTGAATTGTAAACAGTAATATTTTGCAAGTCTCATTGAAATGGGGTTAACTTTTTTAAATTGTGATGTGTTTATATAGCTTTTTAGATTGAAATCATATGTGAAGTAAGTTAAGATGACTTTAATTTTTCTATGAAAAGTTAGAAAAGTTAGAAAAGTATTGAGTCATATTAATGATTAGTTTGAAATAAGTTGATTTTTGTTCAAAAAGCAAACACAACCTTAACATGTGATCTTATGATCCAAACCAGCTAATTACCTCTTGAAGTTGTTGTGACATCCTGGACTTTTGTGAAAAAACTAATTATCCATGATAGGATTGGATGAGTAATTCTTTTACTTATTTTAAGGTATTTAGAGCTTCAAAAAAAATGGAGAAGAGAGAAAGTCTTTTTAAAGAAAACCCTAAGTTTGGTAAATTTGGATCCTTTTATCTTGTTTAAAGTGTAATGGAATTTGGCCCAAGAGTTGGAACAAGGCCCAAAAAAGAGTCAAGAGGCCGGTCATGCTATGGTGTAGGCACCTAGGGACTTTTAATATTCTTTTGGACAAGTGGCAAGATAAGAGACAAGAGCTTTTGCCCTTCCAAGAAAGCTTCTATATGGGGAATACTAAAAGTTAGATTTTGTGAGGATTGAGACCATGCTAGATGTGTAGAGAGAGGTGGAGTGGGGAATTAGAAATGTCACATTGGAAATGATAAGTCACCCACACCCATCTCATACCAAGTGGCAAACTTAGATGCTAAGGTTTTGTGAGATACCCAAAGAGCCATTCTTAGATTTTTGTTCTAGGTTTAAGTTGAGGACTAAAATGGAAAATTTGAGGAAATTGAGTTTCTGATCTGGAGAGAGTGAGAGAGGAGCCGAAATTGCCTATTGAAAGTCCCATGCAAATCTCATTATTTTGGAAAGAATGAGAAGATTCTACTACCCTTATAAGAAGGTTCTATATAAGGGCTTGTTGAACATTTTGGAGTTTTTCCCCTACTATTTTGTCTCCTCACTTTCCCAGAGAGTCCCGGTTAGAGTATTCCCCTTTGTGCTCTCATTTTTTCCTTATTTTCTCGCTAGTCAAACACTCTTATTCGTGATCCTCTTGATTGTTTTTAGATGCGAATCTTTTAAAAACATCTTCTATAAGAGAGCTTCATTATGTCTGGCCCCATGAGGATGTACGTAAGCATCATGTGACCCTATTTTTGAAATACCATGCACGATTTTGAAAGGTTTATTCCCTCTAAAGTTTCAGCCCTAATGGTTTTTCATACACACATACATTTTCACGTAAAAACCAGGGTTCTAGTTATACTTACAATGAAACCCTAGATTTTATTAAGTTTTCAAATAAGGAAAAATCAAGTTTTTATAGATTAAACTATGTTTTAGAACAGAGAACAAAAACTAGGATTTATCTCTTGGAAGAGATTCGGCTCCAGGGTCTTTTCGAAGGAAAATAATGATTTTCTTGAAAACCGAACACCCTTTCTTTTCTAAGTTTCAAATCTAGGATTTCTTAAATTTAAATCTTAATTTTTCTCCTTGATTTGTTTTCATATTTTTTGCTTATATTTCTTGGATACTTTTGTAAGTATACTGTTAACTTAGAATTGATATTATTTATATAATGTGTGAATTTTTTTGCTATTTTGCTTATCTATTTGTTTGCTTGGTTATTTTCTATATTCTCTCAAGGATATGCAAAGGTTTGATCTAAGGATATATTGATGGATTAATGTTGATTATTTGAAGAATTATTGAGAGGTGTGATCTATAGAAATTTGACTTATGTGATTGGGTGGAAAAAATAATGATTTTTGGATAAAAAATGAGCATTTATTGGGACTTATAGTTTCGTTCATAACTAATATTGGGGTGAAAGCTAAGCTTTTGATTCATGAATGGAAGTATGATCCTTTTACTAAATTACTTCGGTGATTCATGAATTTAAATTCATTAATTTTCCTAGTATATGTTTTGAATACATGTATATTTAATAGTTTGAGATTGAATCATGATAGTTTGAGGAAAGAAGCAAAGTAATGGAGTACCTTAGGGTTCGACTATGGCATTTTGATTATGCTTTGGATATTGTTATATGGATGCATGAGTTGGAATGAAGGGGTGTGAGAAGCTAAGCCATTTTGAGGCTTGAAGGGGAGGGTTTGGCCAAGCTACTTGTTAAATTTTTAAAGTTAATTGATTATGTTTCCATGAAATGAAATATGTATGCATGTTCTATTGTTATCAAGCTATGATTCAAATATGCATGCTTCACATGTTCATGATTACATGATTACACGCTTGCATAAATAAGTCAAAGGTTGCATATAAATTTATGTCACATATTTTCATGTATTTGGGTCAATGATTTCAAAAGAAAAGATTATAGTGTTTTATAAGAATCTCAAAGGCTAGGATGAGAAAATGCCCTAATGAAACTCCCTATCCACTAAGAAGTGACTATAGTCAAGTGAAACTCCTAGGTTGACGAAATACAATTGACAGACCTTGAATGACTTCTATAGAAGGATTCCGGAGTAAAGTCACACTTAAACCTAATGGGTACTAAGGACGGTGAAGGCGAAATAAGTGAACTATAGTATAAGAATATGAACATGACGTAGTCACATCAACTAAAGGAGTCGTAGTGTGATGCGGTAACTAGCGAAAAATACATGGTGCATAGAGGAGCCGTGAGGTATCCATACAAGTATATAAAAGTCATGATAAGAATAAGGCTACGAGCTTATGAATGATATGAATCATATGAACAATATGAATGTTATGAAAAGATATGAATGATATGAATGTCATGAAAGATATGAAATATTATGAGCACGTGTTAAAGAAAAGTCAAAGAAGAATGAAGGTCTTTTACATAAAAGTGTATGATGCATAAGTCAAGTCATAAATCTCACGATTCATATTTCATACATTTGTTTGTATTTTCCTTTATATACATGTGATATCTATGCTATGTTATCTGTGTTCTTACTGAAATTTTTCAAAATCTTACTCTGGTAGTTTCCACTACCATTCTTTTCTCGGGATAATAGAAGTGATTGCATGTATAGATAGAGAAGTGTAAGAGGCCGCCTTCTAATAAGATTCAGGAGATCCTGAAGAGCCCTGAGAGCTCCTCGGAGTGCTCTGTATATGATAGGTTTGAGGAGGAGGTAGACTAGTTTTTATATGATAGGCTGTAGGAGATTGTTAGGTAGAACCAGCCATCACGCTTGAGGTTCCAAAATCGTAAGGTTGTTGTATAGTTTTGCACCTGAATGGTTCTTTGGCCCATGATGATATTTATGCCTCACCAACAGGGCCATATTGTCTACAGGCTCAATTTAAGTTTGGTCATCTTGCTTTTGGGTGATCGGGTAAAAGATGTGAAGATCGAACTCCCATTATGAAGGAAGAAGGTTCAATTTCTTTTAAAATATCAAACAATGTTTTGGTTTAAGTATTAAGTGTTTTGAATATGACTTCTCGCATTTTGCAAATTTAAGGTTTTATAACTATTTATTTTGAGCTGCAATTGCTTCATAAAGCTTTTGGAATGGTTGCACTAGTGATTACCATGTAATAATTGACATCATCTTATTATTTTGCCTATCTGGTTAGAAAAGACTTTTTTACTACAATATTTATTACACATTACTAGTAAACTAGGTGCATGCATTTTAACTTGTTATGAACGATGAGTATGTATCATTGTGTTACGTGTCTCAAGTTTACGTTAAATCTCAAGCGTGGGCTGGGAGCAACGACAGTTGCATTCTTCAATATCAATCTATTGCCAGTCCTTAATTAATTAATTGATATAACATCTACTTCTTATACCCACAAAGATGTATAGATTTTTTTAAAGTAAAAAGTCAAGGCCACATATTCAGTAATAGCCTCTATTTAAATTTTATCAATAAGTTATCACTTATGGTAGAAGAATACCGTGATAACAAGTAAAACATTTGAGAGTTTACAAAAAGAAAGGAAGAAAAAACAAAACCTCCCAAACACAAACCACCAAAAAAACAAAACAGACACAAATCTAAACAAGCCCGAGACAAGAACAAAAACATTTAAACATGCCTAATAAAAGAAAAACAAAAAGGAACAAACCTGCAAAAGTGAGATAAAAAGCCAGGAAAAACTGAAGATGCTGTTGAAGGCCGAAGAAACCATTTGACCTCTCATTGAATAATATTTTCGAAAAAAACCACAATCCCGTCTCAGCCAAATTAATTTCAAATGTAAGTCAACCCTAATTTTTCTAAACTAACAAGACCTCTAATATCACGAGGAAGACGTTGAGCATCTGAATAAATCATATCCACATCTTGCGGGCCAACTATCACTAAATAATTTGCCACTGAATTCCCTTCTCTGAAGTAGTGATTACAAGCAAAGTCAATTTTTGGTAATCTGACACAAATCAAATCCCAAGCTGACTTAGCAGATAATTCCCCATGCTTATCAGGGGTCCAAATCAACACATCCTCTAAATTTTACACCTCATGAAGAGTTAACATAACCTCATTGGCCAGTTGAGTCCCAATGAGTTTCTGAAGTTTATCAACATCCCAACTATTCTGAACCACCAAGTCCTTAATTCAGATATTAGGCTTCGGTACGTGCTCCACCCTTGTGTACAAAGGGCCAACATCCATAAATTTATCGTGCCAAAGAGAAACCTTTTCTTCACTCACTTTCCACTAGGAATTTTGTATCAACATTGTGATACCTTTCAATAAATTATTCCAAAAATGGGAACTAGACTGTCCCTCAGGAGACAAGTTAATATGATTGTTTCTCACATATTTAGCATGGAAAAATTTAGTCCAGAGAGAATCCTGAGTCAAAAGCTGCTAACCAAACTTAAGGAACAAAGCCTGTTGAACCTCTCCGAGGTCCTTGATACCTATACCCTCATCTTCTACTGGAGCACTGATTTTCTTTCAAACCTTCCATTTTCTTTTCCTTTTCCCATCCTCTTCAACCTAAAAGAAAAGTAGCAAACATGCAATTCAATTTCCTCTTCACTATCTTCGGCATTTGAACCACTGAAAGAAGGTGCAAAGACATGCTAAGTTAGGACATGGCGCAAAAGGATCAATTGACCACTTTGAGATAACAATCTATTTTTCCAACCCGCCAATTTCTTTGCAACTTTCTCCACAAGAGGACCAAAATGAGCGATCCTAAGCCTCCCATCAACAATAGGAGATCCTTAGTAGGTGAAAAGAAACTAACCCTGCATAAAACCAGTTTCAGCCAATATTTCTTTGGAGCAACTAAGTGGAAACCACTTAGACCAGAAAGCAGCAGACTTATCATAATTAATTCTTTGACTCGACCAAACCTTAGAAGTATAGAAGATCTCCATCAAGGACCTGACATTACATTTAGAAGCATTTTCTAACACCACAATATCATTCGCGTATAGGAGGTAAGGTATCATCAGAGCACTGGATGACAAACAAAACAATTTAATCTTCCCCTCCCTCACCTTATTAGAAATAATGTGAGATAAGAATTCCTAAATCAAAATGAAGAGGTAGGGGGACAAATGATTGCCTTGACGTAGAGATTTAAAGAAACCTTTGTATGTACTATTCATTATGATAGAAAATTACGGGGTGGAAACACAATTCCATATAAGGTTGTAAAAGGACTCTGGAATACCAAAAGCTCAAAGCAAAAGCATCAAAAACCTCCAATCCACCCTTTCATGAGCCCTGTTCATATAAATTTTTATGAGCAAATTCCCCCCTCTAGCCTTCTTGTGCAGCATTTTAATATTTTTTTAAGTCAAAGAAGTATTTTGAAATATACTAAACCCTTTACAAAGGCACCTTGCTCAAGAGAAATAATTTTATTTGTGACGTCCCCAAATTTTCCTTAAAATAAACACGGGAATAGAAGCGTCGGGATGCTAACAACACGGGTCAAGCACCCCCAATGTCAAGTGCTAAGTGTGTGAACACGTGACATGCATAAATAGCAGCAGCGGATATTTGAGGTCAATAATTAAGTACCAAAAATTTTAGAAATATTCTACAAACTAATTTAACACAAATTCTCCAACAGGAAATTTAATACAATCACCCGAAATACAAATTAAACGAATACATATTATAAAAAAGAGAAAATAATTTCTCAAGATAACCATTTATAATAACAGTACATCAACGGCGGAGCCGTCTCCTCAGGTTCAGCCTCTTCAAAATCTGCATCCAAAAAACTACGATGCCAGAAAAGACACCGTAGGTAAGTATAACCCAAACAAACCAAAAGACAGAAATACATTCATGCAACAACACTACACATGAACAGGACACCGTATGCATGTGACTTAAAATCATCATTCTCAAAATTAATAAAATAACCACACACGCCAAAATTCCATTTTGGCCCAACTAAAACTCCAGTAAAATCACCCATCATTTTTCTATAAAATGATGGCCATAAATCCATTAAAACCACAACCATTTTCCCAGAAAATGGTCCACGTAAAACCAATAATTAAAACCAGTCACTTTCCTAGAAAATGGCCTAAACATCCATTTTATTAATCATATGCACCATGATCTTCCCTAAGGACCATCCGCACACCCTGACTTTCATCATCACACCGAAGGTAACGACCACACATGTGACTTCGGAACGAGCGATGCCTAGCTAACTGCGCCCAGCACGTACCATGACCAGACATCCCCTAGCTCCCGCAAGCAGAGGAGCCACGGAGTCAGCACGAGAGCGTTACCATCCTGTCTGATCCCGTCGTCTCCCAGCGACGACCAATGGGACATCACTCAGTATATTCTACTCCCGAGTGACCAGAGGAGCTCCACCGAGATAATTCCCCATCCCGGCTTGGGATCGTGATACACATGCACCAGAAACCATAAACATAATGAAAACCCAGTTTCCATTTCCAACACATGAATATGCGTGTAAATATACAATGCAGATGACCATGCACCAAATAACCAATAACTAATAAATTCCAACAATAACCAACTACAATATTTGTTAATGCCAAAAATATATTTAAATCTTAAAGTTTATTTGGAAAATACTTACAGCGGGTAAAAGCGTAAATCCTCGAACAGACGCCACTCCGCAGCGCTCGTAGCGATCACTTGTACCTTAGGCTAGAGTGCTCGGTTTGACACCAAAATTTAGGGAGATACTCTTTGGAAGGTGAGGAATCTCATGGAGGTGGTGGTGTGGTGGCACAACCACCGGAAGGTGGCGGATCGGGCTCTAAAAGGGTGGAAACCCATTTTCGGGTTTGGGGTTGTACCGGGAAGGTGGAGCCACAGTTGGGGAAACTAAGCTAGGGGGTTGACCGGCTGGGTAAGGGGAGTGGTTTGGTGGTGGAGGTGAGATGCATGGATACCAGACAGCGGCTCGGCGAATATGGATCCGTTTAAGGACCCATTTAGGGTGGAGGGGTAAACGGCGGAGATGGGTGGTTTTGGGCGGTGGGTTATGCTTGCCAGAGGTTGGGGAGGTTGCTGGTAGGTCGCTGGTGTCAAGGGGTGGCCGGAAAATGCAAGAGAAGCCAAGAATTCATTTTCGGGTACGGGGTTGTGCAGGGCGGTGGGGTGGCCGGAGATGATACCATCGGTGCCGGTGGACTCGCCGGCGTGTGGGGAAGGCTGTGGGCTGGGTGGTGTCGCCGGTGGGTGGCTGACGGCGGCCCTGGGTGGAGATGAGAGAATTGGCGAGAGAGAGGAGAGAATAGGGGCTCACGGGTCTGGGCCAAATTCGTGAGGAAGAAAAGTAAAGAAAAAGAAGAAAAAGAAGAAAAAGAAAAGAAAAAAAAAGAAAAGGAAAAAGAAAAAAAAAAGAAAAAAGACTAACTAGAAAAAAGAACACAATAATTTAAATAAAAGCCGACTTGAATTACTACAATTTAATATCAATAAAATAAAATATTTAAAACCCAACAATAAACCAATTTAATTTAAAGAACAATTTAAATATAAAACACTAATTAATATTAATAAAGCACGTCAAATAAAATCGCATAATAAAATAAAGGAATTTAATTCTAATTATTAAAATAATTACCTCACATTAAAATTAATAAGAAAAGCAACGTAACTCAACATTTAATTATAAAAACAACATAAAACTAACATTTACTAACGAATAGCTCAAATAAATATTTTAAACAAATAAAATAAAACCAATAATATTATTAAAATAAATTAAAATAATTAATATCAAATATAAAATAACATGTAAAAATATATGTAAATCTGAAATCTTACATTGTTAAGGACTGAAGTCAAACGATTGACCAGCAATTTTGCAAATACTTTATAAATCACGTTACAGAGGCTTATCATTCGAAAAAGTTGTGGGATTAGGTACCTTCGAAATAAGCACAACGAATGAAGAAGAGTACGAACGAGGCAAAATGATACCTTGGAAAAACTCCTTCGCCGCCGCCATGATGTAAGCTAAATTAACACACTTTCATTGATCTCCATGAAAAGATACTCTTGCTTTCACATAACCAATTTAGAGCTTGTAAAAGGAGATCATTCACGTACGTTCTTGCTTTCGCCGCCGTATAGATATTTAAGTACTGGCCATGAAGATGAAAGTACTAACACCAATATTGATCAATATTGAAGGGAAAATGTTTTCGCTCAAAGTTACTTGAGTGTTTTAATTCTTTTAATTTTACTTTATTATTATTTAGTGATTAAAGAACCGAGTATTAGTAAAGTAGTATACTTTTTTAAAATTTTTCTCAACGACTAAAGAAGTTATAAAAATTCTTGAAAGATGATAAAAAAGAATAAGTAGTATAAATTTGTGCTAGTGATAATCCCCTTTATTGGATTTTAACCGATGACTTACACTAGGCGGCCTGCTAGCTAGCACCACCCTATTGATAAGTAAATGCTACTTATTAAACCCACTCCCCCCCTCCCCCCAAAGTTACCAATTAAGAAATATATTTTAATTTTTTTTATTTAGTGACTAAATAGTAACTATTAGTAAAATTTTATTTTCTTGGATGCTATGAGTTGATTAAGGAAGCAAAATAAAAGGACCCTCTCTTCTCCCTCGCTCAAACTCTAGTTTTCAGTTAGGAAAAGCGTCGTCGAGGGATGGGAGCTTCGGCTCCTCCCTCCTCAACTCTCCTCTTCGTTTCTATTCTCTATCTTCTTTATTTTTGTTTGGCTTTTTAGTTTTCTTCGCTTCTCTTGCTTCTCCCTCTTGCTCCTCTTTTCTCCCATTCCTTCTCCTGCGATTGCCCCTTTTTTGGTTTCTTTTTGCAGAAACACCAGCAACAACTTTTTGGTTCCTAGAGTTTGTAAGTGAGTGGATACTAGAGTAAGGTTGCGAATGACGTCATGTCTGAAGTCCAATAGTGTTCAACTCAAGCCATGCAAGGCATCGATTTATCAATTGGAGGTAGTTTTTCGTCGTTTAAAGTTGTGCGTGAGGCATACACGCGATCTGAAGCAGGTTGTTTATTTGCCCACGTGCTACCTCGATAATGGTTTTTTGTCGCCACGCGCAACTTTGCTAAAACTAGGGCATTCGGCTACTTCATACATTCTCATGCACCACCCTCAAAGGGGGCACATGCACTCCATGCACAGCCACAATTCTTCTGGTTGTCTAATTTCAGTTTCCTCCAAGGATGAAAACTAGATCCATGTCCATGTGATTTTATTTTCTTATGTATTTTTTTTTCTGTTTTCTATATCTCTTTAATTTAATAAAAAATAAAAAATATGTTGTTTCTAGGACTTTTGGTCTTTAGAGTGTATCCCTAATCCGTCTTTAAACGGATACGAGGTTGGTTGTTTTGTTTATTTGGTTTTAACTCTGTCTTGGATAGAGTTTGACTGTCTCTCAGATGATGTTTTGGAGAGATTTACAGTCAGAACTAGACTATATCAGTCACTTTTAGTACAGTTGAGAGTTATTAATCATTATTTAGTTGGCTTATAATATATTTTTTTAAATATAATTGTAATGCTCGTTATTAATGAATGTAGTTTATTTTATTTAAAAAAATAATAATAAATAAATTATTAATGAATCGACAGTAATATTATATATTTTTCAGCAAAATTATCTATTAAAGATGATCAGAAATTATTTCATAAAAATAAATTATTAGTCGATATGATTTGATATATTATGATAGATATTTTAAAGATAAAAATAATTTTATAATTTAAAAATATTATATTAAATTAAATTAATTTTTACAAAAAATATTTTATTGCTAGACAAATAATCAGTACTCATGTCAGGATAAAGCATATAATCTCCTGTATATCTATCATATCACGAATCCCACTCTGCAGACTATCACACTGACTCATATGACAGCCTCTTTGTATCGCTAGGCACGTTGATCTCTCATTATTCGTGCATAATGATGGGTATATATATTATATTTTTTTATCTTCTTTTAAGGACACGTTACAAAAAAATTATTTATTTATAATTATTTATTTATTTATTAAAATAATTATTTTTCATTAAAATTAATATATTTTAATTATAAATAATCATTATAACTATAAATAATTCAATATACATACTCATTTTTTTTATAATAATAATTTTTCACCTATAATTTGTTCGTTTAAGGGATTGTTTCATATAAAATTTGACTTTCAATCCATCTTATTTTATTGTTATATTTGTTTCTTAGATTTTTATAAAAAATATAATAAATAAATATTATTTTTTAAATAAAAATCATATTAATGAAAAATAATATTCAAAAATATTAATATTTTACTCAATTTTCATATTACTTTATTTCATTTTATCTCAATTTACCATATCAATCTTTCGTTGCATCTTTTACGCAAATACAATTTTTAATTTTGATCTGAGAATAGAAAATACCTATAAAATTAAATACAATACGATATGGATTAAAGAAAAAGTGGGAGAGGAGAATTCGTATTATAAAAAAATTATTTATTTGTAATTATTTATTTTTAATAAAATAATTATTTTCAATCAAAATGAGTTTGTTTTTATTTTAAATAATTGATTAAAAATACTATTTTTCTTGTAATGTACCATATATACTATAATTTTTTTTTTGAAAGTATGTATTTTAATTTGATGGACTGGTTGATCGACCAATTTTTTCAACTTTGTTTGGGATCAGTACATACGTAGTGGCCAACACGAATTGAACGATCGATCTACGTAGGAATTAGTCGATCGATAGACTAAGCTTTCTTGTCAACATGACTCGATCTATTATAAAAAAATGAGTATTTATAAAGAATTTTTGTAATAATAATAATTATTTATAATGAAAATAAATTTATTTTAATAAAAAATAATTATTTTAACAAAAAATAATTTATCATAAATAAACAACTCTTATAATGATATCTCACCCATTAGTAGAAAAGCTTTCACCATTGATGCACATTATGGTGGTACCATGCATAGCCAAAAGATATTTCTCTCTCTCGGTCTAATCAATTTCAATCCTGGCTTCTATACTCGCCAAAGTTGCAAAACACCCAAAAACCTTATTTTCGATCATATATACAATGGCACTGACGCGTGCTGACTTTCTAACCAAGCCGTGATCTTATTGAAATATTCAATTAATTAAAGTTTTTTTTTTTTTTTGTTTGTTACAAGTGGTTCCTTTTCTTCCTCCATTTTTGCAACCAATAAAAATAGAAAATTCATTGAGAGTACTCGTATGACTTTCGATCATATATATAATGGCATATGAAATTTTCGTATTATTCCTAATTATAATCGTTCGGCTCACCAAAAACATTTAACACGGTTAGTAACCAATAATATCATATATGAAACACAAATTATAATTGATCACGAAGAAAAATTCAATAAAGATTTTTTCAATGCAAAAATTTTACGAAACAATCAAACTTATGAAAAATTAATTTTATTAGAATGAGATATTACAAGTAAATTTTTTTGATTACAAAATCTTTGTGATTAGATTATCTTACTTGACAAGATAAATAACCCTTTGTCTTTTACTATTGTAGTAATCACAACTTCTGACAATTTTTAACTCATTGTCTTTCCTCTTAGAATCTCTACTTATTAAACACGAATACTCAAACTCTCTCTAAGAGTATGCTTACACTCAATCCTTAAGGAATGAGTATCTCGAAAATTCTTCTCTTGAGAATTTTCTCTCACACGGATACTTAAAATCCTCTTTAGGCTTCAAGTTCTCAACAATACTTGAAAGTATTTTTGAAGTGTTGCTTCCAGTGTGTTTACCAAAACTTCAGCTGAACCCTTCCTTAAATAAGCAATGTAATGATTGAGTTGGATTAGGATTCTGCTAACACTTTTATCCGGTTACCTAGTCTGTTACGCTGCTAACAGCTTACAAACATGTCGAGCTGGAACATTTCTACTAGATTTTTTTGAGTTCAAATATGCTTTGATCTCTTTATTTAAATCTTGCATATTGATCTCTTGATCTCTTGATCTTATTAGCTGATTTCCCAACTTGAACATCTATTTAGAACTCTTGAATCTCTTATCTTTAAATTTAAAAGTTACAAGATATGAGTTATATTACAAAAAAAATTCTTATCCTTTTGGAAACCCTTAGAGTTCTATTTAAAATTACATTCATCTAATATTCAATTTAAACTCAAAGCATCTAATCCTAGCCAATCCAAAATTACATTTATAGCATAGACACGTTCAGACTTTTTAACCAAGCCGTGATCATCTTATTGAAGTCATTAATGAAAAACTTTTTTAGGGTTACAATTAGTGGTTCCTAGCTTCTTCCATCCTTTTTGTAATCAATAAAGATAGTGTAAGAAAAGGGTACCCATAGTGGGCACCCCTTCACCTTCTCTTAGGGGTTATAAAGTGGCTATTTTATAATACTTGATGGCTGGCCATTAAGAGCTAGCGGCTATTTCATGAGACTTGATGGCTGGCCATTAAGAGCTAGCGGCTATTTCATGAGACTTGATGGCTGGCCATTAAGAGCTAGCGGCTATTTCATGAGACTTGATGGCTGGCCATTAAGAGCTAGCCAGGGGTTGCAGTTAGAAAGACTATATGCTAGTCCTTCCCCTCTTGTGGATGTCACTCGAGGCATCACGTATAGAAATCTCTCTCAAAGTAGTTCTTTCTAGTTTCGGCATTTAGGATGTGGAACTTGTGTGCATAGTTTTAAATGTCGTATCATATTAGTCGATATGGTCAAAATATGTTGTACCAGCCAGTTGTTCGGTATAGAAATAGGTCTATTTCAAACAATATCCAAATATTTCGTTCTAATGCTTTGACCGGCACATTTACCGATATGATATTCAAAACATTGCTTGTGAGCGTTACTCTGATATTATCATGTAGGACACTCCATCATGACTGTGAGGATATCAGATAAACAATAGCGCTGGAGAATCAATCGAACAATTGCAATAGGTCCGAGATATCGATAAGATAATATCACTTTAAGTATGCAATCTGATCTTGTTTTTCTAACAGATAGAAGACTATACAACATTTGCATCTTAATTCGGACTCATGTATCATTATCACATGACTTAAAGTGTAATGCTAGTGGAAACCACTGATTGATATTGTTTTATTTTTAAATTGAAGAAAAGTAAAAAAAAAAAAAAAAAAAAAAAATCGAAAAGACAGTTTTCACACATTTTAAGATTAAGATCATGTCAGCTAGCTGAACATAAAAGGTTTTGCCCCAATTGTGTGCGCTTCCAGCCAACATTCCGCAAAAAGATTCTCAGCTTTTGGTTGGATCCAGAATTGCACAAATATTAGCTAATCAAGATGATAAACCCCCACCCCATGTGTTAAAGGTCCCCATTGCATTTTGTTTGATGCTCGAGTTCTTGTCTTTGCTTTTGTTTCTTTCATTTCCACTTTGTATTTTTTAATCTTTGGTTCTCTTCCAACTCCGCCCACATTAGGTAACATTATGTTGTAAAGGCCAGGGCGGGTACCAAAACCCATGTGATGATGATCTTGTGCTCTTTTTCGGCCACAATGAGGGTGAAACTTAAGTCTCTACATGGTGGGCCTCTGGCCTCGTGCTATATACAAAGAAGTTTAGAAACTGTGCCCAATTTCACGTTACCCCTCGTGGGTATATCGTAATCATCCTTGGGACGTCGATAGTGAACAATCGACACGTACGTACCTGACATTTAATTTAGTGAGTAATTTTGGTACAATCGAATAGTAAATGAGTACTTTTTGCTGATCAAGAAACTGTTGCATGGGGACCAAATTATAACCTAAAACAAAAGTTCAAGTTTCTTGCGTCGTACGCGAAAAGTTCATTAATCAGAAGAAAGTATATATATATATATATATATATAATATATCAAGAAAATATCGATTCGACAATCAAGTTTGGAGAGAAAAATAATGTCAAATGAATATTATTAATTTGTCCCAAAAATATCCCAAGTTAATAATCATCCATATATCAATAGAAAGTACCTATAATTTCATTTTCTAATTATCCATCCAGTCAAACGCAGCTAATCGAGGACAAAAGTCCATTACTGCTAATGTGCTGGTCAACTAAGGAAATACAGCTGAAGCAGTAGTAATATTTAATTATATTATATCTTTTTGTCTCTCTCTCTCTTCTCTCCCACAAAGACACATTATACACACATTTTATATAATATTAATAACATGAAGCCCATTATTCTCGCATAAAAGCAATCAAGAGCATGTTGGTAGTGGAAGTACTAGCTATTATATTAATCATATAGATCTCATATCCTATCATACACAAGTAATCTATTGGATATCATGCGTACTCTATATATATATATATATATATATATATATATATATAATATCTAAATAGAATTTTAACACTTTGATTGACAATATATATATATATATGAGAAGATTGGGAGCATGTGTTAGATACGCACTTAGTCCACCCACTCACATGCTTCACCAACAGAATCATATGGGAATATAGGCCACTTAGCACTACTTCTTACTACTGGGGTAGTATGTACTAGTGTCAGTCATTCACAGTCAAGTCTCAATCCAAGGGAGCTTATTTTTGACTAAGTTGGAGCCCGAGCTTTTTGACTACTGCCCCTAAGCTTCTTTTCTCAATTTCATATCGGGGGACTCGTAATCATTGTTTTTAATTCATCTAGTCGGTGAAGACGGTGATTTTTTTTTATCTATGATTGTGCTTGAATTAAGGAACTTCTATGCATCACATTAATGCTTACTTTTCTTTGTTTCTGATTTCTTGAGTACTTATCTAATTTATTGCAACTTTGAATCCTCATTAATATCAGTACGTACGTACGTACGTACTTCACAACCAGAAGTCTTTTAGAGCCCCTCGAATATTGGATCGTGATTCATAATGCTTGCTTTTGGTGCAGCATTGGGAGCAATCAGTCAAGCTGCAGTATTAACTTTGTTGTTGGAAAGCAAGTAATTAGAATCGTGTACATATATACTCGATCGGTCAAGGCCGTAACCATGAAAGATAAGATCACATTATAAAGCAAAGTTCGAGAAACACCAAGTTCCTTTCCAATGAAAATATTGTAAATATGTATATTAAAAAAGAAGTCATTATTGTACGTATAAAGAAAAGAAAGAAGAAAGAATTATTATTAGAATCAGAGATGAACTGTAGCGTATTTGGATAATGATACTCAGCTGGATGATCAGCTCAATTATTGAAGCAAACATGCATGGACCCAACTCATCATTCATACCCTACTAATCAGGTACAATCGTTTCAGGTCATGGCTATCTAGTCATTGTTGCGGCTGCTAGCGGCGGCGCTGCCACCATTATATTTCATGATAGGCTGCTATATAAGTTGCATGGGTGCCATTGGCGCCACCATTCGGCTAGAATATTCAAGGGATGTTTTACTGTATTTTTCATTCATTTAATTCTCAATCAAAAACTCTATACGCAATACTCATGATTTTTGTGTATTTCTTATACACTTTATTGATGTGATTGGCTGCATTAATTTTTTAATATAAAAGAATTGATTCATCCAATCATATGATTAATGGAATGCCCAAAAAGTATGCAAAAGTGATTGAATTCTTTTTTCCAATAAAAATAACAAATTTGCATCCCATTTGTCGTGCAAAACAAGAAGTTAAGCTGGAAGGATTTAAGTACACAAACCATTTTCTTCTTTTGGTTAATTTTTTAGTTGTTTTTTAAGCCATGAAACTACATAACAAAAACGAATTTAGATAGTAAAATGAGATAATGATTTGTAAATAATTGTGAGATTATTGATTGAAATGAGTTGAGAACCTCTGTATCCAAACGGACCCGCTAGTTTTGCTTTCACATACTTTGAAACTCGATAATATTGTTTTTATATGTGCTTTCACTTGATATCGTTGTAATTATGTATAAGCTTGATGATAGCATATATAATTGTCTGCAAGACCGTGCAGATCATAGGTCGTTTTTTTTAACCAGTATTGACACAGACACAAAAATTATAAATTAAGGAATTGATTCCATACATGCCAAGAATACGGACTATTCTCATTTTAATTTAGATCAATGCTGCGAGCTCGAGCATGATGCATGCCCGCCCAAGTACTGTGTACTGATCCTATGGTCTAGAATCTCTCCGATTCTCACCCAAAACCTAAAATTAGTAAGAATTACACATAGAAAGATAATATATATATATATATACACAACAAAATAAATTTGGAAAAATAAATCCGAGAAATTTCCAAAGCATTGTATTGTGACCCTAGAAGTTGATGTTGCAGTTGAGGAATTATTATTATTGTAATTATTATCATGATTATAAATTTGTACAACATGAACTATTTGCTTGGTGGCAGAAATAGCTTATTTTCAAAAGTTCATAAAGTATATTTGGCATTTAATTGATGCTTTCCTTGAATCATCATACTCGAGGCTCTTGTTATTGTGGTCTACATCTCATGCAGAGCAAGCAGGTGAAGTTTATCCAGGCTGCAAAATAAAGGTAACAAAATTTGTAAGAAATTCCCACATAAATACCACACCAATTTGTACAATCCAACCGTTAACCTTCAAATGGAATATGTATAGTTTTCAAATATTCCATATCACGTTAAGAAAATTGTACGAATTAAATAAAAATTTTCCACGAAATCACAGGACTTAAGGAGCATAAATAATTTCATGGGCCAATCAGGGCTAGCTGCTTTAACTTGGTACAGCCCGGCCTTTGATATAAGTAGCTCTGTCTGGGCTTAAAGTTTCATTAAGGAACTTCAGAAAATCCACAACGAATAATTAGTTTAAAGTATTTTCTTTCTGTTCAGCCTCTTACCACACATGCGTGGACATCGTTACACCCACAAAGCAGCTCCCCATTAAGAGTGTCCACAGCTTGAAATGTTCCCCCTCCCTCACTTTTCTGCATAAAAATTAAAATTACCAACATAAAAAATCCAAACCTTATCAACTCTTTTTGTGTGTATATTCTGGCACTTGATCAATGTTTTTTCTTTCTTTTCTCGTGGTAATTAGTACTGCAGAGGAAGAGAATCATCCGCTTTCCATATACGGCTGTCCGTTTAAGGAAAAAGATCAAGAATATGATTTTTTTTTTTCGGGTCTCACTCTCAGCCTTTAATGTTGGGCATTTTTAAGAAACAATTATGGATGAAAGTAAATCAGAGATACCCTGTAAAAATCAACGGCAACAAAGTTAGCCCACCGGTTGCCGGCGGAAGCAAAACAAGTATGGAGCATGTTAATGAGATCCGCCGAGTTATGTCCGCATGCTTGTAGATCAACCGGAACACTTGGAAAATAGTTCACCAATACCAGACTTAGTGTTGTCATTAAGCGGTGATGATTCTGCCCGATTGCCACAATTTCCTGCGTGCATTCCACCATCTCCATCTGCAAAAGAAAAAGATCAAGATCTATATATACATAAACATACAGGAAAAGAAAATTTTAGTTCTTACACTGATTTTCAACCATGTAGTTCCACTGGTAAGCAATGCCTTCACTTTGTTCCTTTGACCTAACCGATGTGAATACAAGAAGCCTTTGGTTTTTAGCAACCATGTCACTGACTAGGGGCCAATCTCCGCCATTGTTTGGCATATTTGTCACCGGAAACCAATATTTAATCAATCCGGCATTGGTGAAAACCTTTGTCAGGCCATTTGGGGTTTGAACATAGTCTTCTAAAATCAATGTCACAATTTCTTCTGGGTTTGCTGATAAAAAAGCTTCTATTTCCTTCAGTGTAAGTATAGCGGGCATATTCATGATACATAATTTCTTTTTTTTAAGAAATAAGTTATATTTAGATGAGCAGCAAAAGTATAATAAAATTATTTTTACAAACAGTTGTACTAGCTCGATTAGTACATCAAAGAACGAAGGTATATATAATTCAACGTCGTTATAAGTTCTTCATAAGGGAAAAGAGTGGGCGTACAAACGCAGTAAAGTCAAGGCAGTTTCCGCCAAAAGAATGGCACAACCATACATCTCCTTGAAAATCGTATGTATGTAGCATTAAGGCGCGAACTCCATCCTACAAACAAACAACGTTAACGAAGGGCTCCAAGCCTCCAAGCGTTGCGAAAAATGTATTTGTTATAAAAATGCTGTGGTTTGCATAGTGATCATACATTTAGTTGTTGAGTGACATTGTCTTCTTGATTCGTAATGAAGGGAATCCGAGGAACTCCTGTGTGAGATGGCTCTCCCTCGATAGCAAAGGCATTATGAGTTGTCAAGAACGCATATTTATTGAGAGGAAGAGAATTGTTCTGTTCAGGAGAAAATGAATTAAAAACAAAAGAATTAATGAATGCATGATCATGTATTTGTGGATCAGTGTGAAACCAATTATGATCAGAAGTTGATAGGTTTTGGGTTGAGATCATTAAGAAATCAAACATTTGCAGCCTGAAAAAGGTCTAAAAATAATCTGATGTTTGTATGAGGGAGAAAGTTTGAGATTACGAGGAGCTTGAATTGGTTTGTAGTGGTTGATCTAACGCATCTAGAGCCTGAAAATCCTTGGGGGCAAGAGAAACAATACAGTCCTGTTTCACAATCTCCGTCGGATGAACATGGGTCCAGCAGCTGCACAATATTGATCAAAAGTATCCATACTAGTAGCTAGTTATATGGTGCTTCATCATTAAAACTAAAAAAACATGATCATTTTTTAGTGATTGTAGCATAAAAATTAAGGGTAAAGTCGAACCTTGCATTCTCCATTGGAGCAAGATCTGGCGGCACTGAAAAAGAATGAAGCTGCTGCGATCAAAAGCAAGTTTGGCCAAAGACCCATTTGGGAGAAGTGGAAAAATAGTACACAGAGAATCCAAAGGGTTATAGTTGTGTCAGTGCGTGTATGGAGGTGTTCCTTGCCAAGAACAAAAAACAAAAACAGTATGCGTTTCCTCAGTTTTGGCGGATAAATCAAAGGAGATTCGAAATAATAACTTTCACGAGGTATTAAAAAAGGAAGGTATTTAATTTATAGAATATACTGATGATCATCAGAAGAAACAAAGATGGGAACATTGGGGTACTTGGCTATGCAATCGAGACAATTACTTTTGGATAAATGTAGGGGTGAAAAATTGGAAAACCGGCCTGGATCAGGACGAATCGAATGGAAATTTCTGGTTTTGTGCCGTTCTAATCTGGTTTCAGTTTCAAAAAATAAAAAATCAATTAGAATCGGTCCGGTTTCAATTCTGAACATTTTAGCACTAGACCAGACCAAATCAGACTTGTTCTATTTACCTTTTTTTTTAAGAATTATTATTATATATAATAATATAAGTTATATTTAGATATAAAATAATGTTGTAATAATTTATATAATGAAAATGTAATCTTAATTGAAATTGTAGTTTATTTTAATGTAGTTTATTTTTATAGAGCAATTTTATTTAATAACAATTTTTTTAATATAGATTTTTTTATATATATATATAACAGATTTTTTTACTATAAAAGATTTTGAAATCAGTATTTTTTTGAAAGATTTGCTTTTATAAAATTACATTTTATTAAAACCGAAATTAATAAAACTGGTACTACCGGTTTAGGAGTATTAGCGAAGCATAATCGGTTTTAAGAATTACAAAACCGGTACCAGTTTGATTATTAATTTTATTAAAAACTGGATCGAATCGAACCAGTTACACCCTTGATAAATGTTTGGTTAAAACGAAGTTTACGGCTTGACGTTTGGGCAAGATGATTATCAGTTTTGGTACTGTCGATTTGCATCAATTCGTGATAAAGTGCCATGAATGCTGGCTTCAAAGTGATCAATAATCATATGCCTGGACATTGATCATTATTCTTGGAGTACTTGTCTTATTTATCTAGGATTTTTGCAAATTTTGTTATTAATTAATTAATATGTCTCTTCAAAAGTTCCTTCTCAAGAAAATTATCATTGTGGTGATGCGTTAATAAGTGATAGGAAATTTAAAGGGCTGAAACTGTTAAGGAAATCCAGGGAAAGAGAAAAATGAGAATAGAGCAAAGAATACTCTAATCGACTCAAAAAATAGAAATAAATTTTGAATTTTCACAAATACCATTTCATTGATATAAGTTGTGACTTTTGATAAAAAAATATCATTTCTTCAAATAAATTGTGACTTTTCACAAGTATCATTTCATTTAAATATGTTAAGGATAAAGTTGAAGTTGATATTCAAAATGAAACCAACCAAGATAAGATGGAGTAGCCCGTAGTCTATCATGATTGTATCGATTGAGTTTGTTATTTGTTATGTTTGAATTGTTTTGTTTTTATCTTATCATTCCGTTATTAATTCCACCGAATGTAATCATGTTAAATTTCTCTATTAATAAGAATATCACCACATGGCATTTGTGTGGTTGTATTTTCATCATGAGCCATGACGGTAAGGGGATATTCATGTGGTTGACGTTAATATCTCTTTGAATCTCGTCAGACTCTTCCTCTTGATACACATTGGGCTCGCTATCATTATCCCCATCAGATTGGTCATCCACTTGTGGAATGTCATAAACATTTCTACATGTGATCTTCTGTACAACATGCCATGCCCCAAGAAACTGGGTGTCTTTTAGGTAATACACTTGTGACGCTTGGCATGGCAATACGAAGGGATCATCCCTATACCATGTTCTGGACTTGTTGACACTAGTGACATGCTCTTTTACACATATCTCTCGATTGGTATCACCAACATAAAACTAATTGCAACTAAACAATCATACATGCCGCCAACCCATGTACCGCACCTCTAATATCTCATTCAGAATGCCATAGAAGTCAACCATAATACCCTGATGCTCACTGGTAACACAAACACCACTATTTTGTGTCCTACGATTCAGTTCCCTTTGTCTTGAATAAAACTAAATATTGTTCATTATACACTCGGTATATGAACCTACCCAAGAGTAAGGATTACATGCTATTGCGTAGAGATCATTAGATACTTTTTCAGCATCGATAGCACGTAGTGCTTGGATCTAAAATTAGAGAAGGCGAGAAGAGATCATATGGTTTTGAGAAATAAAATGTTATAATAAAGTAATAAACAAACGAATTAAAAATGATTGACCAAGAGCATTTTACACGTTTCCTAAACCATGATGGGAATTCAACTTCATGCCTCCTTTCAAAGTTAGATGTGCTTTGCTCCTTCAAGATATCCAAGTGCTCCCTATAATGAAAGCATTTAAAAATTAATGTTACCAATGAACCATAATATTAGTAGTTAAATACTAAAGTACAATACTTATCGTTACTTACTACAAATATTGCTCAATCTCTTCACAATTGTTGAGAGCATACCATATTGCAATCCAAAATAGTCGCTTCTCTAGTTCAATAGGAGTTGAAGCCCCGAGTGTGCAGACTTTTTGTGAAAAAATTGAGAAAGAGGAACTATCGGATGTTTCCACCCCCACATCAATGTTTCGGTCTAGTTGGGTGAATCTAGTTGGTATATCATGCAAATACATCGACGAAAAATCTAAACATTCAACATGAATATATGCATCTGCAATAGATCCTTTAGGCCTAGCCTTGTTTTTAATGTAATGCTTAAATTTTCCCAAATACCTCTTAAAAGGATACATCCACCGGTATTGAACAAATCCTACAAGCAATAACTCACGAGGTAAATGAAGAGCTAGATGAACCATTATGTCAAAAAAAAATGGTGGAAAAATCATTTCCATCTTGCAAAGAATGAGGGCAATGTCAATCTGAAGACATTTCATTATTTCTTTCTGACAAGTCCGTGCACATAATTCTCTAAAAAATGTGCTTAGTTCTATCAATGCGAGACGTGTGTTATGTCTTAAGTACCCTCCAATTGTAGCTGTCAATAATCTTTGTAGAAATATGTGAGAATCATGGCTTTTCATACCCGATATTTTACACTCACTAACGTTAACACATTGTGAAATGTTAGATGCCAACCCATCGGGTAATTTAACATTTTTAATCCATGCACAAAATTGTTTCCTTTCCTCACCATGTAGCATGAAATATCCATGAGGGATTACAACTTGGTCACTAACTTTTGTCAAATATAGATCTCTTATTATCCCGAGTTCAGCCAAATCCCTTCGGGCATTGACACTGTCTTTTGTTTTACTTGGGATATTCATTAAGGTACCCAAGACATTATCACAAATATTTTTTTTTCAACGTACATTACATCGAGATTATGTCTAAGTTTCATCGATAACCAATACGGCAAATGAAAGAATATACTCTACTCCTCTGGATTTCGCTTCCTCCGCTTAGTACCTTTTCCAAAATCGACATGACCAATGTTATTTAATTGTTGCAATATATCTTCTGTCGAAGGATGTGTAGGTGGCATTCGGTGATCCTCTTTCCATTAAATAAATTCTTTTTGCTTCGCCATATATGACCTATTGGAAGGAAACAAAAATGACCTATATAACAATGCTTACGACCATGTCTCAGCCACAAAGATTTTGTATCCGAATTGCAACAAGGACAAGCCAACTTTCCCTTAGTGCTCCATCCGGAGAGGTTATCATATGCAGGAAAATAATTTATTGTCCATAATAGAGCTGCATGCAATTGAAACAGATGGCCCACCATGGCATCATGTGTCTCAACCCCATCTTCCCACAACTAAAGTAGTTCATCAACTAAAGGGTGTAAGTAAACATCAATTTCGTTTCTAGGTGACTTAGGTCCAGGAATTAACGTAGATAGCATAAAGAATGAATATGTCATACATAACCATGGCAGTAAATTATATGGAACTAGAATCATTGGTCATATGCTGTATGGTTTTGCCATATTATTGAATGAATTGAACCCATCACTAGCAAGATTGAGCCTCACATTCCTTGGATCCTCTGCAAACCAATGATGTTCATTGTCAAATGTGGTCCACACCTCCGACTCCGCAGGATGCCGCAAAGTGTTTTCATCATGAATCCTTTTAGCTTGATGCCACCTCATTGCTACAACAGTTTTTTTTGGGACATAAATAGCCTCTGCAATCTTGGCTTTAATGGAAAGTATCGCATGACCTTTTGCGGGATTGGTCGTTTAGATGGTGCGGATGACAACCATTTAGATGCACCACACTTAGGGCACTCTTGCTTGTTTACATGTTCCTTCCAAAATATTAAGTAATTATTTGGGCAGACATGTATTTTGATGTTTCTAAATCCTAACCCTCGATCTAAGGAGCGAGCCTCATTGAATGAGTTTGGCAAGAGCAATTCGGGAAAAGATGTCTTCAAAAGTTGTAGCAACATGTCAAAGGACTTTACACTCCACCCGCCTATTGTTTTGATATGGAGCAACTTCACAATAAATGATAGTTTTGAAAAACTTTTGCAGCCCTCGTAAAGTGGACGACGAGCATTTTCCAATAACTGCTCAAAAGTGGAAGGTTGCATTTGAGGTTCAGAAGTGCTCGTTCCCATAGTGCGTGCAGTCAAGTCATCATCAAGGTCTATGACCCTTACAGCATAAAAGTCACCCAACATGTCGTTGATGTCATCAATGTAACCATCCTGACCAAGATCGTGATCGTCTTCATCCTTAAATTGTTCAGTAATGGGGTCTTCCTCTCCATGAAATATCCAATCAGTGTAGTTTGGATCAATGCCCGTCACAAATAAGTGTCATTCTACCTCACTTATAGGTCAAATTATTACGACATCAACGACATGGACATTTGATATTGTTCCTTCCTAGAACATGGGCTCGAGCCATTATGAGGAATTGCTTAACCCCTTCATCATATTTCCTTGACCTATATCTATCAGCAATATGCATCCAACTTTTGTCCATCTGAAAAGAATTTAATAATAGAAGTAAGGCTTTTGTGGATCTATTCAATTTCAATGGTACCAATGAAATTGGGTATGGCATACATTATCTAACAAAACTACCAACGCAGCCATAACAAAAGTCCTCTCGTCATCCATATACGAGATCTAAGGTGATATTAGTTTGCATGTTGTAATGCCCTATATATGCCCCTTCCAATATGCCGACCATGTGCGATGGTCAAATTATGTGAAAGTTTTTGCCTTAAATCAACAATGTAGTGGCATTTTTGCATATCCTAGTTGCAATCTTTCTTGGAATTTAAGAGCATAAAGATGAAAAAAGAGCGGAATTTGAACATTCATGTATACCCATTTCCATATATGTGATTTGTCATTGCAAACATCATTAAAAGCAATTAAGGAATTGTAATATCTAATCCCATACCCAACAAAACGGAGGAAAGTTTGATTTACAAAATATATCATTTGATAATGTTAATTTGGGCCCCTTAATCATTGTGATTTAATTAATGTTGGTACACATTAAGATGGAAAATAATCATAGTCTTAAACAAAGGAAGTAAAAAGGCTGCGCCACTTGGGTTTAGACACAATAGCTACATAAAACACTATCTAAATTCACGACAGATATTTTATGCATAACCAATTATTCAATAGGTTGTAATCCAGTAGATATTCCCAATGTAGTGCTAACCCAGTGAAATGGTTGTACCTATGTGATTAAATTGGATAACTCAACAATCAGCTATATAAATTGAGTCATCCTAATTTAATTGCAAAAAAAATTTTAAATAACAAAAAGTTTTAAGAGCCCCAGTGTTAGGATCCTTGTATTATACCCATCTTATAATTCTTGATTTCCCATATACGAATCACTCTGGTCAAAACACAGTGGACATATCCATCTAATTGCATCACCAACCAAACACATCACAATATACAAAATAAATTATAATAATAGTGGGCGAGATAAATGGAGAGAGGGGGTTTGCGGGGACAATAAATTCATGGCAAATCACTGGCAAAATATTTTGTTTTGCAACTAGACAGTTGTGGGGTAGAGAAAATGACCTTCAGGACTTCAAATTCCTAGAACAATTTCAAGCTATTGTTGCTGTGATGTAGGTAGAAAGAGAGAGATAGAGAGATCAGAGAAAGGAACAAATAAATTAGACCCAAATCATGATGTTGCTGTGAGAGATAGAGAGATCAATAAAGACAGGAATGAGATGGTTTAAGCATTGATCAGGCACTTGCACGCAATGGCAACAGCGACAGCGTGGTAGCAACGGCGATGACGAGGCAAAGGGGCGGCCATGGGATCCAACCGTGTGATCGATCGCGATAGAGAGGAGAGTTTTTCAAGGGTTTTAGATCATGAGGTTGGGGATAAAAATAGACGGAGTTTGTTTTATACATAAACTCACATTTTTCTCGCCCAAATTCGCTGCAATGAGTTATTTCGTGTAAATTTATTGTGTCGGGCATCAATATTGCCGTTATAAAATCATCTGTTGCCACAATAATGCTTTGGCATCTCCATTAATAACGAAGACATAATCTTCACCACAAAAGAAATTTATTATGACTTTTTTGTGAGCAACACAAATAGATGGACTGTTAGAGCTAATTTGGTCCATGACATACATCGATGAAAATAAATTGGTCGCAAATAGTGGATTCTTTTGTAGTGATTTAATACAAAATTTATGTAGAACAAAGCTATTAATTACACCAACAATCACAACAAACAAAAAAAAGGGAATGCATGTAAAAATCTTTGTAAAATGTCTCCTTAGTCTAGTAATATATATAATATATGCTTTTATATGAAATTGCTAAATGTTGATTTATGGTTGTTCACTTAGCAATATTTTTTCACTTTGGATGCTTTTGTTAATACATTTACTGTCTACAAATTTACAATCATAATGCTTTTCTTAATTTGATTGACCAGTTGTTTGCAATAATTTCAGGTTTTTTGTAAATGGAAAGTTCAGTGAATTTAATGCGAGCTCCTCGGTCGAGGGCCTGGTTATCTCTAACCCTAACCTTACCCCAGGTGCCCCTACTACTACCACTACTACTATCACTACCCCTATCCCTATTCCTACTCTGGTTGAGAAACCTACAACTATCACTACTCTTAGCCTTAATCCATCAACTTGCCTTGCCCTCAAGTCTAACAAGAAAACTCCATCCATAATTTGGGCTCATGTCACCAAAATAGAGGGTGGGGGCCCAAATGACCCAAAAGTCAAGTGCAACTATTTTGGTAAAATTTATGGATGTCACTACAAGGATACAACACTTTTCAAATAAAGTTGCACTTAGAGGATCAATGTAAGAAATCTCTAATTTTGAAATTATTAGTAGAGAAGAGCCAATCTAAGCTTGAAGTTGGCTTGAAAAAAATGGATGAGGGGAGTAGTGGTGAATTGGCATTAAAGGGGTACACGACTATGATCCTAACGAGACTAGGGCACACTTAGCTCGCATAATCGTTATAGATGAGATGCCTTTCAAAGTGGTAGATGGAAAAGGGTTTCAAGCCTATTCTAGGTACTTGGAACCAAGGTTTAGTATTCTTTCTTGTTATACAGTGGCAAGAGATGCTAGAAAACTTTACTGCTCAGAAAAGGAGAACTTGAGGGGTTTATTGGCGGGGGAGACTTTTTGTCTTATAATTGATTGTTGGACTTCTTGCAATAATATTGATTTCATGTGTATAACCGTGAATTGAGTTGATGGGGTTTAAACATCATAAGAAGACCCTCAAATTTTGTCAAACTACTAATCACAAAGCTGAGACGATAGGAAAGGTCTTAGAGGCCGCTGTAAAAGAGTGGGAGTTAACACGGATTTTCACTTGCATGGTAATAATGTCGTGGCTAATGATGTCACAATGGGACATCTTAACACTCTCCTAAATAATGCGAGTAAAACGGTTTCGGGTGGGAATTATTTGCATGTGCGGTGTGCAGCACATATTTTTAATTTGATTGTGGGTGATAACTTGGCAAAACTTGATGACTCGGTTGCTCGGGTTAGGACTACTATGAGGTGGATGAGATCTTCTCCTGCTAGATTGAAGAAGTTTAAAGTTGCTACGAAGACTTTGGGCATAACATGTAATAATGGTCTTTGCCCTAATTTGTTTACAAGGTGAAACTCAACCTTTTTGATGTTGGAGGCGGCCCAGAAGTATAAGTTGGCATTTGATATATTGAGTAATGAAGACATTCAATATGTCAAGTATTTTGATCAAAACTTGGGACACCTTATATTTGATGATTGGGAGGTGATGGCGATTTTTGTAATGTTTCTGACTATTTTTTATGATGTTATAAAAGGTTTTATCTAGTTTTTTGTATCCCATGGCACATCAATTTTGTCAACAAATTGCCAAGACGAAAGAAGAATTAGATGATATTGCAGCGAATAGTAACACCACATTGCAGGAGATGTATAGGACGATAATGAAAAAAATCGACAAGTATTGGGGGGAAGACTTTGATAAAACCAACACATTGTTATATGTAGTCGTTGTCCTTGACCCAAGGTTTAAGGTGGATGGTATGGTATTTGGGTTGACTGATGCCATTGGCAAGGTTTGCGTGGAGTCTGTTGCATCTCAAACTTGAAAAACACTAGTAAGATTATTTGATGAGTTTATCATCATGGAAGGTGAAAGTACTATTATTGCAGCACCTATAGGTACCCCCCTCACCAGCTGCAGATGTCGAGCGTGGGAAAAAACATAGAATGGACTGTGATGACAAGATGGAGACGACCCTCTTGGCCGTGACACGTTCCACTACAGATCAGTCAGAGGTAGGCATATATTTGGCATTGAATCTTCATCCCTTTGTACGAGATTTTGATATATTAGTTTGGTAGAAGATGGAAGTCTCTAAATACTCCGTGCTTTCAAAGATTACCTGTAGTATTTTGGCCATCCTGATTAGTACAGTAGCCTCTAAGTCGGCCTTCAACATTAGAGGACGCGTATTAGATCAGTTCATTCTCACAGAAGTCAAAGTATTGCCAACGACCCAAATTCACAACAACTTTTCAAACTTCAAAGTCCAATCAATGACTCCAATCACCAATGTTGAATCTTTAATCTTATGATATTGTAAATTGTAATGTTAAATTATTAATAGTTAATAATTATAGCATAATTTGCAATTTTCTATGATTAATTTGTATTACTGTAAATTTGTAATAGCTAAGTCTATTATTTTAAGTTTTACTGTTTTAGACTTTTAGTGATGTTTTTTTTAAATGACTTTAGACTTTAGTAATGATTATTACTTAGCATTTAATATATTAATATTTTTTTAATGTGTGATTAAATCAGGGTTGATGATTTTTTGGGTAAAAAATGGCATAGAAAATTGATTTGGATCGAAAATGGCCAAAAAATGTGAAATGGGCCAAGGCCCTATAGGGTGGCTGTAGGGGGCAGGTGGATGGACCTCCACCCCTACTACCCCACTACGGGGCGGGGTTCACCCCTAGCTCTACTCTATAACGTGCAAGAGTGACGTTATCAATATTTTTTGCTAATTTCAAACCTTTGTTGAACGTTAATTTAATTACAAAATAAAATCAGTTTAATCTAACTGGGTTGGTGAATTTTGTTCCCTATCCTCATTCCTTACATCTCTTGGCATCTCTCATCATCGATCTTGTCCTTAGACTCATCAACAAAATGGTGTCATTGAACGTAAACATCGTTATATTGTTGAGACTGGATTGGCTCTCTTAACCCATAGTCATGTCCCACTCAAATATTGGGATGATACGTTTGCCATGGCTTGTTATTTAATAAATCGAATGTTATCTGTCATCTCTTACAACCAATCCCCCTTCACTTGTCTCTTCAAATGCGATCCCGACTACTCCTTCCTCCATGTCTTTAGTTGTGCTTGCTGGCCTAACCTACGACCATATAATCATCACAAACTACAATCTTGGTCTATCTGTTGTGTCTTCCTTGGGTATAGTCTCCACCATAAAGGCTATCGCTGTCTCATTCCCATCACTGGTAAAATCATTATCTCCCACGATGTAGTCTTTGAAGAGTCTGTTTTTCCATTCAAACTTGTGTCACCCCCTCAAACTCCAAGAGAGTCCCCCTTGGCACCCTTTGTTATACCCACCATCTGGCCCATTTCTTACACACCCAATGTAGAAGGATGTCTTTCGATTATGCCGAGCTCTCCACAAGATTCAAGCAACCCATCCCATCAAGACCATTCAACCCTCTATCCCTTGATCAACACCCCTGCACCTTGCTCCCTTACCGCATCGCCACTCCCAACAAATCTCAACCCCTTCGACCAACCGAACACTTCACCAGTCTTACCTAACCTCCAACCCCATCATACCATGATCATTGGATCAAAGAATAATATCACCAAATCTAAATCCACACAGATGGGACTATCCGATACCCATTCCCTAAAACCCTCCTTACTGAAACCAAATCTGTCATGATTGACTCTTGCTATTCCAATGCAGTCAAACATCCTTAATGCCGCCATGCCATGAACCAAGAATTTGATGTCTTTCTAAAAGATGGTACTTGGACTCTAGTACCACCTACGGCTGCCTGAAACATCATTGGTTCAAAATGGGTTATCAGATTAAAAGAAAAGTAAATTGTGATGTGGAATGCTATAAGGCTCGTTCAGTAGCCAAGGGCTACTTTTAGTAAGTAGGTGTTAATTTCTCTGACAACTATAGCCAAGTGATCAAACTCACAATGGTAAGAACAGTCTTATCCATTGCTATTTCTTCAAGTTGGGAGATTAGACAAATTGATGTGAAACTTTCTAAAGAGGTCTTTATGACTCAACCTCAAGGGTATGTTCACCCTTAATTCCCACATCATGTTTGTAAGTTCATGTATGTAACTTGCAAAAGGGCTTATATGGCCTAAAACAAATCCCCTGGGCTTGGTTCTCACGCCTCAGTAATCGCCTCCTTGCCCTAGGCTTTCATGAATCACGTTCTGATACTTCTCTATTTATTCATACACCATCCAAGATCACCATGTATATTCTTATTTATGTCGGCGACATTTCGATCACCTACTCTCACAAACAAGCCATTGATGATTTATTGAAGACTTTGCTTGGTGACTTTGCATGGTGACTTGGCAATAGATCGGGCAATCTAAATATTTTCTTGGGAAGTGAGGCAATTTACTTTAATGGGCAGCTCTTATTATCTCAGCAATGATATATCATGGACATACTCCAAAAAAGAAAAATGCATGAGGCGAAACCAATCAGTACTCTTATGGCTACCTCCACCAACCTAAGTACATTTGACAGTAAGGATTTGATTGATCCCACCTTATTTCGCAGTACAGTTGGAGCTTTACGATGTTTATCAGTCACTCGGCCGGACATAGCATTTACAGTTAACAAGTTACCTCAATTCATGCACAAACCACAACTATCTCATTGGTAGGCCGTAAAACATCTTCTTCCGTATCTTAAACAAACAATCCGTTATAGTTTTTCATTCAATAAGTCAACCACCACTACTCTTCAAGCATTTTCTGATGCTAATTGGGCAGATTCTCGTGATGATAGGTGCTCAACTGGAGTTTATTGTGTGTTCGTAGGACCAAATCTTATCTCATGGAGTTGCAAAAAGCAAGCCACTGTAGCTTGATCAAGTACTGAAACTGAATATAAAGCGCTTGCTAATACCGCGGCTGAACTTAAATGGCTTCAATCTCTATTACATGAACTAGGCTTTAAAGCCTCCTCTCCTCCTATTTTATGGTGTGACAACATAGGCACTACTTATTTATCATCAAATCCAATTTTTCATGCTCGCACAAAGTATGAGGAAATTGATTTTCACTTTGTGCGTGATATGGTAGTCAAGAAACTCATTGAAGTCAAATTCTTATCTTCAAAAGATCAACTCACAAACATTTTTAAGAAACTTCTTTCATTATTTCGGTTTGCAACACTTCATTCCAAGCTCAATGTAGTTTCCACTTCATTAGACTTATGGCGGCGTGTTAAGGATAAAGTTGAAGTTGATATTCAAAATGAAACCAACCAAGATAAGATGGAGTAGCCCGTAGTCTATTATGACTGTACCGATTGAGTTTCTTATTTGTTATGTTTGAATTGTTTTGTTTTTATCTTATCATTCCATTATTAATTCCACTTAATGTAATCATGTTAATTTTCTCTATTAATAAGAACATCATCACACGGCATTTGTGTGGTTGTATTTTCCTCAACAATATAAGTTGTGACTTTTCACGAGTATCCTTTCATTTGGAAACAAGAATTGGTAGCTCAACCGTTGTCATTTTTGTTTAATAATTTTGAAATTACTTTGATTTTTTTGATTCGATTAATTATTAGCAAGTTTTGTTTGTTTAGGCAATTGTAATTATTCTGTAATATTTCATACACAACAAAATTTTAAATGACATGAAAAATGACACACTAAAATTGCTAAAATAAGTACATAAAAAATATACCTTAAAAAATTTCTAAAGAAAAAATAAAAAAATATGTATTTAAAAAAAAAATAATCTTAATACAAATACTTAGAAAATCTAAAAAACTAAAAAATAGATCCAAAATATATTAAAAAAATTCTAAAAGAGTAAAAGCGTGAAGATTAAAAACCTAATGACCAAACAAATTTTCAGACATAATCATTAGTTGTTTTTCTTTTCTTTTCTATATTAAAAATCTAAGAAAAAAAATTTACAAATAATTCTTCCTCTTCATAACTTTTGCACATAAAAAAATACTTATTCTTCTTCAAAAAATTTAATGTCACAATCTTCAAAGATTAAATGAAAAAAATTATCAATCACTAAAGACACCAAGTATTTTTCCAAATATGTTCCTATGAAGAATTACTTCATATTAATAAATTATGAATGGAAGTTGCAACAAAAAGATAAGAAATGAAATTTTTTTAGAGAGCTTAAGGTGTCCTACCTCACATAAAAATGGTTGGGATATGAGAAATGATTACTACATGTTAAGACACAGCTTGCTGATCTGGAAAATGACAATGCGTCCTCCTCAGCCTGCAAGACAAGTTCTAAAGATGACCTGGAAATGAGGTGCACCAACTGCTTGGACTCAGCCGAATATACTCAATGCTAGAATCCTCCAGGATCTTTTGCGTCTGACAAATACTATCAACATGTATCAATTACTTGCTTTTAGTTGTTATTCATTTAGTGTATAAAAAGTTGTAAATGTGTTGGACTGTAATACTAGAGTGAAAAATAGAAACATTACTTTTTCAATGAGAAAAGGGACACTTGTTTGCATAACTTTCTGTTTCTTGTTATGGTCTTTAGAGCTCAGTAAGGCCAACGCCTATTATTCATCTTCTTTCCCTTTTTTTTTTCTCTTCTCCTGCCACTCTTACTGTTCACCCATGGAGTCCCCTGTTATAACCACATATTCAGTGGTTCTCCTTCCCCCAGCACTACCTTTCTCTATCATTAGTTATGCCCCTCATTTCGTTACCATCAAGCTGTCCACAGACAACTATTTATTGTGGAAAGCCCAAATGGTCTCATTCCTTAAAGGGAATCACTTGTTCGGTTATATGGATGGTTCCATCCTGTCACCGCCAACCACTCTCAACAATGCTTTGAACCCAGCTTATCATAGCTGGGCTTTGCAAAATCAGTTGATAGTGTCCATACGCTATGCGTCTCTGTCTCCAAATGTGTGAGCCTAGATCCTCGAGTGCTCTACTTCGAGTGAAATCTAGACTTCGTTACACAATACATATGCTGCTCAGTCCAATGCCCACATCATTCAGACCCAATATCAACTCGCATCTCTGAAAAAGGGGTCTAAGAATATCACAGAATACTATCGTCGGGCCAAAGCTCTCTCTACCTCCCTTAGTGCCGTTGGTGAGCCTCTACCATCCTCTCAGTTCATCTCCTCTCTTCTAGCCGGCTTGGGCACTGAATACGAGTCCATTGTAACCCCTATAACCACACGACCTGAGCCCCTTTCTTCTCACCAAATCCTCGGATATCTTCTAAATCATGAGTCTAGATTGGCTTATCAATCCACCAACCTCCTGTTGGGTAGTTCCTTAGAAGCCTATGCTACTGTTTAACCTCCCACTCCTTCAGACTCTTCTTCTCGAAGTCGCTCTCGGGGTGGACGGTGTCGTGTCCATGGCCGTGGCATCCTTCCGAATCCAGCACCTCAGTATTTCTCTCACCCTCCCTCTAATTGTCCAGTGTGCCAACTCTATCAAAAGGCGAGTCATACGGCTGTTAAATGCTATTACCGATATGATTAGGCCTTTCAGTCTCCTCCCTCGCCCTCTCTCACTACAAACTTCACTGCCATGCCGAATGCTCTCTCTCCTCCAAACACTTGGTTCCCTGATACGGTGGCTATGAACCACTTCACCTCCAAGTTTGCAAATTTAAATATGGAGTCTACTGCTTATCACGGGTTTGAACAAATCAGCATCGATGACGGATCGACACTTCCAATCCAGCATACTGGTTTTGCACAATTCACTACTCCTACTGGCAAATATATTCTTAACCAACTTGTACATGTTCCTCTGGTTACAAAAAATCTCCTTTCTGTACGTCAATTCTTCCTGGATAATTCTATGTTTTTTTAGTTTCACTCTTCTTGTTTTTTTGTAAAGGATTTATGAACTCAGGAGGCGCTCCTTCAAGGTCTCATTAGAAATGGTCTCTATGTCCTGCCGCTGCCATCTGTAAGTCAACCATCAGCATCCTCCACCATCATTTCTCCACAAGCTTTTCTTGGTGAACGTGTCTCAGCTCAAACCTAGCATGCTTGCCTCGGTCATCCGCCTACTCGTGTCGCTTCCTTCACTCTTCACCAGTTTCATCCTCTTGTTCATAATAAAATCATCAATCAAGTTTGCTCTGCGTGCTCACAGGCAAAAGCACATGTTCTACCCTATACATCCTCACTGTCTCGATCTTACAAGCCATTTCAATTATTGTTCTTAGACGTTTGGGGACTAGCACCTATGCTCTCCTCAAACAGTTGTCGCTTTTATTTATCTATTGTTGATGATTTCTCAAAATACATTTGGTTTTTTCCTTTACAATCTAAGTCCAATGTTTCAACTATTTTTGTGGCCTTTCTGTGTTATGTTGTTAACACATTCTCTATGAAGGTTGTTTCGGTCCAATCAAATTGGGGAGGTGACTTACGTCTTCTCCGTCCCACACTCCGGTCGCTGGGCATTACACATCGTCTTACCTGTCCCTACTCACATGAACAAAATGACAGTATTGAGCGACGTCATTGCCATATAGTTGAGACTGGACTTACTCTCCTTGCTCTTGCTTCCATTCCACAAAAATATTAGTATGAAGCGTTTCAAACGGCTGTTTACCTTATCAATCGCCTGCCCGCACCTATCCTAAGTACAAATCCCCCTATGAATTTCTCTTTCATGTTTCACTTGACCACAAATTCTTGCGTGCATTTGGAATGGCATGTTAGCCAAATCTTTGCCCTTTTAACAAACACAAAATGGATTATCGCTCTCAACTTTGTGTCTTTATGGGGTATAGTCCTAATCACAAAGGATATGTTTGTCACATATACTATTGGGTCGGGTCTATATCTCAAGGGACGTTAAATTTGATGAGTCTCAATTTCCTTTTCACTCTAACTCATTTGGTTTTGAGCCCACTACCATCACTATGACACAAGCCTCATCCAATCCACTTCCTTTACTCCAACCTGCTATGTCGCCACCCACACCCCATTCGGCCTCTAGAAATGAGCATACCTTTTTTCAGCCCACATCCATTCCGGCCTCACAAAACTTAGCCCCATCCCATTCGGCCTCACTCAATCCTACCCCTGGTCCATCTCACTCTCCCACTCACTTAACACATTCCCTATGTGACTCACTCTCGAATCCCACTCCCTTTGTATCGACGCCTCCTTCTACTTCAAACCCTAATCCCACCATCTCAAACCCTACGATGCCGCAACACTCTTCCTCATCTTGCTGCCCCATGGCCACTCGGGCTCAACACAACACTCGCCGCCCCCTTGTCCGAACTGACAGCACCGTGCCATGGCCCCCCAAAAAATCTGGCCCTCCATCACAACGCTCACTCTCTCTCACGGTCTTCTTCGACAATATCCCCGAGGAACCCTTGTACTATACCGAAGCCTCTCGATTCCCTGAGTGGTGTGTGGCCATGGCCTTAGAATTCCAAGCCTTGCTACACAACTAGACTTGGAACCTTGTCCCTCCATCACCTTCCTATAATCTTCTTGGCTGTAAGTGGGTTCTCAAGTCCAATCATCAGGCTGATGGCACCCTTGAACTCCATAAGGCTCGCCTTGTGGCCAAAGGGTATCACCAATAGCCCGACCTAGACTATTCCGAGATCTTTAGTCCGGTCATTAAGCCTATTACAATCTGCCTTTTATTCTCTCTTGCTGTGTCTTACAGATGGTTGTTACATCAATTGGACATTTAGACTTCTTCTTGCATGGAGACCTTGAGGAAGACGTCTATATGTAGTGGCCTCCTGGATTTGTCAATCCCGACTTCCCTCATCATGTGTGTAAGTTGAAAAAATGAATCTATGGGTTAAAGTAAGCTCTTAGGGCTTGGCTTGCCAAACTTACAGATCGATTGCTATCTCTCAGTTTTCATAGTTCCCGATCTGATACTTCCTTGTTTATTATGCACATTGATTATCATTGCATTTATGTTTTAATTTATGTTGATGATATTGTTGTGACTAGTTCTGATTCAAAATTTATTTCTGAATTTGTCTCAGCCTTGAGCTCGTATTTCCCTGTCAAGGACTTCGGTCCCCTTCATTATTTCCTAGGCATTGAGGTCTCTCGAAACTCAAAGGGTCTTTACCTGTCTCAGTCTAAATACATTTCGAATCTACTTGTTAGAACCAAGATGCAAGAGTCCAAACCAGTGTCTACATCATTATCTACTTTTGACAAACTCACGGCTTTAGATGGGCCTTCTTTTGAAGATCCCCATTTTTACCGAAGTATTGTTGGCAGCTTGCAGTATCTCTCACTTACCCACCCTGATCTTTCCTTTGCAGTCAATAAAGTCTATTAGTTTATGCACTATCCTTGCCAACAACATTGGCAAGCTATCAAACGCATTTTACGTTATCTTAATCTCACAAAAAATCTTGGTCTCTTCCTTTCCTCTTCCTCTCCTATTCAGTTGTCTGCCTTCTCTGATGCTGATTGAGCAGACTGTCTTGATGATCGTAGATCCACTGGTGGATTTTGCATCTACTTTGATAATTATCTTATTTCTTGGGGCTCTAATAAACAGCCAAACATTGCTAGGTCCTCCACTAAAGCTGAGTACAAGGCGATGGCAAACACAACTTGTGAACTTCTTTGGTTACAAGTTTTACTTCATGAATTTGGGCTTTTTCTTCCCAACCTGCCCACCTTGTGGTGTGACAACTTAGGTGCCACATATCTTTTAGCTAATCCCATCCTACACTCACACACCAAACATGTGGAATTGGATTATCATTTTGTTAGTTGGGAGCGTGTGGCAGCAAAATTTCTCACTGTTTCCTTTATCTCTACCGAAGATCAAATAACTGATATTTTTACAAAGTCTCTTTCTATAGCTCGCTTTTCACAACTTCGATCAAGCCTCACTATCTGTCCAGTGGTGCTTGAATCGCCAGAGAATGTTAAGACACAACTTGCTGATCTGGAGAATGACCATGCCACCTTTTCAGCCTGCAAGACAAGTTCTAAAGATGACTTGGAAAGGACGTGCACCAATAGCTTGGACTCAGCTGAATATACTCAATGCTAGAATCTTCCAAAATCTTTTGCGTCTGACAAATACCATCAACATGTATCAATTACTTGCTTTCAGTTGTTATTCATTTCGTGTAGAAAAAGCTACAAATGTGTTTGACTATGATAGTAGAGTGAAAAACAGAAATATTACTATGTGAATGAGAAAGGGGACACTTTACCTTGGCATTCTGCCAAACAACTTGTCTGCATAGCTTTCTATTTCTTGTTACTGCATCTTAGCAAATTAAGAGTGCAAGATACTCACCAGACTGAATATATATATATATTTTTCCAGCACTTGTGAAGTGAGAAAGAAAATTCCTTTAGTTATCCGAAAGCATCCTCTTTTTGCAGGAGTTATCTGATCTGTGGTATCAATTGTTCATTCTTGAAATAATTTTAGTTCATATATTCGTAAAACTAGTAAATGATTCTAATAAATAAATTTGTTAAGAAAGAGAACAAAAAACTAAACACATCACTACGAATATTGAACATATCACCCCAGTAAATGTACCGGAAGTTCTGAACCCCTCCCTTTTTTTGTTTGAAGGAGCTCACCCTTGGATTTTAATTTTATTTTTGTTGATTTGGAAACATTGTATGTAAACCCTACCATTGTAATTTTTGTTTCAAAATTTTGTTTATATTTTGATTCTGTTAATTTGAATAATTATAAGTTTGTTGTGTTTGTTTAGGCGATAGTAATTATTCTGAATCTTTCATACACAACAGAATTTTAATGAGAAGAGAAATAGCACACTTAAATTGCTAAAATAATTACAATCATATACCTAAAAAAAAATCTCAAAAGAGAATATAAAAAAATAATGAAAAATCTTTAAAAATAATAGAAATTCAAATGCCTAAAAAATTTAACAAAACTAAAAAATAAATCCAAAATCAATTAAAAACATTTAAAAAAAAGTAAAACTGTAATGATTATAAACTTAAAAAACAAACAAGTTTTCAAACATAATCATTCTTTGTTTTTCTTTTCTTCTTCTAAATTAAAAATCCAAAAAGTAAATAAGTTTACAAATAATTCTTGCAGTTCATAGCCTTCTGCATGCACATATAAAATACTCGTTGTTCTTCAAAAATTTTCACGTAAGTATCTTTAAAGATTAAACAAAAAAAGAATTATCAATTACCAAACACATCAAGAATTTCACCAAACATGTGCCTGTGAAAAATTACATTATATTAGCAAATTATAAATGGAAGATGTAATAGTGAAGATTGAGTGGCGCATCTATATTAATGATCACTTCATATTAGCAAATTAATATAGGTGCACTCACCAGTGACTAAATATCTTTTTCGGTACTTATGAAGCGAGAAAGAAGAGTACTCGTTTAGTTATTAAAACCATGCTCTCTTTACAGGACTTATCACTACATTTATTGAGAAGTAAATGATTCTAATAAATAATCTTGTTAAGAAAGAAAGCAAAAAATTGACCAGATCACTACATTCAACATGATATCACCAATATTTCAGAAGCTTTGAACCGCTCCCTCTTTTATTAGCAGGAACTCACCCCTAGATTTTAATTTTATTTTTGTTCATTAGGAAACATGGTATGTAAGCTCTACCTTTGTCTTTTTTGTTTAATAATTTTGTTCTTCTTTTGATTTTGTTGATTTTATTAATTATTAGTCTGTTGTGATTGTTTTGGTGATGGTAATTATTCTACAATATTCCACTTACACTACAAGAAAAAGGACCAGATATAACCAATCCGATGCATCCAAAATTTCTGCCCTTTTGAATACATCAGATTGGTCATATCTGACATTTTTTCTTGTAGTAACAATAGCAATTTAATGAGAAGTAAAATTTTCATTCAGGATCTTCAAAGATTAAAAAAAATTAGAATTATCAATCACCAAACACACTAACCAAGCATGTGCCTGTGAAAAAATATTTCATATTAGAAAATTCTAATTGGAAGATACAACAAAAAGATAACACATGAGATATTTTACCTAGATTAATTAGGCAAATCCTACAAAAAAGGAATTTGTCCTCATGAGTAAGATCATCATTAAAATAGACTATTTCCAACGAGTTGGTTTATTCATGGGATAGAGCATGTTTTCTCGCCGATTATATTCCACGATCTCGCCACAACTAGAATGGTAGGAATAGAATTTTTCCATGGATTTAATGCCTAAATTTTTTCACCAAAATACATCACGCCAAATATCAGTATTTGTTGTACTGTCTTTTTATCCATTAAATATAGTAACTAGCATCAAAGACCATTTATATACTAGCACGTACACTTGCCAATTATAATGAAATTTCATTGGACATTTCCATTAAGGACCCATTTTACAGTTTACATGCTTTCTGTTATTTCCCTATCGTCTTGATTGGTTAGGTGGCAGAGAGGGCAGACATGCATGTATTCCCTGCTTGTATCAGCTGCCTTAAGCAATTATCTTGAGTAATATTCTAGAAACTCTGAATCTCTCCCTTTTTAATTTAGAGGAACTTGCTCTCCGAGACTTCTAATTTCGTTTTTAGTAGAGGGTCATCATGCACATATTCCCCTTCTGTTATCAGTGACTTGATGAGCCTTTGTTCCTCTGAAATTTTTATTTTCGTTTTTGGTAAAGGGTCCTGCGTGTATTTTCCAACTGTTATCGCTGACTTCGGAGTGAAATGGAATGTATTTCTTCATTAATATTGACTTTGTCATATTGGAATGTTGAAGAGGCGATAATTCGTTTGTTTAACTATTGTAAATATGAGTCTGATTTGTTGGTGTGAAATGGGCATATATAGATGTTTGCATGGATTTGCTGTTGGATGTGATCTCAAATAATGGTTACAAGTTACTTATATTGATAGTGTAGGCCGCTGAGTGCACCTATATTAATTAATTGTTATATTAGAAATTGACTTAACGGTTTCGGTAGGGACTTTTTCTTATAGATGACAGTTAGTGATACTATGCATCCGTGGAAAAAGTTCAAAAACGTAATTAGGTATTTTCTACCAAACAACTGCCAACAAATTAATTGCGGGATCTGATCAGTATTTTGGTTAAAAATATGTTATTGCTACTTTCACCAAGGAATGTTTCTTGCGAGTTATGTTTGTTACTATTATAGCAATTTTTATTGGAAATGAGAATTATCCGAGAGATAGAAGTTGTGGGAAAACGACTATTGCTTGCGAGTTAGGTTCTTCACCAATACATCAACTCATGAAAATGAGTATATTGAGAGGTAGAAGTTGTAGAAACAGATTTCACAATTTTAAGGACAATAGGATTGCACTAGGAAAGAAGTTGTTCCCACCCAATAATTCCACTGAAAAAGATTCGACCCGGAAAGGAATCTTAATGAAATAAGCACAAGATTATCTGACTTTTTGCCACCAATCTTTCTAGCAGGAACAAAACATTCGCGACGGCATGAGTTGCCGATAATTTTATTTTTCACGAAACTTGTTTCCAGAAATAATGTTTATCTAATTATTAAATGGGCAAATCTTTTTATATTTCCTTTGGGAAAATAAAATTTTCCCAAAACTATGATCATCATTAAAATTGACTATTTTCAACGAGGTGGTTTATTGGTGGGATAAAACACATCTTCTCACCGATTATATTTCACGATCTCCCCACGACTAGAATTGTGGGAAAACCGATTTAATGCTTTTTTCCACCAAAAGACATCATGACAAAATTTAATATTTGTTGTAGTGAGTTTCTCTTTTTTTTTAGCGGTAAGTCATACACATTTTGGACCTGTTTACAAACTATTTATGGTTTTCAAAAGATTCTGATAAAATACTTAAGGCATTTTTGTTTGAATTCAGATAATATCTTAACTTATTTAATCTCATTTAATTATTAAAATTTTTCTAAAATTCTAAACAAAATATAATAAATAATTCAAAACTTTCAAATCTAAAAATAAAAAAAAAATATTATAATAATATTTTATTCAACTTTTAGTTTTATCTCATCTCAATTCCTCCAAACTTCTCTTAAAGAGTGTTAAATTTATTTTCTTCATATAGTTTTTTATGGTCGTAAAGCACTACAACAAATTTGGACTTTGTGACAGACACAAACTTCACAAAAAAATGGCCAAAACATCATGAAAGACTTTTGGTAACAGTTTGAAACCCTCACGGCAATTGTCACAGATAAATATTTGTGATAATTTACTGTTCAACCATAACAAAAAGTATTTTTTTGTGACGGTTGGTATCTTTCTATTCGATAAAACGTTTAAACCTTAGAACAGTTAGTGACTGTTCAAATGTGTCACCAAAAGTAACGTTCGAATGTAACAAAAAAAAGTTCGAACGTAAAAGCATCTTGCTGACATTCGAATGATAGACTATTTCGTTCGAATGTTAGATGTTCGAAAGTTCATATTTTCATTCGAACGTTGTTCACATCTGAATGTAATGTTGACATTCGAACGTTTCTTACACAACGTTCGGACGTTATGTATCACTAAGTTGGAACGTTAATTTGATGAACATTCGAACATTTGGTCAGTTAGTTCGAACGTTTACTTTGTACATTCGAACTTACTTGGAATAAAGGTTCGAATGTTTATCGTGTACTTTCAAACGTACTAGCCATAAATAATAAATTTTAATAAAATTAAAAAGCATATAAATTGTATCATGTTACAAATAATAAAACAAAAAGAAAGCATACAAAATTATACAATATTACATATTTAAAAACATACAATGTCTTATAGCATATCAAAGTTGGATACTAAAAATTAAAAATAATAATAAAATGATAAAATTTATCTTTTTTTTTTCTCGTCCTCTGCGATCCTGCTATAGTGACATAACACGGTTCATCTGCACTTGTTCTTTGACTGCAGTGCGCATTCTTTCCTCATACTATCTCTACTGCTCCTAGATGTGCTTTTCTAGATTAGAATGTCGATCCAAAAGAGACTTCAACTCCTGCTGTCTTGACCTTATAATCTCATTTTCTAGTCGTGCTACTTCTAAATCTCTAGTGAGATTATTAACACTTGAAGTTGAGGAGCTTGTGGAGGATGAACTAGCTGAATGCTTGAGTGAAGGTCCCAATCCTCTAACCATGCTAGACTTAGGCCTAAGCACTTCCGTGAAAATTTCAATATCACTAGGCGAGGACTCCCCAAAAGCTAAATGCATCTTTAAGATTCTATCCTACAATTAGAAAAAAAACACACATTAAGCAACAAAATTAATTCAAATACGAACAAAAATAAATTATTCAGATATTGCATAATCAATTTAACAAAATTAGAATTGCTTACATAATTTTCTGCAGTTGCAGGATCCATCCACTCACTACGTACGTTCATTAGTATGAGCAGCATCATAGACATGAATAAGGGACAAATTTTCAGGATCATCACGTTTCTAATAAAGACATATTAGCAATTGAAAATTTGAATGTTACTAATTAAATAACATTAAATATAAAAAATTATGTAGAATTTCTATAAATTATTAATTATCATTTTATCAGCAAGATGGTGGAACGACCTTGAACTGGTACGATGGTGGATAGTGAAAGCAGATCTATTATGTGCATTCGTCGAACTTAAACTTTACAAAATTAATTAATAATGTTATTGCTAATTAAGAATGAATACAAATATAAATAACTAACTAATTTAGAATACTCGATAATCAGGACTTGCGAACAGATCACAACACTTCACCCAATCATATAATTTCATCTTCTAGAAAGGGAACTCCGTAGCCTCTTCCAACATCTGAAACTCTTGAAGTGCTCACAACACTGGCCCTTGTGACGTCGGAATAATGTAGCCATCAGTCCGTTCATAGTTCTCACATATTCGGTACAAGTAAAATCGAGGTCGAACTCGTCTTAAGGAGTGAATTAAGTAAATAATACAATATGCTTATTGAGGAGGAAACAATATAGTTGTAAAGTTATTTCACTAGTACACGACTTCGAATGTGATCCTTAATTTCAAAAGGAGCATCTCGCCATGATCACACAAAAAAAGGAGCATAATCTTGAACTACTATACCGATATAAGAGGAAAGTGCTGCCGCACCATCATCAACTCCTCCAGAGGGATTTTCAGGAATCATGATCTTAATTTTTCCTTAGCGTCTACTTCTCTCTAGAGAGATACCACGAGTACAACCACGACCGTGTCGAGAGGACGATGCATTAGCTAACATATATAATAGCTAGGTATTAGTTATATATGTCATTAAGTATTATAATATAATTAAGTAATTACTAACAACATTTCATTACAATTAGGTGTCGACTGGCTATCCATCTCATGCATGTTGATTTCTTAAGGAGCACATTCCTTAGGGGATAAGTTCGAAGCAGGTTCGAGACTTGGAACGGGTGCCACATTTCTTCTTACTCTTTTTGGCGACATCCTTGCAAACGAATAAAAAAAATTAAATAATTGTAATTAGAATGCTATTTTTAATAATCTAATATTAACAATTTAACTTATATGATTTTGCACTCTTATTCTTCTTCTTCGAATGAAGTTTCCATGGTTGTTTCAGAGTTTCTCTCAATTGACCCCTAGTGTCATATTGCATGTCTTCTTCTTTTTCTTCATCTTCTTCTTCCTCAGATTCTTCTACATCCTCCTCACTCGCTTCAATTGGATGAGCATCTAATTCAAATGGGTCGAGGTGGATATGTGCCACATCATCTCTAGATAAAGGGAGTATCTCGAGTGTACCTAGGTTAACAAACAAGTTAATTCCTTGATTTCCATCTTCCTGGTAAGCCTCTATACTCGGAGTGTTATCTTCATCTCCGTTGGACTCATGATCCACACTTGTTCCTACCTCATATATGTTCCTAGAAACAAATTTTTGCACAACTCGCCAAGTTGTCTCTCCAGTATTTTCATTAACGTCTTTTAGTGGATCATCTAAGTAATGGACTTGCGTAACTTGACAAGTCAATACGAATGGATCATCTTCATACCATTTTGAGTATTGACGCTCGTGAAGTGATTATCCTTATGTATTGAAATCTGACCACTGCCTAGATCCCACCAATCACATCTGAAAACATATGTTATAGACCTATCAAGATATTTCAATCTAATTATATCATGTATGACATCGTAATAGTCAATACCTTCTGTCCCGTGACTCCCTTCGACCAACACACCACAGTTATGTGTCTTTCTATGTCGTTCATGGTCTAAAGTATGGAACCTATAACCATGAACCGTGCCCGCCGTGTATTGCATGCTCTGTTTGAGGGACCACGAGCCAATGCATGCATTTTAGGAGAAATTGACCCGGGATCTCGAACACATTCCAAGATCTAACAATGGAAGACAATAGTCAATAATTAATACATTATGAAAAATATGTGAAAGTTTCAAGATCAAACCAACTTGGAAATTCATACACGTTGCTCAAACCAACTTGGAAATTCTTTTTCATGTCTTGCCTCCACATTATCTATGCCTTCTGCACTAAGTTTGTCTAGGTACTCATTGTATATTAACAAGAAGAAAAATATTTTTAAATCATCTAGTGTGTCAAGATCTAGTAAGTTCAGGAGAATTAGATGAGTACCCTACTTGAGATAGTCGTCAATCTCCCGGCAATTATTCAACATGTACATCGAACTATTTCCAACTCTCCATCAATGAGGTCATAACCAGTTTGTGCACCCAAGGGTCGTACATTTTGGGAGAACACTAATAGCCACGAGAAAGCAGAGCAGCAAGATTAGCATTTTTCTCTTCACGATTAAATCATGTCTCAACACTGCGAAGATATAGTGAGCAAAATGTTAACAATTCATCATGTATAGAGGCCTCTGCTATTAAACCCTCAACTCTAGCCTTATTCCCGATTGTGCGTTTTAGTTGATCCAAATATCTTTCAACTGGATACATCCAACGAAACTGTAACAGTCCACTTAACAATATCTCTGGGGGAAATGTATTGCTAAATGGACCATCACATCGAAAGATGAGGGTGGATATATTTGCTTGAACTTACATAAGATAGTGGAAATATCGTCTTCCATCTTCTGCAGCGTATAACGATTTACAACCTGAGTGCACAAGTCCCTAAAAAATATACAAAACTCGGTAATGGCCACACGTACACTAGACGTCAATTTGCCACGAATTCCAGCTGGCAACAACTTTTGCATAAATACGTGACAATTATGACTTTTCAATCCATTGATTTTCCAATCATTTGGGTTCACGCACCTGCCGATGTTTGAAGCATAACCATCTGACAGTTTTACGCCTTGCATCCATTTGAAAAATCCCATTCTCTCATCTTTCGTCATCGTGAAACAGACATGCAGCATTGCCACCTGGTTGCCATCCAGACGCAGATGTAGATTGTGTTTAATATCTATTCTCTCAAGATCTCTCCTTGACTTGACAGTATCCTTTGTCTTATTATTAATGCTCATCATTGTTCCAACTATATTGTCACATATGTTCTTCTCTATGTGCGTAACATCCAAACTATGTTGCAACATGCAAGACGACCAATACGACAAGTCAAAAAGAAAAAAATTGCACTTCGTCCAATTCAATTCTTTTGCACCTTGTTTTCTCTTGTTTTTTTCTCGACCTTTGCCAAATTTGTTCACTATTACATGCTGTAATTGTTCCAATATATCATTCCCAGACAATTCCTTCGGTGCAAATCTCTCCTCCAGTCTCCCATCAAACTTAGGCCTTTCTCTTCTCCATTTATGATTTGCTGCGAGGTAACGGCGGTGACCCATGAAACACATATTCTGCGAATATTTTAACCACTAATTGGAAATGTCTTTATTATACGTGGGGCACACCAACTTCCCTTTAGTGCTCCAACCAGACAAGTTTTCATATGTAAGAAAGTCATTTATCGTCCACATCATTGTAGCATGCATATGAAAAGATGTCCCAGTTGAAGCATGGTATGTTCTAGCGCTCGTTTCCAATAGCTCTTTTAGTTCCTCAATCATCAGCTATATGAATACATCAATGTCATTCCTCGATGATCTCAGTCCAAGGATTAGAAGAGCTAACAAAAAGTTTGGCGCCTTCGTGCACCTCCATGGGGGAAGATTATATAATATCAACACAACGGGACATGTGCTATAACTTGTACTCATGTTGCCAAAGGGATTGAATCCATCAGTTGTTTGTCTCAGGCGCACATTCCGAGTTTCATTCCCAAAATTAGGATACTGTTCATCGAATGACTGCCAGGCCAATGAATCAGTTGGGTGCCTCATATATATGCTACCTTTGACTATTTTCTCTTCGTGCCACTTCATATTCCCAACTGTTTTCTTAGACATGTATAGTCTTTACAATCGAGGTCTTAAAAGAAAATAATGCAACACCTTGATAGACACATTCTTCTTAATTTTCCACCTTGACTCGTCACATACAAAACACATTTGTTTTTCCTCATTCTCCTTTCAGAACAAGACACAATCATTCTTGCATGTGTGTATGGACTTATACTCAAATTTTAATCCCTTTCTCAATTGTTTAGCTTCATAAAAGTTCTTTGGTAATGTAGACCCTTCAGGAGCCACCTTGTTAAATAAGTCTAATACCATGTTTATTGCTTTCGTTGACATTCCACAATGACTTAATGTGAAGTAAGTACACAATAAAGGACATTTTGCTGTGCTTTGCGCAACCAGGATAAAACTTGTGCTTTGCATCTTCCCACATTGTAGAAAAATTGTTTGGATCACTCCCTCGACTGCTTGGGTCACTTTCCCAGGTTCATCCACAAATATCCCAGCATTAACGTCACTTAACATCTCCTTCATCTCATCCCATTCATCAACATCATCTCGTTCATTTTCATCATCAATATCTTGCATATAATTTAAATGACTGAAGGATACATCAAGTATCGGTTCAAATGGCTCATTATGGAGTACCCATCGTGTATAACCCAGACCCATCCCATTTACAAAGATATGTTGTTCGGCTTCATCTAACCCTATAGCACACAGATTTTTATAACCTCGACATGGACACTTGATGTAACCACGACTATCAACAGAGCCCCAAGCAAATTCAATAAAGGTCTTGACTCCATGTGCATAAGGAATATAGTCATTCCCAAGTCTATTGCCTAGGCACATCCAACTTTTATCCATTTCTAGATAAATCTATCTATTAGTTTAAGGCATTAAAATCCGCATGTAAATCATAGTCCAAAGTAATTCACTTCAGCTTTGATAAGATAGTTGGTCTTATCCCATTCGAGATTATATTATTTATACTGCACAACTTTTGTTACTTATACTTCTCATGGATAGTAGAAATTTCAGCAGCACTCCCCATAGTTCTCCAAATATACGTGTTCGTAAAAGGGATTATGACCCTACAAATAGTATATTCGAAGAACAAATGAGGAAGACATCGAAACTTCGTACGTAACATGAAAATCTAAAAGAATGCATAATTTAAAATATGTTTCATGTGACTTATGCATAACTTATCGTTAACTTAAACAGGTATGCACTTTTATGATAACTTATCACATTTTTCTTAAAAATCTTCACTTCTTAAAACTTATTTATTTCTTATTTTCGATGGGCGTTACGTATCATCCGGTATTACGTATCGTCGTCCCTATTGTGATGAGTCTCGTGTCAGTCTTCCTAGATTTACGTATCACTGTCCCTGTCTTGACATAGAACATACTTAGCTTAACGGGCGTTACATATCGCCGTCCTCGCTAATCATGTCATTCTCACGGGCATTACGTATCGTCATCCCCGTTATGACAATAACCATTTGTATCATACGATAGACATTACATATCGCCGTCCTTGTCGACACGTCAGTCATCTGGATGTTACATCTTCCCGTTCCTGTCACAATGTGACTAAATTATTCATAATTCTTATTCAGAGTTCTTCCTTTCATATTCTTATGAATGTTTTTTTCCTCTTAAATACATGATATGCCCATTTTTCTTAAAAACCTACCACATAATCCTTGTATTAACTCACATGCATTGGATACAAGAAAATCTCAGATTTAGGTAACAGGGGAATCTCTCTTGAGCCAAACGTCGGGTAAAGTTCGAGCCAAGTTTCTGCCTAAATCTCGCTCGAAGTTTGCCTCGAGCGAGAGTCAAGGTAGATTTCTGCCTAAAACTCGGTTCTGCCACTTTAATCTCAATTTTATCCATTATTGAATCCTTATCTCTTAAAACCAAAAATATAAAAGTTGTAGATCTTTCTCTTATATTTTCATATCCTCTTAAATCATTCAAATTCGATATCAAACGAACAAGTTATATCCGATTTACCAAAAGGTGTCAAATCTCAATCTGTATCTCGCTCGAACCAGAAGTCAAGCGAGAGTCGAGTGAAGTCTTGGGTTAGGTGTTTTTTTTTTTCCAACCTAAAATAAACCACCTTTCTATACAAGCCTTCACCTTACTTAGTAGAATTAATTCTAAATTCTTCTAATTTTACTCAACACTTTTCCATAACAAAACCAATCAAAACATACTTAGATTTCATTTCATCATATAAACATGGCTTTAAAAGTCCAATACTAGCATGCATAGTTCAATCACTCAAATAGGCTATATTCATGCTAAAGTTAGGCTAAAATGTGGACTTACAAGTTCTCTAAAACTTGTTGGAAATGATCAAACCACTCCTTGCAAGCTTTCTCCTCAAAATCACTCACGTAGCTCACTTATGGTATGTGTGGAGGTTTAGGGACTTGTGGAGGGTTTTTCTTTGGATTTCTTCAAGTGGGCTGTGTGTTATGCTTCCAAAGGGAGTTATAAGGCTCTACAACACCTATTTATAGGGAAGTGGTCGACCCTTATGAAGGAAGGAAGAGGTGCAATTTGCTAAGGGGTAACCGACTACTAGTTTGCATGGGAGATGAGGTGTCCATCCTAAACAAATCTTATGATTAAACTTAATCCTCCAAGATCTTAGGCTTTGCAGATAAAATGATCATCCAATGGCTAACATTTGAAATATTTTTGCAGCCAATTTTATCAATGGTTGAGAAGGGAGCTGATTAGATAAGGGATAAGATGACATTTCAACTAACCATATATGAACCTATCCTTTCCAGCCTTCTCCTGGTGTGCCACCCAAGACTCCATTTGACATGTTCAAGAAGGTCACTTCTTGGTTTAGTTAGGATAAAACCAAATTTTGACTCACCTTGTTTCTTACTAGCAGATTTTGGTTCCCTTGTGTTTCCATCACAAAATAAGCTAACTAAACTTCTAAATCAACTCCTCATCACTTGGAAATTATTCTTACACATGTCAAGATACCTGAAAGCTTCAAAACCAAATACATATTTCATCACATGCCCCAAATTGGTCTATTTCATCTTACTCGAGTTCCACTTGAGCTCAATTCGGATCAGTCTACTTATTTCCCAAATAAGTCATCGATCCCATCCAAATCTTCCAAAACCCAAAACATAAACGTTTTAGATATATCTCTTAGGATTCTAGAAGAATTAGAATCACCTCCTTTGGACCTCATATGAGTAACTTATGCTCATTACACTAAAACTTGACAGACTAATCCGAGAATGCCAATTCCAAGCACCAAGTTTTTGATCTTTGGTTCTATCACTTCCTCTTGAATTTATACACTAATTTTTTTTTAAAATTCAACTCCTAAGTTCTAATTAAATTTTTCTAGTTGATACCTTGTTCTAAATCTCAAATGTCCTTCCATAATATTTCCTAGAATGCATGATTTCACCTATTCTTAATTTAAAATTCTCATTTAAATCTCCAACTCTATTTTTCTAGAAAATATATTTTCAATAAATTCTTTTAAAAAGAAATTCAAGTGAAACTTCATCTTGAGAAATTTGGGCTATTATATAATACATGGTTGCAAAAAATATACACAAGAACAAAATTAATCAACCCAACATCACTATGTAGTAAATAGCATACAAATGTACAAAATTATACAACCCAATACAAAATTATACAAAAATATGCAAAAGAGGCATAAATTGCAAATATAGACACATTCAATATACTATAAAACACATTCAAATAATGTTCCAAAATGTTTGAAAATTTCCTACCATAGAAATAAACTTTAATGCTACAAATATGCGCAATGACCAACTCTGTACAATTGCCCAATATTTGTAATCACAAAATAAATAAAAAAATACACAAATATAACATATTGCACAACTTATGTTATTATACCTAAAATCCATCAATAATATTATACCCAATTTTTTCACTATATATATGCTTGAAAAAATTCGTACAAAAAATATACCCACTTTTAAAAAAAATTATTAAATACATGGAAATAATCACCCAACTTGTTTGCAAACCCCTTTTACTAAAATAATACAAACAACACAATATGCTTAAATCCCATCATCGAAAAAAATATTAAAAAACAAACAAATCCAAGACTTCATGCTTCTAAAATTAAACAAACTAAAAAAATACACAAATATAAAATACACAACAATATACAAATATTAAGATACACAATGAGGGAAATATACCTAGAAAAATCACTAGACTTTCTTCACAAGTGCTCAAATACTACATTCGAACATTTATATAAAATGATAAAAGACTTAAATAAAGACAGAAATATTCAAAGGTCATATAGTTACGTTCAAATGTTCAAGAAAGAGAGGGAAATTTCCCACACCTTTTTTTGATAGTTGGAACATAATTCGATGATGTTCGAACATTGTTTTATTTTTTACTTTTTTTATGATTAAATCCCTAAATTGCTTTATTTATTAAACCAAAATATGTTAAAATTATTTAATAAAATTATAGTAAATATAAAAATATCTTATAAGCGATAATGATATAATATTATATATTTAAGGGTTTTATATACCATAGTAATTATATAGTGAACACTATATAATACTATGTTGTTAATATTTATGTAGTGTTGCCTATATGTGTTACTTAGTGTTGTAACAAAATAGACAACATCACTTTATAGTAAATAACATAATATTATATAGTGTTAACTAATTATATTTTAAACATCACTTTATATATTTTATCTGCTATAGTAACATTATACAAGACTAGGTGTTATAGTATTATGATAGTAGATTATTGTAATATCATATAATACATTATATAATAATTAATACTATAGTATGATATACTATTGGTACTAGAGAATTTTAGTAATATTTTAGAGTATATCATATAATATATTTAATTGTGTCATAATATATTATAATGTAATTTTAATTTTAACTTAAAAATACTAGACTACGTTCGCACGTTTCAATTTAACATTCGAACTTACCTATGAACATTCAAACGTTCATAGGTAACGTTCAAATGTAAAGGATACTTGATAAGTAATACACTCAAACTACGTTCGAACGTTATGGAGATTACGTTTCAACATTCTAACAATACGTGCGAACGTATGTGATGTAACGTTAGAACGTTCATTAAAGAGCGTTCGAACATTACGTGTATATATACAGACTTACAGTAACCTGAAGACATTTCGGTATTTTCACCAAAACTCTCATTTCTCTCAAATTCTCTCTACCACGCACGCCATCGTAACCATCATCAAAGCCATCGTAACCATCACCACTAGGTAGGCACCTCTAAATCAACTATTTTCATGTAATTTGGATTGCATTTGAGCTATTTTTTTAAGTTTTTAAAAAAGTGGTGACTAAAACTTCACTTCGATTTTTTGGCCACCACAAGTCTCCATTGGCCAAAATGACTCTGCAGAAAGATTCTTTGATGTGTTAACTTCATTTCTATGCAGTGTTTTGGCCCTTAAACACCATGAAATGGAGTTTCAAGAATGACTGAGTCGACTTAGCAATTCCCGAGTTTATGTTCGAACGTTTCATACAAACGTTCGAACGTCCAAGTTTGAATCTTGGAAAGATGAAGTGTTACGTTCGAATGTAAACATAATACGTTCACACGTAACATTCCCAATGTTGGAATCCCAACAGTCACATTCCAATGTACATCCCGTACGTTGGAACGTGACTCTGAGAACGTTGGAATCCCAACAGTCACGAGATGTACGTTGGAATGTGATTTTGAGGACGTTGGAGTACCAATGGTTATGTTCCAATGTAGGTTTTCAATGTTGGAATGTAATTGTTTAAACATTGGGATATGAAAGACACGCTCGAATGTACCTATGGTAAGTTCAAACGTAGTTGTATTGACATGCGAATGTAGAATTTACTTTCGTTCAAACATTGAGGCATCCATTGTTTTGGCCAAGACCTAAGATGGTGTTACTAAAAATTTATTTTTATATCTTCTAATTTTTATCTCATTTATGTAGCTATATATATATATATATATATATATATATAATGGCTTAGCAGCCTCGGAGCACAAGAAAGAGGGGTTAGGAAGGAGCCTCACGAGAGGCATACCATATCGAGACCCGCATGATTACACTGGAGCGGGAGATATAGATTAACAAGTTCAACTCGTTATTCTGGCAGCAGAGGAGCCTACGGTCTGTATTCATGGATAGGGGCTGGTTGCCAATATGCACACTGAGGGGGACTGTGTACACCAGCATTGTCATAACCCGGATTTTTAAATATCCGTTCAATTTTCATATGTGGTATGATCATTAAAGGTTGATCAAATAAGGAACAAGTATAATAAAGAAAAGACTTATAATTGTATGTTGGAAGGTTAGGAGTAGGATTGGGTACAATGGTGGCTTGTTTTATGCGGCAAAAGTGCCTAACCCAAGATCTCGCTCGACTCTCGCTTGATGGCTGGCTCGAGCAAGATATAGAGAGAGATTTGACGGCTTTTGATAAAACAACCATAACTTACTCATTTGATATCGAATTTGAATGATTAAAAATGCTATAGAATTATAAGAGGAATATCTACAACTTTTATGTTTTAAGTTTTAAGAGATGTGGACTTCATCAAATAAAAAATGAAGATGGAAGTGGCAGATTTGAATTGGAGATAGATAGGCATTGACTTTGAAGTTGACTATAGACTTTGAATAAGATTAAGTCTTTGGATTATTTTCTCAATTAGCCTAAAATCTGGAAAAGTGTGTATATATGTGAAAAATGAGGAGATTTCATCTAGGGAATTTTGTATGAAACAAGAAGGAATATCTACCAAACACTTGGTGTGCCCAGATTGGTATTCTCGGGCTTATCTGTTGACTTTTAGTGAAAAAATCATAACTTGATCATATGAGCTCAGAATGAGGTGATTTTAGTACCTATAGAACCTTAAGAAGTAGATATAGAACTTTTATGTTTTGGGTTTTCAAAGCTAAAGAACGGATCAATGAAAAAATCTGGTGTGAAGTGGACAGCCCTAGGTTGAGTCCAATTGATAACCGACTTAGATGAATTGTCCTATATTCGGCCATGTAAAGAAAATTTTGATTGGCTATCAATTTTTCTGAGATCTTTACATGTGTAGTAGTATGTTTCATGAGGAGATGAATTGATCGATAAGCCTTGATGTGTAAGAAAATAAAGGAAAACAAATGGAGAACTCGGATTGGGTTTCTCGGTGGTTTTGACATGTTTCGGTGTATTAAGCATATCGCTCTCATTTGATCTCAGCATAAGGTGATTCAAAATCCTATAGAATCTTAAGATGATGATCTAAAACTTTTATGTTGTGAGTTTTTGAAGAATCTAAGTATATCAAGGACGAATTTAGGATGGAAGTGGTCGGATACATCTCATTGGAGGAAACCATCAAATATTTTGTCTTCACCTTGCATGAGCTGGGGTTTATTCGAGCCATTGATCAAGGAGATATTTTAGGCAGCTCAAAATTGACCCTTGGATATCTATATGACTCACCAAACCTAAGTTTAGACTAAATCATTTCACCTAAAATAAGTTGGAAGCTTATATAAGGCTCTAAAAGAGAGGGGGGAGAGGGGGAGAGGGGGGGGGGGGACCGGATACCTTGAGGAATTTATCCTCTCCTTGTCTAATATTTTGCCCCTCTCCTATATATATGTGTGTGGTGGCTTCTCTTAATCCCCTTGAGCAATAACACATGGCTACCTTGAGAGAAAACAAAGAAAAGCCTTCCTAAAGCCCTTGAATCTCTAAACACTTCTAAGGTGAGTTATTGAGTATGTTTGAAGAAGAAATTTACAAGAGCTTGGTTCTATCATCAATTAAAGCTTTGGAGAAACTTGTAAGTATACAATTTAACCTAATCTTGGCATAGTATGAGTGGTTTGGTGATTAGATCATATTTGATCTTATTTGAGCTTAATCTTAGTTTATGTGTTAAATTGAAGCCTATTGAGTTTTGGAGTGGTTTTTGCTATGATAAAATGCTAGAAAAATTATGAGATCTTAAGAATATATTCTATAATGTTATATGAAGAAGATTATGTAAAAATATGAGGTCTTGATTTGGAGAAAAATGATAAATCAACCCTAGTAACTTTCGAATTTAAGAGGGGTTATGTTGATAGATTTAATATCTTATGGTAAATTGGTCATAACTTGTTAGTGTGATGTCGGAATTGAATGATTCATGAGTCTAAAGAAAGCTAAGGAAGATCTCTACAACTTTGGTGTTCTAAGCTTTAAAATACAAGAACTCTATAGAGGAAGAAATTGGGATTGAATGGCAGAACAGAGTATGTGAGGACTTCAAAAAGGTGTTCTTTTTATATTCTAAACTCTTAAAAATTATAAGAACATAGATTTATGTTTTAATAAGTAAAAATAAGGTTTATTTGAAAAGATTGCGTGTTTTGGATTGAAAAATCCCTTGATCTGTAATCTCGCTCGACCAAAAGATCGAGCGACGAATAACCATGAACCATCGCTCGACTCTCGCTAGCTATTTGGCTCAAGCGAAGTGCAACCTGTAATAGCCCTAAAATCTTCATCCTAATTTAATTATTTAATTAAATGCTAATATAAGATATTAGTGGTAATTTGTAAAAACAAGCTCTAAAGAGATGGGCTTGGAAATGAAGCTTTGGAGATATGGATTAAGTAAATGGGCCAAAAGAGTAGTGGTGAGCCCATAAGCCCATAGAGTGAACTCATGACCCATCAAGCCCATAGTAGAGACACATGTCACTTGAAGAGAAACCCTAGAAAGTCATCCAAGGCTTGTATGAAATTTCTAGTTGGTAAAGATTGACTAGTAGGTAGCCATGTGCCATGTAGGATTGAGTGTGGAATCTTATGGAGGAATTTTCCTATCATGGAATCTTGGAAGTACAATGCACCATTCTTTGACTTTCCAATAGAAGTCATAGTGTATAGGAATGTGACAAGTGGCATGAAGAGAAGGATGGAAGGAAGGAGCAAGGGGTTTCAGTGGGGATGCAATCCGTGAGCTACTTGGAGGATTCCATGGAGTATGGCCACCAAAAAGTTGATGAGACAAGGGAGGAGTGTGTAAGTGAATAAGGTACAATGTGTAAGAAAGTATGGTGATGTGAAGAAAGATATGGTGTGGGTGTAGGTGATGGAAATGACAAAAGCAAGGAGATGAAGCAAATAGAGGTTTCGGTGGAAGCAAGGGCTTGGCCTGATCATGCATTGCTCAATTCCCAAAAAGCATGGTCTTGAGATCACTTGAATGGACACATGAGATGATGGAGGGAAGATGATTGAGTGAAAAGCAAGAAAATGAGGACTAAGCACTCAAGGGAGGCGCCGGCCATAGCAAGTGAGGGAGAAAGAAAACCAAATCTTCCAAGGCATGGCCAAGATTTGATCTTAGAATGACCTAGTGTTTTCAATCTTTCAATCTATCATTGGCCATACCTAAGAATGGTAAAAAGTGTACCAAAGACCCTAGAGGAAGGGCTTGGCCGTGTGACCTTATGCCCATTTTCCTTAGCTTGTTTCATTTGGACACAAGCAAACATATTCCTACCTCACTCTCTCCCTACCTCTCGGCCAAAACCATCCAATTACCTCCACCATTGTTTCTTCTTCTTCCACCACACAATTTGAAGAATTCTAAATTAGTGGAGCTAAGATCAAGAGTCTTGAAGTGGATATTACCTTGGAGAAGGTTAGTGCCTAGATTCATGCAAGCTTAGGAAAGAACACACACACATATAGCACTATTGTTTTAGCTAAAAGGAAATAAGGTTTCTTTTAAATCTTTATACTTATAATTAGTCTAATAAGAGATTATATGTGTGTATTTTCAGATTTTAATCAAAAAACTCTAATAGGAATATTGTAAGTATACTTTCACCTTTTCTTTAACATTTCTTGTATATAGTTAGGTGATCATGCTTGTTCGATTAATGATTGTATTGCCATGTTTGGATTAAATTGATTTGTGTTAATGCTTGTCTTTGCTATGAATATTCATGTGTAAATCTCTATGTTAAAATAAGATTAGAATATGAGTATAGATGATGGATCAAGTATTAGTAGTAAAAAGAAATGGAAAGCATGAGTATCATATGAAATGATGAAGTTGATGCATGATGGATTTTAGTAGTAAGCTTATAAATTTGGTGTTGCTAAGATAAAATTTATTTGAGGAAATTAGTAGTATAATTGATTTATTTAAGGAGGATATTGTCTTGAGGAAATGAAAAATGGACATGGGAAGAAAATATATGATTAATATGAATTGTAATGGTGTATACATGCATATGGAAAGAAGTAATCACTTATATATGATGACTAATAGTGTTTAATTGGAATCTTATGATGTTTAAGGTTAAGACTAGAGGATTAAATTATATTGCTTGTTTGTGAAATTATTTAGTTTAAGCCTATAGAAGACACTTGTTGAAAAGGAAACTTTGAATGGATTGATAGAAGGAAATTTCCCCAAGTTAAAAGGTGAATGAAAGAAGTTGGAATGTATTAAGTTGGAGGTAAAAATGTTTACTTAGTGGATAATAGGGTTTCGGTTACCCCCTTCTTAAAGATGGTATAGGTTTTAATTGAACACCTTTAATTCTTGGAGGATATTTAGAATAAAATGATGAAGAAAAGCCCTAGGAATTACCCTAGGAGGTTTCGGCCTTGATGGTTTGGAGATGGGTTGAGTACCCCACTTCTATCCTAGGCCTAAATTTGGGTGTTAGAGCATGATGGTTAAGTAAGAAATTGTAAAGCTTATCCCAATGAAAAAGAAAAGAAAATGAACTATGAATGCACTCGAGCTCGCCTCGGGTTTTGTATGAAAATAAGTAAGTGTTGCATGTCACATGCATAAATCATGAAAAGCATGTTTTTAAAGTCCAATATGTTTTTAAGAAAAAGAAAGGAAAGATTAAGTTTTTGAAAGAACCCCAAAGGCTGAGACGGGGTAGTGCCCCAGTGGAACTCCCTGTCCACTCAGGAGTGTTTAAAGTCGAGTGGAAGCCCCTAGGTCGACGAAGAACAGTCGGCAGACCGTGTATGGCTCCAGAAGGTGTCCGGAGCGCGGTCACACCTAACACTAGTGGGTGCCAAAGACGGGTAAGGTGTAAGGACCTGCCGTACTATAAGCTACGTGACGCACTCACCTTAAGGTGATGCGGTAACCAGTAGGGAACACGCGGTGCTTAGAGGAACCGTGTTGTGTCTCATATATGCTACGCGATAAGTCATGACAAGATGGGCTTTCGAGCCATATATGATATGATATGATAAGTGGCGCCTAAGAAAGAATAAAAGATGTGAAATGTTTTAAGAAATGATTTGAAAAGCACTGATATAAAGAAGTCTGAAAGAAGCAAGTCTGTATGAAAGTTTACATGAGCATGTGCATGAGTTCAGTCATCCATTGCATACGCATTAGTTATAATTGATTGGTTCACTTATCTGTATATTTGAAATGCTTTGGTTAAAGTGCTAGTATACTTGCTGAGATTTCTCCCGAAATCTCTTCCCCTTTTTATTATCTCTACTATCGCTCCCTTGGAAACGATAGAAGTTATTGCAGGAAAGGATGGATCCACGGATTACAACTCTCGAGAAGATGGGTCGGACCCTCAAGGACCCGACTAAGACATATTCTGTTGGGCCAGTGACCCTAGACCTGTTGGGTCAGTGGGCAGCAGAGTCGCTTCCTATGGCGACCTACTTTTTTGATGACTTACGCCCTACGAGGTGTTGTCTGGTGTTAGGAGTGGACGGGCTCCTCCATATGGGACACCTGTTTACCTCATCCTCTGGGATGATGTGTGATGTAGGCCCAGATTTAAGTTTGGACAGTCTTTGTTACAGTCCTGACTTTAAGAAGATAAAGGAAGAACCCGCCTATTAGTATGTTTGGTGGAAAATGAGGGGATCGCTGATGTATTTATTTTGTATTGCCAGTATATTTTGAGGAATTCTTCCCGTTGTTTTGGGAAGTGCTTTTGTATAAACTGTTAACACTGGTGACCTTGACTTTTGATGTATATGTATATAATGTTTAATTTGGGTTTTATTTCGTTAACCATGTGATGTGCGACAAGCGTAAACGTCTTGTCGAAGTTTTTGGCTTGACCTTTTTCCGCTGCGAGATAATACAAAAAAAAAAAGAGTTACTAAATAATGCTTTCACATGTAACGATGAGGGATGACTTCCTTGAGACGCTCGTCCCCGGCATTGCAATTTGCGTATGAACCCAAGCGCAAGCTCGATACTCACTTGATGTCACGCTCGAACGAGTTCTAACCTAAGAACTCGCTTGAATCTCGCTCAATATCTTGCTCGAGCGAGATACATAGTTTGCTTGATGTTTGCTTGATACTCTGCTCGAGCGAGTTCCAACCCGAGACTTCACTCAATTCTTGCTTGATACTTCGCTCAAGCGAGATACCCTATTTTGCTAAAATAGAAGGCTTTGACTGGAATAAATGTTGAAGTTATAATATAGGAGAATTATATGTGTTACCTAAGCATATAGCTTGTGTAAGATATGTTGCAAGATTTATGTTATAAGCATATAGTTATGATTATGTGATAAGCTTAAGGGTACATGCATTTCTAGTATGTGATGAATTTTTAGAAAAAGTGGCATGGCATGTACTTGAGAAACATTCCTAAGAATAAGAAAGGAACAACTAAGAATAAGAGATATGAATAATTTAGTCACGTAGTGACGAGGACAGCGAGACATAACGCTCGTATAATTGACGTGCCAAAATGGACGGCAATACGTAACGTCCATCGAGGATAAGTAAAAGTTATGTCACCACGGGGACAGCGAGACATAATGCCTGTAGGACGGACATAACTAGCGGGGATGGCGATACGTAACGCCCGATATGTTAAGTATGTTCCGTTTCATGACGGGACGGCGATACGTAACTCTTGAAAAATTGACACGAGTCTCATCAAAATGGGGACGGCGAGACATAACACCCGGATGATTGATGAGTTATATGTGATGGGGACGACGATACGTAACGCCCATCGAAGATAAGTGATAAATAAGACCCGACAGGGATAACAATACGTAACGCCTGTCGAGGATATGTAATAAGTAAGATCCCAATGAGGACAGCGATACGTAACGCCCATCGAGGATAAGAAATAAGTAAGACCCACAAGATTAAGAAATAAGACGAAAGTATAAGTTTTTAAGTGTATGATGATGGGTCCAAGTAAGATCTAAGTTGGTATGGGAAGAATGGTCATTGACATGCATAAGTCCCATAAAGCATTTTCATAAGTTATATGTCTGTGATCATTGCTATGTATGATGATTGTTGATGTTATCTATGTCTTATTTCGTTAACTGTATACTTACTGAGATTTCTTGGAAATCTCACTCTTTTATATTTTATCTATCATTCCTTATGGAATGATAGAGGGTGTTGCAGGAGTAAATAAATTGTCGTGAGACTCAGACATCACAGGAGATTCTGAGAAGCCTCGAGGGTCCTACAGAATACTCATCTCCTAAGAGAATGATCTCACGTACGTGATCAAGTGAAATAGTAAGAGTATCGGATGGCAGTAAGAGATGATATTTGTTAGAAGAAACTATTTGGGTTATGTAAGTTCTGAATTCAATATGTTATGATAAATGAAAAATTATAAAGGATGTAGTTTTAAAATGCCATGTGATCTATTTCTACAAGAGTTAAATCTCTTTGCATGTATTGAAGATTTACCCTTTTTGTTGCGTTTTGCATTGCACTTAATTAGTAAGTTTAGGTGCATGCATAGTTGTAAAAAAAAAAAAATCGGGACGTTACAAGCATGGTCCATGAGTTCTACATGGCGATATCCACATTGCTGCATGACGCTGACTCCCACGTCATCGAGATTCATGGGGTCCAGATCATTGTATCGACGGATGCCATCGCCGACCTGATGCAGATCTGGCATCAGCCGCCATAGCCAGCAACTGTGCATCAGATGGAGGACCCAGCTATTGTACCAGCTCCACTGCCAGATGCTGACGTTGGCATGACAAAGTCCCAGATTGGCCCAATTCTTTATATGGGCAATCATCACGAAGACGGCGGCGTGACAGATGACGAGGCTAGATCCAAGCAGGAGGATTCACAACGGGATAAGGATTTCTATATTCTCACAAGTAGAGACCGAGAGGCGCATGAGACATCAGAATCACTCTCCCAGAATATGCTCCTTGATTTCTTCCATATGTTACATCTTATTGTTGCAACAAACGTCGATGCCCTGCCATACATGGCAACATTCAGCTGGACATGCGCTTGATTTCTGATCAGGGTAGCGCGTGGAGACCCGATCGACCTGCCATGCCTGGTCTTTGAGAGGATCTGGTATGAGGCGTGCACTGCCTCGACGGACAACCTCCCATACGGAGTCATCATCACTCGACTACTCCTGGCACATAGAATGGACTGTAGATTGGCCCCATTGACATTTGCATGTACAACCAGAGTCGAGGGTCAAGAAGGCACATTCCTCCTCCTATAGCTGATCTAGTGCCACCTCCCCAGCGTTAGACCTTCCAGCTTGATCCCGCTGACGTTGCCAGCACCAGTCGACAGCCTCAGATGACATAGACTCCGGGTGGAGATGTGGCACCTACTTGGGTCTCGTTGATGTTCAGCCAGCTACAAGGACACATCGACTAGCAGTTCACTGCACAGACTACGACGATCATTGTGCTCACTCAGTGTGTGGATGAGCGTTTGGACCAACAATCAATTGATATAGATACCTTGCGTGTCAAGGTCAAGACTTTGACTGATGAGTTCACATCAGTCAAAAACCTCATATAGTCAGTGATTTTATGTTTTTTTTTTTAAGTCTTTTTGTATTTTATTTTTAATTTATGTACTAGATGAACTGCTCATGTAATGTATATATTATTTTTTTAATTCACAATTTTCTTTAATATTAGCTTATCTATATTTAATTTTAAATCATTGCACTTCATATCTTTCACATATTAAATTATTTTACAATTAAATGAAATATAAAATTTGTATAATATTAACAGGGCCCCGCTCGAGTAGAATCTTATTTTAATTTCTTTATATATTTTTTTATCCATATTTTGTTCATTTAAAAGTATTTTAAAGAAATAAATATCAATTCAGTCTAATAATCAAATACAACACTATTAAGTAAAGAAAAAAATTTTAAAATGTATTCAAATACTAAAGGTGTCACAATAAGGTGTCAAAGTATTTTTGTTTAATTTAATGTAAACATTCAAATGTTATTTTATATAGTTCGAATGTTGGCGCTAAAAAATTCACGTTCCAACATCATTGATTACATAGTTCGAACGTACACTCAATGTCCGAATGAAAAATGGTCATACTTTGAACGTAAAAAATTCCAGTTGTTATCTTTAGTGACAGTCCCAAGAAACCGTCACAAAAAATAGGCTTTGGTAATGGTTTGGAGATTGTCACAAATTTTAAAGCATCACTAAAACCTAATTTTGTTGGAGTGAAGGTTATAAGGGGCTGCTTGACCTAGAGTTGTGCTATTATGGTGATCACTATAAAGTCTTCACTGGCTTCTGGAGAAGTACTAATTTACAAATCAACTGTCGCTTCATGGCTTGGTGTTGTTTTCATTGGTTATTATAGTTCTCAATTTTTTTAAGGCGCGCATTTGTATTAATTTAATTAATCATCATCTACCTCATCAATACATCTATATATGGTTGGTTTAAATGCAAAATTAATTGACCTACTCATCAAGTTTCTAGTCAATGTATGTTATCATTTCTTTAGGAGAAATATTCCAAGATTCAATCAAGAAAACTAAATTAGATATATAATATTGTTGTACTTTAGTAGAAAAGTATTTTAACCATAAAGAAATCACATAAAAATAAGTTTATGGATTGACTCGTCTATGTTAAAATTATATCATTCTAACCATCTATTCACACTCACCATGGAGATTTTATAAATTATGAGAAGTATTAGCATTTTCAAATTAGCAATGTTAGTTCTTTCTTGAAGCTAGCGAATTTTGTGGATGACTATATATCTAGGCAAACAAGTACTTGGTCGTGGTATTTATGAGAATCATTTGTCTTCTTCAGCATTTCTGAAAATACAAGATGAAACTTGTAGGACTTAGGCCTTGTTTGGTTACATAGATATGATGAAATGAGATTAAAGTTAGTTGTGCAAAATATTATTAAAATATTAGAATATTATTACATAGTTTATTATCTTTTATTTGAAAATCTAAAAAAGCTATAATAATTAAATGATATGAGATAAGTTGAGAAAACAAGCCAACCGGGCTTAAATGTTTCATAAACGTATCATAGGTTGACTTAGTACTTGTACTACTTTTAGTTTTTATTACATAGTTTTTCTTATTTTGTACGACTCAAGTTTTATTTACTTAATATTGGATACTTCATGTATTGTCTTTGTATAAAATGTTTTAGGTTTTGTTTTTTTAATATTTGGTTTGGGCCATATCTATTTTCTTTTGTAACATAATAGGTATAAATTTATACAAAATGCTTTTGCACAAATAGGACCTGATGGTTTTGATGCAGGTTTTTACCAACATCTCTAGAGTATAATGGAAGAAGAAGTTAGCAAAGTAGCTCTCTAGTTCTTGAATAATGACAGTATGTATCCTTCATTGAATTTTACTTACATCACTCTAATTCCTTATTTGAATTGTCCAAAATCTGTTAATGATTATAGACTTATCAGTCTTTCGAATATATTGTATAAGTTAATTTTGATAACTTTAGCAAACAAACTTAAAAAGGTGCTCCCAAACATCATTTTTCAAGCACCCAAAGTGCTTTTATCCCAAGAAGGTTGATAAGTGACAATATTATGGTGGCATATAAGGTGTTGCAATAATGAAGTCTATAAAAATAGGCAGTGTATGAAGCATTGCCTTAAAGCCTGACATGTCAAAGGCCTACGATAAAATTGAGTGGAATTACCTGAAGGCAATTATGAGGAAGATGGGTTTTATTGATAGATGGGTTACTTTGAAAATGAGATGTGTAAGTTCTATAAGTTATTCAATTGTAATGAATGGCAAGTTAGGAGAGCATAAGGAGACCAAGCAACTGGGAAGAGCCAAGTAGATTACACCTTGAGTTTGAGTTCCACAGGTCGCTATGCAGGGAAGGAGATTTAGATTACTTCATTGACTCTTATGCATGACAGTGCATATCTAAGCGAACAACTTAACGTCAAAGGTAAACCAACACGATCCACAATACCCAAAGTTGAAAGTCCGCACATCTCACCGCTAGTAGGTATCGAACTTCAAAGTGCAAAACAATCACATCCAAAAACATAAAAGCAACCATAAATCTATGCCGACAACAAAACTTAACTACGCAACACCCGAAATCTAACTAGTCCACCCAACCCTAGTCTCAAACTTACTTGATCACCTTATATACCAACACAACTACCATATCCCCAAAATCGGCTAGAATCATTTCCTAAATTCACACCATCTATAATCCTTAAATTGTTAAGAATTGATCCCTAAAACTTTGCCAACCCTATCACCTCGTGCTAATAGTAATCATAGAGAAATACGCTTCTTCAAAATCTACCTTTCAATAACTTAACTCGATCAAAACCCACGTCTTACTCACTCAATTCAAGCCTATGAGTCTAGGATTACCGCAACAAAAAATAAACAAAGAGCATATCAAAACTAAGTACTAGAAAAGTTTAAAGTCTACAATCCAAAATAATAAACTACAAGGGGGTTTATACAGTCATTCAATTGAAAATATAACTACATAGTTTAACGGAAAAAGAGCGATCTTAAGCCAATCACTCCTCATGCGGAGCCAATCCCTCTTGCTCAACTCTCCCTCTACAACAAAGTCTACAGTTCCATAAGATGGAACCGTAGGTGGAAGCACATAGTGAGATTATGAAATCATATCAAGTAAGCAACCAATCAACGTCTAAGAGTTTAAAAATCACATTTAAGCAACCAACAATCCACAATCACATAATAGAACATGCAAGAACAAATCTATCATTTTTCTTGAAAAGAACACATTTACCCAGGCACGCCAAAAATCCCATTTTTGGTCCACAACACAAACCGTTTATTAAGTGTATACCATAATCTCTCATTAGGACCATTCGTACTTCCTAGCTCTGTTCGCCACACTATGGATAACGATAATGCATGTCACTCCGTATGAGTTATACCCAGCTCCACGCCCGGTGCATACCATGATCATGCATCCTCTAGCCCTTGCCAGTGAAGGGCCACTAGTCAAGTCAAGACCATTACTGTCTTCACAGACCCAAGTGTCACCCAGTGATAGCTAGTGGATGTCACATCAATTTATTACGCCTCTGAGTGATCAGAAGTTCTACCAAGATAATGCCTATCTCGGCTTGGGGTCGTGATACATATGTACCTACATGTTATGACATGCATGTTATGACTAGGCTGCAGAAGGCGTTAGTACAAAATTATTAATTTAAACTCCAAAGTCGCATCGAAAGATTACTTACCACGCAGGTAGGCAAATACTAGGATGAACAGACACGTGCCAGACTACAATGTCCTACAATTGGACGAGTGCGTGCACCACGACTCGAACGAACATGAAAACATTAGTAAAATAACAAAATTTAAATAAACGGAGCGAGGCGACTTTGGCTCACTGAGGTGACGCCATACGTGGCAGAACAACGATGGGGCAATGGCGGTGGAAGGCAACAGTGACCGATTTGGGTGACACCAGGCTTTTGGGTGGGTGTTTCACAAAGGGGGTTTCGAATCTGGGATGCTAGAGGGTGGTTTAGAGGGATGCTTTGACGGGACACGATGGAGCACGATGGCACACACAGCAAGAACAGGGTAAAACCCACGAGTTGGGGTGGATTAAGAAGAAAGGTTGCAGATATAGGGGTGGCTAGCTCATAGGGTGATTGCACAGCCTTTAGAAGGCGGAAGGGGGAGGTTGCACATAGCAGCATACAGGGGAAAGATATTTGGTGGGCGAACTAGCAATGGTGAGCTCTCAAGGAAAAGCTCATCATGGCCAGCATTGAACTGGCATGACAAGAGGAGTCACGAGAAATGACTGGGTTTTGGACTCAAAGTGGGTAAGGGTGCCGACAAAAAGGTGAAGATAGGTGGAGTGGCTTAGGAGGGGTTCGGAGGGTGGAAATGGCTCAGCTCAAAAGTAGTGGTGGCGTGAGGTGGTAGATGGAAACATTGAGATAAGCTACTATAAGAAGAGAATAAATCAGAGGGAAAGAGAGATGATGGCAGGTTTCTGCTCGACGAACCTTGCATGACGGTGGGGTGACACTTTAACGGCAAACATCACGAGCTTGTAGAAGGGAGAGAAAGATAGATAGATAGAGAGAGAGAGAGAAGGGGAAGGGGGCTTGCGGCACGCATCTGATGGGGGAGGGAATTAGCCCCTTGCGAAACAAGCTATGTCTGCTTTCCACTCCCTTTCGGCCTAAAACAACTCTTAAAATAAAACAATCTCAATCTTAACCCACAACACAAGGGCGCAATCCGAAAAAGACAACCAAAAACAAAATAAAAGTAACATATTAAAAAAAAAAAAAAAACACACAACTTATGCAATGATAAAATAAAATTATAAGACCCAAAAATTTAATAAGTTAAAATAAAGGAACCAATCCGAAAAAGACCTAAACTTGAAAAGAGAATAGATGAAAACTATTCAATAAATTAAAATGAAAAAGACCACAATATAAATTTTAAACAAAATAAAACAACCAGTAACAATAATAAATAAAATAACATAACCCATAATAATAAATAAAATAAAACAACAACAACAATAATAAAATAATACGTAAAATACACAAAACTTAGAATCTCACAAAAAGTATTTAGGAATATTACCAGCTTTGGCGGGGAAGTCGAGATATAAAGCTTTTAGCTGTATCAAGGATAGGGTTTGGAGTAGGATCAATAGTCAAAAGAACAGCTTTCTATCCAAGACAAGGAAAGAGATCCTTATAAAGTTTGTACCCCAAGCCATACCTATATACACAATGAGTATTTTCAAAATCCCAAAGAAGTTGTGTATAGACACACTAATGGCAAGATTTTGGTGGGCGAATAACAAAAGTGGAGATGGAATTCATTGGAAAAAAATGGGATCAAAATGGGAGTGTCCAATGATAAAGGTGGTTTGGGATTTTACGATATAGAAAGCTTTATCATGGCCATGTTGGCAAATAAAATTGATGCAAAATCCCTTATTTTAGAAATATTATAGCAAAATATTTTAGAAATAGTCACCTAATGGAAGCAAATCTGGGTAAGACCCATCACTTATTTTGAGAAGTGTTTGGTTTGTAACTAAGCTATTAAAAAGACTTATTTGGCGAGGGAATGGAAGTAAATAAGGGTTTGGGGTGATAATGGTTGCCTAAGCCAACTTCTTACATTGTTTAATTGCCACTCACAAATCTGAAACACTACTACCCATTTGGGTTTTAGTGACAAACGAAATTGTCACAAAAAATGGCCAAAATATCACAAAAGACATTTGGTGATGGTTTGAAACTGTCACCACAATCTCCAAGTAAGGTGCATCACGGATAAGAATTGGTGATGGTTTATTGTTCAATCGTCATAAAAAATATTTTTTAGTGACAGTTGCAGGTCTTTCGTTTGATGGAATATTTCAACGTTTGGTTTTTTTGTGACGTTTGAAATGTGTCAATGTTTGAATGTACAAACTAACGTTAGAACGTAAACCCGACCCAATGACCTCCGAATGACAGCAGTTGACATTCGTTGAAATAACATTCGAACGTATAATTTAAACGTTCAAACGTTTTGGCATCCAAACATGAACCGGGTTCGAACATGTAGGGACCATCGTTCAAATGTAATTAGTACAACATTTGGATGTACGTTTGAATGTAATTAGTACAACGTTTGGATGTACATTCAAATGTTAACGGAGAAGTGTTCGAACGTTTGTATTACATTCAGAGGTTTGTTCAAATTTTAATAGTTTAAACATTGGAACTTTTTCTTAAAACATGGATCAAATGTTCGAATGTTATGTTGTAATATTGTCTATTTACGTTCGAATGTTGGTTCGAACATGAACCAATGTTAGAACGTTTCATATTTACATTCAAACGTATAGGTCAAAAATGCTAACTTTCATAAAATTAAAAAGCATACAATTGTATCATATTAAATCATCAATTTAATAACTAACAATGTCTTATATCGTTGCAAAACTAGATAGCATTGCACAACTAACAATTTCTTCTTCCTTTCTTATCCACCGCGATCATATTGTAGTGATATAACACGCTCTATCTGGATCAACATCTCCCTCTACACTTGCTCTTGGAGTGCACTATGCATTCTTTCGTCCTCATCTCTCTACTACTCCTACAAACGTGTCTCTAGATTAGACTGTCACTCCAAAAGAGACTCTAACACCTGCTATCTCGACCTCATATACTCATTTTCTCGCCATGTTACTTCTAAATTTTTTGTAAGATTATTAATTTGTGAAGTCGAGGAGATTATGAAGGAAGAACCGGCAGAATGCTTGAAAGAACGTCTCAAACCTCTTACCATGTCATACTTGTTCTCGAGCACATTCATGAATTTGTTTATGTCACTAAGAAAGGATTCCATGGAAGCTAAGTGCATCTCTAACATTTTATCTTGTAATTAGAAAGAAAATACACAATAAGTAACATACTAAAAGAAACTAATTAAAAAAATAAAATATTCAGATGTTGCATAATTTATTTAACAAAATTAACACCACTTACATAATTATCTACAGTAGTAAAATCCATCCACTCATTACACTCATTAGTGTGAGCAATAACATAGACATGAATGAAAAAAAAATTATTAGAAATTTTAAAAGATAATGTTAGTACTTAAATAAAACAATATAAAAAAAAATGAATTTCTATAAGTTATTAATTACCATTTGATTAGTAAGATGGTGACTTGAATGGCACAATGGTGGACAGTCAAAGTGAATCTATTCTATGCATTTGTAGACTTAAGCTGTACAAAAATAATTGACAATGTTAATTGTGATATAGAACAAATATACATGTAAATAATTAAAAAATCTAGAATATCTGATAATCTAAACTCGCGAAAAGATCACAGCACTTCATCCAATCGTCTAGTTTCATCTTCTAGAAAAGGGATTGTGCAGTCTCTTCCAACGTCTCAAACTTCTTGAAGTGGTCATGATATCATCCCTTGTGACATCGGAATAGTGTAGACATCAACTCATTAATAGTTCTCAAATCCTCGCTATGGCTAAAATCAAGGTCGAATTCATCGTGAGACATTAATTACATCAAAAATATGATATACTAATTTAAGTGAAAAAAATATACTCGCAAAGTAAACTCACCAGAACCTCCTTACCCTGATTAAGAACATCTCACCATGATCGCACATAAAATGGAGTATAGGCTCAGACTAGTATGCCAATATAGGAGGAAAGTGCTGCTACCCCCATCATCCACTCCCCCAATGGAGTTATCGGGAATGGTGAACTTGATTTTTTCCTATCTTCTAGTTTTTCTCGAGAGATGCCACGAGTATATCCATGACTGCGTCAAAGACCAATGCATCAACTAACATATATAAAAGTATAATACTAGTCATATATGTTATTGAGAGTATTACAATATAATTAATTATCAACGACATTTCATTACTAGTAGGTGTCGATTGGCTGTCCGTCTTCTGCATGTTAACTTCTTCAGGAGCGCATTCCATGCGTGAAGAGTCCTCAAGGGGTTCGGGACTTGGCAGGCAAGGCACATTTCAGCATTATCATTTTGGCGACATCCTTGATAATGAATAAGATAAAGATAATTAATTAGAAGAAATTATGAAAAGTATAATATTGTATAATCACTTATGTGAATGAAATATTTAGTACTTTTATTCTTCATCTTCAGATATATTTTCCATGCTTGCTGCAGAATCTCCCTCAATAACATCTTCGTGATCATCAACCACCTCTTCACTTACTTCAATTGGATGATTGTATAATACGAATGGGTCGACAAATAAATTAATACTCTCTCCATCTTTCTGGCATGCATCTACAATTAGAGTGTCATCTTCATCTCCGCTATTCTCGTGATCCGCACTCGTTCTTACTTTAGAAATATTTCGAAGAACAAGTTTTCATACAACTCACCAAGTTATCTCTCCACTTTCTTCATCAACGTCTTTCATTGGATCAACCAAATAATAGACTTGCGTAACCTGACAAGCCAATACAGTGTTGACACTTGTAAAGTAATTATCCCTGTGTATGGGAACCCGACCACCGCCTAAATCCCACCAATCGCATTTAAAAATATATGTTACGAACTCACCCAGATATTTAAGTCCAATAATATCACGTATGACATCATAATAGTCAATATCATATATCCCATGACTCCCCTCAACCAACACACCACAGTTTTGTGTCTTTCTTTTCTGTTCACGGTCCAAAGTATGGAATTTATAACCTCAAACTGTGTATGTCATGTATCAAAGCACTCTGTTTGAGAGACCAAGAGCCAATGCATGCAATTTGAAAGAAACTGACTCAGGATTACGAACACGTTGTTCCAATATTTAACAATTGATATAATATATACTTATTAAAAGTTACCAAGTATATTTAAAAATTCAAAATCTAACATATATATAATTTTAGTTCATACACATTGTTCAAACCACCCGGGAAATTGTTTCTCGTGTCTTGCCTCTACATTCTTTCCGCTTTTTGTGCTAAGTTTGTCCATGTGCTCACTATATATTATTACAAAAGAATATTATTTTGAGCACATAAATTCTAGCCAATTTTATTTAACTAGAGTCATTCGAATCATACAATGACATACATGAGATAGTCATCAATCTCCCGACAATTATTTAAGACGTACCACCTTTAGTTGGGATAGTCAACACTTACCAAAGATAGTCATCAACTTCCTGGTAATATATGTAAGGAACAATATTATTTAATATATCTATTGGTTTTTAATCTCAGTTGGGATAGTTAGTTCTTTAATGTTAACTTATCAAACTTTAAAATTAAATCACTGCACTTCAAAATTCAACCTTTTTAAAATTGAAATATCCAACTAAAAAGTAAGGCCCCCTCACATGCCCTGCCCATGTCTGCCCCTTAAATGGCAGGCCGTGCAACCTCGCCCTGGCATGGGTGGGACGAGGGCACCCATCTCGCATATATCTAGCCCCTCTAGTAGAGGGCCTAACCCCGCCTCACCACACCGCCCGTTTATATATAGTTTATATATATATATATATAAACTAAAATACTTAAAACAAGAAAAATATATATATTTATATTTTACCAATGATGGTTATATTATACTTTGTTATAATTTCAAAAGTACATAAATTTCAATTAATTATAGTGATATTTACAATAAAAATATGAACTAACATTCGAATATCATAAGATGTATGTTCGAACGTTGGCTCCAAAATATTTCACGGCTTGCACGCAAGAAGCCTTAATGTCGAACATACTAACGACGTTTGAATGTAAATTTTCTTACATTCGAATGTAAGGCGAATTTTCATTTGGTTTTAGTGATGGTTTCCACAAACCGTCACAAAAAAGGCTTTTTAGTGATGATTTAGGAACTATCACAAATTCTCAACCATCACAAAAGGCCAAATTTGTTGTAGTGAAAGCAGATGCAAGAGTTAGTGACTTATTGTGGAAGAAACTAGAGATTGGAATGAAGATTTTGTTCAGGCCACCTTTAAAAAGGAGGAAGCCCAACCAAATAATTTACAATATCCAAATTAGCATGCTAGGTGCTGAAGATAGATTAATTTGGGGACACATTAAGATTGGTAGGTTCTTAGTAAAGAGTGCCCATCATTTAGCAATCTCAAAACAACAAGAGATGGAGGGAGACTCCTCCAAATCCAATGGTGATGAAGAGAAGTGGAAAAGAATATGGGATCTCATTGTTCATGGGGTAGTAAAACACATTCTTTGGAAGACTGCACAAAATATAATGCCAACTAGAGTTAACCTGCTTAAGATGAAGATAGTTGACAACACCTTATTCCATTTTGTCAAAATGCAGAAGAAACTACCATTCATGCTCTATGTCTTGTTATGAATTAACAACCCTAAGTCCCTTTAATACAGAACTTGAAACAATCCCAAGATTTGAGTCAAGAAAGATTTGTACATATTTGAAATGAGAAATGCTTAAATCATAAAATAGAATTAGAAATCAAAAGAGTAAAAAGCAATAAAGCAAGAAAAAAGAAATAACACACAAGATAACGTGGTTCGACCCTAGTGGTCTACATCCACTACATGAATGGCCTTAGATCCTTTTATTGATGATCGATCTCCATAAAAGAGCCTTAGTAAAAACTAGTTTACAGATTCTTGAGCCAAAACAACCAGAAAACCTCTCTGTTTCTCACACACAAGAAAACCCTCAAAACCCTAGTTTCTCTCCCTCTGAAATGTGCTCTCTCGAATGCAATGCCCTAAAAATATCTCAGGCTATGCCTTATATACAAATACAAAGATGGTGACATGTGTCTGTTGATCCAGTGGTTTAAAACACTTCAAGTCACGAGCATGGCACATGTTCCATTTGCACCTTAATACTACAGCTTCCCTTTACTTTGACAGATGTCTTTAAAATATTGGCTAACAGAATTATAACAAATAGGCAAAAAATATACAATTATAAATGTTTAAAATTATCCACCTTGGCATATATTTATTACTAAGCTTTCATCAATGTCCTCTTGGCTATTCCTACACTGTCCCTCTATTAGGGACTTACACCAGACTCCATACTAATTAAGTCTAGATGGTGTCCGTGTAATAGCCCAAATTTTTTGATAAATCATTTTCTTGAAGAATATTTTAAAATAATTTATTTGAAATATATTTTTTCATGGAAATAGAATTGGAGACTTAGATAATAATTGTGAGCTATGAAAATGAGAAATTATGCATTCTAAGACAAATTTTGGATTGACCTCTGGGAATTGTAACAAGATATCAACTAGAGAAATTTAATTTGGACCTAGAAAGAGATATATTTTTTAAATTTGAGGAATAAATTTAAGAGGAAGTAATAGAACTAAATATCAAACACTTGGTATGCTCGAAATGAGCTTTTGGGCTAGTCTGTCAGGTTTTCGTAAACTAATCATAACTCTTTCATACTAGGTCCAAATGAGGCAATTCAAATTCTTATAGAACCTTAATAAGGAGATATATATAACTTTTATGCTTTGTATTTTTGAGGATAAGGAATGGATCAAGAACTAAACCTGGTATAAAGTGGACGGACAGGAATATGAGTCAACAGGGAACCGACTTAGATGAGTTGTCTTGTGTTCGACCATGTGATGAAAATTGTGATTGGCTACCAAACTTTCTAAGGTCTTTAAATATGTGGGAACTTGTGGAAAGTTGATAAGAATTGATCTAGAAGTCTTGGTGGGCAAGAAAACAAAGGAAAGCAAATGGAGAACTCGGATTGGGTGTTCTTGGGTGGTCTTGATGTATTTTGGTAAATTAATCATATCGCTCTCATCTGATCTCTTAATGAAGTGATTTAAAATCCTACAGAACCTTAATAGTATGATCTTCAACTTTAATATTTTTAGTTTCCTAAGAATCTAATTTTATCAATGACTTATTTGGACTGAAACGTGGCTAACCCCGAGGGGAGGCCAAGTGGCCAGATACACTCCATTGGAAGATACCATCAGGCTATTTTGTTTTTACCCCACATGAGTTGGCTTTATTTGAGCCATTGATCAAGATGATCTCGTAGGTGGATTAAAATTGACCATAAGATGAGATATTATCAAATAAACCTAAAGATTAGAGTGATCATGAGGGCTAAAGTGAGGGGTAGACACCTCAGAATACTCAGCTAAGGGTATTGCTGAATACCCTTAACAACGCCTCCTATGCCTATATATATGCATTTAAGTCTCTATTATATTCCCTTTGGAGAGAACTTTCGGCCATAGTGAAAAAAAAAAACAAGAAAAACTCACTCAAACACACTCACTCCACCAAAACACCAAAGGAGAGCTAGTTAAGAGCATTGGAGGGGAATTTGCACAAAATCTACCCCAAGCATCAAACCAAGCTTAGGAGAAATTTTTAAGTACATATATTAACTTAATCTTGACATATAATAAGTGGTTTAGTGATTGGATTATGTTTGATATTTATTTGAACTTAATCTTTGTTTATGGCTTAAATTGAAACATATGAAATTTTGGAGTGGTATGTGCTATGGAAAAATACTAGAAAAATTATGAGACCTTATAAATATATTCTATGATATTATATTAAGAGTATTATGTGAAAATATGAGTTCTTGATTTGGAAAAAACTGATAAACTAACTCTAGGAAATTTCGTGCTTAATAGGGGTATTATTGGTAAATTCGACATCTTTTAGTAAATCAGACATAACTTGTTAGTGTGATATAAGAATTGAATGATTCAAGAGGCTATTAAAATATAAGATAAATATCTACAACATTTGTTTTTTAATTTTTAAGAGATAAGGACTAAATAGAGGGCTAAATTGGGATTTAAGTGGCATAACAGAGTTTATCATGGTAGGCATGGACTCCATTGGTGAATTTCTTTTATTCTAAATTCTTAGTGACTTGATTTTAATTATTTGATGATATTTTAATAATTATGATAACTTTAGAAACTCTAATTTACTTTAAAGTTTTCAGGAATCATTTTGCTAAGAATTTATAGAAGAAATACTAAGAAGAATATTTTAATATGCATAAATTAACTAAGGAAAATTTGGTATGTTAAATATGTGAAATTTGGCTTGAGTTGAATAAGCTAAATAAATAAATAAATATGATTTAGTTCTCCATGATATTCGGCCAACTTTGGTTTTGATAATATTTTAATATTATATTTTATTGTTTAAACATTATTCGTTAAAATTTGACATTACGAATTTATATAACGTAAGTACATATATATGTGACGTATGTTCTTATGCTGTGTTTTATATATCACATGAATGGTGAAGACATGAAACATGCATTGCATAAGCTCAAGTTATATGTATATCGCATTTCGTTATATATATATATATGTCGTCATAAGTCACAACGTCTACTTTTTAAGAAAAGTTTATGTTACATGTCGTCATGTAAGTGTTATCATGGGTCATGACGAGTATTTAAGAAATAAGATAAGAATATCCTATAAGAGAAAAGATTTAAGAATAAGTCACATCATAACGGGGACGACGATGCGTAACACCTGTATGATGGATATGATAAGCTTCGTCACGACGGGGATGTCAATACGTAATGCCCAAACGACTGAAAAGAATATGGATACGGCCCAACCAGGAGTAACAATACTAGATATGGTCCAATCACAAGTAATAATAGTGGCATGGCCCGACCACAGGTAATAATAGTGGCATGGCCCGAGCACAGGTAATAATAGTGACATGGCCCGACCACAAATAATAATAGTGGTTTGGCCCGACCACGGATAATAATAATGGTATGGTCCAACCTAGGATAATAATAGTGGATATAAGTGAAGACTTATAAGAATAAGAACTTTAATATGAAAATGAAAATTTCATGCATGATATAAGTTTATTTAGGCAAGAAGGACATCAGTTAAGTCTATATAAGAGATAAGTCTAAATCATACATGAGCCACATGAAATATGCCATAAATGCACACTCTGGTTGTCTGGCTTGTATGTGATTATTTTATTATATCTATACTTTTATTAAGTTACATATGTACTTACTGAGATTTCTAATTTAGAAATCTCATTCTTATATATTTCTTTTCTTTTTGAAAATTTAAACTTCACTGCAGGGTATCAATATTGAGCATGGGCAAGGCCCTAATTACTCAAGAGATTCGGAAGAATCTTGAAGGGCTCTTGGAGTACTCTCTCTCTCTATTTATAAGTTTTTAACCAGTTGATAATAGTAGGGACCAGCATTGGCATAGAGAAAAAGTTTTCCGAAGTGAAGAACGAGCCTAGGAGGCCCTAAGTCAAAGTTTTGAGAAGTTTGTATATTGGCTAAGAGCACTAACTGAGATATGCATATAAGGATACAATGTTATTATAAGAATGGATAATATAGATATTATTGTTTTATTTTACCATGTGATCAGTAGAAAATTTTTAGTCAGAACTTTTCCACTGCGATTTGTAATGCATGTACTAGTGAATCTAGGTGCATGCATTAAATTTCAATAAGTACGAGGGTGAGTAGTCTAATACTACTTATCCTGACACTTTAATTTGCGTTGAATTATAAATGTAAATTGGAATTGTCACAATCCGAACTTAGATATTGGGGGAGACTTAGTCATTATGTTTGAGGGATTATCCTCAGTTGGAACCTTCTCCACACCTACCACCCTAGACTCTATACCATTCCTAACAAAATGAAGGCCATTATCTATATGTTTGGACCTCTCATGGTAAACCTGATTTTTAGCTAAGTGTATAGTGTTTTGATTATCACAATGGGCAGTGGTATTACCATTTAAAATACTTAGCTCATTTGCTATTCCCTTTAACCATATGGTCTCTTTTATTGCCTCTGTCATGGCTATATACTCGGCTTCTGTTGTAGATAATGTTACAATAGATTGTAAGTGTGATTTCCAACTAATTCCCCCCCCCCCCCCCCCCGGCGGGAAAAAAAAAACAGTAAACACATATCTTGTTAGAGACTTTCTAATGTCTACATTTCCAGAATAATCAGAGTCTACAAAATCAATTAACTCCCATCCTTTCTGAACATTTTTCCAAAACTGGGTCCTAAGTTAGTGGTGCCGGCTATGTATCTGAGAACCCATTTTATAGCTTGCTAATGAGGTTTTCAGGATTTTTCATAAATCTACTGAAAATACTCATAGCATAGGTCAAATCAGGTTTGGAACAGACCATTGCATACATTATACTTTTCACCATGCTAGCAAAGGGGGTTTGTTGCATAAAGTTAATGTCTAATTCTGTTTTAGGAGCTTGATCTACAGATAATCTAAAATGTTGACCTAAGGGTGTACTAACTGATTTTATTTGATCCATACCAAGCCTTTTATGAATCTTTGAATTGTAAGTTTTCTAGGACAAGGTCAAGACATTTTCCTTCTTGTCTCTTTCAATTTCCATTCCTAAAATTTTTCTGGCAAGGCCTAATTCCTTCATTTCAAACTCAGATTTTAACATGCATTTAACCTGCTTAATTAGATTAGTGTCTTTACAAGCTACTAGCATATCATCAACATACAATAAAAGATAAACAAAGATTTTTTTCCTTCTTTGTAATAGACACAACTAACACAGCAGCTTCTCTTAAAATTATTACTGATTATGTGTGTTGTTCGTGTAAAATTATCTACAAGCTCACAAAATCGTAACAAGCAGTAAAATTAATTACTATTTGAAAAACCCAAAAATAAATGGAATATTTCTACTATCTAAATTAAATTAAACTACTTAATAAAAATAAGTCAAAGAATCAAAAATAACAAAACTTAAAATTTAAGAGTATAAAAATATTATAAAAATGGATCTAGAATATTTGATTTCACCTAGCAAATCTCATACAATTTATTCTTCCTAATTATTAAATTTCAATAATCTCATATTGATGATTAAAAATTCTTTAACTATTCAATATCTTCTCTCTAATAATATTAGAAAAAACTCCAACTAACAACTCCATATCTTTATGCGAATTTAATTAATTGGAGACTCATTACGTTTCCTAAATTTTTTGAAAACATTATACTAGTCGCAGTAAAGTATCTATACTTTTGCTCAACTAATGGTGTTTAATTCTATAACTAAAATAACAAATCACATCTTGGTCTCATTGTAATTCAATTGATCAAACAATAATTTGTAAAAATTACAAGCCAAATTAATCACTCAATCATGGAAATATTCAAAATAAAATAACTCAAAATATAATTATGTGTTCAATGCTAAACTACATCAACGCTCTAGAAAATAAATTTTAGTTCATAATAAAATTAAAAAGAAAACAAATAAAATTCGTTGGAATCGATTGATGAAACATACAGCTCTCGTCTCTGTTCTCTAAATCCTCTGCCAAAAAACCTCTGAATAAAATCTCCAATGAACTGCTGGCCATGCCTCTTCTCTCCTGTCTGTGAAGCTACCTCTCCACTTGTTCTCATCCTTTTTATATTGTGTGTTTTAGTCTCCAGTCCTCAATGGAATTCAACCATGCGATGCGTTTTGAATTTTTTTAACTCAAGAGTGCAACTTGCGGCTTCCTTTTTATCTTCATGTACTGCAAGTCTCACCGTGTCCCACTAGGATTAAAATCATGCAGGTCTGAGGTCTCCCTTAATTGAATTATAGTGCATCATTGAATGTGCGGACTCTTAATTAAATTTCAAAGTGAAGTTGAATTCTTAAATGAAGTGCAGCCCAACAAAGTGATATAGATGCTTGTGCCTAATTTATCTTATTGCTTAATGAAGTGGGCGCCTTTTTCTCTTCTTGTGTGATGCAAGTCCTTTTTTTATAAAATCCAAGGGAGTTTCGGTGTGAGGATCCGTAATTCTACTACCTTTGTAATGTAATATTAAATATGTAGTGTTTATTAATATAAATATTTTGTTATGAGTTAGTTGATATTAATAGTATTTTATTGTGCATGTGTTTATATATTTGGATATTTTATCTTTATTTAAAGATTATTTTCATGTATATTGGTAAGTTAAATTATTTCCTCTTATTAATTTATTGTGATGCATTTAATTTAATATTTGAATTTAATCTCGTTATTTTATTATATTGGTATTTGAGTTAAAGTGTGTAAATTATTCATTTTGATTTAATGTGTTTATTCATTTTATTTTAAGTGTTTTCGGTTTGGGCCTATATATATGTGTGTGTGTGTGTTGTGTGAAGCCCAGCCCGTGCAACCATAACCCAGCCCTTCCCCCTTTACAAAATGGCACCATTTAGCCAAGTGCCTTAAGTAAATTTCTTGTCCCTACCTGCTTCGTGCGATGCGAGCTTCTTCTCCATTTCTTCTTCTACTTCCTTCTTCTTCTTCCTCTGTTCGTCCTGTTTACCCGTGATGCTCCAGGTCAAGTTTTCCAGCCTTTCTCTTCTTCTTTTCATCCACATGTTATTCCATTGATTACCTTGTACTCTGAGGAATATTTCCCTCTGATTTTGGTTTCGATTGAGGCTTCACGTGCCCAATAAATCTGCTTGAACAGGGCGATTTCAGTATGGTTTTTTCATCTACAAAGCTGATGTATCTTCTTTTTTTTGTCAGCTTTGATGTCTTGGCTTGTAGTTAGTAAGTTTTCCGTGACTTTTTCCCACCCAAAATCCCCCAAAATAGTGTTGGGTTCAATCTTTAAAAGGCGTCATCTTCCTTCACTAAAACTCACTCGAAGTGCCTATTTTTCCTCTACTAAATCGCGTGCTTAAGTCCCCATCTTGAGCATTTCTTCTTCACGAATCAAACTAGGACATCTCCTCTTCAAAATCTATATAAATCCGAATTTTGTAGTGGAGTTTTTAGTGGGATTTTCATTGGGTAATTTCTCGCCGTAAGGTCACTATTTTACAACGTTTACGATACTCTTGATAAACTTTTTCTCTAATTTAATTGATTAAATTGTTTTGTGTTAGTTTTAATTTATTTTTGTGGTATGATTTTATTTATGATTAAGTGTTTAATTTAGTTGGATGATAATTGTTTTTATTTATTTATTTGCATTGAGATGATTAATTTAATTGGGTGTAATATTCGGAATAATTATTTGAGTTGGTTAGATATATATAAATATTGTTTTATTTAGGTTATTTGTTTAATTAAATTGTTAGGTTTAATTATTGTTTTATTTATGTTATTATATTTTATTGGTGTTTTATTTGCGTCTAGATTTCAATTATTTTAATTGTTTTTTAGGTTAATACTTATGTATTTGTGATGATTTATATACATTGGTGCTTTGGGTTTGATTTAGTGGAGAGTATGCGGTTGGAAGCTCCGAATCGCTATTCGGTATTTTCGGTAACTTTAGAAATTATTAGCGAGCGTACTGTAAATACTTTCCAAACGAACTTTAAGATTTAAATATATTTTTGGCATCAACAGATATTGTGTTTGGTCATTGTTGTTATTTATTAATTGTTGACTATTTGGTACTTGGTCGTCTGCATTGTGTATTTATACACATATTCATGTGTTGGAAATGGAAACTGGGTTTTCATATGTCTATGGTTTTAGATGCATGTGTATCACGACCCCAAGCCGGGATGGGGTATTATCTTGGTGGAACTCCTCTGATTACTCGGGAGCGAAATATATTGAGCGACGTCCCCTGGGTCGTCACCGTGCGACAACGGGATTGAACGGAATGGTAACGCTCTCGTGCCGACTCTGTGGCTTCTCTGCTGGCGGGAGCTAGGGGATGCCTGGTCATGGTACGTGCTAGGCACGGTTAGCTAGGCATCGCCCGTTCCGTAGTCACATGCGTGGTTGTTACCTTCGGTGTGATGATGAAAGCCAGGGAGTGCAGATAGTCCCTAGGGGAGATCATGGTGCATACAGTTAATAAAATGGATGTTTAGACCATTTTCTGGGAAAGTGGCAAGTTTTATTTATTAGTTTTACGTGGACCATTTTCTGAGAAAATGGTTGTGGTTTTAATGAATTTATGGTCATCATTTTCTGGGAAAATGATGGATGATTTTATTGGAGGTTTATCTTGAGATTTTGAAGTATGTGGTTTATTTATATATTTTGAGGGTGACGATTTTAAGCCTCATGCATATGGTATTTTGTTCATGTATTTTGTTGTTGCATAAATGTATTTATTATCTTGGGTTTGTTTGAAATTTTTACTTACCTGCAGTACCATTTTTGGTATCGTAGATTTTGATGCAAAGAATGAGGAGGTTGAGCTTGAGGAGGCGACTCCGCCGTTGGAGTGAATTAGTGTAGTTAGTTTCCTTGGATGACATTCAGTTAATTCTGATGATTGTGTATTATTTTTATTTGGCCTTTGGATAACTGTATTAAATCTCTTGTTGGAGAATTTACATTAACTTGATTTGTAAAATTCTAAAACTCTGGTACTTAGTTATCAACTTTATTATCCGCTGCGACTTTTATTTTATGCATGTCACGTATTCACATACTTAGCACTTGACGTTAGGGATGCGTGATCCGTGTTGTCAGCATCCCGACACCTCGATTCCTGTGTTTCTTTTAAGGAGAATTTGGGGGCGTCACATTTGGCACATAAAAATAAAAGTAGTCGACCCCTCTTTTGACTTGTGAGTTATAGCTTGGGTTATTTCCCTCCTTTTTGTAAACTTCATTTTTCTTTTCTTTTCATTCCTTCAATACAAATAAATAAATAAAATCAAAATAAATAAAAGAAAACTAACAATTTTAATAAGTAAAAGGGTAATAAAATTTATGTAAAAATTATACTTATCATGTGTGTCAAACCTCTTATACCATGTCTTTTAAGAATCTTTCATTTGAAGTTTTCTAAGGTAGGAACAAGAAATTTTCCTTCCAGTCCCTTTCAATTTCCATTCTTAAAATTTTTCTGGCAGGGCCCAATTCCTTCATTTCAAACTCAAATTTTAACATGTATTTAACCTGCTCAATTAGATTAGTATTTTTACAAGCCACTAGCATATCATCTACATACAATAAAAGATAAACAAATATTCCTTTTTCTTCCTTGTAATAGACGCAATTAACATAGCTACTTCTCTTAAAATTGTTACCGATCATGTGTGTGTCAAACCTTTTATACTACTGCCTAGATGACTATTTAAGTCCATATAAAGATTTTCTAAGAAGACACACTTGATTAATTTTAATCTCATCAGTAAAACTCTCAGGAGGTTGCATATGAATTTATTCTTCAAGTTCTCCATGCAAGAAAGCAGTTTTAACATCTCATTGTTCTAAATGCAGATTTTAATAAGCTGTGAAAGCAAGAAGCAGCCTAATAAAGCTATGTTTAACAACTAGAAAGAAAGTTTCATTGAAATCAATTCCCTCTCTTTTTGTAAAATCATTGGCTACAAGTCTTGCCTTATACATGTTCCCTTCTACCCCTGGTATGTCTTCCTTTCTTTTATAGATCCATTTGGATCCAACTAGTTTAACTCCCTTAGGTTTAGTCACTATTACCCAAATTTTATTCTTATTAAGAGACTCCATCTCCACATACATGGCAAGTATCCATTTTAAAAAATCTTTACTTGCCACTGCCTCTTTATAAGATCTAGGTTCCTGATAAACTATTTCATCAACTACAATTAAGGCAAAGGCTATGAGTTAAGCTTGGCCATACATATCTTTGAGGTGGTTTTATAACCCTCTTTTGTATATCTCTTACTAAATTATAAAAGCTAACCCCAGCTTGTTCCAGGCCCCTTGAGCTTTCTACCTAAGAGCTACTGCCTTGGCTAATTTCTGGTTCAGCTTAGGTTTTAACCTGCTCCACCTCAAACTGTAATTCCCCTAAGGACTTGTCTAGATTCTGGTTAACATTGTCCCTCTATACCCAAGCCATTCGAGATTGATTAAAGGTCACATTCTTGCTTACAATGCATTTATGCCTTCCAGGTTCATCTATCCAAAGCTTATACCCCTTAGCCCCTTCACGGTATCCTAAAAAAATACATTTAATAGCCCTAGGTTCCAATTTATCAATTTTTTAATATGCATAAGCTACACAGCCAAAAACCCTTAAGTTATCATAACTGGGAGGTTTCCCAGACCAGAGTTCTTATGGAGTTTTAAACCCTATAGCAGAGGATGGGCATTTATTTATTAAATGTATTGTTGTTGTAGCAACTTCTGCCTATAACGTTTTCGACAATCCTAAATTAGACAACATGCATCCCACCCTCTCTAAAATGATTCTATTCATTCTCTTAACTAAATCATTTTGTTGAGAAGTTTCTCTAATAGTTTTGTGCCTAAGAATCCCTTCCTTCTGACAGAAATGATTAAAATCATTTGACAAAAACTCTAAACAATTATCAGTCCTTAAGGTTTTCAATTTCTTACCTACTTAGTTTTCCACTAAAGATTTCAATTACTTAAAGTTTTCAAAGGTATCACTATTATGTTTAAGAATGTAAATCCCAACCTTCATTGAGTAATAATCAATGATCGAGAAGAAGTAGCTCCCTCCACTATGTGAATTTACTCTTGCAGGTCCCTAGAGATAAGAATGGACATGATCTAGGGTCTGTTCAGTTGAGTGTGTTGCTGACTTAAGGCACCCTATTTGCCTTTCCGTAAATACAATCTTCACAGAAAGACAAATACCCTAGATTTTCTTTACTCAATAACTCTTATTTTTGTAATTTGAAAAGACGACTAACATGTCCAATTCTCCTGTGCCATAGCACAAACTTATCCTCTAAAGTGTTCCCGTACGAGGGATGCTTTCCCAAGTATAGTTTTCCCAAGTAAGGTATATAACCCATTTTTTATCACCCATTTTATGACAGTTAAGGAGCCTTTAGTAACCCTAAGTATCCTTGCCTCAGACTTAAAAGTAAAACCTAAGTGATCAAGCATACAAAGAGAAATTAAATTTCTCTTCAACTCAGGTATAAACTTGACCTCCCTCAAAAGTCTTTCTATACCATCATGCATTTTTAGTCTAACTGACCATATTCCCATGATTTTATAGGATTTATTATTTTCTAGGATTACATGCCCCCATCCAGCTTAAAGAATGTTTCAAATCAATCTCTGATGGAACACATGGAATGAACATCCAGACTTCAGTATTCACTCTGCCTTTGAGTCTACTACATTCACAGTTAGTACCTCAGTACTTTCATAACCATCTAGCACCGCAGAGACATCTCCTACCTCTTTGACTTTGTTCCTAGAATTTGTTTTTCTATCAAGGTAATCCCTCTTGAAGTGTCCTTCCTTGTGACATAGAAAATGTTTTTAAGTATTTTTTCCTTTTAACTTAGATCTACTTTTCTTATTTTCAGCTTTACCCATTTTATCCCTCTTTTATGTCAAACTGGTTAGTAAAATATTTCTAAAAATTCTAGTATTTAGTTATTGACCTCAAATATCCGCTGCTTTTATTTATGCATGTCACGTATTCACACACTTAGCACTTGATGTTGAAGGTGTGTGACCCGTGTTGTCAGTATCCCGACGCCTCGATTCCCATGTTTATTTTAAGGAAAATTTGGGGGCGTCACAAAAAACTTTATACAGATTTGAAATGAGAAATTCTTAAATTGTAAAATAGAATCAGAAATCAAAAAATATAAAGCAATAAAGCAAGAAAAAAGAAAGAATACACAAGATTACGTGATTCGACCCTAGTAGTCTACATCCACGGCAAGAACGGCCTCAGAACTTCTAATTGATGATCGATCGATCTCCATAACAGAGCCTCAGTACAAACTAGTTTACAGATTCTTGAGCCAAAACAACCAGAAAACCTCTTTGTTTCCCATGCACAAGAAAACTCTCGAAATCCTAATTTCTCTCCCTTCGAAGTGTGCTCGCACGAAGACTCTCAATTTCTTTGAGTTACAAAATGAATGCAATGCCCTAAAAATATCTCAGACTATGTCTTATATACAAATACAAAGGTGATGACACGTGTCTGTTGATCCAGTGGTTTAAAACACTTCAAGTCACGAGTATGGCACACGTTCCATAATACTGCAGCTTCTCTTTACTTTGACAGATGTCTTCATATGATTGGCTAACATAATTATAACAAATAGGCAAAAATATATAGAATTATAAATGTTTGACAAATTGACCATTTACAGGCTTGCACAGCTACAACAGATGTTTGGGCAGAAGAGGGAAGCTCGATTAAAAAATATTGATCAAGTAGTTGTTAAGATCTCATGCAGTTATGGGAAATAATGTGTGAATTCCTCCATAATAGAGTAGCTAGAAGCAACAATTCAGTTAATGAGAGAGATTTGGCATAGAAAAACAAGTTTGTCTTTGAAGATATACTAGATAACGCACCTTACGTACAAAGGGTTTTTTTCATATTTTTTTCTTATTTTTAAATATTTTAAAAAACATATAATAAAAATATTAATACATTAATAAATTTTTTTTAATTATAAATAAAAAATTAAAATGTATCAAAACAAAATATCTAAATAAGTCAATATTCCGTATATAAAAAGTGTGGATGGGAGGGACTTGGATCGCGGGCTGGCAAGTGTCATGAAAGGATTCATCCATCATCATAATTGCCATAGCATGATTACCATAGTGGTCAGAAATTGGATTATTGATTCTCCTTTTATTGCCATTGCGTGATTACCTACCTCAGCTTGCCATCACGTCTCCTGCCACCACTCTTCTCCGACTACAGGTACTGCGCACCCATTAGATCAGAGGCGGTAATTATATATAGGCTCACACAATATCAAGCTATCTATACATGAGAAAACGAGATCAGGAAAAGAAAGTTATGGCATTTATGAGAATAATTGAGGTAAAGAGCGTTGTCTCGGTAGGTTTCATGGTACTGCTCATCGCTGTCATGCCACCCGCGCCCGCATGGCCTTCCTCTACATCATGTAGAGCTACGGCTTCGAGTCTACTGAACTACGACAACAGCACGGCCATGATCCCTGCAGCTTGCAATGGCCTCGTGAACGAGTGCCTTACAGCGCATCATAACTATGTAGGCGTGGAGTTGGAGTTTCTGATGGGTTCGGAAATAACTAGAATGCTCATCGACCCTTCCAAGGGCACCAAGTATACTGCCTCCTCCAAAGTTGCAAACGACCCGGCAAATTGTGGCCGTCCAAAAGGTACATCGTATAAACCGTGCCACCCACCGCCACGATCTCCACCAACATCTGTCTGCCCTCAAGGAGCATATAAACGTGAATGCAATAAAAAATGACAGGCATCTTGGAGAAGGTCGATCAACAGTACAATAATATTTGGGGTCTCGTTGTAATGGATAATGATCATCAATTTGATGTCTTGTTTGTTTGCTTTGAAAATGATCAACGGAATGTGATGCCTACATTTTAATTTACTCAATGGCATTTCCGACCAATAAGCTACTGCTATATAGTTTTTGGCGTTGCGAGTTACGCGAATATCGTATCTTGAATCACCACCCGGAATGTATGACAGTACAATATTTTCAACTTCGATGGAAGGTTAATTAATATACTTTAAGTAAAATCTTTATATTTACAAGCTTATATTTCGGCACATGACCAAATACATCAATGGTATTAAAACTTCATGTCATATCATCTAACATAAAAAATATTAATATATTAATAATTTTTATAATTTTAGTGGATCCTACAACAAATTGGTGTATTGAAGTAGAAACTTTTGAGTAGTAGAGGTGCTTTAAATGGATTATAGGTGGGTGCCGGGTGGCCCGGGTGGGGTGATGTCACAATGTAAAAAAATAAAAAAAATGGCCAACAGGACTGGTTGCAGAATGGTAAGTCCAACAAGACGGGTTGCAGAGTTATCAAGTCTGATGTTTAGAGTGCCTCCCTTTCTCTGTAAGGAAGAGTTGTAGCTAATGTTGATGGCAAGGCATGGGGTCGGAGCTTGAGGGTACGGCTATCAATCAACCTCAACAAACCACTGATGAGAGGAAAATGGTTAAACTGTGATGGCATTCAGAACTGGATACCTTTTAAGTATGAAAGGCTCTAGAACTTTTGTTTCTCGTGTGGGGTACCAGCCAATAGTGGGAGGAAATGCACCAAAGTTAAGCCTGCCCTTCAGGGAAAGGAGGAACAAGTCCATCAATTCGGAGCTTGGCTTCATATAGCCCCCAGAACAACAAATCCCTTTGATAGTTGCAAGTATGGTGGTGCAACAGACACGAACCCACAAGCATAGCAGAGAGGAGCTGCTAGAGGTGGCTACCACAACTCCCCAAGACCTCATCTAGTAGAATCCAAAATTTCACTTTTGGCAGAAATGCCAAACAATCTTGCTTCAAAATACCATCTGCATAGGGTGTTCATAAATAAGGACAAAAGGGGACAGAAGCAACCACGAGTGAGCTTGAGTTCTCAAACTTTATTTTTGGGACTTCCAACCCTCCCAAACGCAACACATAACCCAACTCCCAATGGAACCCCCCCAACTATCCCTCCCAAACCAAACAGATCTCTCCATAAACTTGAGCCACGATGACATGGAAAAAACCCACCCACAATCCCATGCCAAGGTAGAGAAACCAACCCATACCCTACAAAGCCCAGAACCACCCACCTCCCTTAGCCTAAACACCAACCATGAACCTAAGTCCCCTGGGGTAACCCCAAAACCATGTAAGTGGAAAAAACAAGCCCGAATCAGGCCTGCTCATGAGAGTATCCTAGCACCCAAGGCCTTGGTAAATAGCACCAACATCACCACAAGTAAGAAAGGTACAAAGAGAAGCAATTTGCATGTTAAAGCACCACAAAAATGGATCAGGGGTCATGATGGAAAGGAGAGTAGAAATGCATTGGCAGTGGCTAGTTCCCAGCCCTGCCAAACCCAATGAGCATCCTAGTATGGAACTGCTGAGGGCTTGTGACCCTGAGGCAATTCGAATTCTTAGCAACCTTGGTAAGGAAAAGCTTCTCACCTTGGTTTTCCTAGTGGAAACCAAGTGTAACAAAAATAGGATGGAAATTATTCGAAGAACTCTGAAGATGAAAGGATGCTTTGCCATTGATAGCAAGGGTCAAAGTGGAGGAAGTGCATTACTTTGAAGGGAGCCATGGACTGTTCAGATCCTCAATTTTACTAAATGGCATATTAGTGCAACTACAAAAGCAAAAGTAGAATGGCAGTTTACAGGCTTCTACAGGCATCCTGAGACCAGCAAGAGGAAAAGCGGTTGGGACCTTTTGAAAATGCTCAAACCAACAACCCCCTTTCCATGGCTTTGTGCAGGAGACTTTAACGAAATAATTCACCAGAAGGAGAAACAAGGTGCAACTACCAGACCCTACCATCAAATTGAGGTTTTCAAAAAGACTTTAGAAAGCTTTGGTTTACCTGACATGCACACCCTTAGTCTAAAGTTCACTTGGGCAAATAATAGACAAGGCAAGGAGTTCACCGAAGAAATGATTGACCGTGCCATGGCTAACCATAAATGGTTTGATGCCTTCCCAGCAAGTTCCTACATTGCTCTCCCTGCCATAAAGTCAGATCACTCTCCTCTCGACATACAGTTTCGCAACCAAGGTGACAGATTCAAATCAAGGACTTCAGTCTTCAAGTATGAGGCTACCTAGGACCTTAATGAAGAATGCAAAGATGTCATCTCTGAGGAATGGAGAAAGCACTTTCCTAGAGCAACTGCGGTTGATTCAGTAAGGTCAAAACTAGAATGCTATCAATGTGGGGTGGTTCAATGGAGGAAACAACTCCATCATACTGACAAGAAGGAGATAAACCAACTACAAAAGAAATGCACCAACTACAAAAACCTCCAAGATTCAAGTATTGGGCAACATATCGAAGAAATGCACCAACTACAAAAGAAAATAGAACCGTCCATGGAGGAAAAGGACCAACATGATCAAAGCTGTAGAGGATCCACAAGGTAACAAATTCCATGAGCACAATCAAATTGGTGATGTTTTTACAGACCTCTTTTCTTCACTCTACACTTCCACCTATCCTACTAATGTCAATGAATGTCTAGATGGTTTATAATCCTGTTTAGATTTTGCAATGATAATCAAATTAAAGTGTCCTTTTACTCGAGAAGAGATAAAGGAAGCCACCTTTCAAAAATGAACCCACTAGGGTCCCTAGGCCTAGATGGGTTCTCTACTCTTTTTTACCAAAAGCAATGGGAAGTGGTAAAGGAAGATGTCTATTGTTTTGCTCTAAAGGTCTTGAATCATGGCAGTACACTGGAAGGCATTAATGATACATAAATCTCCTTAATCTCGAAGACTGAAAGCCCCAAGAAAGTCTCGAAATACAGGCCAATCAGCTTGTGTAATGTACTATACAAGGTGGTTTCAACGACTATTGCCAATAGGTTCAAAGGGATCCTGCCACACATCATATCATATACATAAAGTGCTTTCATTCTTGGGAGAGCAATATCTAATAACATATTAGTTGCCTGTGAAGCCCTCAATTCCATGGCAACAAGGATGAAGGGAAAGAAATGATTTATGGCCATCAAACTAGACATGAGTAAGACCTATGACAGGGTAAAATGGACTTATGTGAAGGCAGTTATGTGTAAGATGAACTTCCCCTCAAAATGGATTGACCTTATCCAAACCTATTTGTCCTCAATCACTTACACTACTCTCATCAATGGAGTTCCTCACCACCAATTCACCCCATCAAGAGGCATTCGACAGGGGGACCCAATTTCCCCCCTATATTTTCATTATGTGCACTGAGGCCTTGACAGCTCTTCTTGTGCAAGCTCAACACACTAGTTCAATTACACTTATCTCTATTGGAAGAGGCCCCATGAAGGTGAACCACTTATTCTTTGCGGATGATAGCTTTTTATTTTTCCAATCTACCCCTCTTGAGATGGAAAAGGTCCTTACCATCCTTAGAGTATACGAGACAGCCTCAGGATAGGTCCTTAACAAAACAAAATTATATATTTTCTTTAGTAAAAACACCAGGTGGGAAGTCCAGAAACAAATCTTAAAGCTCGCAGGGGTGAAATCTACAAGCAATTTTGAGACGTACCTAGGCCTACCAACTCTAATAGGAAGGACCAAGACTGTTTCTTTTCACAATCTGATTGATAGAACATGATCCTGGATTGTCAACTAGAAAACAAAAGTCCTGTCAAATGCCAGCAAAGAGGTTCTCCTTAAGGCTATGCTCCAAGCAATCCCCACCTATACTATGGACATTTTCCTTCTACCTTACTCGATCTCCAGAAAACTGAATCAAAACCTAAGGAAATTTTGGTAGGGCTTTAATGAGGATACCTCAAAGATTTAATGGGTCAATTGGAGTCAACTCAGCAACAACAAGGAGTCGGGTGGACTTGGCTTTCGGGACTTTAGGAGTTTCAATCTTGCTTTGCTCTCCAAATAGGCCTGGAGGCTCCTTCAGGACCCAAATTCCCTGGTGACAAAAATCATCAAGTAGAAGTACCATGCACAGGTTGGTCTACTAGAAGTAAAGCTGAGCTCAAGGCCCTCATACACATGGAGAAGTATACATGCTAATATACAGCTTCTGGAAAAAGGATTGATGTGGAGAATTAGTAATGGATCAAGTGTTAACATCTGGAAGGATAGGTGGATCCCATCCCTATCAAGCCACAAAATCCAGTCATATAGGAAAAAAATTGTTGGTGTGAAACCGTGAATGAACTGATCAACCCTGAACTGCTGCAATGGAACAACCAACTTCTACAGGTTTTATTCACGAAGGAAGAAATTTTCAGTATCACAGCTATCCCAATTAGCCACAAGGACAGAGCAAACAGGCGAATCTAGAACCACTCCAAGAATGGCATTTAAACAGTCAAAAGTGGCTATCATTTCCATAGATCAGTGAAGCAGGAAGGAGAGGGGGAATTCTCAAACAAAGTTCATGAGAGAGACGTGTGGAAATCCCTCTGGAAGCTCAACATCAATCCAGCAACCAAAATGTTCGTTTGGAGGGCCTGCTCCAATGCCATCCCTACTTTGGCTAACCTTAAAAGAATGAGAGTCGTTGAGAACAATCTATGTCCTATCTACTCACAAGTCCCAGAAACATCAGGCCATGCATTATGGAGTTGTCTTGCCTCCTAAGATGTTTGAAATCAAGGGTGCATCCCAAGATTTTTTTTTTTTTTTTATTTGGTCACGACTGACAGAAACGCTGAACATTTCAAAACTAGAAATAGCAGCACTCACCTTGAAACGAATCTGGTAGAGAAGAAACAACAATGTGCATGGCAAAGGCTTTTGTCACCCTAATTCTATTAGTCAACATGCCTTATTAGACCACCAATGGTACCAAGAGAATGCAACAACATCACCCAAAATCCACAAGGCTGCCCCAAACGCAGGATGAAATGGGCCAAACTACCCGAGCCTGTTTTCAAGGCTAATTAGGATGTAGTAGTCAACCCTAAAGAAGAAATCACTGGGATTGGAGTGGTGATCCGAGACCGTGGTGGACAGGTAATGGGAACCTTTCAAGCTCAAAGACCCTTGAGAGGGGATTCTTTTGACGCCGAGTCATATGGCCTTGTTCTAGCAACAGGCTTTTACAATGAAATGGGGCTACAGTCTCTATGCATGGAGGGGGACGCCAAGCAAGTGGTCGATTAACTTCAATTGGATATACAGAATTGGAGTCTGGGAGGATGCCTCATTGAAGATGCCAAACACCTTCTCAACTCTTTTACAAAATGGTCTACATCACAAACCCAACATGAGGGTAATATGGCGGCTCATGTCTTAGCTAGAGTAGGTCTCTAATGCCAACATGATGTGTATGAGATTGAAATATGTCCTCCATGTATCCAGGACTGGGTAGAAAATGAAATGTTATAATTTCAAAGTCCCAATGCTTTTAAGTAGCCATTGTGGACAGTTTGTAATCTTTTATTGAGTAATGAGAGCAGTTTTTCTCTTCCAAAAAAAAACCAAGATAGGTTGCAACTTGTGCAGAACTACGTTTCCACTGGCGTCATTAATTATTTACGACCTAAAATTTATTTATTTATTTATTTCTTGTATAAACATATGTTACTTATTATATTTTAAAATTTTAAAAATTATTTGAATATTGAGATGAGATTAAATAAAATAAATTGAGATGATTTATAAATAATATTAAAATTATTAATTTAAATAAATTAAGATGAAAAAAGATTTTCCATACAGACACTTAAATTGGCCAATAGCTTGACATATAAATCCAAGGATTTACATGGCAGATAGTGGGCTAGGAGTGGGGCATTAAAAATGTGGAGTGGGGAGGTAGAGAGCTTGGGATCGTGGGATGATCGCCTGACGCACATAAAGTGGTAGCTACTGGCCATCGCATCGTTACCTACTACCATGTCAGCTTTGCAGACACTACCCATCCATAAGTGCAGCATTAGAACTATTTTATTAGTGTAAGGGTCATCCGAAATTCATCTTAAATTTATTATTATAATTTATTAAAATTTTATACAAAATATAATAAATAATTTAATTTTTTTACATTTTAATTCAATTTTTTTAAATTATAAAATAATAATAATATTAAAAAATAATATTTTATTCAACTTTTAAAATTCATATCAACTCATCTTATCTTATTTCCTAATCTAAACAACTCTAACTGAAAATTGAATATAGTATTTGACTAATAAAGTTTTAAAATATGTAATTCTAAAATCTCGCTCTTTAATATAATTATTTAAAAAAAAAATTGGAGAGTTAGTATGCTACTAAATTTTTTTTTATCAATAATGCACCAGATGCAAGAATTTTCATATAAATAAATAGTTAAAATCTAAAAGAAAGCTTGTGGAAGTATTTATTTTTAAAAAAATACTAACCTCTTATGTGCTTGTCAAAATAATTTATTTAACGAAAATCATAAATTATCATGACATAAGTTGTCTAAACTTTTATATCGCCTTATTGAGTCAAGTCATGTCCTTCAACCCCATTCTCATAAATAGTGATAGAGTCAAAAATTTACTTTAGGAGACCAAATAAAATTAAAATAATATACATAAAATATATTTTATTTTATTTTTATACAATTTTTTTTACAATATAAAACAATCTCATAATAATATTTAAAATAAAAATAAAATACATTTAATATAAACATCTACCGGTAAAATTGTAAGAAACAACCATCCAACCTATTTTTTTCATTTTTATTTCTAATAAAAATATATCATTATATTATTAAATTAATTTATTTTAAGTGATATAATTTACTTATTTTATTTTTATATAATTTCAAGAGGAGGCCAATACACCGCGCTGATTGAAAAATGGAAGCACATGCAGCTCCCTAGCTAGCTAGCTACCGTAACAAATATCATAGGCGCAATGACTGGTTGTTCTCATTGGAATCGCACTCAAAATATACAAAGCACCAGCCTCCAACAGTACATATATTCAACTTATTAAAGTATTAAAAATTAAATATATTGTTATAATTATAAGAGGACATGAATGACTCATTTTCTCCCAAAGAAATCATATGAGCATTCTTGATAGATGTCGTGCATCTATCAATAATTGTCGTAATGCTAGACTTTCAAAAGCCTATTTAAATGAATCTCATTCAATCAATTTTGTATAAGAAAGGAAGAAAAAAAAAAAAAATTTCAGTTCTTGAGTAATAAAGAGTTCTAAATATTTTCTCTTATATTTCTTTTACAATAATAGTTTTATTTTAGTTTTATAACATGTCATCAGCACGAAGTTCTACTGATACTAAAATTAGTGATCTTCTACTTCAAGTAAATTTTTCAATATATTATTTGCAATCCTTGAGATGAATATAAAAGGTAATATTACTGAATATTACTTGACAAAATTCTACTTTTATTATGATGATTATGTGAATATATTTCTTAGATCCATATATTTATTTTTGTGATTCATATATATAGAAAATGTCAAATCTTATAAAATTGAAATTTATTACTATTTATATTTCTAGAAAAATTATTTATTCAAGATCCTTGATGAGATCCATTTAGATATGATGAACATATGACATACATTCAGAAAAAAAATCACGTATCCCTGCAGGACCGTACTGTGTATCTCACGATGAAAAAATCATCTTATTTTATGAAATAATTTAAAGGAAATATATGAGCACTAGAAGATATAATCCTCCCAAAAAATTATTATGAGTTATTGCACCTAAAGTTGTAAAATTTTAAGAGTAGTAGTGAATATAACTCTGCACTCTTTAAAACCAGCTCAATATTAAAATTATGTAGTGAGAAGGTCACTGATGATGATATTTTAAAATGAGATATATATTATTTTTCATATCTCGAATATGCTCCTGTAGTAACAGTATCGAGAGTGAAAGTTCAACAAATATTATAAACTTTTATATTGTCTTCTAGTGATTGAGCTAAATAATGAATTTTTTTATTAATAAATCATCAATTACATCCTATTAGTTTCACATTATTTCTTGAAGTAAATGATACTGGATTTATACAATTCTCATAAGTGAACAGTGCATCCTTTAAAAAGAACCAAGGATGTAGACATGGTAGAAAAACTATAGAAATATTAGTCCTAAAAGTGACAACACTAAAGATGATAATAATATACCGTGTCACTAGAAGTGATCCAACTCAGAGAAGTGTAAAAACTCTCAGAATAATTCTTTATAGAAAAATGAAGATGTTTGTCATAGATGTGGTATGAATGAACATTGACCACATGCCTGTTGTACGACCAAGCACTTGATTCACTTATACTAAACTTTTATATATAAGCTTATTAATATTTTATCATGTTTTGAAATAATGAAAATTTGGTGCCTGAAGTACGATAAGAAATTACTTAGGATAATAAAGGCATGTCTAAATTTGAATGTAAACCAGAAGTTTAGAGTATTATATATTTGTAAAGTGTTACAAATCAATTATCAGATATATTTACCGACACTAAAAGTATGGTAAAATCATATATTACTACTGTTAATGCTTAAATAAGAATTGAAGTTCCTGAATGATAAATTGTTAAAACAGCAATAAATAAGTTTAAGATATGCCTGAAACGTTGAAAACCTATTTGTGCAAAAAAGAAAAGCAAAAATGAAAAGAAATAGAAACTCCTGAATAGTATAATCCTCCTGAAAAAGAAACTCCTAAAGAGTACGAAACTCCTGAAGAATACTAACCTCCTGAAGAGGTGTTTCATGAAATGTTTTCCCTTGGAGAAGAACAGGTATCTAAAATAATGATATCTCAATACATTTCATGAGTACTGGAAAAATTATGGATAGAAATAAAAATGTTGTCGACAACATATTTTCATATAAGATGGCCCTTGATATTACCAGAAGTAATGAAGAAAGTGAGTCAAAAACCGTCAAAAAATGTCGACGTAGAAATGATTGGCCAAAATAGAAAGCAGCTATTAAAGTTGAATTAAACTCTCTAGCAAAATAAGAGGTATTTGGACCTGTTATCCAAATATCAAATGGTGTAATGCCTGTTAGATATAAGTGGGTATTTGTACAATAAAATTGTGCGGTACAAAACACGATTTGTCATACAAGGTTTCCTATAGAAACTCAAGTTAGTTATGAGGAAACATATTTTCTCGTTATGAATGCAATCACATTCAGATTTTTAATCAGCTTAATTATTACAAAAGGATTAGATATGCGGTTGATGAATGTGATAACTGCATATTTTAAAGATCATTGGATCATGACATATATAAGTATATACAATGCTTGAAGTATCTAATCCAAGTACATCTAGGAGTATGTACTTTATAAGGCTTTAAAGATCTTTATATGGGTTAAAGCAATCTGGACGCATGTGGTATAATTGACTCATGAAGTATCTATTGAAAGAAAGATTTGAGAATAATCCTATATGCCTATGTGTTTTTATTAGAACCCGAATTTGTCATTATTGCAATTTACGTTGATAATTTACCTTATTAGAACTCCTGAAGAAATCACAAGAACTGTTATATATTTAAAAAATGAATTTGAAAAATGAAAGATCTTATTATTCAAATGCTAGATGAGTTACAAAAATTTTGAGACTTCTAACCTCATCTCTCAAATGCATTTGCTCTACATAAAACAACATGACATCCTTATCTAAAGGATTAGGCAGTCAAAATGAAGAAGCAAGTAAGGATTTTAAATTCTTATTCTCTTACTTTAAGTATGTTATTTTTCTGTCACTCTTCAATGAGTCGTTGAAGTATGGAAACATTCTCGTTAACCTCCTCAATATCACGATTTTTGGATTGTAACCGGCCAGAAAACCCAATAATAGAGGAGGAGTATTGAGTACTAAGAGTCACTAGCTCATAAACGGCTTCATGATCTAACTTATTAGCCAGATCATTCGATTGCTGCAACATAGTACCCACGGAAGATGCAGGAACAACTTATAATTGAGGTGAAGGATACCTCATATAATGATCATGAGGAATATTGAAAGAAAACTGATGAACCATTGAAAATTTGTAAAATAAGAATGTAAATGTAGATGAATTATAGCTATGAGAAGAAGATTTGATGTGAACTAAATGAAACTAAAGATGATTCTTATAGAGATGAAAATAAGAACAAGACAAATTATCAACTCTTCAAATCTCACTTAGTCAAAATTACAAAATATGCTGGATGCATATTTTCAAAAGCCAGCAAGATTAATTGCAACATCTGCTATCAGCTGATATTGTTGACTTTGAATTTGAGCTCTCTCTCGTTCCAACTCTTCTATTCGTGGTTTCATATCACGATAATATCAGTCTGTAAATTTTTTCAGCTCCTTGTTTTCTCATCTTAACATTTTATTCCTTCTATTTTTAGTTGTAAGCTTTTGATACAATTCAGATATTTGATTTTTAGGATAATCAACCTCACTTGCTCTCGCCAATAGCCTCCAAGACATGGTTGTAATAGAGGCAGCATATTCAGTACTGAGGGTTCTTGATGCTGTAACAATTTCAGGATCAATTTTACTGAAAAGATATATCTCTGCTCCTATCATGGTATTGACAGCCTCAAGAGTAAAGATAAGTGGTTGAGGTGTCAAATGTTCTTGGTTCAAATCTGAGACACTAACAAAAGAATTTCTCTCAGTCATAGTATCGTTATGGATGAACAAACAATTGAGTCAATGAGAAATAAGAGATGTTGTGTGAGTATCAGATGGGTGAAAATGATCATCTTTAAACTGCAACCCAAAACTTTCAAATTTCCTCAAATATCTTATTTGTCAACAATATCAAACAGATTTGAATTTCCACCGAACCGATAGAACTAGACCTCAAGCTTTGTCAGCTTTTGTCGAACATGAGTGGTTTCCAATACTCTTTTCGCTATGCATGAACATGTTCTCCCTAATCGTGTCGAAAGAGAGATAATTTTTAGATGAAAATATTAGTATGTTCTCTCTAATGCATTATTTTGGAAATCATGTTTGAATTCTTAATCATGTTGTATATGCTGAAATCATGTTTGTTTATTACTTAAAAAACTTACGCATATTCTCAGAGGTAGTTTAAGTATTATTGCAGGTATCAGATTTCTACTAAGTTTATCAAGCAAATATTATTTGCCATATCTTCAATTCACTTAGAGATCATTGCAATTCATGAAGCAAGCCAAAAGTGTATTTGGCTGAGATCAGTGATTCAACGTATCCAAAAAAAGTGTGGTCTTCTCATGATTAATGATAACCCAACAATTTTATACGAAGATAATGTTGCTTGTATCATTCAAATCAGAGTAGGATATATCAAAAATACGATTAAGTGATAATCTTACAGATTTATTTATAAAGACATTACCAACTGCGACATTCAAGAAGATTGTGCAGAATATTGGAATACAAAGATCTATCGTCATGCACTTTTCAGAGGGAGTAAATGTCTTGAAGACTTATGCTAATTGTATTATTTTTCCTTCGCTAAGGTTTTGTCTCAATAAATTTTCCTTTGCAAGGTTTTAATAAGACAATGTTAAAGCACTTTGCTATACATAAGAATACTGTACTTTTTTTCCTTCTTCATTGATATTTCTTCTTCATTGATATTTCTTCCCACTGGGTTTTTCCTTGGTAAAGTTTTAACGACGCAAATTCTTTATAGGTGATAATTTAAGGGAGAGTGTTGTAATTATAGGGGGCATGAATGACCCATCCCCCCCCCCCCAAAAGAAATTATATGAGCATTATTGATGGATGTTGTGCATCCATCAATAATTGCCGTAATGCACGGCTTTCAAATGCCTATTTAAATGAATCTCATTCGATCAGTTTTGTATGAGTAAGGAAGAAAAGAAAGAGAAAGAAAGAAAGAGAAGAAAGAAGAAAGAGAGAAAATTCAAGTTCTTAATTAATAAAGAGTTCTAAATATTTTCTCCTATATTTCTCTTGCAATAGTAGTTTTATTTTAGTTTTATAACATATATATATATCCAAAATTTTGGAGGGGCTATGCCCCCTGTCCCAACATGACTTTGGCATCACTGCTCATAAATATCATCATCTAGGATGCTTTAAAAATATAAAATCATACAAACAAGAGTCAAATACTAAATAAGCAACATATCATACAGTAAACATAATAAATTTCGGGTAATCTTGAAAATTTGCATACTTATAATTATATACATGAACATGAATATAAACATGATCTTATCTTTCCATATTATAGGCAAATCCTCATTGTTGATCCCCGTGAATTAGGTTTTGTGAATTTAAATAGATTTTGATTCTGTTTGTGGCTACGAGTTGTGAAATTCATACATAAAAAAGATATACTGAGTGCACTACCAGCACGTACAATCTCGCAATGCAATATGCCCATAACATAGGTATCGTCTTCATCATAACATAGGCCGTTACATATTTTATAATTCATATCATACTTGTATACTTGTCATATTATATATTTCAAAAGAAATCATATTCTTTCATTAAATGTCGTGATACATGACTTCTCACATAAATTAATGATTTTTTCATAAATATTTTAACCCATAATACTTACATAAAATCATGGTTTTTCATTAATAATTTTATACATAACTTTCATATGAAATCATGACTTTCATAAATAGTTTTATAATAAATAGTTTACATAAAATCATGCATGAGTCCATAAATAATTTTATTATGACTTAGGTACCTAAAAAGTAGCTTCTAATGAAGGACATGCTTGCATAATATTTTTATAAAAAAAAAATGTCGTTTACTGAATTTGCGTGTAAAAATATAATAATTCTACTTATCTCGTAACACTAATCTACTATTTTTGAGGTACGGTTAATTACCTATAAACATGCGAAAAATCATCGTAAATTCCTAGTCAATCACATATTTTGCTATTAAAACCCAAAATTCTAATTTAATTTATATTCTCGTAAATTCCAATCCTAAAATATTGCCATTCCCTAAAATCTTTTATCTTCATATACTACCACCTACTAATCCATTAAATTCTAAAAATTATTCTCTACCTTCAAACATCTAAGTCCTATCACCAGAATATCATAAAAAAAAATAGCTTTATCAAAATCCAACTGAGGCCCACCATACAATCAAGCCCAACTCAATTCTAAGCTCAAAACACTTCTTATAACTATGAGGGCAAAACTGTTATTTTCTTTTAAAACAAATCTTCCTAGGAGTTTTACGTAAAAATACTTTTAACTCTATTTTGTTTGTACCCATGGTCGTCTAGTAGATGTAGCAATGGGCTTACAGTGTGGAGGAGCGGTGGCTGTGTGACTGTTGATGGCAACGAGGCTAGGAACGGCGGCAGCACACCTAAGGAATGGGTGGTCCAAAGGCAACTTTGTGAGTGGTGTTGACGCTACACGGTGGCTGAGAGGGTGAGTTTCACCGAGTGTTTGGCTGTGGCTCTCAGTGGAGCTTTGCACTAGGCGTGCATGGGCTCAACAGTGTTGGTTTCTTCCATCATGCAGTTGTTACGTTCGTGCTTAAAGCGTGATAGCAGCATACGTGAAATCGGCAGATTGTGGCTGCTAGAGGTGTGCATCAGGATCTAGATATCCGGTTATATCCGGATTCAAAACGGAAATCGGGTTATCCTTATCCGCACGGATTAAATCTTGTATCCGCCCGAATCCAGTTACAGATCCGGTTTTAAAACCGAATATCTATAACCGGTTTTATTGTAAAACACGAAGCTTCAAATTCAACATTCTCACTTCTCTCGCTCAACACATTTCTCACTTATCTCTCTCCCCATCTCTCCAAATCGACAGAAATGAGAAATTCCTAGCCGTGCTTCGCCATTCGTGTTTGTCGTTCTTCGTTCGTCGCTGTCGATTACCGTCACAAGCATGAGACTCCTCCGCCATTTTTGTTTTCTTTTTCATTTTCAGTTCTTCTATTTTGAATGCGACAACCCTAAGCCATTTTCTAGGTTCGTCTCCCTCCCTCTCTCTCTCTCTCTTTCTCAATTAAGTTCGTTTCTATTTGGTTACTGAGAAAACTTGGGAGAATTGGGTTTCATTCCTATTTGGTTACTGAGAAAATTGGGAGAAATGGGTTTCGAGTGATATTAAACTTTTTCCCTTCTTTTTTTGGTTTACATCTTGGTTTGGTTTTTTTTTTCTTAGTCTTTAGTTTAGTTTCAATTTTTTTAGATGACTTTAAGATCTGGGTTTGGTTTTTTTTTTCCACTTAATCTCGAGTCTATTTTTTATTTTTTTAGATGAATATTGAGATCTGATTTTAGATTTGGGTTTAGTACTTAGATCTGGCCAAATATCATTCCACGAAAAAAGAGATTTTGTTTTTTTGGTTTCTTTTCTGTGTTTTACATCGTTTTAGCCAAACATCTCAGCCTTAATGATTTTCACTATTACTTGTTCTCAATGGAGCTTAATCCGCATATTGGAGATGAAGTACTTGTTATTTTTGTCTGCTTTTATTTCTTAGGGGCTTGTTTGGGAGCTTGGGCCAGAGATGTCAAGGAACTGGAAATGGATTTTGACTTATTTGCTCCAAATGAGATCGGTGTAATCATGTGATCATATGAGTTAGTGGAGTTGTCCATTCTGGTAAAAAAGAAATTTTGTAACGAACGAGATTGGAGGGACGGCTGCCGTCCCCTATCCCACCACTAAAATTATGTGAATGACCCCACTACTATTATTTTAAATCTTGTATAGTGACTTGCATAGTAACTTGCATAGTAATTTCAAAGCCTATAAATATGGGCATCAGTTGTTATGAAATTCATAAGAAAATAGAGAGAGAGAAGAAAGTTTCAGAGATTTTTAAAAAAGTTTCATATATATTTCTCTCTTGCAATAGTAGTTTCTTCTTTAGTTTTATAATACGTTATCAGCACGACGGTTCTACTAATTTTGAAGCTAGTGGTCTTATTCCTCTAATCATGGATCACATTGATGAACTTTTTATCTCTGAGTTAAATGATAAAGATATATGTCTGGCTGACAGTGCTATAACTCACACAATTCTTAATGAAAAGAAATATTTTCAAAATCTAACACTAAGTAAAACCTATGTCCATACCATATCAGGCTCATCAGATTTAATTGAGGGCTCCGGAAGAGCTTATATTGTGTTGTCTAATGGCACCAAATTTTGTATTGATGATACTTTATTCTCTTCACAATCCAGAAGAAATTTTTTGAGTTTCAAAGATATACGTCGTAATGATTACCATATTGAAACGACCAAAGAAGGCAATAAAGATCATCTTCTTATTACTAAAACAATATCGGGTCAGAAGCTCGTATTAGAAAAACTGTCTGCTCTATATTCTGAATTGTATTATACAAAAATGAGAACAATTGAATCATATGTGGTAATGCACCAGAAGTGCATTGACCCCAAAGTATTTATGACTTGACATGATCTCCTTGGACATCTGGGATCTATAATGATGAAATGAATTATTAAAAATTTGCATGAGCATCCCTTAAAGAATCAAAAGATATTTCTACCCAATGAATCTCCGTACTCTGCATATTCTCAATGTAAGTTGATTATCAGACCATCTCCCTCAAAAATCATTCTTGAATCTTCATCCTTTTTACAAAGGATTCACAGAGATATATGTGGGTCTATTCATCCATGTAGTGGACCATTTAAATACTTTATGATTTTGATTGATGTATCTAGTCGATGGTCACATGTTTGTTTGTTTTTCACTAGAAATGTTGCATTTGCTGGACTTCTTACTCAGATAATCAAACTACAAGCACAATTTTCTGAGTATCTAATTAAGATCATTCGATTGGATAATGCAGGTGAATTTTCATCTCAAGCTTTTGATGATTATTGCATGTCAATAGGAATAGATGTTGAATATCATGTTGCCCATACACACACACAAAACGATTTAGCTGAATCTTTGATCAAAATGTTTCAACTAATCGCTAGACCTTTACTTATGAAATCAAAACTACATGTTTCTACTTGGGGACATGCTATACTTTATGCAGCATCTTGAATTCACATTAGACCATCTGCATATCATAAATATTCTCCATTACAGCTTGCATTTGGTTAACAACCAAATATTTCTCATCTTCGTACTTTTGGATGTGTTGTATATGTTCCAATTGCACCTCCACAACGTACAAAAATGGGCCCTCAACGTAGACTTGGGATATATGTTGGTTTTGATTATCCATCTATTATTAGATATCTTGAACCCCTTACAGGAGATATGTTTTAAGCACGTTTTGAGGATTGTCACTTTGACGAATCACTTTTCCATTAATGGGTAAAGAAAAGTCGGTGCCTGAAGCACGATAAGAAATTATTTGGGATAATAAAACCCTATCTCAATTTGATCCTCCTACAAATGAATATAACCTAGAAGTTCAGAGGATTATTCATTTGCAAAGTATTGCCAATCAATTATCGGATGTATTTACTGACACTAAAGGTGTAGTAAAATCATATATTTCTGCTGTTAATACTCCAGCAAGGATTGAAGTCTCTGAATGACAAATTGTCAAAACAGCAATAGGTGAATCTAAAACACGCCTGAAGCGTAGAAGACCTATTGGTTCAAAAGATAAAATTCCCAGAAGAAAAAAATACAAAATGAATATGGTGTTCTTGAAGAACCCATACTCATAATACATAGTATAAATATATTTGATGCTTCTGAAAAGATCAAATCTTCTATTCCAGAACCTCCTGAAGAGGATACTCCTGAAGAGTATACATCTCCTGGAAAGAAACCTCCTGAAAAGGTGTTTCATGAAATGTTTTCCCCTGAAGAGGAACATGTACATGAAAATAATGAGATCTCAATACATTTCATGAATATTGGAGAAATTATGGATAGAAATAAAACTGTTGTCAATAACATATTTTCATATAAAATAGCCATTGACATTACCAGAAGTAATGAAGAAAGTGAGCCAAAAATCGTCAAAGAATATCGACGTAGAAATGATTGGCCAAAATGGAAAGCATCCATTGAAACTGAATTAAATTTGCTAACAAAGTGAGAAGTATTTGGACCTGTTGTCCAAACACCAAATGGTGTAATGCCTGTTAAATATAAATGGGTATTTATACGTAAACGCAATGAGAAAAATGAAATTGTGCGGTATAAAGCACGACTTATTGTACAAGGTTTCCTACAAAAATCCGAGATTGATTATGAAGAAACATATTCTCTCGTTATGGATGCAATCATATTTACATTTTTGATTAGTCTGGTCGTTACAAAAGGATTAGAGATGTGGTTGATGGATGTGGTCACTGCATATTTATATGAATCCTTAGACCATGACATATATATGAAAATCCCTTAAGGATATCAGATGCTTGAAGCATCTACAAGTACATCCATAAGTATGTATTCTATTAAACTTCAAATATTTTTATATGGGTTAAAGTAATCCGAACGCATGTGGTATAATCGCCTAAGCGAATGTCTATTGAAAGAATGATTTGAGAATAATCCTATATTAAGAAATCTTGAATCCGGATTTGTCATTATTGCAGTTTATGTTATGATTTAAATATTGTGGGAACTCTTGAAGAGATCTCAAGAACCGCTACATATTTAAAGAATGAATTTGAAATGAAAGATCTTGGCAAAACAAAACTTTGTCTTGGCCTGCAGGTCGAGCACTTGCCAAATAAAATTTTTATTCATCAGTCCTTGTATACTGATAAAGTTCTGAAGCATTTTTATATGGATAAAGCTCATCCCCTGAGTACTCCAATGATTGTTCGAACACTTGATGTGGAGAATGATCCATTATGTCCTTGTGATGAAGATGAAGAAATTATTGGTCTTAAAGTACTATATCTCAGTGCAACCAGAGCTTTCATGTATCTTGCAAATTGCACTTGACCAAATATTACATTTTTAGTTAATCTGCTTACAAGATATAGTTCTGCACCAACTCGAAGGCATTGGAATGACATTAAACATGTCCTTCGTTACCTTCATGGTACAGTTGATATGGGATTATTTTATCAACGTGGATCAAGTCCACAATTGATTGGGTATGCAGATGCAAGTTATCTTTCAGATTCACACAGAGGTAGATCTCAAACTGGATATTTATTTACTTAAGGAGATACTGTCATATCATGGAGATCTGTTAAGAAGACACTGTCTGCTACTTCTTCAAATCACTCAGAGATCAATGTTATTTATGAAGCAAGTCGAAAGTGTATTTGGCTAAGATCAGTAATTCAACATATCCAGGAAAAGTGTGGACTCTCCATGGTCAATAAAAACCCAACAATTTTATATGAAGATAATACTGCTCGTATCACTCAAATCAAATGAGGATATATCAAAGATGACAGAACCAAACATATTTCACCTAAATTCTTTTATACTCATGAACTTCAAGAGAAATGTGAAATTCATGTCAAGCAAATACGATCAGGTGATAATCTGGCAGATTTATTCACAAAGGCATTATCAACTGTGACATTCAAGAAAATTGTGCATAACATTGAAATGCGAAAACTCAAAGATCTATCATCATGCAGGGAATAAATATCATGAAGACTTGTGCTGATTGTACTCTTTTTCCTTCACTAAGATTTTGTCCCACTGGATTTTCCTTTGCAAGGTTTTAATGAGGCAAACTCAAAGCACTTGTGGATACATAAGAAAACTGTACTCTTTTTCTTTCGCCATTAGTTTTTCTTCCCCACTAAGTTTTTCCTTCGCAAGGTTTTAACAAGGCAGATTCTTTATGGGTGGTCATTCAGTTGAGAGTGTAATGAACGAGATTGGAGGGACAGTTGCCGCCCCCTGTCCCACCACCAAAATTATGTAAATTACCCCACCACTATTATTTTAAATCTTGCATGGTGACTTGTATAGTGACTTGCATAGTAACTTGCATAGTAATTTCAAGGCCTATAAATATGGGCTTTAAGTTGTTATGAAATTCATAAGAAAATATAGAGAGAGAAGAAAGTTTCAGAGAGTTTCAAAAGAGTTTCATATATATTTCTCTCTTGCAATAGTAGTTTCTTCTTTAGTTTTATAACAAATTTAACCTTTTTATTTTGTTTTTGTTTTTGTTATGTTTTTTATTTTTTTGATCAAAAGTGCAGCAGGTGGGAACTGGTGTTAAAGAGCTCGAGACGTTAAAAGATTTCAGTTAGGCCAATCACAAAATTGGGGCTGTTTTGTGTGTAGTCAATTTTCATCTTTGAATGGCTAAAGCCAGTTAGAAGAGCAGATCGGCTAGATTTGTATTAGTTTAATTAGTTTGATGTAATATTATTTACTTTTTGTTCTTTGTAAATTTATGTTTTGTATTATGATGTGATAATAATATTATTTATTTTGTCTTTTTATTTATTTTGTTTTTTACTTTATTTAAGAAAAATTAGATGTGTTTAAATTATTTTTTAAAGAATCTGGGTAATTTAAAAATGGTCACATATTATTTAAAGAAAAAAGTGATAATTTTGTTTTAAAGTTAGAATGCATTTTTAAAGGAAAAAATATTGAAAATTCCGGATTAAATCCGATTATAATCTGGATATCCGAGTTTGTATCCAGGTTATAAGCAAATCAAAAAACAAAAAATTCGGTTATTCCGATTTAAATCCATGTATCTGGATAAATATGATTATTCACCCAGATTGAAATCGAATTAGATTCGGACGAATAACAGCCTGCTTTTTGGCATCCAAATCCTGTTATGGCTGGATATCTGGATGCACACCCCTAGTGACTGTTGAATGTGCCTAGTGGTTGTCATGGTCGATGGTATCAGACTGAGTGATCCTATAATACCTTTAGAAAAATAGCTAGTAGGCAGGTTGTGCATCTTAGCCAAAAGAGAGAAGCCAAGTCACAATACATGCCCATTACCACCAACAACAAACTGATTTCTAGACTAATTTTTCCTCAAGTTATTGTAACTAATAAATATTCTTTTAATCTCTTATACTAGTGTATAAATGTAAGCCAAATCATTCAATGAATACAAGAGAAGTTTTTCATATTTCTTTTCTCCCAACATGGTATCACGAGCTTGTGACTAACCATCATCTACAAGCATGGCTGACTCATCTTCTTCCTCCACGTTTTCTTCCTTCTCTCATATCATCACCACTAAATTGACCAACGACCATTATCTTCTCTGGAAAGATATCAGCCTATCTCAAGGGGCAAGACCTCTATTCCTATATTAATGGAACCCTCCCTCCTCCCTCCGAATTCTTACTAGATTTTCGAACTCAATTCCAAAAATCAACCTAGACTTTTCCTCATGGCAACGCACTGATCAGCTTGTCTTGAGTGTTCTTTTCTCCTCTCTTTTGAATCCTTACTTGGTCATGTTCTCTCTTCTATGACTGCTCGTGCTCTCTTGGTCTCCTTGACATCTATGTTTGCATTTCATTCTCAGGCAAAAGAATCTCAAATTTGCTTCTACCTCACCAACCTCTCCAAAGCGGATCCAGCCAATACTACTTATTTCGGGCAGGTTCGCTCTATCATATATTCCTTAGCTACCACTAATAACTCTCTTCCTGATAAATAGGTAGTCACATATCTTCACAATGGCTTAAGCCTCTCTTATGAGGCTTTTATCACTTCTATCACTACAAGGGCAGAGCCAATTCCTCTCATGAATTGTATCAATTACTTTTAATCATAAAAGTCGCACCTCTCACCAAAACAAAAATCTCACCTCCTATCTTGAGCCTTTAGTTAACCTTAGTGTTGTTGGGCAATCTAAATCAACATGGTTGTTGATTGCGCCCAAAAAATAATACCATAGTTGTAGTGCAGTTTTGGAGTATCGATTCAATAGGGAGACAAATTAAAATAATAGCAGAATAGTAAAGAAACTAAAAATAATATTAAATGATTTATGAGAGAAAAAAAATTATTTTTAAATGCAAATTAAAATTAAACAAAATAATTAACGATAAAAGTATTCAAAGTTGACGAATAGTAAAGTATCGGGAATCTCTTGCACATATCTCGTATTTTAATTATTCTTAATTCATTGATAACTCAATTGAGAATTTAATTCCAAAATTCTCGATCAAAAGATACAAAATTATAAATCAAAACTAAACCAAATGTAACCCTTTGAAAAATCATTCATTATTTTTAAATCACGTAAATTGTTATCTATATTAAAAAAATCCAACAACGACATATACTTAGGAAGCGATATTGCAGCAGAGAATTAAATCAATAAAGACAATTAATTGATCTAAATATAATCAAAGAAATAATTCATTCAATAGAAAAAGTATGACTGAATTTATAAACGGAGTAAACTTTATGATTATTTGGAGAAGAAAACATCAATAATATATTGAGAATGATAAAATGAGTTTTAATAAATTAAAAATCAAATACATGAATTAAAAATAAATTAAAAATACCATCTAATGTGCAAGCTTATCCTTAGCCCTACTTGTGAATTTAGTTACCCATAAACAAAATGGACAACAAAAATCTCAAGAGGAAAATAATATAAACGATGGCCATGGAAATTAATTTTGTTCACGGTGCTTGTCCACGTTTTCGTTCCAACTCTCCATCCTCCAAACAACACTCAACTCCTCTCATGAATATGTGTGTGTGTGTGCGCGCGCGCGCGCGAGTGCACGTAGTGGGTTCATCTAAGATGAGAGCCGTGTGATTGTGAAGCCCATGAAATATAATGTTGTGCCATTAAGGCCTTAGCCCTCCATTTGAGTGTTGTCATGTCCCACTTTGTGACTTATGAGTTTATTCAATTGCAGGCCCAGGAAATCAAAGTGTCAACGTGCTGCTTTAACTGGTTGAAATCCGGCCCATGTAAATCAACTCATGTAATCTTTTTCACTCCAAACACCAACAAAAAAATAATAAATAATAAAAAATAGAATGAAATAAAATAAAATAAATATAAATAAAAAATAAAAATAAACGAAGACAAATAGTGCTTAAAGACATTTCAACATAAATAGAAATTCAATTCAATAAAATAAATGAAATTTTATTATTTCTGTTCACATTTTAATCCAATATTAGAGTGTTTAGAGTGCACTTTCACACACTCATCATACCCTCCAACTTATTCATTGCTAGTCCCTAACAATTTTCATGCCAAAACAACAAAAGAGACCAAAAAAATCATGCACAAAAATCACTAAGTCACACTTTCCAAATTCTCATATCAAAACAATTTTAGAAATTCAGTAATCCTATTACAATCAATCCACCTATAGCAATTTACAGTGTGCGTGTGTGTGTTCCAAATTATATTCATCTAACCAGAAGTCTTGATATATGCAACATCAAGAACATCTCAAACAAAAGGTTCAACTCCATAACTCACAGGTGTAAAAGTGTTTCATGTAGGGGTTCACTCTATGGAGTTGACAAGGAGTGTATACGCTCAATGGAGAATTAAGTAATTATGCACAAGCAACAAGCACACATTGATCTTATAAAATGAACACTAACAAATAAGAATTTCCACCACTCATTTCACAAGCTTACTTAGAATCAGAACGATCAACACAAAAAAGTTATAACGTAGTTTGGGTTAGGGGCTATATGAAGAAAATGATAAAAAAGATTCAAAAAATTCCAAGTACAGACCAAAGAAATTTTATTAAACATCTCCATTGACCACAATTCTTACCTGATATACTCTTCCACTTTTCAGATCATCAAATATATTTTTCCTTCTTCTTCAACTTCTCTTTTTTTTCCTCTTTCCTTCTTTTTTCTCTCTTTTCTTTTCCACTTTTTTTTCTTTTCTTTTTTTTAATCTCTTTGTTGTTTATTTTTTTAAGATCACTCAATTGAACACTTTGCATTTGTACTCTTCCATTTTTTTTTCCTTTTTTTTATTCTTTTCTTGTATTTTTCTTTTATTTTTTTTAACAAAATAAAATATGCAAATTTCATACCTAGTATACACTTGGAAGTAATAAGAGTAAGAAAAATCAGTATATAGGCTATACTCCAATATAGAGAGGTATAGATGATGTGGGCATATGAAAAGAAAATTATTATATGTGTTTGTTGGCTCAAAATTGCCTACTAAGAGTCTATAATTGAGAGGATTAGCTTGAAAGAGTCAAATGTTAATACTAAGTTTACTTTCGTCATATCTTAAGTATATTCACCATCTTACTACCAACCATGTAATGATATTCTCAAAAGAAATGCTTAATTCAACAGATCAATGAACGCTTATCACAATTTCCTGTATTTGTAGGCTCTCAATTCTCTCCAAAACTCACATGAATACTTAAGCGAAAGAAATCTCTAACTACGTGTGTCAAACCACTATCTTACTACAAAGTTTGGATAAATGCATTAAAAGTTCTGTGAATGCTTCAACAAAATAATTAATATGGAATTGTTGAATTCATCAATATGGTCATGAATAAGCATTACTACACATGTGAAAGGGTGTCTGTGTGATGCAAATTTTAAAAAAATTGACACATGAAAATATGCCATAGAGTTCCAATAAGCATTTTAAATGCTGAATTTGCACCATCACCCCCCAACTTAAATGAAACATTGTCCTCAATGTTTAAATGAAACATTGAAAATGGTAAAATACACCTGAGTGTGATGTGAGTAACTCACTTGGCACCAAATATAGTAAATTGAATTGACAGAATGAAACTAACCTGCAAGTAAAAACAAAGAAAGCAACATCAAATAAAAAGAAAAGGACAAAAACAAACAAACAAACAAAAACAAAACAAAATTAAACAAATAAAAAAAATGAATGCATGTGTGGTCAAGGTGGATAGACTGGGTTCGCAAGTGAAATGTATTCCACTTCTGAAACTTCCTCTGCTGGGTCAAAATTAAAATCGTTAGCCCAATGAGCTCGATGCTCAATGTCCACATGTAGGTAGCGAGGTTTCAAGTCAACTCTTGGTGCTTTTCCACTTGAAGAAACATGTTCATCACTTTCTTAGGCAACTCTTCAAATTTCGATTGTCAAGCCTGTGTGCCATGATCCTGAGTTGTATAAAAAACTGCACAAATATTAGTCACATCAGATGAATCACTAATAGGATTAAACTCAGCATTAACAATGAAATAACCAAGAAGATCAGAATCACGAGTTGTAAAAACCTCTTTGTCTATGAGTGAGTCAATCATATATGTCTAATGGCACCCATTGTCCACTTCTGGCTGTTTTGCAATATGGAATACTTCACCTCGAGAGTTATGTTTCCAAAAAATAGTTTCATAAGCCCATTCTTGCAATTAATAAATGCATTAGCAGTGACAAGGAAATGCCTATCTAAAATCAAAGGGATTTTAGATGTAGTATCAATAACAGAGCTAGTGTTCAGAATTAGAAAATCAACAAGATAATAAAATTTATTAATTTGAATTAGAACATGCTCTACCACACCCCGAGATACTTTAACTGAATAGTTAGTCAATTGCAATACCACAGTGGTTGATTTGATATCTCTCAACCCCAGTTGCAAATAAATAGAATAAGATATTAAATTCACACTAGGTCCAAAATCTAACAAAGCTTGCTCAAACGCTTGATTTCTAGTGCTACATGCACTAGTTGGACAACCAAGATCCTTGTACTTGGGAGGAACCCGTTGCTCAATTAGAGCACTAATTTGCTCTGTTAGGAATGTTTTCTTCTTTACATGGTGCTTCCTTTTAATTGTACACAAATCCTTGAGAACTTTTGCATAAGTAAGTACTTGTTTAATTACATGTATAAGAGGGAGATTAATTTTTACCTGCTTGAGATTCTCAAGGATTTCATTATTAGGATCTAAAGTTAGCTTGCTTAATTTTAGAGCTTCAGGGAATGGTACCTTAACAAGGCTCTTTATCACCTCTGGTTCCTTGGATAGCTCGGCATCACTACTATCTTGATTATTTTCCACATCCTTTGATTTGTCCATTGTTGGGATGTGTAATGACTTACCACTACGAGTCACAATGACGTTCACATCCTTCAAGTTCTCTTACGCCATGTGTTGACCATGAGTTGTGGACTAAGCTTGAGAATGAAACTTACATTGCTCAATCACACTCAAGGAGCTCATCAGTTTGTACACTTAGCTCTTTATTTCCTTGTTTTCTTCAACAATCTACGTGATCAAATATTCAAACTTTTAGTTAGTCTTAGCATGTGCCTCAATAAAAGCATGCAAAGTATCTTTTAAAGAATTTCTAGAAGATGAAGGTGCATGATATGGTGCAGGATATGATCTAGTGGGCTGTGCAAGTGGTTTGTTTTCTAACTTCCAGCGAAAATTAGGGTGATTACGCCACGCCAGATTGTAGGTTTCAGAGAGAGGTGTAAAATGTTTCTTGTACATACCTAAGGCGTTACATTGTTCCTCATACAACTCTCTCATCTCAGCAAATGTGAGACACTCTTGAGCGAGATGATCTACCCCACCACACACAAAACATGGTCTGAATTTGACAATTGTTTTAGTTTTTTGGTAATTGGTTTAGCTTTACTATTCACAAAAAGTACTTTTTAAACTTTTTCCACAAATTTTATTACAATATTTGATCAATTGTGACACTTAATTTTTAGTATTTGTGCAAAAGTATACTTTTTGAAAGATGGCTTTTAGCCAATTCAATGAGAGCACTCTTATAACTTAAATAATAAGCTCTATATTTTAAAAGTTATTTACCATTTGGTAAACATATATCTAAAACGCTTTTAAAGTTAATTACAGTAATTTTTCAAAATATAAAGTTATTTGCTGAAACTTTTTGATAAAAATTTTAATTTGGTGTTTTTTTTTAAAAGTTGACTTTTAGCTTTTTTAACCAACTAAAGTATTTTTTATAAAATTACCAAACATGTAATTTTGTTTTCTTTAAAAGTGTTTTTAACTGCTTAAAAGACTTTTTAACTTTTGAAACGCAATCTCAAACAGGTTCTTAGTAAATTTGTAAAAAGTGCTTTAATTATCTAAAAAAAATAAAAGTTTACTTTTTTTAAAAACACTAGTGCATGTTTGGGATTGCGATAGAAAATATAGCTTATAGATTTAGGGCTTATAACTTATAACTTAAATAATAAATTCTATATTTCAAAAGTTGTTTACTTTCGATAAACATGTATTTAAAGCACTTTTAAAATTAGTTATAATAATTTTTAAAAATATACAGTTATCCACATGAACGTTTTTATAAATTCTTCAATTTGGTGCTTTCTAAAAAAGTAGATTTTCAATTTTTTTAGGTGATTAAAATATTTTTTATAAATTTATCAAACATGTTATTTTTTCTTTTAAAAAAATTTAAATAGTTAAAGACATTTTTTAATCTTCTAAACGCAATTCCAAACAAACCTAAATTTAAAAATTTATCAAAAATTTATTACAGATAATTATATATTTTAAAAAAATTACTATAACTAACTTTAAAAGTGCTTTAGATTCATTTTTACCAAATTGTAAACAACTTTTGAACTATAGAACTTATTATTTAATTATAAGTTATAAACTTGTAAAATATATAAGCTATATTTTCCATTGCAATCCTAAACAAAACTTATATATTTTTTCATCTGAGTGCCGTGAATCGTGACCATAAGCCAATATACAATCACATTTGCACTGAAAAATGATAGTCATTTTGGAGGAGAACGATCAACAATAAAATAATCGAGGCCATGCCGCCATGGTCATAGTCATCAATAAACCTAGGGGTGTTCATCCGGATCTGGTTTTTTCTAGATCCGGATTGAAACCCGAAAAATAGGATTATCCAGGCGGATAACCGCTTGGATTAAATTCGAGTGGATATAAAGATTAGGATATCCGCCCGGATCCAGTTACGGATTCGGATTTTAATCCGGTTATCCGTAACCAGTTTCATCTTAAAATAACTGTAAAATTTATTAAAACGCTGTCCTTTTTCGCAAATATATATTCCCTCTGAGTCTGGCCTTTACACTTCCACTCGATAACCCTCTCCATCTCTCAAAGTTCTAAAAGCAAAACCCTAGTCGTCACTGCGAGGTTCACCGATCACCACTTGTCGTTCACACTCATCGCTCCCCATTTGCCGTTCATCGTTCTGTATCTCAGGAGGTCTATTGATCAAGTTTCGATCTCAAACGACATGATTCCCTCTTCGGTGGCGGCAACTCCTCCACCTAGTAAATGCGTTAGTATCAAGAGCGCCGACATGCTCCCCAACGTGCAACAAGAGGCCATCGACACCACCATCTCCATTAGCTCCTCTCTAATACTTATTTTATATATTTGAATTTGAGGTTCTTTACTTTTTTCTTTTTTAAAGAAGAAAACGTGTTTGATGTGAGATTAGGTTAAAAAAATTGCATTTGATGTGGGATTTGGTTAAAAAAAAATGGTGTTTGATGTGGGATTGGGTTTAATGAGGCATTTGAGAAGAAAGGTGTAGAGAAGGACGTTGCGGAGGAGAAGTTAGACAAATGGCATGGATCTAGATATCTGGGTTTTCAGAGAAAACGCAAAAAAATCTGGATATCTGGTTACAATCCGGATATCCGGCTTTAATCCGGTTATTCGTCCGGATTAAATCCGAGTGGATAACCGCTCAGTTTTTAGAATCCGGTTAGGGTCGGATATCCAAATCCGGATCCGGATGCACACTCCTAAATAAACCTATTTTTGATTGTTTGCTTTGAAAATTATGAACACAATCTCGACTTTGTAATTACTTCGTACTTAAATGGCATTTTCCAATATGTTATTGCTAGTATTTGGTTGCGTATTACAGACACGAATATAAGTTACATCTTATATATATATATATATACACACACACAATTGTATAAGTTAGATCATGATTCCCGTTGAAATGTTTGAAAAAGACAATTTTAACATTGATGGTGGCAGTTAATTGGAATATGAGTAAAATCTACTTAGAGCTTGGATAATGTTAGGGTGTTTATCAAATATGTTAATCAAATGTGCACATGAAGGATAAATGATTTTTGTTTTTTATTTTAAGAATTTTTTTAAACATCCTTAACCAATAATATATATATATATATATATATATATAAATTCATTAATAGTCACTTTCTAAAATTTAAAAAAAAATGACATGGCTGGCTCAATAGTAAGGTTATTTAGGTTATTGCCTAAGATTTATTTAGTCTATCGCCTAAGGTCCCACCATATGCAAAGCCTCCAAAAATAAAAGTAATGTAGTTTTCTTTTTAACTTTTTTTGAAAAAAATAAAAAACCATCAATAATTTTTTTTAAATAATTTTTATATTTTTCAATGTATGCAAGACCCCATAATACTAAATTTAATATTTAATACAATGACTTATATTTTTAAATAATTTTTTTAAGATCATGTTAAATTGAGGTACAAACTTTACATTAAAGCTTCATTTTATATAAATTATCATATTAAATATAAGTTTAAAAATAACTTATTTAAATATTTAAATAAATTCTCATTTTATTTTCATATGATAATTTATATTTTATTTAAATTATATATAATTATGAATGACTCACTTAAATTTTGTCTTAGGCCGGCCTTGAAATATATATTAAGTCCGTCCTGAAATATAAGTGAACAAATTTATCTAGTGAACATATTTAGTAATCATATTATCATTTTCTTTAGAAACTTACATATCGGCACACCAAAAAAATCAATGATATTGAAGCTTAGCATATCATCCATCTGAGAAAGAAAATGAAAAATATTGGTATTTTAAAAACATTTATTAACTTTTGGTAGAATGGTAGCCAGTCCAAAGTTCCGTTTCCCCTTTCTACAAAGGACAATGTTACACAGCCCGTTGAAGGGGATCGCTATTTAAAAAATTTAACTTTTTTAATTTTTTAGATTCTTTTAATATATTTAAATATTTTTTTTTTTAAAATACATTAATATACTTAAAATCACTTCTTTAAATATTAAATAAAAAAAAAAAAGAGAAGGAAATGATCATTTGGAGCTGTCACTTTGAGCGAGCATATATAGTAGACTTTTCCTACCACAAAAGACCGATTCAGTACTTTAAAAACCCATCGGAAGAAACTTGCTTACCACCATGTCTCGGCTTTGGTAATAATTGATCTAAAAACGATATTTTCTTGTATTTGGAAAAGAGAAGCGTTCTCCACACAAAAAATACGGTTTCACTTTTGTGTAAACACTTAAAATTACTTGATTAATAATTATGAATGAATTTAAGGTTGAATTGGGTCCGTTTGGATAAGGAAATGAAATGAAATAGATTAATTAAAATGATTTATAAATAGTAATGAAATTATTGATGAGTTGAAATAAGTTGAAATGAGTTCATTCAATAACTATTTATTATATATGAATTGGCTTGTAAATAAATAATGTTAATTATTAACTTAGCTCGATCGGGATTGACAATTTGACACTTGATTTTTTTATTAAATTAATCACTCATAAACACAGATTATGATCGATTATTAAATAACATAATTTATAACAAGAATTCGGCTACATGATTCGAATAAGTTCGTATAAATACGAAAATTTTGAATATTTTTTGTTGTGTTATCTCTAGGTACTATATCTTCTTAAACAGAAAAGCTGCTATTAATGAATTGGAAGATTATCTTAAAGGATTAAAATTTGAGCATAAACTAATTCAGAGTCATCTAAAACAAATAAACAATAAAAAAGTAAAAATTCAAGGAAAAACTAGAACTTTAACAAATTATACTATTGAAAGGGAAATGGAATACATTAAGGTATAGAATGTATATATATGTATATATATATATATATATATACTTTTATGTCATGATATTTATTCGATCTGTAATACTTTGTAAAACCCACCGCTGATCAATCAATTTTAGTTGAACAGGTATTTCTTGAGAAGGATTTTCTCGCATGTACACCTCAATTATTTTAAAAGAGAAACTTCACAAGTCCAATAACACCCAAAAATTAATTGTGATTAAGGTTACGCTTGAGTAGTATTAGTGAAGTGATATTAAATATTCTATAAATATAAAAATTCTGGTCGCAAGCAAGATTTGCACAATAACTGCGTACCCATCCGACGTGGCAGTCAAGAAGTCAGCGCGTGAGAAATAAAGTTGGGCAGATGAAATTCTTGTTGGCCAGATTTCGAATTTTAAACACATTTAATTAAAAAGTGCGTTTTAAGCCACTGACTTAAAGGAAAAAGTAAAAACCCTAACTCGTCTCTCGCAGATGATCCCGTAGCCTTCCCCTTCCCCCATTTTTCTCTGATTTCGTATCTCCTCCTGCACCCTTCCCCTTCTCCCAAATCCCTTTCAAAAAAACCCTTAACTCAAATAGAGAAAAATTCTCATCGTCGCGGAGTGTGGTGACCTTTTGGAAGGTATATTTAAGACTTTACGCTCATTCTATTGTTTGTAGTCGTTTAGAATTGTTGTGTAGATATTCTTTTGTCTGTCTCTGGACATGGATGTTGTTATCGGTGATTTTTGCACACATTATTCACTATAAGAGAAGATTTATGTAGAAAGTGTTGTGATTTTTTATATTCATTATCGCCAATTTTTGAGTCTTTGCTAATAAAAAAACAAACAAACAATATATTGTAATCTGAATCATCTATGATGTTATCTCATTTTCACCCTAGATATATATGTATTGTAGCTATCTTTTTAAAACCTTTTTTTCCTTTCATTTTTCTGTCCATGGAGTGTAAGGCTTCATAAGCAACAATAAAATATCTAAAATTAGCCTTCTACAACAAACTCACTGTAAGTGGGGGAAATTGCCTCATGCAGGATATTTTTTAGTCTATTTGCTGGTACCTTGGAAATGACTTTGTAGCTTACACTGCACAAAGAAATAGGCCTGAAGTCGGAGACTCTTTTGGCATGCTTCTTCTTAGGAATCAACACCACGAGTTTCATTAACTTGTTCTATATCTTCATTGGAATTCAGAAACCTCAGGACTGCAGCCACTAGATCAATTCCCACCATTTCCCAATGATGTTGATAAAATCCAGCAGGGTAGCCATCTAGTCCTAGGGAGCTGTTTGGGTTCATCTGAAATACCGCCTCTTTAATCTCTTGAGATGTGAATTCCTTGGTCAAACCTTGGTTTATTTCTGATGTGATCTTTGGTTCCAAATAACTTAGGCACCCATCATAGTTAGACGGTTCTGAAGTAGCAAATAGTATAAAATTGCATGAAGGAATCTGCAATTTCCTCTACGTTATTGGTGACTGAACCATCCTCCCTCTCAATAAATTTAATAGCATTAGATTTTCTTCTCTGATTTGCACAGGCATGAAAGTAGCTAGCGTTTCTATCCCCATCTTGAAGCCATTTCTGTTTTCCCCTTTGTTTCTGTTTTATGCCATCTTCCTCAAGCATCTTTTCCACCTCTTTTTGTTTCAGCTTGATATCCACTGTTAAGTTTCCATAATTCTCAGATTGCAACTTGGAAATCTCCTCCAGCCTTTTCAAAATTAATCCCCAGCTTCCTTTTGAATTTTCTTTCCTTCTCCGCTGTAGTAGATCAGAATCTTTACAATTGCGTAAATCTGATTGCAGGGAGTTGAAAGTTGCATATGCCTTTCTCGATGTTCTCCAGGTATCCTTGATAATCTGCTGGCATTCCTCCCTCTTATCCCAGCTAAGTTCATATCTAAATGGTCTTATAGTATTAACTTCATACTTGCTGTTGACACTTGCCTGTATGCTTATATTCTCTGAGAAGTAGATGCTGGAGGTTATTTTTTTCTATAGAAACCCTTGGTATAAAGGTGTGTTCAGAAATCTATTAAGCTTGTAATATTACAATGTCAATATATCATGATTGTTTCTTGAATTAATTTGCACCTTACTGTATGATTTGCTATTTTCTAGTTGATAATTTGTTTTTCTTTTTTGGCACCTGGAAAGCAACATTTTGTCTGACTATCAACCAGAAATCTCAAGGGTATGTGTATTTTTTTTTTTTTTCCCACTTTGCTATGCTCTTATTTTTTTTGTTACAACAATTAAAAAAACTTGTGGCTGCTGTTTGCTTTTGTTATTCATTTTAATACAATTTAAACCATGTATACTGGTTTAGAAATTTAAATAATTTAAACCAGTTGACATTTTTGCTTTTACACCTTCCAAAATTGAAGTGAAATAGCGAGCCAGCTTCAAGGGCTCTTCTAAACAAGTATATTTGTCGTGCATCATAAATAATCTAACAAGTGGAACAAGATTAACTTTTTTCTATTTCCTTTTGGGAAATCCAAAATTGAAGTTTTAGCATGTTTTAAGGTCTATGTTATGAATTAGACATCTATTAGTATTGTATTTTCGGTCTTGTTTAGTCGTTGCATATGAATCTACAAACACTCCTACTCAAGAAAATCAAAATCAAATAGGCTATGAGGATGGTGGTTCTCATGCTAGTCGGTTCTCTTCTGCACTGGGGGCATTTGTGGAGTCAATACGTACTACTCCTGATCAGTTGCAGAGAATGCTTTGGTAAATCGAGCTTTCGAGCGAATGTCTATCTTTCATCGAGTTAGAGTGAATCACAAAAATGTTTCTGCTGGTAGTGGTGCTGAAACTAAAAGGCCCTGAAGTTAAAAAAACTCTTTTGAGTTTAGGCTTTCTTGGTCATGGTCCCAAATTAGAGAAGCGTCTATGATATGGTGAAATTTTTTTTATTTTTGGGTTTCCCCACCCTTTTATAAATATTTGTTTCTTGGTCCTGGTCCCAAATTTGAATTGGTTATGAATGTTTTTATTCTAGAATTTTTTTAGCTTGGGGGTGTAATTTGTCATGTTAATTAAATGTTGTTATGTGCAGGGAGAAGCGAGATGTGAATTTTTCATATTGGCAGATACACTTCATTTGAAAGAGGAGAACATTCGTAGAAGAGAGAATGCAATTTATAAGATGACGTATTACTGCACGAGAATGAAGTTCAGAAAAGAGATCAACATAAACTCTGAGAGAGAGAGAGAGAGAGATAATTGTTCACAAGGAAAAGCACATATTCTCATGTTTGTACTGGGTTGTGAGTAATTCTGATGTTCTGGTTATGATGTACAAAACGGGGTATTCATATGTATGATATTTATGTCTTTAAAAATGTTGGTTTGTGAAATTATGCTGTTAGTATGAAGATTTGGAGATTAACCTATTTGTGAAATGTCAGTCTTGACATTGCAATTTACTTATTGAATTAGACTATTTGAATTGAACTGAGTTAAATTAACATTCTCATAGAAACAAAAAAGTGCATTAACCATTGTTTGCACATAAAATCTCACAAGTGTTTGCAAAACAACACAATCCCACTATAACATCTCCACAACACAACAAGTGTTTGCATACAAAATTCCAAGTCTATTATCTACATAAATTACCCCATGTACATCTCCACAACTCGACACGAGAAGTTGCATATAATGATAAGAAAGGATGTATTGTCCAAGCAGCCCCTCATTTCATTAAAATCCAAAATACAACGGTTGGAGCACATAACAGACTTCCTACTTCACAAAGACTCGTTAATCTAAATAACTCAACATACATAAACAAAAAAAAAAATACACTAGTTCAGTTTCCAAACTAAAACAACAACAAAGTATTGTGCTTCTCTAACTTGAGTGTAAACAACAAAGACAACCAAATACAACAAAGACAACCAACTCCGACGACCACTATTTGGCTACAACTATTTTCATAGATCTTCAGTTCTACAAGTGTCTAGAGTGCTACCAATCCCGTATTTGATTTCCATCATTATCTTTACAAAACAGGGAACATATATGAGGAATGGATTAGATTTCCATTAATTCATCTGGTTTGATATACTGTGCAAGCAAATTATCTCTAGAGCTTGATATCCATAATGCCCCACAATGGAAACATTAATGCATTTACAGATCTAAATAATTTGAAATTCTACAAGGGGTATTAATCTAGTAGATAGTAAAAAGAAAAACAGAATATATTGTGAATTTAATACCAAAGAAAGGATCATAAATGATGCTAATCCATGAGGTCTAGTTCCCACTAAGAAAATAAACTATTAGGTCCTTTCTTTGATTTTTCATGCTGGTCACTCATTGTGCTTGAAGGCACCAGTACTCTATATAGTTTTGCACTCATTCAAAGAACGTGCATTTTGTCCATCAATAGGAGACCAGATCTCATATACCTTTCCTTACCAATAATGGATTATGTTGAATTCCATAAAAAAACAAGCAAGAAGATTTGGTTCTGGGACTTGAATATCAAGGGAGTGGAAGAACAACATGGTGGTGGTCCAAACGACCAAAACCCATTTACTTTTAATCCATGCATGACAATGACAACTTATGGCTACTGTGTTGTAGAAGAAAAAAAAAAAAAAGCTCTCTCTGAAAGGAGAATGCATGTACTACATAAGGAAACAATGAGTTGGATAACAGAAGGATAACGATGAGATGGAGAAGAGAGGCATCTGCAGAAGGACAAGAATTCTTAGAGAAAGAAACGTATGTGTTGTAGAATGAAAAACCTAGCTTGTAATCAATTTGGGGCAAATTACAGAGATCGATTAAAATCCTCAAATATATAAAATAAAAAATAAAAAAATACATCCACAGATCGACTAAAATATTCAACATGCACAGATCGACTACCTTCACAGGAACTGAAAATATATGAAAATACTTTACCGTTGACCCTTTAGATCTTTGGACTCACACCATCGCAGGACTGAGAAGAGGCAGCATGAAGGATTTTGGGTGAAGGGAGGGTGAGGATGTGCGACGGGGGGTGGGGGTCGGGGTGGGGGAGAGCTCTGTTTTGCATTTTTGAATTCCCCCCGCAAATGGAAACGGAATTCATCAGTCTGTGTGTTTTGGGGGCATTTCGGTCATTTCATAAATATTATTAATTGTGTGATCTCAAACAGAACTGATGCCAATATTTTTCAGTTTTTCTTCTAGAAAACAAATAAAAAGAGAATCTTTCACTCGCACACCTATCTTTCTCTCTGCGAATTCTTCTTCGTAATAACATTTTCATTTAATTGTTTAAACTTATTTTTTTTAAATATAAATTTACATATTTATTTAAAAAAAAAGATAATTATATTTGATCAAAAATATGAAGATAAAAGTAAAAAAAAACAATAAAAATATTTTTTATAAATAATAAAATTAAAATTTTGTTCAACAAAAATTAAATTTGATTTTTGTTAGATAAAATTTTAGTTTTATTATTCATAAAAATTATTTTTATTCTCTTTTTTATTTTTATCTTCTTATTTTTTATTAAATATGATCAAATTTTTTTTTATAAATATATAAATTTATATTTTTTTGAAGAATAATTTTAAATAATCAAATGTGAATACTCCAAAAAAGAAAAAAATCAGATCTAGTCGAGAAGATTCATCTTTGGTTTTGATTTGTATTTTCGATTTATTTTAATAAAAAAAAAAATTAAAATAGCAACTGACTTGGATTGTCCGCTATTTGTCTACATACGTTTGCCTGTAAAATTCTTGCACAACAATAAGGCCTGAAAATCGCTCAACTTTTTATCTTAATTTATTTTATTTAATTGTTATATTTTTATATGAAATATAATATTTTTTTAATTTAAAATAATAAATAAAAATAATTAATATTTTATTTAAATTTTAACTGTCTTTTAAACTCACTATTCAAATCTAACCTAAAAGAAATCGGGATCAATTTGTAGTCGAGAGGCCTCGGCTTGAAAAATGGGATAACATGAAAAATTTATAAATAATAATAAATTGATGTGAATGGTAATAAAATAATAAAATTAATATGTTTTATTGAATTTTAGAAAAACTAAAAAATTAAAAAATTTTAGAAATATAATTTTTATTTTAAAATTTAAAATATAATATTATTTTTTTATTTTGTTGAAAAACTTGTTGAACATGTTATGAAATTAAAAATTGTTTTAAATTTGAAAAATGTTTAAAAAAAATTAGAAAAAATTTTAAGATGAGATCAGATTATTTATATTCCCAAACAAAGCTATAAATTAAAATTAAAATCGATGAGACATGATTATGGTAGACCCATTATTTTTTAAAGAAAATGATCTAGATTTGAATCTCCCACTATATCTAACGTTACTTAACGGGAAATTATACAGCAAAAGAAAATTAAACAAATATTCTTCGTAAACACTAAACACATAATGTTATGCCCTGTGAAAAATGATTGAGATAAACCACACTCAGCACATCATATCTCACGGGTTACTGTTCATATCCTTAGGATGTGCTGAGTGTGCTGAACAGTAACCCGTGAAATAGGATGTGCTGAGTGTAGTTTATCCCTAGCATCCCTCGTGTCCTGTACAATGGACACCAGATGGCAGAGATAAATGAGTTGCTTTCAAAATGGGCATCGTTGATTTCTCCTAGTCCCAACCATGCAGTCCCCATCAGTAGGGTCGGAGTCCTTGACTCTGTTGAGTCATTGACTATTCTCCCTCCTGAATCTCCTGAATTTTGGATTCCACGGCACAATAAATCCGACGACTCAGAGCTAATGACACAGGCCATCCACAAGTCTTTGTTGACTTGGTCGTCGAGAGCGAAAACGGACCCCACCAAGTTGTCCAATCGGTGGCGCCCAAACTCTTGTCCTTCTTGCCCGTCCGGAAAATCACGAACCCGATTATCGACGCCACAATTAATCCGGTCACTCCACCAGCAGCGACGAAAATGGTCGTTCTTCTACTGTTCTTCGAGTTCTCCGATTGTCTTGGTTGCTCAATCTTCGGAGGGGTCACTAGAGTTGGGTCGGGGTTGGGCCCGGCAAGATTGCCGTTGGAAGGGTCGCTTACTTTGAAGATTTCGATGCCGTTCATGATTGCATCTTGGTACGAAGTCATCCACCTCCGTGGTTCTGCTCCTATAGCAATGTAGAGGTTCACCTTCTTGTCTCTTTCTTTAGTGAACATCGAAACGGCGTAGTCTTTATATACGGGCACACCATTTCCACCACTCCAGCGAATCACATCGGCATCATTCTCAGCGGTTTGATTTGCTATGAAAATACGGAACGTTCTATCTTGGCTCTGGACAATCTCTGGCTGAAACTCGCAAAAGTGTAGCCTTACGACATAATAAAACCCAGAATCAACGGGAAATCCCCAGGTTAGATTGTAGCTCAGGTTGATATTCGTGTCGTTCCCCAGAGTTCGGGCAGTCCGATAGACATAATCCGGTGCAGCGTACGCAGGTACTGTGCTAAAGCTTAGATTGATGGTGTCGTTGAGAGGTAGAAAAAGTATGTCATATTCTTTCAAGTACTTGTCGTCCTGGCTCCAACCCCGAAACATTCCGGTGTCTTCAGTCGGTGAGATGGAGCGTCCTCCAACATTGAATCTGTATACTGTCTCGAGAGCAGTGTTGTTGTTGATGCTGTACAGATTGTGCTGGCCGATAAAGGAAAATCCTTGATCGTCCGCCCGAGTGTAATAGAGATTTGGAGGCATCGATATGATTTCGATTCCGTTGACAAAAGCATAGGAATCAGAAACGGTCGGAGATGGAGTGAAGGTTATGTTCAAACTCTGATCTTCCTCAATGTTGACACAGTATTCTCTGAATATGGTATCGCCCGGATCCCCATCAGCATCTGCCGTGAGTGAAGCGTTGAAGTTGCTAAGAAGAGTAAAAGGACCAGCTTTTACGGAGAAGAGGGCTTTAGAGCGATCAAAGTCGGAGTAAGAAGCTGGGTAAAAGTATAGTCGAATGAACTTTTGGCCGGCGGTGACGGGGAAATCGTAGGTGAACGTGGAGAGAAAGATGCGAGTTGTGGCAAAGGGCACTTGGGGAGCAGTAGGGGATTGCCTAGCCGGGAAACGAGTCAGAGATGCGTGGTTGTTCAGCGATTGTTCAAGAGGAAGAAATCTTGAATTGGCGTCTCCAATCCAGGTCCGACCATCTAAGGCAGTTGAATTGCCGGAGGAGCCACAATTGAGGAGAATTTGGTCGATGGGTGTGTATGGAGATGACGATTCAACGGAGACCGTGCAGATAAGTTGGTGCAGCAAGAAGAAGAAGATAAGGTAGAGAGGTGTAAAAGGAGGTAGGAGGAAGAAATTCCACATCGAGGCACAGAGAAGCAAGTGAGAAGATCAGGCAAACAGAAATGAGTTTTCCTTTCTCTGTTATGTGTGGCTAGGGGGAGAACGCCAATTGAGGGTTATCATAAAAGGCTATAAAAAACTGTGACCACAGGAAGGCTTCACGCGTTGATATGTAGACCCTGCACTGAAGTAATTTGCACCGCATAATTGAGACCTGATGTGGCTACCTAGAATCAAACTTCAGTTTGGGCTCCATATTTTTTCAATTTTTTTTTTAATATATATTTTCTATACATTTCCAACTTTCATTCTGTTTTTATTATTTTTAATTTTCGATTAAAAAATTATTGCGTGGTTTAAAATTTGATTAATATATAATAGACATATTGATTCTCTTAATTCAAAAAACCCACACTGATTACAAGTCTGCGTCAAGCAACAACACAACAATCTATCACAAATAGATATGGACTAGATACATGTACTAAACTAAGCAATGAAGGACTACAAATTTAGTATCCAGTCAAGAGAATCCAAAACAAATGCTCCATGTCCAGCAACCATTTGCCACTGAAAACTTCAATGTTATAGGGGTCAGACCATTCTTTGGCTGCCACTATGATTTAAGAGACTGCTCCAATTAAGTTGCCTGCACATGAAAAACCTTTTTCATAGGTGTTTCGTTGGGAGCAAACACATTACTAATAGCTTCCCTGAGAGTCACAGGTACCTCTGGGTGATTTGAGTTGGAATGGATAAAATAAAGATACCTATATGCATATATGTGTTTGTGTGTGTGTGTGTGTGTATAGATATATGCATTAACCTTATTTTACTCTCTTCTATCATCTCATAAGATGGTATCTGTGTCTATTTGGAATTGTTCTGTTTTTCCTTAGATTGCTTTTTGTTCTTTCCCTCTTAGGCTTCCCAGTTTGGAATTGATAACTCCAAATCCAATTTGCAAGTAAATTTATTGAAGTTGATAGCAAGAAAATAAAAATATTTGATGCAGTGAAAAGAAACAGGGATTAAGGAATCAGAGTTATTAGAGAAGGCGGCAACAAAAAAATAAATAAAAATAAAAAATAAGACCATACAAACCTGATATTCCGACTTCAGTTGAGGAAAATAATGGATGGCACGTGCTGGACTTTGAAGAAATCCTCTCCTCCTTCAAGTCCTCCTTCAAGTCTAAGTTTGAATGTCCTTGGCATCCAACGTATCTCCAGTTCCTGAAGGGTCAAAACAAACCTCAATCCATCTGGAACCATCTTCAGTTTGATGCAGTTTGAAATCTTCAAATTGCGAAGACTGGGCATGGCACCTGCCTCAACTGTCCACTCCTCCAAATTGAGCAAGCCACGGAGGAATAAAGATTCTAGTTTAGGAAAACCATTTTCCAAGCAAACCATCTTCTTCCCTACAAAAACTTCCCATCCACTTAAGACCCTCAAGTTAGGCAGCTTCCCCAGTGTTGGCATTATGTCTTCCACCAGGCTGGATCCCCACAAAGTTAACTTGGCAAGGGTCCGAGGAAATTCATACCATTCTGGTAGCTTCTCTATCCGTCCTTCTATGTGCAGCTTCCAAAGATGAGGACATCCTTGCACTACTTCTTGTATATCTACTACCTTATGAGGGAATGAAAGCAATCCAGCCTTCATGGACAAGGACTGAAGGTTACATAATTTTTTGTCGTGGTGATGGACGATTGCCCCGAACTCATGGAAGTGTCTCGAGTCATTCAGTACCAATTTTCTAAGATTGGTCAAACTGAGAAGATCTTACCTTGGGTGCAATTCCTTTTCTCTCCCTCATGTTGGTCGACCACCACCATATATATAGGACCTTGTGAGCTTCCTAAGCTCCTTTAGAAGGAGAGAGCACTTGCCTTGTGAAGCCAAACCAGAAATCCCTCCCCAAACCCTCAAAGTGATCACTTGTGAGTGAAGTGAGTGTGTGTGGGAGCAAACTTGGAGAAAGTGGGTTGGATCAATTCCCTAAAGCTTGGAAGAACTTGTAAGTCCACATTCTAGCTTAAATTAAGCATGGAACTGGTTTATTGGCATGATTGAGTTGTGTTTCCTAGTAGTGAACTTTTGAGAACATGTTTGAGTGGAAATGGACATATGAGTAGGGTTGATTGTAATTGTCTTGTTTTTATGTTCAATAAAATTGTGGAAACTTAGATTTAGGCTTTTAAGAAGATAAGTGGAGTGTATGGAAAAGATTGGCATGTTTTGAGTGGAAAAACCCTTAGACCCGTAAGTTCGCTCGACCCTCGCTCGACAGGTAGTCGAGCGAAGGCAAAATCTGAACCCTCGCTTGACTGTCGCTCGATACCCCACTCGAGCGAGTCTCAACCCGAGACTTCGCTCGACACTCGCTCGACAGGCCGCTCGAGCGAGATACCCTGTTTTGCTTAGAGTTAGGGTTTCCTCAGAACAGAAGTGGTGTTTCAAATGGGAAGGGTTATAAGTGAGATAACTCGTGTATAAGAGAAGAATATAAAGAAGGAAAATAATATATAAATGATGAGTTAGTCACGTCATGACGGGGACGGCGATACGTAACGCCCGTATGACTGACGTGCCGGCAGGGACGGCGATACGTAACGCCTGTCGAGATTAAGTTAGTCACGTCATGACGGGGACGGCGATACGTAACGCCCGTATGACTGACGTGCCGGCAGGGACGGCGATACGTAACGCCTGTCGTGATATGAAATTGTGATCTCCACGGGGACGGCGTGACGTAACGCCCGTGTGATTGATCCTTGCGGGGACGGCGAGACGTAACGCCCGCAATACTATGTGTATATATTTCGTGTCATAACGGGGACGGCGAGACGTAACGCCCGGATGATTGACACCAGACTCATCATAACGGGGACGGCGATACGTAACGCCCGGATGATTGATGAGTGTATGTGATGGGGACGGCGATACGTAACGCCCATCAGTAATATGAAAGAATAAGAATTTTAAGGGAGAAAACAATATAATTTAATATAAGATAATGGGTGAGTTGAAAAAAAAGTGTCAGTTAGACAGTGGTCTTGTGAGGGGTATGTTAGGGTAATTTCCCTTGTCAGTTGTGGTTTAACTTTGTGGTCGTTTTCCCTGTTTCCTTTAAGCTGTTTATGTACTTACTGAGATTTCATTCGAAATCTCACTCTTTTGTGGCTCCATATATTTTGTGCATATTATTTTATACAGGATTCGATGACCAGCCGGGGGACAGCCCCGATGAGGCAGGAGACTTCGGGGAGTCCTGAGGGACTTTCCGATTATAGTCCCTTTTTGGACGTTTCTTTTGTTTCCTTTGGACCTCCTATCAGACCCACCGGAGCTGGGAGTCTTGACGCATCCACTTTTGTCGAGGAGAGGAGACGTACTGGATGCTGCTTAACCTTAGGAGTAGACGGCTCGTTGTCCATGTGTGGAGTTTGTGTGACTCCACAGGGACAACAGCTCCAGCGAGACTTTAGTATTAGTATGGATAGGTTTCGCTATGGGAGAGAATACCCTGAGGTTAAGAGGGAGAAAGAGTGAGGTGAAGGAAAGTTTCTTTTGGGATGAATGTAATATGTTTTGCTACAGTTGGATTGTGTATATGTATAAAGTACAATGTTTAAGCTTAATGAATGTTGTATATATATATTTCCGTGTGATCTTTAGAAAGTTTTTTTTTATCTAAGACCTGATCCGCTGCGATTTAATTGTTTATACTTTTTAGTCTTGTTAAGTACGAGGGTGAGTAGCCGAGTGTTGCTCATCCAGACACCTTAATTTACGTTAAATCCCAGACGTAAGTTGGGGGCGTCACAAGATCTCTTAGGTCACATTTGTTTGCAGGAAAGTTTACTAGTGTCTGCAAGTTTCTCAGGTTTGTCAGTTGCAGTTTATCATCAGTTGAATTGTCAAACCACTTGGGAAGATAAAGATGTCTCAATTGTTCCATCTTCCATATAACATCAGGTAATTCTACAGTTGATTCCCAGCCCAGATCCTCAATGGTTTCTAGATTCAAGGTCTCTAACCACACTAAATTGCCTATGGAAGAAGGAAACTTCGTCGTGCCAGTTTTCTTTAAGCTCAAGTACCTCAAATGAACCAATCTTCCTATTTCCTCAGGTAACACTACATCCAATAACTGTATACCTTCCACATCCAAAACTCTAAGTAATTTGAAGTACTCAAACAAGGATTCTATTTGCTGGTTATTTTTACTAAAGTATAAAACAGACCTGATCCCTGGATTCCTTTCGTAGTTTTTTGGGAGAAAACTTTCAGAAAAGATGGCAAGTCTACGAATCCTACCAGTTGAACTCACCCTCCGTACGTTTTGTGAAGAAAGTGGATTTGTCTCATCTCCACTAACAATATGGAGAAAATTTTGCTGCTTTGCTTTTAACAAACATAGGTCGCGCATAAGATCATGGAGGCGGCAGGATTTAATCCTTCCACTAGCTCCAATTACACCCACTTGAGTGATGCATCTGTTTATCAATTCAATTAAGTACAGTTCGGCAATATCTTCCAGCGTTTCATCTCCCTCTCCTTCAAACTCTGGGGAAACAAAGGCTTCCGCCACCCATAACTGGACCAATTTCTTTGCCGGTATATCAAAGTCCTCTGGGAAATGGCTCAAATAGAGAAAACAGAGCTTTAATTGGGAAGGCAAATCATTGTAACTTAAAGCCAACACGTCGTGAATTGTTGTTTTTCGTCCTTGGCCACCACCTCTCCCTAAGTATGATTTAATATTTTTGTGCACAATCTCCCACTCATTCAAAGTTTCTTTAGTTGCCAAAAGTCCCCCAAGCACAATGATTCCCAATGGTAAGCCACCACACCTTGCCACCATATCTCTTCCTAACCTCTCCTTGTCTCTGCAAATGCTGAAGTCTGCATGACAGACGACAAGAACAATGAGTCCAGCAACAAATTCATTGAGTTTACATTAGACCACTAATTTTTAACGGGTAGAAGCACAAGAATAGCATTTAAAAGATGTTGAGGGTTATTGTACCCTCCAACCAAGCGTGTAATCTCGCTTGATGACGTCCTATACTTATAGAGAGAGCTTATCAAGGCCAGCTACCATTTAAAGTTTTGTTCAGCTGTAAACAACACTTGATAGAATAACCCCTTAGCACCAAAAACCCCCTTATGAGAGGTCATCTGGGAGTAAAACTGCCATAGCTTTCCTTTTTTGCATTTTGATGCTCTCTGTATCATCAAGTTGCCTATTTTACGGTATTATTCTGACTACTTGAGTATCCTCTGCGAATCTGATTATACTTGTAAAAGAATGTTTATGAGATAGTCTAATTAGTTAGGTTTTTGTTAATGTAAGTTTGTTTTATTAAGTGTTTGGATGAGGATCAAGAATTTTGCCCAAAAAAAAAAAAAACCGAAAATGTGTGTTTTGTACATAAATATATAGTTGGATGAGTATAAACCTGTATCTCTTCTGGGAAATGCCTTTTTCTGAAACAACTTCCAACTCTGTTCTCCATTTAAACAGTCTGGGTTATGTAACCCTCCGGGATAAATATGCGATGCCACTTCCTTATTGCGAGTTGTTACTAAGATTTTGCTGCCCACTTTTCCAGATGGGAAGCCAGGACGCAGTGAATCCCAATCGTCGGTGTTCCAAATATCGTCTAGGATCACCAAACATCTCTTTTCCTGCAGAACTTCATAAAGCTTCTTTGCTAGCTCTTCATCTTTCATTTGTGAGATCTGATCCCTCTCGTCTTTGGATGGAGATGTAAGTTTGATTATAGTTCCTTCCCAAACATCTCTGAATTTGCATTGTTGAGAAATATAAGCCCAAGCGAAACCCTCAAAATGACGCCTAATAATTCTGTGATGATAAACTTCCTTGGCAAGAGTGGTCTTGCCGAGCCCACCCATCCCCCAGATTGAGACAACTTGACAGTTCTTTTCTTCGTTTACTAGCATTTCAGCTACTTCAAGAATGTTTTCATCTAAACCCACGATGTACTCTTCAACAACATGGGAATAAGACCATCTCAACTGTCTTTGCCTCTCCAACTCTGAACTCGAACCTTCGTTTCTTACAGCACTCGTTACTCCATAGGTTTGTAGGCTTCTAGTGAGGTCGGAGACTGTAGCTTTAATGGCCTTGATCTTGGAGCCCAGTTTGTGAAGTTTTCTGCCTTTGTCGAAATCAGGAACGAACCTTTTGACTGAATTTTCTGATCTCTTCTTGGAGTGCGATATTTCTAGGGCAAAGGTTTCTATGGCGTCCTCGGCATCGTAAGCAGCGTCCCGAATCTCAGAAACCCAATTTCGGACCCTCTCGTCTTCGTTCTGTCTATTGTCGGCGTCTTTCAAGAAGCATTGCATCCTCTTTAATTCGGTTTGTAACTGCCTTACTTCATCGCCCACACCTTGTAAAAACCCGACTTCTTCAAGTAGAAGGTTGCCGAGCTTTTCTACAACGAAGGACACCACAGACTCTGCCATGGTATGCACGCACCCTCGTCCCCAAACTCCAAAAACTAATGGAAATTTATGTTTGCCTTCTCTTTCCTCAAGCAATTATCACTACTTTGTTGGCCCATCTGCTTTATGACTTTATCACCTCAACTTGCGGGGGCTAAGTTGTATTTTTGAGAAATCTATTTCACCCAAATTTCTCTCGAATTGTTTTTTTTATTTTTTTATTAAATAATTAAAAAAAAGTTTTTAATAATAATATGAATTTTTTTATTTTAAAAATTATTTGAAACTATAAAAATAAATCATTAAAAATAAATCAAAAAATTAAAAATAAAAACTTTACCCTTTCGAAAGATATTGGGGCTACATCCCCTCGGAATAGCAGCACTCTTTTTCATACCAATAATATAAGAAGCTAATTAGGAAAAAAAAAATTGGGTTAGATTTTTCAAATTTTTTTTGAAAAAAAAGAGAAAAGAAAAGAAATGGACGTAAACATTGAATTCTCGTAGTTGACAGTCTGACAGCCACGTTGCTCGACTTTTTATTCATTAGAAAATTTTTATTACATTGTTTAAAATTAAATTTTAAAAAATATAATTTTTTATTCATATTAAAAAATTTTAATCATATTAGATTAAAAATAAGATTTGACAAAACCTTTAACTATTATTCATTTTTAAAAATAAAAAATAATTTTATTCTCTTTTTCTACAAATTTTTTCTCATTTTTAATCAAATATAATTAAAAAAAAATTATATGAATATAAAATTGTACTTTTTGAAGTTTAATTTTAGACCATCCAATAAGAATACTCGATAATATTAGTATATCTTATGAATTTGTTCTCTTTTATATATTTAAATTTTTTTTATTTATGAAGTGACTTTTAATATATTGATAGATTTTTTATATTTTATTTAAAAATATGAAGAAAAATACAACAAAAATAAAAATATGAGATTTATAATAGCGGGCTCACACTAGCATCACCCTTTCTTCTTGATCATACCTTGAGTTTGAATATAATTTCATCATTGTCGCCAACAAAGCAAATATCAGCACCATTTTTATTCATCGGCAATTCCCATTCTCAATAGCCAATCAAAAGGAAGAAATTTAAACTCCTGAGAAGAAGTGATTAGTTTGAATGGCACGATGGAGATGGTTATGTTTTTTTTTTTTTAATCGAGGTGATGTTAGAGCATTAGTATTAGATTAGTTAAAAATTTTCTTTAAAAAATATAAGATTGCACATGTTGCCCAGATGACTAACACAAGAGGGGGGTGAATTGAGTTGTATTTAAAAAAATAACAATTATAAATTAAATATATAATATAAAATATAAACAAAATATAAAACAACAATAAATATAAAGAGTAAGGGTAAGAGAGAAGTAAACTCAGTATGTTAACGAGGTTCGGCCCCACTGCCTACGTCCTCGCCTCAAGCTACCCCTTAAGGATCCCCGAATTCACTATTCAATCTCCTTCAGGTGGAGATAGAAACCTATTACACTTTTGAACAGCACCGCTCCAAAGAATCCGTGTAGAACACCCTCTACACTTCTAATCACCTCACACTTGGTGATTTAACTATTCCCCGTGTAGAACACCTTCTACACACACAAGGGTTATACACACCATTTTACTGATACAAGAATTGATAGTGGGTAGGCTATCAGAAAACACTCCTCAATGAGTGAAATAAAAACAATACAGCGCAAACTATATCTCTCAAAATAAACAAGGGTTAAGGCTCAATGCTTAGAGAAGAGAGAATGAAAGCTTTGAATGAATGTTGTATGCTCTTGGTGTTGTGAATGTGAAGCTCTCAAATGATCTATTTATAGGCATATGAGACTTCATATTCAAATTTAAAAAGATTCACATGTCAAAGACATCATCATTCACTTTTCAAAAATTTCAAATCTAATCTTTTTACTTTTTTCATGTGACAAAAGGAGCACACTTTACTTTTCAAAAATTTCAAACTTAATATTTTACTTTTTGCATATGACAAAAGGAGCACACTTTACTTTTTAAAATTTTCAAATAAAGACATCTATCTTTTGCATAAGTCAAGAAAAGCATCCACCACTTTTGAAAATATTCAAATAAAACATGCACATGTGAAAGATGACAATCAATCATCTTAATATTTTCAAAGTTCAAACATTTAATCATGTCATGCACATGTGAAAGATGACAATCAATCATCTTAATATTTTCAAAGTTCAAACATTTAATCATGTCATCTTATGCACATGTGAAAGATGACAATCAATCATCTTTCAAAATTTTCAAATTTAATTTTCAAAATATTCATGCACATGTGGAAAATGTATTTTAATGCTTTATGATAAAATATTAATTTTGAGTCATAATCCTAATTTCGAATTATTAAGAGATTTACAACATTACTCTATAACTTCAATGTGAACTTGTTCCCTTCTTGCTCATGCTTGGTTCCTTGATGTGCTTGATTCTATCGTGTGGATAACTTGAGCTTGAAACTCCTTTATTCTTTGAATTCATTTGTTATCATCAAAATCCATGTGTAGATTTATAATTACATGAAACTTGAAACCTTGTGTTCAACAATCTCCCCCTTTTTTATGATGACAAATACTTGATAGAACCTGAAACCTGTATTAATACTTAAGCTCCCCCTGAGAATGTGCGTTAGTTTTTCAAGCAAAAATATAAATATAATTCCAAGCATATATAACAAGTTTAGCAAATTAAACAATGTTAATGTTCTAGTCTAAAACTTCTCCCCCTTTTGGCATCATTAAAAAGGATCGGCAGCAAGTAAATAGACTGAAGAAAACGGTGCGTTAATAGACACTGTAGATAGTTGAAAAAAAGGGAGCCGTCCGTGACCCGACAAGTGCTGCAAGGCCTCGAGGCCTAACTCTATGAATTTAGTGCGGCTGAAGATTTAAACAATCGCCTGATGTTGTTGACAAACGGGATTGAAGGCTCTGAGTTTCTATAAAAAAAAATGATCCTTTTCACCTATCGGATACAAAAAAAATCGCTTCTTGACCTGAGTTTTGTTTTTCCATAACGATAGAATGGCCGAACAATTCTCTTCCACTAATGTTCCAGACTTGAATCAGGAACCCTTGACGCATCAACCATCAATCTTCTCTCCTGAGGCCGTCAATGCCATGATAGGAGCAGAGAACCGTTTTTCTAGTAAGAAAACTTTTGACAATGTGTGTCCAGCATATCTTGTATTTCTTTTGACTAAATAAGATTTAAAGAGATAATAGTTTATCTTGTTCTTTATGCTATCTCTATAAAATCAGTTTTAAAGTTCATCCGATTTGCATCGAATCTTATTCTCATCTCTATAACTCATCTGCATTCCTTCAATATTCTCGCTTTAAGTTTTCAATTCTTTTCTCAATGGCTCATTCTTCTAACATTCCTCTAGATCCATCTATGAGGTATTCTACACCTCAATCTCATGTCCTTTCTGCAGCTACCATTGGCGCCATGTTGCAGTAAGAGAATAATAGTTTGGCTAATAAGTCAGACTCCGATGCTATCTACGACTTGGTGAGTCTCGGGACTCGCTACTCATCTTCAATTGTTTCTTTTTCCCAGCGGCTACAAGTCAAAAACCATGAGGTTGAAAAGCTTAAAGAACAAATTGTTGTACTTCAACGAATTGTTCAAGAGTCTCACATAAGGGAAGGAATCCTTCGACAGAAGAATAAACAGTTGAAATCTCTATTGGATTCTTCATTCCGCTTGCCAGTTCCCATGGATAGAGATGACATGATATTGTATGAAGAGAATGAGCGTCTTAAACATGAGGCTAAGAACCTCAAGTTTCTGTAGGTCATTTAAGATAATGAAATAAAAGTATCTAACAGATATTCATGGCATGCATCATTCCTATTTCTCTTCTAATAGTGCATAGTCTATCTTCTGGTAGGGGTTTTGTGAAAATGTCTGCCAATTGATCATGTGTACTAGTGAATTCTAATACAATATCGCCCTTCTGCACATGATCTCTAAGAAAATGATATCTAATTTTAATATGTTTGGTCCGAGAATGTTGTATTGGATTCTTTGAAAGATTTATAGCACTTGTATTATCACATTTGATTGGAATGTGATTGTACATAAGTTTAAAATCCTCAAGTTGTTGCTTCATGTAAAGAACTTGAGCACAACAACTACCTGCAGCAACATATTCTGCCTCAGCAGTAGATAGTGCAACAGAATTTTGTTTTTTACTAAACCAGGAAACTAGTGCATGACCTAAGAAGTGACATGCTCCACTAGTGCTTTTTCGATCTATTTTACAGCCAGCATAATCTGCATCTGTGTAGCTAATTAGATCGAAAGATGTGTGCTTAGGGTACCATAACCCTAAGTTAATTGTACCACTAAGATATCTAAGAATGCGCTTAACTGCAATTAAATGTGATTCTTTTGGAGATGATTGAAAGCGTGCACATAAGCACACACTAAACATAATATCTGGTCTACTGGCTGTCAAATATAATAAGCTACCAATCATACCTCGATATACCTTCGAGTCAACTGGTTTACCGAATTCATCTTTATCAAGTTTAATGGATGGGCTCATTGGTGTTCCAGTTTCCTTAGCACCTTCAATCCCAAACTTTTTCAGCAATTCCTTAATATATTTTGATTGATTGATGAATGTCCCACTTTTTGCTTGCTTAATTTGCAATCCGAGAAAGAATGTAAGCTCTCCCATCATGCTCATTTCAAATTCTTCCTGCATAGTCTTAGCAAAAACTTGGCACATATTTTCATTAGTAGTACCGAATATTATATCATCAACATAAATCTGAATCAAAAGAATATCATCATTTTCGTATTTAATGAAAAGAGTTGTATCAATTTTTCCTCTTGAAAAGCCTTTTTCAATCAAGAAACCACTGAGTCTCTCGTACCACGCTTTAGGAGCTTGTTTGAGTCCATATAGTGCTTTTGTGAGTTTAAAAACATGATTTGGAGAAATATGATTTTCAAAACCTGGAGGTTGCTCAACATATACCTCTTCATTTATAAAACCGTTTAAGAAAGCACTTTTAACATCCATTTGAAAAAGTTTGAAATCTTTATAACAAGCATATGCAAGTAGCATTCGAATAGCTTCTAATCTTGCGACTGGTGCATATGTCTCATCATAATCGATTCCTTCTTCTTGATTGAAACCTTGGGCTACAAGTCGAGCCTTATTTCTAGTAATGACTCAGGACTCATCTTTCTTGTTTCTAAAAACCCATTTTGTTCCAATAATAGTATGATTTTTGGGTCTAGGAACAAGTGTCCAAACATCATTTCTTTCAAATTGATTAAGCTCTTCTTGCATAGCTAGAATCCAAGATTCATCAAGAAGTGCTTCATCAATATTTTTAGGTTCAATCTGAGATAGAAAAGCAGTATGATTGCAAATATTTCTAAAAGATGATCGAGTGCTTACACCTCGTGAAGGTTCTCCCAGAATTTGTTCCACTGGATGATCTTTCACAAATTTCCACTGTTTGGTTGCATCTTGTATTAAATTTTGATGATCTTTCCTGATGTCTCCATGTTGAACTTCCTCTATTGTGTTCTCTTTGTTAAGATTGAGACTTTTCGTTTTATTTATACCTCCTGTTTCTTCATCAATAGATTTCTTGGAGAGTAGAGAATTAGATTCATCAAATACTACATGCATAGATTCTTGTACAGTCAAAGTCTTTTTATTGAATACTCTATAAGCTTTACTATTAGTAGAATACCCGAGAAAGATACCTTCATCAGATTTTGCATCAAACTTGCCTAAATTATCCCTGTCATTTAAAATAAAATATTTGCATCCAAATACATGAAAGTAACTAATGTTAGGCTTTTTCTCATTCCAAAGCTCATAGGGGGTTTTATCTAATTTGGACCTTAGCATAACTCTATTTATAACATAACATGCAGTACTTACCGCTTCGGCCCAAAAATAACTAGGCAAGTTGTTCTCATTGAGCATTGTTCTTGCCATCTCTTGAAGAGATCTATTTTTCCTCTCTACTACCCCATTTTGTTGAGGAGTTCGATGAGCAGAAAAATTATGCACAAAACCATTTTCATCACAAAATGTTTCAATATTTTTATTAACAAACTCTTTTCCCCTATCACTTCGGATACTTGAAATAGTATAACCCTTTTCATTTTGAATTCTCTTGCATAACTTGGTAAATGCATTATGTGCCTCATCTTTATGAGCAAGAAAGATGGCCCAAGTATATCTAGAGAAATCATCAATAATAACAAATGCATAATATTTTCCTCCTAAACTTGCAACTCTATTTGGTCCAAAAAGATCCATATGTATCAGTTGCAGTGGTCTAGTAGTGGAAATATGTTTCTTGGTTTTAAAAGAAGTTTTTGTTTGTTTACCTAATTGGCATGCATCACAAATTTTGTCTTTAAGAAAATTTGCCTTTGGTAAACCTCTCACAAGATCATTTTTTGAAAGTTTGGAAATAAGTTCCATGTTGGCATGACCTAGTTTTCTATGCCATAACCAATTAGTTTCATTTTGAGCTGAAAAACAAATAGCATCTTGTGAGATAATTTCTTCAAAATCGATTGTATAAACATTGTTACTTCTAAAAGCAATAAAACAAATATTACAATCATGATCATTCAAAATAATGCACTTATCCATTTTGAAAGTAACTCTAAATCCTTTATCACATAATTGACTTATGCTCAAAAGATTATGTTTTAGACCTTCAACAAGTAGAACATCTTCAATTATGAGAGAAGACTCATTATCAATTTTACCTATTCCCACGATCTTCCCTTTTGAGTTGTCTCCAAATGTCACGTGTCCTTCTTCTTTAGATCTAAGATCAAAGAACTTAGTCTTGTCTCCCGTCATGTGTCTTGAACATCCACTATCTAAAAACCATTTATTTTTGTTTGTGGAGGACTTCATGCACACCTATAAAAACAATTAAAATGATTTTTCTTGGTACCCAAGTTCTTTGGGTCCTTTATTTATTAGTATTAGAAGAAACAAGATTTTTAGGTACCCATATGGCCCTAATAGTCATTGTATGTTTTCTTCTAATAGGACAAGTAAGATAATTATGACCATTTCTATTACAAAAATTACAAATAACATGTGACATATATGAAGGACTTGAGTGATTATAATAGTATCATTTTTTAACAAAATTATTTTTATGAAAAGAATTTTGAATATTGGACTTTGATGTAGAAGGATTATCAAAGAAGTTTTTATAAGATTTGTATTTTTGTTTTGGCATATATCCCAAGCCTGCCTTGTCAAAAACACATCTTTGACTACCAAGAAGTTTTTCAAAATTTCTTTTTCCATTTGTAAAGTTTTCAATAATATTTTCTAAATCAGTTTTCTTTTTCTTCAACTCAAGATTTTCATCTTTCAAAACAATACTTTCTTTTCTTAAAATATCAATTTCGTTTGTTAAAGAAGAATTTTTCTTTTTCAAAGCAGTATACTTGATACCCAATTTTTCAAATTCCTCATATACCTCTTCTAAAACATTTTGCAATTCTTCATATGAAGGATTTTCAATATTATCAAGATTTGTTACCTCAATGTCATCTTTAGCCATAAGACAAAGATTTGCTGATTCTCCATTCCTTGCTTCACTATTTGAGCTACTTGAATCATCATCCCATGTAGCTTTCATTGCTTTTTTGCCTTTGTTTCAATCTTTCTTTAGCAGAGGACAATCTGACTTGATATGACCAGACTTATTACATTTATAACAAATTAAAGTGTCATTTTTACCTGAATCTTTCTTGGAAAACTTTTTGAAAGATTTCCTTGGAGGAGTTTTATTTTTCTTTAAGAACCTCTGAATTCTTCTTGTTATCATCGCAACTTCTTCATCTTTGTCGTCATTTTCCTCATCTTCATCACTTTCACTTTCATGTGGAACAGCTTTAAGTGCCAAGCTCTTCTTTGGCTTTCCTTCTTCTTCTCCTCTTTTCAATGTGTACTCATGGGTGATAAGTGACCCGATGAGTTCATTCACTTCGAGCTTCTTGAGGTCTCTAGCTTCAAGAATCGCTGTCACTTTTGATTCCCAACGTTTTGGTAGAGAGTTGAGAATTTTTCTTACTATCTCCACTTTGGAATAAACTTTGCCAAGAGCTGTCAAGCTGTTTATGATGTTAGTAAAACGAGTGTGCATACTAGAAATAGATTCATCATCATTCATCTTAAACATTCATATTCATGAGTAAGAATATAAATTTTTGATTCCTTGACTTGAGAAGTTCCTTCATAAGTAACTTCCAAGTTATCCCAAATTTCCTTTGCTGTAGTGCAAGTCATTACTCTATTAAACTCATTACCATTTAGAGCATTAAATAATAAATTCATAGCAGTTAAATTCAAAGTATAAAGTCTATCGTCTTCACGATCAAACTCTTCTTCTTCCTTTTTGACCTTTACTCCATCAACTACTTTTGTTGGAATATAAGGTCCATTTACAATGCATTTCCAGATTTCTCGACCTTGAGCCTGAAGAAATATTCTCATTCTAACTTTCCAGAATGAGTAATTGTCTCCGCAAAAGAGTGGAGGCCGACTGCTAGATTGACCTTCACCAAATGAAGCTGCAATGTTAGCCATAAGATCTTAACTCAAAAGATAGTTAATCTTATAATAGAGCTCTAGCTCTGATACCAATTGTTGCCCAGATGACTAACACAAGAGGGGGGGTGAATTGAGTTGTATTTAAAAAAATAACAATTATAAATCAAATATATAATATAAAATATAAACAAAATATAAAACAACAATAAATATAAAAAGTAAGGGTAAGAGAGAAGCAAACTCAGTATGTTAACGAGGTTCGGCCCCACTGCCTACGTCCTCGCCTCAAGCTACCCCTTGAGGATCCCCGAATTCACTATTCAATCTCCTTCAGGTGGAGATAGAAACCTATTACACTTTTGAACAGCACCGCTCCAAAGAATCCGTGTAGAACACCCTCTACACTTCTAATCACCTCACACTTGGTGATTTAACTATTCCCCGTGTAGAACACCTTCTACACACACAAGGGTTATACACACCATTTTACTGATACAAGAATTGATAGTGGGTAGGCTATCAGAAAACACTCCTCAATGAGTGAAATAAAAACAATACAGCGCAAACTATATCTCTCAAAATAAACAAGGGTTAAGGCTCAATGCTTAGAGAAGAGAGAATGAAAGCTTTGAATGAATGTTGTATGCTCTTGGTGTTGTGAATGTGAAGCTCTCAAATGATCTATTTATAGGCATATGAGACTTCATATTCAAATTTAAAAAGATTCACATGTCAAAGACATCATCATTCACTTTTCAAAAATTTCAAATCTAATCTTTTTACTTTTTTCATGTGACAAAAGGAGCACACTTTACTTTTCAAAAATTTCAAACTTAATATTTTACTTTTTGCATATGACAAAAGGAGCACACTTTACTTTTTAAAATTTTCAAATAAAGACATCTATCTTTTGCATAAGTCAAGAAAAGCATCCACCACTTTTGAAAATATTCAAATAAAACATGCACATGTGAAAGATGACAATCAATCATCTTAATATTTTCAAAGTTCAAACATTTAATCATGTCATGCACATGTGAAAGATGACAATCAATCATCTTAATATTTTCAAAGTTCAAACCTTTAATCATGTCATCTTATGCACATGTGAAAGATGACAATCAATCATCTTTCAAAATTTTCAAATTTAATTTTCAAAATATTCATGCACATGTGGAAAATGTATTTTAATGCTTTATGATAAAATATTAATTTTGAGCCTTAATCCTAATTTCGAATTATTAAGAGATTTACAACATTACTCTATAACTTCAATGTGAACTTATTCCCTTCTTGCTCATGCTTGGTTCCTTGATGTGCTTGATTCTATTGTGTGGATAACTTGAGCTTGAAACTCCTTTATTCTTTGAATTCATTTGTTATCATCAAAATCCATGTGTAGATTTATAATTACATGAAACTTGAAACCTTGTATTCAACAGCACATATACTAAAAAAAATTTAGTCGTATTTGATTAAATATGAGGAGAAGAAAATAGGAGAAGGGAATAAAAATATATTTTTATTTTCAAAAGTGAATGATAACTCTTCAAATTTGAAAATTTACTATTCACTTTTGAAAACTATTTTTACTTTTATTCCCTTTTTTTACTTCCTCATATTTGATCAAATATGACCAAAATTTTTTTATATGTATATAAATTTATATTTTTTAAAGAAAAATTTTGGCTAATCCAATAACAATAATCTTATCCCCTATGGAAGAGATATTTAGGTCCCATGGTGATTAAAGTCGTGACTAAGGAACCAACCTAGGGAATTGGTTCCCTAGGCTTAAAATGATCGAGGTTTGAATGCGCACAGTCATGACCATGTGATAAATAACATCTTAAAAGTTAAAAATAAATGTTAATAGTTGTAATCAATAAATTCTTAATGATGACTCCTACAAAATAGAAGTTATCCTAAGCGGGATAATTCCCAAATAACAGGAACTATCCTCCCCTACTATCTAGGGATCACGGAGGATACGCATTCATAAATGGTGACCAACAACAGTTATCATTATCTCATTGCCTTCAATAAATAATCCGCATGAGGTAACGAGCAATCATCTCATTTACTTTATTGACTTTGACATCGTAATGTCCATAAGGCATTTGGTGTCAGGGTGAAGACCGAAGGGTCAACGTTGGTCCCAAATCAACACCCCATTGACATATGAAAAAAGCCATCCTCTTGCAAGAAACCGATCAACAAGGAGAAGGTGAATTGGTCGGAGTTTGAACGGTTGGCGTTGATCGATGCAAAGGTTCGAGAACCAATTCCCTTTTTCAAGATTCATCATAAAACACTCTATTAAATTCACAAAGCTCCCTCACAAATTCATCAAACAATCAAAAAATTCATCAAACTCTCTCATAGATTCAAGATGAATCTATCACCAAACAACCAATAAATTAACAAAAAAATAAATAAATGAAGAAGAGAGAGAGAGAGAAAGACGATGAAGAAGAAAAGAGTGGTGGCTTGTAGGACTTGTCTACTTCAAGAGCGACGAATGTGTGGTGGTTGGCAAGTGGCGAGAGAGAAGGAGGGATTAAGGGATGAGGACAGCGTGAGAGAAAATGAAACCTTAGGCCTAAAAAGAAAAGTAGGAAATGGCGAATGGAGGATCAGCCAAAAATAGATCCTAAGAACATAACGATGTCGTTTCATTTTAAGCGAAATGGTGTCATCTTGTGTATATATATATAATATATATAACTAAAAAAAAATATCCAATATCAGTTGGTGTACCAGTTCGAGACATGGTTGAATCGATACTGACATTGACCGACGTCAATTGGAGGTGTAATGAACCACCTTTTGACTGATTTTTCGACGGCCATGGCTGATTCCAATGTTGAAGGTCAGTTTTCGACAGTGTTCTAATTGGTCATACGATTTTGTTTAGCCCTATTCAATGCCACCTCTCTACTTATTGCTGGCCAACTATATAATCAGTTGCGGTGGTGTGAAACACGTTGTTTACACCTTATATTTTATCAAAACGTGTAGGGCCTATGAACGGTATGATATGAATTACTTTCTGCGTAGCTTCCTTTTTTGGTCTTGATAAGAACAAATTTTTTAATCATGATCCAAAACATGACTATCAAGATGAATTCTCTGAATGAGTAGTAATAGATGCAAAGAAAATAAAAACTTATAAAAATATAAGTACAAATAGAAATACAAATTTGTGAAATTTCATCAATTTATTTTTACGATATTTTCAAATGAAGTATTTTTTATTTTATAATACGTTAAAAGTTTTTGTCACTGAGGAGTGAGGACACAATAATAGGAGTAGGACACACCAAAGAGCTACTTTTAACAAGTTCTTTTTTTATTTAATGAAGCATGATGAACTCGATTAGAAAAATACAAAAAATAAAACAAAAAAAAAATTAAAAATTAATGATGAGCAATTCTTCAACTTGATTGCTTTAGAGGACTCACATTCTCTCTTATAAATTTTTTCAAAATTTAATTAAAAATTTCACTCTTTATAATTTTTTCTTAAATTTTAACTATCTTAAAAAAAAAAATTTACATCTCATTTCTTATATTTATTTATTTATTAAAATAATATTATTTTATTATTTTATTATTATTTTTTCTATTATTCTATTTCAAATCATAAAATTATTCACTATGAAATATATTAGTTTTTAATTTTAATCAATCAATAGTACTCTCTCAAATATGAGAGAATACTATTTATGTGAGTAACTTAAACCTCATAATGGGAAACTGGATGTGGGGATTAAAATGGCTTAAATAATAACTAAATAATAACTAAAATAGTAAAATCTAAGGTCGAATGTGAGTGTTCTTATGAAAAGTAAAAGAAAGGTCTTTGTTTATAATAAAAAATAATAATAATTATTTGAGAAAAATTTAGGATCGGTCTCTTCTCCTTTTCAATCTCAAAAAAAAATATGTCACATATAGATCTCATTTTATTAACAATTTAACTGCACCAAACACTAATAATATTCTTTAATAAAATGGGATTTATAAAAAAGGTAACATTGTGGTCGGTCTGGTTGTTTCCGATATCAAAAGTAGCTTCTAATAAAAATACAATAAAAAATTCTAAAAAATATAATAAAAAAATTTAGAAAAAAATAAAATATATAAAATACAATAAAAAATATAATAAAATAAAGAAAATATAATAAAATATAATAAAAAATACAATAAAAAAATAAAATAAAGATGATTTCACGTGATGGGTAGGGAGGAGTTGGGCCTCAGTCCAACCCTCGGTGCCAACGGCCACTGAGAGCAAACGGACTCATTTCGAGTTTAAGGCTTCTGGGGAAGGTGGGAGGTCGTCTGGGGTCTCCATTATAGGGGTAAGGTTGCCGAAAGGAGGTGGTCCCGATAGCATTAGTGATGATGTCCCTAGTGGCCACGGGTAGCGGAGACTAGTTTTGTAGGAGGGTCGGTCCGACCGACCCCAAGATTTCTCCTATAAAATTCTTCTCTTCCTCTCATCTCTATGCATCCTGCACCCTTGTACACTTTCACAATAACCTTGCGTTGGCATTGACCTCCCTTTATCACTTTGCGACAATTTCATTACTTATAGTGTATTTCATTTTTTTTTTTTATCATTTTTTTCAAGTATTTTTTTAATATTCTTAATCATTAAGAAAATAAAAAAAATAATTTTAGTAATATCCACATTCTTAATCACTAAGTAAAATTTAAAGTTAAAAAAATTAAATATAAAAATAGTTGTAAAATAGTTATAAATTAATAGTAATCCTATCATTTCTCTTCATTAATAGGCGTATTGTTTGGAAAGTAATTTTATTAATATGACGTGACTTTCTAACTTATTTTATTCTGTAACGTCTTTAATAGCCTATCAATATCTTTTTGTAAGAAGATCAAGGCTTTTTTTTTTACCTTTCTGTTCACCTAATATTAAGTTTTTATGAGTGAAAATTTATCAGAGAAACTTTTTGAAAGTGACAAGTCCTCTCTTTAAAAAATTTTCTGCAATTTTTATATAGTTTTAACATCATTTTTCTCTGGCAATTTTTCCCCTTCTTGGGGCGAAGGGGAGCTGGAGCTTCGGCTCCACCCCCTTCTGCCCCCAACTAATAGTTGTCATTTCCTTTTTTCATTTAATTTTTTGTTTTTCGATTGTTTTCTTTCCACAACATTGACACAAGTAGATCTTTTGTTCTATGACGGTCTCCAATCTACATGCGCCACATTCTTGCCTCCCAAGCCATCAATCTACCTTTTCATGATGGTTTTGCCTTCGTCGGCTCAGAGAGTGTGTTGCACGTGTGACTCTTTCCACTTGAGACTTTCACGCGTTGGCGAGTCTTGAGAGGATCATGGAGACAAGCGTGGCCATGCCGATGTCAGAGGACTCTGATCTTCACAACTTGTCCCTTCCCTTTTTTATTGTGGGGGTGCGTGTCCTACACACACTGTCACAGATTTTGTTATCTCCTGTCAGTGATCTGCTTATGTTTTTAGTTGTTTTGTTATGTTTCTGATTTTCTTAATTGAGGATCAAGTAAAAACGAGTATGAAAATTCTTATCAGTCGGTCTAGACTAACATAGTGCAATACACATTTATTTATTACGACTTTCAACTATAGGCTAAAAAATTTGTTTATCAAATAATTTCAAAACCGTTTCTAAATAATCTTTCTTTTACGAGAATGGGTGGAAGTAATTTTTCATCTTCAATTACTTACTTTTATTTTTTTAATATTATATTGTGTATTAATTTTTTGAAAAAAATGATTGAGGACTTCCACCCTCCTTTAAAAAAAAAAACAAATTTATGAGTGGAGCATCAGTGTTGGACAACGTGTCCCATAAGCCATTACTACTTGTTTACCTCTTAAATCATAAGCAAGGTTCAGAGTAGCTCGTCAATTTCTTTGACTCGATAGGAAGAATGTTTTGCACAGTGATACGAAAGGCTACCGGGACTGACTAATTCATCTTACATTATTTAATTATTACCTCTGTAATCAAACAGACCTAACTCTTGAATAGGAGAAATGATAGATGCAGTCATGGAGTTGCAAGTGGCGTGCAGTCGCTTTGAAAAAAAGTGAATATATACGGGATCCACGTGAAAAAGTTAACTTTTTTTCTAAAGCGACTGCACGCCGTTTGCAACTCCACGACTGTATGTAGCATTACTCCTTGAATGTATTTTTTATATTATTCTAAAAACTTCGTCCAAACATTCGATTGGTTAAATTATATCTTCGTAAAAGAAATCTTTCTATCTCCATGATATAAATATAATAATAATATAAATATATTATCTTTTAAGTTTATTGTGGACAGCAATCTTGACCTCACGAGGTACATTTCAACGTTCTTGTGCGTTGTGAGTTGTGAGCGAGGCTAATAAAAAGAAAACAATTTTCATTGCTTCTGGAAGTGGGGTGGGGGTTTTGGTCGAGCTTTCTCTGGGGTGTTTTGATGGCAACCGCTCTTTCGAAACTGAGGAAGCACTTGGGTTCTTCAGGAAAGAGAAGACCGGCCTCATCCCTGCCCGAAGAACTATGCCGCCGCTTTTCTCTAGACGAAATCAAAAAGGCAACCTGCTCCTTCAATAAAGAGTTGTTTTTCGCTGAGAGTGTCCTTGGCACAGTATATAAGGGTTTCATTGACAAGGATAACTCTCGGCCTGTGGCGATAAAACGCTTGAAACCGACATTTGAGGAATATTTCAGGACGGAGACTCTATTGCTCTGTCAAATTCGCCATGTCAACGTCATTCCATTCATCGGATACTGCGAAGATGAGGGCGAGATGATCCTCGTCTACGACTACATGGCCAACAAAACGCTCCGCGACCACCTCTACAACACCGAGAAGGCCCCCCTTCTGTGGACACAGAGGCTCAAAATTTGCATAGGAGCGGCGCGTGGCTTGCACTGCCTACACACGGGGTTGAAGCACACAGTTATCCACGGTGACGTGAAGACGACCAATATTCTCTTGGACGAGAAATGGGTAGCCAAGATTGCAACTTTCGTACTGTCCAAACTGGTTTTGAATAATATCAAATCTGGCAACCTAGTGGTGGACATGGAGGGTACGAGGGAACCTTTGGATTTTGGATCGTCCCAACAGATTTCGAGTAACACTACGGCTAGTTACAACGACTTAAGTGGTATCTATACGGAGGTAGCGGGCACTCTTGGATATTTGGATCCGGAATACCATAAGAGCAGTATACTGACAGCAAAATCCGATGTATATTCCTTCGGCGTGGTGCTCTTGGAAGTATTATGTGCCCGACTACCACTGGATGGAAGACTGAAGGGGGAGCAAATGTATTTGGGCATCTGGGCGCAAAAATGCAACGAGAATGGGAGCATCGGAAATATCATAGATCCCTATCTGAAGGGGAAAATAGCCCCAGAATGCTTCAAGGTGTACGTGGACGTTGCGATGACTTGCTTGCAAAATCAGGGTATCCAACGGCCTACGATGGTAGATGTGATAGAAAGGCTCGAACTTGCACTGGAGCTGCAAGAGAAGGCAGATTCAGTGATATAAATAATGGAAGATTAATTTGTCCACAATTCACAAACACCGCAGAATTGATCTCGCACTTCTGATCCCAGGGTTTGAGTTGAAAAAATAAAATACTCCATTTGATTTGTCATTAAGACATACAGGTCTCTATTAACTAATTTTAATTCTTTTTAAATCCTTATGCTATCAGCTTTGATAATTTTAATGATTTCATTATTATAAGTTAATGTATTTTCTAGTTCTAACTGATGATCTTGTCCTATCCAGCTGATTTTTATTTTTCGAAACATGTATCCTTGGAAACCACAATTCTGCTCACAACGTCTGGTTTAAATCCTCAACTAATCAGATCGCATTTTGGAGTACAATTGCCATAGCTTTCCTATAACACTCCGCTCCAGCGCCGTACTTTCTTCTAAAATTATTGGTTTTACATGCATCTATAGTCTATATGAGATTTTCAAATATTTAGATTTTGGGGCTGAGTTTATTTAGTTATTTTCTATATATTTTTTTTAAACGGATTCTAAAGTTCCTTTTCCTTTAAAATTCTTTAATATCCAAATTGTTTTTTTTGTTTTTTTTTTTGTATTTAAAGATATCGATATTATGTGATTAAAATTCTATTCCGATTCGCATCTCACGTATGATTTCTCTCGATTTTCTTTCTTAGTGTATTTTTTCAGATCCATGACTTGCACGTTCCTATCTTCCGTTCTTCACGGCAATAGTTTTGTGCTTAATAGATATTTATTCACGTTTCTTTTATTTTATGTTTCCTGATTATTGTTCTGATTTTCTATTAATAGATATAACTCCTAAACCCACGCCATACACACCTGCCATCTAGTAACTTATTCATCTATTTCGGTGCAGTTATAAGTCTCCTTTCAAGCTGCAATTTCCCTCACCGTCCGTATCCCACGCGTGCAGAATTCACGTCTCCATATCCGTAGGGGGTAGATTTCAGATTAGTTAAAAACTCCCCTCCACTTTTCACTAGGGTTGCAGTTGCATATATATTGATAGCAGTAGAGTTCCTCATCACGGTATGCACTCAAAGCGTTTCCGCCACTGCACCTAATCATCGGGAGAAACCCAACCACGACAGCATTGCCCTACGTTGCACCGTATCACCCCGGCATCATCACCATCATAGGGAAGTTCCAATATCAATACTCTCTCAAAGCACCCCAAACCGAAGCCAGCCATATAAACGACTTGCGGTTTCTTGCCCTCACGGAAGTCACTAATGAGTTAGGTCCAATGCACAGCCAGCAAAACAAAAAAAAAAAAATATATATATATATATAAATAAATCCAAGCCCATGAAAGCACTTGCCAAAAATGGCTAACCACCATCATCGAGAGTCCAAAATGATGGTACCACCGCTGGAAACCGAGTGAAAAAGGGCCCCTGTTTTGGCTCCCCGAAACAGAGCACCACTTTCACCTTGCGGCCACCCTTACAACCAACTCTACCGCGAGTCTATTACGCCGGGAACCACCGTGCAGCCCCATAGGTACCACCTTACGTAAATCACCAGTCAGCATTTCATCACCTCCCCGTGCGCTACCACCTCCACCTCACATGGAACCAAGTTGTCCATCATAGAAATGAGAGGCCTCTGTTTCAGTGCTCCGAAAACAGAGTATTGTGGACTCAAATAACCACTGCTCTGAAGTCACTACCTACGCCAGTTGCCGCAACCTCAAACCATGTAGCGGATAGCAGAAAATGCCGTCTCAGAATTTCCCGACAGCCCAGACGCACCGCACGTTCTCCCCGTAAGTTTCCCCGTACAAACTCCATCCCTCTCTCTCAATATTACAATATTCTCACTCCCTCTCATCACGTGGCCTCTCTCTCATCACTCTCGCTTTCATAGTCGCCAACTAACTGGAGAACTCATTTCAGCCGTCCATCCCCGTCGCGACTCCCTCTCCTCTCGGTGAGCTCCCCTTTACTGCTTGGTCAAGAATTTGGAGTTTAAAACTTCGGTGCCCTTGTGTTTTAGTGTTTCTCATATAGGGCCATGCATTTATATTCTTTTTGTTACTAAAACACCCTCTGCGTGGCCTCTGTTAGATTGAGTTTTATTTTGTTAGATTGAGTTTTATTTTGGTAAGTATTTTATTTATGTATACCATATAAAGAAAATAAAGAGAGATTTGAACTATATTATTTTCATAATAATATATTGTTTTTAAAATATGAGTTCTGGTAGTGCATAATAAATGCAAATTTATGTTTTCGAAACCCTTTAAAAGGAACTAGTTAAGTTTACTTTTCTTCTATTAAACGAAATAATGCTTTCTTATTTTTAATCGATTTATGTTATAGTTTTATAATTTATAGTCGGATTTCAATTGCTTATAAGTGGGACTTTTAATGTTTTAGCCGAAAATTTTGGGATATTAAGGGGTTTGGATTAAGTAAAAATCGAGATTTTAGAGATTTTATAATATTTTAGGACTTCGGAAGAATTTAGTAAGTCTAAAACATTATGGGAGGTTTGGTTTTAAAGATGACGTTTAGATGTTAAGGGAAGATGACGAATTTTTCATATCTCAAGTTTAAATGCAAAGTATGTGTTTAGTTGGATTTAATGAACTACGTGAATATTTTATAGGTGACGGATGATTGGATTCGGCATTCTTAAGCAAAAGTTAAGAAAGGTTAGGAAGTCCAGGTAAGCGGGGTTCATATGCTTGGTTTTATACCAAATGTAGTCTGAGGTTGATTTTCTGAAAAATTGTGCATGTTTTGTTATGAAATGAGAACTTGAGAAAAACCAACCTCAGTCAGTTATTTGTATTACTCATGAAACTTATATGAAAGAAAGAAAAATATTTCTATCATGCATTGTGTAGACATGAGCTTAGTTTTTGTCATGTGTTTCTGAAAATGCGAAAAAGAGTGATATTGATTATCTGAAAAATTGTGCATTGATTTTATAGAGATACTTTGACTCTATTTTATTTACATAACAAGGATTCTGAAAATATTCTGGAACTATATGTTATTTTAGTGTGACTCTGAAAACCTTTGGCATAGTATACTGGTTTGTATCTGACTCTATTTTTGCTTTGCTCTGCTCTGCTCTGTTTGGGTTGGTACCAACTTCTCTGTCTCTGAGTGCACCCATTTTGGAAACAAAGTGGTTTATTGTGAACTTTTCTATGTGCACACTCGGGGCTCCGAGAATGATTAAGGGAATGTTTCACCTCTGCCTCTGCCTGGTTTGGCTACCGGGATTAGCACAACCCTACCACGGGGGTTAAACATGGTCTTTGCTCTGTAAGATGCTTTGTTTTGATATGATGATGATGCTCAGTTTTGTTATACCAAAGTACTTTGTGTTTTATATAATTTAAAAATGATCGCTCTGTTACATTTGAAAATATGTTTTATTCTGCATATTAACTTTGAGAATTATTTTTGTTTTGCATACAGTATTTTGTAAATGCTCATGTTTGCACTCTGGTATATGTCCTTCGCTTACTGAGTTGTGGTTAAACTCACCCCTTATCTCTGAATATTTTTCAGATGAGTTTGGATATTTCAACCAAGGATTTGATTACGAAGCATTGGGGGAGATGACTCAAGAATGGTTGATTAAGTATAGAGAATTTATATGAACATTGATAAGGTTTAGTAAGAAAATATTATTGTAGTCTGGTGACTTAATATTTCTAGAATTAGTGATATTGAGGAAAGTGATCTTCAAACCAAGTTTTATATGATATTTGGAAATTTGGAGTCTATAATTATAGTGTTGAATGTGAGTATATGTGATAAGTAGTAACTCTCGGACCCCTCCAGGACCGGGGCGTTACATTTCCTCTTCGGATTTTGGTGCTCTATGAATCACGAAGTTGACCATTTTAGGTATTATTTTGACTATTTTTGTATCCACTGTGATTATACTTGTCAGAGAATGTTTATGAGATAGTCTTATTACTTGGGTTTTTGTTAATGTAAGTTTGTTTTATTACGTGCTCGGATGAAAATCAATAATTTTGCCGAAACAACTTCCAACCCTGTTCTCCATTGTAATGCTACTTCCGGGATCAATATGTAATGCTACTTCTATATTGCGACTTGTTACGATCATTTTGCTTAATCCCAATAGTCGCTGTTCCAAATATCGTCGAGGATCACCAAACATCTCTTCTCCTGCATGACTTCATACTAATGCCTTCTGATCTTTCCTCTAGCAATTATCATTACATTGTTGGCCCATCTGTTTTATGACCTTATCACTTCAACTTGAGGGGGGCTGATTTGTACTCTTCTTACCAATATAAAATTCTTGTTAAAAAAAAAAAAACTTAGTGGGAAACAAAAATAGGAATTTCAATTTAGAAATTCCTAACATTTTTCATAATATATAAGAAGTTAATTAGGAAAAAAAAAAAGAATTAGGTGAGATTCTTCACATTTAAAAAAAAAAAAAAAAAGGTCAAAAACATTGAATTCTAGTAGTTGACTTTTTATTCATTCTTCTTTATCATACCTTAATTTTGAATGGCTTCATCTGACAAAGCAAATACCGTGGCTTGATTGAAATAATTCTTAGCCTCCAAAATGGAATCCTGAATTTCGAAACCTGCTTTACCCGCAAACATATATTAAAAAAAGAAAAAATACCAGAGAACGACTTTATTCATCGGCAATTCCCATTCTCAATAGTCACGACTAAAAGTCTGAAGGGAAGAAATTTAGTTTATTTTTAAAGATAAGATGAGATAAAAGTTAAAAATAAATATATTATTATATTATATTTTTTTTAATATTAATTTTAATTGAGATTACAAAAAAATATTTTAGAATGAAAAAATTAAATTATTTATTTTATTTTATATAAAAATCTAAAAAATATAATAATAAATTTTAGATAAGATGAAATTTAATGTGAGGAGATAGTTTCTAAAAACAAACTAAGCTTTAACCACTTTTATTAGATTGGCTAAAGTTGAATCCACTGAGAAAATAGCCATTGAAGCTTAATTTATCCTATATTGGATTGTCAAACCACTAAATATTCTAACTTTCATGAATAGAAAAATTAAAATAATTGTCAAATATGGCCGGGCTTCACACTTGCCAAATAATTTTGCAGCTGCAAATGAGATTGTTGGATAAAACATTATTTAATTTAAATATCGATTAGTAATTTAATTTCAATAAGTAGAAAATATATTTTAACATTTCAATTAGCAATTTAATTTAAATTTAATATGATTACTAATTATTTTTTTAAACTCATAATTTAACTAAAATATGATTATTAATTAACATATAATAGATAAAATAGTCAAATATGATAAAATTAATTAATTTAATAATTATAAATAGCTAAAAAAGATTTAATTATTAATTAATTATTATTATGTATTTTCATAAATAGACAATTCAATATAAAAATTTAATATGAATAACCAAAATCAAAAGTTAGTTATATTATTTTATTGTTACATTTTTAGAAAATAGCCATTCTAATGTGGACATTATGTAAATAGAATGTCTAAAAATCAAAAAAGAAATTAGATTGACAAAAAGCATACTTTAATTTTAGCCAATTCTATGAGAGTGCTCTTCATAGCGCGGAAGAAGTGATTCCTTTAGTTTGAATGGCACTAGATGGTTATGCAATTCCTGTATTTCAACAAAACGTGTAGGACCTATGAACGGCGTATGAATGGTTCTGCACAGATGTGATTTAAAATGGTAAGTTTAGTTTTATCCATTTATTTTCACGATATTTTCGGATGAAGTATTTTTTATTTTATAATATTTTAAAAGTTTTTTTTTAATATTTTTTTATCATTGATGCACAAAGACATTTTAAAATCTTTCGAATTTCACCCAAATGACGTGATAAGTATAAAAACATTTTTTTTATTATTATTATTTGAGCTGACCTGCATCTTTATGGCTCCTGCAATAGTGAAAATTGAAAAGAAAAGAAAAAAATTAATGATTTCCCTCCCCCACCTCTCTCCCTCCCCCACTCTCTCTCCCAAACAAGAAACATCCTATAGGAGTTGGCTAGCTCGTCCGATCCTCTCAGGCCCCTAAAATGGCATATGAGGTATTTCTTTTTCATCATCTCTTCGGATAAATGATTATTTGCTTTTTTTTTTCTTTTTTCATTTCTCACTTTTTAGGTATATCAGGCCTTCAAACTATTTTATTTTCATCAAAAGAATGGATATTGGGTCTATGGATCTGCTACTATTTTAGATTGTTTTGATCTTTTTGGAGCAAATTTCAATTTTTTTTGCATTGAAAGTTCTGAGAGAAAGAAGTGAGACGGGACGACTAAGAATATTAGCACAACTACTAAGAAATGGAACCACTATGAAAGAGAGGCCACAAAAGTGAAAAGGTAAAAAGTTGTATTGCAATTTTTTTTTTTCAGTGGATACAAAGTAACATTGTCAACTTTTTTTTTTTATTTTTTTAAGAATAATTTCCTTTGTACTTTTGCAAGATTGCATGGTTTAATAATGATCCTTTATATATTATGTATATTGACTACTTTGAGATTTATTAATTTGGTTTCAATTTTATTGTTCATCTTTTAGAGTATTCATAACCCACTAACTAAATAACTTGTTTAGCTAAATTTTGGTTAAGAAACATAAAAAACATGCTTCAATAGGCTCAACAAAGTTGAAATAAATTTAACTTTCTCTCTCCTTATTCTCTATATTTAAAGATTGAGAAGAGAGAAAGTTAAATTTAGTTTAACTTTGTTGAATTTATTAAAGTTTGTTTTTATGTCTCTTAATTAAAATTTTAACTAAACAAGTGGTTACATATAGAATACATTTACTATTTTTTAAACCACTTCCAATTCCTTATCACACCAAACTTCCTCACATTCTTCAACACTATCTTCCTTTTGGTTATCAGCAGAATTTTGTAAACCTTGAATAGACTCTTTTTCGATCATGGCATCACCATTAATATAGGCTTCATCACTACTTTCTTCTCTCACAACATTATTCTGCTCTTCCTTACTGTCCTCTAGAATGATCGGCAATTTTGCATTAGGTAAAACAATATTTACCTTTATCTCCAGCCCATCTTTATACCCCGATGCCTCCCCCCTTGTTATTGTGTTTTTCGGCTACTAGATTTTTGTCTTTTCTTTTGGTTTCCCTTCAACTTTACGTCCCTCCCCCACTCTAAAAACAAATGTCGTATGTCCTTGTCGACGACACTTTATACAATAGAATCCTGGCATCTCAAATCTTGCCTCTTGCCAAATATATTTTGTCGGAGAAGCCACAATGGGGAAACCTTTCACTGGTTCCATAGTCAAATCCACTTTCACACAAATTCTTGCACTTGTCACTCTCGTTCGATTCAGCGTTGCGTTATTTGTACCAAGATACCTGCCGAAACGAGTTGCAATTTGGATACAATCACATCGATAAAGATGCATTGGTAAACCAGGTAAAAAAATTCATTGAGGGGCCAATGGTGATTCTCTATATAAATCAAATTCCTTGGTCCATTTAAATAACTAAAAAGAATTTCCTTCCATCATTCTCCCTTCACGTGCCCATTCATGCACAAAATCACGTTCATTTTTCATTTGGATTAAGACGTGGTAATCATCCATAAAACTGATCATTGGAATTTTCAGCAAACTCCACTCTTTTACCATGTTCAACTGAATGTTATCAATCGAAGGTCTGGCACGCGTGAACTTCATGACAATGGCAAATTTATAATCTTCAGCTGCTTTTGCCATTTCTGGTTCCAAGAAGATGAACCCCAATTCATCACTAATCTCTACCGGAAAATGCATTGGCATTTTGATCAAAGGATTGTCCACTAGCTTAGCTACCGCATGTGCATATGACTCCACTATTGGCTCGCCATTTTCGACGTTCCCCGCCGATGGAAGGACCATTAGAGGGGCAAAGGGTGCCATAAAAGGCCAACTCTAGTTGCCAGATTCACAGAAACCACCCAAAATAAGGAAATTGTAAATCACGGGATTCCAAAAATAGACTCAAAAATTCAAACAGGAAAAAATCACCCAATTTGCCCCAAAAAATGCTCTCGTAAATGAGACTTTGGTTGAAAGCACCTCATCATTGTGGCCAACAAAGCAAATATCAGCACTGTTTTTATTCATTGGCAATTCCCATTCTCAATAACTGATCAAAAGGAAGAAATTTAAACTCCTAGAAGAAGTGATTAGTTTGAATAGCATGATTGATATGGTTATGTTATCCTACTGAAAGAGATATTTAGGTCTCCTGGTGATCCAATCCACGACTAAGAAACCAACCTAGGGATTGGTTCCCTAGGCCTAAAATGATTGAGGCTTGAGCGTGCACAATCACGACCATGTGGTAAATAACTTCTTGAAAGTTGAAGATAAATGCTAATAGTTGTAACCAATATCTCCTGGAGGATGACTCCTACAAAATAGGAGTTATCTTAAGCAATATAATTCATAAATAACAGGAGTTATCTTTTGATAAATGGTTATTATGTTGTATTAATATTCTTAATATCTTAGATTAAATGAGTTTTATGTGATAAAATAAGAGTATTAATTAGATATGTGAAATAATATTTTACAATTAATTAAATATAAATGGGTTTATGTTATTCGATTAATTAGCATTTAACTGGACTCACAAAGGTGTGTTGGCCCATTTCGGGATTAAGGCCCTTGAAGCTGGCCCGTAGAAGACAAACATGTGAAGAAATTAAAGAAGCGCTGTGACTTGAATTGAGCCCATGTCTGAAGCCCATGGCCGAAGCATCACTAGTGTACATGATTTTACTAAGCCTGCCGTGACCTTAATTGAAGGCCATGTGAAGTTAAGTCCACGTTTGTCTAGTGGAAGAAACAAGAAGTTAAGCACGTCCATGTGATAGCCCATCAACCCATGAGAATTGAAGCCCATAAGTGACCCTGCAGCTAAGGAACTAAAGTAGCCGTGACTTGAAATTGAAGTCTAAACCCAAAAGCCATAACGCATGTTTGACTTAATGAAACCCGATAGACAATAACCTGAAGGAGATGCAAGTATCGGAAAGACTGGGAGGCCACAAGACCAATGGTTCACACGATGGAGAAGCTGCAATCCGTGAAAAGGAGAGAAAAATTTTCAGAAAGGGTTAGCTAGTTTTTATTTTATTTTTCTACTTTCGTTCAGACTCGATTTTTGCACATTTAGGATCTTTCTCCATTTCAGCATTTTACTAGTTAGAGATGATGATATTTGGCTAAGTTTTATAAACTTGGATAACGCAAATTTCTATTGCTTTATACATGATTTGCTAAACTTTCTGAAATATTGATTTTGTGCCTTTATTTGGTTGAAACCAAAGATTGAAGAGAATAATTTGATAAATCTCTTGCTCTTATTTCTTGTTTTGTTGTTAACAACTAGGCACAGTAAAATCTTGAATTAATCAAAGATTTTCATCAACTAAATATTATATAAGTTTTGGTTGATGCTTAGTGAGAATATTTTTCTATTAGGACCTGGGATGTTTACTTGAACTTAGATTCACATATTTCATTTTATTAATGCCTACATTGGATTAATAAGAGATGAGTAATGCCCAAAAAATTAGTAAATGGTGGAAGCATAGAATGTTTGGACTCGTAACTCAAATGTTTGATGATCTAATTTTGTTAACTTGTTTTCATGTCATTTATTGTTTTGGAATTACTTTAAAGTCTCGATAAAATTTAAATCTTATTTTGAATCATCTAAAATTTAGTAATTAAATAGTTCACATTTTAGTTCATTTTCCATAAAAATTCACAACCTGAGTCCTTCAAAGATCAACCATATATTTCATTTTCATCAAATCTTTCATTGTGAATATACTATTTTTCATTTTACTCATTGCTTTCAAATACATAAAAAAACACCAAAAAGAATTTTACACTTTATTTTACACTAAAGTCGACTCCATGTAGAATTACTCTTCTCATATATTATCATGCTTTCTAATTAATTTTCCCAAATACTTTGATAAACATTTACTCTTGTGGAATACGATCCTGAATTTATTCTTAATACGATCTTGGACTTATCCTTAATACTTTCTAATTAATTTTCACGGAGGATACGTATCCCTAAATGGTGACCAACAACTATTATCATTATCTCATTGCCTTCTATAAATAATCTGTAAGAGGTAACAAACGATCATCTCATTTTTATATATACTAAATCTAATTTGCTTTATTGACTTTGGTATTGGAGTGTCCATAAGACATCTGGTATAAGGGTGAACACCGAAGGGTCAGTGTTGATCGATGAAAAAAGCCATCATCTTGACAGAAACCGATGGACAAGGAGAAGGTGAATTGGTTGGAGTTTGATTGGTCGGCGTTGATTGATGCAAAGGTTTGAGAATCGGCCTCCTCTTTCAAGATTCACCGTAAAACACTCCATCAAATTCACAAAACTCCCTCACAAATTCATCAAACAATCAACAAATTCATCAAAATCCCTCACAGATTCACAATGAATCTATCACCAAACATCCACCAACCCAAACATCCACCAACCAACAAATTAACAAAAAAATAAATGAAGAAGAGAGAGAGATGACGAGGAAGAAAAGAGTGGTGGCTCGTGGGGCCCGTCTACTACAAGAGTGGCAAATGTGTGGTGGCTGGCAAGTGATGAGAGAGGAGGATAGGTTGAGGGATGAGGATAGCGCGGAGAAAATGAAATCCTAGACCTAAGAAAAAAGTGGGAAATGACGAAAGAGGGGGGGGGGGGGGGTTAGCCAAAATCAGACCCTAAGAACAAAACGATGCCACTTCATTTTAAGTGAATTGGTGTCATTTTATGTGTATATATATATATATATATATATATGAAAAAATATATATCTAATATCGGTCGATATATTGGTTCGAGACAGGGTTGAACCGGTACTGATACTGATCGATGTCGGTTAGAGGTATAATGAACCGCCTCCCAACCAGTTTTTCAATGGCAGCAGCCGATTCTGGTGTTGGAGGTTGGTTTCTGGCAGTTCTGGTTGGTTAGACGAGATTTTGTACAACCTTATTCAATGCCACCTCTAGTAGCAGAACCAGCCATTATTTTTAAGGGGGCCAACTTTTTTATCATAGATATTTATATAAAAAAATATTACAAAATCATAATATATAAAATTAAATTTTGATAATTTATCAAATAATGTAAAAACATTCTTAATATTTATTTCAAGGAGTAATAACCATCTATTATTATTTTTATAAATATGAAATATTTAAAAAATGTTTTCTTCATAGAATTTATCAAATGAACTTTTAAAATGTTGTTTTTCATTCTAATATCTAAATTAGTCGATCAAATTTAATGTAAAATCTATATATTTTGATATTACATTAAGTATAAAATACTACAAATGAGACTTTAAATAAATTTTTCCTTACTCAATAAAGTTTAGAGATAAATCATCTCTACTATTTTTCATATAAATTATCAATTTTAAATATTTTTTTGGTATTTTCACTTTGAATTCTATATTAAGAAACTCAATAGTATATAATATAAAATGGGATACATGATAATAATTTATTATTTAATTTATTTTTAGTGTGGCCACATTTTAGAAAATAGATAATACATGAACATTATACAAAATCTAAGGGTTGGAAGAAAAGAAATTAGAAAAATATTTTTATGTATATTGAAATTTTATAAAATTTTAGAAAGTATATGAGAATAAGGAAATTATAAATCTTTTTGGGGAGTCAATTTATATATATATAGAATTATGAATACAATTTAGGAGTTATTTTAAATTTTGTTTAAAAATGGGGGGTTATTTTAAATTTTGAAAAATTTTTGGGGGCCTTACCCTTGCCTAGTTTTGTCGATAGCTAGGGGTATTCATCCATGTTTTAGACCAGAAATCTAGGTCAACCTGGACCAGATCCAGATGTCAAAAACCGGATTGGGCTTCAATCTAGATTCACCAAGTTTGAAATCCGAGTTGAATCCAGATTAATCCGGTTTTTTAAAAATCGGAAATCCGGTAACCGGAATTGAAACTTTTTTTTTTTTTAAAAATTTCAAAAACCTTGTTTTTGGTAGAGAATTAATAACGTTAGTGATACTGTCAACATCTTTGAAACTTCTGTACACTTGTGTATTGAAGGCTATAATTTTTGCATTAATGTGAATAATCTGCTAGCCAACATCTTCAAAATCAAAGTATATAAACTTGGAGAATCCAACTTTGAGAAATAGCAACCAACAAACCTATCGATGTTATGAAGAAGATCTTAGCTAAACTCTACTGGATAAAATGGTTCTAACTTTCATCCAAAAGGCCCCAGTATATGTAATACAGAAATCAAATACAAATCATACCACAGAAACAGAGAGAGGGTGAGAGAGAGAGTGAGAGCGAGAGAGTATCCTAGAATCGACGGAGATTGGCACAATTTAAACCCAGATGTCGATGGCGACCGGTCACAATCACGAAGATGGACGCGATTGTTGCTCGACGATGAGGCTAGGTTTGATGTTAGAGAGAGAGAGAGAGATCAGATTGAGAAGGAGATCATGGGTTCGTGACTCATTCGTGCGGATTAGTTTATTTAGAATCCGGGTACCGAGTGTTAGATCCGGTACCAGATCATATTAAAATATTAAATCGGATATATTTTAATATGGATACCGGATTTGAATTAATATGAATCTGAGACCCAGATCTAAAATTCAAATATTTGATTTTCAAACCGAATCAAAAGAATAACCGGTCTGAATGAACACCCCTATCGATAGCCACCTCTCTACTTATTGCAGGTCAATTATATGATCGATTGCGATAGTGTGAAACACGTTCTATTTCATCAACAAAACGCGTTGGGCCTATGAACTGTATGAAATGAATTACTTTCTGCGCAGCTTCGTTTATTTTTGTCTTGATAGGAAGAAATTTTTGAATAATGATCCAAAATACTATCAAGGTGAATTCTTTGATTGAGAAGCAATAGATGAAAAAATAAATAAAAAATTACAGAAATATAAGTACAACTATTAATACAAATACGAGAAATTTCAACAATTTATTTTTACAATATTTCCGAATGAAGTATTTTTTATTTTATAATATGTTAAAAGTTTTTATCACTGTTAAAAGTTTTAACCCGCAAATTCTTTTTTTATTTAATGAATAATGATGAGCTCGATTAGGAAAAAAACAAAACAAAAAAGATTAAAAAAATAATAATGATGAGCGATTCCTCCACTTGATTGCTTTATGAAAAGTAAAAAAGCCGTCTCTGTTTTTAATTAAAAATAATAATAATTATTTGAGAAAAATTTAGTACCGTTCCAGTTAGCATTCGCTTGAATTTAAATAGGAAATGAGATGAATTATAAATAATAATAAAATAAGTGATTGAAATAAATTGAAATTTAAAATGAATAATTGAGATAAGTTGAAAGTACAAAATGAGTTGTAAATAGTAAAACTCAATTTGTAAAACAAATCGGGCCTTATTCTTCTTGTTTACAATCTCCAATAAAAATATGTCACACGAATCTCATTTTTTGTTTTTTTTGATAAACAGGCTTTTTTTTTTAATTTAAAAACTTAAAGTATTTCAAATATAACTTATAGAAGTCGAGAAAATTCAGTTTACAAATCAATTATCATTAGTTAAAGTGCAACTTCTAACTCTCTTAGACAATAAATTTGAGAGACCAATTACTACCTCTAAAAAAGATATTTGTTAAGTTTTTCCTCCTTTAGAATACAACTCTACAAACAAAATATCTGAAATACTATTTCTCAATATGAATTTTGTCTAACACGGAACACAAACAAGAACCAAACTAAACAATAAGATTGAAAACGCTCAACGAAAGCAAATCCGGTTGTGGTGGCGCATGAGAAGCAAACATCATACTAAGAGTTGAAATTCACAAATATGAGTAGCTTGGCGGCCCTAGATTCACCGAGGACTGCAAGCAATGGAAGAGATCTACCAGATGGCAAGGCACATAGAGTTGAAGCTTCACTGGACCCTGCGTGTACGGTGTATTCACTGCTCTATTCGACAAAAGCTCCAGTCGATAGCAAGATTGGCAGATGGGAAGAACGGCGACAAGACGCGTGGTGGTTTTCGGCCTTCAAACTACCTCAAACTTGCATGAATCAAATCGAAAAATTCAAAAACTTGAAAAACTACCATCAACACTATACAAGAATGGTGACCAGGAAAATAAAGAGAAGAGTAGGGAAAAAAAAGAAGAAAAATGAAAAAGAACGAAGGGAAGAATGGAGTTGAAGCCCCCCCTGCCGGCCCCGGCGCCTGGTGCCCGGGTGCTGCTAGCTTTAGATGCAGGCTAGGGTTTCTCATGGACAAAATTTTTGCGAGAGAAACTGCTCCACCCAATGATAGTAGGTAAATTAATTCGTAAAAATCTTCTCTTCTTTCCATCTCTAAGCATCTTGCTTTCCAACCTTTGTCCACTCTCACAACCACTTCGGCATCGACCTCCCTTTATCACTTTGTGATGGTGGTATTAATGGGCGGATTGTCTGAAAAATAATGTCATTAATATGATGTAATTACTTTCAAACTTGTTTTATCCTACAGTGTTTGATATCTTTTGTAAGAAGATCAAGGCTTTTTTTTTTTAAACCTTTCTGTTCACCAATATCACACGTTTTTATGAGTGATGTGTTGGTCAGCGTGTCCCATCAACCATTACTTGTTACCTTATTTATTTATTTATTTATTTTTAACGAAATGACTTGTTATCTCTTAAATCATACGCAAGGTTCAGAGTAGCTCATCAATTTCATTGACTCGATAGGAAGAACTTTTTGCACAATGAAACGAAAGGCTACCGGGACTGACTAATTCATCTTAATTACATCATTTAATTATTACCTGTGTAATATTCAAACAGACCTAACACTTGAATGAAGTATTTGAATGAAGTATTTTTTTTTTTTATATTATTCTAAAAACTTCGCCCAAACACGAGATTGGTTGAGTTATATCTTCGTAAAGGAAATCTTTCTGTCTTCATGATATAAATACAATAATAATATAAATATATTGTCTTTTAAGTTTGTTGTGGTCAGCAATCTTGGCCTCACGAGGTACATTTCAACGTTCTTGTGCGTTGTGGGTTATGAGCAAGGCTAATAAAAAGAAAACAATTTTCATTGCTTCTGGAAGTGGGGTGGTTGGGGGTTTTGGTCGAGCTTGTTCTGGTGTTTTGATGGCTACCGCTCTTTCGAAACTGAGGAAGCACTTGTGTTCTTCAGAAAAGAAGCACTTGGGTTCTTCAGGAAAGACAAGACCGGCCTCATCCCTGCCCGGAGAACTATGCCGCCACTTTTCTCTAGACGAAATAAAAAAAGCAACCTGCTCCTTCAATAAAGAATTGTTTTTCGCTGAGGGTGTCCTTGGCACAGTATATAAGGGTTTCATTGACAAGGATAACTCCCGGCCTGTGGCGATAAAACGCTTGAAACCGCCATATGAGGAATATTTCAGGACCGAGATTCTATTGCTCTGTCAGATTCGGCATGTCAACGTCATTCCATTCATCGGATACTGCGAAGATGAGGGCGAGATGATCCTCGTCTACGACCTCATGGCCAACAAATCGCTCTGCGAACACCTCTATGACTCCGACAATGCCCCCCTTCTGTGGACACAGAGGCTCCAAATTTGCATAGGAGCGGCGCGTGGCTTGCACTGCCTACACACGGGGTTGAAGCACACAGTTATCCACGGTGACGTGAAGACGACCAATATTCTCTTGGACGAGAAATGGGTAGCCAAGATTGCAAGTTTCGTACTGTCCAAACTGGTTTTGAATAATATCAAATCTGGCAACCTAGTGGTGGACATGGAGGGTACGAGGGAACCTTTGGATTTTGGATCGTCCCAACAGATTTCGAGTAACACTACGGCTAGTTACAACGACTTAAGTGGTATCTATACGGAGGTAGCGGGCACTCTTGGATATTTGGATCCGGAATACCATATGAGCAGTATACTGACAGCAAAATCCGATGTATATTCCTTCGGCGTGGTGCTCTTGGAAGTATTATGTGCCCGACTACCACTGGATGGAAGACTGAAGGGGGAGCAAATGTACTTGAGCATCTGGGCCCAAAAATGCAACGAGAATGGGAGCATCGGAAATATCATAGATCCCTATCTGAAGGGGAAAATAGCCCCAGAATGCTTCAAGGTGTACGTGGACGTTGCGATGACTTGCTTGCAAAATCAGGGTATCCAACGGCCTACGATGGTAGATGTGATAGAAAGGCTCGAACTTGCACTGGAGCTGCAAGAGAAGGCAGATTCAGTGATATAAATAATGGAAGATTAATTTGTCCACAATTCACAAACACCGCAGAATTGATCTCGCAAAGCTTCTGATCCCAGGGTTTGAGTTGAAAAAATAAAATACTCCATTTGATTTGTCATTAAGACATACAGGTCTCTATTAACTAATTTTAATTCTTTTTAAATCCTTATGCTATCAGCTTTGATAATTTTAATGATTTCATTATTATAAGTTAATGTATTTTCTAGTTCTAACTGATGATCTTGTCCTATCCAGCTGATTTTTATTTTTCGAAACATGTATCCTTGGAAACCACAATTCTGCTCACAACGTCTGGTTTAAATCCTCAACTAATCAGATTGCATTTTGGAGTACAAATGCCATAGCTTTCCTCTTCGGATTTTGGTGCTCTATGAATCACGAAGTTGACCATTTTAGGTATTATTTTGACTATTTTTGTATCCACTGTGATTATACTTGTCAGAGAATGTTTATGAGATAGTCTTATTACTTGGGTTTTTGTTAATGTAAGTTTGTTTTATTACGTGCTCGGATGAAGATCAATAATTTTGCCGAAACAACTTCCAACTCTGTTCTCCATTGTAATGCTACTTCCAGGATCAATATGTAATGCTACTTCTCTATTGCGAGTTGTTACGATCATTTTGCTTAATCCCAATCGTCGCTGTTCCAAATATCGTCGAGGATCACCAAACATCTCTTCTCCTGCATGACTTCATACTAATGCCTTCTGATCTTTCCTCTAGCAATTATCATTACATTGTTGGCCCATCTGTTTTATGACCTTATCACTTCAACTTGAGGGGGGCTGATTTGTACTCTTCTTACCAATAATAAATGAGCAAGGTTAGGAATTCTTATTTTAAAATTTTTATTCTTAAAATATTTTTTAAAAATATTAAAAAATCATAACAGTATTTAAAATCACTAATATAAAATTCATGTAAAAAAAAAAAACTTAGTAGGAAACAAAAATAGGAATTTCAATTTAGAAATTCCTAACATTTTTCATAATATATAAGAAGTTAATTAGAAAAAAAAAAAAAAAGAATTAGGTGAGATTCTTCACATTTTTTTAAAAAATAAAAAAAAAAGGGTAAAAAACATTGAATTCTAGTAGTTGACTTTTTATTCATTCTTCTTTATCATACCTTAATTTTGAATGGCTTCATTCGACAAAGCAAATACCGTGGCTTGATTGAAATAATTCTTAGCCTCCAAAATGGAATCCTGAATTTCGAAACCTGCTTTACCCGCAAACATATATTAAAAAAAGAAAAAATACCAGAGAACGACTTTATTCATCGGCAATTCCCATTCTCAATAGTCACGACTAAAAGTCTGAAGGGAAGAAATTTAGTTTATTTTTAAAGATAAGATGAGATAAAAGTTAAAAATAAATATATTATTATATTATATTTTTTTTAATATTAATTTTAATTTGAGATTTCAAAAAAATATTTTAGAATGAAAAAATTAATTTTTTTAATTTTATTTTATATAAAAATCTAAAAAATATAATAATAAATTTTAGATAAGATGAAATTTAATGTGAGGAGATAGTTTCTAAAAACAAACTAAGCTTTAAGAGCACTCTCATTAGATTGGCTAAAGTTGAATCCAATGAGAAAATAGACATTGAAGCTTAATTTATCCTATATTGGATTGTCAAACCACTAAATATTTTAACTTTCATGAATAGAAAAATTAAAATAATTGTCAAATATGGCCGGGCTTCACACTTGCCAAATAATTTTGCAGCTGCAAATGAGATTGTTGGATAAAACATTATTTAATTTAAATATCGATTAGTAATTTAATTTCAATAAGTAGAAAATATTTTTTAAAATTTCAATTAGCAATTTAATTTAAATTTAATATGATTACTAATTATTTTTTTTAACTCATAATTTAACTAAAATATGATTATTAATTAACATATAATAGATAAAATAGTCAAATATGATAAAATTAATTAATTTAATAATTATAAATAACTAAAAAAGATTTAATTATTAATTAATTATTATTATGTATTTTCATAAATAGATAATTCAATATAAAAATTTAATATGAATAACCAAAATCAAAAGTTAGTTATATTATTTTATTGTTATATTTTTAGAAAATAACCATTCCAATGTGGACATTATGTAAATAGAATGTCTAAAAATCAAAAAAGAAATTAGATTGACAAAAAGTATACTTTAACTTTAGCCAATCCTATGAGAGTGCTCTTCATAGCGTGGAAGAAGTGATTCCTTTAGTTTGAATGGCACTAGATGGATATGCAATTCCTGTATTTCAACAAAACGTGTAGGCCTATGAACGGCGTATGAATGGTTCTGCACATATGTGATTTAAAATGGTAAGTTTAGTTTTATCCATTTATTTTCACGATATTTTCGGATGAAGTATTTTTTATTTTATAACATTTTAAAAGTTTTTTTTTAATTTTTTTTTATCATTGATGCACAATGATATTTTAAAATCTTTCGAATTTCACCCAAATGACGTGGTAAGTATAAAAACATTTTTTTTATTATTATTATTTGAGCTGACCTGCATCTTTATGGCTCCTGCAATAGTGAAAATTGAAAAGAAAAGAAAAAAATTAATGATTTCTCTCTCCCCTCTCTCTCCCTCCCCCACTCTCTCTCCCAAATCAGAAACATCCTAAGAGTTGGCTAGCTCGTCCGATCCTCTGAGGCCCCTAAAATGGCATATGAGGTATTTCTTTTTCATCATCTCTTCGGATAAATGATTATTTGCTTTTTTTTTTTTTTTCTTTTTTCATTTCTCACTTTTTAGGTATATCAGGCCTTCAAACTATTTTATTTTCATCAAAAGAATGGATATTGGGTCTATGGATCTACTACTATTTTAGATTGTTTTGATCTTTTTGGAGCAAATTTCAATTTTTTTTGCATTGAAAGTTCTGAGAGAAAGAAGTGAGACGGGACGACTAAGAATATTAGCACAACTACTAAGAAATGGAACCACTATGAAAGAGAGGCCACAAAAGTGAAAAGGTAAAAAGTTGTATTGCAATTTTTTTTTTTTCAGTGGATACAAAGTAACATTGTCAACTTTTCTTTTTATTTTTTTAAGAATAATTTCCTTTGTACTTTTGCAAGATTGCATGGTTTAATAATGATCCTTTATATGTTATGTATATTGACTACTTTGAGATTTATTAATTTGGTTTCAATTTTATTGTTCATCTTTTAGAGCATTCATAACCCACTAACTAAATAACTTGTTTAGCTAAATTTTGGTTAAGAAACATAAAAAACATGCTTCAATAGGCTCAACAAAGTTGAAATAAATTTAACTTTCTCTCTCCTTATTCTCTATATTTAAAGAGTGAGAAGAGAGAAAGTTAAATTTAGTTTAACTTTGTTGAATTTATTAAAGTTTGTTTTTATGTCTCTTAATTAAAATTTTAACTAAACAAGTGGTTACATATAGAATACATTTACTATTTTTTAAACCACTTCCAATTCCTTATCACACCAAACTTCCTCACATTCTTCAACACTATCTTCCTTTTGGTTATCAGCAGAATTTTGTAAACCTTGAATAGACTCTTTTTCGATCATGGCATCACCATTAATATAGGCTTCATCACTACTTTCTTCTCTCACAACATTATTCTGCTCTTCCTTACTGTCCTCTAGAATGATCGGCAATTTTGCATTAGGTAAAACAATATTTACCTCTATCTCCAGCCCATCTTTATACCCCGATGCCTCCCCCCTTGTTATTGTGTTTTTCGGCTACTAGATTTTTGTCTTTTCTTTTGGTTTCCCTTCAACTTTACGTCCCTCCCCCACTCTAAAAACAAATGTCGTATGTCCTTGTCGACGACACTTTATACAATAGAATCCTGGCATCTCAAATCTTGCCTCTTGCCAAATATATTTTGTCGGAGAAGCCACAATGGGGAAACCTTTCACTGGTTCCATAGTCAAATCCACTTTCACACAAATTCTTGCACTTGTCACTCTCGTTCGATTCAGCGTTGCGTTATTTGTACCAAGATACCTGCCGAAACGAGTTGCAATTTGGATACAATCACATCGATAAAGATGCATTGGTAAACCAGGTAAAAAAATTCATTGAGGGGCCAATGGTGATTCTCTATATAAATCAAATTCCTTGGTCCATTTAAATAACTAAAAAGAATCTCCTTCCATCATTCTCCCTTCACGTGCCCATTCATGCACAAAATCACGTTCATTTTTCATTTGGATTAAGACGTGGTAATCATCCATAAAACTGATCATTGGAATTTTCAGCAAACCCCACTTTTTTACCATGTTCAACTGAATGTTATCAATCGAAGGTCTGGCACGCGTGAACTTCATGACAATGGCAAATTTATAATCTTCAGCTGCTTTTGCCATTTCTGGTTCCAAGAAGATGAACCCCAATTCATCATTAATCTCTACCGGAAAATGCATTGGCATTTTGATCAAAGGATTGTCCACTAGCTTAGGACCCGCATGTGCATGACTCCACTATTGGCTCGCCATTTTCGACATTCCCCGCCGACGAAAGGACCATTAGAGGGGCAAAGGGTGCCATAAAAGGCCAACTCTAGTTGCCAGATTCACATAAACCCCCCAAAATAAGGAAATTGTAAATCACGGGATTCCAAAAATAGACTCAAAAATTCAAACAGGAAAAAATCGCCCAATTTGCTCCAAAAATGCTCTCGTAAATGAGACTTTGGTTGAAAGCACCTCATCATTGTTGCCAACAAAGCAAATATCAGCAGCGTTTTTATTCATTGGCAATTCCCATTCTCAATAACTGATCAAAAGGAAGAAATTTAAACTCCTAGAAGAAGTGATTAGTTTGAATAGCATGATTGATATGGTTATGTTATCCTACTGAAAGAGATATTTAGGTCTCCTGGTGATCCAATCCACGACTAAGGAAACCAACCTAGGGATTGGTTCCCTAGGCCTAAAATGATTGAGGCTTGAGCGTGCACAATCACGACCATGTGGTAAATAACTTCCTGAAAGTTGAAGATAAATGCTAATAGTTGTAACCAATATCTTCTGAAGGATGACTCCTACAAAATAGGAGTTATCTTAAGCAACATAATTCATAAATAACAGGAGTTATCCTTTGATAAATGGTTAATTATGTTGTATTAATACTCTTAATATCTTAGATTAAATGAGTTTTATGTGATAAAATAAGATTATTAATTAGATAATGAGTTAACTACGTTTGATATGTGAAATAATATTTTACCATTAATTAAATATAAATGGGTTATTGGGTTAGTTAGCATTTAACTGGACTCACAAAGGTGTGTTGGCCCATTTGGGTATTAAGGCCCTTGAAGCTGGCCCGTAGAAGACAAACATGTGAAGAAATTAAAGAAGCCCTGTGACTTGAATTGAGCCCATGTCTGAAGCCCATGGCCGAAGCATCACTAGTGTACATGATTTTACTAAGCCTGACCTTAATTGAAGGCCATGTGAAGTTAAGTCCACGTTTGTCTAGTAGAAGAAACAAGAAGTGAAGCACGTCCATGTGATAGCCCATCCCAAATGAGAATTGAAGCCCATAAGTGACCCTGCGGTTAAGGAACTAAAGTAGCCGTGACTTGAAATTGAAGTCTAAACCCAAAAGCCATATGAAGCCCAGAACGCATGCTTGACTTAATGAAACCCGATAGACAATAACCTGAAGGAGATGCAAGTATCGGAAAGACTGGGAGGCCACAAGACCAATGGTTTCACACGATGGAGAAGCTGCAATCCGTGAAAAGCAGAGAAAAATTTTCAGAAAGGGTTAGCTAGTTTTTATTTTATTTTTCTACTTTCGTTCAGACTCGATTTTTGCACATTTAGGATCTTTCTCCATTTCAGCATTTTACTAGTTAGAGATGATGATATTTGGCTAAGTTTTATAACTTGGATAACGCAAATTTCTATTGCTTTATACATGATTTGCTTAACTTTCTGAAATGTTAATTTTGTGCCTTTATTTGGTTGAAACCAAAGATTGAAGAGAATAATTTGATAAATCTCTTGCTCTTATTTCTTGTTTTGTTGTTAACAACTAGGCACAGTAGAATCTTCAATTAATCAAAGATTTTCATCAACTAAATATTATATAAGTTTTGGTTGATGCTTAGTGAGAATATTTTTCTATTAGGACCTGGGATGTTTACTTGAACTTAGATTCACATATTTCATTTTATTAATGCCTTGATTGGATTAATAAAAGATGAGTAATGCCCAAAAATTTAGTAAATGGTGGAAGCGTAGAGTGTTTGGACTCGTAACTCAAATGTTTGATCTAATTTTGTTAACTTATTTTCATTTCATTTACTATTTTGGAATTACTTTAGAGTCCTGATAAAATTTAAATCTTAATTTGAATCATCTAAATTTTAGTAATTAAATAGTTCACATTTTAGTTCATTTTCCATAAAAATTCACATCCCGAGTCCTTCAAAGATCAACCATATATTTCATTTTCATCAAATTTTTCATTGTGAATATACTATTTTTCATTTTACTCATTGCTTTCAAATACATAAAAAAACATCAAAAAGAATTTTACACTTTATTTTACACTAAAGTCGACTCCATGTAGAATTACTTTTCTCATACATCATCATACTTTCTAATTAATTTTCCCAAATACTTTGATAAACATTTACTCTTGTGGAATACGATCCAGAACTTATTCTGAATACGATCTTGGACTTATCCTTAATACTTTCAAATTAATTTTCACGGAGGATACATATCCGTAAATGGGGACCAACAACAATTATCATTATCTCATTGCCTTCTATAAATAATCTGCAAGAGGTAACGAACGATCATCTCATTTTTATATATACTAAATCTAATTTGCTTTATTGACTTTGGCATTGGAGTGTCCATAAGACATCTGGTATAAGGGTGAACACCGAAGGGTCAATCTTGATCGATGAAAAAAGCCATCCTCTCGACAGAAACCGATTGACAAGGAGAAGGTGAATTGGTTGGAGTTTGATTGGTCAGCGTTGATTGATGCAAAGGTTTGAGAATCGGCCTCCTTTTTCAAGATTCACCGTAAAACACTCCATCAAATTCACAAAACTCCCTCGCAAATTCATCAAACAATCAACAAATTCATCAAAATCCCTCACAGATTCACAATGAATCTATCACCAAACATCCACCAACCAACAAGTTAACAAAAAAATAAATGAAGAAGAGAGAGAGATGACGAGGAAGAAAAGAGTGGTGGCTCGTGGGGCCTGTCTACTGCAAGAGTGGCAAATGTGTGGTGGCTGGCAAGTGGTGAGAGAGGAGGACGGGTTGAGGGATGAGGCGTGGAGAAAATGAAATCCTAGGCCTAAGAAGAATAGTGGGAAATGACGAAAGAAGAAGGGGGGGGGGGGTCAACCAAAAACAGACCCTAAGAACAAAACGATGCCACTTCATTTTAAGTGAATTGGTGTCATTTTGTGTGTATATATTTGAAAAAATATATATCTAATATCGGTCGATGTACTGGTTCGAGACAGGGTTGAACGGGTACTGATATTGATCGACATCGCTTAGAGGTATAATGAACCGCCTCTCGACTAGTTTTTCAATGGCAGCAGGCGATTCTGGCATTGAAGGTTGGTTTCTGGCAGCTCTGGTTGGTTAGACGAGATTTTGTACAACCTTATTCAATGCCACCTCTACTAGCGGAACCAGCCATTTTTTCTAAGGGGGCCAACTTTTTTATCACACAAGATATTTATATAAAAAAATATTACAAAATCATAATATATATAATTAAATTTTGATAATTTATCAAATAATGTAAAAACATTCTTAATATTTATTTCAAAGAGTAATAATCATCTATTATTATTTTTATAAATATGAAATATTTAAAAAATGTTTTCTTCATAGAATTTATCAAATGAACTTTTAAAATGCTGTTTTTCATTCTAATATCTAAATTAGTCGATCAAATTTTATATAAAATCTATATATTTTGATATTACGTTAAGTACAAAATACTACAAATGAGACTTTAAATAAATTTTTCCTTACTCAATAAAGTTTAGAGGTAAATCATCTCTACTATTTTTCATATAAATTATCAATCTTAAATAATTTTTTTGGTATTTTCACTTTGAATTTTATATTAAGAAACTCAATAGTATATAATATAAAATGGGATACATGATAATAATTTATTATTTAATTTATTTTTAGTGTGGCCACATTTTAGAAAATAGATAATACATGAAAATTATACAAAATCTAAGGGTTACAAGAAAAGAAATTAGAAAAATATTTTTATGTATATTGAAATTTTATAAAATTTTAGAAGGTATATGAGAATAAGAAAATTATAAATCTTTTTGGGGAGTCAATTTTTATATATATAGAATTATGAATACAATTTAGGAGTTATTTTAAATTTTGTTTAAAAATGGGGGGCTATTTTAAATTTTGAAAAATTTTTGGGGGCCTTACCCTCACCTAGTTTTGTCGATAGCTAGGGGTGTTCATCCAGGTTTTAGACCAGAAATCTAGGTCAACCCGGACCGGATCCAGATGTCAAAAACCGGATTGGGCTTCAATCCAGATTCACCAGGTTTGAAATCTGAGTTGAATCCAGATCAATCCGGTTTTTTAAAAATCGAAAATCCGGTAACCGGATTTGAAACTTTTTTTTTAAAAAAAATTCCAAAAACCTTGTTTTTGGTAGAGAATTAATAACGTTAGTGATACTGTCAACATCTTTGAAACTTCTGTAAACTTATGTATTGAAGGCTATAATTTTTTGCATTAATGTGAATAATCTGCTAGCCAACATCTTCAAAATCAAAGTATATAAACTTGGAGAATCCAACTTTGAGAAATAACAACCAACAAACCTGTCGATGTTATGAAGAAGATCTTAGCTAAACTCTACTGGATAAAATGGTTCTAGATTTCATCCAGAAGGCACCAGTATATGTAATACAAAAATCAAATACAAATCATATCATAGAAACAGAGAGAGAGTGAGAGACTGAGTGAGAGCGAGAAAGCGAGAGAGTACCTAGAATCGACGGAGATTGGCACGATTTAATCCAAATGTCGATGGCAAACGGTCACAATCACGGAGATGGGCGTGATTGTTGCTCAATGACGAGGCTAGGTTTGATGTTAGAGAGAGAGAGAGAGATCAGATTGAGAAGGAGATCATGGGTTCGTGACTCATTCGTGCGGATTAGTTTATTTAGAATCTGGGTACCGGGTGTTAGATCCGGTATCGGATCATATTAAAATATTAAATCGGATATATTTTAATATGGATACCAGATTTGAATTAATATGAATCCGAGACCCGGATCCAAAATTCGAATATTCCATTTTCAAATCGAACCAAAAGAATAACCGGTCTGGATGAACACCCTATAGATAGCCACCTTTCTACTTATTGCAGGTCAATTATATGATCGATTGCGATAGTGTGAAACACGTTCTATTTCATCAACAAAACGTGTAGGGCCTATGAACTGTATGAAATGAATTACTTTCTGCGCAGCTTCATTTATTTTTGTCTTGATAGGAAGAAATTTTTGAATAATGATCCAAAATACTATCAAGGTGAATTCTCTGATTGAGAAGCAATAGATGAAAAAAAAATAAAAATTACAGAAATATAAGCACAACTATTAATACAAATACGAGAAATTTCAACAATTTATTTTTACGATATTTCCGAATGAAGTATTTTTTATTTTATAATATGTTAAAAGTTTTTATCACTGTTAAAAGTTTTAACCCGCAAATTCTTTTTCTATTTAATGAATAATGATGAGCTCGATTAGGAAAAAAAAAAACAAAAAAGATTAAAAAAAAATAATGATGAGCGATTCCTCCACTTGATTGCTTTATGAAAAGTAAAAAAGCCGTCTTTGTTTTTAATTAAAAAAATAATGATTATTTGAGAAAAATTCAGAATCGGTCAGTTAGGGTTAGTTTGGATTCAGAAATGAGATGAGATGAATTATAAATAGTAATAAAATCAGTGGTTGAGATGAATTGAAATTTAAAACGAGTAGTTGAGATGAGTTAAAAGTACGAAATGAGTTGTAAATAGTAAAATCCAGTTTGTAAAACAAACCGGGTCTTATTCTTCTTGTTTACAATCTCCAATAAAAATATGTCACACGAATCTCATTTTTTGTTTTTTTCAATAAGCATGTTTATTTTTATTAAATTTAAAAACTTAAAGTATTTCAAATATAACTTATAGAAGTTGAGAAAATTCAGTTTACAAATCAATTATCATTAGTTAAAGTGCAACTTCTAACTCTCTTAGACAATAAATTTGAGAGATCAATCACTACCTCTAAAAAAGATATTTGTTAAGTTTTTCCTCCTTTAAAATTACAACTCTACAGGCAAAATATCTGAAATACTATTTCTTAATATGAATTTTTTCTATACACACGAAACATAAACAAGAACCAAACTAAATAATAAGATTGAAAACACTCAACGAAAGCAAATTCGGCTGTGGTGGCGCATGGGAAGCAAGCATCACATTGAGTTGAAATTCATAAGTTTGAGTAGCTTGGCGGCCCTAGATTCGCGGATGATTGCAAGCGGCGGAAGAGATCTACCAAATGGCAAGGCGCATAGAGTTGAAGCTTCATTGGACCCCGCCCCCGCGTGTGCGGTGTATTCACTGCTCTATTCGACAAAAGCTCCGGTCGATAGTAAGATTGGCGGATGGGAAGAGCGGCGACGAGACGTGTGGTAGTTTTTGACCTTCAAACTACCTCAAACTTGCATGAATCAAATCAAAAAATTCAAAAACTTGAAAAACTACCAATAATACTGTACAAGAATGGTGACCGGGAAAATAAAGGGAAGAGTAGGAAAAAAAAGAAGAAAAATGAAAGAGAACAAAGGGAAGAATAGCGTCGAAGCCCCCCCTCCCGGCAGCGCCCTGGGCCTCCTGCGGCGCCCAGACGCTACTAGCTTTAAACGTAGGCTAGGGTTTCTCATGGACAAAATTTTTGCGAGATAAACTGCTTCACCTAATGATAGTAGGTAAATTAATTCGTAAAAATCTTCTCTTCTTTCCATCTCTACGCATTTTGCTTTGCAACCTTTGTCCACTCCCACAACCACTTCGGCATTGACCTCCCTCTATCACTTTGTGATGGTGGTATTAATGGGCGTATTGTCTGAAAAATAATGTCATGTAATTACTTTCAAACTTGTTTTATCCTACAGCGTTTGATATCTTTTGTAAGAAGATCAAGGCTTTTTTTTTTTTTAACCTTTCTGTTCACCAATATCACACGTTTTTATGAGTGATGTGTTGGTCAGCGTGTCCCATCAACCATTACTTCTTACCTTTATTTATTTATTTATTTATTTTTAACGAAATGACTTGTTACCTCTTAAATCATACGCAAGGTTCAGAGTAGCTCATCAATTTCATTGACTCGATAGGAAGAACTTTTTGCACAATGAAACGAAAGGCTACCGGGACTAACTAATTCATCTTAATTACATCATTTAATTATTACCTGTGTAATATTCAAACAGACCTAACACTTGAATGAAGTATTTGAATGAAGTATTTTTTTTTTTTTTATATTATTCTAAAAACTTCGCCCAAACATTCGATTGGTTGAGTTATATCTTCGTAAAAGAAATCTTTCTGTCTTCATGATATAAATATAATAATAATAATAATATATTATCTTTTAAGTTTGTTGTGGTCAGCAATCTGGGCCGCACGAGGTACATTTTAACGTTCTTGTGCGTTGTGAGTTGTGAGCGAGGCCAATAAAAAGAAAACAATTTTCATTGCTTCTGGAAGTGGGGTGGGGGTTTTGGTCGAGCTTTCTCTGGAGTGTTTTGATGGCTACCGCTCTTTCGAAACTGAGGAAGCTCTTGGGTTCTTCAGGAAAGACAAGACCGGCCTCATCCCTGCCCGGAGAACTATGCCGCCACTTTTCTCTAGACGAAATAAAAAAAGCAACCTGCTCCTTCAATAAAGAATTGTTTTTCGCTGAGGGTGTCCTTGGCACAGTATATAAGGGTTTCATTGACAAGGATAACTCCCGGCCTGTGGCGATAAAACGCTTGAAACCGCCATATGAGGAATATTTCAGGACCGAGATTCTATTGCTCTGTCAGATTCGGCATGTCAACGTCATTCCATTCATCGGATACTGCGAAGATGAGGGCGAGATGATCCTCGTCTACGACCTCATGGCCAACAAATCGCTCTGCGAACACCTCTATGACTCCGACAATGCCCCCCTTCTGTGGAAACAGAGGCTCCAGATTTGCATCGGAGTGGCGCGTGGCTTGCACTGCCTACACACTGAGTTGAAGCACACAGTTATCCACAGTCACGTGAAGACGGCCAATATTCTCTTGGACGAGAAATGGGTAGCCAAGATTGCAAATTTCTTACTGTCCAAAGTGGTTTCGAATAATATCAAATCTGGCAACCTAGTGGTGGACATGGAGGGTACGAGGGGTATCTTTACGGAGGTAGTGGGCACGCTTGGATGTTTGGATCCGGAATTCTATATGACCCAACGACTGACAGCAAAATCCGATGTATATTCCTTCGGCGTGGTGCTCTTGGAAGTATTATGTGCCCGAGTACCACTGGATCACAAACTGAAGGAGGAGCAAATGCATTTGGGCATGTGGGCCCAAAAAAGCAACGAGAATGGGAGCATCGGAAATATCATAGATCCCTATCTGAAGGGGAAAATAGCCCCAGATTGCTTCAAGGTGTACGTGGACGTTGCGATGACTTGCTTGCAAAATCAGGGTATCCAACGGCCTACGATGGTAGATGTAATAGAAAGGCTCGAACTTGCACTGGAGCTGCAAGAGAAGGCAGATTCAGTGATAGAATGGGAAGATTAATTTGTCCACAATTCACAAACACCGCAGAATTGATCTCGCAAAGCTTCTGATCCCAGGTTTTGAGTTGAAATAATAAAATACTCCATTTGATTTGTCATTAAGACATGCAGGTCTCTATTAACTAATTTTAATTATTTTAATCCTTATGCTATCAGCTTTGATAATTTTAATGATTTCGAAAAATGTATCCTCGGAAACCACAACTCTGCTCACAACGTCTAGTTTAATTCCTCAACTAATCAGATTGCATTTTGGAGTACAATTGCCATAGCTTTCCTTTTTCGCATTTTGGTGCTCTCTGTATCATCAAGTTGACCATTTTAGGTATTATTTTGACTATTTTTGTATCCACTGTGATTATACTTGTCAGTGAACGTTTATGAGATAGTCTTATTATTTAGGTTTTTTTTAATGTAAGTTTGTTTTATTACGTGCTCGGATGAAGATCAATAATTTTGCCGAAAAACCGGAAATGTGCATTTTCTACATAAATATATAGTTGGATGAGTATATAAACCTGTATCTTTTCTGGGAAATGCCTTTTTCTGAAACAACTTCCAACTCTGTTCTCCATTGTAATGCTACTTCCGGGATCAATATGTAATGCTACTTCTCTATTGCGAGTTGTTAAGATCATTTTGCTTAATCCCAATCGTCGCTGTTCCAAATATCGTCGAGGATCACCAAACTTCTCTTCTCCTGCATGACTTCATACTAATGCCTACTGATCTTTCCTCTAGCAATTATCATTACATTGTTGGCCCATCTGTTTTATGACCTTATTGAAGAATCACTGAATTGTATATTCATCGTCTTAACATTTTCTGTGTACAGGGCTCCTTTGTATAGGAGAATTACAGGGTAATTTAGACATTGTATCGAGCACATGATGTGCGTGTTGCCTAGAGCTATTTGCAGGCCTATGACTGTAACCGTAAGGTGCCATTTTACAATAGAAACCAATTACAGGATAACAGAGATATATTTTAAGTTCTGGAAGAATCTTCACGCTGAGATGGCTCGAGTTGAGTATGTGTAGCTGAGGTGGAATTTGTAGCGCTGTGCTGTGCTGTGCTGACTTGGGGGAGTCGGATCCTTGCTTGGCTGATCTGCTAATACTTATCACCTCAACTCGAGGGGGGCTGATTTGTACTCTTCTTACTAATAATATATGAGTAACGTTAGAGATTCTTATTTTAGAATTTTTATTTTTGCTTTTTATTAATTTTTTTATATGAATTTTATATAATTATTTTTAAATAATGTATTTTATTTATATGATTTTTCTAATATCTTAAAATATTTAAATATAAAAAAAATCACAACATTATTTAAAATCACCAATATAAAATTAATGTAAAAAAAAACTTAGTAGGAAACAAAAATAGGAATTTCAAAATTGAAATTCCTAACATATTTCATAAAATATAAGAAGTTAATTAGAAAAAAAAAAAGAATTAGGTGAGATTTTTCACAATTTTTTTAAAAAGAAAAAAGAAAGGGTCCAAAACAATGAATTCTAGTAGTTGACTATTTATTCATTCTTCTTTATCATACCTTAAGTTTGAATGGCTTCATCCAACAAAGCAAATACCGTGACTTGATTGAAAAATGGAATCCTGAATTTCGAAACCTGCTTCCCCCAAACATATATTTAAAAAAAAAAAATACCAGGTAACGATTTTTATTCATCGGCAATTCCCATTCTCAATAGTCACGACTAAAAGTTTGAAGGGAAGAAATTTAATTTATTTTTAAAGGTAAGATGAGATAAAAATTAAAAATAAATATATTATTAAATTATATATTTTTAATATTAATTTTAATTTGAGATTTCGAAAAATAATTTTAGAATTTGAAAAAATTAAATTATTTATTTTATTTTATATAAAAATCTAAAAATATATAATAATAAATTTTAAATAAGATAAAATGTTATGTGAAAAGATAATTTCTGAAAACAAACTAAGCCTTAAGAGCGTGGAAGAAGTGATTCCCTTAGTTTGAATGGCACCAGATGGTTATGCCAATTATGTATTTCAACAAAACGTATAGGGCCTATGAACGGCATATGAATGATTCTGCACAGATGTGATTTAAAATGGTAAGTCTAGTTTTATCTATTTATTTTCACGATATTTTTGGATGAAGTATTTTTTATTTTATAATATTTTAAAAGTTTGTTTTTATTTATTTATTTATTTTTATCATTGATGCACAATGATAGGAGACGCAACCAAAGAGCTGCGTGTTAATTTTTTATTTTTATAAGATCTCGTAGCAGGCATAATGCATGGTTATCTTACTGCAAAACCATCTGTATTTTGGAATTTGGAAGCTCCCACGCGTGTGTATGCGTTTGGTTTGGTTGAACCGTTGAGGCAGTTCTGTCTTGGCATCCTGGCCATTGGCCATGACTATAGCCACGTGGCAACTGTAAAATGTGAATCGGAGTAGGGTAGGGACCCAATAACAGTGCCATGCATGCCAGACAAATTAATGGATATGAGATCACACTATAAAATAAATAAATAAATAAATAAATATTTGTAATCAATTATTTATAATAAAAATAAAATTATTTTAATTAAAATAATTATTTTAATAAAAATAAATAATTACAAATAAATAAATTTTTTCTACGGTATATTATTTCATGAAAGCGTAATGCAATTTATAAGTAATATTGTGCACTTTTACGTGCAAATTGTATATCTTTACATACAAGTTGTATCAGACCAGTGGTGTACGGATGGTTTATTATATTTGTGGGAGCGTGATACAATGTCACCCCATATAGACTGTTGAGGCTTATCGTCCTAACTATTTATTTTTTTCTATTTTTTTGTCTCCTTAAAATATTTTAAAAAAATTTCAAAAATTTCTGATCTTATATTATTGCCCAAACATCGCGAGAACTCTCCATTGTTCATGAATTTTCTTATAATTATTTTCTACCCCCAAATATTTTCTACAATCCAAAAAAGACACAATATTGCGCAATAAATGCGGTATTAAATATTATCTACAAACAACGTCATGAAATATACATTAATTCAAGTTCGGGAGCCCGGCCAGCTGGTTGAAGTAGTGCTAATGAATTAACCCAGTGAAGTTTTATGCATCTCTTATCACATCAAAGTTAAGAAATTGGGTGGGGCTAGAACTTAGAAGACGAGACTAAAGAGTACTCCACAATTATAACTACTCTTAGACCATTAATATTGGATTAATTAATTTTTTTTTTTTTAATATAAATTTTGTACACAACTTAAAAAATTTTCATTATATTTGATCAATTGTGACTAAAAAAAGTATATAAAAAAGATAAAAATATCTTTCTTTTTCAAAAATAAATTATATCTTCAAAATTTTTTTCAAATTCATAATTGATCAAATATGATGAAAATTTTTTGAATCGTCTACAAAATTTGTATTTTTTTAAAAAAATTTTGATTAATTCAATATCAATATTTTTAATTTTTTTTTAAAGAAAAACAAAAAGAATGAAATTACTATTTTCCATTGATGGAAAATGGTGACTGTTTTTACATCCAGACATTTCTATACGGTCTGGATCACTCAACATTAAAATACGATCTCATGTATGCAAGCAAGTTATTGATTTTAATAAGGACAGAGTTTAATAATATTAGATGTAGGAAATTAGAGAGAAACAGTGGGCGAGAGTGACAGGGAGTAATGAAGTGGCGGTAGGAAAAGAGACAAAAAAAAAAAAAAAAAAAACGTGTGGAACAGCTCAGCACTTTAATTGGGAGAAACTAGAAAGTAGTAATATTCTTTGCCACCAATAATGAAAAGCCAGCTGCGTGTCCAATGAAGCCAGCTGTGATCGATGCTATTTCTCTCTCTTTTCCATTGATGACGTTGACATCTCCCATCCATTTCCTCCTCCTTCTCGTCCCAAAATTGGACTCGCCACAAAACTTTTTTTTTTCTATTTTTTAACTTCCTTTTAAGTTTTTTATTTTTGAGCTCATCTTTTTAAATTAACACTTGTACGTTTCAGACTTAAATATTATTTTTAGTTAAAATAAATATATTTCAATTCAAATTATTTGTAGTTTTTTTTCTTTAAAAAAGGCATCACATAAAAAATTTATAATATTCCCTTTGTACTTTTACAAGATTGCATGATTTAATAATGCTTTTCTATACCTTATGTATATTGACTACTTTGAGATTTATTAATTTGATTTCAGTTTTATGGTTCATCTTTTAGAGTATTTACAAATTTACAATCTACTAGCTAAATGATTTGTTTAGTTAAATTTTAGCTAAGAAACATCAAAAACATACTTCAATAAACTCAATAAAATTAAAATAAATTTAACTTTTTCTCTCTTTACTCTCAATATTTTTGCTTTCTATCTTTGGAGAGTGAGGAGAGAAAGTTAAATTTGATTTAACTTTATTGAGTCTATTGAAACTTATTTTTATGTCTTTTAATCAAATTTTAACTAAACAAATAAGATAACTAGTAGGTTATGAGTGTTTTAACAAAACAATATTCAAATTATAACTAGAATTAAAATAAATAAAAAATAAAAAATCAATATTTTAATAGAATAGCTTTTGATTTATTGAGCCTATTATTTGATGTAATAAAAAATGACTAATTAAAATTTATAAAAGTAACATTTTAAGCCAAAATTTGACTAAATTTTTACTAATAGATTGTGAATGCTCTTAAACCTTATGAGATTGCCTTGAGTTTCTTCTAATTATTTGGTTTTAGTTTTATTTATAATATACTAATTTTTATTGTTGCCATTCTAAATTGAGTTGTATTGTTGACGTTATTTGGTTTTAGTTTTATTTATTGTTGCAATATCAAACCTAGAATTTCTTTTTTAATCTTTATTTTAATTTGGTTGCAGCTTTTTAAATAATTTAAAGGTCGAACTTGCAATGGATTTTGACATGGGACATGCAGAAGATGAGGGTGATGAGGTCGAAGCAACAAATTATGAGAGTGACGAGGTAGGACATGCAAATGATGAGTGTGATGAGGTGGTACATGTAGAAAAAAAACAACAAATTTATTGACTGTTTGTTGCTTTTTTCTACTATTTAAACTAGTAAAAATCTGGAATATATTGTTTATTGACAGTTTTTTCTTTCATAATCGTGCAAGGAGATAGAAGCATTATTGAGCTTAAAATATGATTTTTTATTTGCCTAGAATTGAGTTTACAAATTGCATTGTTACAATTTGAGAGGAGCAAAATATAATTGTTGTGTTTTGACATGCCAAGCGTGCGAGTTAAAACAGTACAATAATACTAAAAAAATAGATTTTTTAACTAAATTTATTTTAACACAGTACATTATCAATGATTGAAAATAACAAAATCCAAATAAAAGAACGTTTGACAACGTTTAATCGTCCTCATCTCCGCAATATCCTCCACTATTTCTTTGAAATCATTAGTTTTTTTCTTTTCACTTTTCGCTGTTGCAGGAGTCATAAAGACGCAGTTGCTGTTTATGCTAAAAAAAAAAAAACTGCTTTTATATTTACCACATTATTCGGGTGAAATTCAAGAGATTTTATTAGGGGGTCCAGCATTACTCTTTATTTAATGAATAATGACGAGCAGTTCCTTCAAAAGCTTATTACTTTATGAAAAGTAAACAAGTAGTCTTTTCTTTTAATAAAGAAAAAAAAAGTTTCTTTTATCTCTAACTAAAATCGTTTCTATTATGATTACTAAGATTTCAAGTAAGAATAGTCTTCGAAAAATATTCTAAAGAGATAGGCTCTCTTTTCTCTCTACAAAACCAGTTGTCTATGGAGGGGGAGGAGCTTGGCTCCTCCCTCCCTTCTTCCCCCTCCTCTCCGTTTTTTCTTTATTTTTACTGTTAAGTATCCAATTAATCCACAAATGAAATCAAAAGTAAAATGGATAGATGAAACAATAGATAGAGTTATAAGGAAGATGAATGCAGAAAAATGAACAATAAATTATGAATAATGTGTGAGTCACGCAGAGACTTATCGAGAGATCTCTTCCTCTAAACTAGAGTTCTTACAAATATTTCAGATTCAATATCCGAAACACTAACCCCCTTGCTCCTACATATTCTACAAGCAGCTATGAAGGAAATATAAAGGCTATGAGCCACACTAAGGCCATAGGCCACACTAAAGCCATGGGCTGATCAAACTAAGAACTTAATAAAATAAACATAACCATCAAGTTAGAGGCCCAACAAGTATGGCTCACTTATTGGGATTTCTAATAAACTCTCTCCCTTTAAAAAAAATTTGTCCACAAGGTTTATAGCATTGGTGCCATTACAACAATAATCATGGGAATCTTGATCTCGTGGGAAACAGCTGCAGGATGTTCCTACACTATTTCTGATGACATCACATAACAGTCTTGTCTTAAGACCAGCTCGAAATTCCATTGCTTCAGCACCTGAGGCTCTATGAACTTCAGCAAGCAATTGATTAACCATATTTGCCCAGCTCCACACCTTCCTCTGATAATATAAAGCTTCTCACTCTCTGCTGCACCAATATTTCTACAGTTTCTTTTCCCTTCCCTCTATCAAAAGGCCACAAGATTTGTTTCTTTATCCAATGGTAGTTCCAGATCATTTTAGCAATTTTATTCCATCCCAGTCAACAAGCATAAACTTAGCTCCAATCTTTGCAGGCTGTTGATGCATACTAAAAGCATCCATACCCGAATTAGTTGTGCCTAAAGAAAAAACTTCTATTGGCTGCCATGCAATTAATAGGTATAAAGTATGGAAAAGTGATCCTGCAACCAGCTGGCATTTGCTTCTCGCATCAACCAAGTGATCACCAAGATGTGAAGCAAGCACAAGTGTAGGTCCCCACAACTGGCCTTCAAATGCACATTGAAGAGCTTCTCTTTTTCTACCAAAAACGAGACAATTTTGTTTCTCAGAAGCAATTTCCATTAGGTGTCCTTTAGAAAGCAATTTCTGCATAAAGTGGCTAAGAATCCCTTTTAAAAGTTGTACCTCCATCTCATCGTATATGCCAGTAACCCCCAATATGATTTTGTCCAGCTAAATGCTCTGTACAAGTGAAGCTTCAAAAACAGCATCATCAATGGCATTAGAGTATTCTCTTTTTGCTGGCTCATGAACTACACTGGTAGCATTACGTATCGCTACAAGTGTGCGGTCTATTTTTGGTCCCTTGACTTCAGTAGACGTCAAAGCTATTGGGTTCGACAACATGATTAGAAAATAAATGCAGCTGGGTGATTCCAAAAGGTGATCATCTTGACCCTCAATCGCTAAAAAGCAAAGAAATTGCAGCAACCAGATTGTAGGCCATGTTATTTCTAATTTCAGCAGATTTGACAAGGGAAACTCATCTTTTTGTGTATTTTGCCCTCTGTTTGGTCCATTTGCGCCCACAAATGGCACAACCAACTCCTCAACAGTTACCATAGGAGCTGTAAGGTAACGAGCACGCAGTTGGGGCGCATTATCCAACCCGTCACCACTACCGTATATCCCTGACATTTTATCAAGCACCCGAGTCTCCATTACTGTCTCAGTCACTCGAAGCATCCAAACAACCTCAATCCCTTCATACAATCCATTCAAAGCTTGTAAAAAAAATTAGGATGTGATGTAGGTAAAGAGGTAGCGTATACCGAATAAATCTCAGCCTCGAGAGTCACTGGTGGCCCAGTGGCAACCTCCATAATTCCCATAAAATTTCCCATGAGGCAAATTCTTTGACCAGTTACACTTCTGGCCTTGAAGAAATTAATAGAGCCAAGCAGTGGATCAAATGGCTCCCTCCCTCTATCAAAAGGCTCAAAAACCAATTGAAGAGTTAAATACTCAAATGCATAGTAAGCAAAAAATATCTTACCCCTCATAGTAACACCAACTGACAGCAAGGATTTAAAGAAGAAATTATCAAACCCGCCCAGAGCTGCTTCAACCCAAGCCGTGTTAACGTCAAAATGATAAATGGTTTGCTCTAAAAATGTTAAGGCATTTGTGCTATCAATCGCAGCGTCACCCTCCATCTCAAGCTCCTTCATCCGCTTCGAAAATAGAGACTCGCAAGCTCTCCAACCCCTTTTCATCTCATTGAAGTGATCTCCTCTCCCTCTATCAAACGGCTTAAAGCCCAGTTTAAGTGACACAAAATCAAATAAATAGTGAGTAAGGTGTTTCTTACCCATCAAATTTTTCTTCAACGACTCAACATACTAATGGAGCTCGGTTGAATCACGGATATAGCTCTTGCTGAAATATGACTGAGCAAACTCTTCAATACTCTCTGGCCTATATACATAGTTCACCATCCCATTTTGACGAAGAAATATTTTCCCATTGCAGGCAACGACCTGAGTTTCTGAATGCAGATTCACCGAAACGTCGACCTCTGTGGTGAGTGGCTGAGCGAGAAATTTGCGGTCGGACAAAATTAAAATAAAATATATAAAATATCTTTTATTTTATTTGTATTTAATTATTTATGTAATATAAAATAATTTAATAATAAAATCTATAATAAAAATAAAATACATTTAATATAACTTATGTATTAAAAAAAAATATAATATGATAATAACATGTTATTATAATAAAAATACATTATAAATACATTATAAATAATTTAACTTCTTTTTTTTTTTATCTATAATAAAAACATATTATCATATTATTATATCATTTTATTTTATATGAGATGTATTTTATTTTTAAATTAGATTAATTTTGAAGAAGGAGACCAAAATAATTTTTAGAGAGAAGGCTAATACAAAATAAAATTAATATTATCCTACAAAATTATAAAAAAATAAACATATCTTTTAATTTTTCAAATTTGTTTTTTAAAAAAACATATATTATATTTTTTTTCAATTTTTTTCTAGAATAGGGGTGGGGCCCATGGGGAAGATGGCCCCCCCTGCCCCAACATGGCTCCGCCACTGTCTGTGGTAAAAATGGAGAGAATGTCGGTGTAGCTGGAGACTCCACCAAGGATTGTTTGTCGAGTTCTAGTTCTTGTTCGACTCCGAGGGCTGGTAGCCCTTCGCTCTCACGAATCTCTTTTATCTCCATCTCCTTTTCTAAGGCCACCACTGTGAGTGCAAAGGGAAGAGGGATTTCATTGGCAACCACTATCGTGGAAACCGTCGCACTCTCCTCCATCTCCACTGCCTTTTCTATTCCTTCAACTGTGACGTTGTCTTCGTCGATTTCAATGAAAGCATCTTTAGAAATTTTGTTGTCTTCGATTTCTACAATCTCCGCTGGTCCCATTTCTTTGTCGACGTCCTCTTGATCTGGCCATTCGACTAGAGATTCCTGTATCCACTTGTAATCTTCCTCGTGTCAATTGAGCGAGTTCTTGAGTTGTTGAATCACTTCAATAATGTTCTTAATGATAAGTACATTTTCTTGCTTTTTTTGAATCGTATGCCATCCATAGCAAGATCGTTTGTTCTAAATACCAATTGTTAAGTATCCAATAAATCCACAAATGAAATAAAAAGTAAAATGGATTGATGAACAATGGATAGAATTATATGAAAGATGAATGCAAGAAAATAAACAATAAATCATGGATAATATGTGAGTCACGCAGAGACTTTTCGAGAGATCTCTTCTTCCAAACTAGAGTTCTTATAAATATTTCAGATTCAAGATCCCAAACACTAACCCCCGCCCTCCTACATATACTACCAGCAGCTATTAAAGGAATATAAAAGTCATGGGCCACGCTAAGGCCGGCCATGGGCCAATCAACACTAAGAACTTAATAAAATAAATATAACCATCAAGTTAGAGGTCCAACAAATATGGCTCACTTAATGAGATTTCTAACAAACTTGGCTCTGATACCAATTGTTAAGTATCCAATAAATCCACAAATGAAATGAAAAGTAAAATGGATGGATGAACAATGGATAGAGTTATAAGGAAGATGAATGTAGGAAAATGAACAACAAATCATAGATAATGCGTGAGTCACGTAGAGACTCTTCGAAGGGTCTCTTCCTCCAAACTAGAGTTCTTACAAATATTTCAGATTCAAGATCCCAAACACTAACCTCCTCCCTCCTACATATACTACCAGCAGCTTTTAAGGAAATATAAAGGTCATGGGCCACACTAAGGCCATGGGCCGATCAATACTAAGAACTTAATAAAATAAACATAACCATCAAGTTAAAGGCCAACAAGTATGGCCTACTTAATGGGATTCCTAACATTTTCTTGTTTTTGTAATCTCACAAAATGGTGTTTTTGGTGGAGTATGGTTAATTTGATCTATTGCTCCCCAGGGACCACCATGCACCCTATCGCAAGACTCTTAAAGTGCCGATATTTCAACAAGTAGAAAAATCTTTGCCAGATAGAACGGCACGTGAAGCACACGCACGATCTGAAGCGAGAGAACTAAACCTACATGCCACCTCTAGGGGTCCTTTCTGCCGCCACAGGTGGCTCTTCTAGGACCAAAACCATCGACTGCATTGGACCTGACTATCTGCCATACTCCAAGGGCAGCACATGTCCCTCACGCCCCGTTATAGTCGCTTTGCTGGTGATTTTATTTTCCTCCAAAATTAAAAATGCGGATCTCTATCTTTTTAACATGTAATTCGTTTTTTTCCTTTTTTTTTTTAAATTTATGTTATGTAATTTGGTTTAGTTGATAAACAAATAAAAAATCGTGTAATCTTTTGAACTTTTGGTTCGTAAAGTGGGTTTCTAGGACATTTGTTTATAGAGTGTGTCGCCTATTCCATCTTCGAACAAGTATCAGATTTGTTTCAACTCTGTTGTAGATAGAGTTGTCTTGTCTGTCATGTCTAGCTGTAATATCCATGATTAATGAATGCAATATGCTTTTATATAAATAAAAAAAATCGTTTCTATTCTCAACTATTACTCACCTTTAATTGTTTACCGCTCGTAGGGTTCTGTGTTGGAGAAGTGGCTTGAATTGAGTTCAATTAAGCACATCAAACAGTTCTCGCTCGACCCTCGCTTGAGCGAGCCTCAACCCGTAACTTCGCTCGATCCTTACTCGAGCGAGATTCCACTCACAAAATCAAACAAGAAAACACAATTCTGAAACTTCACGTTCGCTGTTACTTGTAAGTGAGATTGAGTGTTTCTAGTGTAAGAATCATATTATTCAATCTCTGTACTCCATCTCTGTTTTATAGTGGAATTTATTGAGACCGACCCAACAGTGGACGTAGGCTTGTGTTAAGTCGAACCACTTCAAATCTTGGTGTCCATTGCTGTTTTGTGTGTCTCTGTTTCATTTCTCTTTATTGCATCCGCTGCGTGGCTTCATATTTGCTGTTTGTCCAACAGCCCGAATCCCAACAAACTGGTATCAGAGCGGTTGCTTTGAAGATCTGAAGGGATGGCCTCAGTAAATTTTGAAGTAAAGAAATTTGACGGACAGAATAGCTTCAGTTTATGGCGGATCAAGATGAAGGCGTTGTTGTGACAATAGGGTTTGTTTAGTGTTCTAGAGATTACTCGGGAGTCTCCTGCATCATCCAAAGATGAGGAAGAAATGACTCACAGTACTATTCTATTGTCACTATCAGAAGGGGTCTTGAGGGAAGTTGCTGAAGAGGAGACTGCAGTTGGTCTGTGGAACAAGCTGGAGAGCTTGTATATGAAGAAATCTTTCACTAACTGGCTGTATTTGAAACAATGGTTATACACTTTCAAAATGATGGAAGGTACTCTTATTTATGTACATCTAGATGAATTCAATAAAATTATTATGGATCTGAGGAATATAGACATTAAGATTGATGAGGAACATCAAGCCTTAATTGTTTTGTGTTTATTGTTTATTTCGTTTGATAATTTTATAAACTTAATGTTATATGGTAGAGATACAATCTCCTTAGTAGATGTTAAGTCTGCTTTGAACTCTAAGGAATTGAGAACAAAATTTGGGGGGTTAGGCATGGACAATCAAGCTGATGGTTTGTTTGTGAGATGTTTCTCTGGTGATAGATCTGGGGAGAGATGTTCAGGGAATGATAGGGGTAGTTCCAGTAGCTTTAAATCTAATAAGAAAAATGTTAAATGTTACCACTGCCATAAGGTTGGTCATTACAGAAGTGAGTGTCCTCAATTGAAAAATGTAGAGAAAGAGGAAAGTTCCTCTAGTAGTGATGACAGTGAAAAAGATGACAGTTAGTCTCTTCTTTCTTGAGGGCAGTATGGTAACAGGTGGAGTATCCTCACATGCTCCAGATTCAGAAATCACTCGCATGCAGCATATGTGGGTTTGCTAGACAGAGTGGTCATATATGAGTCGGCAGCTTTTACTTGATGTGATTAGAAGACAGTAATCTTGATTTTTTGTTTGCATTGTATTCTTGGAAAACAGTGTAAAATCAGGTTTCCTGCAGTATTTCTGACCAGGATACATCTTGTGTAAAGTGCTTTTGTTATATTTATATTTGTTTTATGATCATTGGAAGTTTGGTTTTGTTTATCTGTTTCTTTGTGATGTGTTTGGTGTTCAAACATTTTGAGAAGACAAGTGATCTACAGACGAGAAGGTAGAGCATTACTCAGACCATACAATTTTGTTTCACTCCCGATGGAGTTGTTGAATGGAAAGAGGTGGGTTCCAGTTGAGTCCACAGTTTGCTTTTGAGTTTGCCAGGCTTGTCTATAGATTGCGGCTGAAGCGGTCAACTACAGCTTGCTATTCGATGAACTTTCTCTTCGTTCGTTTCCACAGGAAGAAGAGAGAGTTATAGCAAGAAGGTGGGGAGTTGCTGGGAGTGCTTCAGAACGGAGTACGTGTGATACTCTATATCATGCTTTTGTGGTTAAGTATGATTTTGTCCATGGCAATGGTGCACAATGAGAGCAGATCTACAGTTCGTAGATAGAGGAGGTAGTTTGGTCACCTTTTGTGTATGCTCATGCAGGCTTTGTTGGGTTCTTACTTTGATGGAGAATATTTGATTGTCTTCATATTCAGATGCCGTTTGTTTAAGTAAGCAGTCTGTATTGTGGTGCATTGTCGTTTGTATTGGGTATTCCCTTTGAGGGATTCCTGTGACGCTCCAAAATTCTCCTTAAAATAAATACGGAAATCGAGACGTCGGGATGCTTACAACACGGGTCACGCACCCCCAACGTCAAGTGCTAAGTGTGTGAACACGTGACATGCATAAATAAAAGCATCGGATATTTAAAGTCAATTTCTAAGTACCAGAATTTTTTTAGAATTATTTTACAAACTATTTTAACACAAATTCTCCAACAGGAGATTTAATACAATCATCTGAAATACAAATTATACAAATACATATTTTATAAAAAGGGAAAAATAATTTTCCAAGATAACAAATTATAATATGAATATTTCAATAGTAGAGTTGCCTCCTTAGACTCAGCCTCCACAAAACTCTACATCCAAAAACTGCGACGCCAGAAATGGCAATGCAGATAAGTACAACCCAAACAAATCACAAGATATAAAATATACTCATGCAACAACATCACTCCTGAACATGATACCATATGCATGAAGCTTAAAATCACCTTCATCAAAATAAATAAAATAACACAAGCCAAAATCTCATTTTGGTCCACGATAAAATTCCAATAAAATCATCCATCATTTTCCAGAAAAAGATATCCGTAAAACCAATCATAGCGGGCATTACGTATCGCCGTCCCCGATATGATATACACACAATACCAATCATAATGGGCGTTACGTATTGCCGTCCCTATTATGACTCACATACTCATTTCATAGCGGATATTACGTATTGCCGTCTCCAATATGAAATACACACCTAATGACTATAACGGGTGTTGCGTATCGTCGTCCCCGTTATGTCATCCACACACTATCAATCATAATGGGCGTTACGTATCGCTGTCCCCATTATGAAATATACACACAATGACCATAATGAGCGTTACGTATTGCCGTCCCCGTTATGTCATTCATGCCCGTTGATCATAACGGGCGTTACGTATCGCCGTCCCCGTTATGACTAAGTCAAAAACCATTAAAATCTATAAACCCAATAACCACATCTCATATTAAAATCTAACACCAAATATCCACATGATCAAGCGTATAATTACACAATGTAAACCACAACATACAAAATAACCAACAATTAATAAATTCCAATATCAACCAATAAATCCCAACGTCAAACAAATACAATATTTGTCGATGCAAAAATATATTTAAATCTTAAAGTTTATTTGGAAACTGAAGAGATACGATCTGTCAACCATGATTCTCTCTCCATGAGGAAGTCTGTCAACCATGATTCTCTCTCCATGACTTCCTCACATATTTAATTCCTTACTCTGTTTTGTATACGATCTTATTTTCCATGTATAGCATAATAGGCAGTGATTATATTTCCATGTATAGCACAATAGACAGCCATGATGTTAGCTGTACATAACCGTTACTCACACCTGTAATTTCTATTTAAGATTAATACAATACCAAAGGAAAGTAAGTTAGTTTTCCTACATGGTATCAGAACCCCTAGAGGTATCACCAACGATGGAGTCTTCTACCTCTTCGATCCCACCTGTGTCCAATCCTTCTTCTCTTGAATTTTCACCATCTTCTCCTCATTTACGTGATATCTCCATTAAGCTAGCTTCTACCAATTATCTTTTGTGGAAAGCCCAAGTCATTCCCATTCTGCGTGGTAATGGTCTTCTCGGCTATGTGCAAAATCAGGTTCCTTGCCCGTCGCAAACCATCATCGGTGAAGATGGTGTGTCTCGAACCAACCCAGCGGCAGCTATGTGGCTGCGCACTGATCAATTGATCCTTGGATGGATCAATAGCTCCCTGTCCGACGGTCCCCTGTCCCAAGTCATCAATAGTGAATCCTCTCATGATGCTTGGCATGTTTTGGAGACTCTTTATGGTAGTCATACTCGGGATCGTCTTCAACAGATGAAGGGCGAGTTGCAGTCGCTCAACAAAGGCAGTTCTTCTTTAGAGGATTACCTGCACAAGGCTAAATCTCTAGCTTTGTCTCTTCGAGGTGCCGGTAAGCCAATGGATGACGATGAGTTCATCATATGTATTCTTCGAGGCTTAGGATCTGAGTTTGATCCTATAGTAGCAGCTTTAAATGCTCGGGATATTTTTCCACCTCTTGAAGGGGTCATCGGCAAATTACGTGATTTCGAAATTCGTCTTCAAGCAGCACGAGTGACTTCTCCTAATGTTGCATTTTACATAAACCGTGGCAAAACCAATACAAAGTCTCGTGGAGCTCATGGTTCTCGTGGTCGTAATATTCCACCCAACCAAACTACTTCTCAATCCTAACAAAAAGATGCTCGTTTTTCACGCTCAACTAGAGGTAATTCTGGAACTCGTTCTCAAACATTCACAAATCGTGGTGGACGTGGCTCTGCTCGTGGACGAGGGGGCATAACTTGCTTTCGATGTGGAGGCCCCAATCATAAAGCAGATGGATGCTTTGCCTCAGATGAGGAAGCAGAACAATTCAAAGCTTTTGCTGCACTCCAAGTTGCCGATACTCCAGAGGACACCTGGTACCCCGACACTGGTGCAAATCATCATATGACATCTGATACCAGTGAAGTACAAGGTATTCATTCTTATCTTGGAAATGATTCTGTTATGGTTGGCAATGGAAATGGTTTACCCATATCTGGTATTGGACACGTCTCACTACCTGCTACTAATATCAAGCTCAATCATGTTCTTATTGTTCCTGATATTAAAAAGAAATTGCTATCTGTCTCTCAACTTACAAGGGAACATAACTGTTATTTATATTTTATCCTTGGGGCTTTCTTCTTAAGGACATAAGGACGAAGCAGGTGCTACTTAAGGGCTCAATGGTTGATGGCTTGTATCCAATCCAGTTCCGACAACATTCAAATTCTCCAGTTGGTCTACTCTCAACTAAAGTACCTAGCAACTTGTGGCATGCTCGGCTTGGACACCCTCAAGCTAGAATTCTTCAACTTTTATCTTTACCATTTCTGAATAAAAATGTTGCATTTTGTGAAAGTTGTGTTTTGGGTAAATCAACCAAACTACCATTTAGCTCTCGAGAGACCTATGCTACTACCTTCTTACATACTCTTCACACCGATGTGTGGGGACCTGCTACAATCCCCTCCTATGATGGGTTTCGATTTTATTTAATCATTGTCGATGAATATTCTCGATATATATGGCACTTTCCTATTGCTCGTAAATCCGATGTTGCCACTATATTTCCTGCATTTCTTCAGCGAATGGTTAACCAGTTCAATACTCGTGTAAAAATAATTCAAAGTGATGGTGGTGGCGAATATGTTAACCAAAGTTTACAAGATTATTTTGTAGCCCATGGCATTATTCACAGATTATCATGCCCTGGGACACCAGAGCAAAATGGGTTGGCCGAACGTCGGCATAGGCATATTGTGGACACTAGTTTAACGTTAATGGCAAATGCCTCCATTCCGCCACGATTTTGGACAGCTGCATTTACCACTGCAGTATTTCTTATCAATCGGCTTCCAACTTCTATTCTGGCTAACAAGTCTCCTTATGAACTTGTTTTTGGATCACCACCATCCTATACTCTTTTACGAGTCTTTGGGTGTGCATGTTACCCATTACTTACTCCTTTTGGAAGGTCCAAACTGGACTATAAATCCATCCGTTGCGTGTTTCTGGGCTACTCTCCACATCACAAAGGGTATCAATGTTTAGACATGCAAACAGGTCGCATATATATATCTCGGCATGTAAGATTTGATGAATTCACATTCCCATTTAAGTCTACACAGGGGTCCACTAAAACTGATTTTCATGCCTTCAAAGTTCGTGCTCTTCCCAGGCCTCTTCAAATTGCTGCTTTGCAATCTCTTCCATCGGATTCTTTACCCGCAGCTGCCACTTGTGTTGCCCATGAGCATCCGTCATATCCTTTTGCCCAACACTCTGCCTCAATGCCTCAGTCCGCATCATGCCAGGAGCTTCCTACTCACACTATTCTTCAGGATGCTTCCGAATTGTCTTCTCCAACAATTGAGGACATCTCACAAGCTGCTCCACGTCGCACTCATCACATGATCACACGGGCTCAAACAGGTTCATTAAAGCCTAAGGTTTTCCTCTCTTCAAGACATCCAGTACCTGCATGTTTTCTTGCAGATCTTGCAAACCAACCACAAGAGCCTCGAACATATAAGCATGCTCTCACTGATCCAAAATGGCAGCAAGCCATGCAAGCTGAAATTAATGCTCTTCATAGCAACAACACGTGGACTTTGGTGCCTCGAAGACCAGACATGAACTTGGTTAGCAGCAAATGGGTGTTTAAAATTTGTAGGAAAACTAACTTACTTTCCTTTGGTATTGTATTAATCTTAAATAGAAATTACAGGTGTGAGTAACGGTTATGTACAGCTAACATCATGGCTGTCTATTGTGCTATACATGGAAATATAATCACTGCCTATTATGCTATACATGGAAAATAAGATCGTATACAAAACAGAGTAAGGAATTAAATATGTGAGGAAGTCATGGAGAGAGAATCATGGTTGACAGACTTCCTCATGGAGAGAGAATCATGGTTGACAGATCGTATCTCTTCATCCCCCCTCAAGCTCAAGGCGGTATTGGACTGATGAAGAGCTTGCTTCTATTCGGTAGAAACTTGGCAGCACACAATGGTTTTGTAAATATATCGGCTATTTGATCTGGACCAGAGATATGTTGCAGAGAAAGAATACCACGAGCAACTTGTTCCCGAACGAAATGAACATCGATTTCGATATGTTTCGTGCGATGATGAAAAACGGGATTCTTGGCCATATTGATAGCACTGATGTTGTCGCAATATAATGTGGGAGTAGGAATTAAATAGCCGATGCTTTTCAGAAGATGCATAAACCACATAAGTTCAGCTGTGGTGGAGGCCAAAGCTCGATATTCGGCTTCCGCTGTGGAACGAGACACAGTAGCTTGCTTTTTAGCTCCCCAGGATAACAAGTTATCACCCATATAGATAGCAAACCCAGTTGTAGAACGTCTATCATCCCTGGATCCGGCCCAGTCCGCATCACAAAAACCACGCAGGGCAATGACTGGAGCTTGTTCAATGAAAGCACCAATTTGGGTTGATGGGGTCCTCGGTCAAGACACCATACACCCAAGGTTCCTCCTTGCTTCGGGTTGCTCCTCAATGACCGAGAAGGACTCCTAGCTTGGTGTTAATCAAGTGGATGATGGTAGGGTTGAAGTGGGGTTAAGGTATATGGAGCAAAGGATGAGTGTTTAGATGAAGAATTGGCTTGGTTGTGGGTGAAATGGGGTCACGGCAATGGGGGCTAGAGGGATGCACGAAAATGATTTGTTTAGGGGGCTTGGATGGCTGATTAGGGGACTAGGTTAAGTGAGGATTTCGGCCATGTAGTGGTTTAGGAAAGTGATTTAGGGTTTGGGAATTAATGGAAGATCTTTGGAGGTCAAAGCTGGAAAATCTGGTGGGGATATTGTATGGCCGGTTTTGGTGAGTGGGGGAGATTTGATTTGGTTGACTTGGGGGATTGGGGATTTGATTAATTCAATAAGGGAAGCATTGAATAATCAAATGAGGAAAGAAGAATCAGATTTGATGAGGTGGAGGAGAGGATTTTCGAGCTAGGCAAGTTGCCTTAGCTGAATGGGTTTAATTTGGAAAGTGGGGGTGATTGGTTTGGAAAGTTTGGAAGGGTTTGAGGTGGCTGACTTGGGGGAGACTTTCAGACCACGTCCAGCTATGTTTATGGAAGGTTGAGGTCTGATTTGGTGAGAGGAATATTGCAATTTCGTGGTAGGTAAGTTGCCTAACCCGAAATGATGCAAATCTGGAAAGTTGAAAAACTGTTTTGGCAAGTGTGGTGGTTTGGAAGGAAAGTCTTGGGGCTGCTTTGGGGGCACGACCAGAGCTCGACCAGGGGTGTTTTAGGGTGATTTAGGTCTGGTAATATGATGGAAATAAGGCAAGTAGGGTTAGGGTTTGATGGCTGGTTGGTGGGGAAAGCTGATGGGCGAAATTGGGCAACACACCTTGCTAGACTTGGTGTTGTTGCCTTGGCTTTGAGTGGGCTGTTTGGGGTTGAAGGATTTCGTATTTGGGGCAAAGGAAACTTCAAGAAAATAGAATGAACACCCAAGAAAAAAGGATGAACACTCAATGGAAGGAAGAACACGAAAACTCCTCCCAAACTCCAAGGGATTCGGCCAAACAACTCACCAACACTTCTCTTTCTCTTTTCTTTTGTTTTCAAGACACTTTCTCACTCACTCTCTAGGGGATTTCGAAATTCACAAATGTTGTGGATTAAGAAACCCTCTTGAACACTCACACACTCTTTCTCAAATCCACAAGTGGTGTGGATTTGGCCTCACAAAAACACAAACACACAAACTCAAGAACACACACTCACAATCACAAGAACACCAAGAACAACTTCAAGAACAATAAGAATACTCCAAAACCAAAACACCAAATGAATAAACCTCAAAATAATTTTATAAATCAGATGAAAAACAAGATAGATGTGGATTCTCCTATTCACGAATTGTAAGGAGAAATCCTCTTCAAGGGGATTCACGAATTGCACCCCAAGAAGCCCAAGTGCATGAATGCACCGAATGGAATCCTAACCACTATGGAGTGGCCGGCCTAACTCCTCTTGGAGCAATGTTCTAGGGTTCTCAAATGTTCAATGATCAAAGATGTCTAAAATGAAAGCCTAAGGGTCCTATTTATAGAGCAAACAAGTTGGAAACCCCCAATGGGTCCCTAATTAAAATAAGCAAATGACTAACACGTCCTAATGCAATTTAATTAATTAAATAAAATAAATAAACTAAATAAAAGATGATAGGCGCCCATGTGGTGGTGTGGCCGTAGGTTGCATGTGCCCATGTCTTCTTCATAGGCCCTAAAGCTTTGGAGATAAAAGCTAAGGGTCTCCTCTCCTGAACCAACACTGCCCCTATGCCTTCACTACTGGCATCTGTATACACCTCAAAGGGCTTCTCAAAGTTTGGTAGGGCTAGCACCGGTGTTTGAGTCATTGCCCTCTTCAAGTTCTCAAATGCTACTCTGGCATCTGGGGTCCACTCAAAGTTATCTTTCTTTAGGAGGGTAGTAAGTGGCTTAGCGATGAGCCCATAATTCTTCACAAACCTTCTATAGTAGCCTGTGAGTCCCAAGAATCCTCTCAAAGCTGACACATCCTTGGGTAGTGGCCAATCAACCATGGCCTCTATTTTTCTCTCATCCACCTTTACTCCTTCCCCTGAAATAAAGTGACCCAAATACTCCAATTCCCTCTCCATGAACGTACACTTAGATGGTTTGATGAAAAAGTGATGTTCCTCTAGAATTTTCAACACAACCCTCAAGTGATCCTTATGTGCCTCTATGGATTTGGAGTAGACCAAAATGTCATCGAAAAATACCAACACATATTTTCTCAACAATGGTCTGAACACTGTGTTCATAGCCGCCTGAAATGTAGAGGGCGCATTACATAGCCCAAATGGCATCACTAAGTACTCATAATGCCCTGAATGCGTCCTGAAAGCTGTCTTATGAACATCTTCTTCCTTCATCCTGATCTGATGATATCCGGCTCTCAAGTCAAGTTTAGAAAAGATGCAAGCCCCATGTAACTCATCTAGCATCTCATCTACAGTGGGTATAGGAAATCTGTCTTTCACTGTGGCTTCATTCAAAGCCCGGTAATCTGTGCAAAATCTCCATGTACCATCTTTCTTTTTCACCAATAGGACAGGTGAAGAGAAAGGGCTAGTGCTCGGTCTAATCAACCCTCCACTGATCATCTCTTCAACTTGCCTCTCAATCTCTTCCTTCTGAAAGTGTGCATACCGGTATGGGGGGACATTGATTGGCTTGTTCTCATCCACTAGCACAATCCGGTGATCAAAGGGTCTAGTAGGTGGCAATGTAGTAGGCACCTCCAAGACTCCCTTGTGGTCCCTTAGAACCTCTTGGACCTCCTCAGGCAGCAATGAGATCTCTTCTTGATGACTTCCATCATCCTCCTTCTCTATGTCACAAACCAACCCATCCTTAGCCAACACAATGGCAAAGCAATCAGCTCCTCCTTTGCACAACTTTTCAAATGCTAATGCTTCACACGGCTTCACTACTTTAGGTGTCACGGCCCTCCATGTGTGTTTCTTGGTTCCAATCTTGAATTCCATGGTCATCTTCTCATAATCATTCATGACTCGACCAATGCTCTTGAGCCAAGCATTGCCCAAGACAAGGTCTAGACCAACCAAAGACAACACATGCAAGTCGGCTTTGATCCTCACTCCTTGCACATTCATCTTCACCTCTTGAACCATGGCTTCACACACTAGCTTGTCTCCATTAGCCACTTTCACCTCAAATGAATCAATAGGGCTCGGCTTTAGCCCAATCTTGTGCACAATGTTGGTGTTGATGAAATTGTGAGTGGATCCACTATCCACCAACATCGACACCTCATGTTTCCCCACCCATGCCATTAACTTCATAGATGTAGGTGTTTGCACACCGGTTATGGCATTGATGGAGATCTCGGCCTCTTGGTCTTCCTCACTGTGTTCGGCCTCTACCTCCTCTTCCTCTTGGCTTGAAGCTTCTTCAAGGTCATCATCTTCAAGCATCACAAACATCTTGGCCGACCCACACTTGTGCTCCCTAGACCATTTGTCTCCACATTTGAAGCACAACCCCTTCTTGATTCTTTCTTGCACTTCCTCTCTAGATAGCTTCTTCACTTCATTAGGTTTAGGCTTGGAAGTGCCCTCATCCATTCCCTTACCCTTCCAAGGAATTTTGGTTTGCAAAATAGTGTTGGTTTTGCTCCCCATTTCCCTAGTTGGGCGCTTCTCCAAAGAGTAGCTCTCCTCAAGTATCTCGGCCACTCTCATGGCCTCTTGGATGCGTGTGGGTTGCTTCAACTTCACTTCCTTGGCTAACCAAGGCTTGAGACCATCTACAAAGGTCTCAACAAGAGCTTCCTCGGACCATCCTGTCACCATGGTTTGCAATTGCCGAAACTCATCAATATAATTCTTCACTTTTCCTTCTTGTTTCAATTTTGCCAATTGTCCATGATGGTTAATAGTTGGCGAAGGGCCAAATTGAAGGAGGAATTCCTTCTCAAAGGCCGTCCAACCAAGTCTCCTTCTATCTTTGTCATATTGGTCCCGAAGCCATCTCCACCATTTGCTAGCCTTGCCTTCCAAGTAGTAGCAAGCGGTAGATACTCGTTCTCCTCTAGGCACGTCATATGTGTGGAAGTAGTGGTCAACTTTGTCCAACCACTCATAGGGGTCACCTCCACTATATCTTGGAAACTCAACTTTAGGCCTTCGGGGTCCCCGGTCATGAGCCCGGTTTCCCCCTCTCTCACTAACACGATCATCATTGTGTCTTCTTTCATTGTGGCCTCGCCTTTCATGTTGATGGTGCTCTAGGGATGCTCGGTCATCTTGCTCATGGAATCCTTGATTCCCCACATTTTCGGGTTCACGGGGTGGCTCATATCTTGGTGGCTCCATCCTCACACCTTGAGGGGGTCTCAAGTTGTTTGGACTTCTAGAGCGGTTGCCACCATTCCTTAGCCATCTTTCCACCACAGTGGAGCCGGTCTCCACACGACCTCCTCTTCGATACACACGCCTTGGTGGATCAAGCATGCTCTCATACACGCTAGGATCGGTGTCCTCCACATAATACTCCTCTCTAGGAGAATTCGGCCTTGGTGGTGGTGGTGGTGGTTGTTGTGGTTGAGCAATAGGTTGCTCGGCCATCCTCTTCTCAAGCCTCTCAAGACTTGCACTTGTAGTATTCCTCGTGGTCTCAAGATTTCTTCTATTCTCCTCGGTTTGACGAATGGCATCATTGATAGCCATTGTCAACTTGGCCACGTTGGTGTTGATCTCATCAAGAACATGACCAACCCTCTCGGAATGAACTTCCAAGGCATCAAGACGTTCCCGGTTGGAACCGTCATGACCCTCAGCACTTGGTCCTGCTCGGCTCATCTTGCACACTGAGCTTGGACACTGTATATCAACTCTTGCACAAATTTGGACTTGGTATATCACGGTTTGGTGAAGCTTTGGGTGGCAACAATGGGCTTAAGGTTCGGTTTCAAGTCCAACCTTGAGTTGTCCACCTTCTAGGATGGACAACCCCTCTTGCACACACAAGAGTCCAACCTCGGGTCCTCCACAACAATGGTGGCCGACCCCTACAAACCTATCTACTCCGAACTCCCCAAACCTCCAAACTTCTTCACAAAGAATCAACAAGTTCCAACAAATATTTGTGCAAGAATGTAAACAACGTCGAGGACCTCCGTGGTCCTCCCAACAAATTCACAAAGGTTTTAAGTTAACGCGTTGTTTACCTCGTGGAGAAGTGAAAACTTCTCAAGAAAACACCAAGCAAGAATCTCTTTGAAGATACTCTCAAATGAGATGGAAAGCCTCTTGATGTAGGCTCTCAATGAAAGCACCAATTTGGGTTGATGGGGTCCTCGGTCAAGACACCATACACCCAAGGTTCCTCCTTGCTTCGGGTTGCTCCTCAATGACCGAGAAGGACTCCTAGCTTGGTGTTAATCTAGTGGATGATGGTAGGGTTGAAGTGGGGTTAAGGTATATGGAGCAAAGGATGAGTGTTTAGGTGAAGAATTGGCTTGGTTGTGGGTGAAATGGGGTCACGGCAATGGGGGCTAGAGGGATGCACGAAAATGATTTGTTTAGGGGGCTTGGATGGCTGATTAGGGGACTAGGTTAAGTGAGGATTTCGGCCATGTAGTGGTTTAGGAAAGTGATTTAGGGTTTGGGAATTAATGGAAGATCTTTGGAGGTCAAAGCTGGAAAATCTGGTGGGGATATTGTATGGCCGGTTTTGGTGAGTGGGGGAGATTTGATTTGGTTGACTTGGGGATTTGAGAAAGAGTGTGTGAGTGTTCAAGAGAACTACTTACAGTGGGTAAAAACATGAATCCTTGAGCAAACGCCGATCCACAGTGTTCACAGCGAGTCACTTTGTACGTTGGGCTAGAATGTTCGGTTTGGCACTAAAATTTAGGAAAATACTCAATGAAGGGTGGAGAATCTCATGAAGGTGATGGTGTGGCGGTGCAACCATAGGAAGGTGGCGGATCGGACTCAAAATGGGTGGAAACTCATTTTCAGGTTTGGGGTTGTACAGGGAAGATGGGGCCATGGATGGGAAAACTGAGCTAGGGGGTGGTCGGCTGAGGTGGGGGAACATTTTGGTGGTAGAGGTGATGCCAGAAGGTGGCGGACGGTGGCGGCACAAGGTCAAACCCGTGGGTTTCACATTTCGGTGGAAGGAAGAGAAGGAGACGAGGGCTCGCCGGCAGTGGGCTATGCTCGGTGGTGAAGGGGGAGGGTGCCATGAGGTTGCCGGAATCACGGGTGGTCGGAGGTGGTGGCGGCGTGGCCTGAAAATGCAAGAGACCCATTTCGGGCCTAGCTTGCTCAGAGGAGATGGGGAAGGTTTGGGGAGCTGCTAACGGCAAGGTAAGGTCGTCAGAGTGAGGGGAGACTAATGGTGGAGGTGGTGACGTCAATGGGTGGCTCACGGCGAAGCTACAACGGTTGGAAGCTTGGAAAACCCATTTTCAGGTTCTAGCTTGCCGGCGATAGGTGGGGTTGCTGTGGTTGACACCATCGCATGGGTGAACTCGTCGGAGCGAGGGGGTGCAGGTGGCATGGGTGGTGAGGGCCAGTGGCCGGCGGTGGAGGTTTGGCAAAGCTGAAGGCCAAACGGGCCAAAACAGGGGGGGTGGTCGCGCGGCTCCTAGGAAGAAAGCAGAGAAGAAAGGAAAATAAAAAAAAAAAAGAAAAGAGAAAGAAAAAGAAAAAGAAATAAAGGGAATAAGAAATAAAAACCTACTAGAAATAAAGTACAATAAATTAAATAAAAACCAACTGAAAATGCTATAATTCAATATCAATAAAATAAAATATTTAAAACTCCACAATAAACTAATTTAATTTAAATAATAATTTAAATATAAAATACTAATTTATATAAAAAAAGCACATCAAATAAACTTACATAATAAAATGAAGGAAATTAAATTCCAATCATTAAAATAATTACCTTCATTAAAATTAATAAGAAAAGTAACGTAACTCAATATTAACTAATTAATAGCTCAAACAATTACTAAACAAATAAAACACAACCGATAATATTATATAATAAATTAAAATAATCAATAATAAGAATAAAAACAATATGTAAAAATACATGTAAATCTGGGATATCACATGTGGGTCTTTTGATATTTGTGGGGCTTGTGAAAATTCAAGCTAAGGTGGATATTTGTTGGAGATGTGGCTTGAATTGAGTTCAATTAAACACATCAGACAGTTCTCGCTCAACATCTCGCTTAAGCGAGATATCAGACAAAGACTTCGCTCGACCCTCGCTCGACATCCAGCTCGAGCAAGATCACGGAAGATCTAGATAGAGATTTTGCTCGACCCTCGCTCGACGTTCTACTCGAGTGAGAGTCGAGCGAGAGTCAATCCTAGGATTGCATCGCTTCCAGTTACTAGGGTTAGCGCCGTCTGGAATAGTGTCTCGCTCGAGCGAGAATGTCTCGCTCGAGCGAGAATGTCTCGCTCGAGCGAGCTATTGCCTATAAAAAATCGTGTTCATTTGATGAAGTAAGCTGTGAGGAGCTCAGGATTTCGCTTGAGCGAGAAGACGAACACAGCGAACGTAAAGTTCTAGAAGTGTGTTTTCTTGTTTGATTTTGTGAGTTGAGAGCTATTTGTAAGGGTGTGAGTGTTGTGAGAGAGAGTTTTGCAACTTGTAAGTGAGATTGAGTGTTTCTAGTATAAGAATCACATGATTCAATTTCTGTACTCCATCTCTGTTTTATAGTGGAATTCATTGAGACTGGCCCAAAAGTGGACATAAGTTTGTGTTAAACCGAACCACTTCAAATCTTGGTGTCCATCGCTGTTCTGTGTGTCTTTGTTTCATTTATCTTTGTTGCATCCGCTGTGAAGCTTTATATTTGCTATTTGTCCAAAGGCCCGATTCCCAACATCCTAAGTGTTCACCCTCTTTGGCATGTAATTTCAATTGTCAGCCTGCCTGTATTTTTAAAATAATTATTTTGACAGTTCGCAAATGTGAAATGAATTTCAATCCAAAATAAAACGCTCTTGTTTCCTGAGTAAACAAATTGTAAATAAGGATATTGTGAAGATTTTTTATTTGTAAATAAATATATTTTAGTCAAGTTTATTGTAAAATAGGAATCTTTCAATCTTCCTTATGTTTGAAGTGTAAATGAATTCAATTTTATAAACTGTACTAGCGCTGCGTATAGTTTTACAAGTGTCAATTACTTTAGCAGGTGTTTATAACTTTATCGCATGAACATGTGCTTCAGGGGGTGGAAATGTATTTTTATTACAAATAATATGATAAGTTAAATAGATAAATTTTTATGTAAGATTTTTCATATATTTTTTTAGAAAAAAAAAGAAAAAGAAAATAATATTGAATTTTAGGCGGATAATTACCTATCATATAATATATATTATATATATTCATAGATGTATCTATACTAGAGAGAGAAATATACAAATCACGTTTTCATAATTTAGTGAAATAGTTATAAATAATATATTAAAAGTAAAAAAATAAATTTTAATCAATAATGTAATGCACAGAAGAAAAAAAATATAGGTTCTAACAAATACTTGACGGATAATAAAATGAAAATATCTTCATTCACTTTATCATATTAAGCAATTTTCAAACAGAAATAATATTATAAAACTATATGCTAACAATATTTTAACTTTATAATATTTTTGAGCAATTTTTTCTCTCCCATTATAACCCAAAAAAATAATACAGTTCCAGTAGCCATTAAAGTGACATACAGTAACAATTTAACACTTTTAAGGGTAAATTTCAAAATATTTGTATTTTTTATATACAACAAAGGAAACTACGTGCCTAAGGGACTTGAAAAGGAAGTGAACTAATCTTCCGAGATTTCTAAGATTATTTCCAAAGGAATGTTTGTTTAAGTTTTATGCAATGGCGAGAACTTGTTGGAGTACAAAAGAAGAGTTCTGGTCTCTTATGATCTAATAAGTGAGAAATTTAAACCCTATGCATCAGGCTTTACCTAAGTGGTTTCAAGCATTTATTCATATAGGAAGCCTTGACTGGATTTGATTGGTGCCAGAAGTGCCAAAATGGTTGAAGTGGGTGATGGTTTTTTCTCTCTCAGTTTGTTTTCTAACTGAAATCAAGCATTAGCTATCTTCTATATATTGACTCCCTCTTTTTTTTATCAGGTTTTGCATTTCGTATGTAACTGTGAACATATGAATGTGACATATGAAATCTGTAATTGTAAAATTGAAGTCATAAATGTGAAGTCATAGTGAAGATCCATCACATTACTTGCAATTTTTCGTATACTTTTCTTTTTTTAAACATTGAATGTCAAATCGCCCTATCCAAAGCTAGTCCTTCCTAATCTACCCCTAACCTAAAGAAAAAGCTATAGACAAGAAGCATTGCTCTCACAGAAACACACATTTACAAACCAAATCACCACAAATGCTCAAACATTGAAACAAAGACTAAGAAATTCAATGACATCAACACACAACCAAGAAACTAAGAATGTGAGATGGTTATCGAGCATGGGGTTCGAGATTTAGGTAAACTGAAATTCCTCTTTCAGAAATTCATTACTGCAATTTAACTCAAGGGTATAGCATAACAATGTAAAAAATAACTTGAATAAAAGAAAATTAAAAAAATTATGAAGATATACACACAATTTCCCCAACATGAAACACCCTTATTTAAAACATATTTGGATAAGTAAATAATAATTATATAATATGAAACACACTTTTTTATATCACCCTTATTTAAAACATATTTAGAAAATCAGCAACTCAGGTTTTGTGTTCATACGGTCAGAGATGCTCGATAAAAGGCCTCAACGATTTCCTTTTCATTAGCAGAATTCGATGCACAACTAATGTGCCTCTTACAAACTTTTTAAAGCCATCAACACGTATGGAATATCTAATCTTAGAACGACCTGATATCCTGGTCCAAAATTAACTACTCCACACTCATTGATGCAAATTTTGGCACCAGGATGCACTAATTATTTGAGATATGCTGGTAGCCTCAATGTATGCCAGACTTTAGAGTGAAGTGAATGAAAAAAATTGCACTTTTAGCAGTGGCTATAGAAATTATTAATCAAATTCTGCACCTGTATAGGCTACTACAGTGCAAATAATATCACCATAAATGATAAACAGTAAGTGAATTAGTTTTATAGAATGTAGAGAATTTTTTTTGAAAATAGTGTGTATTGAAGTAATTCTTGTACGAAACTCATACGCATGATTTAGATCTAATCATGTTTAAGATTATGCCTCTCGTGATGGAGAGCATGCCATAAAATATTAAGCCTCTATTAGTTTCATTAATTAATAATTACCTATAAAAAAACAATAATAATAATTACTTCACTTTTTTATGTGATTTAGGATCAATAAACAAATATATCTCTGCTTCTATCATGGTGTTTACAGCCTCAAGAGAAAATATAAGTGGTTGAGGTATAAAAGGTTCATGGTTCAAATCTGGGACATTAACAAAAGAATTTCTATCAGACATAATATCGTTCTGAATGAACAACAATTGAACCTATGAAGAATGTGAGATTTTTTTTGCTGGAGTAAACCAATGGTAAAATTGGTTATATTTAAACAGCAATCCGAAACCTTTAAATCTCTTCAAGATCTCGTTTGTCAACAATGTCAAGCGGATTTGATTTTCCGCCAAATCAATATATGGATGGTTTCTAATGTCCTTTATGCCGTACATAAACAAATTCTCCCTAATAATACCAAATGAGGGGGAGAAAATTTTAGATGAGAATATTATCATGTTCTCTTTAATGCATTATTTAGATGAAAATTATGTTTGAATTTTTAATCATGTTATATATGCTGAAATCATGTTTGTTTATTACTTGAAAAATTGATGTATATTCTCAAGGGGAGTTTAAGTATTACTGCAGGTCTCAGAAATTTACTAAGTCTGTCAGCGCCTTATATGTGGGGTTCCCTCTACCTTGTCCGATGCATTTTAAACCCATAAGGTCCTGAAGTGCTAAAGCGGACAATATCGGATAGAGATATGGAGTCGCCTGTATATGCCACATCTTCAAATCACTTAGAGATTATTGCAATTAATAAAGCAAGTCGAGAGTGTATTTAGCTGAGATCAGTGATTCAACATATCCAAGAAAAGTGTGGTCTCTTCATAATCAATGATAGCCCAACAATTTTATATGAAGATAATATTGCTTATATCAGAGGAGGATATATCAAAGATACGATCAAGTGATAATCTGACAGATTTATTCACAAAGGTATTATCAACTGCGACATTCAAGAAGATTGTACAGAACATTAGAATGTGAAGACTCAAAGATCTAGTGTCATTGTAATAGCCCAAATTTTCTAAGGTAAATTATTTTATGGATATTATTTTAAGGAGATTTATATGATGCATATATTTATTAGGAAGTTAGAGTGGGAGATTTAGTTGAGGAATGTGAGATTACACTTAGTATTGGGAATTATGTATTTTCGGATTAATCTGTCGAGTTTTAGAAAAACGGGCATAAGTTATTCATATGAGGTCCAAATGAGATGATTCTAATTGGTATAGAACCCTAAGATATAGATCTAAAACTTTTATGTTTGAAGTTTCCTGATATTCGGAAGGAATCAATAACTTATTTGGGAATCAAGTAGGCAGCTTTGGAATGGGCTTAAATGGAACCCGAGTTGGATAACTGAACTAGATTGGGGCATGTAACTAATTAGGCAACTGGTTTTAAGATTTTCTGGGATTATGACATGTGTAGGGATAGTTAGAAATGGATGGAAAGTTGATTTGGAAGTCAATGGAATAGTTAGTGTGATGGGAACTCAAGGGGAGTCAAAATCTGGCTGATAGGTGACTAAGTGGATCAAATTTGGCTCTACCTTAACTAAACTAAGTAATGGCCTTCTAGAACTTGTTAAGGAGAGACCTAAGGGAGTTGGGAAGGAACCAAATGGGTAGGAAAAGCTGGAAGGGGGCGTGTGACACAAGGGGAGAGCTGGAGATGAGAGATGCATGCATGGTTAGGTGAAATGCCACCTCACCTCTTATCCCTTTAGCTTACTCCTCAGCCATGGATCAAAATGGGCAGCCAAACCATCTCAAATGTGAGCCCTTGGATGACTAATTTAGCTGCAAAGCCTAGGATTTGAAAGGCTTAATCCTCATCATTAGATTTACTTAGATGGACACCTCATCACATGCAAATCTGGAAACTAGTGCACCTTAGGTGCATTTCCTTTTCTCTCCCTCATGTTGGTCGACCACCACCCTATAAATAGAGCCTTGAGAGCTTTATAAGCTCCTTTAGAAGGAGAGAACACTTGCCCTTTTGAAGCCATACCAGAAAACCCTCCCCAAGCCCTCAAAGTGATCACTTGTGAGCTAAGTGAGTGTGTGTGGGAGAAAACTTGCAAGAAGTTGGTTGGATCAATTCTCTTGAGCTAGGAAGAAATTGTAAGTCCATATTCTAGCTTAATTTGAGCATGGAAATGGTTTATTGGCATGATTGAGCTATGTTTACTAGTAGTGAACATTTAAGAACATGATTAAGTGGAAATGGACACATGAGTAGGGTTGATTATAATTTGTCTTGTTAATGTGTTTAATAAAATTGTAGAAACTTAGATTTAAGCTTTTGAGAAGATAAATAGGGTGTATGGAAAAGATTGACATGTTTTGAGTAGAAAAACCCTTAGAGCCGTGAGTTCGCTCGACCCTCGCTCGACATGTAAGTCGAGCGAAGGCAAAATATGAACCCTCGCTAGAGTTTCGCTCGACACCCTGATCGAGCGAGTTCCAACCCGAGACTTCGCTCGATACTCGCTCGACAAGCCGCTCGAGCGAGATGCCCTGTTTTGCTTAGACTTAGGGTTTTCTTAGAATAGAAATGGGGGTTTCAAATGGGAAGGGTTATAAGTGAAATAACTCATGTGTTTAAGAAAGAAAATAATATTTATAAGATTAAGTTAGTCACGTCGTGACGGGGACGGCGAGACGTAACGCCCGGATGACTGACGTGCCGACAGGGACGGCGATACGTAACGCCTGTCGCGATATAAGAATATGTGATCTCCACGGGGACGGCGAGACGTAACGCCCGTGTGATTGATCCTCACGGGGACGGCGAGACGTAACCCCCGTGAAATTGATCTGAATAGCGGGGACGGCGAGACGTAACGCCCGCAGTATTATGTCTATATGTTTTGTGTCATAACGGGGACGACGAGACGTAACGCCCGGATGATTGACACCAGACTCATCATAACGGGGACGGCGAGACGTAACGCCCGGATGATTGATGAGTGTATGTGATGGGGACGGCGATACGTAACGCCCATCAGTGATAAGAAAGAATAAAAAAATCTTAAGGGAAAACGGTGTAATTTAATATAAGATCATGGGTGAGTTAAGAAAAGTGTCAGTTAGACAGTGGTCTTGTGAGGGGTATATTAGGGTATTTTCCCGTGTCATTTGTGGTAATAACTTTATGGTTGTTTTCCCTGTTTCCTTTAAGCTGTTTATGTACTTACTGAGATTTCATTCGAAATCTCACTCCTTTGTGGCTACATATATTTTATGCATATCGCTTTATACAGGATTCGATGACCAGCAGGGGGACAACCCCGATGAGGTAGGAGACTTCGGGGAGTCCTGAGGGACTTTTCGACTATAGTCCTTATATGGACGTTTCTTTTGTTTCCTTCGGACCTCCTATCAGACCTACCGGAGCTTGGAGTCTTGACGCATCCACTTTTGCTGAAGAGAGGCGACGTACCGGATGCTGTATAACCTTAGGAGTAGATGGCTCATTGTCCATGTGTGGGGTTTGTGTGACTCCACAGGGACAACAGCTCCAGCTAGACTTTAGTATTAGTGTGGATAGGTTTCGCTATGGGAGAGAATACCTCGAGGTTAAGAGGGAGAAAGAGTGAGGTGAAGGAAAGTTCTTTTGGATGAATGTAAAATATTTTACTACAGTTTGGATCTTGTATATGTATAAAGTACAATGTTAAGTTTTAATGAATGTTGTATATATATTTCCGTGTGATCTTTAGAAAGTTTTATACCTAAGACCTGACCGCTGCGAATTAAGCGAATTATGCTTTTTAGTCTTGTTAAGTACGAGGGTGAGTAGCCAAGTGTTGCTCATCCAGACACCTTAATTTACGTTAAATCCCAGACGTAAGTTGGGAGCGTCACAGATTAGTATCAGAGCAATTACGTCTCTGGGTAAAACCTACGTGTCCTAGGAAAAATGGATCACATGGTACTAATATAGGCTTGAATCTTTATCAGATTGGAGTTTGGAGTAAAATGAGTGAATGTTTGGATTTTTGGAATTGGAAGTTTCTAAAGAAAGTAGGGCTTATGGTGAAGTTGGGTGTATTTAAGGAAAAACAGTATGCCAAGAGGTCGTCCTCCCTTGAAACGAGTAGACGTAGTAAACCAGAATCCTTCTCTGGTTACCCCTCCACGTACTGAAGAACAAACGGCACCAAGCTCACCGTTGAGAGAAGGACAGACACCATCGAACCCACCGTTGGGGGAAGGGCAGACGGCACCGAACCCATTATCGGGAGAAGAACAGAGGACACGGAATCCACCCTTGGAAGGGGGATCAGTAGCGCAAAACCCCCCATTAGAAGGAGGCCAGGCAATAGCTGAAGCTATTCGGCAAATGACGGAAGTGGTGAGAAACCAAATAGAACAGAGCCGTTATCATCAGCAGAATGAAAATAGAAGAGAAACTCAAGGGTGTCCGTATGAAAAGTTTCTAGCGTATCGATACCCACCCTTTATGGGAACGGAAGGAGCATTAAAGGCAGATAAATGGATTGTAGACTTGGAACGCACCTTCGAAGTTAGTAGTTGCACCGAAGTTCAGAAAGTGCAGTATGCAGGACATCTGTTACAAGGAGAAGCAGGACTGTGGTGGGACACAAAGCGAAAGCTGCTAAAGTTAGAATTGGGAGAAAATGTAGTGCCTACATGGGAAAGGTTCAAGAAAGAGTTCGACGATCGATTCTTTCCGGAATCTACGAAGCGGCAGAAAGCTTTGGAATTTACTATGTTAATACAAGGCAGTATGTCGGTGGAACAGTACTCAGCACGATTTATGGAATTGGCGAGATTTGCTCCGCATCTGGTAGCTACTGAAAAGATGAGAGCCCAGAAGTTTCAAGAAGGACTGCAGCCACGAATTCGTATGCAGGTGGCATGTTTGCAAATTGAGAATTTTCAAGAACTAGTAAATGTAGCAGCCATAGCGGAAGCTGAACAGAGGAGTGTTATGGTGCAAACTCAAACATATGGAAAAAGAAGATTTCAATTTTCTGGAGGAAAAGATGCTAGGAGGAAACCAAATTTTAGATCCACGGATAGAGGAAAAGGAGTAGCAATTAATCCAAATATGCCGATTTCATTTCCGCAATGTGCAAAATGTGGACGTCGACATCAGGGAGATTGTCGAGTGGATATTAGAGTTTGTTATAGATGCGGTCGGCCAGGACATCTGATCAAAGACTGCCCTCAGAATACCTCCCAAGGATTAGCTCTACCCGGAGGAAAAGCCAAAGCTTCTACGAAAGCTAAAGTTTATGCTATCACGCCTGGAGAAGTAGATATGGAGGCAGACGAGACAATAGATGCTAATGTCATTACTGGTAAACTTCTAAGTCTCCTCTTTTAGTTAATGAATGGATTCTTTGGGAGTGGTAATAATAATAATAGTAGAATAAAATTTTCTTTAGGTAAGCTTAAGCTGAAGCAATGCATGGTCTATACCTTGTTTGATTCGGAAGCAACCAGGTCCTTTATTTCCTATGATTGTGTCCAAAGGTGTGATTTAGAAACTGAATTGTTGACCCAAAAAGTTATAGTAGTCATGCCCGATGGAAAGGTAGCAGGATGCCATCGGATGGTGAAAAGTTGCCCCGTGGAGATTGGAGGTTCACAGCTAGTCGCTGATCTGATACTATTCCATTTGATGGAGTTTGATTTAATTTTGGGTATGGATTGGTTGGCCAAGTATTATGCTAAACTGGACTGTCGCAGAAAGGAAATAGTTTTTGACTTACCCAAGGAAGGGAAATTTTGTTACAAGGGGGAAATGTTGAAGGCAGTTTCCTCCATAGTAACCGCTAAGCGAATAATGAAAAGTATTAACAAAGAAACTAAGGGCTACTGGGTAATCATGTTAAACTCCTCAGAAGTTGTTAAAGGTATTCGAGGAATTCCTGTAGTGGAAGACTTTCCTCAAGTCTTTTCTGATGATCTACCAGGACTACCTCCTGATCGAGAAGCAAAATTTGTTATTGAATTGGAACCGGCCACAACTCCAGTTCATAAGGCTCCGTATAGAATGGCACCAGTGGAATTAGAAGAATTGAAAGCGCAGATTGAGGAACTTTTGAGAAAAGAATTTATTAGGCCTAGTTCATCCCCATGGGGAGCACCAGTATTGTTTGTGAAGAAGAAAGATGGGACAATGCGGATGTGCATAGACTACCGGGAATTGAATAAAGTTACCATTAAGAATAAATATCCGTTGCCACGGATAGATGACCTGTTGGATCAATTAAGAGGAGCAACTGTGTTTTCAAAAATAGACCTTCGGTCTGGCTATCATCAATTGAAAATCAGGGAGCAAGATGTACCTAAGACGGCTTTCAGAACCCGATATGGGCACTTTGAATTTTTGGTTATGCCATTCGGAGTGACAAATGCACCAGCAGTATTCATGGATTTGATGAATCGGATATTTAGACCATATTTGGACAAGTTTGTGGTGGTTTTTATTGATGATATTTTGATCTACTCTCAGACTGACGAAGATCATAAAGAGCATTTGAAAGAAGTAATGGAAATTTTGTAGAAACATCAACTGTATGCCAAACTTAGTAAGTGTGAATTTTGGCTACAAGAAGTTAAATTTTTGGGCCATGTTATTTCAAGTGAAGGAGTCTCCGTGGATCCAGCAAAGGTAGAAGCAGTGATGGAGTGGCAGCAACCAACCAATGCACATGAAATACGAAGCTTCTTGGGATTAGCTGGATACTATAGAAGATTTGTGGAAGGATTTTCCAAACTGTCTGCACCTCTGACAGCATTGACTAGAAAGAATGCTAAGTACGTTTGGAGTGAACAATGCGAAAAGAGTTTTCAAGAGCTAAAGAAAAGATTGACTACAACACCAATTTTAGCTTTGCCAGAACCTCATAAACCTTATGTGATATATAGTGATGCCTCAAAAATGGGATTGGGGTGTGTGTTAATGCAAGAAGGAAGAGTAGTTGCGTATGCATCCCGACAACTTAAGGACCATGAACAGAATTATCCCACGCATGATTTAGAGTTAGCAGCTGTAGTGTTTGCTCTAAAGATTTGGCGGCATTACTTATATGGAGAAAGGTGTGAAATATTTACGGACCATAAGAGTCTCAAGTATCTTTTTAGCCAGAAAACCTTGAATATGAGACAGAGAAGGTGGATAGAGACTATAAGTGATTTTCAATGCGAAATCAAATACCACCCTGGAAAGGCTAATGTGGTAGCCGATGCCTTGAGTAGGAAAGTTCAAACAGAAGAATTTTCAGTACTGGCAGTGATGCGGGAAATTCTGGTGAACAGATTATCACAGGACCTCAAGTTAATGGAGATTCAAGAAATTTTTCCTTTAACGGACAAAGAAATTAAGGAAAAACAACAAAAGGATGCTAAGCTGGAAAAGATAAAACAGCAAATACTGGAAGGAAAAGGGTCTCCACACTTTATGATTTCAGGCGATGGAATGTTATACTTTGGAAGAAGGAAAATCATTCCGGATGCCCCAGAATTTAAAGAAAGGTTAATGAAAGAAGCTCATAGTACACCATATACTGCTCATCCTGGAAGTACTAAGATGTATCAAGATTTAAAAGAAAAGTTTTGGTGGGAAGGAATGAAGAAGGATATTGCTACCTTTGTAGCCAAGTGTCCAGTGTGTCAGTTAGTAAAAGCTGAACATCAAAGACCAGCCGGTAAGTTGCAACCTTTACCAATCCCCGAATGGAAATGGGAGGATCTATCTATGGATTTTGTGGTAGGATTTCCAAGAACATCTACGGGGAAAAATTCGATTTGGGTGATAGTGGATCGATTGACGAGGAATGCTCACTTTTTACCTATTTCCAACACGGATTCTATGGAAAAGTTAGCAAAAGTTTATGTGAAGGAAATAGTTCGTTTACATGGAATACCCAAGACTATAGTATCGGACAGAGACCCTAGATTTACATCTCGATTTTGGCAAAGTTTACAGAAGATGATGGGTACCAATTTAAATTTCAGCAGCGCATATCATCCTCAAACGGACGGGCAAACAGAAAGAACTATTCAGACTTTGGAGGATATGTTGCGAGCCTGTGTGTTAGATTTTGACAAAGATTGGGAAAGTCTGCTACCATTAATTGAATTTGCATATAATAACAGTTTTCAAGCTACTATACAGATGGCGCCATATGAAGCACTTTATGGGAGGAAATGTAGGTCTCCTATTTATTGGGATGAAGTGGGTGAAAGTAGTGTTTTGGGACCTGAGTATTTACAAGAAGTTAAAGAGCAGATCACAAAGATTAGAAATCAGATAAAGACAGCACAAAGTAGACAAAAGAGTTATGCAGATAATCGTAGAAGGGCTTTAGATTTTATGGTGGGAGATTGGGTATATTTGAAGATTTCGCCACTAAAGGGAGTCATGCGATTTGGTAAGAAAGGGAAGTTGAGCCCTCGTTATATTGGATCTTACGAAATTCTAGAAAAAGTAGGTCCAGTGGCTTACCGTTTAGCCCTACCTGATGATTTGCAAGGAGTTCATAACGTCTTCCATGTATCTTCTCTGAAAAAGTGTTTGAATGATCAACCAGTGGCAATAATGGATCCGCATCCTAGTAATTTACGTTCCAATTTAACTTATGAAGAATGGCCTGTACGAATTGAAGATCAGAAAGAACAGACCCTTCGGAATCGTACCATAGTGTTAGTAAAAGTACTTTGGAACAATCCTGTTTTTCAGGAAGCCACTTGGGAACGTGAGGATGTAATGAGAGTTAATTATCCCCACTTGTTTGAAACATAGTTGTAATAATATGCGTTATAAATTGAATCAACTATCTTGCATTTGTATGATATTTGTGTCTTCTTTTATATTTATATTCATTAATATTTAACCTTATACATGATTATGGCTCCAAAAAGAAACGCGCGTATGTCAGTCACCCCTGTAGATCAATTAAAGAAAAGATCTGAAAGAGTTAGAGAGAGATTTCGTAGGGAAAAACTGAAGCAATGGAAAGCTGAGAGATTGAGCTGGTTAAATAAAAGTGAAAAGCACAGGACCCATATTATGGACATAGATGAAAAAGGTAACCCTATAAGTAGAAGAGCTTTACCAGGTGAGGAAAGACAACCCGCTCGAAAATGGTTAAAAGTAGAGAAAAGATTTTTGAGAAGAGAGGACAAAGGAAAAGCTGTCATAATAGAGTCATCTGATGGATCTGAAGAGCGTAAACGTCAGTGTGAAGAGGGACCCATAATAGAAGAGACAGAGGAAGAGAGATTACGTATGTTGCAAGAGATAAGTGTGAATATGTACTATGATCCCGATGTAGACATGATATTTTATCACTCTCAGGATTCATTAATTAATGAGGAAAAAGTACCTACCTCTTCAGAAGAATCTACGGCTAGCAACCGAGGTATAGATTCCTTAAACCCTTAATTATATATATCTTAGCGATTTCGGGGACGAAATCCTTTTTAAGGGGGGGAGGATGTAATAGCCCAAATTTTCTAAGGTAAATTATTTTATGGATATTATTTTAAGGAGATTTATATGATGCATATATTTATTAGGAAGTTAGAGTGGGAGATTTAGTTGAGGAATGTGAGATTACACTTAGTATTGGGAATTATGTATTTTCGGATTAATCTGTCGAGTTTTAGAAAAACGGGCATAAGTTATTCATATAGGGTCCAAATGAGGTGATTCTAATTGGTATAGAACCCTAAGATATAGATCTAAAACTTTTATGTTTGAAGTTTCCTGAGATTCGGAAGGAATCAATAACTTATTTGGGAATCAAGTAGGCAGCTTTGGAATGGGCTTAAATGGAACCCGAGTTGGATAACTGAACTAGATTGGGGCATGTAACTAATTAGGCAACTGGTTTTAAGATTCTCTGGGATTAGGACATGTGTAGGGATAGTTAGAAATGGATGGAAAGTTGATTTGGAAGTCAATGGAATAGTTAGTGTGATGGGAACTCAAGGGGAGTCAAAATCTGGCTGATAGGTGACTAAGTGGATCAAATTTGGCTCTACCTTAACTAAACTAAGTAATGGCCTTCTAGAACTTGTTAAGGAGAGACCTAAGGGAGTTGGGAAGGAACCAAATGGGTAGGAAAATCTGGAAGGGGGCGTGTGACACAAGGGGAGAGCTGGAGATGAGAGATGCATGCATGGTTAGGTGAAATGCCACCTCACCTCTTATCCCTTTAGCTTACTCCTCAGCCATGGATCAAAATGGGCAGCCAAACCATCTCAAATGTGAGCCCTTGGATGACTAATTTAGCTGCAAAGCCTAGGATTTGAAAGGCTTAATCCTCATCATTAGATTTACTTAGATGGACACCTCATCACATGCAAATCTGGCAACTAGTGCACCTTAGGTGCATTTCCTTTTCTCTCCCTCATGTTGGTCGACCACCACCCTATAAATAGAGCCTTGAGAGCTTTCTAAGCTCCTTTAGAAGGAGAGAACACTTGCCCTTTTGAAGCCATACCAGAAAACCCTCCCCAAACCCTCAAAGTGATCACTTGTGAGCTAAGTGAGTGTGTGTGGGAGAAAACTTGCAAGAAGTTGGTTGGATCAATTCTCGAGCTAGGAAGAAATTGTAAGTCCATATTCTAGCTTAATTTGAGCATGGAAATGGTTTATTGGCATGATTGAGCTATGTTTACTAGTAGTGAACATTTAAGAACATGATTAAGTGGAAATGGACACATGAGTAGGGTTGATTATAATTTGTCTTGTTAATGTGTTTAATAAAATTGTAGAAACTTAGATTTAAGCTTTTGAGAAGATAAATAGGGTGTATGGAAAAGATTGGCATGTTTTGAGTAGAAAAACCCTTAGAGCCGTGAGTTCGCTCGACCCTCGCTCGACATGTGAGTCGAGCGAAGGCAAAATATGAACCCTCGCTAGAGTTTCGCTCGACACCCTGATCGAGCGAGTTCCAACCCGAGACTTCGCTCGATACTCGCTCGACAAGCCGCTCGAGCGAGATGCCCTGTTTTGCTTAGACTTAGGGTTTTCTTAGAATAGAAATGGGGGTTTCAAATGGGAAGGGTTATAAGTGAAATAACTCATGTGTTTAAGAAAGAAAATAATATTTATAAGATTAAGTTAGTCACGTCGTGACGGGGACGGCGAGACGTAACGCCCGGATGACTGACGTGCCGACAGGGACGGCGATACGTAACGCCTGTCGCGATATAAGAATATGTGATCTCCACGGGGACGACGAGACGTAACGCCCGTGTGATTGATCCTCACGGGGACGGCGAGACGTAACGCCCGTGAAATTGATCTGAATAGCGGGGACGGCGAGACGTAACGCCCGCAGTATTATGTGTATATGTTTTGTGTCATAATGGGGACGGTGAGACGTAACGCCCGGATGATTGACACCAGACTCATCATAATGGGGACGACGAGACGTAACGCCCGGATGATTGATGAGTGTATGTGATGGGGACGGCGATACGTAACGCCCATCAGTGATAAGAAAGAATAAAAAAATCTTAAGGGAAAATGGTGTAATTTAATATAAGATCATGGGTGAGTTAAGAAAAGTGTCAGTTAGACAGTGGTCTTGTGAGGGGTATATTAGGGTATTTTCCCGTGTCATTTGTGGTAATAACTTTATGGTTGTTTTCCCTGTTTCCTTTAAGCTGTTTATGTACTTACTGAGATTTCATTCGAAATCTCACTCCTTTGTGGCTCCATATATTTTGTGCATATCACTTTATACAGGATTCGATGACCAGCAGGGGGACAGCCCCGATGAGGCAGGAGACTTTGGGGAGTCCTGAGGGACTTTCCGACTATAGTCCTTATATGGACGTTTCTTTTGTTTCCTTCGGACCTCCTATCAGACCTACCGGAGCTTGGAGTCTTGACGCATCCACTTTTGCTGAAGAGAGGCGACGTACCGGATGCTGTATAACCTTAGGAGTAGATGGCTCATTGTCCATGTGTGGGGTTTGTGTGACTCCACAGGGACAACAGCTCTAGCGAGACTTTAGTATTAGTATGGATAGGTTTCGCTATGGGAGAGAATACCCCGAGGTTAAGAGGGAGAAAGAGTGAGGTGAAGGAAAGTTCTTTTGGATGAATGTAAAATATTTTACTACAGTTTGGATCTTGTATATGTATAAAGTACAATGTTAAGTTTTAATGAATGTTGTATATATATTTCCGTGTGATCTTTAGAAAGTTTTATACCTGAGACCTGACCGCTGCGAATTAAGCGAATTATGCTTTTTAGTCTTGTTAAGTACGAGGGTGAGTAGCCAAGTGTTGCTCATCCAGACACCTTAATTTACGTTAAATCCCAGACGTAAGTTGGGGGCGTCACAGTCATGCACTTTTTAGGGGGAATAAATATCTTGAAAACTTGTACTGATTGTACTCTTTCCTTCGCTAAAGTTTTGTCTCACTGGGTTTTCCTTTACAAGATTTTAATGAGGCAATTTTAAAGCACTTGTGGATACATAAGAAGACTTTACTCTTTTTCCTTCGCCATTGGTTTTTCTTCCCACTGGATTTTTCCATGGCAAGGTTTTAACGAGGCAGATTTTTTATGGGTGGTCATTCAAGGGGGAGTGTTATGAATTATTGGGGGCGGCTCCCGCCTTCCTTAATTATTTTTGTAAATGACCCCACCACCATTATTTTAAATCTTGCACAGTAACTTGTACAGTAATTTCAACGCCTATAAATATGAGTTTCATTCGTTCTGAAATTCATAAGAAAAATTTATAGAACGAAGAAAGTTTCAGTTCTTAAAAGTTTCTTTTATATTTCTATTGCAATAGTAGTAATTTCCTTTTTAGTTTTATAATACTATTTAACTTATTATATCATTACCAAAATAAATACATTTCAGCCCCCTACAAGTTGACGTGATAAAGTCATAAAATAGGTGGACAAACAATGTAATGATGACGTGGGAAAGAGATGGAGAGTGGGGGAATAGAATGAGAATAGTATCGAGATGGCTGGATCACTTTTTGCTACGATGAAGGTTGAGGGAAGCTTTCTAGTAATCGAGATGCTTATCCTGCTCTCTCAGGTAGCCAGGAGGTTGGTCCTTGATTGAGCCATAATATTGTAATTACTTTATATTTTAATTTGATGTCAATCATACTTTTCTTACTAATAATTGAGTGAATTGAGTTTCATATTTGCATTTAATGTACTAGAGGTAAAAATACATCTTCCTGTTACAGAAATATTTAAAATAGATGTTGTTTCTTATCTCTCCTTTTTTTTTTTTTTTTTTAAGACGCATCATGACTTCATTCAAAATGTATTCCCAGCTCATGCGGAAATTCATACAAAAATTTGTGGCATCTCAACTCATTGCACCGAAAGCAAGCCATGCCAAGCACCTCAACCTTGCAGGGTGGAAATTCATCTCTATTCCCTTGCACCGACCCAAGCGTTTAACTCATGCACTTCATGTCTAACGTGGCAAGCTGCATTTCAATCCAAGTAATTTCTGTCCCACTTCATGTCTAACCTGGCAATCTGTTCCTCTTACAATCATCATTAAAGAGAAGAAATTTAAACGCATAGAAAATAATTTCTTTGAAGAGTTCCTCTTCCAAATTGTCAGTCCATTCCTAGGATTTTAACAACTTCCAATAAAAATAGACCACGTCAGCAATCTTAAACTCCATATCACTAGACTCATCACATCATATGAAAAATCTAAAATACAAAAAGTAGATCCGTCTCATTTTGTAAATATGTTGAAGAAAAATGATAAATTTACTTAAAAAAAAATAATTTTTTACATGTCAATTATTGATATGTTAAAACTTATAAAATTTAAAATTTAAAATTTGAATTAAAAAAAAATAACTAATAAAATAAATCTTATAAATAAAATTATAAGTATATATAATACTATTCTTTTAAGCTGGCCGACGTCATGCCAGCCCTCATAACTTTTACAGCGAACAAAGCCCCGTTGATCCCAACTCCGACTGACTCTTGGTAGCCTCCCATGCACAGGTCGAAGTCTGAAATGGGTTTCGTACTATTTGAAGCCCGTTTGACCCACCACCGGCTGTTAACGGCTACACTGCCGATATTGCCGGACTCTCCTCACTCCAGCGACCAACTCTGTAAAATTTCATCTCCGGCAACGTCGTCTGTGTCGTCCACGCGCCTCACACATCACTACAAGAAAACTGCTTATTTGTGACCATTTAATTGCGACCAAATGACTATTTACAACCAAAGTTGGCTGCAAATAATTATTTGGTCGTAATTAAATGGCCACAAAAACCTATTTTTCTTGTAGTGCATCCTCCGGCAATAGTGTTTTTAATTTGTAAAATAAATTTTATTAAAATAAAATATGATTATTTTAAAAGACATAGAGAAAAAATAAAGATGCTAATGGATGGTGTATTGTAAATATAAATAGCTAAAATTAAAAAAAAAAATTGGATTTTTGATAATTAAATTTTAAAAGATTTTAAAATGTCCATTGGGATTGCTCTAATAGGTAAAGTAATGTACTATTCAAAGAGAGAAACTTCACTTTTTCTTTCAACCTAGTCAATAAAAAATAGGAGGATCAGGAATGCCCATAAAAAAAACCCTTGAATCAGAATATTGAATAAATCAAATTCATTCACATGGAGAATCAAAGAAAAGGGGAAGCTTTGGGCAGGGGTCTCCTACAAAGAGACTTTAATGGAAGTCCATCTGTTGCTGCCACGCAAGGACTTCAAAAAATTTTGCCTTAGGTCGCGATGTAGGAGATGATAGGCTTATGGCTGGTTTGCTTTTATAAATTGAATTTCTCTAAATTCATCTCAAATTTATTATTATAATTTTTTAAATTTTTATACAAAATATAATTTTTTAAAATTTTAATACATCTTTATTAAATTTCAATTTATTTATTTTTTAAAATTTTAAAATAATAATAATGTTAGAAAATAAATTAAATTCATCTCAACTCATTTAATAAAAATTTAAATGTTTCAAAATAAAACCTTCCAGTGGAAATTTAAACCCAGTAAAAGAAAGCCAAGCCATTATCACGCGCGTCTCTATATCTCTCGCCTCTAGCATTTTGTTCTTTCTTCCCCTCTCTAGCATCACATTTCTGCGGTTAGAAACGCTTTGGAACGGTCTGCTAGTTGGTGGTTTAAATGGGAGAGGGATCTGGGCGAAAAGGAGTCATCTAGATTTTTATTATTTTATTTTTTTTCACTTCCATGGATTTGTAATGGAGAATGCTGGGCTGCAACTCCAGCAATATATACTGACAATAATTTATATATATATATATATATATATATATATATTTTAAAATAAAGATTGCAGTTTCTGTGTGCTATAACTTTTGTGTGCTGCAATTCAATAACACACTCATAATAATATTTTTTTTATTCTTTTTAAAATAAGAGTTGTAGCCCCTATGTACTGCTGGGTTGCTGGACACAGGGCTACAGTCAATAATTTTTGATTTGTAACTGTGTCGTGAGGTCCCATTGTTAGTCCTACCAGTGAGATACGTGGCAAAAATTTATTTCGTGGGTGTTTTTAGCAACCTTAACAGTGTGACCGCGTAGAAGATTTTTTCTTCTTTGAATGGCACGATGATCTTCTGCCGACTATTCCTGCATTTCATTAAAACGCGTAGGATTTTATCAATAAAAAAAGAAAAAAAAAAATTAAAACGCGCATACGAAAGTTCAGAGCAGCTACATCAGTTTCTTTGACTCGATGGAATGAAGTTTTTGCACAATGATACGAAATGCTACCGGAACTCACTAATTCATCTTATACCATTTAATATTATCTGTGTAATCAAACAGACAATTCTTGTATGAAGTATTTTTTATTTATATTATTTTAAAAACTTTGCCCAAACTTTCGTTTTGTTGAGTTATATCATTGTAAAAATCTTTCTGTCTTCTTGATATTCATATATTGTATATATAATAATATAAATATATATCTTTTAAACTTGTTGTGGTCAGCAATCTTTGCCTCACGAGGTACGTTTCATCGATCCTGTGAGTTGTGAGCAAGGCTAATACAAAGAAAACAATTTTCATTGCTTCTGGAAGTGTGGTGTGGGTTTTGGTCGAGCTTTTCCTGTTGTTTTGATGGCTACAGCTCTTTCGAAACTGAGGAAGCACTTGTGTTCTTCAGGAAAGACAAGACCCTCATCCCTGCCCGGAGAACCATGTCGCCACTTTTCTCTAAATGAAATAAAAAAAAAGCAACCCACGACTTCAATGAAGAATTAATTCTCGGTATGGGTGGCTTTGGCACGGTATATAAGGGTTTGATTGACAAGGATAACTCCCGGCCTGTGGCGATAAAGCGCAGGAGGAAGGGTTCACGGTGGCCTGAAGAAGAGTTCGGGACGGAGACTCTATTGCTCTGTCAAATTCGCCATGTCAACATCATTCCATTTATCGGATACTGCGAAGATGGGGGCGAGATGATCTTCGTCTACGACTACATGGCCAACAAATCGCTCAGCCACCACCTCTACAACACCGACAAGGCCCCCCCTTCGGTGGAAATAGAAGCGCCAGATTTGCATCGGAGCGGCGCGTGGCTTGCACTGCCTACACACGAGGTTGAAGCACATAGTTATCCACAGTGACGTGAACCAGAGCAATATTCTCTTGGACGAGAAATGGGTAGCGAAGATTTCAGATTTCGAATGTCCAAACAAATTTTGAATAAGATTAAGTTGGGCAACGTCGTCGTGGACATGGAGGGAACGAGGGAACCTTTGAATTTTGGATTGTCCGAACAGATTTTGAGTAACACTATGTCCAGTCATAACGACTTAAGTGGTACCTCGACGTTGATAAGGGGTACTACGGGATATTGTAGCTTCGGATTGGTTTACGACCCAAGGAGTGACAGCAAAAGTCGATGTATATTCCTTCGGTGTGGTGCTCTTGGAAGTATTATGTGCCCGAAAACCAGTAATATATAACGAAGATGAGGAGGAGAAGTTTAATTTGTTCAGCTGGTGTAAGAAAAGAGGCAAAAAAAAAAGGAGAATTTAAGCCATGGATGTGCAGAGAAGCAATGCGCTACTCTTTGTGAAGGTATATTTCATATATTCGAAACAGTACAAAAAAAATGTTTATATACAGCTTGCTCTTTGTAGCCTCACGGTAAAGAGATTAACTATACAAATCTAGAATAAAAACAAAATAGCGAGACAGAAAGCAGAGAGATGCTTTGCTGTTAACGGTATGTAGGATCATGATGTAAAGGTGCTTCACGGCTTGTAGCATTGCTTGATGTCAAAGAAGGTTTTACACGACTTGTAGTAGAACATTTAGCATCCATATGACCTGCAGCTTTACTAGGAGTTTCCAATACATCCATACAACCTCTAGCTTCATTAGGAGACTAATACCCCCTGCAAGCTGGAGAATGGAGATTAACAATTTCCAGCCTGAGAAGATGAGAATGGAGAAGAGATGAAGGCAAAGCTTTGGTGAGAAGATCAGCTCGTTGATGAAGAGTGGACACATGATCTGTTCTTATAAAGCCTTCAAGGATTTTATCTCTAATGAGGTGACAATCGATCTCGACGTGTTTCGTTCGCTCGTGAAACACAGGATTGGCTGCAATGTGGAGTGTAGCTTGGTTATCACAACACAAAACAGCAGCTTGAGGGTGAAGCACTTGGAGGTCGGTGAGTAAGAATCGAAGCCAAGTGAGCTCACATGATGACCATAGCTCGGTACTCAGCTTCAGTCGAGACACAACACGTTATTTATTGGATTTTCAAGAAATCAAAGAGTCGCCTAAAAGAATACAATAGTGAGTAACAGATATACGAGTGTCAAGGCATGAAGCCCAATCAGAATCACAATAACCAATCAACTGGAATGGAGAAGTTGCCGAGAAGAATAGGCCTTGACCAGGTGCTGCTTTAACAAATTTCAGGATCTTTATGTAGCAGCTAGGTGTGGTTGTCGGCTTCTCCATAAATTGACTTAAAGTTTACACAGGATAACTTAATTCTGGTCGAGTAACGGTCAAGTACTACGATCTTCCAATGAGTCTTCGATATGGTGAGGGGTCAGATAGAGGTGAGCCATTATTCTTACTGAATTTCAAATTCTGTTCCGCAGGAACCTTCACTGATTTAGAGCCTAGAACTCCTGAATCAGCAAGCACATCAAAATTTCATCTAAATACCCCGAGGTCTTTAATTTGAAATGTGGTATGCAGAGAAGTTTTGATAGCAGTGATGGAATCCATGGAGTTGCTAGCTACCAAAATTTCATGTACATACACCAATAAAGCTGTAAAAGAAGTTCCAGTAGACATTGTGAAAAGACTATAATCGGCTCTTGACCGAGTGAAACCAAAGTCTTATAAACAAGAAGTCAATTTGGCATACCATACCATTGCCAAGAGGCTTGCTTCAAGTCATACAAACTCTTTAATAGTTTGCAAACCTGTTTTGGTCCTCCTTTAGTGTAGCCTGGTGGTTTCTTCATGTAAATGTCCTCGTCTAAGTCTCTATGGAGGAATGCATTATTTACATCAAACTGATGTAAATACCAGCCCCTAACTGCAGCAATGGAGAGTAAATAGCTGGCAGTAACCATCTTGGCAACTGGGGAAAAAGTCTCGTGATAATCAACTCCCTCTTGCTGAGTAAAACCTTTGACAACAAGTCTTGCCTTCAATCTCTCAATGCTGCCGTCCGAATGCCTTTTGATCTTATAGACATATTTGCAATCTATGACTGTTTTGTTAGGAGGTAAGTCAACAAGAGTCCAAGTATTATTTTGTTCCAAGGCTAACAATTCAGTTTCCATTGCCTTATACCAACTAGGATCTTTGACAGCTTGAGGTAAGAACTTGGTTCAAAGTCAATTGAAAGACTTGGAGAAAAAGCTTGCAAAGCAGGAGAAAAGGATTGATAGGAAAGATAATTATGCAAAGGAAAAGAACAATGAAGAAGAGGGGATTTTACCTAAACCATTGCTTGAGATTGTGAAGTGGATGCAGCTTGGGAATAGTGGAATTCCTGTAGGTATTACGTGCAATTCTAGACCTAGAAAACCTACAAAGAGGGAGAGAAGTGGAGGGACTTTTGTTTCCAGGTAAGTTTTGTAAGATTGAAAAGGAGTTGTCTGCTGTTTCAATGATAGGGGATGGCTGACTCAAGAAGTTATTTTCTGATTCAATGACAGGGAATGACAGACTTGAGAACAAGTTATTTTCTGGGTCAATGTTGGAGCATGGTAGATTGACAAGAAAGGGAACAAAGTGTTTAGCAAGTACTGGTTCAGGAGATGGAGAGACAAAGGTGAAGTTATGTAAAGGTGAATTGTTGGATTTGATAGTGGAAGGGGAATGGAAAGGAAATATACTTTCATGGAAAACAACATCCCTGGAAATGAATGTGACATTTGTCTCAATATCCAACAACTTGTAACCCTTTACTCTGAAAGGGTAACCTAGGAAAATGCATTTCTTTCCTCTTGGATCAAAACTTCTCCTGGCATGTGAGAGAGTTGAGGCAAAGCAAAGGCACTCAAATACCTTGAGATGGGAGTAGGTTAATTTGGTAGCAAAGAGGACCTCATAGGCGATTTTGTTTTTCAGCAAGGGAATGGGCGTTCTGTTGATAAGTTATGTGGCAGTAAGGATACAATCATTTCAAAAAGATAAGGGAAGACCAAATTGGAAGTATAAGGCACATACAACATTTAAAAGATGTTGGTGCTTTCTCTCAACTATGTCATTTTGTTGGAGGATTTCTATACAAGATTTTTGGTGAATGATCACTTTTTTATTGAAAAAATCTATCATCTTAAATTCAAGGCCATTGTCACTTCGAAGTACTTTTACTTTGGTATCAAATTGGGTTTCTTGTCAAATTACGAAAGGCTTCTATATAGTTCTTGGTTTCGGATTTAGCTTGAAGAGCAAATAGATCCAAGTAGTCCTAGAAAAATCATCCACTATGGTTAAAAAGTATCTTGATCTATCATAAGCCATAGTGGAACAAGGCTCCCAGATGTCACAATGAATCAAATTAAACACATCAGATGATTTATGAGAACTAATGGGAAAATGTAGCTTATGTTGTTTGGCTAGAGGACAAATGCAGCAAGGAACAATTTTATTAAAAGTGATGTACTTCCTTACAACTGGATTTGTAATCAAACTAAGTCTAGAATCTGAAATGTGACCTAGGCGATAATGCCAAAGGTCACTGACATCATTAATTCTTTTGACAGACATGGAAATTGAAGGAAAATGAGAAGATGAACAGCAGAGGGCATCAGCAAGTGCAATGGGGGAAATAGCAGTGGGCAAGAGCTGATAGAGGCCACATTTCACTTCACCCATCCCAATCGTGGTCCAAGTGGAAAGGTCCTGTATAAAATATTTATTTGACAGAAAAAGCAAACAAGTGGTTAGGTTTTCAGTGAGTCTTTTAACAGAGATGAGATTAAAAGAAAAAGAAGGAATACATAGAACACTATTAAGAATAATGCTATTAGTAAGTCTAACAGTTCCTATATGAGTGGCAGGCATGTAGTTGCCATTTGGCAATTTCACATTATAATAAACTTCGGTAGGAACAGATGTAAAAAGATAGGGGCTACAGATCATGTGATTTGTAGCTCCAGAATCAATAATCCAAGGAATGTTATTAGAGTTGAAAACATTTGATAAGGAAGAGATACAACAAAGAAACTTGCTACCAGACACTTTGGAAGCTTTTGGTGGTGCTACTGGATGGATTTGAGGAGTGTTTGTGCCTGATTAACAGAAGGAATGGAGTTGGAGAGATCCTTGTGCTGAAGTAAGGCAATTAGTTGCTGAAATTTTTCCTTAGAAAAACTGAACTTATCCTCATGTTCTTCCTCTTGAGGAGTCTCGATGTATAGACTGCTTTGATTAGCAAGAGCACTTGACCCCTTTCCCTTGTATAGTTTGTGCCCTGGTAAATAGATGTGGAGTTTATAATATTTGTCAACGACGTGTCCTACCATATTGCAGTGAGTACACACTGGAACTGGAGCATTTCCAGTTTTTAAACAAGTCTCCAAAGTATGCCTCTGAGCACGACAATGTGTGCAATATGGTCTTTCTCTTTTTTGGCCAGTAGGGTTATTTGTGTTGGTTTTTGGAGAGGGATGAAAGATCTTGGTGGCTAATGCCATGGAGTCGGTGGTTGGGAAAGGGTTGGTTAGCTGATGGTGTTGCTCTTGATGCTGGATTAGGGAGAAAACTTTGTTCACAGTGGGAATTGGGTCAAGGAGTATTATCTAGTCCCTAGTATTGGTATATTGGTCATTAGGTCCCATGAGAAATTGTATCACACGATCTCTCTGGTATCTGTCATTCAGCACATTCAGCTGTCCACATGTGCATGGAGGTAAAGGATCATATATGGCTATTTCATCTCAAAGTGTTTTGAGGTTACCGAAATAGGTACTTACTGAATCTTTGTCTTGGTGAAGGGTAGCTAGACTCCTTTTGAGCTGAAAAAGACGAGGACCATTTTGTTGTATGAATCGGTCTTTTAGCTCTGTCCACACGGCTTGTGCATCACCCACAAAGGCTATGCTAGATCTGATATCCAGACTAATCGAAGTTTGAATCCAAGAAACCACCATATCAATGCATCTTTCCCAAAGGTCGAATAACGAGTCATATTCATTCTGGGGTTTGGAAATACTCCTAGAGATAAAACCTAATTTGTTTTTCGCTCTAAGTGCTCGACGCATTGCGCTAGACCAAGTAATGTAGTTATCTGAAGTGAGGAGGTTTGGGACGAGAACTAGTGCAGTGCTATCACCATTCTCGACACAGTAATGGTTGTTTGGGTTGGTAAGGTTGAGGTAAGGGGAGGTCTGATTTGGGGCTTCCAATTCTAATTGGCTCTCTGGTACCATGTAAGAAAACAGGCAAAAAAAAGGAGAATTCAAGCCATGAATGTGTAGAGAAGCAATGTGCTACTCTCTGTGAAGGCATATTTCATATATTCGAATCAGTACAAAAAGAATGTTTATATATTGCTTGCTCTGTGTAGCCTCACTGTAAAAAGCATAACTGTACAAATCTAGAATAGAAACAAAATAGCAAAATAGAAAGCAGAGAGATGTGCGGCCTTAGGAGGTTTTGTCCCGGACAAAGCTCCCAAGTAAGCCTTCTAAGCGACTCAAGGCAAGAGAGAACAACTCTAAAGAGAGAGAGAGAGAGTAGAGAGAGAAGCTCTAAAGAACTTGTTACTCTTATTGCTTGGTGATTTACACAAATGAGACTCCCTCTATTTATAGGGAACTCTTGGTACAAAGAATGGCTAGGATTGTGACAAGTGTCACAATCTTAAAGACAAGGAACATTCTAGACTACTTCTAGAAGTATGGCTAGGATTGTGACAAGTGTCACAATCTTAAGGGTAAAGAACCATTCTAGGGTTTTCTATCAACTCTACAACAATCTACTACATTCTAGAATAGTCTACAAGGGACTAGGAGACTCTAGAAGGTGGTAGAATTCTCTAGAAAAATCCAGGTGGTGACATTCTCCCCCACCTAGCTTCGCGACGTCCTCGACGCGGTGCCTTCATGGAACCTTCGGATTTGTTCTTCAAACTGCCACAGCGACTCCTTAGGTTCCCAGGTTGTCTCACTAGTGGGCAATCCCTTCCACTTGATCAAGTATTCTTGGCGTGGCTTGTGACCCCTTCGTCTGACTTCCCGATCCGCCAAGATTTCTTCTACTTCTGTATCAAAAGTGGTAGTTATGCCCAATGGAGCCCGTTTGGACTCTCCCCGTGTTGGCTCTTCATCATCACCATGATAAGGCTTTAAACAGCTTACATGAAAGACAGGATGAAGCTTGAATTTAGGGGGTAAGTCTAGTTTGTAGGAGACCTTCCCTATTTTCTTGATGATTGGGAATGATCCTTCGTATCGCCGCACAAGTGCCTTGTGCAATTTTCTTGTAAACTTGTGTTGGCTTGACAAGATTTTTACCATCACCAAGTCACCGATGCGATACTCCATGTGTCGCCTCTTCTGATCGGCCCATTTCTTCATCTTCCTGGTTGCTTTATCTAAGTAGGAACGAGTCACATCCAACTGTTCGTTCCAAGATTTGGTAACCTTGAAGGCTGTTGGGCAGTTCCCCTCATAGCTCGTCTCCAATGCTTGAGGAGTGAGTGGTTGTTGTCCCATTACAATCTCAAATGGGCTTTTGTTTGTGGACTCACTCCTTTGTAAGTTGTAGGAGAATTGAGCCACATCCAACAGTTTACTCCAGTCAGACTGGTTAGCACTCACAAAATGCCTCAAGTATAGCTCCAACAAGGCATTCACCCTCTCAGTTTGCCCATCTGTTTGTGGGTGAAAGCTGGTGGAGAAATATAGGGCTGACCCCATGAGTTTGAACAGTCCTGACCAGAACTTTCTTGTGAAGTGAGGGTCTCGATCACTGATGATGCTTTGTGGTAAGCCCCAGTACTTAACCACATGCTTGAAAAATAACTTGGCTGTCTCCTCAACTGAACAATCTTTGGAGGCAGCAATGAAAGTGACATATTTGGAAAATCGATCCACCACAACAATGATGGTGCCACATTCTTCAGACTTGGGGAGAGTCACTATGAAATCCATGCTGACACTCTCCCAAGGACGGGAAGGAGTGGGTAGCGGTTCTAGCAAACCCGCAGGGCTTCGGTTCTCCACTTTGTCTTGTTGGCACACAAGACACGTCTTCACGAAAAGCTCCACTTCATCTCCCATCTGAGGCCAATAATAGGAGGCTTCCAACAAAGCTTGAGTGCGACGTTGGCCGGGATGTCCAGCCCATAAGGAATCATGGCATTCCTTGATAAGATTCCTCCGTAGCTTCCCCCACTTCGGAACATATAGTCGCCGCTTGGTGGTGTAGAGTAACCCATCCTCTACCCAAAACCTCTTGGTTTTCCCTTCCTTAGCCAAGTTCATCAAGTTTTTGGCCAGGGGGTCATGCTCCAGGCCTTCACGGATCATCCCTAGTGTCTCTCCTTGTACACTAGTGATGTGGGCAAGCTCACCCTTCCTACTAAGGGCGTCAACAACGACGTTGGCCTTGCCAGGTTTGTACTCCAAGATGTAGTCAAATTCTGCCAAGAAGTCTTGCCACCTGGCTTGCTTTGGGCTCAGTTTCTTCTGACTTTGGAAGTAACTGGTGGCAATATTGTCGGTCTTGACTACGAACTGAGAGCCAAGCAAATAGTGTCGCCAAACCCTAAGGCAGTGGATAATGGCTGTCATTTCCTTCTCCTACACCGTGTATCGCCTTTCGGTGTCATTGAGCTTACGACTCTCATATGCAATGGGATGTCCTTCTTGCATAAGAACTCCCCCAATGGCGAAGTCCGAAGCATCCGAGTGCACCTCGAAAGACTGGGTGCAGTCTGGTAGGGCTAAGACCGGTTCTTCCATGATGGCGGTCTTCAGATCATCAAAGGCTTGCTAACACTTTGACGTCCACTCCCATTTTCTACTTTTCTTGAGCAAGTCGGTGAGAGGGGATGCCCTTGTAGAGTATCCCTTTATAAATCTTCTATAATAGTTGACTAGCCCAAGGAAAGATCGAAGTTCGGTAACCTTGGTGGGAGGATCCCACTCCTTGATGGCCTGTACTTTCCCCTCCTCTATGCTGAGTTTGCCTCCTTGGATCTTGTGGCCAAGGAAATGGACTCCGTTTAGTGCAAACGAGCACTTCTCCTTCTTGACATAGAGTTGGTTTTCCCTTAAGACACGGAAAACAACCTTTAGATGCTCTATATGCTCCTCGAGGGTAGAACTATAGATGACGATGTCATCCAGATAGATCACCACGAATTGATCGAGATAAGGGTGGAAGATCTTGTTCATGAGGGTGCAGAAGGTGGCTGGAGCGTTTGTGAGGCCAAAGGGCATCACTAAGAACTCATATGCTCCATATCGAGTCACACAAGTCGTCTTGGATTCATCTCCTTCCGCGATCCTCACTTGATAGTAACCTGATCTCAGATTAAGTTTAGAGAAGTACTTTGCATGACCTAGTTGATCAAACAAGTCAGCAATCAAAGGAATAGGGTACTTGTTTTTAATGGTTACCTTATTTAGAGCCCGATAGTCGATGCACAGCCGCAAAGACCCATCATGCTTCCGTTGGAACAACACCGGTGCCCCATATGGTGCCTTGGAGGGTTGAATGAATCCGGCATCAAGCAGCTCCTTAAGTTGTCTCCTTAGTTCTTCAAGATCTAGAGGCGACATGCGATAAGGCGCCTTTGCGGGTGGTTTGGCACCAGGTTCCAGCTCAATCATATGATCCACCTCTCTCCTAGGTGGTAGTTGCTTGGGCAACTGTGGTGGCATGACATCCTCATAATCCTTGAGGACCTCTTGGATCTCCTTAGGTGGAGGGGAAGATATATTCGCTTCACCTTCCTCCAATGAAGCTAAGTAAGACACCTCCCCTTTCTTCCAACCCTTCTTGAATTGCATGGCAGACAAGAGTTGGGTGGTGTTTGGCTTAGACACGGTGGGTATCATGCAAGGACCACCTTCTAAGATACACACCGAATTGTAGTGGGGAAGAGACACTACGTTGAACTGTCTCAAGAATTCCATCCCCAACACGACGTTGAAGTCGTCCATGGGTGCGACGGAAAAGTCCACTTTCCCTTTCCATGTGCCAAGTTGTAGCTCTACGCCATGAGCTACACCATCAAGGGGTCTGGCTTCAGAATTCACAGTCTTCAGCCATCCTTGACCCTTCTTGAGAGGAATGCCTAGCCGTGTGGCCTCTTCCTTCTTGATGAAGTTGTGAGAAGCCCTTGAGTCGACCATGGCATGGGTCTTCTTCTCGTTGACGATCACCTCGACAAACATCAAAGACCCATCCTTGGTGGTTGGCTTGGTGTTTGCCTTGAGAGAGTTGAGAAGTTGCAAACACCCCAGGTGTGACTTCTCTTGAACTTCCTTCTCTTCCAGCATGGCATTTAGAGCCTTCCTCTTGGGACAATCTCTAGCCCAATGTGTTCCGTCACAAAGGAAGCAAGCATCCTTTGGCTTCTTGTCTTTGGAGTGCTCCTTCCTACCTTCCCTTGATGTCGAAGGCCTGTCTCCACGCTCTTTGTGCTGTGGGGGCTTGAACCCTTTGCTCCACCACCTTTGTTGTAGTTATCCTTCGAAGACTTGGGCTTTGAAGAGTTATCACTCTTGTGATACTCAAACTCTTCCAAGGTCTCGGCTACGGTTAAGGCGGTGGAGATGTCGTTGACCCTACGATGCTTGAGCTCTTGAGCCACCCATGACTTGAGGCCATCGAGGAAGTTGAAGAGAAGATCTTCTTCGCTCATGTTCGTGATTTGAAGCATGAGTGCGGAAAATTCCTCAACATAGTTGCGGATGGAAGATGTGTGTTTCAACTCCTTCATTCTCTTCCGCGCATGCAGGGCCACATTTTCAGGATAGAATTGCCTCTTGAGTTCATGTTTGAACTCCTCCCATGAGTTGATGGTACACGTACCCTTCTCTATTTCACTATACTTACGACGCCACCAAGTTCCAGCAAGATTAGTGAGGTAGAGAGAAGCAGTACGTACCTTTACATGCTCTTCTTGCATGTTTAACGCTTCGAAGTAGCGTTCCATATGCCACAGGTAATTGTCGAGTTCTTTGGCATCCCGCTTGCTGTCGAACTCCTTCGGTTTGGGGGTATCTACTCGTGGTGTAGCCACCATTCCTCCTCCAATGGTGCCCCCATTGGCCACAGCTCGCTTGCACATGGCCCAGTCTGCCCTGGTCTCCTCCAGACCGACGCGGTGTTCCTCCATTTACTCCTGGAGTTTAGTTAGTTCCCCCAAGACCCGGTCTTGGAAGGCAACGTTCTCAATGCGCTGTGCTTCGAGGGTGGGGTTGATGGTGCTCAGAATGGACTCCTTGAGTGACTCGGATTGACCCTCCAATCCTAGCTCCTCCATACTTTGCTCCACGATGTCAAGACGGTCCTTGACATCCGCCACAGCCACCTCCACCCTGGTCATGGTGTTGTCAAGGGTGCTCACCTCCCTATGAGACTGATCCCATTCTTCCATCTTGGCCAATATCTTGGCCATGGTCTTCTCGATGCTATCGAGGCGAGACTCCACGGACGAGGTCGACTCCTTCGACCTCTTACTCTTTCGTGGTTCCTGGTTCTCCATGGTGACCACACTTAGTTCCGCCATCTCAAGCTCGAGGCTCTGATACCAACTGTTACGGACTTAGAAATTCTTCACACGTCCCGTGCGGCCTTAGGAGCTTTTGTCCCGGACAAAGCTTCCAAGTAAGCCTTCTAAGCGACTCAAGACAAGAGAAAACAACTCTAGAGAGAGAGAGAGAGAGTAGAGAGAGAAGCTCTAGAGAACTTGTTACTCTTATTGCTTGGTGATTTACACAAATGAGACTCTCTCTATTTATAGGGAACTCTTGGTACAAAGAATGGCTAGAATTGTGACAAGTGTCACAATCTTAAAGACAAGGAACATTCTAGATTACTTCTAGAAGTATGGCTAGGATTGTGACAAGTGTCACAATCTTAAGGGCAAAGAACCATTCTAGGATTTTCTATACAACTCTACAACAATCTACTACATTCTAGAATAGTCTACAAAAGACTAGGAGGCTCTAGAAGGTGGTAGAATTCTCTAGAAAAATCCAGGTTGTGACAGATGGCTCTGCTGTTAACGGTATGTAGGATCATGATGTAAAGGTGCTTCACGACTTGTAGTATTGCTTGATGTCAAGGTAGGCTGTACACGACTTGTAGTAGAACATTTAGCATCCATATGACCTGCAGCTTTACTAGGAGTCTCCAATACATCCATATGACGTGTAGCTTCATTAGGAGAGTCTAATAGCTGGGCCGAGAATGCAACGCGAATGGGAGCATCGAAGAAATCATAGATCCCTCTCTGGAGGGGAAGATAGCTCCAGGATGCTTGAAGGTGTACATGGAGATTGTGTTGTCTTGCGTGCAAGATCAGGGGATCCAACGGCCTACGATGGTAGATGTGATGGAAAAGCTCCAACTTGCATTGGAGCTGCAAGAGAAGGCGGATTCGGAGGGGAAGAAGATGATCAGTCCTGGTAGTAAAGCATGTCGGACTCGGGTCTAATAAATAAATGGAAGATTTGTCCACAAATTCACAAACACCGCCGAATTGATCTCGCAAAGCTTCTCCCGGGGTTTGAGGTGAAATAATAAAAATACCCCGTTTGATTTGTCATTAAGACATATTAACTAATTTTAAATCTTTTAATCATTATCCTAAATGGTTTCGTTAGTAAATGTATTCTCTAGCTAGTTCTAACTCTCGTCCTATCCATTTGATTTTATATTTTTTTCTGAAGGATTATTCCTGCATTTCGTTAAAACGCGTAGGATTTTATCAATAAAAAAAAAAAAAATTTAAAACGCGCTTACGAAGGTTCGGCGCAGCTTCGTCAGTTTCTTTGACTCGATGATGAATTTTTGCACAATGATACGAAATGCTACCGGGACTCACTAATTCATTTTATATCATCATTTAATATTATCTGTGTAATCAAGAAGACCTAATTCTTGTAAGAAGTATTTTTTATTCATATTATTTTAGAAATTTCGCCCAAACTTTCGATTTGTTGAGTTAAATCATTGTTAAGAATTTTTCTGTCTTCATTATATATATATATATATATATATATACGATATAAAAATATATTCTTTAAAATTTGTTGTGGTTAGCAATCTTTGCCTCACGAGGTACATTTCAACGATCTTGTGAGTTATGACGGAGGCCTAAAAAAAAAAAGAACAAGTTTCATTGCCACTGAAAGTGGGGTACTGTGGGTTTTGGTCGAGCTTTTTCTGGTGTTTTGATGGCTACCGCTCTTTCGAAACTGAGGAAGCACTTGGGTTTTTCAGGAAAGAAAAGACCGGCCTCATTCCTGCCCAGAGAACTATGCCGCCACTTTTCTCTAGACGAAATGAAAAAAGCAACCCACGACTTTAATGAAGAATTAAGTCTCGGTAAGGGTGGCAGTAGCACAGTATATAAGGGTTTCATTGACAAGGGTAACTCTTGGCCTGTGGCGATAAAACGCTTGTTGAAACCGCCATTTGAGGTAATTTTCAGGACGGAGGCTCTATTGCTCTGTCAAATTCGCCATGTCAACGTCATTCCATTCATCGGATACTGCGAAGATGAGGGCGAGATGATCCTCGTCTACGACTTCATGGCCAACAAAACTCTCGGCGACTACCTCTACGACACCAACAAGCCCCGCCTTCCGTGGAAACAGAGGCTCCAGATTTGCATCGGAGCGGCGCGTGGCTTGCACTACCTACACACGGGGTTGAAGCATACTGTTATACACTTTGACGTGAAGCCGATCAATATTCTCTTGGACGAGAAATGGGTAGCGAAGGTTTCAGATTTCGGACTGTCCAAACAGGTTTTGAATAAGATCAAGTCTGGCAACGTCGTCGTGGACATGGAGGGTACGAGGGAACCGTTGAATTTTGGATTGTCCGAACAGATTTCGAGTAACAGTACTTCCAGTCATAACGACTTAAGTGGTATCTTGACGGCGATAAGGGGTACGCGCGGATATGTGGCTCCGGAATGGTTCACGACCCGAGGAGTGACAGCAAAAGCCGATGTATTTTCCTTCGGCGTGGTGCTCTTGGAAGTATTATGTGCCCGAAGACCAACTGATGTCAAAGTCATGGAGGAGGAGGAAATAGATTTGGTCGGATGGGCCCTAAATAGCAACGAGCGTGGAAGCATCGGAGAAATCATAGATCCCTATCTGAAGGGGAAGATAGCTCCAGAATGCTTCAAGGTGTACGTGGAGATTGCGTTGTCTTGCCTGCAAGAACTGGCGATCCAACGGCCTACCATGGTAGATGTGGTGGAAAAGCTCGAACTTGCACTGGAGCTGCAAGAGAAGGCGGATTCGGAGAGGGAGAAGATGATCAGTCCTGACTCCTGGTAGTGAAGCATGTCGGACTCGGGTCTAATTAATAATGGAAGATTTGTCCACAAATTCACAAACACCACCGAATTGATCTCGCAAAGCTTCTCCCGGGGTTTGAGGTGAAATAATAAAAATACCCCGTTTGATTTGTCATCAATACATATTAACTAATTTTAAATCTTTTAATCATTATGCTAAATGGTTTCGTTAGTAAATGTATTCTCTAGCTAGTTCTAACTCTCGTCCTATCCATTTGATTCTTATTTTTTGAGAAAATGTATCCTTGCAAACCACAATTCTTCTAACAACGTCTGGGTTGATTCCTCAACTAATCAGATTGCAATCTTCACCTGTAAATGGCTGGGCCTTCTTATCTTGCCTTTAAAAAAAAAAAAAAAAGCCTGTGCCTTTGATAGGTGTCTAAAAAATCACCCCCCTTAATAAAATTAAATACAATCTGCCCCTTAATAAGTTATCCCGACTGGTTTTAATTACACCTATTGGAAATTGCAAGTTATATGTTGAAGTTTGATTTTATCATTCCTCCACTACAAATAGGTTTCCCAGAAAATGAGTTTCTTATATTTGGTTAAATTTGAAGAAAGCAAGCTAAAGTCCAGTCCAGTTATGTAAATCGATACAGAAATTATGCTTGCAAGTCAATGCGAAGAATAATTTCGTCAACTGAAATTATCAGAAAATGCCAACACTTATTTGCGTATGCAAATGCAAACATATATTTACATAACAATACACTTTTCTGATAAACATATTTGTTTTAATGGCCTCAGTTCATTGTAAGAATTAAGCAAGACGAGATCTTTCCCCTTTTTGTTTTGTTTTGGTTTTATAATAAATAGTGGTCTGTAAGTTTGAAGGGTATGTACCACAAACTATGCCAATTAATAAATGTTTCTATGATACTCCTTTTATATAAGACTTGTCTTCTTTTTTATTGTGTTCTTGTTCTGTTAGGCATGCTATTTCTGTGTTTGGTATCTTTTATGTTGCCAAAAAAGTACACTATAAAGCTGCAAGAAATTGGTAGATAATGAGGATTGTATACATAAGAGATATGCCATATCAGATTTCTGGTTTACTATGTAAAGTTATAGTTGACATGTGAACTAGACATGATTTTTATTTTTATAGTAGGATGTTATTTTCTCACTAAGGGCCTCTGAACATTATGCTTATGACTTTTCTACACTTTATGCCATTTTTGAAATTAAACTTTGTTCCATATAAAGGGATTCCTTGAGTAGAAAGAGAGCTATCCCTCACTTTCTTTGTTTATATGAGAATGTCATGGTATTTATACTTTTGAAATGAATTACTGCCATACCGTTGGCATTAAGGCAGTGTGACAAATTTCATTTGGGGGCATCATTGATGCTTCCCCTGTATGTTCCATATCTGTGTTGCTGAAGGATGTAAGACCAGAATCTTGTGGCTGCCACGGTTTTGTGTTGCTTATTTTGCTTTACAGTTTGGAACTATGATCCAAGCAAGGACTCTGTGCTTCAAGTTAGCGAAAAAGACTATGAGAGTTGTAGTACTTTGAGTCCTATAGCAGTATACAAAGATGGGAGCACCAAGGTGAAGCTTGATAGATCAAGGCCATTCTATCATATCAGTGGAGCTGAAGGCTCCAACAAGTAATGGTATGAAGCTGAAGGGGGGGGTTTGGTGGTTTTGGGGCTTCTGGGAATGTTGTTTTTATTCTGAGGAGGAAGTGATGATATCTGTTTGTAGTAGTTATGGTAATCAGTGAGATTGATTCAATTCATTGGAAGTAAAATGATTTATAGAAGTAAAATCACTGTGATCATCTACACACATCTCTCTACTTTTGTACAAGTCAGAATCAGCAATGGCAAACGTTCAACTTCTGCATCATGCAACCTAAAGGAGACTACAATAATAGAAGAATGCTCCTCTGGCAAGTCCCACACACTTTAAAAAGTAGATTTTTTCATGTATCCAAAGATTTGTTTACTTTTGTATAAAAAACCTGCCCACATTAAAAGGGATCACAAAAATGAAACTCAAAACTCACTCAAGAATTAGTTTTGCAATTTGTCGCCTAATAAAAACACCAAACATTATATAAATGAGCATATAACTCTCGCAATGCTCGGACTTATATTTATACCGAATATTACAACTATATATATAAATATACATATTTACTTCCTCAATTATTACTGAAATATATATTTATCATATTACAACATCACAACCCACATAATTCAACACAATGACTATATATACATAAATATTATGGTTCATAAAACACAATACACAAATCTTATCCATTATCCATTTAACTCACATACAATAAACCTGACTAATCACATAACTTTACTAATTTCAACTAATGCAATAACCGTGGTCTTTCGTAATTTTCTTGACTAAAGAATTATCAACATTTCACAAATCACACAACTAATATCTTTATCACAACGACGCACTTAACTCCAAAACTTAACATAATTTCACAACTACAACAACATCACAAACCACATCTACTTCTCCTCCATATGCTAATGAAATGTGTCATATTATATGTCAAATTTTTCTTTATTTTTCTCCTCTTGGATGATGAAATTTGACAATGATTCTCTTCCTTTATATTTGTGTTGATGTCAAGATCGATGTCAACGGTAGTTTCCTATAATAGAAATAATATCGTCAACTATTGTCTATATATAAAACACTTTAATAATAATATTTTTAGTTAAGGATAGTATAGCAGTATACCATTTAATGCCCCGAACAAATTGATTGAACAATGAAATTAATACCAATATAAAAATATAGAATATGATAGAAATTAAGATTAAATATCAAATTATGCAATTATTTTTTACCTTCTTAATTGTCGTTGATTTTATACATTCAAGATCAAATATGCGCTGAACTATATAGTTTTCCCATCTATATTTTATACATTCGGGATCAAATTCCAGTTATGTCACGTAATGATGTCTGGTAGAAAGGCTTTCAAATAGAATAATTCTATTCAATATAAACTATACATAATATTACACTATTCAAATTAAAAATTATAAAAATTGGTCAATAAATAAATACGTGAAAAATGTTAAAGAAAATGTATGTCTACTTCTACTTCAAATGAAGCATTCGTATAGTTTATTTAAAACTTTGAGTGAAGAAGCACCTATGTGAGTAAAAACTATTAAAACATATATAAAGCACTCTATAAAAATTCAATAGTTATCTTTATTTATTATAAAAATTATTTATCCGTTTATGAACAATAATGTATAATTGTCAAAATTCAGTTGAAACAAAGAAACTCCATTATTGTCAAATTTGAGAATGAAATAAATCAAAATAACATTGCAATCAATTAAGAATACCCAAGATTCATTTTCCTCAAATCCCATTCTACAAACACAATTTTATAGGAAAAGAGAAACATACAGAATTGAGAGTGAATAATCTAGAGAGAAGAAACCATACAAAGTGATACAGCAAGTTAAGGTCCATAGTTGTTCTGGGATTACGCTGACGACATCCAAGTCATATACTATTCTACAAAGAAGATTCAAGAGGAAAACCAATTATGAGAGGAAAGATTGAAATATTCATTCAATATCTTCAAAATATTTTGAAATAACAGGTTTATTACAATTACATAAACAATATTTTCGCCCCCAAAAATTCAATGAATTTTTTAAAGAATGTCTAGAGCCAAAAAGTGGATTATTATAAGAAATGTGCTTCAGATTGTATTGAAATTACTTACATTCCTTGAGTTTTTTTCAGAGCTAAAATTGAAATATTAATGTAATGTGGTAGGTTTATAGCTGCTCAAAAAGATAAGTAAATAATATCACCAAGAGTTTGGTACCGTTATTTAATATTTGTGCAATATGGAATTCGAATACTTGGTCATATGTCTAATAAACCTGTAAAAGAGAAAAAAAGACACATATGCTGGAAACAAAGATGCATTCTGAAGCATCTACCTTAATTTTCAGGTCAATAATTTAATCCTAATTAAAGATACATATATTACATATATTATATATAACTACATATGAGTGCTTGGTAGATAATAACATTTATTATTTGCATAAAGAATTAATAAACCAAAATCCAAGGCTGGCACAATACTTGCACCTTATATAATAACATGTCTTTTACCATTTAAATCCATATCTTTCAAAATTTAAGTTTATGAAAAAAAAAATATGGTATAGATTTAAGCATGATGTGTGCATAAAGTGAATATACGGTTCTCTAGAATATAACAAAATAAAAGCGAAACTAAATATGAAATACGAATTAGAACAAAAGTCAGACCTTGATCATATGTCTATTTTTTTATATTATTATTATTTTTTTGCTTAAGTAAATCATGTCTAATAAACCTAGGGCCTGTGCATTTGATCTCTCTGCCTAGTGATTTTGAGAAAATCATATTATCCGGAATACTTGATCATATCATGTATAATAAACCTGTAAGATTTTGCATGGTTGCCTTGCTTTTGCTACACTTGGACAACTGCATGCGTGTCTTGTATAAATTTGAAACCACACATACTGATTACTTTTCTGTTATCAAGAAAATTATGTAGCTAAAATAAATGTCATCAAATCAAGAAATAATGGTTTACTTAATACTAATATGGGCCAAGTCCTAGGATTATGAAACCTTGTTTTTAAAGGTACTTAAAAAAGCAAAATTCAATAATTTTATAATAGTGATCCTTTTCTGCATAAGAACAACAATACATTTAAGAAAAGAGCTAGCTAATTTAACAATACTAAGTAATCATCGACAGAAGATATCAACATTGAACACATATCTGTAAGAGTGATAAGTCCCTTGGTACCAAGTCTTAGGTTCCAAATCAGTTATACTTATACCTCTACAACACACGTAGCATTATCCTTTATAAAAATCTGGTCATTAATCTCGTGAAACAAATATGAATTTACCTGAATGGATAATATACAAATATGGATTTATATTTTAAACATAGATAATATAAATATATATATATATATATATATATATAATGAAGCATGCACATAAAAAAAATTATACTTTATCAATAAAATATTTTATAAAAAAATTTAAACTAAATGTTTTATACTCTTTGTTTATTTCACATTTTCTTAATTTATGTTTTAAATTTCATAATATATTTTAAATTTTGCCCAATTTGAAGGAACCTAATTTCTATCGAATCCCACAAACCTTTCTTTCATGATGTGAGATTAGCAATTTAGCATACTGCATTGCATCTGATTTTCTAATCTACTTTCCTTTTCTATTACCTTCTCATCTCAAAATTACGTGACTTCACTTCAATTTGAAACAAACAAAGCAGAACTATAAAAAATAAAAGAAAATGCCTCATCAAATTGCATTGCAATGACATAAGGGGGTTAAAATTGCTAGCAATTGATTAATGATAGATTTACCGCATTCAAAAAGGGTTACCCTAACCGTTAAGTTAAATATTGAACAGAGATTCGATACAAAGACAAGAAGAACTCTCACCACCATATATTGCAGGAGGAAGAGTTCCAAGAATAAGATTCTTAAACTCAATGGTGAATATGAAGGTGTTAATTAAATAATATGATTTGAATATCTGAAAATGGAATCTCAAAATTACATTTTTCTTGAAAGCAACAAATTAAGGTGACTTTTCAAGTTCATCATGATCATCACGAAGATCAAACATGCACACAAAGCAAACCATGCATGTGATGAGAGGATGAGTGAGGAACCTAAATGAGTTCCATGAGAAAGTGGACATCCTTGGCGTAAAGTTCGGTAGAGAGGTTCTTGACGGCCTAGTGGAGATCCTCCGTCAATAGGTTCACTTCTCCTCCGATTGAAAACTTTTTTCTACGTATCTCTTTTATTTGTTCTCTCGCCGTCATTTCCATACCTTCCCAAAAGACACAATTACCACCAGATCTTAGATTATAGCTAGAGAGTATTGAAAGCAGTCAAAGATGAGTGAAGCACGTCTATTATATGCCAAGCAAGAAACTGCTTTTGCATGAACTTTAGAACGCAATATAGGTTGTGCTGTGGTTCTAATCGTACTGCAAAGTGCCTAGACATCGAAAATAACTCAGTCTAGCACAACAGCTTCTGATGGAACACTGATTCAAATACCGAATGTATAGTACGTGCATTCCATATTACTCTAAACGAAAAATCTCAAAATTATAAGAAAAAACGTGAGATACATAACAAACATAGGCCCTTGCTCCTATATCCCTCATCATATTACATTCAAAGAAAAATTCAGGGCGAGAAATATACACATTTGTTTCATATATGGGAGGAGGAACCGAAGCTTTTCCAGATTTGGGTCAACACTACCAGCACCCAGATTGCCATCAACTCGAAAGGTTTTTGAAAATGTGACGGTTGTCGAAACATACATACTCTCCTTCATATCAGCCTCCTAAAAGTCTGAATATGCTAATTTCAGTCAGTGTTCTATCGTATGATTGTCTTATGATCCTTGTTCTTGCTCTATTTCCAGAATCCAAGAAATGCTCTGTTTTTGGGTGCTTAAACAGGGGCTACTGTCCTTGTCGTGTAAGCACATGCTGATTCTGCGAACATATTTTATTGTCGTTGGTGTGGATGCCAGTTCTTCCTTTTGTCTGTTTAGAAAGAACCTTTTGTGGTTCTTTTCCGGGAGATTTGGACGGGAGTATCTGACCAAGGTCTTTGAGAAAGGATGAAATTTGATCCTTGTAAGTGTTGACGTTTGAAACAGAAAGAAAGCCACCGATTGAAACCGTTTGAGGTAAGCGGTTTCTTTTCAGTCGTACTTTTTGTTTGGAGTAAGTGGTTTCTTTTCTTTCCGAATTTTACGGTTTGATTGACAACTCAAATGATTTTAACTTTTATATATATAAATAGATTGGTGAAGAAGAGGTTCACAAAGACCACAGCACTCTGACCAGCCGACCTTGTCATTAATGGGAACATAAATCATAACAACATTTCTACTTCTGTAAAACGTTGCCACTACTAGAAAAAAAAAACCAGCAATCATAAGGATAATTGTACCTCCTTATAATTGTACATAAATAACAACATTAAACCATCCTCACAGATAATGTATATAATATATATATATATATATATCTAAAAGGCTAATATTAAAATTTAAAATGATCAATTTAATCAACTTCCTCCATCTTGCTGCCCTCAGCATTGCTTCAGCTTCCTCCAATGGGGGCATCTCAACATCACCATCGCCTGTTTCCTCATCATTAATGCTCAAACCAAGTTTTAACATCCCGTGGATTCTGTTGCCAAATGTGTTGATTGTGTGAGAACAACAAAATTAGGAATGTAAATGGTCCGGTCCGGTCCGGTCCGGGAAATTTGTGGACCGATTCCATTCGGTCCAAGAATTCTCTCACCCTGGACTGGACCGAACTCCTACCGAACAGGAGTTCGGTCCATACCGGTCCGGTCCAATTCAGCCTAGGGGCGGTCCGGTCCGGTCCAGGGGTGCCCCATATGATTTAATGAGCTAAATTTAATCTAAAATTCTACAATGATCAAATATTTTTTTGGCCCAAATTTAACTACTATAAATTAAAATATGTTAATATTATAAAAGTATATATTATATATTAATATGTTAGTATATATTATATATTAAGTATATTAGTATATTATAATTAATAGTCTAATAGTCTAATAGTCTAATAACAATATTACATTAGTATATGTTAATAAACTATAACTAATAAGTAATAACATTATCACAATTTACATTAGTATATTATATTTTATATGTTAGTAAATAGTGATAAATTAGTAATAATATATTAAATAATAATAATATACTTATTACTTATAAGTTATTACTAATACTTTATCTAGATATACTATAATTTATATTTTTATACTATAACTAGTCAGCTACTAGTCTACTATAAATCATAATATGTTAATATTATAAGAGTATATATTGTATATTAATATGTTAATATATATTAATATTAATATTAATATTTATATATTATTATTTATATATACATATATTTAAAAATAAAAATTAAAAAAAAAAAAACCTCTAGGGATTCGGTCCGGTCCAGTCCGGTCTAGGGGGATGAACTCCCTGGACCGGGACCGGACCGGAATTTTTCGGTCCATATATTTTTTGGACCGGACTCCAACCGGTCCGGTCCGGTTTCGGTCCGGGACAACCGGTTCGGTCCGGTCCGCAGGTCCGATCCGGTCTTTTTACACCCCTAAACAAAATCACACCTCCTGATTTTCCAATGGCGTTGGGGTAGAAGGCCCGGGTGACCTTTTGTCTTCTACCTTGTCTATCAGACTATTTCAATTAAGTTCATAGAACGACAATCCAAGGAAAAAAAAGCGTTCCTCAGTTTTTAAAATAAAAGCCACGTAAAATTACAAAGTGCCAAAATAAATGCAAATTAATGGCTAACAAAACCACATGAAATTATTTGTTTCAGTTACATAAACTTCATGGGCTATCTACTAAGGACAAACTAGGATTTCGAGCGAAATATATGAATATTTTACATTTATAGCAATCATAAAAGAAATGGTCAAACGATCAATCATAAAAGAAATGGTGATAAAAAGATCATGCTCATTAGCTAAAATTATAAAATATGAGCTTAAATTATAAATTATTTTATAATTTTAGCTAATGCCATTCAAATGCCATTCAAGAGAAATGAAATGAAGACACAAAAATAAGTTCAGTACAGAGAAAAACCACAGCTTTATAGACACGTAGAGCTGATCCAACTCATAAATACATGTTGCATTCTTTAGAAGGCAGTAGCAACAAAACAAGGAAAGAAAATATAGCATTATTTTGGATCTTTAAGCGGGCAATGGCAGCAAAGAGAAAGATAAATGGAAAAGGCCAAATGGCTTATTTTTTGGAATTATAAGGTCTATCATTGATGAAGTGCCATTGTCATATTGAAAGCATTTTATGAGTTAGGGGGCCATCCTACAAATGGGTGTCTTCAACATGCTAATCTAAGGCCGTAAAGTGAGGCTTTGTACAGTTCCATCAATCCCTTGGTGGGACGTTTCAGCTTGAGAAGATGGATGGCCATCGGGTTTCTTCAGCCACAAAGCGTGCCCGATACTCAAAAGTCAAGCATTTGGTCCTTAGGGAAGTCTGTTCCCTTCCAGTTTGTTTCCTTCCATACACTGATACTGCGATACCCGCATTTGGTCTTTGGACTCGTTGATTAATTGTCTGGTGTTGGAACTCCATTGTCGGCTCATCAAGAAAGGCGAAAGGCACGAAACGAGAGAGTCACGCAAACGGCAAGCTTATCTCCAGGCCCTGTTTCGAAGGAACGGCATGTAGGATCTTAACAATTCAACAGGAAGATGAACACACGAGATATCTTTGGCTTGGCTAACACGCTTAAGCGGTGCAGTTTTCCATTATATTTATAGCTGTACAATCGAACTGTCAAGCGTATAATAAGGAAACAAATATGAGCAAAATAAGGAAACAATCAACTTCACAACAAGAAAATATAGTTATTGCAGCGAATATTTTTGCCGCAACAACTTATATATTCGCTGGAGATAAACATTTGCTGCGATTTTCTTGTGCCGGGTGTTTGTCGATGTTAAAGAGCCAGTTATAATATAAACAGCGAATGAAATAAATCGCTGCAACAAAAAATTTATTTCGGTGAAAATAATCGCCGCATTATATCAATATTTCGCCGTAATTAATAACCACATTCGCAAATTAAATCGCGAAACAAACCATAAAATATATTTGCAGCGAAATGAAATCGCTGCAATTATTTATTTTCGCCGAACATTTTCGCGATATTGCATATTTAAATTTCAAACCGCAATTATCATTCGCCGCATAAATAAGAGTTCCTAAACTTTTGCAGGCGATTGTTAAATAGAAGCTCTTTATTATTATTATTTTAATGGCTCTCTCTCTCTCTCTCTCTCTCTATATATATATCTATCCAATCAGTTATAATATTAACATAAGCTACAATATTTGTTACACTGAACCAAAAATAGAAGATTAAACCAAAATTAAAATGTAAAATGGCATATAATCAATATTCATCCAATAGTATAACTAATCATAAAAGGAAATTTATAAGTATAACATGGGTGCAACTAATGTTTATTACAAACATAAACTGTGATATTTTCTTCAAGTAAAAACCACTCTCTTCGTTAAGTCATCTAATCCATATTTTCTTCAAGTAAAAACCACTGTCTTTGTCAAATCATCTAATGCGTTTCAATCCACGTGTCTTGGTAATATCCATATGCACCTGTAAAGTTAGAGACATCAAAATATAAAAATCCATTTCGAGAAAAAAATGGATTGATATTACCCAGACTTCCAGAAACAATAAAAATACAAACGATCAAGCTAAGTTAGAGACATCACTTGAATATTAAGATACCAATGAAATTAATGGCGCAACTGCATAGAGGAACACTGGATTTGATGCAACAAATAAAACATCCCAGAAAGAATATCAATATTTATTTTCTTTTTATGAATCTACTCTTTCACAAATTGAAGGCCATAACAAAAGATTATTTAATAAAATTAGGGATACGTCCCTCATCTTAAAGGAAATATATCTAAACTTTAGAAAATTTACAATTAAATACTTTCCTCAATCAAAGATCAGCAAATGACATGCGAATCAAAGGCCAACACATGGCATACCAATCAAAGACTGACATAGCAATTTAACAGGAGATTGAATAAGGTATCTAATTGAATAAAACCTAGCTAATCTTTTAAAAAGATAACTATCAATGAAAGGGAAAGGTATGTTTCCGTAAATTATCAAACTGCACACAAATAAATTATATGTCAACAACCATATTGATCCTAATTGGTTGGAAGTCAATTGAATCAAAAAATAGGTGAATGGTTGTTTAGAACTTAGCAATTTTAATTATTAAGCATACCCCACCATTATTCTAATAATTAATGGCCTGTGATACTACAACATGAAGAGAATTCTGCAATGGGAGATCAGATTTCATGATCTACAAAATAAGATAATTATTCAGTCTCCTGTTAAATCGCTACCATCAAGTTCCACTGCATGCATGAGATGATAAGAAGCACAAGCAGCAGAAAGTGATCAACACCAAAGCAAAAATTACAAAAAAAAACTACTCCGTATACTTACAAAAATAGAAGCTAGAAATGTGTATCTCTGAAAGTGCCCAACTAACAACACCTGGAAAAAAATAAACACAAATAATCAATAGAAAACAATAAGCACTGCAGTAAATGAAGACTGACATCTGTTAGCGGTTATTCAAAGGAAAACATACAAGAAAGTTAAGCACTGCAATTCATTTCCAACCGATCTGCAATCACAAGGATTGCTACTTTTTATAGTATAACAGAATCTAAGGTAACAACAGAGGCCATCAAATGAAATAAAACTTACACCATCTTAAGCCATTGCCAAAAACAGAAAAAAACCAACATAAATCATGTAATGAGTATTAAAAATTACACCACGTTAAAAATCTCAGATCTCTCGATCATTACTACAAATCCACGCCTGTATTAAATATAGAAAAATGATATAATAACAAATACCATCTTCACTTTCAATTAGTAACTTAACCACTCATACACAAGGGAGGCACAATGGCAGGCATAAAATCACCAGTGTAGAAACAAATGGGAAACATATTCGAGCATATTGTATTTCTATAGGTAATTACCAACCGAATTAAAAAAAAAAAAAAATCCTTGAATAGTTAACAAGATCTGGAAGGTCAATGAACATAACCAAGTCACTAGAACGCTTAATCCTCAGTTATCCATGACTTGTCTGTGAATTCAATAGGATTGCTTTGCAATTTTTTTCTATTCTTCATTTTTACCAAGAAAGAGAATTAATCTTAATGCCCCATGAAAATGCTGTTTTCAACAATGCAGGACAATTAATATAATTGGGGATGGTGATAGGGAATACCACCACAATTGGTTCTTTCTAACATTTGTAGGTAATGGCCTCTTAGTGTACCAAGTCATGATCACATAGTTCTGAGAATTTTAAATGCAGGACTATTATCCTGTTTGCATACTTAAAAATAAATAAACTATCCTGTTTGCACATCACTGAATGCAACAAACAAACTGTGACAAACTATTACTTATAAGATAATGAGCACCTTCATGTATTCCACGACCAATAATAATTATCTCTATTACTGCAAAACCATCTGTACCCCTTGCCATGATTGGCCTTCATTCAATAACATAAGCAGAATTGTTAATCACAAAGAAATGAGTTGGGGTAGGAATTTTTAACATGAGATCAAAATGACTGATAATAACACATAGAGTGAATCTCCCTCCAACTCAAGATACATCCATATAATCATTTGAAAGGCAAACAAGCCATATAGGAAGCATCTCTCCGAACATGAAACACCCAACGTAGAACATCCCTCCAAATCCGAGTTATATTCTCTAAGTAGTTTTATGGAATGGGGGTTGTATTTTAAAGGATTGGGAGCTGTAACATTGTTTTGTTTCTTGAAATCCATACAAGGGAGAGAGATTAGAGGAACTAGAAGGGGAAACAAAATTGCTCATTTTCCATTGCATTAATGGGAGAGATTAGAGGAACTAAAAGGTTACTCAAACCTATGGTTTATAAAGGAATATATAGGAAATATGATGAGCAGAGAAAAAGAACAGAACATAACCTATTCGGTGAGATTTGAATAGCCAAAATCATCACAGGAGCATAAAATGTAATAGATTCATTAATGTTTTAAAAACAAAAAACAAAAAACAAAAAACACCAATAATCTTTTAACATAATTAATTGATATGAAATAACGCTTCTAAATAGAAGATGTATAGCACAGCCCCATAAAACAACACCATGCAACTAGAAAAAAAAAATGATCAACTCAAGAACGCATTAATTCATCACTGTATAAAATGCTATCGACCGTCTCTTTTGCTTAGCCAAAGACACCAAATTAAAATTGCGGCCAAAATATACAAAAAAATCATTGAAATTATAATCAATGTACGCATTAATCAACTCCGAAAACAATCCAAAGTGCAAAACAAATAGGGATACATAAATCCACACATATACTAAAATCCTACCGAGACCCTAAAAAATCAACTATCGAACTCTCAATATGTTTATACCCTACATAAATGAAAAGCTCCAAGTTATCAAAATAGATTCAAAGCTAAAAAATAACTCTTACCACACTTAATCCGCAAGACCGCAGTGGAGGCAAGGTGATGGAGGAGACGATTTTATAAAACTACCTTAGCGTACGTCAAATACCTCAGCTATTCGAGAAATGTAGCAACTCACGAACGCCGAAAGCAAACGGGTGAAGGCGGTGAGCTTGTGGCAGTTCTCGGCAGAGCAGGTGGGCGGGAAGGCTTGGGTGTGCTCGATCAAAAGGGATATTTGCTGTCTCTGTTTGGTTCTCGTGGATCGATCTGTTTGCTGGCTAGCTCCTTCCCGCGTTCTTTAAAGGGGTTTTTTTGGGAAAACAAGGGTTAGGGGGAAATAAGTAGATCGTTTGTTCATTAAAGGGTTTGTTCCGGCTAATATATTTGCCGTAAAGGGAGATATACAACTTAAACACGTTAATTAAGGCGAAATAAATCGCCCGAAGGTAATTTGGCGATAAAATTCGCTGCCTTAATTGATTAAATCGCTGCAAAAAATGTTTCTGACAAATTAATTTGAAATGTGTGCAGCGAAAGTAAAATGGTTGTAAATAATCACTTTTCACAGTGATTTTTTTTTTTTTTTTTTTGCAGGGAACTAAAATTGCCGGAGAAGTTAAGAGTTTCTTGTAGTGAAATACACATTTGTAGGAGAAAGTTACGCTAACAGCTAGATCATTTTGAATTAGTAACAGAATGGATGGAGTGAGGAATTGATGCAGATGCTCCTGGATTTTCTGCTGAAGATTCTGATAGTCTAACACCCCCCTCGAATTAATGGGATTTTGACACTTAATTTGCTCTTTAGATATTGAAACCGTTGTGCAGTTTGGCCTTTGGTGAAGACGTCTGCTATTTGATCCACGGTTGAGACATGTTGGACTTTAATATCTTTGTTGCATACTTTCTCCCAAATAAAATGATAGTCAATCTTTACGTGCTTCCTTCTTGCATGGAACACCGGATTTGAAGCGAGTGCAATTGCCCTAATGTTATCTCACCATATTGTTGGTATGTGGACTAGACCAATAGCTAATTCTTGCATGGAAAACTTTTGCCATGGCAAGTGAGGCTTCGTTTCGAAAGATTTGGGTTGTCAGACCAGAATGTTTCCTCTTCACCAAGGCCGCAAACTTTTGAAGATCTACTCCACAAGGTACTTGATAGCAATTACAAGCAGGTATTGGAAACAATGCAAGACCTCATACCAATTATTGGGAAAGTAGGGGACCCCAAAATCGTAGACGATTTTAAAAAGCCCCCTCATCAAAATGGCTACTTATCCCCCTCCCTCCCTCCCTCTCTCTCTCTCTCTCTCTCTCTGGCCGCATATGTACAATCAACATCAGGAAAACAGAAAATGAAAGGCTTACAGAAAGTAGATGGCGGGAACCGAGCGGGGGCGATACTTGTTTCTAGGATTGCAAACGATTCGATCAAAAACGAGTTCGAGTTAAATCGAGTCGAGCTGGACTCAAATAACTCGAGTTTGATTTTGACTCGAGCTGAGAGTTTGTCGAGTTGAGCCGATCAAGTATGAGCTCGAGCCGGATCGAGTTATTTATCAATATTTGTTTTTACTCTCAAACGATCTGTGCAAACAGAGCCGAACTGAGTCGAGAAATTATTTGAGTTGTTTACTCTTTATAAATATTTGATTTAATAATTCTTTTGTGACCTTAATACATTATTATTGTAAAGAAACAAAATATGTTACTTTTACATAAAATAATAAAATAATTAGTTATACAAAGTAATAAAAATAATATATATTATACATAAAATATATACAATAAAAGAATATATGTAAGAATATATGTAAGAGTATATAATGTATATAGAAATATTACGAGTACTATTGTTATGAGTCCAAAATGAGCCGAGCTGAGTTTATATGAATTTTGTTTACGAACTTATATCGAATCGAGTCGAGATTATATTAGTTTAGCTCATTTAATATTCAATCAAATATTAATGGTCATAAACAATTTATTTATTAAATGAACGAAATTCCAATGGAATTTATATAAATGGAACTCAAATTATTTATAATATCGTTTGAACTCCTACTTGTTGCTCTCAGAAATTCGAATGGGTGGTGGGAAATGATTTGGGGATTTGGGGACGCATGAGCGTTTTACTGAATAAAAACAAAAAATTTAGAAAAAAAAACCCTTAAATCCACATTGGTGTTGGTGAATTAGAGGTGTACGCGTACAAGAACTCGCCAGGTGCCACTGCCATTTTAGTCTAAAGCCCCATTGCGTTGAGCCCAAGTTAAACAAACAAGTAGGGCCTCTCAATTTTCATTAAGTTGCAACTTAATGAAGTGTAAAATAAAATTAAGGTCTTATTTGTTTTTCTGAGAAGAGTTGAAATAATATAAAAAAAAAAGTTAATAAAATTAAAATATTATTATAAAATATTTTTTTAATATTAATTTTGTTTTGAAAAAGCTTTTTTGAAATTTTAGAAAGTTGAATTATTTATTTTATTTTGTAAGAAATTTTAAAAAAATATAATAATGAGTTTGATAAAGTTTGATATGAGGTGAGATGGTTGGTAAAAACATAAACCAGGTCTAAGTTGCTGTTTGTGTAGTCCTAAGTCTCCTCCAACTTTTTACCTTTTTTTCGTGTAGTCCTAAGTCTCCTCCAACTTTTTACCTTTTTTTCTTTAAGCATTAATACTCGACCTATATATATATATAATAATAAAAATAAAAAATAAAGTATAAAAAATATGTTGTGCATGTAAGCAAATATTGTTCAATTAAATCATAAGTTATAAAATTAAGGATAAATTATGCTATTAATCAATTTAAATTATGACTTAGATTTACATCTCTTAATTATTATTATTTTCTTTTATCTAAAATCAATAATAATGTCATGCAATCCTCAGAATATATTAGTTATAAATGTATAAAAACAAAAATACAATAATCCAACTCAATCAGAGAGGCTTTGAGGAAAGTTTGTTGTTGGGGGGAAGACGTATACAGGGCTTGGGATTGAGAGATAATCATGATGATGGAGACTAGAGACTGGAGATCAGTGATTTGTTTTGCTTTTTTGATAAAAAAATATTCATTCATTCAAACCAACGTTAATACATAGAGTTCTTATCAAACTAAAAAGCATGATGAACAAAAGTTGAGACCTGCTCCACCATAAACTAATATCAAGCACATTCCATACATGCTGAGCCAAAAATAAGCCGCTCCATTTTCATTATGTTAACATACTGAGTATTGACTCTTTGAAAACACTAACAAATTCTTAGCTTCTTTGATCAAATTACCAACACTAGAATATGATTCATCTGTAGATTGTAGATCCTGAACCACATTGAGATGGTCCCTCTCAAGGACAAGCTTTGGGCTACCAAGTGGAAGACAACTGCAAACCTCTCAATATTGCAATTAATTTATCAATTGTAACTGCCTCATCCACTTCTATTTCACTCTTGCTTCCAGCCATTACAATTCCCCCTCTGTCATCACGCAAGACTACCCCAACTCCAGCTTTCTTGATCATATCAGCACAAACTACTCCATCTACGTTCAATTTTAAAAAACCAGCCGGAGATATTTGCCACCAAGATCCTGCAACCGCTTAGATTTTGCTAGATGCCAGATCTTCCTTAGCACCTGCTTGAAAGTCTCTTTTTGTAATGTTTAGTAGTAAACAACTACACTATCAAGCACTTCCCTCCCCGCACTATGTTTTCCTGTACTACATCAGCTTCTACCGAGATAACTTCTTGCTTAGTCTCCGTCAAAGACAGCTTCCCATACAAATGTTCCAATTTGGCAGCTATGAAAAGATAGAAAGACAAAACCTGCACTAACAAAGGAAATGGGCCTCTACTCGTAGGAGACGAGAGAGGAAATGAAGCTTTTGAAAGCAAGTCGTGAGTTATTGGGATTTTAAAACATGCATTATAAGTTTAAAACTTTGGTAACAGTAGGCCTATCTCTCTCCCATTAGTTTCCCGTCCCTAGAGTTCGACCAAGAATTAATCTAGATCAATGAAATTAAGGAATAGAAAAAAATGAAGAAGGGATCTTCCACATGACATTAAACTTCGGCGGCTCGGCTTAATATTTGGTTAAATTCTACACCTGATTTCCAATACATGCATGAGTCCCAGCCATTTGCTCGTGTGTATAAAGAAAAGCTATATATGACCCTCACAACTTAATCCCTTTAAATTAACTAGCTTCGTTGGATACATGCAATGCTACTGTCATCTTGCAATATCTCTATTGAATTAAAATGAATTGCACACTACAACAATTACTAGTTTCTGCTGCGAGCTAAAAGTGCAGCTTAAACTATGAAAACCGCAGTTAAAAGTGAATACCCACATTTTTTCGCTCACAGATGAAACGCCAGTAAACAGGCGTGACATCCGCTCTTCATCTCGCCGCTAGGGATTTGTTGAATAATTGCTGCCCTTCTCGATGATCTTCACGCCGATGAAGATCCAAGTTGACCGCCGCTGTTGCTATCCACCCAATCGCATCTAAGCGTCGTTAATGGATCATTAGCATCTGCGGGAAAATATTCTTCACAAATGGGTATCGGGTTCTGCGATTTCCTCCACCGCAAGATTGATGGGCAATCTTGGAGGTTCACGAATGGGGTACGGCTACTTTCAAGTTCTACCGGCGATTAGCTATAGGCCGTTGACTCTTGCCAGAAAGTGATCTATTGTCGCTGTGAAGATTTTGAGTATCGACGGCTTCTAACTATTTTGTGGCGTGCGCTAATGTCGTCCGATGCAACCAATTAACTAAAACGATCATCAAATGAGCCGTTTCCCGACGCTAGGTATGAATTTACTAGCCCCTTTACCCCGATGTTAGTATTTTGCATATATTCATCAGATTTGGGTTCAAAATTTGATCTTTCTAAATTTAAGAGTGCATAATCTATTGAACCCTAAAATTTGAAATCTATAATAGTTTTAATGGTCAAAATTTATTCATCTGTGGAAATGTTCCTCCCAAACGACCATTTCTTTATACCTCTGTTACTCTGGTCACAAACTTCTTGTTTTCCATAGGTAAAAATGCCAAAGTTCGCATAAAGCTCTACAGACCATATCTTAACACTCTGTTTTACGCTGGTATTGTTTACTGTCTAACATTGGGTTTTCTGATCTAGGAGTTAATTTTCACACATGCATGCACATATCTTTTCAAATTGGTCATCACCTGGTTTAGCCACAGTTTATATAAATTTGTTGCAACCAATCTTTTCTCTAGAGAGGAGATTGGCGTATAAATATATTGGGCTATTAATCATCTGTGAAATGATACATGTATAAATTTGCTACTGATCATGCAATTAAATATTTATGATTCTCACATGCTAAACTAAGTTTGCATCTGCGACACAATATGTCAAATATCCCAACTAGAGATTATACTTTCATTCATCTTTGTCCACAACTTAGTTTAGCAGTGATCTCAAACTACAAATCCATCATTTATGTTTCAACATGCCAGCAGCTTACTATCTCTGAATTACGTGTACATACCCCCTTATGTATAGAGGCAAATTTAAAGAACTTCTTTAAGATGTTGGGTGGCACATCCAAATCAGCACTGCCCTTTATGCTTTTTAAATATTCACCTGTTCCAATGGCATAAAAATCATTAATATGATTGCAGTGCTATTGTGCAAATTCTATTATTGTTGTTTACATCTGAATTGGATTAATTTTCAACAACCCAATATGATCATACAAAGAATATGCTTACTGTGTGTTGGGCAGCCTACAACACGGAGTTAATACTGATGAACTAATGACATGATTACATGTAGCTATAATGAATCCATATCTCTAGAGCACCATAACAATTGTGTGGATCTATTAAAATTCATTAACTCAAGTGTATTGTGGTTTTCATTCTTGCCTGACAGCAAGCTATCACCCTTTACATCAAGTGCCAACTTTTTAAGATATATCATTCATTTATATCCCCATGCACTAAGTAATTCATTCATTTGCACTTGTACTTAGTTAGTAACCAATCTCATGTAACCTATGACAGTTATAACATTGCAAACATAGTATTTTAATATAGTATTCCATTTATCGAAAAACGACGAAAATGGTTTCTAAATATAAGGCAACCTTAATACTATTTTTAGTTGGTTAATAACTGAATCTGTCATATAAGTTATCAAATAATCAGCATCAAAATCTACTATTAAAATAGAAAAATAGCCAAAAATTATAACTTGGCCCAAAATTTTAAAAAGAGGAATTTACCTCCCATCCTTGACCCTCATTGTAAGCTCTTGGTAATATGGCATTTTCACCTGTTCCAATACACAACATGCACATAAAAATAACCAACAGAAACCATCGATGTCATATTGTGCAATTTAAGTCACATATGTCACATCTTCATTAGTAGTGCTTTCAACCACCCCACAATTTGATGAATTTGGGTTGCTTATTGTGTGTTGGGTAGCCAAAAACATAAGTCAAAACTGATGAACTATTATGTTGTAGCTATATTCCAACATATCTCTCCAGCACCATAACATTAGTGTGGATCAACAACTGAAACCACTGCCAAAGCATTAATAAATATGCCAAAAAGAAAACTAAACTTATGCAGCAACTCATTTATACAGTGGTTTTCAAGTATGCCTGACATGTAGCTACCACCAACTAATATTAAATGCCCAATTTCTGTCACTATTTATGAGTCATTTATATTGCAACAAAGGTGTAAATCATATATTTGGAAACTTAATCTAAAACCCAGAAATTGGGCATGGTAAAACTTTGCCAGGTTTAACATTGCAAATAATATCAAGTATCAAGATTTCCAACATATCTTACAACCAAAATGTCCAATTAACATGTCTCACCTTAGTACTATTTTATATTGATTAATAACTGAAACTTTCATGTATGTCATCTCCAAACAGCATCAAAATATAGAATTCAGAGTTAATATACAACAAGGTACAATTTTACCTCCAATCCTTGATCTTCTCCAGCAAAATCAGAATAATTTCATTACTTTTCAAAAGTATGGATGGGAATTAAGCATACCCATCACCCCTTCTACTCAAAAGTGTAGCAAAAACATGTCAACAACCCAAAATTTGCTACTACTGGCATACATAAAAGCCTTAAGGCAGTGGATTTTTTTTTCTTACCCTCAGTTCTGGTTTCACCCTCAGCAGGATTGTTTGGTACTAAACCAGAAAAAATACACAGTTCTGAGAGCCATTCTATCTCAAGGTGTTACTCAATACAAAATATGATGTGAAATACAAAATATAGTTTACACCTCAAACTCATCGGTCTCCTTAGCCGTTGTGCATTAGGTTTTGTAGTATTTGGTACTAATCTAGGATAAAAAACAGTTTGCTGTCCAGGTACTGTTTCTTATATACATTTATAGGTAACTCAATACAACAGATGATGTAAAAAAATATTTTACTCCAAATTTAAATCTGACATCGTCATCAGCAAGAGTATTTGGCACTAAACCAGGAAAAATGCACAGTTATGGGAGCCATTCTATCCCAAGGTGTTAGTCAATACACATAATTTGCGTGAAAGAACATAATTTAATTACTATCACTTCTGGTTTCAACCCCTGTAGGAGTATGGTGGAGCAAAAGTGATGAAGGTATATTGTCTGGACCTTGAGTAGAGTCATCAGAGTCCACACTACCCTTTCCTCTCAAGTTCCAGCTTGCTGCACCTTGAAGTGGCAGTCCTAGGGTTGGAGGCAATACCCGTCTCCCTCTTTTTGACTGATTCATGACTACTACATGCACATAAAAAAAAAAAGTAAAAAACAATTATAGATTACTAAATTGAAATCCTGATTGAATAATACTGAAGTTGTGAGGTTGAACAATTGTAAACCAAACTCCAACACTACCTTAACAACATCAAAATAATCTGTTTAAAATAGTTAGCTCTTTAAGCAATTGCTCTAATCATGCTTCAGAATAGTCTATTTGTATCTTATACCATTTAAGATACCAATGGAGTTTACACCTTGTTGGGAATGCTTTTACAAAAGTTAATAAAACCAAAAAGTGAGTGTTAAAGGCCTACCAAGCAAATGCTGTGGACTCCCTGGTTAATCTTGAGAAATTACAGCTTGGGAGAACTGAGTTCTGATGAATAAGAAAGACTTCACCAGTGAAAAAGAGAGCAGCTAAATATCAAAAGAGGGGTCTCGATGTATTTGGTAATTGTCTATATATTTTCATGGTTTGATTCCTGCCTACTAATTTGCTTTTCTCCCGCGCAGGAACTAGCTTCTTTGGTCTGGGAAATAGCATTGTCATCATGGCTGGTAATGTCTACTAATGACCGAGCTGTCTGAAACATTAGTTGACAGCAGCATGGCTATTGTACCTGCTGTTAATCATGTAACTCGGCTGGAACCAAGTGTTATACATTACGTGTATGGCTGTCCTGAATAAGCTGCTTGTAGTACACCCAAAGCGTTAACAAGTGTTATACACTTGTACAAGTTAATCTAGTAAACATGACATGCATTTTAATATTTTTTTAAAGCTCACTTGATGATTAAAGCAGGTTCTACATTTGAGAATTATATCGTGTTTAATCTATAGATCAGTGGGAGAGGAATTGAAATGTCAATCGGGTACTTGAACAATTTATATTAATATATTTGTTATGTATTTAACATTCCGCAGACAAACTGACAAAGGCTGCTAAATGCTTTTAAAAATGTATGTACTGTTTCTAAAAGATTTTATCATTGTGATATCGCAGCAAATACATTTACTGACTTGTATCTTGCCAAAATATCGTTCATCGCCCAGCTTTTGTGGCGTCTTTTTCTGCCACGACCAAAACTCATTGCAAAAGAATTTTAATTAGTGGCGAGTCCATTAGTCTCCGGAAGTCATGCGGATGGGAAGCAACAATTATAAAATCACCAGCCAATCGCCATCGCAGAAAACAAAAACGCAGCAAATGGATATATTTGTTGTCGTGGCATGCAAGACTTTGCTCTAGTAAGCATACAATATATGACACTTTCCCCCCATAACTAATAAACAAGTTATCACCATAGATGAAGATTCTTTGGATCAATTGGCAAATACCTTGGTTTCTCACTGTATCCCAAAAAAAAAAAAGTTATCACGGTAGTCACACTTGGACTTAGGCAAGCAAAGTGCTTTCCCAGCATCAACCATCTCAGTTTCAGCCATATCTAGCTCGCCATCTTTATCTATGCTCTCTTGAAATTGCAATGCGAGCTCATGGCTCCACACACATCATTCATCAATGGACGTTCGACACCATTGTCAAGCAAGCAATTCACTACAATTTCACCAAATCTCTTCAAACACTTGGAGGCAACTTATGCCTCCAATGCTGGATGAACAATCGATCTCATCTTGTTTTCCATTCTTATAGATTTGTTGGGCCCATTCTGCAAGGCCCACAGCTTGTTTCACGTTTGCAGTGCGCGATACGCCGATATGGGTGGCCTTGCTAACAACACTTCACATAGCACGACACCAAATGAATAGACATCGGATTTCTCCGTCAATCGTTGGCGCCTGAAATACTCTAGATCTAAATAACAAAAACTACCCTTCACGCCGATGCTTACATGGGCCTTGGACCCACTCGTGGACCCCATTTTGGACAATCCAAATTCATAGACCTTGGCCACCCAAGCATGATCTAGCAAAATATTCGTGGTCTTCACGTTAGTGCATCACAATGAATGATCATGTGTTTTGCGCCTGTATGGAGGTAGTTTAACCCTTGTGCCGCTCCGATACAGATTCTGAGCCATTGCTTCCAAGAGAGAGGTGTGTTGTTGGTGTTATAGAGATGATCATGAAGAGTTCCATGAGCCATATAATCATATACACCAAGTCAGAAATCACTACAAGAAAAATGACTTTTTGCGGCATCAAATTTTATCGCAAAAAATAAAAAAAAATGCTACAAAAAAACATTTTCAGTGATTTAAAATCGAAGCACGATGGTTGAAAAAGTAATGATTTAAATGTGTAATTTTAGCGAAATTCAAAAATTGCTGCAAATCAGTGACTTTTTGCTGCAAATAAATTTCGCCGCAAAAAAATCCTGGTTAAGACTTTTTGCCGCACAAATTACCGCCGCAAAAAGTGGAACATTTGTTGTAAAAGACTATTTGCGGCGACTTGAAATCGCCGCAAATACTATTTTTAAAACCAAAATAAAAATTATATTAGCAAACCGGTTTCACTAGTATTTTTTTCAAAAGACATTATAATAAGCTCTACTATGATAACTGATTACGTTTCTAAGTAATAACTACCAAAACATCCAAAAAATAAAATCCATTCAAAACAACAAAAAATATATCCAGTTAAACTAGTTGCCAAAAAATAATTATAAACTACACTAGAACTTGCTAAGTACAATGTAAGAAATGATAACTATAATAAATGATTATGTAGCATCACATTCTGCAGCATTATAGTTTTCATTTAAATATAATATACAACTTTCTAATCTGTAAATATGAAAAAAAATCACCGCTATAAGCCTCATTTTTTGTAGTGATACAACTTTGTAAATGGTAAAAAAAGCTATACCTGATCTCAAAAAACAGTGAGACCTTCTTTTAGGCTGAGTTGGAACCAATATGGAATGAAGAAAACTAGTTACAAACTGCAGTTACAAGTATAAAAGGGACGTGCACTACAAGCAAAATTAGTTCGTGCATATATATTTATTTGTAATTTGTGGAACAGTACTCACAACTAATAATGTTTTATTTTAGATCGGAACAAAAAGAGACCTATAGCACAGTTTAAAAGTTCAATACGATTTAAACTCCTTACAAAGAACTATAGATCAATGCTACACCAAAAAAATTCAATCCAACATTCATAGATCAATATCTAAAAACTTCAAAAGATAAAAGTAGTACTGCACAACATAAAAATGACTTCGTATTGTACTAACTAAAAGGAAAAAATATGATTGAAAATCTTGATCATTTCTTAAACTATAAATAAATTAATAATCATGTGTTATATTCGATTTATAAGACATTGATAATAACTACAGATTGAGAAACTTGAGAAAGACAAAAATCAAAGTAAAACTCTAATATAAATATGAAGTATTACAAACCTGCTGTATGATACAAACAACTAAATAATTCTACATAAAGAATGAACTAAAACAGGGGAAAAAAGAGCAAGTTAATATATAGATCTAAAAAGCTCAAACAAAAAATATAAAGGAAAAGGAACATGCTGACCGAATCTCATATTTTACACTACACGAGGAGACGAGTGCGAGGTGTGTCTAATGAGCTGATCAGCAAAAGCTGTCAAAGTTTATCGAATCATCATGACATAGCTTATCAAATCATAAATGTAAATATTGTTTACCTTTGGTAGAAGCTTAATAATCTGCTTCATTTCTTCCTCAAAGTTTGTTTCTAGAATCTGGCCAAAGTTTGTTTCGATAAGCATAATGAATTTAATGTGAAAGACCAAGTGAAAATAGATTACCATGTGAATGACCAAGAGAATTCCTAAAATGTGTGATTTTAAGTTTAGATATCATCTTAAAAAAAAGTGAAGTATCACGTAAACAGGAGCTAATAAACCACCATACCAGCTAATAAACTAAGAACTATTCCACCACCAATGAATAATTTTTCCTGAATGCAATTTGCACTAATATTTCCTGATGGTTTGAAAAAGTTTCAATCAAGTCTTCGATCATAAGAAACTTGACATGTTCAGCAAGAAGCTTAAATAAGTGATAAAAACACCCAGAAAATAGTCCCAATAAAATGCAGAAAATATCCTAACTAGCAGCCATATGTTTTTTAAATGCAGATATTATATATCATGACTACCATCCCGGGTTTCCTAACAGTAAGGTTATCACATAATTGTATTTGTGGCAATGAGAGTAATGACATTACCATGTTCTCCAGAGAGTTACCCCAATGCTAGGCAGAAAATGAATGCAGAAGGTGCTTAAATTCGTTACATAATATTAAAAGCAGCCCCTTGATTAATAACAATTATTAATTATGAGTAATATATATATGCATGGTTGCTAGCCCATGTATTTATTTAACAGGAAGGTAACAAAATTAATCCCCTATAGACGAAATAGTATCCTCCCATTGAGATTATGTGAAAATGTAAAATCTGAACATGCTCTCACACATAAAAACTCCATCCCACAACCCAACAATCAATCCTATTTTAAATGACCTAACTTTATTGAAATGCTTTGTGCTAGAAACAACAAATATCCTTAAACGATTACAAATATTATATATGCTACCCCTAAATAACAACCATCCACAAGTCTAAATCTGTTATTCTCACACAATGATTGTAGTATATCAAGAATGTTAATATAAACCATGAGAACATAATAGAATTCAAATGCTATACTTGTGTAGCTTTACCAATACTAATTGCATAACAAATATTGATGAGTGCCAATGGTACCTTGTGATCTAACATAAAAAATTACTTAAGGCCGAAACTTGTGAACAATTAATTATAGAATTGAACATGACTTGTGAACAATTAATTATCCGTTTGATTACAAAACTAAAGGAACAGGCAGAAGTAATCAGACTTCAGATCCAAAACCAAATAAAATTTAAACAATAATAGAAAATGTATCATCAGAGTCCCATTTCAGGCCCAAAACCAAACAAAATTTAACCAACAAAAGCATAAAAAAGAACTGAGAGAAGATCCAACCAAAGAGACCATACCCACAGAAAAGTAAAAGTTAGGTTTGATTTACCGCACATAGACCTACCTGTACAGACATTTGGATCCATTAGGAGTTGCTCTGTAACGCCTCGGACCCATAGGGGTCCAAGAATTACTTCCTATCACCTATACTTACATTCAACACTATAATTATAGATTTCAAATTTCCAAATATCATATAAAACTTGGTCTTAAAACCTACTTCCTCAATATCATTAATTCCAAAAATGTTAAATCACTAGAATACAATAATATTTCTTTACTAAACCTTATCAAAGTTCATATAAATTCTCTATGCTTAATCAACCATTCTTAAGTCATCTCATCCAATGTTTCATAATCTGATCCTCCACTGAAATATCTAAATTCATCTGAAAAATATTCAGAGATAAGGGGTGTGAGTTGAACCACAACTCAGTAAGCGAATAACATATATCAAAGTGCAAACATAAGCATTTTCCAAAGTATAGCATGCAGAGCAAAATATTCTTTAGTTTTAATATGCAGAACAAAACACATTTTCAAACGTAACAGAGCGATGGTTTTTAAATCATATAAAACGTAACATTTTCAAGCGATGGTTTTCTCGTGTCTCCAAAAGTTGATGCGAGGTCTGGAGATTCTAGTGGTCTGAGATACTTGTAATGGCTGTGCGGCAGAGGAGTTGGGCCTCACGTGGTCTTTGAAAGGCAGTGCAAAGATGATGGTGGTTTGCAGCAAGGAAAGGTGGTGCTAAGCAGTTTGGATGGCTGAGGCCGTAAAAAGAGGTTAGCAGCAACTTTAGGTTTCTTCTTGCATGAGAAAGGAATATATCTATGTATATAGGAGGTTGAAAACCCTAGAGAACAAGAGAATAAGAGAAGGGACATGCAAGAGAAAGACAAGGACGTGATAAAGGCAAATCCTAGTAACGAAACTGACGTGATCCCTGAAGATATGGAGAGATGCAAATCATTCATGCATGGGATACGGCAAACTTGAGGTAAAAAGAGATAACCGAAAAGGCAAAGCTGATTCAATGTTGAAAGGCGACGATAAAATCAACGGGAAGAAAACATGAAAGATATCGAAAGCACACAAAGGAGAGGAATAATAAAAATAAAAATAAATAAGTAAATGAATTTTGAAATATATAAAAGGGATTTTCAGTCAAAATAAATACATAAATAAATATGACATTTTAAAATTATGGGTGGCGCTGGACTTGGGTGTTACATACTCTGCTATATTATAATGATAATACATTGCTTAAAGGCTTGGTGTAATGTAGGCTTTCTTAGAACTCAAATAAAAATATTTCTACTCGGCCTTAAAAGCCACTTAAGAAAAACAAAAGCTTGAATCAAGATGAGTTACCCATCAACAAAGGGAGAGTTACCCATCAACAAGTACGTAGGCCAAAGTAAAAAAAAAAAAAAAAATCTCTATAAAGCTGTCACGATCTTCCTTTCATCTCCATTTGTGTTACCTGTAGAGCAACTCATAAAGTTAGCATGCATGCCAATAAGACTTGTTATATGAATATCAGAAAATTAAGTGTAGATACTTACATGCTTCTCTTACCACCTTTGTTAACAACGAACAAAATAAGTCAGATATATTGCGCTTAGATATAATGAACAAAAGCACAAGAATGCAAGCCCATATAAAAATCAGAACACTCAAAAGAACATAAAGGTGGTTTCAATAACATTCAATATCAGCTAAGCCATTATAAAGAGGGGATAATTAAAATCACATTGAATGACATATAGCAAAACATATCAAGAAAACATGAATAAGTATGAAATATTCAGGAAGTATATTATGTATCTATCTCCAAAAGCATAAGCAAGTACAGGAAAATTGAGGCATATGCAATACATGACCACAACAGAGTATCTATTTCCAAAACATGAATAAGTATGAAATATTTTACATAAAAGTGATATATCTATTGGTTTGGCTGTGTGTTTATAAAGAAAAGATTCATTCCTTCATAGGATGCAACCTAGTCACTGAGTTACATAGTGTGGGTTTGAATAGAACACCCATTTAGACATGTATTCTCGATTGCATGTACCCAACTACTCATAGAAGTATAATATTTGCAATAAAGCCTCAATTCTAACGGCAGGGAAAAATGCAGGTTCAGTTAAATGTATATAAATAAGTGCTCACGAAATTGGGGATTTTGACCAATTTTTTGTTCAAACCTTGTGAAATCACACCGCAAGGAAGAAACCCCCAAACCCTACATATATAAGTGACGCTTTGAGGGTTAAAGTCTGATACAAAATTTATAATGAACAAAGATTGTAAATGCTGTCAGAAATAGGGTTTTTATTCAAGATGTTTGCGGTGAAAAAATACCTTGTAACAAGGAACAACGTAGGTGTGGTCTCGGTCGACAATCTCCACCTACGATTTGCTCAAAATTGTGGAAACAACCCAAATGCTTCAAATCCCCAATCGCAAATAATCTAGTTGTATGGGAAGGAGAAGACAGCCTCGCTTCCACTGGGAAGGCTAACGAAATCGAGGTTCCGATGCTTGGGTGGTGATCGAAAATGCTGGTCAAGCCGCGCGAGGGTGGGTGAACATGTTACATCTCTGGAATGGGGAAAAACAGAGGAGTGAAGAAGAAACGCTGGTTTGCGCGTGCGGGGCGCCGCGGGGGGGTGAATAAAACATTTGGAGTGTTTTTGGCAAGACTCGATTGTTAAGATTTCTTTATTTTTATGGTGAAAACAATCGTTGCAGTAAGCTTAAAAATCATTGCAATTGAATCTAATAAGGCGCCACTCCATTCAAATTGCAAGTTAGCGTTAAAAGGCTGCGACGATTTTGGATTCGCTATAAAACGTCACCTTTTGCAATAGAATAAAAATCGCTGTAATAGATCCTTTTTCTTGTAGTGAATGCAAGAGAAATGAAGTTTGGCTTAATTGATTACCATGTGCTCGAGTATATTCATATATATAGATGTGTATAGAGAGTTTGGATTACATTACCTAGATATATACAAGTATTTAAATGTTTAAATATCTACTAACAAAACACTAACAGAATACAAATGAATTCTGCAATTGATTCACTAGATAACTAAAGCAACAACTAAGGTAACAGATGCTGATTTATCAGAGGTGATATGTCTAACATCCCCCTTTAAGGTGATGGGAAGATCTCGAACCATCAACTTGTCATGAAGGAGCAAAAATCTGCTTGAGGTGAGACCCTTTGTAAAAATATCTGGAGGTTGGTCTGCTGTGGAGATCTAACCTGCTTGTATATCTTTGTTGAATATCTTCTCCATGATAAAATGATAATTGACCTTTATATGTTTGGTATGAGCATGAAATATGGGATTAGAAGATAGAGCCAAAGCACCAAGATTATCTAACTATAGGAGGGAGCATAGGTTAGTGGTATGTGTAGTTCTTGAAAAGCATGCAAAGCCAATAGTGTTCAGCCACAATGAATGCCATAGACCTGTATTTCGCTTCTATGCTTACTCTTACTACAACAAATTGGTTCTTGGTTGACCAAGAAATAATACAGGGACCAAGATATATACAATAGCCAGATGTAAATTTCCTATTATCAGGAGATCCTACCCAAGCAAAATCACAAAAACCATTAATTTGCAATAACCCCTTGCTGAAATTGTGACCAAACTATAAGGTGCCCTTTAGATACCGCAACACTCTTTTAGCTGTTGTTAGATGATCAATGGTTGGGCATTGTAAGAATTTGACATAGCTGGTTCACACTAAAGAATAGATCAGGTCTGGTCAGTGTGAGATACTGTAAAGCTCCCACCAAAGTTCTATATTCAGTAGGATCATTGAGTGGATCACCTGAAAATTTGGAAAGTTTTGAACCTGAGGTGCAATGTGGAAGTTGGTTTAGCACCAACCATCCTTGTGCGATTCAGTAGATCATTAGCATACTTTCCTTGGTTGAGATGAAGTCCTTCTGATCTTTTTGTGACTTGAATTCCCAGAAAATAGGAGAGGGGACCAAGGTCTTTAACAGCAAACTTAACACTAAGATGAGTAATAAGATAATCAATGGAAGAAGAGGAATTATTTGCAACTATTATGTCATCAATATAAATAAGGACATAAATAGAAATGTTATCCAAATGGAATGTAATAAGAGATGTATCAATTGTAGAGCCATGAAACCCAAGAGCAAGTAAGGCTTGTGATAGTCTAAAAAACCAAGCTCTAGGAGCTTCTTTAAGTCCATAGATGGACTTATGTAAACTACACACATGATCGGAGAGATGAGGATCCTCAAACCCTTTAGGTTGTTCCATGTAAACCTCATCTTCAAGAAAATCATGTAAAAAGGAATTAGAAATGTCAAGTTGTTTAATAAACCAATCATGATGAACAACTAATGATAGTACCAATCTAATTGTGGCTGATTTAATAACAAGGCTAAATGTCTCATTTAAATCCATCCCATCAATTTGATCAAATCCTTTTGCCACTAATCTAGCCTTGTAATGATCAATACTCCCATTTGATTTTTGTTTGAGCTTAAACACCCACTTATTTCTCACAACTTTCTTATGGAAGGCGTGGACATAAAGTCCAAGTTTTGTTGGTTGTGAATGCATTGTATTTAGCCTGCATAGCATCAAGCCAATTCTGGTTCCTCATTGCTTCCTTATAGGTTTGGGGTTCAGAAGGTAAGGTGATGGTAGAGAGAGCTTGGAGAAGATATTTGGTGAAGTAGTATAAATGGTAGTCTGGAAATTGTTTAGGGTTGGATGAGTTGGTCATGAATCGTGTAACAGCTTGAGTGGAAGAGGAGGGAGGGAGATCTATGGTGGTGATAGTAGGGGAATTAGGTGGAGGAAGTTGTAAATCAGGTGAGGAGGAAACATGTGGGTTTTTAGAGATAAGGTCATTATGAAGAGTAGGAGGAGAAGGAGTAGGTTGTGTTGCTGAGATGGGAGTATTATATGGAGCAGGTGAGCTTGAGTCATTGGAAAAAATAGGCTTAGGTGAGACAGATGAGGGTGATGAATCAAGAGAAGAGATTGGGACAGTGAATGTAGGAGGTGTAATAAGAGAAAAAGAAGAAACTGGATTAGGAGACAAAGGATGAGAGGAAGAACCTGATTGTGAGGCACTGACAAAGGATGGAAAAGTATTCTTCAGGGGTGAGGAAGCAGTAGCTGGAGACCTTGTATCAGAAGTAGGGAAATTCAATTCATCAAAGATGACATGTCTTGAAATGTAAACATTTTGAGAGTTTAAATCCAAGCATCAATATCCCCTTTGATTTGAGTTGTATCCTAGAAAAACACTCTTAGTGCTTCTAAATGCTAATTTGTGTGCTTTGTAAGGTCTAAGCGAAGGGTAACATGCACAACCAAATGTATTTAGGAATGAATAATCTGGTGGTGGTTTGTTAAATAGGGTGAAGAATGGGGACTAATTCTTAAGGACAAGTGTAGGAAGCCTATTGATGACATACATGGTAGTGAGAAAAGCATCGATCTAGTAATATGATGGAAGTTGGGATTGAGCTAAGAGTGATAAACTTGTGTCAGTAATATGTTTATGTTTTCTCTTTGAAATCCTATTTTGCTTAAAAGTATAAGGACAAGTAAGCTTATGTAAAATTCCATTGGTAGAGAGAAAATTTTTGAAATTAGTGGAGAGGTATTCCCACCATTGCCAGTTATGATTTGTTTGATTTTTTCAGAGAATTGAGTTTCGACCAGTTGTTTAAACTTAAGAAAGCAAGATAATACATAAGATTTGAATTGCAAAGGAAACAAATAGGTAAATTTGGAAAAATCATCAATAAATATAACATAGAGTTTACATCCACTGACAGAAGCAACTGGTGAGATCCAAACATCTGAGTGTATTAACTAAAGAGGATGTGTGGATTTGTTATTGAATTTGGGCAAAGGAAGTTTGTGACTCTTAGCAACTTGACAGGACTCTCATAGATCATTCTATTTTACAGGACCAGAAATGGGAAGCAAAGCTTCTTAAATGACCCTAGCAACTGTGGACTTAGAGGCATGAGCTAATCTGGAATGCCAAATATTCATTGGGGCTTTGACACCTTGTAATGCAGTGAAAGAGGAAATGTGAGCAGCTTTAGGATTTGATTTCTTGAGTTTCAGCTGCTTGAGATACATGGGATACAGTCTAGCTTCACTCTGCCTTTAAAGAAGTGTTTCCTTGTTTTGTAGGTCCTTGCACAAAGAAATGAGATAATGTGAGCACAAAGTAACAATTATTTTCATTGCAAAATTTCTGGATGGATAAAAGATTAGAGGAAACATTAGGGCAATGTAAAATATTGTGTAAAAGAAACTTGTTTTTGGAGTTAAGAAGTAATGAAGAACCAGTGTTGGTGATGTGCAGGCCTCCTCCATTGCCACTATGACTTGATTATTACCCTGATAAGACTGTTGTTATAGGGTTAAGTTATCCAATTCAGAAGTAATGTGTTTGTTGGCACCACTATCAAGATACCAAGGTTGTTCAACTTCTTGCGTGCCATGAGTGTGGACTGCCATGGTTGCTAACTAAGCTGGTGGGTGTTGACCCTGGTAGGTAAAGTCCATCTTGTGATAATAGTCCAGGGCCTGGTGGTTATTTTTGCCATAAATTTGACATGGTGGGAATTTGGTGGTTTCTGAGAGGAGTTGCTATTGTTTAAATTGGCAGGAGGTCAATTGTAGTTGGAAGGCTTGCCTTGCTGATTGGGGTATTTGGGTTTCTTGCCATGGTTAAACTTTGGTTTGTTTGTGAAAAAAAGCAAATTTAGTGGCATCATTGGGAAGGGTCTTGTTTTGAGATTTAAGTAATTGCTCATAATTGAGTAATTTAGTTTGAAAATCTTTAAATGAAATTGGTTTGTCTTGGGTGACAAAATTTAGAGATGTGATGAAACAATTAAAAATGGGATTAAGACCCCCAATTACATAGGAGATATTGTCTTCCTCATCAACAAGTTTACCTATTGTTGTGAGCTGGTCAAACCAATTTTTGGCAAGGAGCAAGTAATCAGAATAAGTTTTAGTGCCCTACTGCAATGTTTGAAGTTGTCTTTTGAAGTGAGACATGCAAGATTTGGACTGGGGAGCAAATCTGCTAGGTAGTGTATGCTAGACCATTTTGGATGTTGTCAATTCATAGATTGTTGAGAGGATCTTCTCACTAAGAGTGGCATTTAACCAGGTCAAAATAAACTGATCTTCTTCTACCAAACCAAATAAGCTGAGTTGAGATCAGAAGTAGATTTCCCAGTGAAATCAAGAAGATATTGAGAGGGACAGATTTCTAACCCATCAACAATGCTTCGTAAGTCATGGCTTCTAAGCACATGAATGAATTGGGTAGTCCAATTCAGATAATTGGTTCAATCTAGTTTGACAGAAACCAAAGAGATAATGTTTGGGATAACAAAGAGGAATTAGATGAGGCCATATAGTTTTATTTCATTGCCAACGTTACAATATCCAATCAAGGAAACCAAATGCAAGTGGTGAAGTTCGGAACTTGGGAGAGCATCTTGATCTCTATCTCAAACTCGAATACTTGACTCTCTTAGAGCACTCTCATGGCTTAGCTAAAGTCAAACTTTAAAGATTTAGCTAATAAGACATTTAAAATATCCAATATTGAATCAGGCATATACCTCTAAATAAATTTAGACTTTACCTAGAGTGATTCACCAAATATGTGGATGAATGGTAACTTAACCAAACACTATAATATTCATTTCTCATTCTTCTCACCAAATATGTGTTTTTATAATTAAAAATTTGGGTCTATTTATTATTATTAAATATAAAATAGGATAAACATAAATTAATTAGTTAATATTAGTTAGAATATTAATTATTAATTTAATTAGAATATAATTATTAGTTTATTTGTAATATAATTAATATTAATATTAATATTTAGTATTAATTTAATATTTAGTAAATGTGATCAATATTAATTTAATTATAATATATTATTATTAACATTTAATTGGTAGAATAATAAATTTGATAAAAATGAATTAAATAAAAAAAATTAAATTAATAATATTTTATTATTATATAGAGAGTAAATGAATAATTCAATGTGACTATTAAATTTAAATGGGATAGTCAAATATAAACTTATATGATATTGAGTAAAATTTGAATTACATTTAACCAATTCAACGAAAATACTGTGACACCGCCAAAAAATCAATAATCCAACCGACGACGCCATATATATTATATAGCTAGCAATTCCGCCAGCAGCAACGATAATGATTTCGTTTCATTATTCTTCAGCTTGGACGGCGCCGGCCTTGGAGGCAGAATTGGTAGTGGCAATGGAAGAGGATCGAGGTTGGGCCAGGCGTGATTATTGCCATTGATGTCGCTTACCTTAAATATTTCGAAACCGCTCAATATTGCGTCTTGGTAGGTAGTCCATTGCGGTTCCATGCTCCTATTGAAATATGGAGGCCCTCCACTTTCATGTGGCTTCCTAATTTATTAACCATAAAAATAACATAGTCTTTATACATGAGCACGACTTTTTCACCACCATCACTGAGAATGACATCAGCCGCACCATTCTCAGTCGCATGATTTGCTATGAAAATACGGAATCTTCTATCTTAGGGTTTGTTAATCTCTGGTTGAAACTATAGTTTTGAATTCCGTTTCGTTCTGACCAGAACGGCCAGGGTGTTTCGTTTCAGTGCCTCAACCCGTACATTATACCTCATTGTTCCGTTCCATTCCAAATTCTGGCCCGTTCCGGTCATTCCAGTCAAATTTCAGCCGTTCCAGTTCAAATTCTGGCCGTTCCGGTCTCTATTCCGGTTAAGATTATTTTTGTAATTTTTTTTTATGTTTGAATGATATTTTTTTTAATTTTAAATTTAGATGGTGTTTAATTAATTCTAGAATATAAAATATATTTATATACTTTGTAATTTTAAATACGTCTTTTTTTAAATATCATTATGTTTTAATATTTTATCTATTTATTTATTTTTGTATCTCAACTCAAATTTGTATTTTTTCAACTTATAATTATTTTATAAATATTCAATTCTTCTAATATGTACACATATACATGATACATACTTACATATATATGTCTTTATTATATTAGTTGTTAGTTTATATATATATATATATAAATATTTATTATAATATATAATTAATTCCGAAACGGCACATCGGAACAAATCGGTACTGCAAATATTCCATTCCAGTACCTTAACCGAAACAATCACTAGAACAGAATTCAAAATTTTGGACTTGAAACTCGCATAAGTGTAGCCTTATGAAATAATACAACCCATAATCAATGGAGAATTCCCATGTTGGGTTGTAGCTCAGGTTAATAGCTAAGTCATTCCCCGTAGTTCGATCAGTCTGATAGACCTCTGTTGGTGCTGCCTATGTAGGTACTTTGGTAAAGCTTAGATGGATGGTGTTGTTGAAAGGTAGAAAAAGTACTATGTCAAGTTCATTCAAGTACTTGTCATCCTGAATCCAGCTCCAGAGCATTATGGTGTCTTTAGTGGGTGAGACCGTAGATTGATGGAGCCTACTTCAACATTTAATCTGTATACTGTCTCGAGAGCAGTACTGTTCAGGATGTTCTGGCCGATTTAAAAAAATCCTTGATCCTCCACCGGGTGTAATAGAGATGAGGAGGCATCGATCGGCCATTTTTCGATTCCCTTGATAAAAGATAGGAGTTAGAGACATTCGGAGATGGAGATTACGTTAAACCTCTGATGTTCCACAATGTTGATACAATGTTCTCTGAATATTGTTTCAGCCGGATCCCCATCTGCATCTGCCGTGAGTTAAGCATCGTAGTTGCTGAGAAGAGTAAAAGGGCCAGCTTTGACAGAGAAGAAAGCTTTAAAGATATCAAAGCCGAAGTGTGAGGCCGTGTAGATGTATAGTCGAATGAACTTTTGGCCGGTGGTGATAGAGAATACGACGTTGGTGAATGGGGAGAGAGAGATCTGGCTGTGGCAAAGCGCATGACTTGGTTGGTCGCAAAGATGAATTGTATAGTGCCAAATGGCAACAGATGATCAGTCAAAGTCAATGGTCAACAGTCATAGTTGATGGTCAAGGTCGGGTCGGGTTTTAGAACTCAGGTCAGGGTAAGAATGGGCTATGATTGTGTTTGGGCCTTAGATAGAAAATAAATAGACAAATTAGGAGGATTGGATCTTATTTAAGTTGGGTTGGGCTGGGGTGGAAATAGGCTGGACTGGGCCGAGGACTGTAGATTTAGGTTTGGCACGTGCGATGTGTGAAGAAGATGCGCAGATTCTTCAGGCAGCGCATGGGACTTGTGCGGCAAAGGATCGAGAGGCGGTTGACACAATGACGTCGAGAAAATTTACAGAATTCCTTCTATGATCTTATATGATGAAAATCTGAATGAAAACTAAATGTAAATTCAAAAGAGTTTACTTTCAAATGCAATGGAAGCCAAATACTGATGTTAGAGATAAAAACATCACGTAAACGACTTGCATGGACAAAAACTCAGAATAATGGCTCTGATACTATGTTGAAATATTGAGAGAATTATGGAAAAATCATGTTTTATATTTTTGTGTGTATCAAATATACAAAAGAGGCCTATGTATAGTGAAATAACGCCAAACCCTAATAAGGAGATAATTACAATTATATTAACCATAATAAGGATAAATTAATACAATAAATATATATATATATATATATACACTAATAGGTTCGTTTATTGTTCAACAAGCAGGCTGGAGTCTGAACTCAATTCTCTAGTCTAGGTCCGACCATCAAATGCAGTGGATTTGGTAGTTGAACCACAGCTGAATATAGTCAGTTGGGGGTAATTATAAGGAGACGGTGAGCTGCTGTCGACGGTGCTACATAGGTGGCTGAGGAAGAAGAGTACAACATAAAGAGGGGTAAAACAAATATCTTCACCCCTCTAGAAAATTAGTTTGATCTCGTAGATTAATTACTTATAAATTCAATTTAAAATAATTTAATTCAATTTAAAAATAAAATAAATAAAATACATCTCATATAAAATAAAATAAACTAATAGATACTAATAACATGATGACACATTAAAGATCGTTAAAATAGGACTTCACAACAAAATAAAAGATGAGTTTTTAGCAAATAATATAGTTGTCTATAAAGAAAGAGAAATAGCTAAAATTTTGATTTATATTCAATATGTGATGATTTTGTTTTTATAAAAGAACATAAGTTACATGAATTTTAGTCACTAATTAATATTTCTTTTGTTTGATATATTTGTATGAGTATTTTTATGTTATTTCAATGATATATTATTCTTGATATATTATATACTTTTTTAATACCTAGATTATATTAAATGTATTTTATTTTTGTTTTAAATATTATTATTATATATTATTCTTTATCGTAGGAAAAAATGTATAGAAATATATATATATATACATATATTATTATAGTTTTAATTTTATTTGGCCTCTCTAGAACAAATTCATGAGTCCGCCACCACTGGTCCTCATTGTAGCACGAGAATAGGCTAGCTGGTGGGTGAAAGGCTGGAACCTGCACTTGGATATATAGAAGAAAAATCAAGCTAGAAGACAGTCGGAACTGAGAAGTAGGGTATATGCATGCATCAAACAAACATACGAAAGATGGAACAAAACAATAGAGTAATGTTGTACACATGTTAGATATACAAATATCATAAACGCTTTAAAAATTATATATATATCCCCTAGAAAAATTGAAATTTTATACGTCCTTATTTATAATGGACCTGCTCCAACGTAAGATTTGTACAAATCCATACTCAAGAGTATTATTTTGTCAAAGGGAGCAACCACATATATATTGAGGAGTTGTATGCAAATATCTCGCGTTTTGAATAATGTTAACAAATAAAATACGTTCCATATTAATTAATGAGTTTTAATAATAGAAAAAACTAAAAAATAAAGAATATGTTGTAATCAAGTAATGCAAGGGGGCAATGAATGACTCCTATGCCCCATGCTCACATGCCTTGGCCCTTCCTCCTTTTTCTTCCCCTCTCATCTTCTCTCTTCCCCGCATTTTGCTCTGTAATGTTCTCCATGTACTATTATTGATTGCAACTCTAATTTCCCTATATATATGAGGGATTATCAGATCAAAATATAACATAGAACGGAGAAAGAAAAGAAAGAAAGAGGAGAGAGAAAGAAAGGAAGAAAGAAAGAGAGAAAATTCTAGTGCTTGAATAATAAAAGTTCTAAATATTTTTCTTATATTTTCTCTTGCAATAATAGTTTTCTTTTAGTTTTATAACATGTTTTCAGTACGAAATTCTACTGATACTGAAGCTAGTAGTCTTCTACTTCAAGTAAGTTTTTTAATATATTATTTGCAATTTTTGATATGAATATAAAATGTAATATTGTTGAATATTACTTGATAAAATTATACTTTTATTCTCATGATTATGTGAATATATTTTTTAGATCTACATATTTATTTTTGTGATTCATATATATAGAAAATTTCAAATCTTATAAAATTAAAATTTATTACTATTGACATTTTTGGAAAAAAACTATTTATCCAGGATCCTTGATGAGATTTATTTGGATGTAATGAATTTGAAAAATACAATTAAAGAAGAAATCACGTGTCCCTGCAAGACTGTGCTGTGTATCTCATAATGAGAAATCCTCTTACTGTGTGAAATAATTTAACGAAGAGATATGAACACCAGAAGATATAATCTGGTCCCAAAAGATCATTTTGACTTATTGCACCTAAAGTTGCAAGATTTTAAGAGTGGTAGTGCATATAACTTTGCACTCTTTAAAATCAGCTCAATATTAAAATTATGTAGTGAGAAGGTCACTGATGATGATATTTTAAAAGAAGACATATATTATTTTTCATACCTCGAATGTGCTCCTGCAGTAGCAATACCGAGAGTGAAAGTTCAACAAATATTCTGAATTTTTATTTCGTCTTCTAGTGATTGAGCTAAATAATGAGTTTTTATTAATAAATCACCAGTTACGTCCTATTAATGATATTTGATTTACACTTTTTCCAAAAGTGAACGATGCATTCTTTCAAAGAAATAAGGGCGTAGAAGTGGTAGAAAATTTATAGAAGTGTTGCTCCTAAAAGTAACAACACTAAAGGGGATAATAACAATAATATACCGTATCACCAGAAGTGATTCAACTCAGAGAAGGGTAAAAACCCTCAGAATAATTTTTCATAGAAAGATGAAAATGTTTGTCATAGATGTGGTATTACTGAATATTGGCAACGTACCTGTTGTACTGCCAAGCACTTGATTCACTTATACTAAGCTTTTATATATAAGCTTATTAATATTTTATCATGTTTTGAAATAATGAAAATTCTGTGTCTGAAGCACGACAAGAAATTATTTAAGATAATAAAACTCTGTCTAAATTTGATTCTCTTACAAATGAATGTGAACCAGAAGTTCAGAGGATTACCTATTTGTAAAGTGCTGCAAATCAATTACTGAATGTATTTACTGACACTAAAGGTGTTGTAAAATCATATATTGTTGTTGTTAATGCTTAAGCAATCATTGAAGTCCCTGAATGATAAATTGTTAAAATAGCAATAGATGAATTTAAGACACACCTGAAGTGTTGAAGACTTATTGGTGCAAAAGAAAAGAAATCTGTGCTCCTAAAGAGACCATACTCACAAAATAAACAATAAGATCTATCTAAAACTTTATGTACAAAATATAAACTTCCTAAAGAGGTAACTCCTGAAGAAGTAACTCCTGAAGAGTATAACTCCTAAAGAAGTAATTCCTGAAGAGGTGTTTTATGAAATGTTTTTCCCTGGAGAGGAACAGGTACCTGAAAATAATGAGATCTCAATACATTTCATAAGTACTAGAGAAATTCTGGATAGAAATAAAACTGTTGTCAACAACATATTTTCTTATAAAATGACCCTTGACATTACTAAAAGTAATGAAGAAAGTGAGCTAAGAATCGTCGAAGAATGACTGGCCGAAATGGAAAGTAACTATTGGAGCTCAATTAAACTCACTAGCAAAGCAAGAAGTATTTGGACCTGTTGTCCAAACACCAATGAGAAAAATGAAATTGTGCGGTACAAAGTACGACTTGTTATACAAGGTTTCGTGCAGAAACTCGGGATTGATTATGAAGAAACACAGTCTCTTGTTATGGATGCAATCACATTTAGATTTTTTATTAGTTTAGTTGTTACAAAAAGATTAGTAATGCGGTTGATGAATGTGGTCACTACATATTTATATAAATCTTAGACCATGACATATATATGAGAATTCTTGAAGGATATAAAATGCCTAAAGCATCTACAAGTACATGTAGAAGTATGTACTCTATCAAATTTAAAATATTTTTATACGGGTTAAAGAAATCCGGACACATGTGGTATAATTGACTCAATGAGTATCTATTGAAAGAAAGATTGGAGATTAATCCTATATGCCCATGTATTTTTATTAGAATTCGGATTTGCCATTATTGCAGTTTACGTTGATGATTTACCTTGTTAGAACTTCTGAAGAGATCACAAAGATTGCTATAAATTCAAAGAATTCATTTGAAAAAGAAAGATCTTATTATTTAATTGCTAGATGAGTTATAAAAATTTGAGACTTTTTGTCTTATCTCTCAAATGCATTTGCTTTTCATAAAGCAACATATCATCCTTATCTAAAAGATTAGGCAGTCGAAATGAAGAGGTAAGTAAGGATTTTAAATCTTTATTCTTTTACTTTAAGTCTGCTATTTTTCTATTAAACTCTTGAATGAGTTGTTGAAGTATGAAAACCTTCTCGTTAACCTCCTCAATCTCACGATTTTTGGATTGTAACCGGTTGGAAAACCCAACAATAGAGGAGGAGTATTGATTACCGAGAGTCACCAGCTCATAAACGGCTTCACGATCTGACTTATTAGCCAGATCATTCGTTTGCTACAACATGACATTCACAAAAAATGCAGGAACAACTTGTAACTAAAGTGAATAATACCTCATATATTAATCATGAGGAATATTGAAAGGAAACTGATGAGCCATTGAGAATTTGTAGAATAAGAATGTAAATGCAGATGAATTATAGATTTGAGAAGAAGATTTGATGTGAATTAGATAAAACTAGAACTTGCTCTTATAGAGATATAAATAAGAATAAGACAAATCATCATCTCTTCAAATCTCATTTAGTCAAGATTACAAGATATGCTAGATGCATAATTTCAAAAGACAGCGAGATTAATTGCAGCTATCCCTATTTTCTTGTAAACGAAAAACCTCTGCCATTAGCTGCTGTTGTTAACTTTGTATTTGAGCTATTTCTCGTTCTAGTTCTTCTATTCGTATTTTCAGGTCACGAGAATACCAGTCTACAAATTTCTTCAGCTCCTTGTTTTCTTGTCTTAAATTTTTATTTTTTCTATCTTTAGTTGCAAGTGTTTGATGCAACTCAGATATTTGATTTTTAAGATGATCAACATCACTTGTTCTCACCAGTAGTCTCTGAGACATGGTTGTAAGAGAGACAGCATATTAAGCACTGAGAGTTCTTGATGTTGCAACAATTTCAGGATCAGTTTTACTAGAAAGATATATCTCTGCTCCTATCATGATGTTTACAGCCTCAGGAGAAAATATGAGTGGTTGAGATATAAAAGGTTTATGGTTCAAATATGGGACATTAGAATTTCTATCAGATATAATATCGTTCTGGATGAACAACAACTGGATCTATGAAAAATGTGAGATTTTTTTTTTGCTGGAATAAACCAATGGTAAAATGGTTATATTTAAATAGCAATCCGAAACCTTCAAATCTCTTCAATATCTCGTTTGTCAACAATGTCAAGCGGATTTGATTTTTCGCCAAACCGATAAAATTAGACCTCAAGCTTTTACAGTTTTTATCATATATGGATGGTTTCTAATGCCTTTCCGCCGTACATAAACAAATTCTCCCTAATAATGCCGAATAGTGAGGAGAAAATTTTATATGAAAATATTATCATGTTCTCTCTAATGCATTATTTAGATAGAAATTATGTTTAAATTCTTAACCCTGTTATATATACTGAAATCATGTTTGTTTATTGAAAGAATACTAACGCATATTCTCAGAAGGAGTTTTAAGTATTACTGTAGGTTTCAGATTTTTACTAAGTTTGTCAAACGCCTTATATGTGGGGTTCCCTCTATTTTGTCCAACGCATTTTAAACCTATAAGACCCTGAAGTGCCAAAGAGGACAATATCAGATGGGGATATGGAGCTATCTATATCTACCACATTTTCAAATCACTCAGAGATTATTGTAATTCATGAAAACAAGTTTAGGGTAAATTTTGATTGAGATCAATGATTCTACATATTCAAAAAAAGTGCGGTCTTCCCATAATCAATGATATTCTAACAATTTTATACGAAAATAATACTACTTATCATTCAAATCAAAGGACGATATATCAAAGATACGATCAAATGATAATCTGGCAGATTTATTCACGAAGGCATCACCAACTGCGACATTCAAGAAAATTGTACAGAACATTAGAATGCGAAAACTCAAAGATCTATCGTCATGCACTTTTCAAGGGGAGTAAATGTCTTAAAGACTTATGCTGATTTTACTCTTTTTCCTTTGCTGAGGTTTTGTCCCACTGGGTTTTTCTTTGCAAGGTTTTAATGAGACAATTTTAAAGCACTTGGAAATACATAAGAATATTGTACTCTTTTTTCTTCGCCATTAGTTTTTCTTCCCACTGGATTTTTCCTTAGTAAGGTTTTAACAAGTCAAATTCTTTATATGTGGTCATTCAAGGGGGAGTGTTGTAATCAAATCATGCAAGGGGGCAATGAATAACCCTCATGTCCCATGCCCATATGCCTTGGCCCTCCCTCATTTTTCTTCCCCTCTCATCTTCCCTTTTCCCTACATTTTGCTCTGTAATGTTCCCCATGTATTATTGATTGCAACTCTAATTTTCCCTATATATATGAGGGATTATCAGATCAAAATATAACATAGAACGGAGAAAGAAAAGAAAGAAAAGGGAGAGAGAAAGAAAGAAAGAGAGAAAATTTCAACGCTTGAATAATAAAAGTTCTAAATATTTTTCTTATATTTTCTCTTATAATACTATTTTTCTTTTAATTTTATAACAGAATGATATTAATTCCCAAATTAATTGTTCACGATTTGGTTTTGGGGTTCTAAAATTAGATTTGTATCCAATTAGGGTGGTTTAAGAATGGAAAATGATGGGCATGTGGATTTCGCTGTGGCCCCAAAGTTCCGCAACGATCAGCCAACCGACTCTCACATGGACTCAAGATCTGTTAGGCCACAAGTCAAGCATTTTAGTATTTATTCTACGCTTCAGACAAACTTAATTTCATTGTCTGATGACTACGTGGGAAAGAGGTCCACTTGCACATGACCGCATGTCATAGATCAGCACTGCGCAGGAAGTATCCCCACCTGAAAAGATCATTGCAAAAATAAGAATGTTATTTTTAGAGAGAAACAATTATATAGAGACAAACTAACTTTGTTAATAAATTTAAGCTATTTACACTTAAAAGCAACTTTTCTATAAGATGAAACAAGGGCAATGCCACATGCATCTAAAAAAATGCCCATGCTGTAATTTTGGCTGCGTTCACATTCACCATACAACAGGCATATCTATCCACAAATGCCAGAAGTGGCTTTCCTTGTCATTTCATGGGTGTTGTGATCATAATTATCAAGGGTCGATGTCTTTAAAAACGGAGTCTTCTACAACTTCTTATTCAGGCGCACTCCTTAGCAAGTTAAGGGCTCACAAAGAGGCGTTGAAATGATGGGAGAAACGGCGAAGAGTGGTGGTGCCAGTGGTGGTCCTCGGGTTCTGGCAATTCTTCTGGTGATGATTTTGCTGCACACGAGCCATTGTGGAGCGTCGAGTGTTGCTGCTACTGCTGCTGCAATATTACAGGACAACGTCACCTCCCTTAACTACCAAGGCCACATCACTGACGTGGACGAACCACACCTGTGGTTCGATTCTGAAATAAGCAGAAGGCTCGCTGGAACAATTCGATACACTCCAGGCGCTCTTAAACGACCGCCAGTATCCCACTGTGGCCGAGGTAAAAAGTACTCCTCGTGCGAGCCCCTGAAACCTTCTAATTTCAGAGGGGAAAAATGTGGCCAGTACAAACGCAGACCATGCTAGACCTGAATTATGCGTTTTATTTCTATAAATTTTCTAAGTTATGCTTTCCTTTTACCGAGCATTTTGCTCAAATATTGTAGGTCTGTTGGCCACTGCTGGTGGATTCTTTTGCTTACTTATTGCCATATAAAAATGTTGTGGGTCTCACTTGTGAAAAAATTAAGTAAAAGAAGAATCGTAAATAAATTAGTTTACTCTTTCTTATTCCTTCTATTTATTGTGAAATTGGAATTGAATGAATCATGTTTAATCCAATTGCAATTGAGCAATATTACTAACTAGCTAGCTAGCATATATGTTGGAACTATTTTAATTACCACACAAATTAATGGAATTTAGACAACACTAACTAGGCAGATGTTTGATGAAAGCGAAGAATCATTTGCATGCATGCTCGTACGTTACGTTCACCCAGCTTGCTCCTGGCCCCGGAGAAGTTCCTGATCCAATGTCAAGTTAAACAGAGGTTACTTCTTATAATTAATTAATTGGTACTTGTATCGTGTTCTGCTGATCATCATTCATCATGCTGGAGTACTATCACTATAAGAAAAATTGACTTTTGTAATTAATTAATTATTATAAAAAAATTATTTACGATTAATTTAAGTTATAAATAGTTGTTTTGTTAGAATTAATTAATTGTAAATAAGTAATTTTTCTATAGTATATTTATACACACACTACAAAAAAAATAGATATTTGTGACATTTTAATTACAGTCGAAATGACTGTTTTAGCTACAAATATTTTTTTACAGTATTCTTTTTTACTTTTTGCGATGAAATCTAATGTTGCAAAAAAGCCGATTTTCTTGTAGTGACATTATATTATATATATATATATATGTATATATATATATATGTATATATATTTATTGTCCCTGTGGAGCTGGGCATTGCTAATTAATCTTCATTAATATCCTGGAACATGAACGGCACCTCCCCTAGCTTAAATATTTATGGGCTATTTATGACGTTGATGTCGATGCTCCCCATCCATGCATAGATACTCCGTCAATTGCTTGAAGAAAAAAGAGTATTATATATTTTCTGTGTAAGCAATTAGCCAAATCATAGGGATCGAGCAACTTGCAAATTATAAGGAGTTATATAATCTCACGTTTTGAATAACAAATATTCAAATTATACGTTTCCACAAAAATATTATGCAAATTACATATCATGTAGTAATTAATTGAGAAAGTTTGTGTTTTTCAGGGTAAGATTCGTTATTATTTCCAGTCATGTGTAATAATAGTTCAGGCGACCCACAACTTATTAATTTCTATGTAAGTAATTGAAATAAAAAATTACTTAAAGAAAACCATATATATTAATTAGTGGGAATTCTAATATTAAAACGAACTTTAAATAAAGAATAATATCGCCCAAATTAATTGTACACGATAATTTGGTTTTGGGGTTTTAAAACCAGTTTTGTTGAATGGAAAATGATGGGCAAGCGCATTACGATGGGGCCCCAAAGTTCCATAACGAGCCAACCGACACTCACTGCTATATATTACACTAGAATCCAATTAACTATTTCAGATCAAATCAGTCAGAACAGTACTTAAGATTGTGAATGGACACAGCACCTCCCTCAATAAAGCGTACTTTGTTTATCATCTAAAGACAAAACAATATATATTGAGTAAAAATTATTATAAAACTTAATATTATATTGTCAGAATATAATTATTTTAATTTTTTTAAATTTTGAAAAAAATTATATTGTTGTTTGTGTTTTGCTTCAAAGTTTGAAAAAATAATAATAATTAAGTGCGTGAGAAAAATCTACTAATTCCTTTAATCTATTAGGTTAGACGTGCTCATTTGGGAGAAACTTTTAAATTAGATGGTGCTACTTTGAAATTTGATGTTTTTTTTTTCGTATATAGCAGTACAAGGGGTTGGATAAATTAAAGATGTGAAAACAATACAGCTAATAAAGCAGGCAGGTAGAAGCGCCATCAACTTGAATTAACATATGTTAAGCGCCATGCAATGTTAGAGCTGTATGTTGAAGTGCTATCTGACACTCATTCACTTAAAACCAGTGCCAAGAATTCACACTTCTAGGTAGTAAAGCAGGCAGAACACAGCATACATTATTAGAAAAAAAAAAAGAATACGTCTTCTTTTTATTATATAACTACTTATTAAAGAATAGTACTTTGCAATGCCTTTAAACAAGAAGGTGGCTGATGCACACTAGAAGCCGGTATAAGTAATGAGTAATGGATAGAATTAAAGCAAGTTCCATATTTAACACATGAAAAGGTGAGAATAGCTGTAGGACAGAAAGCTCACCAGAATTCTATCATCTCACTTGTGGGAATTGTTGCGATAATGACTCAGAAAATCCTTAGTGGTTCTCTCCTTTCATGTAATCCTTTTTTGAATGACCAAATTTTAGAATCAAAGACTTAAAGTAAGGTAACGGTCAGCTAAAATACACTAAGAAATCAACTCAACAATACAGAAGCAAGATAGATATAACAAACGTGGTAAATGTTATTAAAATAATAAAGACCCATAAACTACGAGCTCTACCACAAGCTCTACAACAATAACCTATCCAAACTGAAATTAAAAAAAATTATATAATTAAGCAATCCTAACAACTAACCTATCCAAACAAGATCAATGAACCCAAGCAAGGGATTGAAGCTAGGGTTATAGGACTAATTTTCATATAAAATATTGTATTAATTTTCATACACCTTGGGGTATTCGAACAACTCTTCATTCTACTATTGAGACTTCGAGCTCCTTATCTCCGAAACCCTTAAAATTCAAATTTTACCTCCACAAATCATCAAGCTTGAAGATCCCTAACAAGCTGTAGTGCGATGGTGTTCTACGAAAGAGATAAATTTATGAGAGCGATAGAAAGACAGAGAAAAGAAAGAGGGAGAGAACTTACAAAGATAGAGCCCAAGAGAAAGGGATTGAGTGAGATCAATTATAGATCTAGAGAGAGTTAGAGATATAGACATATATGAAATTTCTAAAGCAGAAAGAGAGAGACGACAGAGAGAAAGATGGCAGAGAGAGAGACTTACCTTGGAAGCGAGGAGACAACAGCGTAACAACCAGCAATTGATGATGAGGAGAGGTGAGTTTCAAATTCTTGCAATCGGCGTGAGAATATAAGAGAGAGGGTATCGAGTGAAGAAAATAGCCAATTCCTTTTTATTATTAACTAACACAAACAAAAAAATACTGAAATGAAAAGCAGAAAATAGAAATCAACAAGACAAAGATGTAAAAATACTAGAAAAAAAAAACACTAAGCAAGGAGTGTGCCAAACCGTCGAACCGGAAACTACCGATGTTGCTAACCCTAGACACGCCTCACGTGGTGGCAGCAAAGCCCTCTATGTGGTGGTGCATGGAGGCCATGTGGATTACACACCGCTCCTTTTGGTGAACCTTCAACTGTTTGGTAGATCAGTGACTTAGGAACCCCCGTAGTGGGGCACATAGTAGTCGCTGGCCATTGAAAAACTTTAAACGCTACTTTGCCATACCTGACTGCAAAAACAAAACAAACTGAAAGAAAAATGACAATAAAGGGGAGGGAAGGAAGGATGGAGGAGTTGAAGCTCCCACCTCCCTCTAGGGTGTTTTCCTGTTAAAGGTTCTAGAGAGAGGATGATGAAGGAGAAACACTTTGTTGTGAGAGAGAAACCGCATGGACTTTGCGAGAGAGAAACCGCTAGCACCATTTTCTATCCTTAGAGAATGACTAGAATTATTATATGAAGAAAAAAATATTCTCTACAACATGTTTTATATAAACAATTTTAGAAAATATTGAAAATCTAGAATTATAGCCTGGTTTCATCATCAAGCTAAACATGGTAAAAGAATACGAAAAATATTGGAAATTTAATATGACTAAAGGAGAAACCACGAGCAAATCCTAGGAGTTTCTAAAAAGATTACTTCAATAAGTCAATAATAGTCCAAATCCCCAAGAAATGGGTTCCTTTAATGGTAAGACTATTGTTATTTGTAAGTGATTAATGGCTGAAAATGTATACATGGATGGAAACAATAAACAGGCAAAACATACCGTATTTGGCATGACACAAGGAAGATCAAACAGAGTATGCCTAAGTGTTCAAGTGAAATAAGTGCAAGAAAGCAGAAACAAAAGCGCAATGGTGAAGTTGGCAAAGAAAGCTATCATGGGTGACAAACCATTTTCTTGGCGATGATTTTCTTCCTGCTTCAATGTCTATTTCCAAAGAATTAAACATCAACAACTTATAGCAGACACTAACCCGATCCCTAATTTCCTCCTAGTCTTTTAAATGAACAACAGTAACTTTGACTCTAGCATTGGAAAATCAACTTCCTTGAGCCTAAGCAATAGTGAAACCTAGATTACGTTCACAAAAATTCCACATCCATCTCTATATTCTCTATATGAATACAAGCAGACATATATATAAAGTCACACATGTTTCAAAACTCCAAACTCTCAAAAGTTACGAAAAAGCCAATTGCGAAGGCGCATTTCCTCGAGGGGGGAAGTCCTTGGTTCCCCTAGAAGGATTGAAGTTGATCCTCCGCACATAATCAGTGGTTGGAGGTGCAGAAAGCGAACTGGGCCTACCTTTGCCACCGCCACCCTCGAGGAGAAAAAACCCTAGGTTGGTGCTCGAGAAGGGCTAGGAACTACTGGTGGCCCAAAACTTGGCATGTCCATTGATTGTCCAATTTACAAAAAAATAGGCGCAAGATCAGTTTTTAGAGAGAGCAAGAGCAAAACTGCACATTGTGCAGGCTATAGGCTCGTTCATAATTAATTGGCACCTGTAGGTATCGTTTAGGTGATAATGCTGATCATATATATATGAGGGAGAAGATGCTAGCTGCATTTCTTCCATATCACATTTGTTGCATAATATCGATCCCTTTTTGTTGAGATTTTCATGAATTATTGTTTTTCTTAAAAAGCGGCTAATTTTTAGCTAGGTACTTGACCAATAATGTATCAAATAATGGGTGTTCTAACATTATACAAACCCAGATCAAGTAGGAAATGATCATAATTATTCTAATATATTATATAGAAGAAAATACCAAGTCTTACAAATTTAAATAAGTAAACTATTTTCATGTATTCACTTTTACATCCTGAAATGATGCAATGTTGTAGTAGATTTGACTTCCTTCATGCTGCTTCGGAGTCACTACAAGATTTTCAGGTTTTAGCCACTAATTCTTTTGCTACAACTAAGCATTGTGTCAAATAGATGTTTTAGTCACGAAAATCATCCGTCACAATAGAATTTCGCACTTGCCAAGAGATTTCATGTGATGATCGGGTTGTTGTGTTAATTAACACTTTTTGCGGCGACTTCATGTCGCGGCAAAAAGTGTAGCACCACAAAATGCTCTTATCCTGGTCGTTTTGTTACACTAAGCCCACGAGATGATATAACAATGGATAAAACCTACGTCCCGTCTGTTTCCCTCTTCCTACCAAACAATACCCATACCCGTGAGAGAGATTCCCATCTCAAAATCCCTAGATCATCCCGTAGGCTACTGGAATAAGATCGGTCGAAATCTTCTACAGCCGACACGATTCTGGCCATGAACAGCCTCCTTTCGCTTCCCCTTAGCCTCGGAATCCAGGTGAAAGCCGTTATTTCCCTCCAAATTATTATTTGTTTCGTTTTTGTGATAAGTTTCTCCAAAATATTTGATGCAAACGAATAATCTGTGTTTCCCTTCCTCTCGCACTTTCCCGCTTTGCATATATTTGTATATTGCACAATGTCTTCATTTGTGTATAGTTATTTTTGGGATTTACTATGTTTCGGTGTTTCTAGAGTACTTTTGAATGTGTAAGAACATACGTTGTTGGAACATTTTGCCGTTCTATCCTTGACCATATTTTTGAGCAGCAGCTACTTCAGTATATTCTTGAGCAACGACCCTTTGTGGGCATTTCGCCATGGACTGCTTCTATTGGACATTCTCGCAGCCGTTCTCTCCTTTTGGTGGGCATTTTGATGCCCTCCCAAAACTTGAGAACTGAATAACTTTCTTGAACAAAATGAACAAGGGAATACTCTTGTTGTTGTTGTGTCCCCTGCATTAGTTCCTCCAACCAAGGTTTGCTTCATCTTCCATGTCTGTGACAACCTAGAAAGATACATTAATTAGGCTAGAAATTATTTTCATAAAATTGGGTTTTAGAGAAATATATCTATTTCTGTACTTGGGAAACTTGTTGAAAAAAAAATCTCTTCAACGATTTGAGAAATGCCAAGAACAGAAGTGGCAGAGGAGAGAGCAAGAAAGGGAAAGAAGAAAACTTTGAACTTTTGAGCTTTTTTGCATTTCATCTCGTAAAAAATAGTAGAAAAGAGAGTTCAGAAGCCAAGTTTTAAAAGAGTTGGGAAATGTGAAGAGTAGGGAGTGTTTAGGTCGAATTATTAAATGGAAGTAGTTGACAGATAGGTGTGTATGGGCTTGTGAACAGAAGACCCGAGAGAGTGAGAGTGGGGGGAAGCCGAAAGTAGGATTTATGATGCTTCTACAGACTAAGGTGATGAGAGGCTAGAGTGATGGTTCAGTGCAGATGTATGTATTGGGAAATGGACTCTCTCTCTTTCTCTCTATGAGAGTTTGAGACGATGGTCGTTTCATTAAGAAATGGGTGCACTTTTTATTTCGTTTTGTAGTACTTCCTCTCATAATTTCATTCCCCAAATGTTTGTTGTGAATTAGGCAGATAAAAGCAAGCATTTACAATAACCCTTTGTATAATCAAGTGCACTAAGCCACTGCTTGTGCTGAACTTGGCAGTTCGCTTTTGGCTTCTTTTTTTTTTTCTAGAGTATGATCTTCAATAGCGTGGGTTGTCTTAAAAAATTTAATAAGCTGTGATGAGGTGGCTGAAGGATATTGGAGAATGAGGGAGGTTAATCAAAGGGGGAGGAAGTCAGAGAGAGTGTTGGAATAGTTGGTCGTACATTATCAGATTTTTGTGACCTCTCCAATGGCCAAAGCTAAAAGCTAGTCCAGTCCTCCACCACTCTGTATTTATCTCTCTCTATCTCTCTCTCTGCAAAAAGAAAATGGCTCTTCTACTTTTGTTGCATTCCTGATCTGCTTCTATTTTTTATTTTTTCTGTTTTTTGTATAAATGGTTATGGGGCAAACAGCCACTAGTTTTTCTTTCTCCACCGTCAATCGCATATATGCAACTTGTCACCTTTCACCCATTCCTTGCATGAGACCCCAATATATAAGACATCCCGATGCTAACGTGCTTTCCTTCATATGTGACACTCAATAAGTAGTGGAAAAAGATATTTTATTGTTTTTTTGTTCCCAACGGTTGAAAAATATCTGATCATCAAGAACTAAATCCTACTTCCCTTATATTTCTCTGTCTGGTTGCTGTAATGCTGGTTTACTTTATAAAAGGAATAATTGGTCTTACTCTCAGCCTCACAGTACATTACTGCTGGTAATGGAGAGCTTCTATAATTGAACTTAAAATGCTCATGTATTCAGCAATAAATTAAACTATTGAAGAAAAACAGTTTTCTCTTCCATATGCGCTATGGTACGTAAATTCAAATATTTTACAAGCAAGAGTTCTCAAGTTGTCAGATATTGTGGAGTTTGTCTCCCTGAAAATTTGAAGAACACAACAATGAATTTATGTGTGCTTTCAATGGGAAGAAAAAATAAATTAGAGATCCCAAAGCTGCTAACTATAATATATATCAACATGTGGTTTAATTAAATTTGATAGGTTATTCCATTGTAAAAGAATAACTGTGGTAGTCAAAATAGTCACAACACAAGGCATATACATCGAAAAATTTAAAAATAACTCAGTCCAATTAAATAGGGATATGAAAAATACACTGCCAAATGCTTAAACAACTATCAAGAAAACTTAACAAGCCACTAATTAAAAGGAGATGCGAAATTTAAAAAAAAAACAAAACACACATGCAAAGTATCATATTTATTATAACATATTCAAATAAACCACCCCATCAAAAACATGTGGTTGTATTATAAAAAAGTAACAAACAAAATGTAACCCTTATATGACATAAAAATCAGCATGAGTACCATATTGATTACAATATATGAGTAACAACCACCCAATTTATATAAAGTCATTTTACCGAGTTTTTTGAGATAGAAGAAGGCCTGTAGTACAAAACAGAAGCTTTGTTTTTTCATTACCGACATTCTGAAATTACTTTCAATAATGTAGGGCAAACAAGTTTGCGAATTATCTATGATATCTGTATACATTATGTTGTTGAATATATGGCACCACTGATGTGAGCATTAATTCATATCTATTAGCACTTCCGTGATCAGTAGTTCATTGTAATCTCAAGTGACCAAATGGAAATTAATAGCTCTCTTACTTGTTAACATTCATATATTAAATAAAACATCACCGACTTCATTTCATGTACATTACAATATACTTCAAACCAACTTAATTAAAAAAAACAGCACCAACTTTATTGTCCTTCCTTATTCTCAGAAGTTCAAATATGTGTGCATTGTCAAAAAGTTGGATAAAAAGTGACCGTTGTGAGAACCCAATTGCTGTACTTCACACTTAGAAAGTAGGAACTAAATTGCATTTCAATTTAGTAAAATGTTTCCAAGGACAAAATAATAGTGCCAATAACCACTAACATTAGTGCGCGTTCTTTCCTATCATTCATAGGAACCATCATGATAGGAAAGAAAATCAACAGTACAAAAGAAGAGAAATGGGAAAAAAACAACAAATTCACATAGGAATGGAGAGTAGGCACAAGATCACCCATGGTACAATGATTGTTTCATCTTCAAGTTTATAAAAATTCCACATTTGTAAAATGAACCAATGGATGAAGTCCTTTTTACAGTCCACACAAGCTTAAAGTGCTACAAGTTACTTTAAAAAAAATATCACATCATGAAAATGTCTTAGACATAGGTCATAGGAGTTCCATTGTTCATACAAGATCATTTGGTATAAATGGAAGCTGTGTTCTGCTAAAAGTGACTGTCTAGCATGACAATTGAAGGGCATGCATGGCTGTGCAGGTAGCACTTATTTTTCTATGATAATGTTACCTTTTTAAAACTTGCTTAAATATTTTACTATTTAAAACAAATACACTAATACAATAATGGTACTAAAATCATAATCTTAACCATTAAGGTGAAGGAAAACAATAACTTTTTCAGGAAAGCATACAAGCATGGACAAAAATAGTAGAGCACTAACTCGCATATTTCATGTTTGTAATTTAGAGTGCCACTTTATTAATGTTGTACTTTTCGATTTGATATGATTACTCTCTGATTTTGCATAGAGCTATATAATAATTGTACAAGACTACATGTATGCATATCATGATGCTAACGTCATGCATGCTCCAATTATTTTATTGTACTATATTAAACATATAGTTTGAAATGTTGCACACATAAATTACCATATTTCAAAAAATTAAATACAAGTACCTATATTTACAACACAAGGGAAAGTAAATATAATGTAAATTGAATGGATATAGAATTGAATAACAAAGAGAAAGCAGCACATTAGATAGTTCTATACATTAAAGATGTATAGGATAATTAGTTAGTGGCCTGTATGCGGATTTTTAAAGAAGTGTACTCTGCTTATAGAATAAAAAAATACAAGGATTAGTGTTATATACTCTTGTAAATATGTCCAACATAACATATTTTCCAAAAAAATCTCATTAATCAAATAAGGTGCAAAATGCACAAGTGTAACTTTCGAATTACTAATCAATTTGAAATCACCACCAAACTATGAATTTTAGCAGGGACTCTGGTAACCACAAAATGTTTGATTTGAACGTCTATTTGTTGTTGTTCTACCAATTTGTGTTGCTAGAAAAACTGACTTTTTCTTCTATGCTTCTGGTCACACTGCTAATTATAACATTTCATGCCTTTGACTAGTGTTGCAGGACGTTCTTCTTCCATCTCAGTCGTGGTAAAAGACCAACTCATTTGTTAGTGCATACTATGTTTACCTATTCTACTTGTGTAGGTGCACTAGACATCACTTACCAACAATGACCTACATTCGTTGTGTACTACTTGTTCATCCGTTTTCACAATTTAAAATGACTTGTAAATATTCTATGCTAGATGGATAGGGCTTGGATGGGATTGGCAGTGTTATATATGGATTGGCAGTGTTATATATATGCTGATGTAAGCCATGTGCATGATGGAATATGATATTTAATTAAGATGCAAAAATTTCTAGTACGATTTGTTATAAACTCTCTACTTTTGGCTTTAATACAAACGTAGTCAATTATATATATGGAAATTGTATATTGAAATTGTTAGAGCATTTTCATGTTGGAGTACATTTAATTATCATTTTATTGTAAGATGCTAGATGAACCAGATGTACTAGATGAAGTGGTCCAATTTGTGTAATTGCCAAAATGAGAACCAAACATATATAATTTGTGGTGAAAGTTAATTTACCACAAAACTAGCCATAGAAATGCATTAAGAAAAGCAACTTATTGGTATCCTATACAGGAAACAAGCAAAAAAAATAAATACATAAAAAAGTAGCCACAATTATTCGGCGTGGCAAAATGCATTTAGGAGCAAATTGTTTATGAAGAGATTTTTCCCGGCAGTCAAATATTTGACATGGATAGTACTTGTGGGGAATAAATTATACTACCCACCAATTAAGGTCTAGGGTTGAGATGAAGATTGTAGTCGGAATTTAACAACCCACACGAATTCATGTCATGGCAAATAATTAATTACTTCAAACCATTATTGCAAAATCGTGCCACAAAAATTTTGTTGTGGCCGTAAGCGTAGTGGGAACAAATATTTTCCCAGGATAAGGTAACATTGCAAATGGTTAATTACCGCAAATCAATATTGTAACATAAATTCTGTTGTGGCCATAAGAGTAGCGGGAACAAAATTTTCCCCAAGGCATCATATCATGGTAACTAATCATTTGTTGCAAGCCATATCGTGGGTAGAAAACAATATCCACTGAAAATTAAAGATTTAATAGATTTTTTAATACGAAGTTAGAAGGCATTAACCACGAATTAGTTCGTGGCAAGAAGGGTTCATATGCTACCAAAATTTTAATTCGTGGCAAAATGTACTTTTACCGCAATTTTATGCCACGAACATCCCACGGATGAAATTGGTGGCAGTTGATCTATGGCCGCGAAATAGGTACTTTTAACTACAAAAACCATCCTTGATTAAAACCCGAAAATCTTGTAGTGTCATGAGACTTTGTTACTTGTTTATTTTTGGGCTGAGACCGAAAATCTAGTTTGTCCAAGATATATAGTTTTTGGCACATTCTCGGGACTAATGAGATGCATATTAGGATCCGTTCCAAGAGGGAAATCTCTAATTGTTGAGATACATCTTCCACAGTATATCTTAAGATCGCCAATAGTTTGAACTTCATTAGTAGACATCTTACCGATCAACAAAATAGCCAATAATGAAAAATAATTAACTGTGTTTATCATTTTCTTATAACCAAAGATCACTAAAAGGAATAATCAAATTAAATGGCATTAGTGCATGGTTGATACATGGTTCAAGATGAAACTCAAGCATATTACCGCAAATTATTACCAAAAATGCGGAGAATTCTAAAGAAATTCACGGATATTTCAGTCTAGTTATTGCCTGATCAATTGTAGATTAGGCTTGTTGGTGTCGTTGTTATATTATACTTGGCTTTTCTCCTATGTTTTCCCAATTAATCACATCTGTACAAATCGACAACCACGTAATTACACCCCCATCATTTTCCTAAAAAAAAAGAAAAAAATGAAGAAGAATCGCTACGTATTGGATAGGCTTTTGTTTTTTTCTTTTTCTTTTTGTTTGAAACGTTTGTTCTATCACGACAAGCTGTCTCGATCTCAAGTCTTCTTTATGTAAGAGTTTTATTTAAATTCTGTGTCCCACACATGCATCTTAATAGAGTTTGAAATAGCTCAAAATTTATCGGTTAACATTTGAGTTATGATGGGATAAGTATTACTCCTAAGAGATAAGATTAAAATTTTATATCTCTAATTATAGTCAAACACAAACTCTTAGATTTCTTAATGGTCAGAAGTCTATAAATAGCAGTGGGAAATTCAAGGGTTCTCATCTACAACATTAGAGTGCCTTTAGCCATCGGGAGACACTTATGTGGCAAAGTTGTTAGGATGATCCTTCTCTTATAGTCAGATCAATTTTTCATCAATCAGATGGAGAAATGTACGTCTTTAATTATTATTATTTTGTTATTGTGGATCATAAGAAATCGAAGAACTGTTTATTAATGTCATGTTAAAATATATAACATGTGGTATCAGAGATATAAGTTGTAGATTTTTTATGATCTCAGTAATATATACATGTGTGCTTTCGTATTGTGAAAATTTGAAAAATATAGTCTTTTTCAATTTGACGTAAAATTATGATGATGTTATTTTTTTAAACATCAACGCTATCTTTAAAGAACTATGTTGCAATACACATTCATTAATATATTCGGTTTCAGGGTATCTATCCCTTTGTCGTACTGTACATCTCCATTTACTTTTGGTTTTACTCCATGCTTCCTTCTCTGCAATGTTTACATTGACTGCTGTGTTGCATATGTTGAGATGGAGAAAGTCGAGGAATGAAGAAACCACAAGTTGCCGTTGTGTAAATGTTGAATGTTTAGGCCATGTATTGTAGCCGAGTATGGTGGCGATGCCTTGACACATCAGCGGCGTAAAGGGGCTAAAAAGTCCAATTGCCGGCGTGCCTGTAACGCTTGATAGCCCACTGCCCGTGGCAAATTCTTTAAGAATCCGTAAAAAAAAAAGATGAGAAAAAGGAAAGGGTTTCTAGTAGAGGGAGGACATCGACCCTCGATGCCGACAACGTCAGTTGCTGTGGCTAGGCGTCTGAAAATCTCGAAAAGAATGGAAGTCGGCATTGTATGGTTGCTGGAGGTTGAAGATGAAAACTCTAGGGTTTTGTTTTCCAATCTTATGGGTCGGGTCGTGGGCTCTGACCCAATTAGTATTAAACTGAAAAGAAAAGGGGTTGACTGAGCCATTGTAGTGGCCCAGCCCAACTACGGTAGTTTAACTGAAAAGGCAATTGGGTTTGGACTCAAGACCTGACCCGAGTCAACTAAGGTTGACCATTTATGGTCGGGGTCTTGACCCGATTTCCTGACCCAACCCGATCTCGAACCTAGATTGAATTAAATAATATTATTTTATTATTATAATATTATTTCAAAAAATATATATATTTATTCTCTCTTATATGCATACTTTAATGTTATATGCATACATTTAATTTATATACATGTTATTATTGTGATTTTCTTGTAAAATCAATTTTTGGTTTAAACATGAAATATTTTATGATCTTGCTGTGAGAGTATAGATATGTACAAACTAAAGCAGTTCTATCTAGGAGATTGAAAATTTTAGTGTGTCTATTGTGACCCTCTAATCTTTCTTGGGAACCTTGAAGTTCTATCTAAGAAAGATCAATTTTTCCTATAAACTTACTTAGTAAGTATTATTCATACTTGCAGTAAAATTTATCAAAGTTTATATTTCATGCATATTATTGTTATTTACACTTGTATGCATATTATTATTATGAACTGTCTATTTTGGCTCTTATTATCATGCCATGTATATCCAATATGGAACAAATAATTTACATCAAAATCAAATAAAAGATTGGTTGCTTAAAGGTACAAGATTTTCTTCATTTTGGTGAAAAATTATTGAACCCATAGTAAGGTGGATATGATGGAGGGAATACTTTGTGTGTCTAGATCTACTCCTAAAAGAGAGTTTTGATTACACTACTAGTTTATCCATCAAAAGCAAAATTGAAATGAACATTTTGTATGCCAGAGTTTACTCCCAAAGAAGAATTATGATGATACAACTAGTTTATCCATAGAATTTAATACTTGAGGGAACACTTTGTGTGTCAAGATCTACTCCTAAAAGAAAATTTTGATGACACTACCAATTCATCCAGAATTGTTTTAAATTCTGATTATTGGTTATAAGTGTCTAACCCAAAGCAACTTGTTATAAAATTTTCTTGCAGTAAGTGTACCCATATCACTACACTCACAAACTTCATCTGTTTCTATTTCGAATGACTCTAATATTTCTAAATGGGTTGAGAGTCAGATTCACTTTAGGAGTTCTTGATCTGGACTCATCCCTTTTGAGTCCAAAACCATCACCCATTACTGAAACTAGTACCAAAGATCAGAGAGATTCCTTTAAATAGTGGGAGAGATCAAATAGACTGAGTTTAATGCTCATGAAAATGGCCATTGCCAAAAAATATCAAAAATTCACTCCCTAGTACTGAGGAAGCCCAATTTTTTTTGCAAAATGCTGAGCAGATGTTTAAATCCACAAATAAGTCTTTAGCAAGAATACTGATGACCAGACTCACTACAATGAAATATAATGGTGCTAAAGGAATACATGCACATATCCTTGAAATGACCAATATCATTGCTAGATTGCAAATCCTAGGAATTAAAGTAGATGAGTTTTTTGTTCTTCAGTTTATTTTAAACTCATTGCTACTTCAGTATGGTCCATTCCAGATGCATTATAATGCTAGTAAATATTTATGAAATGTGATTGAGTTGGCAAGTAATGTAGTTCAAGGAAGGCTAAGTTGAAACAACAAGAATATTACTCTGTTAATTTTGTGAATAAAGAAATTGAAAAAAAAAAGCACCATTATGGTAAAAAGAAACGAACTGGACCACCGAAAGGAATGAAATTTGTGAAAGTTAATCAAGCTTAGCACAATAGTAGCAAATGCTAAATTTTTGGGAACTATTGAATAAATGAAAGCTAAGTGTCTAAAATGTAAGACTTGATTTGAAAAGAAGGGTAACTCACTAATTCCCACAAATTCTTAGTGGCTAGATTTATGTGCTAATGTTTATGTTTCCATAACCATAAAGGATACCTTAGAAGCTAAACACTAAACTCTGAGCGTTTATCTTTATAAAAAATAAGAATAAAGCTGAAGTTTTAGCCACTGGAACTTTTTGTTTAATTTTGAGTACCGATAATTGTTCAAATTTTCATAACAAAGTATATGTGCATTTTTGTGAGGCATAATTTGATTTTCCTATCTAAAAAAAAACTGATAGTTATTTTTTATCGTTCCATAATGTTAGTTTCAGTACATTTAAAATAAAATTTTCTATTGGTTATGGGATTTTCTCTGATGATCTTTATCAATTCTGTCTCGATAGTACGTTTATTAAAAATTCTTACACCCAACACTATGAAACTTTTTTTTTTTTGGAACAAAAAAAAACTTGATGACTTGTGGCATAAAATATTGGAGCATATCTCCAAAGAAAGGTTACAGAAATTAGTAAAAGAATGGATTCTTCCGCACCTTTATTTTACTAATCTTGAAGTGTGTGGATTGTATAAAAAGAAAGCAAACCAAACATACTAAGAAATACGTCACAAGAAGTAAAGAACTTCTTGAAATGATTCACATAAATATATGTGGACCATTCTCCATAAAATGTTTTGGTGGAGAAAAGTATTTTATCACTTTTATTGATGATTTTTCACGTTTTGAATAGATCTATCTATTACATGAGAAATCTCAAGCTGTATCGGTACTTAAGGTATTTCTCATGAAGGTGGAAAGATAGATAGATAGAAAGGTCAAAATCATCAGGTCGGATAAAGGTGGAGAATACTATGGAATGTATGACGAATCGGGTCAAAATCCAAACCCAATCGCTAAACTTTTTGAATAGCGTGGCATTGTTGTACAGTACACGATGCCCGAAACACAATAGCACAATAGAGTTATTGAAAGGTGTATCGGACCTTATTAGATATGATTAGAATTATGGTAAGTAATTCTACTTTACCCAAATCATTATAGGGTGAAGTTATTAAGATGACAATGTATATCTTAAATCGAGTTACTAGTAAGGCAGTTCCAAAAACTTCTTTCGAGTTATGGACTGGTAGGAAATCAAATTTAAGACATATGCATGTTTGGGGTTGCCCAGCTGAAGCGAGACTTTACAACCCACATGAAGAGAAATTAGATTCTAGAACGGTATGCAGGTATTTCATTAGTTACCTAGAGAGATCCAAAGGGTACATGTTTTACTATCATAATCACAATTCGAGAATGGTGGAAACAAGAAATGCTAAATTTATTGAACTTGACGAGATCAGAGGGAGAATTGAAACCAAAGATGTGATCATTGAGGAAATACGGGTAGATGTTCCTATACATACATCCTCAGAAAAGATAATAGTTCCTCTAATTGATCATCACAAAGATACTGTGGAACAAGTAAATGATCACCCATCTCAGAATGATAAACCATTGATGAACTAAGTTCAAAATCACCAGAACAAATTGTCTTGCGCAGATCTTAGAGGGATTGGAGACCTGCCATTTTGACAAATTATATGGTGTATCTCCAGGAATCTGGATTTGACATTGGGATATATAAAGATCCACTAACATTTTCAAAAGTCATAAAAGGAAATGATTCTAGTAAATAGATCGATGCCATGAAAAAAGATTTGAAATCTATAGATCAGAATCAAATCTGGGATCTCGTTGAGTTGCCTGAAGGGAGTAAATGAGTCGGGTGTAAATGGATCTTTAAGACCAAACGCGACTCTAATGGCAACATCAAACGATATAAGACCAGACTTATTGCTAAGGGTTTCACTCAGAAAGAATGCATTGATTACAAAGAGACTTTTTCTCCAGTATCTAAAAAGGACATATTTAGAATCATTATGGTATTGGTGGCTCATTATGATTTAGAGCTACATAAGATGGATGTGAAAATAGCATTTTTAATTGAAAGTTTGGATGAAGTGGTCTACATAGAGCAGCCAGAAGGCTTCTCAAAAAAGGGCAAATATCACCTAGTATGTAGGCTTAAGAAATCGATATACGAGCTTAAACAAGCTTCTCGACAATGGTACTTAAAATTTAATAATATCATTACTGCTTTTAGATTTAAAGAGAATATCATTGATCGGAGTAAGTTCATAATTTTGATCATGTATGTTGATGATATCTTGTTGGCTAATAGTGATCTTGGCTTACTTTATGAAACCAAGGGTTTTTTCCTCTAAGAACTTTGAAATGAAATATCTGGGTGAGGCATCCTTTGTGATCGGAATCGAATTTTTTTAGACCAAAAACAATGACTGCTGGGATTGTCTTAAAAAAGTTACATAGAAAAAGTTCTTGAAAAATTTGGCATAAAAAGTTGTTCATTGCTGGAAAGCAATAAAGAGGGTATTGCAATACCTGGAAGGAACTAAGAATTACCAGTTTACCTTTAGAAGAACTGATAGTTTGGAAGTAACTAGATACTCAAACTCTGATTTTACCAGTTGCTCCGAATTTATGGTGTGCTTTGAAGTCACAATATATGGTTTAAGTGTTAAGGAGAAAATACAAAAACAAATATGTTTATAACAATCGTATGTTAATGATTACACTTTAAAATGACATGTCGAAAAGATGGGTTGTATGTTTATGTCCATAATGTGAACAAGATGAAGTAATAATTGATACACTAAGTATTTTTTTATTGGACATTAAAGGATATCTATTATAGTTGTTTCTATTTTCTTGTATTTTCATTATATATGTACATGGAATGGCGTGGATAAATGATGATAAGATAATGTTTAGAATAGATATGAATCAAAACCCAAGACATTACTATATTAGTCTTAATTATCCCAATTAAAGATTGTGTTGAATTAAGTTACTAGTATTGTAGTACATGGAAGGAAATTTGTTGATTTTATAATAGAGGACCGCCATGACTCGCATTAGTAGTTGGTTTGACATCGATATTACAGAACTCATGAAATGTGTTTTGAGCTATGAAAAGTTCAGGAAATAAATTTGCGCAATATGATTAATTTCTTTTGATAAGTGCATAAACGAAAAGTACTATTTTATAGGCATATGGGCCAAGTGGGAGAATGTAAGAATTTTATTTAAACTTTGTGTCCCACACACCTATCTTAATAGAGTTTGAAATAGCTCAAGATTTATCAGTTAACATTTGAATTATGATGGGATAAGAATTACTCCTAAGAGTTATGATTATAATTCTATACCTCTAATTATAGTCAGACACAAACTCTTAGATTTCTTGATGATCGGAAGTCTATAAATAGTAGTGAGAGATTCAAGGCTTCTCACCTACAACATTAGAATGCATTTAGCTATCGAGAGATACTTATGTAGCAAAGTTATTAGAATAATCATTTTCTTATAGTCAGATCAATTCTTTATCAATCAGATGAAGAAATGTATACTCTTAATTATTATTATTTTGTTATTATAAATCATAAGAAATCGAAGATCCGTTTATTAATGTCATGTTAAAATATATAACACTCTAACAACAGGACTTTTTAATTCCTCCTCATACAGGACTCGCACAGGGACGATCGAGATCGCTGAGATGGCACAAGATTTGCATCCTGATCCACCTAAAGAAACAAAAATCATTCTATGACTATTTTTTTCTTTAATTTTGTTTTGAAATTGTCATTGAAATGGGTCATCATTGATAAGATATTGGACTCATGGCGAGTGGCTAAAATTAGTTCTGTCCGGTCGAATAATGCACTGTGGGAACTAGTGGGATCGAGAAGGCATCACCACATGGCTCCTGTCAGAAAACAATGATGGAAACCATTAGTGGAACATGGAATGCACGCTCCCACTAAAGATCATTTGTTTATCCAAGTTGGTGAGCCATTCTTTTTTATATTCCAAGTTTCTAGTTTAGTTTTATTTTTATTTTTTGTCGAGTAGTGTTTTCCTTTGCCTCATATCTTAAATAATTTCTTAAAGTTTGCCTCCTGAATAGGACTCTTCACCGAAAACAACTCAACCTGATAAGAATGCTTCCAGCTGACATGATAAGACTCCTGTACCGCTTAGCCGATATCTGATGGGCCGCTTACACGTCCCGACATTCTTGTTGGAAGGAAGGGGTATTCTAACCCTTAGACTCGTACTCGATCCTCTTAGAATGGCGAGCTTGTCCTGCTCGCTCCACAGCCATTGTAAGCTTGGTCATTTCTTTGAATCCTAATCGTTGCCATTGGTCACCGACGCTAATGACACCTTCCTCTTCTTTGGGCTATTTGTGTTGTTGGGGTTAAACGTCTCTGCTACCCGCTTCGATGGAGACCCAGAAATAGCAAGGAGGCGAGGTTGATTTTTGACGCTGTTTTAGAATGTTGAGTTACAGTCAAGGTGGCGAAGACGAGGTCGATGACTTCGACAAGTACGATCTAACGCCATACGGTAGTGGTTATGACATCGTGCTCACCTATGGCCGGGCTCTCGCCGTCTGATGAGACCTGGTACCTTCTATCCTCCACCCCGACTTTCGATGACTTTGACTATGACCGTTCCCATCACGCAGAGTTATCCAATTTCAAACAAAATTTTGATAAGTCCAATGATAAATAAGATCAATTAATCAAAATTTTACAACAAATACAAAAAACAATGCATGTGGGTTAATTGTTCAGACATTGCATAAATTGTGCTCTCGTTATGAAAAAGATTCTTCAAATTATTGTCCTTTTCTCAAAAAATGAAAAAATTTTTGTCTTAATCTGAAATTCTCAAATAAGAATGAGATAAAAACATATCAAATAAGATAGGGAAAGATACATTAAATGAATTTTTCAACATCTATTATTATTCATATAAATATAATTTCCATCAAAATTATATAAGACAACTTGCAAGACTCGGCTAATTTCCTCCTAGCTAATGCTATTATATGTTCTTGTTGTGTAGTTCTTTTCTTTTTTGCTTTTTTCTATCAATAAAACTATAATTATTTAAAGGGAGATGTTGCTGTTGTGATTGGGTTGTTTATTTACAGCCTCCATTCTTGACATGCCACTTCAATATCCTATAAATTTGAGCTTTTGGGACGATTTTCTTTTGGAATGAAATGAAATATGTCCCAAAACTATTCAAACACATTTAAACGGTATAGTTAGGGATGAAATTTTTTCATCCCTAATCAAATAATTATTCGCAGGTGGTAAAACCAAAGTTTTGAATACCGTACCGGACGCCGTACCGGTCAAGGCACTGGTACGAAATATTTCGGTACCGGTACCGTTTCGGATACCGTTTCGGGATAATATTTCGGTATTGATACCGTTTCGGTACCGGTACCGTTTCGGTACCGGTACCGTTTCGGAATAGTTTACACCTGGATAAATTATATATATACAAGCATTAATTGTATTCCAAAATAATAACAAAATAAGTCATAAAATCAATACTTCTCAATACAAGTCTTAAGTTTTAAATTACAACAAATATCATATAAAAAAAAGTTACAACAAATATAAAACTGAATAAGTTCTTAATCCAACCATTAAAATAAAATCAGTCATCCTCATCAAAAAGATAATAAGGATCAAGATTCGACATATTAATCAAAATATTTTCATCAATGTCACCACCATCATCAACATCAACATCAACGTTTTCATCATCTTTCTCATTTAGTATGGCTAAAGGCTCCTCAATACTAGCCCAATCCAAATCTTCGCCATCAAGAAGATCAGATTCTTCACCCACCCATTCTTCCATCAAGTCAATATTTTCAAGATTGATTGGATCTAAAGCATCTCTTCCCTTTTTTATGCTCCTGTCAAAATAAAATCAGACATAAGTGAAAATATTACATATTTTTCAATTTATGAAAAACATTAGTATTAAAAAAATTTACCTCTCTCGCAGCTTCAAGTTATAACGAACAAATACTAAATCGTTTAAACGTTTATGCACTAATCTATTTCTCTTCTTCGAATGAATAAAATCAAATGTGCTCCAATTTCTCTCACATCCAGTTGCACTACAACATTGACTTAATACTCTAACAGCAAACCTTTGAAGCGTTGGAACCTCGCAACCAAATTGACTCCACCAAGCAACTATAACAATAATGCAATTATAAATTATTAATTAAATGTAAGTAAAAATAAAATAAAATATAAAGTACAAAGTCACACTATTTAACAAATGATATTGATAAATGATAATACCTGGATTAATCTTATCACGCTGGCGGATTGCTAAAGAATGTCCAAACTCACCCACTGCATTCTTATACAAGTCAAGTTCTGCAATGATCTTGTCTTGATTATCGGGATCAAGTTCCATCTTCATAATACAACTGTTAAAACCTCTTATAACATCATTTTTATTTTTAAAACAAGGGCTATAGTAAATTCCAGGGTTAAGAAGACAACCCGCCGCATGTAATGGACTGTGAAGTTGCTTATCCCATCTAGAATCAATGATCCTAGTGAATGGACTAAATACACTGACTTTGTTATTGCATCTCGCTTTTATGTTCTCTTTGGCTCTTTCCATTGCATCATACAAGTATCCCATTGCAGGCTTTTCATCCCCGTCAACAAGTCGTAGAACACGCACCAAAGGCTCGCTAACTTTCACAATAAATTGACATTGAGCCCAAAACTCTTTATCTTGTAGAACAATCTCGGCTATCTCCTTCCCTATATTGCTCCTAGAATGACTTGATGCAATCCATTTATCACAAGTAAACATTTGCCTGAGTTGTTTCTTGTACAAGAGCAAGCATTGGATACTCAAAAAATTTGTTGCAAATCTTGTGACTGCAGGACGACACAAATCATGACCATTAGTGAAGTCTTTTCTCATCAATGCCAAAACCCAACCATGGTTATAGATGAACTTTGTTATCTTTTTCGCCTTTTTTATAGTATCATCAATAAGGGGAAAATATCTTGGATCAGAAAAATTCTCTAACATTAAATCTATGCAATGAGCTGCACAAGGGGACCAATAGAAAGAGCCATACTTCTGCTGTAATCTTTTTCCCGCAGCTTTATAACTTGCATCATTGTCCGTTATGAACTGCACAAGATTCTCAGATCCGATTTCTTGAACAACCTCATCAAAAACATTAAACAATGTTTCAGCATCTTTTCTAAAGCCTGATGTATCAACAGACTTCAAGAACATTGTTCCCTTCGGGCAATAAACTAGAAAGTTGATTATTGATTGTTGCTTCTGATTTGTCCAACCATCTGCCATTAGTGAACAACCGGTGTCATTCCAAACCTTCTTAATTTGTTGCAAATAATCTTGAACATCATTCACAGTCATTTGTAACAAACTTCCTCTTAACTCATATAAGGAAGGTCCCTTAAATCCTGGCCCAATGGCGGTCATGGCATCGATAGCTGGTTGATAATACTTGGATTGAGCTGCATTAAAAGGCAAATTAGCATCATACCACCAGCGTGCTACAGCCATCTTTGCTTTCACAATCATATCATTTGAACACATAGAGCTCTGAATTGAAGGTTGGGCCCCAGGAGTTGTTCTTGGAGAAAAAAATCTATTCATTCTCCCCACCGATTTTCCACTTCCAGATTCTTTTGACTTCCCCTTACCCTTTGAAAGCTGAGACTGTCCCTCCATACTATCATCAATATCATCAGACGTTAAATCTACATGGCCTCCAATCTCTGAGCTAATTTTTCTTTTCTTCTCTTTACTTTTTTTCATTTCATTAAGTAGCTCCTTCATTTGCCATTTTACATCTTCAGAGACCTTTTTACATGCTTCTACATTCCCTGCAATCCCAGCTAGATGATGCTTCAACCGAGTTATCCCACCACCTCTAATTACTTTATTACAATATAAACATTCGGTATTATTTCTTGCTCCTGGCACTATACGTGCATGGGCCCATGCTGGATCTTCTGATCTTACAGGAGCAAGTGTTGAAGACATACCACCAGCACCAGTTGATTGACAACTAGACATTGTTAACTATACAAGAAGTCAAAAGAAGTTTGAACTAAGAAGTCAAAAGAAGTTTGAACTAAGAGTAGCTAAGGGGGCTGTTTCTTAAAAAAAAAAAAAAAAAACCGTCATTAAATAAACTTATTCGATAATCTGAAATCAAAGTACGCTTATGTTCTCATAAAATAATTATTAATCTTTTCATATTGTATAGTCTTTTAGTCAAGTGCCTAACCGAACTGAATAAGTTCTCATTAGGCTGGATATCTTGCAAGCTGTTTCTTTCTATAAAATGTGACTATTTTTCTTCATGAGAGCTACTCATGAGAGCTAATCCATGGCCCAAAATATAAAATCTTTCTATAGCAAGCCATGTCATGTAGTTAGTATTATTTCAAAAATAATATTGCAGCCATAGATTATTTTTGGCACAAAAACATATATCTCTTCTGTAAACTCGAATTATGCAAATATTGATCTAGAAAGTAATTATGCTCCAAATTACAAAGACAATAATTTGGATATTATTAAATTATTTCTATTAAAGATAACATCGAATTAACAAATTAGTTATATAATTATTAAGATATTTATTTTATCTCATTTAAATGCAATTTTCTTATAAATAGAGATCTGTTCTTTGTATTCAATTATAATTAAGAAGAATAAAGATGTAATTTTCAAAGTTCTCCTCCCTCCCTTTCTCCATTTTTATTTTAATTTCAATTTTAATTTCTTTCAATTTATAGAGACACCCTAAAAATCTATTAATATCTATATTAAATTCTTTCCATTTCATCCTCAAATTAAATATAGAGACATCCTAGATTATATGTATTGGAAATCTTCAACAAAAGTGAATATATTTACAATCAGATGGCACTTGTTATGGGAGATGCCATACAAAAACTACGAATTTCCAATACAAAAAATCATTACTCTGTTTCTTACGGGATATTGCATGGGCTGCAGAGTGGGAAGAGGAAAATTGGAAATGCAAAATACCAAACATAATTCATAAATATTCAACAGATTCACAACCTCATAATATATAATTACATATTAATATGGTTTATACTTTATACCTATATGCGTTCCCTGCGATGGAGAATCAGAGGAGTTGGGACTCGGGAGGCGTGGGCCGCGCGATTCACGGAAGAGCTGTGCCAGACGGAGACGACGGCAGCTACGGCAACCTGCGACGATGTCGACGAGACCACCGGAGCGAGCTAATGGAAGCCGGAGGTTGCGGAGGTCTGGGATTGGGTAGGCGAAATCGAACGGAGGTAAGCTGAAGTGATGAGAGTTGAAGCCCTAGGTCATTTTAGGTGGATACCCGAACCGAAGGACCGAAATACATAATTACAAAAATGCCATCCAACAAACCGGTAGAAAGTGTACCGGGCGAAATTCTTGTTCCGGCCGAAAACTTAAATACCGGCCGGTACAATACGATACCGGCCGAAACACCCGATATTTTGGGCGGTACGATATATATATGATATGTGTGCCGGTTTAGTAGCCGGTACGGTACATACCGGCCGTACCGGCCGGTACGGTACGGTACCAAAAACTTTGGGTAAAACAATTTCGCCGGTTGAGAATGGGAAATTGAGTACCCTTTGAAATCAACACAAATATGTTTGAATGGTCAGTCCATAATAAAATTATCATGCGCAGGTGAGAAACTAGGTGGGCTTAGCGCGAAAAATTGAATAATCGTTCGAACACTTAGGTTCATCATTTGAACGCATAGTATGTAATAAAATAATTATTCTCTGATGGAAAAAAATTGACGGATTGAGCGCAGGAAATTGACCAACTGTTCGAACCTTATCCTATAACGTTCGAACATGTGGAAATAGAGTTTGAATGCTTTTTGGACAATTTGAACGGTAGATTTAAATAATAATCAATTAAACAAAAAAATTAATAATAGAGAAATTGTCCATCTAAAACATTAAATTTTCCATAGAGAGTGCATAATTAATTAAACTTGCAAAACATTAAATTGTCCATACTAAAAAAAAACATCAAATTAAATATTATCCAAACCAAAAATAAAATAAAACATAAACAACAAATATAATAAAATACTACAGTCCCAACTGTTTGACGATATCTCGACATTATCCATCTTCAACTCTATCTCTGTAAGTCAAGTAAATACTGTCTCCTGAGTCTGAGACACTCAACCTACACTTGCAGCTAACTCCAAAATGGTAGCAATAATCTCCGTACGTAAGCTAGTAAAGACACATTAGAATGTAGTTTGTCTCTAAGAGCATTCACATCTGATGCCCTATAGGACATTTTTCCCCATAAATTGATGGAAACTTTACGATCTGGGTTAAAATTCCCCCTCCATCTAAACCCCTATTTTAGGAAAAAGGTTTAGGGGATGAATAGTGATTTTTCGAATATAGGGAACCACTATTAGTCCCATCGATCATCTTTTTTCAATATTTTATTCTAATAAATAAAATAAATTCTTCTTCTAATCATCTATACTTTCTTTCATGTTCATGTATATTATAGTTTTAAAATTTAATTTTAAAAATAATTTAAGGAATTATGAAAATATAAGAAATTTAATTTTAAAATCATACAAAACTATTTTTATTTCTTTTATAAATACCCACTAGAGTAATAGTTCAAAATATAAGAAAACAATATTGAGTAGTTAAGTTTGTAAATAAAAGTGAGGAAAAATTAATAAAAAAATATTATTTTAATAAAATCTACTCTCTTGCTCTCAACTTTGAATCTACTGTCTCATTCTGAGTTGTACCAGCTACATATTATAGCAAGGTAAGGGGAGGCACACTATACAAAGTCTCAAATGGTGTCATTTTAGTTGCTACATGCAGAGATGTATTGTATCACCAATCTTCCCAAGGCAGCCAATGACTCTACTGCTTAGGCTCTTAGAAACAAAACACCTCAAGTACTATTGCACAATCTTGTTCACATTTCTTTTTGGCCATCCGATTGAGGATGGCAAGCAGAATTGAGATGTAGTATACCTTACAATCTGAAGAGTTCTTTCCAAAATCCACTTGTACAAGTAGCATATCTGTGACGTCCTCAATCTACACTTAGTATTTTAACATAAATTGAAGAGTCAGAGTAAGTAACACTCGGCTACTTACCCCCATACGTATCGAAAGCATAATGCATGTACCTAAACTTACTATCAAGTGCAATAAAATTTACAGCGGTAAAAGGTCTAAATAAAAATTTTATAGAGTAAGCTAACGATCACATGGTGAAACTAAAACCACAAACATAGCATAATATTTAAATCATAACCCAGTCAGTTTTCTGAGATATTCCCATATACATACTTTATCAAAATATTACTTCAGAGCCACCTCAGCTCCTTCTTAATCTCTAAAAATTTCCTCTCGTATCAAAATTTATCCATACCAATATTTACATCTATTTGGAGGTGTTGCTCGTACGGGGTATTTATACACTCCACATACAGACAACAAACCACCCAAATCCAACACCAAGCATCATCCAACATGTTGATGTTCTATAGATAAGGTGGATGCATATTGACTCATGAATTTCCATTAAGTAATCAGGTTCGGGAGAGTCAAAACAGTCAAAGCGGGAAGTTAGTGAGCCCCTCAAGGCTTCGCTAAGTTCCCTGAGTCATAGGGGCTTTCCCCTTTTCTGCCATGTGATCTTGCAATAATATTCAACATTTTTCGAAAAGAGACAAAACATACAAAAGTGAGATTTCTTTGAAAATCCCAATAAGTACACAATTAACAAAATAAGGCATAGAAAGAATAAGATAACATATATGGCAATGATCAAAGGCATAGACAATTAACATGCATGGCAATAATCAAAGGCATATAACTTATGAAATGCTTTATGAGACCCATGCATGACTGAAATACACATTTTCTATACAAACTTATACCTTACATGGACCCACCACCTTATTCTTAAAACTTATATTTTTTTATTTTCTTTTTTAATCTTGCGGATCTTACTTATTTATTAACCTCGACAGGCATTACGTATTGTCTTCCCCGCTGGGTTTTCTTAGCATGACGCATTAGCTTGGCTATACATATAACTCGTCAGTCGTCCAGGCATTACGTATCACCGTCCCCATCATGACGAGTCTCATGTTAGTCTTCCGTGCGTTACGTATCACCGTCCCTGTTATGACACGGAAAATACTTAACATAGCAGGCATTACGTATCGCCGTTCTTGCTTGTCATGTCAGTCGTCCGGGTGTTACGAACCATCGTCTCCGTCGTGACATAACTCTTAACTTATCAAATTATGTCAGTCGCCCGGACGTTACGTATCGCCGTCCCCATCGGCACGTCAGTCATACTGGCGCTAGGTATCGTCATTCCCGTCATGACGTGACTTTAGTCTTATTATGTTCTTATAAAGTTTTCTTATCATATTTTCTTTAATATCAATATCATGAATTATGACGATACATATGTGACAAAATGCAACATGACTATAACCTTAGACTTTTAACATGCATAGCTCATGTCCTTATGAACCTTATGACATATATAAACATATCACATTAACATGCATCCTGTGTAAATACATTTACGTCATATTATCTCGTAATGTCAAAACATAATAAATCATGCTTAAATAATTAAACAAAATAATAAAATATTATAAGATCATGGCTGGCCGAACCTTATATAAATTCAAACCTTATTTTTATTTGATTAAAACAAATCCAAACTCTTCATTTACAAAATACCAAATTTTCCCTTAACTTCTATAAACAAATTCAAGCTTAACCATATTGTTTTCCTAACTATTTCTTCAATAATTTCTAGCATGGTAATACTTGAAAAAATTTTCAAGTAATCTAGAGTTTCTAAATTCATCATAATTATTAAAATATCATCCAACTAAATAAAAAAAAACAATTGGATAAAAGTTAGAACAAAACATTTATCAAAAACCCCTTTAAAGCTGAAATACACTAGGGTTATTTTCTCATTTTTTTGTTAAACCAAAACCTCTTATTTTCACATAAACCTCTTCATATATCTAAATAGAGCATATTTTTAAGTTTTTACAATTTTTCTTAGCATTTTTTCATATAAAAAACTAATCCAAAATTTAATAGATTTCATTTCAACACATAGGCAAAATTTAAGTTCAAACAAATAATAACCATGATCTAATCATCAAATCACTTATTTTATGCCAATATTAAGTTAAATTGTATACTTACAAATTTCTCCAAACTTAGATTGGCAAGTTGAATAAGCCTTTGAAAATATCTCTTTCAATATGCTCAAAATACTCTCTTTTGGTATTTAGGAAGTGAAGTGATTGAATGAATAGTTTTTGGTTACTTTTTCCTTGGTATGGTCGTGTGCTTTTCAAAAGGGAAGAGGAGAAGAGGTTCTTCATATATTTATATATATAAATATATATACAAATGAGATGTTGCTCAAGACCAAAAGAAGCGCAAAACCTTCGAAGTATCTGATTACTACTCCAATGGCTATGTACACTTGTCCATCGCACTTAGCCCCCCATCATTACTTCTAATTTTAGACTTAGTTGGTTCTAATCCTCATCCAATGGTCATGCCTAGGCTACTGATAATTTTATTTTGATCAATGGTCTATGAAATTTCATCATATAAAAAGAAAATGCAACAAAATCTAGAAAATCCACCAAGAAATAGGATCCAACCATCTATTCCTTCCAAGTGTCCTCCAATTCTCCTAAGAGTTTCACCCCATTTAGCCACTTGTCCCTTACACCTATCCAAATGTCTAGAAACTTGAAAAATCCAATTAGATTTCGCTCCATGTCTAAGGCAGTGGAGATAATCCAAATCGGTTTCCATTTGTACTCCTATCAGGCCCGTTCACTTCTCGGCCTAATAAGTCCTTGATCCATTTCGATTATCCAAAAACTTTAAACATGAAAGTTTTATACCATCCTCTTAGTGATCTATAAAATTTTGAGTTACCTAATTTCTAGATCAAATGAGAGATATATGATAATTTTACCAAAACATGTCAAAACTACTCGAGAACACCCAATCCGAGCTCACTAATTGTTTCCTTTTGATTTAGGTGCTTGGTTGACAAGAAAGCTATCCCATAGCTCATCTAGTGCCACTTGCCCCTACACTTGGCATGATGCCATATGTGTTGGAAAGATATTTTATAAGGAAGTCCATGCAAAGTCAGTTTCTAACTCAAAGTCAGTGGTTCTCGCCCACTTGGTTACATCCACTTCAAGCCCGGTTTTATCTATGATTTAGTTCTTATATCTTAAAACTCAAAACATAAACATTATAGATATTTATCTTAGCTTTCCAAATAATTTTGAATCATCTCAATCCAAAATAAAATGAGAAAGTTATGTTCAGATTACCAAAAGACATTGAAACTGTCTAAAATTTCCTAATCCGAAATATCATGTGATATATTCCTTACTTATACCACTTGACTTCCTTTATAAATTTCCTTCAATTTCTATACAATATTTCCTTGAATATTCAAAAACCATATCCTCTCATCATACTTAGTGTCTCCAGTGATTTTTCCTCTAATACATATAAGGTTAACACCAATAAAAGGTTTATAGGAAACATATATTTTTCCAAAAAGTGCTAAAGGTTTATTAAAATAATCTTAAAGAACCATAAATATACCAAATATGAAATTTAAAAGAACACTGAAAAATCCGAATTATCACAATGTCAATCAATAACAATTGTTGCAGGCATATTGTGTAACTTGAAAACTTGTGAGATGAAAAGCTTTGCCAGTGAGATTGCATTGTAGGGATGGCATAAAGGTAACAAGTGGGCATATTTTGTAAGTCTATCAACAACCACTAAAATTACAAGATTCCTTTTGAACTAGGAAGTACATCAATAAAGTCCATAAAGATATCACTCCATGACTTAATAGGAATAGGTATTGGTTGCAATAATCTTGCTGGCAACGAGTTCTCAACCTTGCATTTCTAATATACCTCACTCTTTAAAATATTGCTCAATTTCCCTTCTCATCCCAAGCCAAATAACCAATGAGTTTGTTGAGCAATTTTTGTTGTGAGGGTGTACCTATTTTCTGCTCCAACAAAAATTTTAAACTTTGTTGGTCAATTCTAATGACAAATTCAGAACCTATAAGGTAAGTCCTCCACTTTTTAATAGCTAGTACTAGTGCCAAAAATTCTCTCTCATATGCAAAAAGATCCAATGCTTTTCCTTTCAAAGGCCGACTAAGGAAGGCCATGTGCCTATCATTCATCATTAAGATAGCTCCCACTCTTCAATCTGATGCATCACATTCAATTAAAAAAGGCTTTGTAAAATCAGGTAAGGCGAAAACATGTGGTTGAGAAATAGCCTTCTTCAATGCATCAAAGGTTTGTGCAACTGACTGACCCCAATGAAAGTTGTAACAAATTTTCTTAAGAATGACTAAAACACTTCATTCATTAATGACTAAAAAGTAGCAAGAGCATTGGTTAAGCCAAAGGGCATAACCAAAAAATAATAATGGCCTTGATGTGTTTGAAATGTCGTCTTTTCAATATCTGTCTCCCTCACTTGAATCTAATGATAGCCAGACTTGAGGTCTAGCTTAGAAAAAATTGTAACCCCACAAAACTTCAAGAAGTTCATCCACAATAGGAATATCAAACTTGTCTTTAAAAGTTTCTCTATTCAAAGCCCTATAGTCAATACACATACGCCAATAGCCCTAAACTTTTCTCACAAGAATAATAGGAGAAGAAATAGGAGATTGGCTACAGCTTATGAATCTAGACTTTAACTATTCCTCGACTATTTTCTCAATCTCAACTTTTTGCCCAAAAGGATGCCTGTATGGCCTAATTGAAATAGGCATTGTTCCCTTCTTAAGATAAATCTTATGATCATGGCTTCTATTTGGAGACAAACTCTTAGGCTCCTTAAATATTGTAGCAAACTTTCACAATGTCCCTTACTTTAGTATCCATTGGTTCCTCACTTGCAATCTATTGTTGCTGAACTAATTGTAGCAACATACATTTTCTTTCAATTCTAGTCAACTGGTAGATCCAAACATCCTCTACAAATTTAGACTTAGTAGCATTCGACCGTCGAATTGTCACTATCTTGTATTTAGGGGTGGCAATATGTGACACGATACGTTAACACCTAACGAGCACGACAAGATAAAAGTGGGTTAGTGTTTAGCCTTAATAGGTTTCAGGTCAAATTGTGTCAACCCATTAAGACATGATTTGATAATTGTGACGCCCACAACTTCTCCTGGTATTTAGAGGGACTCGCGACACCGACATGGGCATCACACGAGGCAATCATCCCATCGCTTAGCGCTCAAGAGAGTGTGTGAAGCATGCAAAAGTGTACAAGTAAATATTTGCAGCGAAAAAATATAAAAACGGTCATTCATTCTAGTACCAGAAAATTTAAAAACTTACAAATCAATCTGAAATATAATTCTCCAAGTAGAGATTATACAGTCATCCCTAAGAAAAGCAACAACATATAAATAATAACAACTGAGATCTTAATCCCTCTCTTCAACATCAAGCCATATCACTCCTCTGACAGAACCTACCCCCCGGGGTCATTATTATCCTTTGCATCACAAACTACGATTCCATAATACGGAACTGTAGGTAGACCCGATACACTACGTGAGACGTGAATCTCAATAAGTAGCAGTCAGCACACAACAAATAAACACAAACAACAATGTTCATAAATGAATTTTAAACAAACAAATAAATCTACACACTAACTTCCTTTGCCAAAAAGGAAGTTCACAAGATCACTAAACCGCCATTTTCCTAAAAAGAAGTGCAACAACACAACACATCACGTCCTTTTCTAAAAATGACCTCGACACACGAACCATCGTTTATCAGAAAGGACCTTGATACAACTAATCATCCTTTTCCAAAAAAAGGCTTCAATACAACTAACCATCATTTCTCAAAAAGGACCACTATGACGCCTCCAATTTACGTTCGTAATTCAACGCAAATTGAAGTGTTAGGGTGAGTAACCAAGTGTTACTCACCCCCGTACTTATCGAAATTTGAGGCAAATTGCAGCGAAAAAGTAAAAATAAAAATTCTAGTGATCATATGGTTACACAAAACCTTAGTATTCATATCATCCATTCTTAAAATATCATTGTATCATTACATGCATAACCCAGTTAGTTTTCTCAGTTGAAATACAAATTTATCAAAACTTTTGTCTTAAAGCAGCCTAGGCTTATTCTTCTTCACTTCGGGAAACTCTTTCTTCATGCCCGTGCTAGTCCCTATTACTACCAACTGGTCATAAGCTTTTATGGAGAGAGAGTACTATGGGGAACCCTCAAGATTTCTCCAGGTCTCTCGAATAACTAGGGTTTGGTCCATGACCATCATCAAACCCTACAGCGAAAATTATATTCCAAAGGAAAAGGAACCATACAAGAATGAGATTTCTAGTGAAATCTCAGTAAGTACACATTTAACTTAATAAAAGCACAGACATCGTGAAATAGTCACATATAAGAATCAAAATATATGTTTATAACATGATTCATGTGACTCATGTATGAATTAAACTTATCTCTTATGTGTACTTACACAAACTTGTATCATGCATAAGCTTTTCATTTTTAGCCATATCATTTTCATATCTTTTTATCATAATCCACTATTATTACCCGTGGTTAGGCCATGCCACTGTTATTACCCGTGGTCAGACTTTGCTACTATTATTACTCGTGGAAGGGCCATGCCACTATTATTACCTGAGTAAAGGCCATGCCACTATTATTACTAGTGGTTGGGCCATACCATTATTATTATTCATGGAAGGGCCATGCCTTATCTTTTCTTATTTCATTTCTCATATCCTTAACCTTATCATCATCTCATTGTGTCATATAACAAATAATAGTTGAATAACAAATTCTCATAAAATCATGGATGACCAATCACTTTATAAATTCAACATCTTATTTTCCTTTACTTGAATCATAAACTCTTCAATTAATAAAAATCTCAAAATCAAACATAATAGGGTATTTCGCTCGAGCCAAGCGTTGATCAAGGGTCGAGCCAAATTTCTGCCTAAATCTCGTTCTGTCAACTAAATCCAGATTTTGTCCTTTATTTATTTCTTATATCGTAAAACTTAAAATATAAAAGTTTTATATCTCATTCTTAGCTTTCCATAGCCTCTTGAATCATTCCATTCCAATATCACACTAACAAGTTATGGCCATTTTACCATAGGATATTAAATCTGTCAACTTAACCTCTTTTAAGTTTGAAAGTTGCTAGGGTTGATCTATCAATTTTTTCCAAATCAAGACCTCATATTTTCACATAATCCTTTTAATATATCATCATAGAATATGTTTCTAAGATCTCATAATTTTCCTAACAATTTATCATAGCAAAAACTACTCCAAAACTCAATAGGCTTCAATTTAACATATAAACAAAGATTAAGCTCAAATAAATATCAAATATAATCCAATCACCAAACCACTTATTCTATGCCAAGACTAAGTTAATATATGCACTTACAAATTTCTCCAAAACTAAATGATTAGTCTTGAGTTGATTATGCACCATACTTCTCTCCAAGGTCCTTACTTAGCTCTCTTTTGGCACTTAAGTGATGTGAGTGGATTTTTGTGTATTTCTCTTGGATATTTCTCACTATGGCCGACTGATATTTCTCATGGGGAAAGATGAGAAGCCCATGCATCTATTTATAGGCATAATAGGCGTGGGGTGCAAGGGAAGAGGGCTTGGGCATTTCAGCAACTCCATTTGGCTGCATAGGTGAGGTGTCCCTTACTTGTGGTTTCATGATTACCCCTAATCCTATGGGGATTTGCTGATATTTTAATCTCATGGTTGAGATTAATATACCTATAAAATGATCTTGATCAAGGGCTCAAAGAGTTCCAACATATGGGGGTGAAGACAAAACACCATCATAGGAAATCTTCTAAGGAGTGCATCTGGCCACTTGGCCTCTCTAAGGAATTAGCCATGTTCCAGCCCTAATACGTCATTGATAAAATTCGATTCTTCCAAAACTCAAAACTTGAAAGTTTAAGATAATACTCTTAGGGTTCTACAGGATTTTGAATCATCTTATTCCGATATCATATGAGAGAGATATAATTAGTTTATTGAAACACGTTAAAACTTACCCGAGAATATCCAATCCGAGTTCTCCATTTGTTATCCTTTGTTTTCTTACCCACCAAGGCTTCTAGATGAATTCTTATCAACTTGCCACATGTTCCCACACATGCCAAGACTTCGGAAAATATGGTAGCTAATCTTAATTTTCGTCACATGGTTGAACCGAAGACAACTCATCTAAGTCGGTTACCAGTTGACTCTTATCTCTATCCGTCCACTTTACACTAGATTTAGTCCTTGATAAATTCCTTATCTTCAAAAACCCAAAACATATAAGTTTTAGATCTCTCTCTAATGGTTCTATACAAGTTAGAATTACCTTATTTGGACCTCATATGAAAAAGTTATGATTATTACACCAAAACTCGAAGGTCTAGTCCGATAATCCGTTTTGGCACACCAAGTGTTTGATGTGTTGTTCTTTCACTTCCATTTGAATTTCTTCCTCAAATTTCAAAAATTTATCTCTTTCTAGGTCTAAATTGAATTTCTCTAGTTGATACATTGCTAAAATTCCCAAAAGTCCATCCAACATTTACTTAGAATAATCTAAGTCTCCTATTCTTTTTCTATAAAAATATCATTTCCAACAAATTTCTTAATATAAATTCTCAAGAAAATATTATATCCTAAAAATTTGGGCTATTACAATCACAACACACTAATTCACCAAAAATTCAATTTCTAGCTCACCACACATTTCCATTTTATTAACACATGTATACCATGATCTCTCTTAGGGACCATCCATACACCCTAACTCTCTTTGCCACGCCGCAAGTAACGATCGTTGGTGTAACTTTGTAATGAGCGATGCCCAGCTAATCGTGTCCAACACGTGCCATGACCAGGCATCCCCTAACTCCCACCAGCAGAGGAACCACAGAGTTGATATGAGAGCGTTATCATCTCGTCTGATTCTGGTGTCGTCCAGCAATAACCCAAGGGACATTACGTCAGTATATTTCGCACTCGAGTGATTAAAAGAGCTCCACCAAAATAATGTCTCATCTCGACTTGGGGTCATGATACACACACACCCACTAATTATACCAAACCAGACTAAAGACCACCCAACAATGCCACCTCAAAACACCTCGCCATCCACCCAAAAATATTCAGACCAAGCAATCAAGAATTATTATGTAATCATAATAAACAAATATTGGATGACATGGAAATATAAAACGAGTAAAATCATCCCATCAATCAATTATAAATTCAATTATCAATCCATACACTCAATAGACAATTTCCACAAATAAATCCAAGTCCAAATAAATTCCAACTATGGAATGATTTAATCCTCCATATAATAGCCTCAGACCCAACTAACTTACTTCCAAGTTTATTAATATTATTAAGTAATTAATTAACACTTTAAGCTGCCAAAAATGGTTAGTACATAAATAAATAAATAATCAAAACAAAACATGTATCACACACGACTACTATTTATGACACATTCGGTAAAAATTTTGGATCATCGCAAAAATGTTCAGACGTTAACCCGCACCTTAATCAATGAGCATGCTGCTAAACTTGCCCATCGCATCAATGGTAATAAAACAATATTAATAAAACAACACCAACAAAATAATAAATATCATAACAAAATAATTTGAACACTTGAATGTAAATAAATAAATAAAATGTAATTATTATTTAACTAAGTTAAACACTTAAACATAATTAAATAATGCCATGTAAATAAATTTAACAACACATAAATAAATTAATCAATAAAATGGGTAACAATGGCTTATTTGAGGGTATAGTAAGCGATGTAAAATAGTGAAGAAATAGCGATAAAACACTCAATAAAAAGACGACTATTTATAGGCTGAAACGGTTTTGAAGAGGGTTAAATCAAGTTTGAGTTGAGAAGAGAAATGATCTAAAAGGATGTTAAGCACACGTTTTTAAGGGGGGGGGGGGGGAGAGAGATTTCGGTGTGGGTTTTACAAGGGTTGCCGAGACTATTTATAGGCTGAAACGAAGCATGGCAACACCGGTTTTGAGCGGGGAAAACCCACGCGTGACACACTAAAATCGAGCCAAGACAAACACAAGCTGCCATGGAAGAGATTCCTCACCTTTCTACAGCCGAAAACAGGGAAAAAACAGGGATATAACTCACGATTTTCGGACAGAAAATAGTGGATTTCTAAGCACGTGAAGAAAAGATCGGGGCTGATATTTCAGATGCAACACCGACTGGATGAAGGGCTTAGGAAGAGAGGACGCGTGTCTGAATTGAGTGAAGGAAAAGCAGAAAATCTAGGGCTGAAGTCACGGGTCAGCAACGCCTAAACAGGGGAAGAGGAAGAAGAAGAAGAAGAAAAGGAGAAGAAAAAGAAAGCAGATAAAGATGAGGCTGGCGGTCGCACACGAGAAACCTGGGATTTCATAGCCTCGTTTGGATTCGGAGATGAGATGAGTTGAGATGAGTTTGGTTTATTTTTTAATATTATTATTATTTTAAGATTTGAAAAAGGTGTGTTGGAATTTGAAAAAGGTGTATTGGAATTTGAAAAATGTGTATTGAGATTTGAAAAAGGTGTATAAGAATTTGTGTTTTGTATAAAAAATTATAAAAATATAATGATGAAATGGAAGTGAGTTGAGATGAGCTCAACCCACTTCCGAATCCAAGCAGGGCGAGGAGCTGGGCAGCAGCCGGGATGACCCGTCATCCCCTCTCATAAACAGTAATTTTACTGTTTATATCGCATCATCCCGGCTGCTTACAAGATTTTTTCTTTCATTAATCCCATTGATTCAAACAACGCCGTTATTGGCGAATAAATGGGGCTGGGTTCACCTCAAGGGCCGGGCTTCTAATGGGCTTCAGTTGGGCTTCACAACACCGTTTCCGGCCCAAACAAAAGTAAGAAACCCAATAACAAATAAACTATAAAGAGCCCAATCCGAAAATACATAAAATAAAATTAAATACATTAAATTAAATACCAACACAATAAAATAAAGAGATTAAATTCAGACGTTAAAATAAATGCATTACAATAAAATACTAAGAGAAAATAATTTAACTCACTATTTAACTTAGAACTAATTAAAAAGAAGATGAATTAACTAAATATTTAAACATAAGCACAACTAAAGAAATAAATAATTAAAACTCCAAAATGCAACTTAATAGAAATAACTAAGAACGATTAATATAATAAAATAAAGTAAAATAAAGTAACCAAATAATAATCCAAATAAAAGCACTCCACAAAAGCTTAAACTCAAAATTAGGATTGTGGGAAAAGATTCAATAAATTAAATTAAAGTATCACAATAAGAAATTGGGTAAAATAATAAAGCCTCATAATCAATAAATTGGAATAAAGGTACCAAAATTCGAAAAGATTCAATAAAATAAAATGCTCATTGGATAAAAGAAAACACAACAATTTAAACTATAATAAAACTAAAACAAATAAGCCAAAAAAATAATAAAGCCAACCATTTAAATGAAAGGGCCAATAACACCAATTAAATAAACTAACTAGAAACACTATAATTAAGGAACTTCATAAAAGCTTGTAGCAATAATAAAAATAAAACCACTAAACCAAAAATAATATTGATGACAATTCAAATGATGAAACTGATGATAATAATTAAATAACTAAAAGCACTAAAATCAAAAATCCCATAAGCAACCAACATCAATTGTGAATAAAACAACATAACCCGAAATAAAATAAGTAAGATAAATCAATAATAAAATTTTATTAAAATAAATTAAAACAGTCAACGATAAAATAAAAGCGATACGTAAATATATATAAAACTCAGGGTTTCACAATAACGGGTCATAACAGGTCAGATTTGATATATAAATTATTTTAATTTTTTAAACCAAACTTGAAAACCCTACTGCCTAATCTAATATACCACGCCCCTCATTTTATTTTCATTTTTTGAGCATTTTCCCTTCTAGTTCCAAACAGTAGACACTAGAGCTCTCAAATCTTGACTTCTCATTCTCAATCCTCGACTTCTCTCAATCTTTAAAACGCTCATCTCTGACCTCTATTCTCTCAGTCTATTCTTCTCATAGTCACAAGCACAGCCCTTCTTGGCAACCCATGCAGCGGTGTAGGTCATGTCGTCCTTGTTTAGCCACTTATCTGAGTTCTCTCTTTGTGGCATTGCCCACCAATGCATAGCCCCTCTAGGCCTCTCCACTTCTTATCTTGCACCTCTTCACACAAACCCTAAAAGTAACTTCTTTTGTTGATTTGAAAATGAGGGACTGATTTTGTAACTTTGTTAGGGTTAGGGTTTGGTTTTTACTATTTACTATTTATATTTTATTTTTCCAGAGCACGTTTGACTGTTTGAGTTATTCTTCATATTTTGTTCGACTGAGTTGTTCTTCATATCAATATTTATATTTTGTATTTTGTTAGTGATGGTTTGGATTTATTGTATTTAAGTATGACAAGAGTAAATTTTCACCATTAGGTTATTATTAAAGTGACAAAAATATTCAAGAACTGGAGTAGATTGTGATATGTCCCCACGGGCTGCCCTGCACAGAAAGAAAAAAAAAAAGCAAAAGTGTCTCATTTCACCTTTTTTTTTAATTGTTTACCAATCTCAAATTTTTATCTCATTATCGTTGATCAATAGAAAAATAGAGGTGCTAGGAAAGGAAATAGAGGTCCATTTTTTCTTACTAAAAACATCCTCAACTGAATAGAAAATTCACTTGAAATTGTTTATTAAATTTTTAGTAACAAAAAGGGACCAAAATTGAGTGTTGCTTGCATATTACATAGAAAACAGTTATTAATTAGTGGACAAATAGATTGTACAACATAGACCCTTACACATTGTTTAGGTGATTTCTAAGTCGTGATGGACCCCTCTCTAGCTGCCACCTACCCTTGTGTTCTATTCTTCTTTGTTTTATTTTTATTTTTCATTTATTTGTTTTTGCTTCCTGCTAAATGTAGCTTGTAAGATTTAAAAAATGAATGAAACCATTAAGTTGCATTCTTGATGAGTTAATGTAAGCAGGATTGTTTAGGGACTTTTTTTTTTTAGAGAATTATTGTAACCAGCTGAAAATTATTGTGTAAACTAGTTGAGAAAAGTTTTGGGACTTTTTTTTTTCACAAAATAGCTTATTTGTACTTTATATGACTTCTTTGTTCTTATTGTTTGTTGTAAGATGACTGAAGCAGAATGTGAAAATAATGAATTTATTAATCTGGAACAATTTGAAGATGAAGTTGAAGGTGAAAGTTTTCAAATTACAGAAGGTAAATAAAAATGAAGGAAACTATCATACATGTGAATACTTTTGAAATGGTCATACGTGAGGATAAGAAACCACGATCTAGGTGTAAGCTATGTGGAGTTACGTACATCGTAGCGAGCAAAAATGGAATTAGAAATATGAAGCGTCACATTGATGTATGCCCTAGGAGAAGTTCACAACACGTTGGTCAGATAATCTTGGGACAAAATAGTGGAGTTATGTTGGTAAGCAATCCTAAATTTAACCCTGAAGAATATAAAGAAATATTGGTGGCTGTTATTGTCAAGCATGACTTGCCTTTTCGGTTTGTTAAATACTTGGAGGTGTGATCTTTATTACAATATTTGTATCCCAATGTTCCAATTATTTCTAGGAATACTGGAAAGGCAAATTTGGTTAAAAGGTATCAGCGAAAAAAAATATGATTAAATTCATATTAAATGATTCTCGTGGTAGAATTAGTCTGACATCTGACTTGTGGACTTCTATAACCACTGATGGTTATATGTGCATTACAGCGCATTTGGATAAGAAATTGGCTCTACAGAAAAGGGTTTTGAACTTTTCTTATATGCCACCACCACATGATGACATATCTTTGTTTGAAAAATTTTATAATTTGTTATGTAAGTGGGGAATTGAGAACAAGATTTTTGCATTGATTTTAGATAATGCTTCTTCGAATGATGTCTCACTGGAGTTGTTAAAAACTCAATTCAACATTAAGGAAACTCTTATTTGTCAGGGTGAGTTTTTTCATCTTCGTTATTGTACTCATATTCTAAATTTGGTAGTACAAGAGGAGTTCAAAGGGATTGAAAATGATATCCATAAAGTTCGTAAAATTGTGAAATATGTCAAAAGATCACAAATAAGGAAAACCAAAATTTTAGCTTCAATAAATCAAATGTCTTTGGATAGTAAGAAATGGTTGAGACAAAATATCCCCACTAGATGGAATTTTATTTATCTTATGCTAGATGGTGCTCTTTACTATTGGAATGCCTTTGGCCATTTGGCGTTGACTGGTTCTAATTTTATGCATTGCCCATCATCAGCTGAGTGGGAACAAGTGGAGAAGATTAAAGATTTATTGAGTGTTTTTTATAATGCCACTTTAGACTTCTCTCGGATCAAATATCCTATTGCCAATTTGTACTTTCCATCAATATTTCTAATTTATTATAATTTAAAGGAGTACTTTATAGGTGATGATGAGTACATAAAACATACATCTAAGAAAATGCTTACTAAGTTTGAGAAATATTGGTTTGAGTTCAATGTGTTGTTGGCTATAACAGTTGTATTGGATTCTCGTTACAAGCTTGCTTTTGTTAATTTTTCTTACAATAAGCTTTACAGAGATTGTTCCTTAGAGTTTTAATTGTTCCTTAGATTGGAATATACTTCTACCACATGTTCTACTTCTACCACAAGTTCTGAAAACACTGTTAGTAGAGCAGCAAGAGAGTTAACCTAAATTTTTCCTTTTGGATTTGTTATGCTTGAAATGTTATGCTTTTTTAGAATTATTTTAGTAATTTTTTGGAACTTTTTGGAAATGTATTTACTATTTATTTGGGGATTTTTCTTGTGTATAATATATATATATATACATGTGACAACCCAGATTTTTCTTCTATTTGTTTTTCTTTATGTTTGGAATGAATTTATTTTTCGTTATCCTTTGGGAATGTTTAGAGATATATTCACTATTTCTTTAGGTCTTTTCTTGTGAAAGATATATATATATATATATATATATATATATATGTAAATGAAACTCCAAAGGAGCTTTGTTTGAGAATTAGAGAGATGTAAGTGAAGTGAGTTATTTTCTTGTTATTGGAAGGTTTCGATTTTGAGAGTGCATGTAGAGAGATGTCTATTTGCTAGATAAATCAATTGGAACACTTGGCATGTTAGGATTTCATATTGTTTTTTGAAATTTCAAGATGATATGGCATAAAGATCTAGCTAGGTAAGGATGACATAAGAATTCAAGTGAATCAAGGAATGAATATTCTTTCTGTAATAACCTGAATTTTTCTTGTCCTTTTTAACTTACTTGCTTAGTCTGATTATAATTCCTTTAGAGTTATTTTGGTGAACCTTTAGAAGTTTTTGGAAATATATTTATTATTTATTTTAGATTTTTTCTTATGAGAAACATTGACAAGTTAAGCTTAAAATGGTGAAAGAATGCAAATAGAGAAATTTAGTGCAAACCAAGGTAATTGAGTAATTTTTGACAGATTTGACGCCTCTCGGTAATCTAGGCATAACTTTCTCGTTTGATTTTCGATTTAGATGATTCAAAATGTTATGAAAAGCCAAGGGAAATATATACAATTGTTATTGATTGAGTGTTGAAATATATGGACTTAATCGAGGACTAAATTGGACGTGAAGCTAACACGTCTAAAAATGGATCCAAATAGCCCAATTTCACTTTGTTTTCATTTTGTATGTATAGTATCCTAAGGATAAGGACATGACTTAGATGAAATTTATGCTTCTAGAAAACCAAACAAGGAAATCTAGGAGAGTTTTAGTTACACAAGTAATGTATTTTTGAAAGAATATTCCTAGACAATTCGGATTGGATAATCTCGGGTAGTTTTGACGAGTTTTGGTAATTTAAGAATAACTTTCTCATATGATCTGAGAATAAGGTCATTCAAAATTACATAGAACACCAGGAGGAGGATCTAGAACTTTCATGTTTTGAGTTTTCGAAGATATGGGCTGGATCAAGGACAAAATCGGGGGTGAAGTGGATGCACTTGAATTGGATCTATCTGGAAACCGCCTTAGACATTGGTAACCGACCTTGTCCCTTATCCTTTTGAGATTTTGCCAAGTGTGAAGACAAGTGGCTCTATTAGCTTAAGACAAATTTTGACTCTTTGCTTGCTAACCAAGGCTAAGGTTAGGTGTGATGATTAGGCTAGGATTAAGTGGGACACTGGGAACACACGGCAAGGAAAATAGTAGAGAATGAAAATATGAAAGAACAAGAGTTTCAAGAGAAAGATTTTCTTACGTTACAAAAAGTTTTTCACTCATTTCTATGAAAAGTTTTCTTATGAAAACATGTAGGTTTTGAAAGAGTGCATATGTCAAGCATAAGTCATGCATAAAGTCATATGTCTAAGCAGATTAAGAAAATATATGGATAAGATAAGTATTTTAAGAAAAGTCCTTATATGTCACGAAAGATTATGTACTCATGTTCATATAAAATTTTCCTGAAAATATAAAAGTCTATGTGAAAAGGGTACATAAGTCATGCATAACAGATACATAAGGCATTCATGAGTCATGTGTTATGTTAATTTATCATGATATCTTCTATTTCGTTTTATTGATATGTACTAATAATGTCTTTGTTATACTATTTTTATACTTACTGAGATTTCTTGGAAATCTGACTCTTTTAATTTTAGCTATCATTTTTTGTGTGATGATAGACTTTGTTGCTGGAATAGGTGACTCATCGTGAGACCTAGATATTGTCAAAGGTTCTGAGGTACCTTGAGGGTCCTACAGAATGCTCTCCTTTTTACGAATTGATCCCTCACATGTGTGACCAAGTGTGATAACAAAATTATAAGGAAGTTGGAAACGAACCCCTAAGAATGATAAACGGGGTAGTTGGATATGAGTAGGTGTTTTGAGACAATTAGGATGATGTAAATATTTAGTACTCTCTAAGGAGATGAATAGTAAATTATGGGTTTCTAGTTATGCTTTGCCATGTGATCACTTTATGCAAAAAAAAAAAAAAAAGGTTAGATCTCTATGCATCTATTGGAAATTTACTCATTCTACTGCAATTTACATTGCATTTAGCTAATAAGCTTAGGTGCATGCATGCTACGCATTACATTTACGAATGGTAGGTAGCTTTGTATTACTTATCATGATGCTTCGATTTACGCTAAATTCTAGGCGTAAAATCGGAGTATTATAAAATAGTATCAGAGCAATACGACTCTATGTAGACCACGAATGTCCTAGGATGAAAATCACATGGTAACATGATAGGCTTAAATTTTGAGAAGGATTTGAGTCAAGTTGGTTTCCGTGTGGAGTTGAAACCTGGGATGCCTTGGATTCTAGAAGTTGGAATTAGTAGGGCAGGTTATGTGAGGATACCAGAGAAAAGCAAAAAATAGAAACTGATATTGCGGTTGACACCGACATCATCATTGGTAGGGTTAAATTGATGAAAATTATAGTGCATGTCCTTGTTTTGTGTATGGGCCTAGGAGAATTGTTTTGTTAGCTGTGGAATGTTGGTTGGATTAGATGGTACTAAATTCAAAGGATTAAGCTTTTGGGTATTGGGTGAGTTAATTGAAGTGTACACTTTAAGCATGATACCTGGGAAAATAATGGTTGGCTACAATTATCATGGTTATTTTCAGGAATTAGTGGTGACTTCAGGTCACATAGGAATTTAAACATTTAAAGCTATTTTTTTTTTCTTTTGGAGTATTGAAGATCCAGTTGGGAGAGTTATGAGTATCGTGGTAACTTTGTTAATTAAATTGGGTATAGATTGATGAATCTTCAATATGGTGTACACTAGAGGTTTGGGAGTTGAAACTTAGGTGTCCACTATGGTGGTATGACCAGAATTATGAGGTAACAAAATTTTAGGATTTGGGGTATGTGGTGTAATAGTATTCGATGGATTGGAGATTTGAAATCCATGCTAGCTATGAGACGATAGATGTGAAGTAGTATTGGAAGACTCCATAATGTTAATATTGGTAGAAGTTTAGTAATAGTTGTCAAAATTTTAGGCAGGTCTTAAGGAATTGGTGGAGCGAAATAACTGATCTTTGTTGCACAATTATGTTTATTAGTGGTTGACCTGAAAGGTGGCTAATGATCACCAAAGTGGAAAGTAAGATGTGAGTTGAAAGTTAAACTTAGGAATTAATCCATGATGGGTTGATATATTATATGGGGCTAATGAGTATTAGGATCTTTGAGAAAATTGTATTGAGGTCCTTGAGGATATAAAAATTTCGGATTTCATAACTTTCCTAGGAAACAAATTTTGAAGGTATAAGTTCAGATAATGGAAGTGATAGGAAATATTACTTGATATGAAAATAGTTAGATGTCAGTGAGTAATAATGAATTTCTCTTAGAAGATTGCGTGATTGAGGTTAACTGCCGACCTGAGAGCTTTCCTTTTTATGAGGATTGATTTGATTTGAGATATAGATTAGCTATCTGGGCACCAAACTAAGATTGACTATCAAAAGAAGAGGCAATGGCATTTTGCCTATAGTACTAAACTTGCTAAAAAGAGTAAAGATACTAAAGTAATTTCAATAGTGGAAGAATCTTCTCTAGTCTTTTCGAATGATTTGCCGAGATTACCCACTTGTATGAAAATTTGGTTGTACTATATATTTTTTTCTGACTTGGAATCTGTGTGGATAAGAAGGAATTGTATAAGTTGTCGATTGAGATTATCGCTCTTTTCCTAGCTTTTATATTTGATCTACCAAAATCTGTAACAATATGTCATTTGGCTTTGATCAGGAAAGAACTTGACCTAGAGGAAACCCTCCAAATGCTAGTTCCAAAAGTATCTCCTTTAAGATAAAGAGTTGATTCTAGGCGTTAAATCTACTTTAGAAGGCAAAGATGTTTAAGAGTAGAAAAATTTGAAAAAATAGGATAAGCATGAATGACACCATACTTCTAATATGGACTTAGATAGCAAGATAAATCTTATCATTCAATGTGTTGCATCATAAAAGAGAGGAAACTGCCCTTTGAATGGCTAAAGACAAAATAAGAATGTTTGCGTAGGGAGGATCAAGAGGAAGGAGGATAAGTAATAATGGAAGTTATTCGCAGAATGACCAAAGCTATAAGGAATCAGATAGAGTAAAGTCACGATCATAGTCTTGAGAAAGTTAGAGTTGAAACTCACGGTTGCTTTTCGAAAGATTTTAAGTTTGTAGTTATCAATATTTCATAGAGATAAAAGGATCCCTAAAAGATGATAAGTTGGAGGTGGATTTGGAATGCATTCTTAAGATTAGAAACTATATGGAGTATTAATTTAGTTTGTGTTCCTTCAAGGATTGTAGATTTAAAATCGGTATTACTTCGAGATCATGAAGGCTGGTCTTAGGATTGACCCATATCAAGTTTAAGAATGATGGATGATGCGGATTTAAGAAGTGATTTTTTCTTAAGGAGATAGGTTTGAAAGATGAAAATGGTAGGAATGAATCACTTGCAGACTGAAAAAGTATTGGTTTTACTAAGGATGTATAATAATGGCAAGTATATGAATTTGAAGAATGCAAGTCTTTGTTTCATTTTGGTTTAAAAGAAGTGTTAATTTTAATTTTTATGTCTATGGTGAATTATTAGAGTGCGCAGCATAAACGTGATATTGGTGGTAAGTAAGAGCTCAAAGTTGTGTTAATTCTGAGGACTCAGAGGTGATTTAGAGTTTTAATAAAAGAATAATCATTTGATTGTAATAATTTTTCCTGTCGAAGGTTAACTTGATAAAGTAAGGAATATTTAGAAGACAAAGCATAGAAATCGATTAAGATCAACACAGTTTATTACAGGAAGATGATAGTTTTGGAAAGATACTTAGAATTGTAATGGGAAAGTAAGCATGCTATGGGTTATATTTTGTGCTTTATTTTGTGCTGAGATCCAACCTCTCAAGTTTCGAAGACGATATTTATTTTAAGGGGAGAAGAATGTAATAACTCGAATTTTTCTTCTCCTTTTTAATTTACATTTTTAGCCTGATTATAATTTTTTTAGAGTTATTTTGGTGGACCTTTGGAATTTTTTGAAAATATATTTATTATTTATTCTGGACATTTTTTTATGAGAAACATTTACAAGTTAGGCTCAAAATAGTGAAAGAATGCAAATAGAGAAATTTACTACAAACCAAGGCAAGTGTGTAATTTTTGACAGATTTGATGCCTTTTGGTAATCTAGGCATAACTTTCTTGTTTGAGTTTAGACTGGGATGATTCAAGCTGTTATGGGAATTCAAGGGAAATATATACAACTTTTATGTTTTGAGTTTTTAAATATATGGACTTAATCGAGGACTAAATTAGGTGTGAAGCTGACATGTCTGAAAATAAATCCAAATAGCCCAATTTCACTTTGTTTTCATTTTGTATGTATAGTACCCTAAGGATAAGGACGTGACTTAGATGACATGTATGCTTCTAGAAAACTAAACAAGGAAAGCCAATAATAGAATAGTTTTTTAAACAAGCAAAATATTTTTGAAAGAATATTCTTAGACAATTCAGATTGGATAATCTCGGGTAGTTTCAACATAGTTTAGTAATTTGAGCATAACTTTCTCATATAATTTTCGAATAAGGTGATTCAAAATTATATAAAACACTAGGAGGAGGATCTAGAACTTTCATGTTTTGAGTTTTCGGAGATACGGGCTGGATCAAGGACAAAATTGGGTGTGAAATGAACGCACCTGAATTGGATCTATCTGGAAACCGTCTTAGACATTGGTAACAGATCTTGTGCCTTATCCTCTTGAGATTTTGCCAAGTGTGAGGACAAGTGGCTCTATTAGCTTAATACAACTCTTGATCCTTTGCTTGCCAACCAAGGCTAAGCTTAGGTGTGATGATTAGGCTAGGATTAAGTGGGACACTTGGAACGCACGGCAAGGATACCCATGTGTTTTTAGAAAATCTTCCTACCCTTTTTGCTATATAAACCGGTCGACTACTATTAGGAAGGGGCTTTTCCACTTGTTCTTTCACTAAGACACACGTGTCCACCCTAGCCAAGAAATACTTAAACCCTTGCTAAAACCATCATTTTCTTCCCTAACCTTGAAAGAGAGCATTTTGGGATTATTAAGAAGGAAAATTGGCTAAAGCTCGATTTACTTGCATATTGGAGTTTTGGAGAAAGTTGTAAGTACACAAAATAACCTAACATTGGCTTTGAATTACTTATTTAGTAGTTCTATAGCATTAGTTATTTTAATTGAACTTAAAGTAATGTAAATTATTAGTTTGATATAAGTAAAGTTTGAGTGATGTTGTTTGGCAAGAAATTGAGAGAAAACTTATTTAAAACCAAGTATTCATCTTAAATAACTATGGTTGGAAGAATAGAGGAAATTATATAAGGATTAGATGATTATAAAGAAAGTGGAATTGGATATTGAGGGGGTTAGGCCTAGGTATTTGTTTTTGAAGTAATTTTAGGTTTTGTCACTTAGACCATTGATATGATATGATGATTATTTGGTGATATCAAAATATTGTATAAATTCTATGGAAAAAAAATATAGATTTAGCCATATACAAAATTTTGAGGAAAAGTATGGAACAAAAGGATTATTTGAAAAATATTAAAGAAATGCAGTAGAAGTGGAATTTTGGGTTTGGAGATTATAGGGTTATTTTGTGAATCTTTCATATATATAAAATAAGAAATAAATTTGAATAAAAAGAAAATAGAAATGAGAGTAAATTAATAATGTTAAAATCTAAGACTTATGTCTAAGTTGTCTAAAAGCCTAAACTTAATCAAAGTAACAATCTAACAATAAATGAGGAATGCTAAAGCCCAAAAGTAAAAACTTAAATTTAATAAAAAAACAATTAAAAAAGTAGAACTTAATAAACAAAAAAATATATATTAAAGAACAATAGAACATTTTAAGAGGTGAGAGCAATATAGATAAGAAAACAATAGAACTTAAGAGGCGAGTTTATTCTTAACAAACAAAAAAAATATATATTAAGGAACAATATAGAACCTGTAAGACGCGAGAGCAATATAAATTTAAATAACTAAAGAAAAAGTAGAACTTAATAAATCTAAACCTAGAGGCGAGTTACCTGTTATAAAACCAAAAACAAAAAAAACAAAAAAACAAAAACAATAGAACCTGGAAGCTCGAGAGTTGCAAATGTGTTTTTTTCCCAAAACTTAAGAGGCGAGAGCAAAGCAGAGAATCAAGGATTTGAGATCAAAATTTGTCTCCCAACAAGAAGAATGGCTCGCTCAGTATGAAGAATCAACGCCGACAAAGCGATTTGTTTCTTTTGGGAAGAAGAAATAGCTCGTAGCGACAAAATTGCTCAAATAGCCCAGCAAGAAGAATAGGTCTAAGTGATTTGTTTCTTTTGGGAAGAAGAAATAGCTCAAACTCAAAGTGACAAAGCCTCAAAGGAGGAAAAAATATTTCGCTCACTCTCAGCAACGTTTAAGTTAAATATTTCTTTAGGAAGTGTTGAAAGTGATTTTTTTTTGTCAAATGAAGAAGAAAAAGTCTTGATAGCATAGGTCTTGAGCTCACAGTGGTCTTGATAGTTAGAATTTCCAAAGGTCCGAATGATAGACTCCTATAAAATTTTCAAAGAAACTGTCCATAGCAGAGGAGTGTACAACTACAAGAAAAGCTGTGTTGTAACATTGTATCCATATTTGAGGTATTTTTCATAGTCTACAAGAAAAAAGTTCTGTAGGTAACAAAAAATAAGGAAACTTTCAGAGCACTTTGTACTTGAGGAGACTAAATTCAGTATGAGGGGCTAAATAAGGAATTTTTTTTGTGTAGATATCAAGAAAATGATAGAATGTCATATATTAACTTAATTTTTCAAGAAGTATAAACGTGGTTCCGCCCTTGGGTAAGAGAGACGGAGGAGAAGAGAAGGGGGGGTCCACCCCCAAACTGCTTGCTTCGCTAGGGTTTATGTCGCGTAAGTTGAGAGCTTCTCAGAAACGTTAACGAGTTTATAATTAATTGGCACTTGTAGGTACGGTTCTGGTGATGATGTTGATCATATAATAGTTGGCATTTATCATCCGGTTATCAAGAAGCGAATGATTGGGTAATAAGTCAGATTTCTCGAATAAAATACTAGCAGAAATAACTCAAAGTGCAGGAGAGAATTAAATAACGGAGAAAAAGCTAGCTGATTTCTTCCCTATCAGATTTCTTGGAGAATATCGATCCCTTTTTGTTAAGATTTACATCAATTATTGCTGTCCTTAAAATGCGGGTAGGTTTTAGCTAGCTACTTGATCAATAATGTAGCAAATAATGGGTGTTCTAACATTATACAAAACCAGATCAAGTGGGAAATCATAATTATTCTAATATATTATATAGCAGAAAATATTACCTAGTCTTACAAATTTAAATAAGAAAACTATTCTCAAGTCTTCACTTTTATAACATCAGGAATAGATGCAATGTTATACTAATTAGCATTGGATTTGTTAAAAAAAAAATTTAAAAATGAAAATTTGCACATATATTTAAAAAAAAACTTTTTATATTCAATTAAAAGTGAGGAAAAGAAAGTAAAAAAGGATAATAAAATATTTTTACTCTTTAAAAGTGAATAATAAATTCAATATTTCTTCAAACCAATGCTAATGCACTAAACTGTTCTAATATGTTATTTGTTTATTTTTAGGCTCAGACCGAAAATAGTTTGTCCAAGATAATATAGTTTTTGGTACATTCTAGAAAATAATGCTATCCATATAGGATCATTGCCAAGAGGATGGGAAATATCTAATTGCTAAGATTCATTTTCCACGGTATATTTTTAAGATCGCCAATATTTTGAACTTCATTAGTAGACGTCCTACCGATCGACAAAACAGCCAATAATAAAAAACAAAGAACTGTGTTTATCATTCTCTTATTGCCAAACATCACTAAAAAGCATAACCAAAATATCTGGCATTGTAGTGCCACGATTCAAAGCATATTACCGTAACTCCAAAAATGCGGAGAATTCTAACGAAATTCGGGATATTTCAGTCCAGTTATTACCTGATCAATTGGAGATTAGGGTTGTTGTTGTGGTCGTCGTTGTTACATTTATGAAAATTTTTATCTCACTCGAATTTTGATGAAATAGATTTCTCCTGAATAATAGATTTTTTATTTTTTATTTATTTTTTATTTATTTTTTATTACCAAATGATCAAAAGAATGTTTTTAAATAATGATATGATTTTTTTAAAATTATTTAAAACTATAAAAAAAATGATTAAAAATAAATCAAAAAAATAAAAATAAAAATAAAAATAAAAATTATCGGGACAAATTCGGATTACATCCCCCGCTCAATATTTATATACTTGACTTTTGCCCTATGTTTTCCCAATTTTTCACGCCTGTATAAACCGACAACCACGTAATTACACCCCAACATTTTCCTCAAATAAAAAAGAGGAAACCCTACGTATAGGATAGGCTTTTGCTTTTTTCTTTTCTTTGAAAAGCTTGTTCCATCCGTGACGATTGACTTCTTGTTCCATCCGTGGGATAAGATCATTAGCATTAAATTAAATTAAGTATAAATTTATGCGCATATTAAATTTTTTTATTATATTTAATTAAAAGTGAAAAAAAAAGTTTTTTTATTTTTCAAAAATTAAATATTTGAAAAAAATTAAATTCACTATTCATTTTGAAAAAATAAAAATATTTTTATTTTATTTTTTTATTTTTTTTCTTTACTTTCAATTAAATATAATAATTTTTTTAAATATATGTATAAATTTATAGTTTTAAAAAAAAATAATAATCAATTTAATGTTAATGCTATTATCCACTCGCAAGCTGTCTCTCGAGTCTTCGCCAACGACGGGATTTTTTAAGTAGTCCTCCTCGTACAGGACTCGCACAGGGACGATCGAGATCGCTGAGATGGTGGGAGAAACAGCGAAAAAGCTGGGTCACTTTCTTCCGGTGACAGTGCTGCTGCTGATGATGATGATGATATTCTCGCCGCACAAGACTCGTTGGGGAGCGATTGCTTCTTCAATCCAGCTTGACAACGGCACCCGCACCGCCGTTGATTACCACGGCCGCATAGAGGAGCCAGAGTTGCTCTTCGATTCGGAAATAAGCAGGATGCTGGCTGACTATCAGAGTGTCACTGCTGGCACTAACAACCCTAATAAGCCTGTAGTTTCCGACTGTGGCCGACCACCAAAGTACGCGAGCTGTCTTTCCCAGAGAAACGGTAATCCACAAAAATGTGACACCTACACACGCGGTTGCAAAGGATCTTCGTAGAACTGGATACTATCTACTCTTAAATAAAGTCTTTGGGGGTACGGTTGGTTTGCGCATGTATTTGTTTGATTGTTTTCCTTTTTAGGCTTTGATCATCATGCGATCAAATGTAATAATATTGCATATCAGTTAATTGCTGCTGTTAAGGCTTTTCTTAATTCTTAATTAGTTCTTATGATCTAAGATTGCGGTCGCTATTGCTTCTTTGTAAGAATTGATCAGAGATCGCACAAGATTTGCATCCTGATCCACCTAAAGAAACAAAAATCATTCTGTGACTAATGTTTTCTTTAATTTTGTTTCGAGATTGTCATTGAAATGGGTCTTCATTCATAAGATATTGTACTCGCGGCGAGCGGCTAAAATTAGTCCGGTCCGGTGAAATAATGCACTGTGGAAACTAGTGGGATCGAGAAGGCGTCCCCACGTGGCTCCCGTCAGAAAAAAATGATGGAAACCATTAGTGGAACATGGAATGCCTCCTCCCACTAAAGATCATTTGTTTATACAAGTTGGCGAGCCCTTCTTTTTTATATTCCAAGTTTTTAGTTTAGTTATTATTTTTATTTTTTGTCGACTAGCGTTTTCCTTTATCTCATGTCTAGCTCAACCAGTTTCTTGATTTCAAAAAAAAAAAAAATGTCTCAAATAATTTCTTAAAATCCTCTGAATAGGATTGTTCACCCGAAACAACCAAACCCGATAAAATTGCTTCCGGCTGAAATGATAAGACTCCCATACCGCTTAGCCGATATCCGATAGGCCGCTTACACGTCCCGACATTGTTTTCGTAAGGAATGGGTATTCTGACCCTTGGATTCGTACTCAATCCTTTCAGAATGACGAGCTCGTCATGCTCACTCCACAACCATTGTAAGCTTGGTCGCTTCTTCGAATCCTAATCGTCGCCATTGGTGACTGACGCTGATGACACCTTCCTCTTCTTTGGCCTCTTTGTGTTGTTGGGGTCGAACGTCTCTGCTACCCACTTCGACGAAGACCCAAAAACAGCAAGGAGGATGAGGTTGATTTTCGACCCTGTTCTAGATTGTTGAGTTACAGTCGAGGTGGTGAAGACGAGGTCGATGACTTCAACGAGTACGATCTGACGCCATACGGTGGTGGTTATGACGTTGTGCTCACCTATGGCTATGGTTGGCCTCTCGCCATCTGATGAGACCTGCTACCCTCTATCCTCCTCCACGACTTGCGATGACTCCAACTATGATCGTTCCTATCACGCAGAGTCGTCTCAGAATCTCATGTAACCTTTACTTTTAGTAACGGGTTACAAATAAATTAGAAGTAGAATATCCGTTACCCAATTTTAACTGAACAGGGTCGGGTTATCGGGTTGGTTAAATTTGGGGGAACAGATCGGGTCGACTAAGCGACTCTTTTGTTCTGCCCTTCTTTTGAACATTATAAGAGTACTAATATTGGACTCATAAAAAATTTTCTTTAAAATTTGTTAAAATATACAAATTTGATGGAAAGGTAATATTAAAATAATCCTATATTGGATTCATAAAAAATATTTTCGTCATATTTGATCAAAAAAAAAAAAAAAAAAGAAGAAGAATAAAGTAAAAATAATTTTCGTTTAGCTTTTTGAATAATAACCTTTCATTTGATAAGTCCTTTGTATGACTATTTTAATATTGACTTTCTATCAAATTTATATTTTTTATCAAATTTTAAAAGAAAATTTTGATGAGTTCAATACTAATACTGTAATAAGATCAATTAATCAGAATTTTACAACAAATAAAAAGACAATGCATGTGGGTTAATAGTTCAAACATTGCATAAATTGTGCCCCCGTTATGAAAAAGATTCTCCAAGTTATTGTCCTTTTCTCAAAAAATGAAAAAATTGTTGTCCAAATCTGAAATTCTCAACATCTATTATTATTCATATAATAGATGTTGAAAAATGAATTTTTCAACATCTATTATTATTCATATAAACATTTCCATCAAAATTATATAAGACAACTTGCAAGACTTGGATAATTTCCTCCTACCTAATGCTATTATATGTTCTTGTTGTGTAGTTGTTTTTTTTTTTTTTCTTTTTTCAATCAATAAACTATAATTATTTAAAGGGAGATGTTGTTGTTGTGATTGGGTTGTTTGTTTACAGCCTCCAATTCTGACACGCCACTTCAACATCCTACAAATTCTACAAAAGCTTAACTACCAGTACAATAAATTGAGCTTTTGGGACGATTTTCTTTTGGAACGGAATGATAGCGGTAAGATTTCAGATTTACATGTATTTTTATACGTTATTTTATTTTTGATATTAATTATTTTAATTTATTTTAATAATATTATTAATTGTGTTTTATTTGTTTAAGATATTTATTTGATCTATTATTTAGTTAATATTAGTTTTATGTTGTTCTATAATTAAATTGTTCTTTAAATTAAATTAGTTCATTCTTAGACTTCAAATATCTTATTTTATTAATATTGAATGGTAGTATTTTCAATTGGTTTTTATTTAATCTATTGTGTTTTTCTTCTAGTTGGTTTTTATTTTTTTTTCTTTTTTCTTTTTTATTTTTCCTTTTTTCCCCTGCTCCCCCTAGACCCGTGCGTGACATTTCCCCCCCCCCCCTCCCTCTGTTTGGCCATTCAGCCTTAGACAGCCCAGCCACCCACCGCCGGCCGCCACCCTGCACCGCCCTCACCGCCACCCTTCCCACCCGCCGGCGAGTCCACCGGTATCGGAGGTGTCACCTCCAGCCATCCCACCGCCCATCCACGGTCACAAACCTGAAATAAGTATTTTGTCTTCCCTTGCATTTTCCGGCCACCGCCGGCCACCCTTTGACACCGGCAACCTACCAGCAGCCTCCCCTCACTTCGGCGAGCATAACCCATCGCCCAAAGCCACCTAGTTTCGCCGGTTGCTCCTCCACCCCAAATGGGTCCTTAAATGAGTTTATCCTCACCGTGCCGCCGTCCGGCCGCCGTGCATCTCACCTCTGCTACCAAACCACTCTCCTGCCTCAGCCGACCACCCCCTAGCTCAGCTCCTCCATTTGTGGCCCCACTTTCCCTATGCGACCTCAAACCCAAAAATGGGTTTCCACCTATTTTGAGTCCGATCACCTTTCGGTGGTTGTGCCGCCACACCACCACCTCCATGAGATTCCCCACTTTCCAAAGAGTATCTCCCTAAATTTTGGTGTCAAACCGAGCACATTAGCCTAACATACCAATGACCGCTACAAACGCTACGGATTGACCTTTGCTCAAAGATTTGCGTTTTTACTCGATGTAAGTACTTTCCAAATAAAGTTTAAGATTTAAATATATTTTTGCATCGACAAATATTGTATTTGTTTGACGTTGGGATTTATTGGTTGATATTGTGATTTATTAATTGTTGGTTAATTGAGTTGATTGAATATTGGATATTTTGTACATGGTGATATGCATTGTGAAATTGCATGGTTGTTCATGTGTATATTGATATTTGGGATTTTAATGTGAGATTTAGTTTTTGGATTTTAATATGAGATGTGGTTATTGGGTTTATGGATTTTAAGGATTTTTGACTGAGTTATAACGGGGACGGCGATACGTAACGCCCGTTGTGATCAGTGTGTGTGGATAACATAATGGGGATGACGATACGTAATGCCCATTATGGTCATTGTGTGTGTAAGTCATAATGGGGACGGCGATACATAACGCCCATTATGATTGGTATTGTGTGGATGACATAATAGGGACGGCGATACGTAATCCCCATTATGGTCATTGGGTGTATATTTCATATTGGGGACGGCGATACGTAATGCCCGGTATGAAATGAGTGTGTAGGAATCATAATGGGGACGGCGATACTTAACACTCATTATGATTGGTGATGTACGTATATCATATCGAAGACGACGATACGTAACGTCCGGTATGATTGGATTTAGGGATTCTATTTTCTGGGAAATGATAAATGGTTTTTATTGGAGTTTTATTGTGATTAAAGTGAGATTTTGGGGTGTGTTAATTTATTTATTTTGGGGAAGATAATTTTTGAGATTCATGCATAAGGTATCATGTTCATGTGTGAGGTTGTTGTTGTTGCATGAGTATATTTTATATCTTGTGGTTGTTTGGGTTGTACTTATCTGCGATGCCATTTTTGGCGTCGTAATTTTTGGATGCAGATTTTGAAGAGGTTGAGCCTGAGGAGATGGCTTCGCCGTTGATGTACTATTATTATAAATTGTTATGTTGGGAAATTATTTTTTCCTTTTTATAAATATGTATTTTTATGATTGATCTTTCAGATGATTGTATTAAATCTCCTGTTGGAGAATTTATATTAAATTAGTTTGTAAAGTATTTCTAAAATTTATGGTACTAAGTTATCGATTTAATTTATCCGTTCCTTTTATTTATGTATGTCACGTGTTCACAGACTTAGCACTTGACGTTGGGGGTGCGTGACCCTTGTTGTCAGCATCTCAACGCCTCGATTCTCGTGTTTATTTTAAGGAAAATTTGGGGCGTCACAGGTAGTATCAGAGCAGTTCGGCTCTGGGTAAATTCGTAAGTTACCTAGGAACAGTACCAGAAAAGTTTTTTATTTTAAAAATTTCTTTATTTTATTATTTGGTTATTTTAATTTATTTTATTGTTTTATTTGTTCTCTAAGTTTTTCCTACTAATTTATATGGTAAGATTATCGATATTTATTTTCGTTCTGTTGTGCTTTTTATTTTAATGTGCATGTTGTTTATTTATTTTCATAATTAACTTAGTTCTGATTGGTTTGTTTGCTTTGTTTTATTTTATTTTAATATTTGTTCAATATTGTAATTGGGTAGTAGTTAAGATTTTACTTAGTTGATTTTATTTAGTTAAGTTGTTGAGCATTTATTTAATTATTTATTTTATATATATGCCTTTGTTTTTGTTTAAATTTGAAAATTTGAGTCTTTCGGATTAGATTATTATTTTATATCATTCATTTTATCGAATTCTTTATTTTAAATAATTGTATTATGGAATCCTTAATTTTAAAGTTTATTTCTTTTGTTGTGGGTTATTTTGTTTTCTTAAGCTTTTATTCAATTATTATCATGATTTGATTTTAATTTTAGTTCATAGGTTTCTTACCAGATAGTTTTGAATTTTGTTTATTATCTTTTTATTTTAATTATGGCTTTCGTCTTTTATATATTTATGAAAGTTTAAAATTTATTCAGACAAAAATTTAAAGGAAATCGTTACTATGTTTTCTTTTTAAGGACATGCCTTGAAGTTTTAAAATTTATTATCTTTCCACCTTTTCGCTTGTTTTATTTTAAAAGTTTATTTATTTATTTTGACAAGTGAGTTTGCTTTGGCAACTTGTTAGTATTTATTAATTAATTAATTAATTAATTTTATTATGATTTGTTTCTTTTAAAGATTTTAAATTTTAGAGATTTCTACAATAAATCTTTTTAGAGTTGGATTTTGAAAAGAGTTTTAAAACTTTAATTGTCATTTTATTTCTCCATTCTTCTTTTAATTCAATCTCCTTGTTTTATTTAATAAAAGCTTTTGGTGATTTGTGTTTACCAAAGGAGGTGGTCTCGTTTTCTTAAATGAATAGCTTTTACTTATTTGTTTATTAGATTTTTTTTTCCATTGTGTTTTTATATAATATTTATGTGAATTACTTGAGTTTTATTTAGTGTTTGGGTATATTATTGTATCTTTGCAAAATGGTTTTGTTTTGATAAGTTATTGGTATTTATGTAATTGGATTTCTTTATTGATATTTCCTATGTTATTTATGTGTAATACTAGGTCTCACTGAGTGTTAGAGTTTCTAAGTTTTAATTTTATTCCTGGGAGATTGTTAGAATTGTAATCTAGGCGAACTCTTCATGTAAGTGAGAAATTCTTAGTCATTGACATTTTGTTATGGAATTTGTTTTAAGAATACTTATGATGGTAGATGATCAATTGTTTCCTTGGTAAAGCTTTGATCTTGGTTGTGGAAGCTTAGAGATTGATGTGTAATAGTTGTTGAAAAAGCGGTAGCTAATTACCTTACACACCTAGAGGGGGGGGTGAATAGGTGTTTAACAAAAACAATGGCAGTTTAAAAAATTAATCAACATAAACAAGCAATCAATGGAAAAATCAACACACAGATTTTGGTTACGAAGTGGAAACTCATTTGAAGAACCTCTTCAAAATCTAAAACCACTCCGGGTGTAAGACACCACCTTTAATCCACTATAGAAATTTTAGTTTGTTACAACCAATTTAGAAACACTCACAAACCTACTGTAGCAACTAAACTTGGCTTGCAACACCACGAGCGACCCACTCGATCTCTACACGCATGTAGTGCCGGAACTCCGACCTTTCTATAGCTCTCACACGAACAACTTGATTTCTTCATCCAAGCTCCTTGAAGAACTCTTCCAGCTTGATGAACACGTCCACTCCAATGGACTCACTAAAGATTTGAATGTGTGTTGTGAGGGAGTGATATAATCCAAGAGAGAATGATCTTTGAAACAATGGAGAAGTTTCTCTCAAGAGATGAAAATGTGGCTCCTTGGTTTTTCCTCTGTTTTTCTCCACGGAGCAGCAGAAGACTTAAGGATATATTTATAGGCCACCTCCTGAAACGGCGCTTAAACCCTAAAGGAATTCGTGAAACCTTAACTTCGCTCGAGCGAGGGTCGAGCGAAGTCTCTGCCTGGACTTCGCTCGAGCGCCATGTCGAGCGAGTGTCGAGCGAAGTCTCTGCCTGGACTTCGCTCGAGCGCCATGTCAAGCGAGTGTCGAGCGAGATCACTGTATTCAGTTTTTCTCGAGCCATTTTGATCCTCTTCATGTGTACTCTGTCTACCATTAGTTACAACTCAATTATATTAGGTTTTTCACTAGAAAATTACCAACTACCAAATTTTACATCAACAATCTCCCCCTTTGGCATTTCTGTGACAAAACCTCTAACCTATACATTGGACCTAATCCTATCACACACAAACAACAGGACTTCCACATGTAGGTTTAGTCTTGGCAAGTGAAGTATCTGCACACTTAACAAACATGTAAACGTACCAACAGAAAACACTTGCAAGGAATTTAACAGATGAACTCAAAAGTAAAGAAATTTTGCCATAAAAATTTAACACTAAACCTTCAAAAGCAATTAGTCCAACACAGAATACATCAAGAGTTTAATCACATAGCAAAACTAAAAACAACAAGCTACTAGTTACTCCCCCTACAAAATAGCTTAGCTCCCCCTAAATTCTATCTACTCCCCCAAGATCCCCCCAAGATCACTCCCCCTTTTTGTCACAAATGGTAAGGGGTCTCAATCTTCATCAGTCTCGTCCTCCTCAGCAAGAAGATGCTGAACTTGATTGCCAAGCTCAATCACCTGAGTGTCAAGTGTGTCAAACCGAGCATTGATATGAGTATCCAATTGAGTAACCCGAGTCTCAATGCTGTTAAGTCGGTTATCAATGCGGGTATCCATGCTGGTCACAGACTGCTGAATGCTAATCAGAAAATCCAATAGGGTCTGCCTGGTTGGTTCTGTAGCTGGTGGCATCATACCCGAGCTGGAAGGACCCGAGCTGGACTCAGGAGCGTGAGGAATAGGTCCGCTCTGGGTAGAATGTGCAGGAGGGGGTGCAACATTAGGAAGATGCGCCTGACTTAGCTGCATGGTCTTCCGGCCAATCGGTGTCTTCAGGCTCACTCTAAGCTCCTGGGGAGGGAAGGACACAGACTGAGACACGGCTATCCTCGTAATGAGACAGGCAAGAGGAAGACCAGTCCGAAAATTTGACGACATATGGGCCTCAATCATGACCCGACAGAGAAGACCGCCCAGATCAATAGGGACATCAGTGAGCAAAGCATGTAGCAGAAGGGCACGATCCGGACCAATGTCACTATAATGACCAGTGGGGTATATGTTGGTCAGAACAATCCGACTCACAATTTGGTATGCATGGGGAAATGACTTGGTCGCTAGAGGAGGAATCCCAGTCCAAGTCATAGGAGTCCTAGTGAGAAAACGACCCAAATCAGGTCTACTAGGGGCTGGGGTATGGAGATAGGGGTAAATAGGATTGTTTACTCGAGGTACCCCCAGCAAAGTTGCCACAAGATCGGGAGTCACCCGGAAAGTGATATTCCGAATATCCACTTGAAAAGATCCCTCTGAGATGTCGTGTATGTTCGAGTAAAACTCCCTGACCAACTCCACCGAGGGAGCGGGATGACCAGTGGTTAAAGCAAGCCACTGGCGCGACTCAAAGATCTGAGGGACGATGGGATAGGTATCCCGAAACTCACCGAGAAGAACTTCACGTTCCACAAGGAGGGAGCGATGAGAAAAATTCTGTGTGTAGAGTTCCTCGGCTTGGGGACTGTGGAAGTAAGTCCGAGAGGCGGATGAGGCAGTGCGAGGACGAACACGCCGGGATGCCATGGCAGCTGTAGACGGACCAAGCACAGACAGTGAGGCATATATGACATGATGTGGATGTCTAATATGCCTAAAATGCCTAAAATGCCTAACATGCCTAAAATGACTAAAATGTGACCCAACAATGTTCTCAACAATGTGTGTAGACTATGAATGTGACCTACATTTTGTCTAAAAGATCAATGCACCAAAGGAGAGACAAAATGGAAGACAAAATTTCATTGAGTCATTTCATCGAACAGGTAGTGTGCATGCTGTGTAATCATGGGTTTAACACCCAATTAATTATCCCATTCCTCCCTAAATACAACACTACTCTAATAGATTCATCCATACCAAAAATGAATCACCAAGTTTCTTTAAAAAAAAAAAAATCCGAAAATAAAGGAGCCCAAACACAACCCTATGAATGGAATGAACCGTGAAAAGAAAAAAGAAAAAAAATGAAGAAGAAATGGATAGAGGAAGGCTTACCGTTGATTGAGTGTTTGAGAGGAAATGAGATGCTTAGGCTGGGATTGAGTGTTTGAGAGAAGATGAGAGAAGTTAGAGAGAAGGGAGAAGTGGTTCCGGCAACTGGGCTTATCGCGCGATGCAGAGCGCAATATAAGGGTTTTTCGCTCGAGCGAGATTTTATGGTCGAGCGAGATATCGAGCGAAGTTCCAGCCTTTTTTTTTTTTTAATTTTTATTTATTTTTATTTTATTTAAAAACATTCGTAGCAGAGAAAATGTAAAATAATATCATACTCTAAATGCCACGCAAGTATAAAGACTGTATGTCACAATTAATATGGCTATGCGTGTTTAGACAGGGCTCTTGCTCAATCAAGAAATTTTAACCGAGAGGTGTGAGTGGGGTTGGGCTAAACAAGAAACCATAAGAGCTTGGGAGACCCGTCAAAGCGCAGAAAGTCAAACCCAATGCTGCTAGGACCTAATTTCTTGTGTCTAATAGAACCAGAGTCAGGATTTCTATTTTGGCCCTTTTTCTTTCTTTCTGCCCCTTTTTTTTTTTTTTTTTTTTAAATTTTTTATTTAATACAATAATAGAGCCTCTTCATTTTCTTTCCTTTTTGGATACAAAAGTTCTTACACAGGTCATCTAGCCCGAGGTCAATTCTGATCACTCGTAAGGCTCCCCCTTACACTTTTGATTGCCTCCCCAAAGTCTCACATAAGGTCAAATGTCAAGAGATTGAGCTAGGCGTGCAGTGTGTGCGGCAAAACGCATATTTAAAGTGACACACATCTTCCACCTTTGCAACATAAGCCTATGATACAATTTTCACAAGACACATGCTTGAAAGTGTGCTGTCTAGTAGTAAGGTCATGCATCACATCGAAGAAAGGGCAAATGAATCAGAGGAAAGACAAAGAAGAGAATGAAGACAAGAAAAATAACAATGCATAAGAAAAAAAAATGATATGCATGCAATGTATGAGATGCATGTTATATCTCTTGTGTTAAGGCACAAATACCAATAGCCTTTCTAAGACACTCAAAACGAAGACCATCTAATGGTTTGGTAAAAAGATCGGCTAATTGATGTTCGGTGGGAATGTACTCAAGAGTAATTACATGTGTTTCCACAAGTTCCCGAATGAGATGATGCCTAATGTCAATATGCTTGGTCCTAGAGTGTTGGACAGGATTTTTAGAGATGTTGATGGCACTAGTATTATCACAATAGATGCTCATCACACCTTGAGTAATGCCATAATCACGAATCATTTGTTTCATCCACAGCAATTGAGTACAACAACTCCCAGCAGCAATGTATTCAGCCTCAGCTGTAGACAAAGAAATTGAGTTTTGTTTCTTACTCATCCAAGCAACAAGATTTGTTCCCATATAAAAACATCCACCTGAAGTGCTCTTTCTATCATCTGCATTTCCAGCCCAATCAGCATCAGAGTAGCCTGCAAGCTCAGTGTTAGACTCTCTGGAGTACCAAATTCCATAATTCACTGTAGCATTCACATAGCGAAGTATGCGTTTGACAGCCACAAGATGAGATTCTTTGGGGTTTGCTTGGAATCTAGCACAAACGCCAACACTGAAAGCAATGTCAGGTCTACTAGCAGTGAGATACAGTAGACTCCCAATCATGCTTCTGTACAGAGATTGCTCAACCCCCTTTCCTGACACATCAGCACTAAGTTTTACACTTGTGCTCATGGGAGTTCTAGCATGGCTACTCCCATCTAATCCAAATTTTTTCAGCAGGTCCTTTGCATATTTCGACTGGGATATGAACAACCCTTCATCGAGCTGTTTTACTTGGAGTCCCAAGAAAAAAGTTAGCTCACCCACCATACTCATCTCAAATTCATTCTTCATTTCTTCTGCAAACTCGAGAGCTAGGTTATCAATGGATGATCCAAACACAATATCATCCACATAGATTTGAGCTACAGTTATATCCTCTCCCACTTTCCGGATAAAAAGTGTCCTATCAACACTTCCTCGCAGAAACTTGTGCTCCAAAAGATACGAAGTTAGCCTCTCATACCAGGCTCTGGGAGCTTGTTTCAAACCATACAGGGCTTTCTTCAACCTGTAGACATGATTAGGATATTTTGGATCCTCGAAACCTTTTGGTTGCTCGACATACACTTCTTCTTGAAGGATCCCATTTAGGAAGGCACTCTTTACATCCATTTGATAGAGTTTGAAGCACATATGGCAAGCAACACTCAATAGTATTCGGATTGACTCAAGCCTTGCCACCGGCGCAAATGTCTCATCAAAGTCTATTCCTTCCATTTGGGCATAACCTTGTGCCACCAATCTTGCCTTATTCCGTACAATCATTCCATTTTCATCAGATTTGTTCTTGAAAATCCATTTGGTACCTACAACATTGTGCTTTTCAGGCCTTGGGACCAAATACCACACATCATTTCTCACAAATTGATTAATTTCTTCATGCATGGCATTTGTCCAATTCTCATCCTTTAAAGCTTCTTCCACCCTTTTTGGTTCAATCTGAGAGATGTAACATGAGTGAGCTAGTTGACTTATCACTTTCTTCCTCAACCTCATCCCTTCATTTACATTCCCGATTATGTTATCTTGAGGATGGTTTAGCTTCACTCTCGAAGATGGCTCCTTGTGAGTATGAACTTTTTCAGTGGATGAGGTCTCTTGATCTTCATTAAGTTCAATAGAGTTCTCTTCAGTTCCACTTGGTGTATCAATTTGATTTTGATTCAACTCCTCTTTAGGAGTATCATCTATAACCACATTGATGGATTCCATGACAGTTTGGGTGCGTAGATTGTAACATCTGTAAGCACGACTGTTTCTGGAATAACCAAGGAATATTCCCTCATCACTCTTTGGGTCAAACTTACCCAGATTTTCCCTATCTCTCAAAATGTAACACTTACTCCCGAACACCCTGAAGTACTTCACATTTGGCTTCTTTCCTTTCCACAGCTCATATGGTGTCTGAGAAGTGTTGGGTCGAGGGTAGACTCTATTCACAATGTGACATGCTGTGTTCACAGCTTCACCCCAAAAATGAGCAGAAACATTTTTGGTATGCATCATAACTCGAGCCATTTCTTGGATAACTCGATTTTTTCTTTCAACAACTCCATTTTGCTGTGGAGTAATGGGAGCAGAGAATTCTTGACGAATGCCTTCTTCATCACAGAATTTCTCTAAACTTGAGTTATCAAATTCTCGTCCATGGTCGCTCCCGATTCTGACAATAGGGTTCCCTTGTTCATTTTGAAGCTTCTTACATAAGTTCCTTATCACATTTGAAGCCTCACCCTTTTCCCTCAAAAATTCTACCCAAGAGTATCTGGTGAAATCATCTACCACCACCAGTATGTATTTCTTTCCCCCCAGACTTTCAGTCCTAGAGGGTCCCATAAGATCAATGTGTAACAACTCTAAGGGTCTTTTGGTCAGGATATCTGTTGTGTTCTTGTGGGCTGCTCGAACTTGTTTTCCCACTTGACATGATCCACAAACAGATGTCTCCACTTTCCCAAGTTCGGGCAGTCCAATCACCATTTCTTTCTTAGCAATCTTTGACAAATTTTTGTGATTCACATGCCCAAGTCTTTGATGCCAGAGAGTAGTGGCCTCACTTTTAGTACTATTGCAGCTGTACTGTGAAGTGGGAGCGATACCATAGCAATTGTCAGAGGTCCTGGTTCCTTGCATCAAGCATTGTCCATTGTTATCAGAAACAACGCACATATCTTTTGAGAACCGAACTTCGGCACCATTATCACACATTTGGCTTATGCTAAGAAGATTTGCTTTTAATCCATCAACATATAGAACTTCTCTCAATGCTGGTAGTCCAGTAATGTTGATTTCACCTTTCCCAATTATGTTCGCTTTTCCACCATCTCCAAATGTCACTGTCCCACATTTGTACTCTTCAATTGTCTTAAAAAGAGTTTTATCACCGGACATGTGTCGAGAACACCCACTATCAAGATACCACAGTGAATTATTCTGGGTCTTCAAGGCAATGTGAGCAATGTGACATGTGGCTCTTTTCTCCTTCTTGATCCACACTCTTTTGATTTTTGGAGAGTTAACTCGCACAGTCTTCTGGGTACTTGTCAGATTGTCTACCTTGGCATTTAGAAGGTCATTTTGTCTAGTGAGAGCCATGACTTGATCCCACAAATTGAAGTGACCTCTTCTTGAGTCTCTCTTTTCATTTCTCACAGGAAACTTATTAAGCACATAGCAGTTTGGTCGGATGTGTCCATGCTTGCCACAATTATGACATGTCCGATTTTCTCTGTAGGTGTGCTGTCCCCTGAAAGGCAAGTCATCCTTAGGAGATCTTCTGGTGAGTCTTTTAAATTTCAAGCAATTTGTTTTCACATGACCCAAATTCCCACAATGATGACACACGGGTCTCGTGTTGTGAGCTATTTGTTTCTCTTGAGATGAAACAAACTTTTGTGCATGTATAACTTTCTTTCCCGTTGCTAGTGAGTGATTTTTCACCATGCTGTTTTGAGGAGTTTTCGAGCTCGTACCCACTTCAAACTTTCCTCCAACATATCCTATTCCACTCTTGTCTCCTGAAGGCTTTCCAAGAGTTAGAATTTTGTCCAGATTTTGTTTTCCAGTGGAAAAGGCTTGCAATCTTCCCTTTAGCTGGGTTAATTCATTTTCCTTAGTTTCCATAGCATCTTCCAAAGCCTCACTTTTCTTACGCAATTGGTCAGTCAAGATATAAGCTTCATTCAGTTTGCCTTGGAGCTCATCATTTTCTTGTTTGCACTGATTTATCTTTTCAGTCTGTGCTTTGTTGACTTTTCTCAATTTCACGCACTCCTTGTAAAGTCTTTCATAGATTTCTTGCAGTTGATCTTCACACTCGGACTCATCTTCCGGTATGTCACAATCATCAGACGCTTGTTCACTGCACTGATCTATGTCTCCAACGGAAGATGTAAAAGCCATGTAGTTGAGATTCCTTTTGGGAGTGGAGTCGCCAGATGAGTCACTCGATTCAGACTCACTTTCACTTAGAGAGGCAATCTTTGCCTTTTCTTTGCTCTTCTTATAATTTGCACACTCCAAGCGAATGTGACCAAATCCATGACATTCATGACACTGTATTTGTGTCTTGTCCTTGTTAGGCCTAATGTAATTGTTGGAGGCTCTTTCCTTATTCTCTGAGCTTGACCCCTCAATATATCTCCCAAACTTCTTCTTCTCTGGTCTTTGGCTCCTGTGCCTTTTTGCTACAAACATTTTTCTGAACTTCTTAGCATAAAATGCTATTTCTCTGTCACTCATTGCTAATTCATCGAATGACTCATCTGAGTCCTCTTGAATTGTATTAAGAGCACTGGACTTGCTCTTCCTATCCAATGGCAGAGTATGTTCATAAGTTTGCAGGGAACCCACCAGCTCTTCTATTTTCATGACGTCCAAGTCTTTACTTTCCTCAATTGCAGTGACCTTGGGACGAAATCTCTCAGGAAGAGATCTGAGAACTTTTCTTACAACTCTATTTTCTGGGATTTTGTCTCCCAAGTTGAACCGAGAGTTTACAATGTCATTCAATCTTGCATAGAAGACATCAAAAGTTTCATCCTCCTTCATTCTAATTTCCTCAAAGCTAGTGGTAAGCATTTGGAGTTTAGAATTCTTTACAGCCCTAGTTCCCTCGTGAGTGATCTCAAGAATGTCCCATGCCTCTTTGCTTGTATTACACATGGAGATTCGTTTGAACTCCTCCTGGGACACGGCCATGAAAATTGCATTTAGGCCTTTACTATTCCAGTTAATTTCACTCAACTCATCCTTTGAGTAGTTGTCCACGTCTGTGGGAACTACTACTCCATCAATAATGGTGACGGGCTCTTTCCATCCTCTTATCAAGGACACCCACACACGTTCATCTATAGACTTAAGAAACGCTCGCATTCGAACTTTCCAATAAGCATAGTTGCTACCATCAAAATATGGTGGTGATGAGAGGGATTGAGACCTATCCATTTTGACCACCAAAGCAGGATCACACTCAGGAAATTAATCCTAACGAAGTGTACCCGCTCTGATACCAATTGAAAAAGCGGTAGCTAATTACCTTACACACCTAGAGGGGGGGTGAATAGGTGTTTAACAAAAACAATGGCAGTTTAAAAAATTAATCAACATAAACAAGCAATCAATGGAAAAATCAACACACAGATTTTGGTTACGAAGTGGAAACTCATTTGAAGAACCTCTTCAAAATCTAAAACCACTCCGGGTGTAAGACACCACCTTTAATCCGCTATAGAAATTTTAGTTTGTTACAACCAATTTAGAAACACTCACAAACCTACTGTAGCAACTAAACTTGGCTTGCAACACCACGAGCGACCCACTCGATCTCTACACGCATGTAGTGCCGGAACTCCGACCTTTCTATAGCTTCTCACACGAACAACTTGATTTCTTCATCCAAGCTCCTTGAAGAACTCTTCCAGCTTGATGAACACGTCCACTCCAATGGACTCACTAAAGATTTGAATGTGTGTTGTGAGGGAGTGATATAATCCAAGAGAGAATGATCTTTGAAACAATGGAGAAGTTTCTCTCAAGAGATGAAAATGTGGCTCCTTGGTTTTTCCTCTGTTTTTCTCCACGGAGCAGCAGAAGACTTAAGGATATATTTATAGGCCACCTCCTGAAACGGCGCTTAAACCCTAAAGGAATTCGTGAAACCTTAACTTCGCTCGAGCGAGGGGTCGAGCGAGGGTCGAGCGAAGTCTCTGCCTGGACTTCGCTCGAGCGCCATGTCGAGCGAGTGTCGAGCGAAGTCTCTGCCTGGACTTCGCTCGAGCGCCATGTCGAGCGAGTGTCGAGCGAGATCACTGTGTTCAGTTTTTCTCGAGCCATTTTGATCCTCTTCATGTGTACTCTGTCTACCATTAGTTACAACTCAATTATATTAGGTTTTTCACTAGAAAATTGCCAACTACCAAATTTTACATCAACAGTTGTGTATATAAATTTTGGAGAGTACTTATTTTTTTGTGTTTTGTGTTTTGACTTGGGAGAGTTTATTTTATTAATTGATGAATGTTGATTCAATGTGATGGTATTAAATTCAAGAGATCTAAGTTTTAGGCTTCTGGGTGAATTAATTGGGATGAGCAGCTTAAGTATGATATTTAAGAAATTTAATGGTTAGCAGCATTTGTTGAGGTGCCTTAAGAAATTTGTTGTGACTTGAAGTCACATAGGAATTTAAATATTTGAGGATTATTCCATGTCATAGGTATTGAAGGTCCGATTAGGAGAATACAGATTTAGATAATTAATCTTCGATGAGAGTGATTAGTTATAATAACATAGAAGTGTATTAGAAGTTTGGAAGTTAGAGATTTTAGGCGTCAACAATGGATGACATAATCTGATTTGTGAGATGATAAAGCATTAGGATTTGTAAGTGTGGTATAGGATTTCTTGTTAATAGGTGTTGAGCAAGCTTCTACTTGATGGTGATAATTTATGAGGACTTAATTTTATGCATTTAGTAAGTTTTTAGAGTGCGCGCGGAAGCTTGATGTCTTGTAATGTAATTGGAGTTTCAAATCTTGTGTTAATCTTAAGAAATTAATGGTGACTTGAAATTTGGGATGATACTTATAAGTGGAGATTTTTCTTTTTGGTGTGGTAAGTTATGTTTAATGATGGTTAAATTGGAAAGATAAACTTGAGAGTTATTTGAGAGTGGCACAAAATGTTGTATAGAGTTAGTGAATATTAGGATTTTGGGAGATTGTACTAAAGCCCCTTATGGAGATTTCAGACTACTTTGCTACCTTAGGAGTGTTGGAGATGAAATGTTATTTGGAGACTATACGTTCATAATTTGTAATTGAGGAAAATAGATGATTGTGCTAATGCTTGGAGTGAGTATTGAGTGATATAGTAGGTGAGCTATTGGAGTTTCTATTAGTTGCAGTAGAGCGAATTTCAGAGATGAAATTTTTTTTAAGGGGGGGAGAATGTGAGATCACAGATTTACGTGTATTTTTACACGTTATTTTATTCTCGGTATTAATTATTTTAATTTATTTTAATAATATTATTAATCGTGTTTTATTTGTTTAAGATATTTATTTGATCTATTGATTAGTTAATATTAATCTTATGTTGTTCTTATAATTAAATATTGAGTTACGTTACTTTTCTTATTAATTTTAATGTGAGGTAATTATTTTAATAATTGAAATTAAATTTCTTTATTTTATTATGTGATTTTATTTGATGTGCTTTCATAATAATAATTAGTGTTCTATAATTAAATTGTTCTTTAAATTAAATTAGTTTATTCTTGGACTTTAAATATATTATTTTATTGATATTGAATGGTAGTATTTTCAATTGGCTTTTATTTAATCTATTGTGTTTTTCTTCTAGTTGGTTTTATTTCTTTTTCTCTCTTTTTCTTTTTTTCTTTTTTCTTTTTCTTTTTTTCTTTTTTCTTTTTTCTTTTTTTCTTTTTTCTTTTTTCTTTTCTTTCTTCCCCTGCTCCCCCCAGACCCGTGCGCAAGATTCTCCCCCCCTCCTCTGTTTGGCCGTTCGGCCTTAAACAGCCCAGCCACCCACCGCCGGCCGCCATCCTTCACCGCCCTCAACGCCAGCCTCCCCACCTGCCGGCGAGTCTACTGGTATCGGAGGTGTGACCTCTGGCTATCCCACCGCCCCTCCATGGTCACAAATCTGAAATAGGTATTTTGCCTTCCCTTGCATTTTTTGGCCACCGCCAGCCACCCCTTGGTACCGACGACTTACCAGCAGCCTCCCCTCACTCTGGCGAGCATAACCCACTACCCAAAGCCACCTAGCTCCGCCGGTTGCTCCTCCACCCCAAATGGGTCCTTAAATGAGTTTATCCTCACCGCGCCGCCGTCTGGCCGCCATGCATCTCACCTCCGCCACCAAACCACTCCCTTGCCTCAGCCGACCATCCCCTAGCTCAGCTCCTCCATTCGTGGCCCCACCTTCCCTATACGACCCCAAACCCAAAAATGGGTTTTCACCCATTTTGAGCCCGATCCGCCACCTTCCAGTGGTTGTGCTGCCACACTACCACCTCCATGAGGTTCCCCACTTTCCAAAGAGTATCTCCCTAAATATTGATGTCAAACCGAGTACTTTAGCCTAACATACCAGTGACCGCTATGAATGCTGTGGATTGGCGTTTGCTCAAAGATTTGCGTTTTTACCTGCTGTAAGTACTTTCCAAATAAACTTTAAGATTTAAATATATTTTTGCATTGACAAATGTTGTATTTGTTTGACGTTGGGATTTATTAGTTGATGTTGCGATTTATTAATTGTTGGTTGATTGAGTTGATTGAATATTGGATATTTTGTACATGGTGATATGCATTGTGAAATTGCACGGTCGTTCATGTGTATATTGATATTTGAGATTTTAATGTGAGATTTGGTATTTGGATTTTAATATGAGATGTGGTTATTGGGTTTATGGATTTTAAGGGTTTTTGACTGAGTCATAACGGTGACGGCGATACGTAACGCCCGTTGTGATCAGTGTGTGTGGATGACATAATGGGGACGGCGATACGTAATGCCCATTATGGTCATTGTGTGTGTAAGTCATAACGGGGACAGTGATACGTAACGCCCGTTATAGTCATTAGATGTGTATTTCATATCGGGGACGACGATACGTAACGCCGGTATGATTGGATTTGCGAATTCTATTTTCTAGGAAATGATGAATGGTTTTTATTGGAGTTTTATTGTGATTAAAATGAGATTTTGGTGTGTGTTAATTTATTTATTTTGAGAAAGATGATTTTTAAGATTCATGCATAAGGTGTCATGTTCATGTGTGAGGTTGTTGTTGTTGCATGAGTATATTTTTTATCTTGTGGTTTGTTTGGGTTGTACTTACCTGCGAGACCATTTTTGGCGTCGTAGTTTTTTGATACAGATTTTGAAGAGGCTCTGCCGTTGATGTACTGTTATTATAAATTGTTATCTTGAAAAATTATTTTCCCCTTTTTATAAATATGTATTTTTATGATTTATTTTTCGGATGACTATATTAAATCTCTTGTTGGAGAATTTATGTTAAATTAGTTTGTAAAATATTTCTAAAAATTCTGGTACTTAGTTATCGACTTAATTTATTTGCTGCTTTTATTTATGTATGTCACGTGTTCACACACTTAACACTTGACGTTGGGAGTGCGTGACCTATGTTGTCAGTATCCCGACGCCTCGATTCCCATGTTTAATTTAAGGAGAATTTGGAGACGTCATAACAACTGTCCCAAAAGAATATAGAGACATCTCAAAAATAGTCTAAATAACCAAACTGTTCAAACACATTTAAATGGTATAGTTATGGATGTAGATTTTCATCACTAATCAAATAATTACTTGCTGGTGGTAAAAACATTTTGCGGGTTGAGAACGGGAAATTGAGTCGTCCTTGAAACACAACACAAATCCATTCAAAGGGTCAGTCCATAATAAAATTATTATTCGCAGGTGAGAAAAAAGGCGAGCTTAGCGTGAAAAATTGAATAATCCTTCGAACACTCAGGTTCACCATTTGAACGCATAGTATGTAACGAAATAATTATTCGCAGATGGAAAAGATTGAACCTTGTCCTATAACGTTCGAACATGTGGAAATAGAGTTCGAACACTTTTTGGACTATTCGAACGATAGATTTAAATAATAAATCAATTAAACAAAAAAATCAATAATAGAGATATTGTCCATCTAAAACATTAAATTTTCCATAGAGAGTGCATAATTAATTAAACTTGCAAAACATTAAATTGCCCATAATAAAAAACAAAATATCAAATTAAATATTATCCAAACCAAAAATAAAATAAAACATAAATAACAAATATAATAAAATACTACAGTTCCAATAGTTTGATGATATCTACGACATCAACCATCTTCAACTCTATCTCTGTAAGTCAAGTACATACTGTCTCCTGAGTCCGAGACACTCGACCTACACTTGCAGCTAACTCCAAAATGGTAGCAATAATCTCCGTACGTAAGCCAATAAAGGCAGTCTGGATCTCCATGAGCACTCCAGCAACTACCTCTTGAATCTGTGCACGAATTTCTTCACGGATTGTATCAGCAATCTGATCATGAACAAGAGTGTCTGGTGCCTCGGGTTGGGTTGATGTATCACCAGCCGATAGTCCATGATTTGTGTGCTATGCATCTCTGACCTCAATTTTGACTGGCTAATCTCTATTACGTTAAGCATGAATTCGAAATGCGAGTGCCCCGTGCTTTGTGATAGTGTAGAGGAGTTGATCAATCCCATCGACCCGAGACATTCTGAGCAATATTGGGTAAGTGCCCGACCATTAATAGGTATCGTGTGATCATGATCACGTATGGCAAAATATCTGTTGAAATGTATGTAGTCTCTGATTGCATCCTAGCGAGTATAACACTCGATAGGTCGATAGGCACCATATAACACTTGTGCTTTCAAGCATTAATGTTGGCTAAGATGATTAAGTTCGTCATCTTGAAGAAGTCTAGCAAATGAACATGTTTAATGCTCTTCATCCCATCATAAGAAGGAGCATCAGGATGAACAATCAACTGTCTCAACACAGGATCTATGATGCCATCGAGTCCATAAGAATCAATGCCCTCATCCTCAGCCGTCTCCTTAACTGTTTTCACATCAGTTGTAGATTACCTTGGCATCATTTATCACCCTCTCACTTGCATTTTTCTCATCTCTATTTTAAACTTATAGATCAAACTTATAAAAAGGTAGATTAGGTTTATGATTAAACTATACTTGACTTTTGACTACTACAACTGTACCACTACAAGATTTTGGGCCTTTTGCCATGAATTTTTTTACTGCAGCATACTGTCGTGGCAATAAGTCGTCTTTAGCCACAAAAATGACTAGAGGAAATAAATATCGATTTTTTCTCACGATTTTGTCGTGGTCAAAAATATTTCATGGAAAAAAACTTTTAACTGTGATATAACTATTTTTTTGCCACCAAATTTTATTATGGGATATAAAAATGACCAGAACCTAAATTAATTGTAGGAAAAAAGTTATTGTGTCGAGTTTAATTACCTTTTGCCACAGAATCATTTAGCCACAAAAATTTATAAAAATGAAAATTTTTTTATTGTGACTTATACTTTTTTACAACAACTCATTTATCAATTATCATGAATGTGTTTCGCCACAAAAAGTAAAAAAGAATTACAAAATGTATAAAAAAAATTATTTCCACCAGAGCATCTCATGGCACAGAATCACTTTTGCTATGACTTCACATCCCACGATTTTAAAATCGTGGGTAAAACTTACTTTTGGAGTGACATCTCCTCATGACAAATAAGTATTTTGCATTACTACACATTTTATTTTAATTTTTAAAAATAATATAATTATAAAATATATATTACAAGAAAATAGCCATTTTGGGGTGTTTTCATTTAGCCGTAATATTTATTATCGCAAAAGGTTGGACATTCTCCAATTATCTAACTCAATTGTTACTGCTTTATATATTTTGCCGCGAGTTTTTTGCCTATTTGCGGCGAATGTTAAGCGCCGCAAATAATCTTTTAAAAATTTAAATCCCCCCCGATACTATCGTCTCCCCCAATCCCTAATTCATCTCTGTCCCTCTCTCTCTCTATCTCTCTCGCTCGCACTCTGTTTCTCTCTCGCTCACGCCGTGCTGCCGCCAATCCCACTCCATGCCGCCACCCCTTCCCAAGCCGTATCACTACAGTGCCATCGCTTGCTTTCCGAGCAAGTAAGTTTGTCTCTCTCTTTCTCTCTCTTTGTTCGTCTCTGTCTCTCAAAATTGCGATCGCAACCTAGGGTTGCTTTGTCTCTCGAAATCGAAACCGCAACCTAGGGTTAGTCTTCATTCCTCCTGCCTCTCTCTCCATTCCACTATCTCTGTAAATCGCAACCTAGGGTTGCTCTCTCCATCCGTTGATACCATGCCATCGCGTTGATACCCAAAACCCAAAACCTTCATCGATACCGTGCCATCGCCGTTGCCGTTTCTGTTTCGCTTGGCAGGTGAGTGTCCTTCGTCGATACCTAAAACCTTGATTTTCATTTTTAGGGATTTTACTTCTACACGAAATTACCTAGTTATTTATTTATTTATTTCTGTTGTCTTCGTGCATGGGATTGTAGCTGAATAGTATAAAAAATCAAGTGGTCGTTGGCTAATTTTACTCAAATAATCACTGGCATATTTTTCTGATTTTCATTTGTTAATTAGGTCGGATTGTAGGTGGTATTGGCTATTGAAAACTAGTGATGGATTTATTGTTAATTAGGTCTGATTTTCATTTATTATTGATGTATTGCAGTTTTTTGTGATGGAGTTATTGTTATTAGTATTTTTTCCCTATTGAAGACTATCGACTTCAAAGGGACCAATTATTGTACTCAGTTTATGTCTAATCTGTTAATGTTTTGGTTTGTGTCTAATCTGTTAATGCTTTGGTTTATGTCTTTACATTTACAAATAATGCTACATTATAGCTATTTATTTCTTTGGTTTCTTCCTTCTCAAGATGAATAAATAGATGCAAGCAGTGGCTGAATTGTACTCAGTTTAGTAAGTGTTCTTGGGCTTATGCCTATTTGTTTGGGAATAAAATATTTTATTACTTATTAAAAAAATTGTATATATTTTTGTGGATTGAGTGTTTGATGATATATAATGGCCCTAGGCCTTAGCCCATAGATTTTCTAGGATTTAGTTAGGGTTTATTATTTTTCTATTTAAGGGCATGTATTCAGACTTGGAAGATAGACTATGATGAATATTGAATTGAATGTGCATGTTGCAACCGTTGCCTCCCAACCCCTTTCTTTCTCTTCTTCTTCCTCTTGACTCATTCTTGGCTTCTTTTTCTTTTCAGTCTCTTCTTCCCCTCTCAGCTTTCTAATTTCTTCTCTTTTTGTCTACTATTATTCTGTTTCTTACTATTTCTCCATCATCCTACATCAGATTTAGCAAAGAAGTTATTGAATGCCCTAGTATACTTATCTTGTTGCCCTTGTTATTTCAAACTTTTCTGGACTTCAGACTATTAGTATTTTTTCTTGTGTGCAATGGGTGACAATCTGGTTATTTATCTCTCTCTTTTACTAATTGAAAGAAAGGTGAAAATCTAGTGCTTGCCTGAGGCATGAACCTAATACTACTAGAAAGCGTGGTAAAATGTTTAGGGTGAGGAGACATTTGTAGTCTTTTTTGGTTGTTTTAGACACAATCTTAATTTTTGCTTTCGAATTGAGGTTTGATTGGCTATTTGATGTAGGAAAAATTTTGACATATGCCTACAATTGCACTACTAGTTGATAATATATTTCCAGGATATGAAAGAGACATTAAATCTTATCTTGGTGCATTGGAAGTTTGCCTATGACTACAAAGTGCCTTATTTAGTACAATTTTATCCATATGCTTGTGTTCTGTCAACTCTTCCATGATTATCCATACATTATGAAGTCTACTTGGTAGATGATTTATTGCTATTTTCCAAAAAAGTTTGAAACCAATTAGGAGTGGTTGTAGGTGAATTTGACCTCCAACCATGAATGAAAAATAATGAAGTCATTTGCCATAAACTACAAAGTTTCCTCTGTTCTTTCTAAAGCAGAAAATTGTGTGCCTTGTGATGAAAGATTCATTTATTTATTTTTATCTTGAAGGTTGATCCTTTCTTTGAGTCTTTGAATTTAGTAATTGTGATGGAGATTTCTATGTATGCAAGGAGGAATGTTTTGATTGTAAATTGGGATTGTTGACTTTCATAATTTTTTCCTTATATTGATCTTGTACATTTGATTGTACAAAAGAGCATACCTTCAAGTTTCTTCTTCTACTTTTGTATCAAAGTATATTAAAGAAGCCACATCCTTAAAGAGACAGAAGACTGCTTTGAATTTTGAACACAGTATATTGCTATACATGGTAAGAATAAATACACGATTGGACTAAGCTATCTATAGACAGCATTTACACAGGAAAATCAAAGCGCAAAGCATTTACATAAAGAATAAAAACTGACAGCATTTACAAATGAAATTTAAACTGATATATAGATAATTAAATATCTAGCTTTTATTGCTTCGGTTTAAATTATTGAACATCTTCATCATCTTCCTTAATAATTCTTGCCTCTCAAAAAAGATGTGGAGATCGAGTATCAAAAGTCTTGTGTCCTTGGGACAGCGCAATATGATTACACTATTAAGTGTCTGAGCATAACTTTCTTCCTTGCTCTCTTATTTTCATTTTTATTTTTTTAATAGGAAGGCTTGGCTTTTATGTTTGAGACAGCTCATCTTTTTGAAGATGCCTTATGAGAGTACAATGAACTAGAACTCTGCTATTTGGAAACAGGTGATTCGTAATTTTGCTGTCAAGATACTAATTTTGACCCTTGTCATGTTTTTAAATATATGTAGTAGTTTGATATACACATACACACTCTACGTATCACCTTTATCTAGCTTATAAGCATGTAGGCCCTTGTGCACATGTTTATTCTACAGCTAGCAGTTCATCTTGCTTTTCCCGACTTGAATTTATGTTGCTTAATTGAATTATTTAGTCTAGAATAAGAAGAGGGGTCTATCCTGACCCTGGCACTCATGTGCATCAACATAGGTGCTTAATTCATTTTGTTTGTGTTTGTTTCACTTCAAATTTTGTCATGTTCTCAATCATACAAATCACTTATCATATCAATATATTATATTATACAAACTTAATTTGGAGCTAGATGGAGTTCAAGTGGTTTATAAAAAGCATAATTACTTATTTATATCGATAATGCTGCTTTGTTTATCAGCATGTCTCTCTCCCTGTCTCTATTCTTAGGCCTTCCTATCTTTATGCACGCACTCTTAACATGTATTTAGGTGTTCTTTTATATACTTTTCATGTACATGGGTTATAGCCCATGTCTATTTCATTCATATCAACAAATTTACTCGTACTTAAAAGAAACAAACAGGTGCTTGAATTCTATTAAGTTCTCTTGGTTTATATTAATGTGCTTATACTACAATCATTATGTGAGAATAATAGATTTGGATTTGTGGATGGTTGTTATTTAGGGGTAGCATATAACGTTAATTGTACATAATTATAAATTGGTTTTGTGGATGGTTTATATTAATGTACTTATACCTACATATTTAATATTATGCAATTAATCACAGAAGGACTTCACATGTGAGCATCCTTTGTTTCTGCACCAAAAAACTTTAAGGTAAAAAATAGACCTTATGTTGATATTATGTAAGTTCTTTGATGTCTAATTGATAATGAGTTTGTGTATGAGTAACTCTTTGCTATACACGTAACTTTTCTTTCTTGTCAATTTGTATATGAGTTACTCTTTGATATCCTCTTACAGATTCAACATCTTATTTCGGCAGGTATAGGCTATTCTATTGTTGGAGTGATGGTCCTTGATATCTTCCAGGACCATGTAGTCATGAGTAACTCTTTGCTATACATGTAGTCATGCATTTTTATTTTTTTAAGTTTTGATTGATGTGGTTTAGTTTTTGTTTCTTATTATCTGAGTACAGGAAAAGAAAGTAGAAGACATGCCTATATAGCTAAACTTAGTTTGGTTCATAATTTCTTGGCTCGTTATGTATATTTTAGCCTATATAGTTAAACTTAGTTTGGTTTATAAAACTTGTATGAATTCGGTATAGATTAATTTTGTAAAAATAAATGTATATTTTAGCTTATGTTAGAGTATTTGTTATGATTATTTTTTGCTTAAGTCGCATTTTTTTATTTTCTAATTTTTTTTTTCTAAATTCTCTTAGTATTTGCCATGAACATAATTCATGGCAAATACTTTTTTCCCATAATATTAGTTGTGGGAACAAGTTATATGCCATCAATATATTTATGGGTAAAAACTTTTTTCGGCCTATTATCTTCATGGATAGTATCATCTTTGACACATGGAAATGTTATTTGCCACGAATTTTTCATGCTTTACCCACAATGTTAGGTGGTGGAAAAAAGTTCGTATTTGCCATAAAATAAAATTTTAATGGAAAAAGTTTTTTGTTCATGGATTATATGCCATCAACATCCCACCAACAATTTTGGTGGAAAAAAAACATTTCCCACTTAACATATGCTTTTTTCCACCATATAGGTTTATGGCAAAAAGCTCAAAATCTTGTAGTGTGTCTAGGGGTTTTCCCTCACTCTTGGCCTACTCAACTTCCTCTGAAGGGCATGGGCTTTGCCTATAGACTGGCCCATAAGGCAACTCGCTTGTGGAGGGAGGTAGCAATAATATTGGTGGACCAGACTCAGGTGTCTGACTCTAACATTCCCTCGGGGACTTGTGCAAGGTGTCACCGAAAGAGGGAAAGACCATTGATCTATTGACAAGGAAGCATCAATAGAGGACCAACAAAACTTGTGGAAAGGATGGGAGCCCCACAAGGATAGACATGATATGTCCCTTATAGGCTTTAGGTGTAAATAGCAACACACATATAAGAGAAATCTTTCTGGACTCTCTTTATTCGCAAGCTTACAAAGATATTTACTAACTTGAGTATTGGAGTCTCCTTGGCCCCCGAGGCCGCCCTCTCCCCACCTTCTTCTATATCATTTTTACAGGATCTATTCAAAAGATTTAAGTCGCTGGAATCTAACCCATAGGTGTGCAAGACACGACGTCAACACCTATATTTTTCCAATAAAAACTACTACGTATACAAAGATTATATAAAATAGACATACAAATTGATGTAGCTTCATGGAATCATTAAATCTACTTTATAATAAAAGTAGCTTTACAATTTGACTTACCACATTAAGTCACATTATTTTATTGGTTTAATTTTGTGTAATTGTTTTCTTTTTGTGGCTAAAATATTTTTTTTTCCAAATTATTCACGTCTATACAGATATCGTACCAACCGATAATGACATAACGAACACCCCCTGGCCCAATGGATAAGTTTTTGTTGTTTCAAAATCATTTTTTATCCGTATTTTTATTTTCCAATTGGAAAACACTATAGACATAATGTAATTTCATAAAGAGATTCCATGTACTAATGTGACAAACTACCAATATACCACATGTAATTCTTTTCTCCTCTTTTTCTCCCATCTTTCCCGTTTCTCTCCCCCCTCTCTTTTTTTCTCTTTTTCTTCTCTCTCCCTCTCCCCTATCTCTCCCCTCCTCCCCCTTTCCCTTCCCCTTTCACAACCCCTTCCCATGCCCTAAGCTCAACCAAATGGAGGCAACGACTTGGTATGGTAGCAGTGACTATGACGACAGAAGCAAGTGTGAAGGGTGACGTCAGCGAGTGGCAAGGAAGGCAATGGGTGCCACAATGATGCCAACGACGGGTGTGAAAGGTGAGGGGTTCAGCAGCAACGTCAGTGTGGGACAACGAAAGTTTGACAGCTACCTATTAAGCGGAAAGAAGGAAAAGAGGAAAATAAAAAGAAATAGGGGAAAATTCATGGGAAGAAGGGGAGAGTAGGGGTGTCAAATCGTGTTTTCAGATCGTGTTCGTGTTGTATCAAGTCATGAACATTTGACTGTATATGTAAATTGCAATCCAACACATTAAGCTAAGACCTATCAAATTTTCAAACTCTAATCTAACCCATTTATATAATGGGTCGTGTCGTATCATCCGTTTTGACTGATTTAATAACTAATTAAAAATATGTTAATATTACACAACTCATTTAAATCGTGTCTCAACAAGTCGATCCATTTTGACCCGAATCTGATAACATCAAATCCATATCTGCTAATTTCGTGTCATGTTTGTGTTGAATTAACAGGTCGTGTCACATATTTCCACTTTCAGAAAAGAGGGGGGGAAAAGAGATACATGATATAGTGATTGTATGACACATCAATTTGTAGTTTTTTTCTAAGAGCATTCATATCCGATGCCCTATAGCACATTTTTCCCTATAATTTGATGGAAACTTTACGATCTTGGTTAAAATTCCCCCTCCATCTGAATTCCTATTTTGGGAAAAAGGTTTACGGGATGAATTGTGATGTTTCAAATATAGGAAAAACTATTCGTCCCATCGATCATTTTTTTTCAATATTTTATACTAATAAATAAAATAAATTCTTCTTCTAATCATCTATGCTTTCTTTCATGTTCATATCTATTATAGTTTTAAAAATTAATTTTAAAAATAATTTAAAGAATTATGAAAATATAAAAAAAAAATTAATTTTAAAAATATTATCATACTCGCACAAAAATAATTTTAATTGTTTTTAAAAATGTTCAGTAGAGTAATAGTTCAAAATATAAGAAAACAATGTTGAGTAGTTAAGTTTGTAAATGAAAGTGAGAAAAAAAATAATAGAAAGATATTATTTTAATAAAATCTACTCTCTTGATCTCAACTTTTAATGCACTGCCTCATTCCGAGTTGTACCAGCTACATATTATAGCAAGGTAAGGGGAGGCCTGCCATACAAAGTCTCAAATGGTGTCATTTTAGTTGCTGCATGTAGAGATGTATTGTACCACCATTCTTCCCAAGGTAGCCAATGACTCCACTACTTAGGCTCTCAGAAACAAAACACCTCAAGTACTATTGCACAATCTTGTTCACATTTCTTTTTGGCCATCCGATTGGGGATGGCAAGCAGAACTGAAATGCAGCTTTGTACCTTCCAATTTGAAGAGTTCTCTCCAAAATCCACTTGTACAAGTAGCATATCAGTCACTAACATTTGTTGCAGGCATATTATGCAACTTGAAAACTTGTGAGATGAAAAGCTTTGCCAGTGAGATTGCATCGTAGGGATGGGATAAAGGCAAGAAATGGTCATACTCTGTAAGTTTATCAACAACCACCAGAATTACAAAGAATCCTTATGGCTGCAATAATCTTGCTGGCAACAAGTTCTCAACCTTGCATTTCTAACAAACCACACACTCTTTAACAAATTGCTCGATTTCCCTTCTCATCCCAAGCCAAATAAAGTATGTCTTAGCTCTGTGTAAGGACTTTTGGTAATCAGAATGGTCCTCAAAAGCACTACTATATATGAATTTGAGCACCTGTTGTTTCAAAGGAGACGATGATAAAAACGCTTTTCCTTTCTTCAAGAGAAACTCATTCTCAAGTGTAAAAGCATGGTTCACTAACTCTCATTTCTGCAACTTCTTACATATGGCATAAATCTTTCCATCTTATAAACAGGAATCTTTTGACTATTGTAACCACTTTGGATCCAAGACTATTATTGCAGATAGCACTACTTCCTTGTCCATTGACTCATCTCTTCTAGAAAGAGCATCTGCAGCCACATTCTCCTTGTCTTTTCTGTACTCAATTTTAAAGTCATAACCAATGAGTTTGTTGAGCCAGTTTTGCTGTGAGAGTGTACCTATTTTCTGCTCCAACAAAAATTTTAAACTTTGTTGGTCAATTCTGATGACAAATTCAGAACCTATAAGGTAAGGCCTCCACTTTTTAATAGCCAATACTAGTGCCAAAAATTCTTTCTCATATGCAAAAAGATCCAATGCTTTTCCTTTCAAAGGCTAAATAAGGAAGACCATGTGCCTGCCATTTGTCATTAAGATAGCTTCCACTCCTTGACCTGGTGCATCACATTCAATTAAAAAAGGCTTAGTAAAATCAGGTAAGGCCAAAACATGTGGTTGAGAAATAGCCTTCTTCAATGCATCAAAGGCTTGTGCAGCTGACTGACCCCAATGAGAGTTATAACAAATTTTCTTAAGAATGGCTAAAACACTTCATTCATTAATGACTAAAAAGTGGTCGGAGCATTGGTTAAGCTAAAGGGCATAACCAAAAAATAAAAATGGCCTTGATGTGTTTGAAAAGCCGTCTTTTCAATATCTGTCTCCCTCACTTGAATCTGATGATAGTCAAATCTGAGGTCTAGCTTAGAAAAAATTGTAACCCCACACAACTTCAAGAAGTTCATTAATAATAGGAATAGCAAACTTGTCTTTAAAAGTTTTTCTATTCAAAGCCCTATAGTCAATACACATACACCAAGAGCCATAAGCTTTTTCTCACAAGAATAATAGGAGAAGAAAAAGGAGATTGGCTACACCTTATGAATCTAGCCTTTAACTATTCCTTGACTATTTTCTCAAACTTAGCTTTTTGCACAAAAGGATGCCTGTATGGCCTAACTGAAATAGGCATTGTTCCTTTCTTAAGATAAATCTTATGATCATGGCTTCTATTTGGAGACAAACCCTTAGGCTCCTCAAATATTGCAGCAAACTTTCTCAAGATGTCCCCTACTTCAGTATCCATTGGTTACTCACTTGCAAACTATTGTTCCTGAACTAATTGTAACAACATACATTTTCTTTCAATTCTTGTCAACTGACAGATCCAAACATCCTCTACCAATTTAGACTTAGTAGCATTTGTCCGTCTAATTGTTACCATCTTGTGTTGTGCTAGAAAGACAAAGTATGTGTACTGCCTGTGTCCATAAGGATGACAACATAACAGTTCTAAACCTTACCATGAATTCTCATGGTTCTTAGGCTCAAGGATCTTGGAATAAAATAAAAGGATATCTCAGAAATTTCACATGGAGGTGTCACCACATCATCAACATCACTTTCTTCTAATAGCTCACAATCTTGCATCCCATCCCCTCAAAACAGTTCCATCTCTTCTGTCATAAAGATTTTACCTTTCTTCCTCTCACACTTGTGACTATGGCTGTGACACCCCGTACCCGTAAGGGGGTCCTGAAAATCAACCTGTTTGACTTGGACCTGTTTTCATCTACAAATTCTATCTAAAAATATATCTGATCAATAATCCACAAATAATTCCTCATCTCCAAATTTTAAAAACAATTAAATCCTAAATATCCATAAAGTTCATACATTAAACAAAATAATGCCATCATATAGGGTCCACAAACTTCCCATCAAAATATCCTACTAACACTTTGATCTAAACATGCTAAATAACGTAACAACAAAATAATAAATATCGTCTTCACTTCAACCCCAAAGATGACCGCCTATCCTGGTCCCAACATATTAACCTTAGTCCTCACGAGACCTCCACTTCATCTGAAATGTATATAGATAAGGGGGTGAGTTCATCCACAACTCAGTAGTATGTAAAACACCTATACTAGTATGTAAAACATGAGCATTTTTAATAAAATCCTTAAGCATGTAACGGAAAAACTTTTATTCAAAGGAAAAAATTCCAAAACTTATAAACCAACCAAAAGCTGAGCGAACCTTTATTTTTCATAAAGTATACACAAAACCAACTTTTTATACTCAAAACACTTTGGCAAAAATAACTGTAACATCTCATCCATTTCCAAAAAGACATATACCATGTTTAACCCCCGTGGTAGGGTTGTGCTATCCCCGGTGGCCAAACCAGGCAATATCATATTGTGAGACTTTCCCTCATTCGTTCTCGGAGCCCCAAGTGTGCACATAGGAAAGAAACACATAAAAAGGATCACTTTGTTTCCAAAGTGATTGCACTCCTATCATATCGTATCATGGAGGTACCAACCATATCACGTGAATCCATATAATCATGTCCGAAACATATTCAGAAATAAAGACAACAGATAAGTATGCCAAAGGTTTTTCCGTAAACATATCATATTAAGCCATTTTTTTTTTTTTTTCACTCACGTTCTTATCCATTTCCATACAAGCCAAAAACACAACAAAACGTATTATTTTACATGCACAAGATAGCATCAAAATTAACGTTCGCTCTTATGCATAATTCAGAAACATGTCAAATATTGCTCATGTCTACACATTTCATGTCAAAAGAAAATTTTCTCTATCGTATAAATTTTCATGAGCGAATGCATTAAACGTATACTGAGGTTGTTTTTCACATTTTTCTTTAAAAAGCAGAACATGCACATTTTATAAAACCAACCTCAAGCCAATTTTCTATTTATGTAAATCTAGGATAGAAGCCCCGCTTACCTGACTCCTGTAGCGAATTATCAAAATTTCGAATCCAATCTCTAAGATTCTCGTCGCCTATTTATAAAAAAATATTCAACATTAACGGCCGGCAAACCCAATCTATGTATATACAAAAATGATAATCTAATGCTCCTAATCTGAAAAATTTTGCAAAACTCCTTTCTTCAAACTATACTAGCTTAAAGCGTTACAATTTACTACAAATATCAAGTCAAACAACACCCATGTAACATGCTGACCAGCCCCAACATCCGGGTTGTTATCCCACGCTCACATAAACATATATTCCTAACTTTCCAGCTTACAACCCAACGAGACCAGTCACCCAAAAAAAAATCATTTAGCAACAAAATTATTGACCTCAACACCATCAATCGGTCTAGCCAGCCACACAACGTTTTACTCGATTAAAACCAACCAGCCAAACAACATTTTACTCGATTAAAACCAACCAACCAAACAACATTTTACTCGATTAAAACCAACCAGCCAAACAACAACCACAAGGATCCAGAATTTCCCAACAAAACCAGCCATTAGTCATCAACCCCAACTAGCATGTATTAACTTAAAACATTCTCAATCAATAACTGGAGTGGTACAAGGGAAAACAACAACCAAAGTGTCACTGAAAATTTAACAACATCCCTCAGAATTCCCTATGTAAAAATTTGGTTCGGCAATTAACGTTTTACGCTAGATAATTCCCTTAACAGAAAATCTATCCAAAGAGTCTTGAACCTTACCTAACAATGAAGAACAACCCACAAGAAACCGAAGCTTAGAAGATGAAATTCTCGCTTCCCCAAATGCTCGGCTGCCACCAACGGAAAATTGCTAGATTATCAGTGACTAAAACCCCCAAACCGAACCCTTTAATTTAGATGAAATTCCAGGAAAGTTGAGAGGTTTAGATCAACTTACCGAGGAGATGAGTGGGTGGCCGCAACAGAGGAGATCGGCGGCAGAGAGAAAACCCAAAAACAGGGGTATTGCCGTAGAGAGAGAGAGAGAGAGAGAGAGAGAGAGAGAGACCGGTGAAAGTGAAACTGACCGTGAGGAGGAGGGAACTCCATTTGATGCAACTGCTGGGCGTGGCAACAGGTGAGTGAAAATTGGAAGAAATCGAGGAAAGGTAGGGGAGGTTAGAACCGTCGGGTGTCGAAGGAAAGAAAGGAAAGAAAAGAAAAGGAAAGAAAAGAAAGAAGAAGGGGCGGAAGATCTGATACCTGGGTGAAACGGCGCCGTTTTGGTGAGCTGGGCCGAGTTCTTGATACGCTGGAATGGGCCTGGCTGCGGGCTGCGGGTTGCGAGCCTTACATCCTCCCCTCCTAAAAATAAATTCCGTCCTCGGAATTTGCTACAAGAGTTCATAATCCTCGTTGAAGATGTGTGGGTATTTCTCTCACATTTCCTCCTCGAGTTCCCAGGAAGCTTCACTGCTTGTATGATTACTCCACAAAACCTTAACCATGGGGATGCTACGGTTCTGCAACCTGTGTGCTTTCTTTTCTAAGATCCGCACTGGTTCTTCAATATATGTCATATCTTCCTGAATCTGTAGCGGCTCATAATGAATGATGTGAGTTGGATTAGGAATATACTTTCTCAGCATGGACACATGAAATACGTTATGCACTCCCGTCAGATTCGGAGGAAGTGCTAACTTATATGCCAATGGTCCAACCCGCTCAAGAATCTCAAAAGGCCCAATATATCTTGGGCTCAACTTGCCCTTACTTCCAAATCTCATAACCCCTTTCATTGGTGCTATCTTCAAGAATACTTCATTTCGCACCTCAAACTCTAGTGGACGGCGGCGGTTATCGGCATAGCTCTTTTGTCGACCCTGAGCTGCTTTAATTCTGGCTCGAATAATGTCAATCTTTTCTGTGGTCCTCTGAATGATCTCTGGCCCCAAGATTTTTCTTTCACCAACTTCATCCCAATATAATGGAGACCTACATCTTCTGCCATACAATGCTTCATACGGTGCCATCCCAATACTAGTCTGGAAACTGTTATTATAAGCAAACTCCACCAATGGTAAATGTCATATCCAAGTCCCTTTAAAGTCCATTACGCATGCCCTCAACATGTCTTCTAAAATCTGAAAAGTCCTTTCTGATTGTCCATCTGTCTGAGGGTGATAAGCCGTACTAAAATTCAACTTAGTACCCATTGCCTCTTGCAAACTTCTCCAAAATCTAGAATTGAAATGAGGATCTCTATTTGACACAATGGATACTGGTATCCCGTGTAACCTCACGATCTCTTGTATGTATAGCTCCACTAGTTTCTCCAACTTATGAGAAACTTTAATGGGCACAAAACGCGCAGTCTTCGTTAAGCGATCGACGATTACCCATATTGCATCTTGTCCGTTTAAAGCCCTTGGTAAACCTGTCACAAAATCCATGGATATATGCTCCCACTTCCATTCTGGAATCTGTAATGGCTGTAACAACCCTGCTGGTCTCTGATGTTCTGCCTTCACCTGTTGACAAGTCAGGCACTGTTCTACGAACTTAGCAATTTCTCTCTTCATACCGTTCCACCAAAAAGACTCTCTCAAATCCCGATACATCTTGGTACTCCCTGGATGAACTGTGTATACAGAGCGGTGTGCCTCCTCAAGGATTATCTTCTTTAGTGCATCATCTGCAGGTACACACAATCTGTCTCTAAACCTCAAAACTCCATCTTCAGAAATGCTAAAATCAACTTTGTCCCCGTTCTTAACTTCCTCCACTAGCTTTATCAATGCTGAATCTACTTTCTGAGCTGCTTTGATTCTCTCTAACAAATCTGGTTGCACTATTAAACTAGCCACGAAAGCACTTGTATCATTGGTGATGATCTCAATACCAGCCATTTCTAAGTCCATTAGTAACTGGTGTTAAGTAGTAAGGGATGCTACTGCTGAACTCATTGATTTCCTACTCAAAGCGTCAGCTACAACGTTCGCTTTGCCTGGGTGATAATTGATATTACAATCATAATCTTTTATTAGCTCGAGCCATCTTCTCTGCCTCATATTTAATTCTTTCTGGGTGAAGAAATACTTTAAACTTTTGTGATCTGTGTAGATTTCACACTTTTCCCCATATAAATAATGCCTCCAAATTTTAAGTGCAAACACAACTGCTGCTAACTCCAAATCATGTGTGGGGTAATTTTGTTCATGTGTCTTTAGTTGCCGTGAAGCATAGGCTATAACTTTCCCATGTTGCATTAATACACACCCTAAACCCAGTCTTGAAGCATCACTATATACCACAAACCCACCTCTCGCAGTGGGAACTGTTAAAACTGGGGCGGTCACTAGTCTCTGTTTCAAATTCTGAAAGCTTTCTTCACATTTTTCTGTCCACTCAAACTTCTTGTTCTTCCTTGTGAGTGAGGTGAGGGGAACTGCTATCTTGGAAAAACCCTCAATGAATCGGCGATAGTATCCCACCAATCCCAAGAAACTCCTAACCTCATGTACATTTTTCGGTGCTGACCAGTTCACTACTGCTTCCACTTTCCCGGGGTCCACTGAAATGCCCTCCTCTGAGACAACATGCCCCAGAAATGTAACCGCATTAAGCCAAAACTCACACTTCTTCAGTTTAGCAAACAACTTTTCTTCTTTAAGTGTTCCGAGTACTAGCCTCAAGTGTTCCTCATGCTCCTTCTTGCTCTTAGAATAGATTAGGATGTCGTCAATAAAGACAACCACAAATTTATCCAAGAATCCATGAAATACTCTGTTCATTAAATCCATGAATACCGCTGGGGCGTTAGTCAAACCAAAAGGCATGACCAGAAACTCATAGTGGCCATATCTAGTCCTGAAAGCAGTCTTGGATACATCTTCAGCCTTGATCTTCAATTGATGATACCCTGATCGAAGGTCAATCTTTAAGAAAACTTACGCACCCTGTAGTTGATCAAACAAGTCTTCTATACGGGGTAAGGGATATTTATTCTGGATGGTTACTCGGTTCAGTTCTCTATAGTCAATGCACATTCTCATTGTTCCATCTTTCTTCTTCACAAATAACATTGGAGCACCCCATGGGGACACACTGGGTCGGATAAAACCCTTGTCTAATAGATCTTGTAACTGTTCTTTAAGTTCGGTGAGCTCCGATGGCGCCATTCTATAAGGAGCCTTGGACAAAGGTGCTGTGCCTGGAACAAGATCGATAGCGAATTCTACTTCTCGGTCAGGTGGTAATCCAGACAAATCTTCAGGAAACACTTCCGGATACTCTCTCACCACAGGAATCTCTTCTAGGCTCAACTCTTCTTTTGGTGCATCTATCACACAAGCTAAAAATCCTTGACAGCCATCTTGCAATAATTTCCCAACCTGAACTGCTGATATGATTGATGGGAATAATTGCACTTTCGTTCCCACAAATCGAATTTCATCCCCTTCAGGAGGCTTGAAAACTATCTCCTTTTTAAAACAGTCAATACTGGCATGGTATGAAGCCAACCAGTCCATACCCAAAATTACATCAAATCCAATCATATCAAAAATAATAAGTTCAGCAGGCATCAATCTCTCTTCAATAGATATAGGACAGCCACGGAGAATTTTGTGACAAGACACTGTAGTCCCCGTCAGAGTTGAGACCACTAAGTTAAAATCCAACCTTTCACCTTCCCATGAGCAGAATTTGGCAAAATTCTTAGAAATAAAGGAATGTGTTGCCCCAGAGTCAAACAGTGTAGTAGCATGATTAGAAAACAAAGAAAGAATGCCTGTGATCACATACAAAGTACTCTTTGATTTAACATCCACAATAGTTACTAAGTTATTCCTAAAAGAAAAGTAAGGAATAATACCTGTGATCACATCCTCCTCGCCTTCAGCCTCTCCTGGTGTCAATGCGAAAACCCGAGCAGGTGCAGTAGGGCGTTGGGTATTACTTCGTGGCGCCCCTCCAGTCCTGGGTGGGGGTGGTAGTGGGGCAGGTCTATTGCTGCCCAAAATAAGCGGGCAATCCCTGAGGTAGTGGCCCGACTTGCCGCACCAGTAACATAAGCCTAACTCTTTGCGGCACTTTCCCGTGTGAACACGGTCACAAGTTCTGCAATGATAAGGCTGCTGATCGCTCTGAATTGGCCTCTTGCTTGAATTACCCTCTTCATTTCTCTTCTTCCACTGTCCCTGGTTGTTGCTTGTATGATATCCAGATGGGGTAGACCTCTTCCTTTGATCAAGTAAGGTGGCACTCCTCTGAAGGCATCCCTTAAACAAAGTGGCCTTATTCACCCACTCTGTGAACTTTTTCAACTGGAAACCCATCATTCGTTCGTACAGCTTCTCGTTCAGTCCTTGCTCAAATTTGCAACACTTCTTCTCTTCATCAGGAATCAGATATGCTGCAAAGCGTGCCAGCTCAGTAAACTTGGCTGCATATTGGTGTACTGACATCGCCCCCTGGACTAATGTGGCGAATTCCATAGCCTTATCCTCTTTCATTGAGATGGGGAAGAAACACTCCAGAAAAACTTCCTTGAACAGCGACCAACTTTTTATTTCCTTCTTTTCAGCTTCCCTAATGGTCCTTTCCGAGATCCACCACCTTTTTGCCTCCCCAGTCAACTTGAATGTAGCAAACGCCACCTTTTGTTCATCCGTGCAAGGCAAGACTTGAAATATCTCTTCAATGTCCTGCACCCAATCTTCAGCTAATATCGGGTCGCCTCTCCCATCAAAAGATGTGGGGCACAGCTTGTTGAAATCTTCCGCAGTGCAACCCCTTTCACTTATGGTGCGGTGACGGCCGGATGAATTTTGTGCAAGATCGTCTATCAATTGATGCGCTGCTGCCCGGAGTACTTCAGAAGCTCTTGGATTTGCTTCCCCTTCATTCCTGGCTGCGTTCAAATCCGATACACTTCGTTCACGGTGAGGCGGCATCCTGAGAACACTTGAACTATTAAACAAATCGTTTATTACAAGCACACATACAAGAAGCTATATAAATATCGACGGGTAGTCATAGTAGCCAAACAATGGTATACAATTTCCCCAATAAGAGTAAGGTGTCCACCACAAGTATAATTATAAGAAATTCATAAACCTATTCCTTCAATCTCTAAAAAAAATAATATCAGCTCACAAGTCTATAAAATTCTACACCTCAAATAATTCCTAAAGTTGGCGAATTCTAGAACCTCAAATTCCTAAAACCTTATTGCATAAGTCTGCAGAATCTTAAACCTTCGCTCTGATACCAACTGTGACACCCCGTACCCGTAAGGGGGTCCTGAAAATCAACCTGTTTGACTTGGACCTGTTTTCATCTACAAATTCTATCTAAAAATATATCTGATCAATAATCCACAAATAATTCCTCATCTCCAAATTTTAAAAACAATTAAATCCTAAATATCCATAAAGTTCATACATTAAACAAAATAATGCCATCATATAGGGTCCACAAACTTCCCATCAAAATATCCTACTAACACTTTGATCTAAACATGCTAAATAACGTAACAATAAAATAATAAATATCGTCTTCACTTCAACCCCAAAGATGACCGCCTATCCTGGTCCCAACATATTAACCTTGGTCCTCAGGCGAGACCTCCACTTCATCTGAAATATATATAGATAAGGGGGTGAGTTCATCCACAACTCAGTAAGCAAAACACCTATACTAGTATGTAAAACATGAGCATTTTTAATAAAATCCTTAAGCATGTAACGGAAAAACTTTTATTCAAAGGAAACAATTCCAAAACTTATAAACCAACCAAAAGCTAAGCGAACCTTTATTTTTCATAAAGTATACACAAAACCAACTTTTTATACTCAAAACACTTTGGCAAAAATAACTGTAACATCTCATCCATTTCCAAAAAGACATATACCATGTTTAACTCCCGTGGTAGGGTTGTGCTATCCCCGGTGGCCAAACCAGGCAGTATCATATTGTGAGACTTTCCCTCACTCATTCTCGGAGCCCCGAGTGTGCACATAGGAAAGAAACACATAAAAAGGATCACTTTGTTTCCAAAGTGATTGCACTCCTATCATATCGTATCATGGAGGTACCAACCATATCACGTGAATCCATATAATCATGTCCGAAACATATTCAGAAATAAAGACAACAGATAAGTATGCCAAAGGTTTTTTCGTAAACATATCATATTAAGCCACTTTTTTTTTTTCACTCACGTTCTTATCCATTTCCATACAAGCCAAAAACACAACAAAACGTATTATTTTACATGCACAAGATAGCATCAAAATTAACGTTCGCTCTTATGCATAATTCATAAACATGTCAAATATTGCTCATGTCTACACATTTCATGCCAAAAGAAAATTTTCTCTATCGTATAAATTTTCATGAGCGAATGCATAAAACGTATACTGAGGTTGTTTTTCACATTTTTCTTTAAAAAGCAGAACATGCACATTTTATAAAACCAACCTCAAGCCAATTTTCTATTTATGTAAATCTAGGATAGAAGCCCCGCTTACCTGACTCCTGTAGCGAATTATCAAAATTTCGAATCCGATCTCTAAGATTCTCGTCGCCTATTTATAAAAAAATATTCAACATTAACGGCCAGCAAACCCAATCTATGTATATACAAAAATGATAATCTAATGCTCCTAATCTGAAAGATTTTGCAAAACTCCTTTCTTCAAACTACACTAGCTTAAAGCGTTACAATTTACTACAAATATCAAGTCAAACAACACCCATGTAACATGCTGACCAGCCCCAACATCCGGGTTGTTATCCCACGCTCACATAAACATATATTCCTAACTTTCCAGCTTACAACCCAACGAGACCAGTCACCCAAAAAAAAATCATTTAGCAACAAAATTATTGACCTCAACACCACCAATCGGTCTAGCCAGCCACACAACGTTTTTACTCGATTAAAACCAACTAGCCAAACAACATTTTACTCGATTAAAACCAACCAGCCAAACAACAACCACAAGGATCCAGAATTTCCCAACAAAACCAGCCATTAATCATCAACCCCAACTAGCATGTATTAACTTAAAACATTCTCAATCAATAACTGGAGTGGTACAAGGGAAAACAACAACCAAAGTGTCACTGAAAATTTAACAACATCCCTCAGAATTCCCTATGTAAAAATTTGGTTCGGCAATTAACGTTTTACGCTAGATAATTCCCTTAACAGAAAATCTATCCAAAGAGTCTTGAACCTTACCTAACAATGAAGAACAACCCACAAGAAACCGAAGCTTAGAAGATGAAATTCTCGCTTCCCCAAATGCTCGGCTGCCACCAACAGAAAATTGCTAGATTATCAGTGACTAAAACCCCCAAACCGAACCCTTTAATTTAGATGAAATTCCAGAAAAGTTGAGAGGTTTAGATCAAATTACTGAGGAAGATAAGTGGGTGGCCGCAACAGAGGAGATCGGCGGCAGAGAGAAAACCCAAAAATAGGGGTATTGCCGTAGAGAGAGAGAGAGAGAGAGAGAGAGAGAGAGAGAGAGACCGGTGAAAGTGAAACTGACCGTGAGGAGGAGGGAACTCCATTTGATGCAACTGCTGGGCGTGGCAACAGGTGAGTGAAAATCGGAAGAAATCGAGGAAAGGCAAGGGAGGTTAGAACCATCGGATGCTGAAGGAAAGAAAGGAAAGAAAAGAAAAGGAAAGAAAAGAAAGAAGAAGGGGCGGAAGATCTGATACCTGGGTGAAACGGCGCCGTTTTGGTGAGCTGGGCCGAGTTCTTGATACGCTGGAATGGGCCTGGCTGCGGGCTGCGGGCTGCGGGCCTTACAATGGCTATATTTCTCATTACAGAAATAACACAAACCCTTTCCCTTCTTTATTTCATCTCATCACAGAACTAGCTTTCCCTACACCAATTTTTTTTTTCCTTCCAGAATAACAAGTATGTCCATTCCCTCCAGTACTAAGAATGTACACATTATTAACCCCTCAAGTACTAAGAATGTACACTTTTTGGATATTTACAAGTTCAAAAGAAGAATTAAGGGATAGAGGATGAAGCACCCTCACAAGCAATCTTATTTCATCCCATAATCCACTAAAAAACGCACTCAATTTATAACTCTCAGATATCCCCTTTAAGCTATTAGAGATTCCTTTGAATTGAGTTTTATAGACAGCAAGTGTAGAATCTTGTTTTAAACTGGTAATAGCTTATATGGGATCATTATATGATGAGTTCTCAAACCTCAACTATATAACATCTATAGAAGCATATCAGGAATCAAACTTACCAGTTTCTTCAGTATCTTGGAACTAGATTAAAGCACTACCCTCCATGTAAAAAGATGACATTAAATCTTTTAGCTGTTTAGCATAGGATACAAAGCAAAATAATGATTTTTTCTTTATAAAACCACCTAGTAGGATTATCCCCCATCAAAATTTAAAAAGTCATAGCTTAATGGCGCGAAACTACATACCTTTTGACATACCCCCTTGTTCTAAATTAATTCCTTATTCTTTGCCACCATTCTGTGGTCCCTGTTTGCCACCATTAACATCCTCGAGAAACATATCCATCTTTGAATTCAACAACTCCAATGCCCCTGGATGATCTTCAAGATTCTTTGCCTGCTATTCAAGATGCTTCCCTTATTGAGCTTGGGTTTGTCGCAAACCCATCATCATCTCTTCCAATTCTTTAAAGTAAGTTCCTTCTGCCATTGGGAAAAAAAAAAATTCCCAGATCATGAACCTTGCTCTGAATACCAATTGTAGCAACGGCAATGAATATGAAAACAATTTTGACCTTCGAGGGGCTAGATCCTCCAAGAAACACTTTTATTAATTTTCTTCAATGCCTGACGTCATATTTGTATTCTCTTCTATACACATTTGTAGTTATTTCTATTATTACACTAAGGGCAGTTTGGTACAATTACAAGCTAAAGTAAGCCAACTAAAGACATGATGCCAATTAATGAATCACATGCTTAACACATGATGACTCATGGTTATAGAAACAAACTTTAGAGCATTGACATTAATTTTATTAAAATTATTTTTAAAATTTGAAAAAAAAAGTAGAAATTTGATAGAAAATCAATACCTAAAATAATCCTATATTAGGCTCATAAAAAAAAAATCTTCATATTTGATAAAAAATAAAGAAGAGAAAGTGGAGAAAATAAAATAAAATAAAATAATTAGTTTGACTTGTAAAAAATAACATTTCAAACAAAAAGGATGATACTAAAGTATTGGAGCTCAAAGTTTGAGTTTTTGGCTTTTGATAAAGTCAATGTCAATACTCTTATCAATGCACATGATTTTTTTATTATTAAATTTGTAATTTTCATCAAATTAAAAAATAAAATTATGAAACTAATACCTATGCTTTAACCCCTCGATACTTGTCTTCCATAAATTACTGTTATGGTCCTGAGAAGCTAGGGTTCCATGGGAGCTTCAGGCATCGCAGATGAGAAGGATCTAAAGGCTTCGAAGTTTGAAGTGTTAAAGTGGTTAGTTTAAGTGAAGGCAACTCTGTGCACACCATTTCACTCAGAGGCGAGACGCAAGCTACTGGGACTTGTCATCAGCAAAGCTCACCGTTTGGTTAAAAGTGGAACGCATCGTTTAATAAGTGCTGCTGCCTTTTGCTGCTCATTGTTTTCGTCCCTTTTGTTGTTTTAATTTTTTTCTGCTGTTTAGTTGTTAGAGTTTGTTATCCCACTTTACACGTGTATTACAATTACTCGTTCTGTTATGGGAATGGGGAATATGTAAGGCCTTGCGGGCTAGTGGGAGGGTATGAAGAATTATTTTGAATTTGGAACTTTGGAGGAAGCTGACCCTCGAAGAGCAGCTGCATGATTTCCATTATTCCCTTGGTTTTATGCATTATTTTGTCTTCTTAATTTGTTCATCACAAGTTGCAGGAATCCTAGAATCCTACCCAAAAATCCCTTACAATTGGTAATCAGAGCCTACCATCCTAATGGCCGACGGCACTAGACTCAACCAGAAACACTTGGACATGCTTTTATCCCATGAACAAGGTATGGACAACTTTCAGGCTCAAATCAATCACCTCAACGAGGTGGTACAATCTTTAGTTGTTTCCCAAACCCGGTTTCAAGCCCAAATGACTGCACGCTTCCTCACACCCGAACCTCCACTTGAAGCCAACCCGGAACCACCACCCCAGCCACCACCTGTACAAGAAAACCTTGAACAAGAAAACCATGACCACAGAAACCTTCCACTCCTTCCCAGAGGTGTGAAGTTTGACTTCCCATCCTTCAATGTTGTGGATTCGGCTGACTGGATCTTCAAAGCCACCCACTATTTTGAGGTTCATAATACCCCTCCTTACCATAGACTTTTGATGGCCTCTTACTACCTTAATGGCCCAGCATTGACTTGGTACAAAGATGTTATCTCTACCAGGCCTTTCTCATCCTGGCAAGCCTTCACCAATGCTCTTAAACTTAGATTTGGGCCAACTGCATATGATGACCCCTTAAATCCCTCCTTAGGCTGCGACATACTTCTATTGTTCCAGAATACAAACAACAGTTTGAAATCTTCTCCAATAAGGTTCCAAATCTACCAGATGCTCATAAACTAACCTTTTTTCTCTCGGGCTTGAAAGATGATGTTAGGCTGCCATTGAGATTGTTGAATCCAGTTTCTCTCATTGCTGCTTACAGCCTAGCAAGAATACAAGAAGACATTGTGAGTACCTAAAAAAAGTTATTAAAGCCTTGGTCAGACAGGACATATAGCTCAGTTGGTCCTACTTCCTCTACACAAGTCCCTAGACTTCCAGGTTCTACTTATAGCAACCCTGCATAGCCCAAAAAAGTGTTTCCTCTGCACATGGATGAAAAACGCAAAAAAGGCTTGTGTTTCCACTGTGAAGATAAGTGGAATCCGCAGCATATCTGTAAGTCCCCTAAAGTTTACTATATGTGTGTTTCTGATGATGTTTCAGACGAAAAATCTGAAGAAATATTTTATGATTCCAAGGATTTGGTAGAGTGTGGGAGTCCACAACTGCTTGCCCCTAACCCTTCCATTTCTTTAAATGCACTGATTGGAGCCCCTTGTCCTAGCACTATGAGAGTTGTGGGAAAAATTGGTTCTACTACTGTGGTGATTTTAATGGATACAGGCAGTACCCATAACTTTTTGGCCCCGCACTTGGTTCAAAATAATAAACTATGCATGGATGAGTCGGGTAAACTGAAAGTGACAGTTGCTAATTGGGGTGAATTAATTAGTCCTGGTTGCTGCACTCAAGTTCCTACCACTATCCAGGGCCTCACTATCTATCCTAAATTTTATGTACTCTCTATTGTTGGTTGTGATGTTGTTTTAGAGTACATTGCTTAAGGGGTTTTGGTCCTATAACTTGGGACCTAGACAGGTTAACAATGGAATTTCAGTGGGAGGACAAATGGGTTAAATTGTATGGCATTCCACCTAGTGAATCGACAGTTACTAATGCTGGAGATAAATCACTCATGTCTGCAGTATCTAAGGGGCAAGGCCTATTTTTACAATTGATGGCTACAACCTTGGACACCCCCCCCCCCAACACCCAAAATTTACCAATGCACCTGGAATTGAAGCCCTTTTGAACAAGTTTGATACTGTTTTTAAGGAACCTATGGGGCTGCCTCCTGTTCGCCCTTAGGACCATAGGATTATATTAAAGGAAGGTACCAATCCGGTGTTTGTTAGACCATACAGATATCCTCACTTCCAAAAATCTGAAATTGAAAAAATTGTAGCTGACTTATTGTCCACTAGGGTTATTAGACCCAGCTCTAGTCCTTTTTCTTCTCCTATTCTTTTGGTGAAGAATAATGATGGCAGCTGGAGACTTTGTGTGGATTACAGGGCTTTGAACAATGAGACTGTGAAGAACAAGTTTCCTATTCCTGTTATTGATGAATTATTGGATGAGCTAAATGGATCCTTAATCTTCTCTAAATTAGACCTCCGATCAGGCTATCATCAGATACGAGTGGTTCCTGAAGATATTCATAAAACAGCCTTTCGTACACACAAAGGCCATTATGAATTCTTAGTGATGCCCTTTGGGCTTACTAATGCCCCATCTACTTTTTAAAGCTTGATGAATGCTGTGTTTAAGCCTTTCCTACAGAAATTTGTCTTGGTTTTTTTTTTTAATGATATTTTGGTCTATAGTCACTGCTTGCAGGATCATTTAAACCATTTAACACAAGTGTTGTCTACACTAGCTGCCCACAATTTATATGCTAAAAGATCTAAGTGTTTCTTTGGGGTCACTGAGGTTGAGTATTTGAGACATATTGTCATAGGATTGGGGGTACAAGTTGACCCAAAGAAAATTTCAGCAATGCTAGATTGGCCTCTTCCAAAGTCCATTAAGGCACTGCGGGGTTTTTTAGGGTTAACTGGCTACTACCGTAAATTTATTAAGGGATATGGGCTTATAGCAGCACCTCTTACTACTCTCCTCAAGAAAAATTCTTTTGCATGGGATGACTCAGCTACACAAGCATTTGAGAAATTGAAGCTCGCAGTGGCCTTTCCCCCTGTTTTAAAACTGCCTGATTTCTCTCAACCCTTCACAGTGGAGTGTGATGCTAGTGGAGTGGGTATTGGAGCTGTACTAATGCAACAAGGTCAACCTCTTGCTTTTTTGAGCAAGGCCTTGAAAGGTAGGGCCTTAGACCTATCTACTTATGAAAAAGAACTACTTGCCTAGGTGACTGCAGTACATAAGTGGAGACCTTATCTTCTCGGCCAATCTTTTAAAGTTAAAATAGATCAACAAGCCCTCAAGTATTTACTTGAGCAGAAAATGGTGACTACGGCTCAACAAAAGTGGATTACAAAGTTGTTGGGGTATGATTTTACCATTAAATATAAGCAAGGTAAGGAAAACAAGGCTGCTGATGCCTTATCCAAGAAAATGGAGGCTGAAATGGTGTCGAAAGGTTCTCTGGCAATCCTAACCTTCCCTAATCCCATTTGGATTGAGGAACTTAAGGCTTTTTACACCTTATCATCAGATCTAAGAGAATTAGTGACCAAGTGGCAATCTGGTCAACCAGTACCTAAAGGATACACTATGCAGAATGGGCTGTTGCTAAAGAAAGGCAGATTGGTGATTGGCGCTCAAACCCCTTTTAAAGAAAGGATTTTACAATTTATTCATGAGGATCCAGGAGCTGGTCATTCAGGTTTTTTGAAAACCTATCATAGGGGAAAAAGAGAATTTTATTGGACTGGTATGAAACATGACATCAAGAAGCTAATTAGGGAATGTCACATTTGTCAAACAAATAAGTCAGAAACTATGCCCTACCCAGGTCTGCTGCAACCTTTTCCAATTCCAAATCAAGCTTGGGAGGCCATTTCAATAGATTTTATTGAGGGGTTGCCAAACTCTCAGGGGGCTACAGTTGTTTTGGTGGTAGTGGATAGATTGACAAAGTATGGCCACTTTATTCCACTTTCTCATCCTTATACAGCGGCAAGGGTAGCCAAAAAAATCTTCAGGAAGTTTTGAAATTGCATGGCTTGCCTAAGGTGATTGTGTCAGATAGGGACCCAATTTTTCTCAGTTCTTTTTGGAAATCCCTGTTTGAACTACAAGGGTCTACTTTGAATTACAGCTCAACTTATCGCCCTGAAACTGATGAACAGACAGAAGCTCTAAACAAGACCTTGGAAGCCTATTTGAGGTGTTACTCGGGGGATAAACCTAAGGCGTGGGTCCAATGGCTTTCGATGGCTGAATATTGGTACAATACCTCATACCATACATCCACTAAAGTCACCCCCTTTGAAGCTTTGTATGTATACAACCCTCCCAAACTAGTTTCCTATGTCCCTGGAACTTCTAGTAATGATGTGGTGGATACTCACTTGCAGACCCGAGACAAACTCAGAGATCTACTCAAACACAACCTCGAGGCAACTCAATCAAGAATGAAACTTTATGCTGATAAAAAAAGCACTGAAAAGGAGTTTCAGCTGGGAGACTGGGTGTACCTTTGACTCCAGCCATATCCGCAGAAGTCAGTTGTTGTTCGTATGAATCAGAAGCTCTCACCTCGTTTCTATGGCCCTTTTCAAGTGATCCAACGTTTGGGTAAAGTTGCTTATAAGCTGGATCTTCCTCCCTCTGCACGGATCCATCCGGTTTTCCATGTTTCATACCTGAAACAAAAATTGGGGGATCACATCTCTCCCTTGCCTAAATTGCCACCAATCAACTCAGAGGGTGAAATTTTACCTGAGCCAGAGAGGATTGTTGAACGAAGGATGACAAAGCTTCGGAATTGCGCCATCACAGAAGTTCTCGTAAAGTGGGTCGGCACATCTGATGATAATAACACTTGAGAGTCACTCTGGAAGCTCCGGCAGGATTACCCCCACCTTGTGGACAATGTGCTTTAAGGGGAAGGGTTTGTTATGGTCTTGAGAAGCTAGGGTTCCATGGGAGCTTCAGGGATCGCAGATGAGAAGGATCTAAAGGCTTCGAAGTTTGAAGTGTTGAAGTGGTCAGTTTAAGTGAAGGCAACTCTATTCGCACTGTTTCACTCAGAGGCGAGACGCAAGCTGCTGGGACTTGTCATTAGCAAAGCTCACTGTTTGGTTGAAAGTGGAACGCACCGTTTAATAAGTGCTGCTGCCGTTTACTGCTCATTGTTTTCGTCCCTTTTGTTGTTTTTATTTTATTCTGCTGTTTAGTTGTTAGAGTTTGTTATCCCACTTTACATGTGTTTTACAATTACTCGTTCTGTTATGGGAATGGGGAATATGTAAGGCCTTGCCGGCTAGTGGGAGGGTATGAAGAATCATTTTGAATTTAGAACTTTGGAGGAAGCTGACCCTCGAAGAGCAGCTGCGTGATTTCCATTATTCCCTTGGTTTTATGCATTATTTTGTCTTCTTAATTTGTTCATCACAAGTTGCAGGAACCCTAGAATCCTTCCCAGAAATCCCTTACAATTACTTTATACTTCTACCTTTTGATCTCATCCATTCTTACACAAAATATTCCTACTCTGGAGAACCCTACCCTCCAATCTTTCTCTCACCATGTGGGTCTCATTCGAGTTGCTTTTCAATGTTACCAACTTCACTTCGCTATGAGATGTTCTTCTTTCATGTATCGCAAATGAAGCGTCATCTATCGATTTCGTTCTCGAGATTTGAGGGTGTGGAAGCGTTTGAGGCAATCTTTAACTTTCTCCAGCTTCTCTTGTGATTCTTGCCTTGATTGTGCCGATATTACAGAGGAAGGTGGAAAGCTAACTCCTTTGTCATCTTCTTCTTCTTATTCTTCCTGGTTTGCTTCGACTTCCCATCTTTGAGTTCTTGGGATGTGCAAGAGCTCCAAGTGGAGAACTCAACAGAGTTTCTTCTACTAGGTATGAATCGGTATTTAAAAAATATATAATATTTTTACAAATCAAACTGTAAATTTGTGTAACTGTCTTACCAAAATTATCTTATTCTTTAGATCTACATGTACTAGATCTTGTTTTTACAATTTATTTTCTTTTGGTATGATTTATTTATTGAGTTTATAGAGATTTGAAATCCTTTTTCTTTTTGGATCTGCATTGCTTTGTATCTGTGGTTATGAGCTAGTCTTGAAGTTGAAGAAATTCCAACACAATATGTCATTGTGATTCGATCTCTGAGCAATGATGATCGGTAAGCTACAATTCGTGAAATGAGGGGCAAAACATAAAATCATGAATAAAACAAAAACAAATAGAGCGCAAAAAGGGTAAACAAATAAAATAGATGAGTAAAACCGTAAAAGCAGAGCAAAATATAAAAAAAAAAAAAGAAGAAAATAGGAAAACAAATTTAAAATAGGGGAAATTTTGAAAAAAAAAATGTAGGACAAAAAACACTGATTGAATAGACATATATCTACAAATGCAAAAAGTGAGTTTTCTTGTCATTTCACGAGCGTTGTGATCATAATCATGAAGGGTCGATGTCTTTAAAAACAGAGTAATACTCGTCTTAAAACTCCTCATTCAAAATGCACGAGTCTTGTAGTTCACCAACAACAAAGCAAGCTCCTGATTTAAGGGCTCGCAAAGAGGAGTTGAGATGGTGGGAGAAACAGCGAAGAGTGGTGGTGCTAGTGGTGGTAATCGGATCCTGGCAATTCTTCTGGTGATGATTTTGCTGCACAAAATCAGCCATCGTGGAGCGTTGAGTGTTGCTGCTGCGGATGCAGCAATATTACAGGACAACGTCACGGCCTCCCTTAACTACCAAGGCCACATTATTGACATGGACGAACCACACCTGTGGTTCGATTTTGAAATAAGCAGAATGCTCGCTGGACAACGACCTCGATACGCTGGACGCACTTCAAAGAGTTCTTACCCAGTATCCAACTGTGGCCGAGGTCAAAAGTACTCCTCGTGTTTGCCCCTGAAATCTCCTAATTCCGGAGGGGAAAAATGTGGCAGGTACAAACGCAATTGCTAGACCTGAATTATGCGTTTTATTTCTATAAATTTTCTATTAGTTTATGCTTTCCTTTTACTAAGCAATTTTGCTCAAATGGTGTAAGTCTGTTGGCGACTGCCAGTGGACTCTTTTGCTTACTTATTGCAAAATAAAAATGTTGTGGGACTCACTTGTGAAAAAAGTAAGTTAAAGAAGAATCGGAAATTAAATTAGTTTACTCTTTATTATTCCTATTATATATTATGAAATTGGCAATGAATGAATCATGTTATAGTCCAATTGCAAGTGAGTAATATTACTAACTAGCTAGCATATATCATGTACTGGGAACTTTTGTATCACAAATTAAATAGGCAGATGTTTCATGAATGCGAGGAATACTTGCATCCTCGTTTCTGGCTCCGGCGAAGTTCATGATCCAATGTCAAGTTAAGAAAAAGGTTACCTTTGGTCATGCTGATCATCCTGATGTAATATGCATGCACATTATATATATATATATATATAGTCTATGTGGAGCAACACACTGCTAATTTTTCATTAATATTTGATAAATAGTAGTTGTAGTTATGAATATGTAAATATTGTTAATTACTTTAAAAAGATAAATTATTTAAATATGATTTAAAATATTGTTTAAATATCGAATATATTTACAAGAAAAACAGATATTTATGATCAATTATTTGCAACAAAAATGATTATTTTTGACGAAAATATACTCAGTTTTATTGAGAATAGTCATTTTGTTGGAAAGAACAATGCTACTCATCATTTCATTTTTTATCATCATCTTCTCATCTTATGATGTGGCATTATTGTTCTATTTTACTAATTAGTCTATCATCAAATACTACATCATGGGATAATGAAAAGAGAATGAGAAAGATGAAGATGAATAGATTTATTCCGTTGAGTAATGCTATTCATCATCTCATTTTTTATCATCTTATAATGTAGTATTAAATAATTGGAGATTATTTATTATGTTTTACTTATTAGCCTATTATCTAATGCCACGTAATAGAATGATGAGATGATGATATGTATCATTCGAACTCAGATATTTATCATTTAAAATGCGAATAATTTAATCTTTTGGATTTCTTATTATTAGATAATTTTTCTTCTTATTATTATTAGTGTTATAAATTATTTTAGATGTTATGGTATTAATAAATTCATATTTTGAATACAGATTTTATTATAGATATTATTTTAATTTTATTATTAATATTCTTAGTTTATTAATAATAGTCTCTCTAAATTAGTTTAAATATTTTGAAAACTTCTATCACATTTCACGTCTTTATCCTCGCCAACATTTAATATTATTATTATATTTTTTTTATGAAAGTATTGAAAGTGTCGAAATCCTATTCTTTTATGCATATCTTATGATTATATTTTTATTTCTTCCTTTTATGATTTATCTCCTAAGAATAAAATTGTTAGTGATTTTCTATAACCGACAGAATCAATGAATATTTTTAAGGTCTCGTTTGAATTTGAAGATGAGATGAGTGGAGATGAGTTGAGTTTATTTTTTAATATTATTAATATTTTAGAATTTGAAAAATGTGTATTGAAATTTTAAAAAAGATATATTGAGATTTGAAAAAAATGTATTAGAATTTGAAAAGAGTATATAGAAATTTATGTTTTGTATAAAAAAATTATAAAAATATAATGATGAAATAAAATAACTCAACTCATTTTTGAATAGGGCTAAAACTCTTATTTCTTTCCTAAAATTTCTCCCAAAACAGCTCCACGTTCATCCTGTTCATGAATCACGGAAATGTGTTCGTTACCATTTTAAAATAATCGGCGTTGAATGCGTAGATCAAGACCTTTACAAATCTCTTCGCAGCAAATCACTACCTTCGGTTTCAGCCCACGCATATTCACCTTCTCAATCCTTATCCTCTTCGGGTCTCCCTTCCAGAAGCAGTATATATAAATATATGATATATGTATATACATATATATGTAGATAAGTTGCGCACGTCTCTCCTTCTCTTATTCTTTAGGGTTTTCATAGTCATCTATATATATATATATATGCCTACATACTTTCATCCCCACGTATAGAAGAAAAGACTAGCCCAACCATGTACCACCTAGGAGCAGCCCAGCCACTGTGTCGCATGCACGACCTGTGCACCTCACTGTTGAAGTACCTGCACAAAACCAGCCGAAGAGATAGCCCTCCACGTCGTAGCACTCTGACGCTGCCTGGATCGAGAGGAGCACAGCCCCGCCTCGTCGCTGCCGTCCTTCAGATCACCACCGAAAATCCACCATAAGGTCCCCTGTTTTACCACACTCAAAACAGAGCATCATTATCTCAACGTAAAGCCACGACCCAACAACCTCCACGCATGCCAACCAGCCACCGCGTCTCCTCCACGGACAAGCACCGACGCAACCTCTTTCCCTCAGCCCCAAAATCCACCGTGAAACTCCCTCTCCACCCCACGCACGACCAACCTTCTCCACGGATGACCCATCACCCAACTCGTAGCTGCCGCCGTTGGACATAAGTCCACTGTCGCTGCCACCGTTTCAACGTCGCACACACCACCTTCAGGCCAGCTCCGTCGCGCCTCTCTCTTCTGCGGTGTCTCTGGTCCGCTTGGTAAGACTGCCGCCAACCCTTTTCTCTTGTTCGTGTGATACTTTGGAATAAGTGGAATAATGGCCTTCACGTTTTAATTGGACTCTTTTAAGTTGGCCTTAAGATCATTTTTTTTTGTGGGGCTTTGTTGAAATATCAAATATTTTATTTTCACAGTTTATATTTCTAACTATTAATTTTACTAGCTTAGCATGAAGTCGTAGAAGGTTGTTTTAAACTTGAGTTTTTCTTAGTTTTTATTGGGTTAGACTGTTTTCCGATTGGTTTATTTCTTACTCAAATCACTTACGCTTGGTTTAGAAACTTATGTTACAACATATCTACGGGATAAATCTATGCTTTTTTAATATTAGAATTCTTTTATAATTATAAATTAGTAGTAAACAAATTAAATTATATTATTTTGTAACATCCCCTCCCGTAGGTTAAGAGATGTCATTTATATTTTCTAAAACTTTTAATCTGGCACAAGATTCTTGATTTAATAAAAAAAATAAAATAATGTTTATTTCATAAAATTGAAATTCTAATAAAATGTTTTTCAAAAAAATTATTTATTAAAATAACTGAAAATAAACTTTATGTCATAAAGACACTTATTTTTAGAAATGCTGAAGATTTAAATCATTGCTCCAATTACTCTTGGCCTGTCTGCTCACACTGGTCATCTTCTGCACTTGGGTGATTTTAAAAACAAGAAATAAACTAAAATGAGTCAATGACTCAGTAAAGAATCAACCACAATATATGATAATACTATAGGAAATTTTTCATAAAACTTATACTGAAATTTAAAACATGATTGTGTATGCTAATGCTCATGCTGTGCATAACTAAACTATTTGATTTAACTGACTAACTGACTTAAACTGATTGGTTTGGATTAATTGACTGATCTGACTAAACTTACTAACTGATCTAACTAAACTGATTTAATTGTACTGATTTAACTGAACTGATTTAGTTGAGCTGAGTTAACTAAACTGATTTAACTGAACTAAGTTAACTGAATTTATTTAGCTGAACTGATTGACCAACACATTTAACCATGTGTGCAAGGTTGTGTACCGGCCCCACGTCCCGCTATAGCAAAGGGAGCCGCTGATAGTATTATAGCGTACTATGGTGGACCACACTTAGGTCCGCAGCTTGCACATGCATCCTAATCTGATATGTATTGATACCATGCAACTGAAATAACCATATGAAATAACCAATTTACTAAATTGAAGCTAACTAAACTGTTTTAACTGATTGATTTAACTGGATGACTGCTTAATTGATTTCTAATCTAATTTAGTATTCTACTTGAACTTAACTTATGCAATGAGATGCATATCATATATACTGATATAAATAACTAAGCTCGTTGAATCTAAACATGATGCTAAATGACATGACTCTGTACCATGCTGTGCTAAATAACATGCTTGCATGACATGAAGGATATATGAAAGGGTTATCAAATAATTGGCTTTACTAATAATATAAGCTACATGTGAAGATCCTAATTTTTGTGATCAAATTCACTTACCTCACTACGCTGCTTCCTGAATTTCACTTCGTAGTTCACCACCTGTAGCGCCCCGTACCCCTAAGGCTTTGGAGAAAACACTACTTGCCCAAATAAACCTATCTCATCGCCAATACCATCTCTAAAAATTTTCTAAAGTCTATAAATAAATTTTCATTTCCAAATTCATACGTAAAATAAATATCTATAAAGTCATATCTAAAAGTAAAGATTATAACTGAAAAATAAAGGGGTCCAAAATCTCCCAATAAACTTAACATAACTGATGAAATAATACTCTTAAGTCCATAAACAACTAGAAAATATAATAGCAGACTCTCCATCTAGTGCGCTACTCTAACAGCTTAGTATTGCTCACAATCTCTACTCTTGATCCTCTGCGAGGATATCCACATCATCTGAAAAATATTTGAATTAAGGGAGTGAGTTTATCCACAACTCAGTAAGCAAAGCACTTCTACTAGTGTGCAATACATGAGCATTTTCTATAAAAACTTCATATGCATGAAACATGATTCTTTTATTCATAGAAAACATTTCCCAAAACATATTATTAATCGAAAAGCTAAGCGACCATTTATTTTTCGTTTTACATAAACAGAAAACAATTTTTCAAAAACAAAAACACCTTGGCACAAGTAAATGTAGAAATCACATCTTATCATCATATCAAGACATGTACCATATTTAACCCTCATGGTAGGGTTGTGCTATGCCTGATGGCCAAACCAGACAATATCATATTGTGAGACTTTTCCTTATTCGTTCTCGGAGCCCTTAGTGTGCACACAGAAAGAAACACATAAAGGACCACCTTTTTTCCAAAGTGGTTGCGCTTCTATCATATCATATCATAGTGGTACCAGCCATATTACGTGAATCTATATTCTCATCTCAGAACCATAACCAGAAACAAAACCTAACAGATAAATATGCCAAAGATTGTTTTCCATGTTCATATCATATCAAATTACATGCTTTTCACTTTCTTATCAATTCAGATAAACTAAAGCAAATCAAAACATGTTATTTCACATGTACAAGAAAACATTATCATTCATGTTCGCTCTTATGCATATTTCAAAAGTATGTCAAATATTGCTCATGTCTACACATTTCATGTCAAAAAGAATTTTTCTCTATCATATGTATTTTCATGAGAGGATGCATAAATACATATACTGAAGTTATTTTCCCCGCTTTTCTTTTAAAACATATCATGCACATTTTATAAAACCAACCTCAAATCATTTTTATTTTTATGCAAATCTAACATAGAAATCCCGCTTACCTAACTCCTGAAGCGTATAATCAAAGTTTTGAGTCTGACCTCTAAGAGTCTTGTCACCTATTTATAAAATTATTCACTAATGTCAAAGACCAGTAATGCAACTTTCAACTAAAATAATTATAAATTAATATTCCAAATTGAGTTTTAGCAAGTTTCATTCCATCAATCTGTCCTACTTGTAAAGCCTTACAACCCACAACTTTAATCTAAACAACACACAACCCTTTGCTGACCAGCAATATACTTTCTTTCTAAAAGAGTCAGAACCAAGCTTCTCAACTATAATTTAGTTTGGACACCCAACTCAAGCAGCCACCACGAAACCTGTAAAATCATTACTTTAGTCATCTCTGATGACCCCAAGCTACACTAAAATAAACTCTTTAATTCACACCATTAGCCACCCGAAAATCCTCTCTTTAACAACTCATAAACTTAGAACAACCAAGAGATAAAATTAAAATAACTCCACCAGAACTTGTAAGAATTTTCTCAACAAAAGATCCAAAACATCTTCATATACAACAATCTGAACAACAACTCCCAAGGGATCAACCAACACAACTCTAACAATCACACTACTTCCATAATAAAATATGAATTCAGCCAATCCAAGCCGAACATTATAAATCATTTACCACTTCTAAATAATATCCATTATTTCTGAATTAATAAGTAACACCCAACAAAGATAGTGTCATTTACATTCAACCAACCATTTTACACACCCACAAAATTCCAGCATTACTCATCAACTCCGGCCATCCTGTATCAATTCAAAACGCTCCCAACCAATAACTATAGCAATACAAAATAGCAACGAGTAGGACCACGAACCCTTGAAAATCCACCAATATTCACTTTGAAATAGATTCGATAATTAAATGACTCTTTTAAACAATTCATGTAAGAGGAACATCTATTGAAAAAGAACCATGAATCTTACTTGAAAAAAAAAATGAAGAACCCGCAAGAAAACAGTGGCCAAAAGATTAAATTCCTGCTTCCTCTATGCTCGCCTACAACCCACAAAAACCAACAAGATTTTCAGTGATTAAAGCCCCACAACAGCACCCTTTAATAATAGATGAACCGCGCAAAAAGATGAGGGGTTTGGAACAACTTACTGAGGAGAATTGTAGATGGGTGAAAATAGGGGAGATCAGTAGGGAGAAGACCCAAATTGAAGAGTAAAATGCCGAAAGGGCAATAGAGAGAGAAAAATCGGTGAATGCATTAACTGCCGCACGAAGTAAATCCATCTTGAAGTTGAATCGTTGAGGACGTGGGATCTGGCGAGAGGAAATCAGAAGACGGCAGAAAAAACAGGGGAAGAGGTAACCGTCGGGGAATGGAAAGAAAAGAAAAGAAAAGAAAAGAAAAGGGAAGAAGAGTAAAGCTGTAGACCTGAAGGAACAAAGCTGTTTTCCGAGTTCTGAGGACTAGGTTGAACGGGGCATGGGCTTGGGTCTGGGGCTAAACCGGGTGTTACACCACCTATATATGCGAAATATTAAATAGTCACTAATCTATCTCGAGAACGTGCCCTAATAATCTACTTGATGAAATACATACTATAGACTTAATCAATTAAATACGCTATATAATAGGAAAATTAATAACTTCTAATATCATAACATATTGCACCTTTAAATATAGCTTAGTAAGAATACTTGGTCTATATTTAATTATACTAAAATGAGGCGTGAAAATCTAAATTCTCAAGATGAGTTATCATTCTCACCCTCAACATATTTATTTACTACCACAAGAGACTTAATAAATACTGATATCACTTGAATATTCCTTAACATATTACTTTAATTCAAAAGTAAAACTTTAATAGCATAAATGTATCAAAATCAATAATACTAATAATAATAAGTAACATTCTCTTTACATAATAGTCATGAACTTAAAAGTATTTAAAGCAAAGATTAAACATTTAGTATTTACTAGTAATATAGCATCTAATTTTTCAATATTATCTAATATATATTTGTAGCTAAGTGTATAAAAAATAACTGGTGAAAGCAGTCGACTAATAAAGATAGATTATTAATATAGTTTAATTAATACTTGATAAAATGGTTTAAAATTCATATATATATATATATATATACATATACTATAATAGTGAAAACCCCGAACTTACACATTTATTTAATTAATAACCAAGCATATGTAGAAATATAATAAGTAGTTTTCTGTAAATAAATACAAGTCGTCGTTACAATAACGCACCTATCCAACATAACAAATCATAATATAATCCAACACCAATTAAAATCAAGTCTCGTATAAACTAGAAAATAAACATGAAAACAAGGGAAGCATAGTGCCGCGACTTATAAAGTAGGGTAATAACGTAATAAAGTATCAGAGATTCTTTACAAATAGCTAGACGGCAAGGAGTTTTAAGGTCGTTCATGTAAATATATATTTTTATTGTTAAAAAATTAAAGAAGAATAGCAAATAATTGAAAGATTGCAAAAGACTTTGTTCTTCAAGAGCTCGATATCATTCACTTCTCTTTTTTTCTTCTATCTTATAAATGATCCTCAAGACCTCTTTTATAGGCAACTTATATAGTGATGGTGCTAATCAATTCACATGCTCAACAACCAAGTGACAAGTACAACAAATTCTCACATGCTCAACAACTAAGTGACAAGCATAACAAACTCTCACATACTTAACAACCAAATGGCAAGCACAACAAACTCTCACATGCACAACAACCAATTCACATTTATGAATGATTAAATTTACAACAAACTATGTGTGGTAATTGGTGGTCATCCACCTATTATATAACACTCCCCATTGGATAACCATCTATAAAGATTTTGCCTAGTTAAAACCTTGCCAAAAATAAACCTAGTGGCAAGAAAAACCAATGGCGAAGGAAAAAGAGTACAGTATTCTTATGTATCGCCAAGTGCTTTAAGATTGCCTCATTAAAACTTTGCAAAGGAAAACCCAGTGGGACAAAATCTTAGCGAAGGAAAAAGAGTACAATCAGCACAAGTGTTCAAGACATTTACTCCCCCTGAAAAGTGCATTACATTAGATCTTTAAGTTTTTACATTCCAATGATCTGCACAAATTTTTATGAATGTCGCAGTTGGTAATGCCTTCTTGAATAATTCTGCTAGATTATCATTTAATTGTATATTTGATATATCCACTTCTGATTTGAGTGATATAAGCAATATTATCTTCATATAAAATTGTTGGGCTATCATTGATCATGAAAGATCACATTTTCCTGAATATGTTGAGTCATTGATATCAGCTGAATACACTCTTTACTTGCTTTATGAATTGTAATAATCTCTGAGTGATTTGAAAATATAGAAGATAATATCTGGTTGACAAATTTAGTAGAAATCTGATACCTGCAGTAATACTTAAACTCTCCCTGATAATATGCGTTAGTGTTTCAAGTAATAAGCAAACAAGATTTCAGCATATATAACAGGTTAATAATTCAAACATGATTTCCATCTAAATTTTTTCTCCCCCTCACTCGGCGTTATTAGGGAGAATTTGTTTATGTACGGCGGAAAGAGCATTGGAAATCATCCATATATGATATAAGTTGTAAAAGCTTGAGGTCTAATTTTATCGGTTCGGCGGAAAAATAAATTTGCTTGACATTGTTGACAAACAAGATGTTGAAGAGATTTGAAGGTTTGGGGTTGCTATTTAAATATAACCATTTTATCATTGGTTTACTTCAGCCAAAAAAAAAAAAAAAACTCACATTGTTCATAAATTTAGTTGTTGTTTATCCAAAACAATATGTCTGATAGAAATTCTAATGTCCCAGATTTGAACTATGAACCTTTTATATGTCAACCACCCATATTTTCTCCTGAGGCTGTAAACACCATGATAGGAGCAGAGATATATTTTTTTAGTAAAACTGATTCTGAAATTGTTGCAGCATCAAGAACCATCAGTGCGCAATATGCTGCATTTCTTACAACTATGTCTCAGAGACTATTGGCGAGAACGAGTGAGGTTGATCATTTTAAAAATTAAATATCTGAGTTGCATCAAACGCTTGCAACTAAAGATAGGAAAAATAAAAATTTAAGACAAGAAAACAAAGAGATGAAAAAATTTGTAGACTGGTATTCTCGTGACCTGAAAACATAAATAGAAGAGCTGGAACGAGAGAAAGCTCAAATACAAAGTCAACAACAGCAGCTAACGGCAGAGGTTCAGTGTTTACAAAAAAATAGGGATAGTTGTAATTAATCTCAGTGGCTTTTGAAATTATGCATCCAGCATATCTTGTAATCTTGATTAAGTGAGATTTAAAGAGATGATGGTTTGTCTTGTTCTTATTTCCATTTCTATAAGAATCATCTTTAACTTCATTTAGTTCGCATCAAATCTTCTTCTCATATCTATAATTCATCTGTATTTGCATTCTTATTCTACAAATTATCAATGGCTCATCAGTTTCCTTTCAATATTTCTCACGATCAACATATGAGGTATTATTCACCTCAGTTACAAGTTGTTTCTGCATCTTCTGCGGGTGCCATGTTGTAGCAAGTGAATAATTTGGCTAATAAGTTAGATCATGAAGCTGTATATGGTTGGTGACTCTCGGTACTCGATACTCCTCCTCTATTATTGGATTTTCTGACCGGTTACAATTCAAAAATAGTGAGATTGAGGAGCTTAACCAGAAGGTTTCCATACTTCAATGACTCATTCAAGACTCTAACAACAAAGTTGTAGAGTTAAACCAACAAAATAAGAATTTAAAATTCTTGCTTATCTTTTTATTTCGACTGCCTAATTTTTTAGATAAGGATGACATGTTACTTTATGATGAGTAAATGTATTTGAGAGATGAGGCAAAAAATCTCAAATTTTTGTAACTTTCAAATGCATTTTTTGAATTTATAACAGTACTTGTGACTCTTCATCAACATAAACTGTAATAATGGTAAATTCGGGTTCTGATAAAAATACATGGCCATATAGGATTATTCTCAAATCCTTCTTTTAATAGATACTTGTTGATTCAATTTACCACATGCATCCGGATTACTTTAACCCATATAAAGATCTTTGAAATTTTATAAAGTACATACTCCTAAGTATACTTGGATTAGATGCTTCAAGTATTGTATGTCACGATCTAATGATCCTTATAAATATGCAGTAACTACATCCATCAATTACATATCTAATCCTTTTGTAATTTGAATATGATTGCATTTATTATGAGGAAATATGTTTTCTCATAACTAATCTCGAGTTTCTGCAGGAAACCTTGTGTGACAAATCGTGTTTTGTATCGCACAATTTCATTTTTATCATTATGCTTTCATATAAATACTCATTTATATCTGACAGGTATTACACCCTTTGCTGTTTGGACAACAGGTCCAAATACATCTCGTTTCATTAGCGAGTTTAATTTAGTTTCAATAACTGCTTTCCATTTTGTCCAATAATTTCTACGTCGACATTCTTTGACGGTTTTTATCTCACTTTCTTCATTATTTCTGATAATGTCAAGTGCCATCTTATATGAAAATATATTGTCGACAACAGTTTATTTTTATTCATAATTTTTTCAGTACTCATAAAATGTATTGAGATCTCATTATTTTCAAGTACTTGTTCCTCTTAAGAGGAAAACATTTTGTGAAAAGTTTTTTCACGAGTTTTCTCTTCAGGAGGATTATACTCTTTAGAAGTTCCTCTTCAAGAGTTCCTCTTCAGGAGGTTTATATTCTTCAAGAGTTTCTCTTCAGGAGATCTTATTCAGGAGGTTTGTACTTTTTAGGAATTTTCTCTTCAGGAGGTTTTCTTTTCAAGAGGTTTGTACTCTTCAGAAGTTTCTCTTCTGTACAAAAAGTTTGAATAGATCTTATTACTTGTTTTGTAAGTACGATATCTTTAGGAGCACCGATTTAATTTCCTTTTACTTTTCTCTTTTGCACTAATAGGTTTTCAACACTTCAGGTGTGTCTTAGACACATTTATTGTTGTTTTAACAACTTGTCCTTCAGGGATTTCAATTCTTGTTTAAGAATTAACAGCAGTAATATATGATTTTACAACACCTTTAATGTCAGTAAATACATCAAGTAGTTGATTTACAACACTTTACAAATATATAACTCTCTGAACTTATGGTTTATTTATTTGTAAGATGATCAAATTTAGACAGGGTTTTATTATCCTAAGTAATTTCTTGTCGTGCTTTAGGCACCAACTTTTTGTTATTTCAAAACATGATAAAACTTTACTATAATATATAAAAGCTTAGTATAAGTAAATCAAATATTTGGCCATACAATAGGTACGTGGCCATTGTTCAGTCATACCACTTTTATGACAAACATCTTCATCTTTGTATGAAGAATTATTCCGATGGCCTTTACCCTTTTTTGAGTTGGATCACTTCTGGTGATACGGTATATTATTATCATCTTTAGTATTGTCTCTTCTGGAACTCACACTTTTATAATTTTTCTACCATGTCTACGCCCTTGGTTCCTTTGAAAGGATGTACCATTCACTCTGGGAATGATGTAAATCTAATATCATTAATAGGACGTAACTGATAATTTATTAACAAAAAACTCATTATTTAGCTCGATCACTTAGAAGATAAAATAAAAGTACAGAATATTTGTTGAACTTTCGCTCTCGATATTGCTGCTGCAGGAGTCTATTCCCAATAATATTATTGAGCTAATATGTCTTCTTTAAAAAATATCATCATCAGTGACCTTCTCACTACATAATTTTAATATTGAACTGATTTTAAAGAGTGCAGAGTTATATTCACTACCACTCTTAAAATCTTGCAACTTCAGGTGCAATAAGTCATAATGATCTTTTGGGGGGATTACATATTCTGGTATTCATATCTTTCCCTTAAATCATTTCACACAATAAGAAGATTTTTTCACCATGAGATACACAACACAGTCCTGTAGGGATACATGATTTTCTTCTTTGATTGTATCTTCCAAGTTCATCATATCTAAATGAATCTCATCAAGGATCCTGGATAAATAAGTTTTCCTATAAATGTCAATAGTAATAAATCTTAATTTCATAAGATTTGACATTTTCTATATATATGAATCACAAAAATAAATTTGTGAATCTAATAAATATATTCACATAATCATTAGAATAAAAGAAGAATTTTATCAAGTAATATTCAGCAATATTACATTTTATATTCATATCGAGGACTGCAAATAATATATTGAAAAACTTATGTGAAGTAGAAGACCACTAACTTCAGTATCGGTAGAGTTTCGTGCTGATAACGTGTTATAAAACTAAAGAAGAATAACAAATGATTGAAAGATTGCAAAAGACTTTGTTCTTCAAGAGCTCGATATCATTCACTTCTCTTCTTTTCTTCTATCTTACAAATGATCCTCAATACCTCTTTTATAGGCAACTTACATAGTGGTTGTGCTAATCAATTCATATGCTCAATAACCAAGTGACAAGTACAACAAACTCTCACATGCTCAACAACTAAGTGACAAGCATAACAAACTCTCATATGCTTAACAACCAAGTGGCAAGCACAACAAACTCTCACATGCATAACAACCAATTTACATCTATGAATAGTTAAGTTTACAACAAATCATGTATGGTAATTGGTGGTCATCCACTTATTATACAACATTTTTATATATATAAAGAGCCTATCTAACGAAAATTGTTGGTTTAACAACAAATTGTTAAAATTTTCAGTCAAAAGTTCAGTCATCTAACGCCATTTAGTTGAATTAAATGTCCATCATTTGACCCAAGCCGTGAAATTTCTCTATTAAATCCGTTTGATTCATGGCCAGTTTGCGGAAAGAATTTGAAACGGGAGTAAAATTAAAATTCATTTATTAAATCCATTGAGATCGATAATTTCATAAATGCATTTATTAAATCTGTTATTAAATATTGTGATTCTTGGTTTTAGCCCAGTTCACGAAAAGTTCTTTAAACGAAAATAAAATTAAAAATGCATTTCTTTGATTGATAATTTCAAGAAAGGAAAATATTTTAAAGATGAATATATTTAAAAGATGATTTCTTCATAAAAATCATTTATAAGATGAAATTATCTTTAATAATTCATGACATATATTCTAATTTCTACCGTTGAACTCCCATTAATGCATTCTGTCATTCATCGTATTCCATTTATGGGCATTCTGTCATTCATCATTTGTTTGACACTAATCTCGTGGAAGAAATATTAAAAGACTACTTATTAAATTGACAATTACACATAACAATGCCCCATCATTTTCTACGAATACATAAGAAAATAAGAAGATAAATAGAAGAAATGTACTGAAAAGTTGTAATTCCCAGTCCTTCATGTCCATCCTTCTACAGAATCATAAGCAAACAATTACTCAAGTATTAATCTAGATCAATATCTTTTGTTATTTCTGAATGTTGAATCCAAGGTTTCAAATTTTATATCTACGTGTATATTTTGATGATAACAAATAAATTCAAGTCTCAAGCTCAAATTATTTACGCAATGGAGCGAAGCGCAATCAAGCATAAAAAAACAAGTCTATAAATGAAGCTCATAGATTATTTTGTACATCTCTTGATAAAATTCGAAATTATATTGTTTGATGATGTTATGTACATGTGAAAAACATAATTTTCAAAACTAAGACATTTGAAGATGTATTGCATATGTGAAAAAAGTAATTTGATGTTTTATGAGAAAAAAAAGTAATTTGGAGCCTTAATTTGTGTGTTTTTTTGATAAATGTAAAAGGTAGATGATTTTGTTTGAAAATCTTAAAGGGTGGTTGTGTGTTTTTTGGACATATGCAAAAAGAAAATGATTTGGTTTGAAAAATAAATATGCTCATTTTGTCATGTATGAAAAGCAAAAGATTAGGTTTGATTTATTTGAAAAATGAATAGAGTTGTCTTTGGCAAATGTAAAAAGGAAATGCTTTTATTTGAATTTTTTGAAAAGTGAATAGTGCTCTTATTTGACATGAAAATCTTTTCAAATTTCAAATTGAAAACTCATTTGCCTATAAATAGCTCACTTGAATTTTGTAAAAATCACAACAAGAGCTTACACATCTATTGCTAAGTTTTGCATTATTCTTTCAAAGCTCTCATTCTCTCTTTCCTAAAGTTTTGAGCCTTAATTCTTGTTTTTTTTTAGGAGTGTACTTTGATAGTCTACCCACTATCAACTCTTGTATCAGTAAGAGGGTGCATATAACCCTTGTGTGTGTAGAAGGTGTTCTACACAGGGAATAGTTGAATCACCAAGTGTGAGGTGATTGGAAGTGTAGAGGGCGTTCTACACGGATTCTTTAGAGCGGTGCTACTCAAAAGTGTAATAGGTTTCTATCTCCACCTAAAGGAGATTGACTAGTGAATTTGGGATCCTCAAGGGGTAGCTTGAGGCGAGGACGTAGGCAGTGAGGCTGAACCTCGTAAAAATACTGCTTTATATTCTGTTTATATTTTATATTGTGTATTTGATTTTTAAGTGTTAATTTTTATAATATAACCCAATTCACCCCCCTCTTGTGTTAGTCATCTGGGCAACAATTGGTATCAGAGTAAGGGCTTTGTTATAAGATTAACTATCTGTTGAGTTAAGATCATATGGCTAACATTGCAGTTACTTTCGCTGAAGGTCAATCCAGTAGTCGACCTCCACAATTTTGTGGAGATAATTATACTTTCTGGAAAGCTAAAATGAGAATATTTCTTCAGTCTCAAGGTCGAGAAATCTAGAAATGTATTGTAAATGTGCCTTATATTCCAACAAAAACTGTTGATAGAGTAAAGGTCAAAAAGGAAGAGGAAGAGTTTGATCGCGAAGACGATAGACTTTATACTGTGAATGTAATGGCTATGAATTTTCTATATAATGCTCTCAATAGTAATTAATTTAATAGAATAATGACTTGCAGGACAGCAAAGGAAATTTGGGACAACTTGGAAGTAACCTATGAAGGAACTTCACAAGTCAAAGAATCAAAAATTTATATTCTTATGCATAAATATGAAATGTTCAAAATGAATGATGATGAATCTATCTCTTCTATGTATACTCGTTTTACTAATATTATAAATAGTTTGACATCTCTTGGTAAAGTTTATTTCAGATTAGAGATAGTAAGGAAAATTCTCAACTTCTTACCAAAACGTTGGGAATTAAAAGTAACTGCGATTCTTGAAGTTAAAGATATTAAAAAACTCGAAGTAAATGAACTCATCGGGTCACTTATTACCCATGAGTATACATTGAAAAGAGGAGAAGAAGAAGAAAAGCAAAAGAAGAGCTTGGCACTCAAAGCCGTTTCTCATGAAAGTGAAAGCGATGAAGATGAAGAAAGCGATGACGAAGAGATTGCAATGCTCACAAGAAGATTTAAGAGATTTTTGAAAAATAAAGCTTCTCAAAGGAAACCTTTCAAAAAATCTTCCAACAAAGATACAGGTAAAAATGATTCATTAATTTGTTATAAATGTAAAAAGCCAGTACATATCAAGGTAGATTGTCTCCTACTAAAGAAAGATCGATACGAAGGTAAAAAAGTAATGAAAGCTACATGGGATGATGATTCAAGTAACTCAGACAGCGACGCAAGTAATGAAGAATCTGCAAATCTTTGTCTTATGGCTAAAGATAATCTTGAGATAACAAATCTTGAAAATCCCTCTAATGAAGAATTGCAAAATGCTTTGGAAGAGGTATATGAGGAATTTGAAAAATTGGGTATTAAGTATACCACTTTGAAAAGAAAAATTCTTCTTTAATAAATGAAATTGATGTTTTAAGAAAAGAAAATATAGTTTGAAAAGATGACAATGATGAACTGAAAAAGAAAGTAGCTGATTTAGAAAAGATTGTTGAAAATTTCACAAATAGAAAAAGAAATTTCGAAAAACTTCTTGGTAATCAAATATGTGTTTTTGATAAGGTAGGCTTGAGATACATGTCAAAAGAAAAATTCAAACCCTATAAAAATTTCTTTGATAAACCCATTAACTCAAAACCAAACTTTCAAAATTCTTTTCCTAAAAGTAGATTTGTCAAAGAAAGACATTATTACAATCACTCAAGTTTTTCAAGTATGTTACATGTTATTTGTAATTATTACAATAGAAATGGTCATAACTATCATGCTTGTCCTATTAGAAGAAAACATACAATGACTATTAGGGCCATATGGGTACCAAAGAATCTTATTTCTTCTAATACTAATAAATAAATGACCCAAAGAACATGGGTACTAAGAAAAATTATTTTAATTGTTTTTGTAGGTATGCATGAAGTCTTTTGTAAGTAAAATAAGATGGTTTTTAGATAGCGGATGCTCAAGACACATGACAGGAGATAAAACTAAATTCATTGATTTCACTCCTAAAGAAGAAGGACACATGACATTTGGAGACAATTCAAAAAGGAAGATCGTGGGAATAGGTAAAGTTGGTAATAAGTCTTCTCTTATAATTGAAGATGTTCTACTTGTTGAAGGTCTAAAACATAATCTTTTAAGTATAAGTCAATTATGTGATAAAGGATTTACAGTTACCTTAAAAAAGGATAAGTGCATTATTTTGAATAATCATGATTGTAATGTTTGTTTTATTGCTCTTAGAAACAATAATGTTTATACAATTGAATTTGAAGAAATTGCCTCCCAAGATATTATTTGTTTGTCAGCTCAATATGAAAATAGTTGGTTATGACATAGAAGGTTAGGTCATGCAAACATGGAACTTATTTCCAACTTTCAGAAAATGATCTTGTGAGAGGTTTTCCAAAAGCAAACTTTTTTAAAGACAAAATATGTGATGCATGCCAGTTTGGTAAACAAATAAAAACTTCTTTCAAAATCAAGAAACATATTTCCACTACTAGACCTTTGCAACTAATACACATGAACCTTTTTGAACCAAATAGAGTTGCGAGTCTAGGAGGAAAATATTATGCATTTGTTATTGTTGATGATTTCTCTAGATATACTTGGGTCATCTTTCTCTCTCATAAAGATGAGGTATATAATGCATTTACCTAACTATGCAAGAGAATTCAAAATGAAAAGAGCTATACTAATTCAAACATCCGAAGTGACATGGGGAAAGAGTTTGTCAATAAAGATATTGAGTCTTTTTGTGATGAAAATGGTTTTCTTCATAATTTCTCTGCTCCTCGAACTCCTCAACAAAATGGGGTAGTAGAGAGGAAAAATAGATCTCTTCAAGAAATGGCAAGAACAATGCTTAATGAAAATAGTTTACCTAATTATTTTTGGGCTGAAGCGGTAAGTACTGCATGTTATGTTATAAATAGAATTATGTTAAGGTCTAAATTAGATAAAACTCCTTATGAGCTTTGGAATGAGAAAAAGCCCAACATTTGTTACTTTCATGTATTTGGATGCAAATGTTTTATACTCAATAATAGAGATAATTTAGGAAAGTTTGATGCAAAATCTGATGAAGGTATTTTTCTTGGGTATTCAACAAATAGTAAAGCTTATAGAGTATTCAATAAAAAGACTTTGACTGTACAAGAATCTATGCATGTAGTATTTGATGAATCTAACCCTCTACTCTCCAAGAAATCTATTGATGAAGAATCAGAAGGTACAAATAACACAAATAGTCTCAATCTCGACAAAGAGAATACAATGAAAGAAGTCCAACATGGAGATATCAGAAAAGATCATCAAGATTTAGTACAAGATGCAACCAAACAGTGGAAATATGTGAAAGATCATCTAATGGAACAAATTTTAGGAGAACCTTCACGAGGTGTAAGTACTCGATCATCTTTTAGAAATATTTGTAATTACACTGCTTTTCTATCTCAAATTGAACCTAAAAGTATTGATGAAGCACTTATTGATGAATTATGGATTCTAGCTATGCAAGAAGAGCTAAATCAATTTGAAAGAAATAATCAATTTGGGTCTTGTTCGTAGACCCAAAAATCATGCTATTATTGGAACAAAATAGGTTTTTAGAAATAAGAAAGATGAGTCTAGAATCATCACTAGAAACAAGGCTCGACTTGTAGCCCAAGGTTTCAATCAAGAGGAAGGAATCGATTATGATGAAACGTATGCACCTGTCGCAAGATTAGAAACTATTCGAATGTTACTTGCATATGCATGTTATAAAAATTTCAAACTTTTTCAAATGGATGTTAAAAGTGCTTTCTTAAATGGTTTTATAAATGAAGAGGTATATGTTGAGCAACCTCCAGGTTTTGAAAATCATATTTCTCCTAATCATGTTTTTAAGCTCGCAAAAGCATTATATGGACTCAAACAAGCACCTAGAGCTTGGTATGAGAGACTTAGTGGTTTCTTGATTGAAAAAAGGTTTTTCAAGTGGAAAGATCGATACAACTCTTTTTATCAAATATGAACAGGATGATATTCTTCTAGTTCAAATTTATATTGATGATATAATATTTGATGCTACTAATGAAAATATGTGCCAAGATTTTGCTAAGAGCATGCAAGAAAAATTTGAAATGAGCATGATGGGAGAACTTAATTTCTTTCTTGGATTGCAAATCAAGCAAGTAAAAAGTGGAACATTCATTAATCAGTCAAAATATATCAAAGAGTTACTCAAAAAATTTGAGATGGAAGGTGCGAAGGTAATTGGAACATCAATGAGTCCAACCACCAAACTTGATAAAGATGAAAGCGGTAAGCCAGTTAACTCAAAGGTATATCGAGATATGATCGGTAGTTTATTATATTTGACAGCTAGTAGATCTGATATTATGTTCAGTGTATGTTTATGTGCACGTTTTCAATCATCTCCAAAGCAATCTCATTTGATTGCAGTCAAACGTACTTTTAGATATCTTGCCGGTACCATTGACCTAGGGTTATGGTATCCTAAGCACACTTCTTTCGATCTTATTAGTTATTCAGATGCAGATTATGCTGGTTGCAAAGTTGATCGAAAAAGTACTAGTGGAACATGTCATTTTTTAGGTCATGCACTTGTTTCATGGTTTAGTAAAAAACAAAATTATGTTGCATTATCTACTGCTGAGGCAGAATATGTTGCTGTAGGCAGTTGTTGTGCTCAAGTTCTTTACATGAAGCAACAACTTGAGGTTTTTAAACTTATGCACAATCACATTCCAATCAAATGTGATAATATAAGTGCTATAAATGTTTCAAAGAATCCAATACAATATTCTCGAACTAAACATATTGAAATTAGATATCATTTTCTTAGAGATCATGTGCAAAAGGGCGATATTGTATTAGAATTCACTAGTACACATGATCAATTGGCAGACATTTTCACAAAACCCCTACCAGAAGATAGACTATGCATGATTAGAAGAGAAATAGGAATGATGCATGCCATGAATATTTGCTAGATAATTTTATTCCATTATCTCAAATGACCTACAGAAACTTGAGACGTTTAGTCTCATCATTCAAATGCATTTGCTCCTCATAAATCATTATGCCATCCTTGTCTAAAGGGTTAGGCAATCGAAATGCAGAGGCAAGTAAGGATTTTAAATCCTTATTCTGTTGTTTTAAGTCTACTATTTTTTTGTTAGACTCTTGAACAAGTCGTTGAAGAACATCGATCTTCTCATTAAGCTTTTCTATCTCGCGGGTTTTAGACTGCAACCGAGCGGAAAAAGCGACAATGGACGATGAGTCTCGAGTTTCGAGACTCACAAGCTAGTAAATGGCATCATGATCTGATTTATTAGCCAAATCAATGTTTTGTTACTTCATAGCGCCTACAACAGATGCAGAAATAGTTTGAGGTGAAGAATACCTCATATCTTGATCACGAGAAGTACTGAAAGAAAATTGATGAGCCATTGAAATTTTGTAGAGTGAGAATGAAAATGAATTACAGAGATGAGAAGAAAATTTGATGCAAATTAGATAAAGCTAAGGATTGCTTTTATAAAGATGGAAATAAGTACAAGACAAACTGTCATCTCTTCAAATCTTACTTAGTCAAGTTTACAAGATATGCCAGATGCATATTGTCAAAAGTTACCGAACTAAGCCAGCGAGATTTATTGCAGATTGTCTCTATTTCTCTCGTGAAACGCTGCCATAATCTGCTGATGTTGACTCTGTATTTGAACTCTCACTCGTTCCGATTCCTCTATTCGAAGTTTCAGAACACGAGCTAATTCTGTCAAATCTTTATTTTCTTGTTTTAACCTCTTATTCTTTCTACCTTTATTTACAAGCTTTTGATGCAGAATAGATATTTGATTGTTAAGTCGATCAACCTCATTTGCCCTCGCTAGTAATCTCCGAGACATGGTTGTAACAGAGGCAGCATATTGAGCATTGAGAGTTCTTGATGCTGCAACAACCTCAGAATCAGTCCTACTAGAAAAATGCATCTCTGCTTCTATCATGGTATTGACAACCTCATGAGTTAAAATGACTAGTTGAAACGGTTCCTGATTCAAATCTGGAATATTAGACGAAATTTTCTCCGCCATTCTATCGTTTTGAATAAACAGAAACTGGATCAATGAGTGGTGTGAAAGTTTATTTGAGTATCCAATAGGTGAAAATGGTCTTTTAAGCAGTAACTTTCAAATATCGATATTATTTAATTTTTCAACGGATTTGATTCTACTTCCGCACCGACTGCTAGAGCTAGGCCTCAAACCTTTGCAGGTTTTGTCGGACACGCGTGGCTCCGCACTGAATTGCGAGAGTTAGACCTCCAACCTTTGCTGTCTTTGTCGGACATGGATAACTTCACTTATTCAACTTCAAATCTCTACAATATCTAATTCGTCAATAACATCAAGCGGATTTAAATCTTCTTCCGCACCGAGATGATAAAGTTCGGCTCCAGCCTTTACAGGTTTTGTCGGGTGCAGGTGGTTCCAATTATTTAACTCTCTACAGCTTCTACTTACACACCGTTTTATTTGGTTATCGCTTATTGCGAAAAAAAAATCTTACTGAAGCTAATTACAGTTCCTTTTTAATGATGCCAAAAGGGAGAGAAGTTTTAGACGTAAATATTTAGATTTTTAACTCTGTTATATATGCTAGAATTATGTTTATCTATTGCTTGAAAAACTAACGCATATTCTCAGGGGGAGTTTAAGCATTACTGCAAGTCTCAAAATTCTACTAAGTATTTGTCATCATCAAAAAGGGGGAGATTGTTGAATCCAAGGTTTCAAATTTCATATCTACGTGTATATTTTGATGATAACAAATAAATTCTAGTCTCAAACTCAAATTATTTACGCAATGGAGCGAAGCGCAATCAAGCATAAAAGAACAAGTCTACAAATGAAGTTCATAGATTATTTTGTACATCTCTTGATAAAATTCGAAATTGGGTTAACGCTCCAAATTACTCTTTTTTCTCATAAAACATCAAATTACTTTTTTCACATATGCAAGACATCTTTAAATATCTTAGTTTTGAAAATTATGTTTTTCACATGTGTATAACATCATGAAACAATATAATTTCGAAAATTATATTTTTTTTTATATAAAAATTTGAATTTGTAAGATAATTGACTATCATATTTGACATGTGCATATTTTTATTTGAAATTCTTGAAGGAGGTGGTGTGTTTTTTTGATAAATGCAAAAGGTAGATGATATTGTTTGAAAATCTTGAATGGTGGTTGTATGTTTTTTTGACATATGCAAAAAGAAGATGATTTGGTTTGAAAAATAAATATGCTCATTTTGTCATGTATGAAAAGCAAAAGATTAGGTTTGATTTATTTGAAAAATGAATGGAGTTATCTTTGACAAATGCAAAAATGAAATGCTTTTATTTGAATTTTTTGAAAAGTGAATAGTGCTCTTATTTAGCATGAGAATCTTTTCAAATTTGAAATTGAAAACTCATTTGCCTATAAATAGCTCACTTGAATTTTGCAAAAATCACAACAAGAGCTTACACATCTATTGCTAAGTTTTGCATCATTCTTTCAAAACTCTTATTCTCCTTTCATAAAGTTTTGAGCCTTAATTCTTATTCCTTTTTAGGAGTGTACTTTGATAGTCTACCCACTATCAACTCTTGTATTAGTAAGAGGGTGCGTATAACCCTTGCGTGTGTAGAAGGAGTTCTATACAGGGAATAGTTGAATCACCAAGTGTGAGGTGATTGGAAATATAGAGGGTGTTCTATACGGATTCTTTAGAGCGGTGCTGCTCAAAGGTGTAATAGGTATCTATCTCCACCTAAAGGAGATTGACTAGTGAATTTGGGATCCTCATGGGGTAGCTTGAGGCGAGGACGTAGGCAGTGGAGCTGAACCTCGTAAAAATATTGAGTTTGCTTTTTCTTACCCTACTCTTTACATTTCTTGCTGCTTTATATTCTGTTTATATTTTATATTGTGTATTTAATTTATAAGTGTTAATTTTTATAATATAACCCAATTCACATCCCCTCTTGTGTTAGTCATCTGGGCAACACTCAATTTTTTTGTTATTTCTGAAATTTATGATTATCTAATATTTAAAAAAAAACAATGACAAGTGAAAGATAAATAGAAGAAATGTTCTGAAAAGTTACAATTCCCAGTCCTTCACGTCCATCCTTCTATAGACTCACAAGCAAACAATTACTCAAGTATTAATCTAGATCAATATATTTTGTTATTTCTGATATTTTCTGTTATTTCTGAGATTTATGATTATCTAATATTTTAAAAAAAACAATGACAAGTGATTATCTTATATTCGACACTAATTTAATGATTATCTTATATCTTATGCTGAAAGGTGCATGTTAGAGCATTAGCAGTACTCTGCTAACTTTATTTAAAAATCATTCACAGATAATGAATATTTCTGTGAATTTCACTGCATAAAAAGTGAAGGCCATGCTGAAAAGTGAAGGCCATGATTAGAAATATAATTCCACTGCATAAAAAGTGAATACTAAATTCCTTTTTTTTTTTCAATTCTGTTTTTTTTTTTCTTTGAACACAGAATAAGGGGTCATAATCTCAAATCATTCAATCAGAACATTTTCAATTTGTCACAAAAATAAACCGTACTATAACGAAAGCATATATCATTTGGGTCAAGTGCTGCTAATTGTTTTCTTTTGCTAAATAAACTACTCCTCAACCATATAGCATTTGGGTTATCTTCTAAAACAACCATATTATTGTATTGAGTTATCTTTTAACTTATTGATTAAAATGTGTATTTTATTTTTATAAAAATCATATTATTTACAAATCTGTTTTTTTTTTTGTTATTTTCTTCTAAAGTCACGTACAGAAGATCCACAACCAAATTATTGTATTGATCACGTACAGAAGATCCACAACCAAATTATTGTATTGAGTTATTTTTTAACTCATTGATTAAAATGTATGTTATTTTTATAAAAATCATATTATTTAAAAATATGCTTTTTTTTTGTTTTTTTTTTTAACTTCATCTTCTGTTTTTTTTTGTTCCTTCAAATTAAGGGGTTTTTTTGTTCCTTCAACATGCACATTCTTCTGTTTTGCGAAAGCATACATTCAAATCTGTTAAGTTCTTTTTTCTGTGGTTCTTTCGTTCCAGGTCTTGGTTGGGGGACTTCAAAATTTAGCATTTCTGATTTCTATCTTTGCAAGTACATGGTTTAACTTAAGTATTTGGTTTGTTTTGTTTGTTGTACTTTCATGTGTTGGTTTATTCATTTATTGTTTAATTATTTGTGTATATGGTTTAATTGTGTAATATTTGTTTATGCATTTTATTCATTTATCCATTGGCCTATGTATATGATTCTTTCATTTACAGTTTAATATTAGAGATTTTGTTTCATTATGTGACAATTTGCATCTTTTAAAAGAAGAAACAAAAAAAACAGAGGTAAAATAATTGAAAGGGTTAGAAACTGACTGTGAATAGACACATACAAACCTCAAATCATCATACACTTTAAACTGAAAAGTCCAAATATATCTGTTCTTGAATATGTTCATATATATCTTTTATTTGTTCTTTAATTTGTTCATATATTTGTAATTTGTATTATTTTCTCCATTTTTTTAAACTTTCAGATTAATTTTATTGCATTTAGTCATTTTATATTTTATTTTATTTCAATTTAATATGCATTACAAAAAACAAACAAATTCATTGTGCAATTTTATCATCTTCTTTTTTTCCATTTTTATCTTAATTCAAATTATGATTTTAGTATGCATGTTCATTTCACAACAGATGAATAGTTTGAAGAAATTATGAAAACATTAAATAGTAGAAAAGAATACCTAGATTGGTTTAAGCCTGATATACGAAAGGTTGTATCTAATTTTAACATGTGTTTAAATTTTTTAAACTTCATCTTCATTTTCTAATATGCATTACAAAAAACCAAAAACAAAAAAACATGATTTTAATATGAGCTAAAACCACTTAAAAAAAAAACACAAAATGGTTTTGGCTAAATTTGGAATATGAACGAAAAAACAACAAAGAGGCGACAAAACAAATGAACAAAATACCCAAACAAAGAAAATCCTAATCTCTTCAAACAGAACCCTAGCTCAATATGTAAATATGGATTTGCACACAGAGTAAAAAATACAATAAGAATAAATCATGCAATAACTATTAAAAAAATGAATAGATCACGCAACTAAAGCAAAAACACAACAAGGTAGAAGAGAAGTAAGGTAGACAAGAAATATGATGGGGAAAGTAGGGGTGTGGCACGAGAGAGGGTATCACATAAAACCCTAAAACAAAAAAAAAAAACAAAAAATGTTATGTTCAACCCAAATAAACGTGAACTTAGAAAAATAGATTTTTATGTTCTTCTGTTTTCTAATTTCTTCAAATTAAATTTTTTGTTTTCTGTGTTTTATTAATTTCTTCCTATTAATACAGATTTTGTATTACTCTGTTTTATTGTTTCAATGTGAGAAGATTAAACAAAGTATTTATTTTTTAATTTTTATTTGTCTATCCAACATCCTAACCTAAGGTTTTTGCTCTTTCTTTCATCTCTAAATTGAATGCTTCCCTTACACAATCTAAAACTCTAATCCCTAGGTCTTTACATCTCAAAATCCTAGCCCTAACTTGCCATAAAACCTAATACAAGCTGCATTCTAGAAACCTTACATCCACATTAGTATCACAACTTTTTTATATTTCATTTTCAGTATGAAAGCATTTAGATTTAAAAAAAATTCCTAATCTCTTCAAACAGAACCCAAACTCAATATGTAAATATGCACTCTTACACAGAGGGAAAAAAAAAATCTAAAGTCAACAAATATACAACAAAACAAAGGAACAAAATAACCAAACGGAAATATGTCCTAATCTCTTCAAACAGATCACAAGCTCAACATGTATATATGCAACCGGACATAAAGAAAAAAATACATTGAAGAATAAATCGTACAATTATTGATAAATAAATAAAAATAAATAAATCACGCAACTAAAACAAATGCTAGATCTTGAGGAAAAAAAAACCAAGAACACGTATCTGAGATCGGTCTTGGGTTGTTCGGCCTTGCAATTTTTTGGATGGGAAACCCTAGACCTGCAGAAAAGAAACTAAGTCAGGATACACAATAAAAATGGATCTACACGGGTAAAATAAAGAGAAGATTTTCAGATATAGACTAAAACGTCTAGATCCGAAAAACCACAGCACTTACATGCTATTTCGAAGGGGTAAAAGAGAAGATGGGGAGAGCAGCGGAACTACAAGGTTGCGGGTTAGGGTTTCGGTGGGGTGTAGAAGAGAAGAAAGGGAGAAGAGAAAACAAACGGGCGAGAAAGAGAGACAGAGTGCATCAGCTAGAAACCCATGCGTGAAAGAGACCCATTTCGAAAACTAAAGCCGTGGAGAGAATGGGCTCTGGAGGGGGCCTCGACGACGGCATCAAGCAAGCTAAAGTGAACCTGAGAGAGAGAGAGAGAGAGAGAGAGAGAGAGAGAGAGAGAGAGATGTGCTGGAAGGAAGCAGAGATAGCCTTTTGGGGGAGGGTGGGGTGGGGTTGGGGGGGGGGGTGGGGTGTTCGGCGTGAGGCAGCAAAGGAGAGGAAGAAGATTAAAACCTAGGGTTTTCTATGGAGGTCAAAACATACAAGGTTAAGGGCTGACTTTACAAGCACATGGGATGGGCCCTCACATACCCTCGGCCCGCTAGAAGAAAGGCTCACACAAACACAACACACACACTCGAAGCCCACTCCAAAAATCAAGTAAATAAAACAAAGGCATATTAGCATAAATTACACACCTTAGCAATAATAAAATAAAACAATTAAAAATCCCAAACTATTACTTAATAAAAATAGAGGGGATTATAGGATGATTTAATAAAACAATTAAATTAGATGATTTTAATCTTATGATTTGCTATCGAAAAAGGGGATTATAGGATAGAACCTGAATATTTCAGCATAGGTAAATATAGAGATCGAAAGACTTATATGAACCTATATAGTGTTAATAATCGTTGGTCTTAATGATTTCTTACTTTATCAATTTACATACTCTTGTATAAAATTATGAACAAAAACATTTTCAATTTACTATCAAAAGAGGCATTTGAATGAATTTGGTTGATTTGCTAACAATCAGAGAGAATTAATTTCAATTAGCTAGATGAAAAAAGCATAATGAGAGATTAGGTGAAATTGGTTTACTAAGAATTCTTTTTCTCAGTAATTTGATCATGTGTTTGGATGATGTTACTGGAAAGTTAGCTGCTACTATGTTTGGTGAAGTAGTAGAAAAAGCATTTGGTTGTTCAGATGTTGAGCTGATGGAACATACTGCAAAGATATCTTTTAAAATTTTAATTCATAAATTTAGTTTGGTAATAATAAGTTAATAAAAAAAATGGGTTTTTATAAATTATGTAAACATATTAAAAATTTATTTTGTAAGAACATCGATCATATATTGAAAGCATTGTGGATAAATTATCAATAAAAATGTAGAAGATTCAAGTCTATGTATATCCTGACAAATTGAAGGAGAAAAAATATAAGAATTTTTATGTTCTCACTACTGAGAAAATGCAAGATGATGGAACTACAGATTGTCATCCTAAAATCACTCTAAGAGATGTTTGTTTATGGGACTAAGTTATTGTATTTATGGGATCCTAAATATAATTAGTTTATTATGTTTATGGAACTATGTTATTGTATTTTATATTATTGTATTTATGGGATTATGTTATTTTATTTAAGTTAGAAATTAAATTTAAATCCAAAAGCATTGGATTGTCATTAATCAAAAATTAATTTTTAATAAACATAATTCTTAAAAAAAAAAAATTAAGCAAACATGTTTTGGCACGTTGCTTCCACCTAATATATATATTTATATATATATAATGGCTATCTAACGCAAAATCTTATTTTAACGGAAAATTTTATTTTTCTGTTAAAGTTAACACTTTCATTCCATTTTTGTTAAAATAAATACTGCATTTAATGATAAATATTATTTTAAACACAATCCATTAATTCCATTAATCACCGAAATAATATTCTTGACATTAAATTTAATTACACCACTTCAATTTTCAATAACGATAAACTTTTCATTTAAAATTTTTTTTATGTAAAATAAATATAGAATAGTAATAATAGTATAGAATGACATAATAATAGTATAAAATATATAACAATATATATAAATAAACCATTCATAACAATATAACAATGCAATCCTCACTTAGAAATGCTAATTTATACGTTAGAGAGTTTAATTTTATTCATGAAAATTTATTCCTATTATATGATTAATAATTTCATTTTTTAAAAATTATTTTATAATTTTAAAATAAATGTATTATTTATTTATTTTTTAAGATGATAAATATACAGTATATACAATTAACTATAATTATATTAAATTGGTAATAATAGACAATAAATATAATTAATATATTATATATGTTTGATATTTAATTGAAATATATATGATCTAATAAATTTACATATTTAAGATTAAAATTTCATGTTATAAATTATAATATAACATTCTTTTATATAAATTATAAACTACATAATTTATTTTTTTTTTTAAATGACATTATTTCTTATAAATAATCACATAATTAAAAAAACTGTAGATGATTCAAGTTTATGTAGATCTAGAAAAACTCAAACACTAAAAACATAGATATTTAAATGCCCTCTCTTTTCAAGCTGTGCAAAATGACGCAAATATTAGATTATCGTCTTAGAATTATCAAAATATAATATTTTGAACGAATCTTTTATTAAAGTTTCAATCAAAATTATTTTAAATAAATTTAATAAAACTATAAGTTATATTTATTTATGAGACTATCTTATTATTTTTATTAATACTTTTTTTTTATAATATATGAAAACGTGTAATTATTTATCATCTATTTAATTATGAATAATCTTCTAATTTTTATTAAAAATTAAACTAGATAAACGTGTTTTGCACGTTATTTTATCTAGTATATATTAAGTCGATCAGAGAATAAAGGTCCAGAAGCCTACTTGTGAAATCACAAATACATTGCAGTTGAAAAGCCGAGCGATAACAGGGCCGAAACTCACCGAGGATGAAGGAACGTGGGAAGGTGGCTGGGTACCACGTGAACTACGGAGAGTTGAGGCTAAGGATCGACGGCGGCTGCTTCAGTCCATGGTGGCAGCGCTCCGAGGTGGTTCGACGTTGGCAGGGCAAGGAATGGCTGGCTGTTTGTCTCACGGTTGCAGCGTTTCACAGCATGGAGCATGCTCTGTTTTTCTGGGCTAAAAGCAGGGGACGCTCCACGTTGATAGTAGATGCAGTGGTTTCCTAGGTGCAGTGGCTCTGGGTCACGATAGAAAGGCCGATGGCAGTGCCGTATGCTTGCAGTAATGGGTTTCATCGGTACTCGTCCATGGAGGAGACGCGGTGACTAATGGGAGTGCGTGGAGGCTTCTCCGCAGGGAGGTGCACTGAAAGGGGTTGCACTGGCCGTGTATAAAACCAAAGGGCTGGAGGTTGCTCTGTTTTCAGTGAGGAAGGACAGGGGATTTGGACAGTGGTGCAGCGCTGGGACTACCATGACTTTACGCAGTGGCTGGGTGATGAAGGCTAGGAGGGGCGGCTTGGAGTTTGCTTTCCTCAGGGGAACAAAGCATCCATATATATATATATATATATATAGGTCAAGGAAACCCTAACGTTGAGGAGGAGATAATGTGATCAACTTATAAATTTAGAGCATATTTGTGATTACATTTTGAGGTTTTAAAAGTGTTTTTAAGTAGTTAAAAATATTTTTAAAGAAAAATGACATATTTAGATAACTTTATTAAAAATACTTTAATCGGTTGAAAAAACTAATAATCAATTTTTTCAATAAGCACAAAATTAAAGTTTTTATCAAAAAACTTATACAGATAACTATATATTTATAAAAAATTTCCACAAGTAACTCTAAAAATGCTTTAGACATATGAATTTTAAACAATAAATGACTTTTTAGTATTAGAATTTATTACATTAAACTTTAAGCTATAAGCCTTAAGCTAAAAGTAATATTTCTTACCGTAACTCTAAACATGCACTTAAAATATTGTCGATAACTTTAAAGGTGGGGATGAGATACAGATGTAAATTGAGATCTTGCAGTTCTCGATGCACGAGTACGTGGGTTACCAAAAGAAAAGCATTTAAATTATAAAACTGAACAGCTTAAATTGATTATAAAATGGTAAAGTGTTGGAAACTATTTAGAGAAAATAACAGCATTTTGAAACTTTCTTTGATATGGTAACGCCCAAATTAACGCTTGAGAGAGTGAAGATGAAAGATGACGTAAGAGATTAATACTTATAAAATAATTTTAAAATAATAAAATCTGTGTTTAAAAAAAAAACTTATTAATCTCATGTAATCGGATCAAATTAATAACATTAATAATCACCATAAGAGAATTATACAATAATAGGATTAAGAGTCAAAAGATCAAATTATTCGCTAAATAAAATAAAACTGCCTACTAATCTCACGTAATTCGATAAAAAGGAAAATGTTAATATTATTAATAACATAAGAGAATTATAAAATATTATTAAAAAACTAAAAGATCAAAATATTTGCATGAAGCTTCTAAAAAACATCTGGGTTGGGATGTTACATATTTATTACTAGTTTTACGATTTCAGTAAATAATAGTAAGTGTTTAATATTTTAACTTAAACATTTTAAGTCCACTGCATGTAATGGATCTTAATGTTACTATTATAGATTTTGATATATTAAATTTGTACATTTAAAATAAGGAAATATGTTAAGAATAATTACTTGAGTATTTATACACTATGATTTTAACTAAGTGAAATATGTTCTTAGTATTTTATTAGTTTTGTAATATTAGTATTTAATGTCTTTTGTATGAAACATATTATGTACTAAATTATTCTCCGCGACAAATTTTAATTAAGTAGAATGTTTGAGCACGTTATTATAGAAATATTAGTAATGATTCATATTTTGTATAGGTAATGGTTTATGAAGGAGAAGTTAGTAAGCAGCACTTCAAGGTAAGTGAATTTGATCACAAAATTAGGATTCTCATAGTTAGATTATATTATTAGTAGAGTCAGTTCTTTGATAGCCTTTTCATATACCCCTCATGTCATGCAAGCATTCCATTTAGCACAGTATAGAATGACACAAGATTATGTCATTCAGCATCATGTTTAGATTCAGCGAGTTATAGTTAGTTATATTAGTATGTAATTATGCATCTCATGTCGCATAAGTCGCATAAGTTGAGTTAAGTTCAAGGATAAAATTAGGTCACATCAGGAAGTAATTAATCAGTTATCTAGTTAAATCAGTTTAGTAAATCAGTTATTTCATATGGCTATTCAGATGCACGGTACCAATGCATATCAGATCAGGGTGGATGTGCAAGCCACAGACCTAAGCGTGGTTCACCATAGTACGCTATAATACTATCAGCGGCTCCCCTTGCTGCAGTGGGACGTGAGGCCGGTGTACAACTTTGCACATAGGGTTAAGTGTGTTGACCGAACAGTTCAGTTAAAACAATTCAATTAAATCAGTTCAATTAAATCAATTCAGTTAAATTAGTTCAGTTAGATCAGTTAGTAATTTTAGTCAAATCAATTACTTAATCCAGACCAATTGGTTAAGTCAGTTAGTCAGTTAAATTAGATAGTTCAGTCGTACATAGCATGAGTATTAGCATGTACAATCATATTTCATAACTCAGCATAAGATTTTTATAAAAAAATTCCTATAGTATTATCTTACATTATGGTAAATTCAATACTGAGTCATCGACTCATTTTAGTTTATTTCTTGCTTTTAAAACCACCTAGGTGAAGAAAAAGACCAATGCGAGCAGGCAGGTCAGGAGTAGATTGGGCAGTTATTTGAATTTTCAACATTTCTAAAAATAAGTGTTTTTATGACACAAGTTTAAATTCAGTTATTTCAGTAAATTTTTTTTTCTTCAAAGGCATTTTATTAGAACTCCAGTTTTATGAAATAAATGTTATTTTATTTTTATTAAACAAAGAATCTTATGCTGGATTAACATTTTTTTAGAGAAATCCCATGACACTCCTTAGCTTACGGGAAGTGGGTGTTACATAATAAGAAAGAAGAGGATGGATAGATTTATTCGAACAAAAAAATCTATGGATAGTTGCATTAACCATGTCAATGTCATAAATAGGCCATAAATATTTTAGGTAGGGAGGTGCCGTTCATGTTCTTGAATATTAATGAGAGTAATTCTACATGTAGGTCATAAGTGTGCAACTACCTTGCTTTCATTTGTTATAAAAAAGTTGTTTATCTATGACTAGTTATTTCCATTTTTTATGATCCTCTCATCATCTTATGATGTGGCATTAAATGATTGAAAAATATTTATTATATTTTACTTATTAGCCTATAATCTAATATCACGTCATGAGATAATGAGAGGATGATGAGAAAGAGAATGATGAATAGATTATTCTGTTGAGCAATGCTACTCATCATCCCATGTTCTACTTATTAGCCACATCATAGGATGATAAAAGAATGATAAAAAATGAAAAAAATAAGAAGAAAGAAGAAGAAGAAGGGGAAAACAGGGCTAGCGTATGCAAGACAAGAAAGAGGCTTGGGTTGATTAATTCTAGACGCCGAACGTCGTCGTTTAAGGCATAGGGGGGTTGGGTTCTTATGTTTCATGGGGCGGGCTTCCAAAGGTTAAAAAACAAAGACCTAAACAAATGCAAGAAAACCCAACCCAACAACAAAGACTAAAAAAAGAAGCCCATCCAAAAATAAATTAAGTAAAATTTAAATTTCAACACATTAACTTAAGTACTAACATAATAAAATAAAGAGATTAAATTTAAATATTAAAATGAATGCACCACAACAAAAAAAAAAAAAAATGGAATTAACTCAAAATTTAAACATGGAAATAACTAAAAGATAATATTAGCAAATTAATAGCTCTAATATTAATTTTAAACAAATAATACATAAAAATACAAGGCGATAAAATAATGGGACCTCACAAGCATATTAGGAAATTCTAGAAGAAGACAAGTTGGATACTTGTCAAATTTTGGAGAATAAAGAATAAAAGATGGGAGAAGGTCCAAAAGGCCCAAGAGAAGCCGAAGGGAGGGCCGGCCATGGTGTTAGACACCACATGCCTTTTGGAGTCCCTTTTGGACATGTGTGAAGTTAAGACAGAAAGTCTTTTACTTTTTTAAGAAGCATCTTGTATGGAGAATATGAAAAAAATGAAGATGGAAGTATTTTGTGGAAAACGGGGAGTGGCAAGCGTGTAGGAGAGGCGAAGAGTGTGGAGTGGAAGAGTCATTTTGAAAATGAGAAACAACCCACACACTCCACATGCCAAGTGGCAAGTTAAGAGATTAAGGTTAAAATGAATTACCAAATAGCCATTCTTAGGATTTTGGACTCAAGTTTGGATTGAGAGGCGAAATAGGAAGCTTGGAATTGAGATTTTCAGATTTGGTAAGAGGGGGACCCAAAAATCTTGTGTTTTTTTGTCTCCTCAAGGCAATCTCATCATATGGGAGAGAATAAGAAAATTCCACCACATGTCGTGCATGCATTGGAGGAGCATGTTTGGAAAGGAAGGGACTATATAAGGTAGGAGTCAAAATTTGAGGAGGCTTTTCCCATCAATTTGTGATTCTTCATCTCCTTAGATTTTCGGCCAAGAACATTCTCCCTATGTACTCTTATTTTTCTTCACTTTCTCTCCAGCCAAACACTCATATTTGCTTGGATTTCGATTGTTTTTATGCTAATCTTTTAGGAACACGATCTACACAAGGTAAACACTACTTATTCTTATTTTTGAATCACCATACACGAGTTTGAGGAGAGTTTCCTTTCTATATTTTTTGGCCTCAATAATTTTCTACACAAACACACACTTTCACGATAAAAATTAGGATTATTGTTTTCTCTAAAATAGAATAGATTTTCTTAAGTTTTTAAACAAAGAAAAATTGAGGATTTCATAGATCAAGTTTGTTTTTTAAAAATAAAAATGAAAAGTAGGATTTTTTTCTCTTGGAGAGATTTGGCCCTAGGTTTTTTGAAGGAAAGGATGATTTTTCTTGAAAGCCAAACACTCTCTTATTTCTTAAAAGTTCTTAGGTTAAATCTTGATTTTCTTCTAGATTTATTTTCAAATTTCTTTGGTAGTATTTCTTGGAAATTTCTAAGTATGCTCTTAACCTATTTTGGATATTATTTGCATATATTGCGTGAACCTTGTTTGCTATTTTGTTTGTTTATTGTTTGTTTGCTTGATTGTTATATCTTCTCAAGAATATGTTAAGGTCTTATCTTATGGATTAATCTAAGGATACTTTGATGAATCATTGGTGATTATTTGGTAACATTGGAGAGGTAATGATTTATCTATTAAATTTCTTGGGTGATCTATAGATTTAATTCATCATCTATCCTAGTATATGTTTCGGGTATGTGCATGCTTGAGGTCTTAAAATAAAAGTGTGATGCTTTGATGAAAGAACAACATGATGGACCATATTAGGTTTTCGACTAAGGCCTTAAAGATAGCCTAATGATGTGTTTTGATAACCTTAAGTGGATGCATGAGTTGGTAAGAAGGAAGGAGGGGAAAAAAAATGGATCATTGGAATGCATGTAGTGATTTGGCCATGACCCTCTTTGGGTTTTGGTTGAGTTGTTTGTTACTTCTCTGAGCTTGAATGGGTAAGTTTCCATGAAATGAAATATGTTTGCATGTTCTAATATGTTCAAGTTATGATTGGATAATGTATGCTTCATATTTTTATGATTACATGCCTTGCATAAGTCAAAGATTACACACAAGTCCATGTCACATGATTGCATGTCTTTAGGTCAAGGTTTTGGAAAGCAAAGATTCAAAGAATTTTTTTTATAAGAACTCCAAAGGCTAGGATGAGAAAATTTCTTAGTAGAACTCCCTGTTCACTCATGAGTGTGTATAGTCGAGTAAAACCCCTTGGGTCAACAAAGTATAGTTGATGGACCTCGAATGGCTCCTATGGAAGGATATCGGAACGAGGTCACACCTAAAGCTAGTGGGTGTTAAGAACGTGAAGGCAAAATAAAAGAACTGTCGTATAAGTATATGAATATGACATAGTCATCTCGACTAAAGGAGTCGTAGGGTGATGTGATAACTAGCGGGGAACACACGGTGCATAGGAGAGCCATGAGGTATCCACACATGTTATATGAAGTCATGACAAGAATAAGGTTTTAAGCCTATGAATGATATGGATGACAAGAAATGATATGAAAAGTTATGAACATGTGTTAAAGATTAGAGAACAAAGAATGTCTTTTACATAAAAGTACATGATTCATAAGTCAAGCTATAAGTCTCATTACCCATGTTTATGCATTTGTTTGTATTTGATTTTATATGCTTATGATACCTGTGTTATGTTATTTGTGTACTTGCTGAGATTTCTCGAAATCTCATTCTGATAGTTTTCACTACTATTTCTCTCCCAGAATGATAGAAGTTGTTGCAAGGATAGATGGGGAATCGTAAGAGACAACCTCCCAATAAAGCTTAGGAGACTCCAAAGAGTCCTGAGAGTCCCTTGAAGTACTCCACATAAGATAAGTTATAGGAGGTCGACCAATTTTTGGTTCAAATTATGAGACTTTTTAAGGAGTTTATGAGGATCCTGCATGAAGGAAAGGTTAAACAAGACCAGCCCAGCAGAACCCATAGCTCAGAGTGATGGCCTTATGTGTCTAGCTTTCTTTTGATCTCAAACTAAATTTTTAAGTTTTTAAGTGTTTAAACTATTGGATTCCCAGTGGTTTTTGGGATTATGAATTATAACTACTTTCTTTGGTGATACAACTGCTTGATAAAGCTTTTGGGATATTTGCACTAGTAAAACCATGTGACTTTGACATAAATATTATTATTTTGCCTCGATTATTATAAAAGATTTTTTCCGTTGCGATATTTATTGTATACTGCTAATAAGTTAGGTGCATTGCATATTATATTGTAATGTACGAGGGGTATGTAGCCTTTGTTATGTGTCTCCGATGTTTCAGTCAACATTAAATCTCAAGCGTGGGCTAGGGGCGTTGATAATTTTTTCCATAATAAGCAATTTATTGGACAATATATGAAGAGATGTAGTCAGGGTTTCTTCAGCTTGATTACACGATGGGCATTATTCATCTTCCACATGAGGGATGACATTGCTCACCCTTGACTTTGTCAGGAGAATTTTCTAGAGTAGTTTCCATAATAACAGTTTGTGGCGACCATGGACTCTATGGGAGATTTTGTTGTGTTTTTTTTTTCTTTTTTTTTTTTTAAATAAGGACATTTTTCATTCATTTAAGTCAAAAGGAGTAAATGTTTCAGCTTCATGCAAAGGAGGGCATCTTTGAGAGTTGTAAATGTTTCACCCAAAAGAGGATACAAGAACAGGTCGCCAGAGGCCATGAGTATAGCTATCACTTTGCCAGTCCAATCTCTGATGATGACCCTTACCTCCACTCTACACTTGACTTTATATATGGCAGCATCACAATTGGCCTTATAACAATTAATAGGGGCAAACACCACTTTGTTGGGCTAGGTCTAGGGATGGAGTGATGGCTAGCCTCGCCCTCGAAGGAGTTTAAATCAAAGAGGTACTGTGAGACCATCCTATTACTTTGCTGTGGGGAGGAGAGCTTGGTGTCGAAGAGCCACTGATTTCTTCTTTGCCACATATACTTAGCAGTCATGGTCAATTCTATAAGCTCCTCTATAGATAATATGGAGAAAATGTGAGCAAGTATGTCTACAAAAGGAGCCTCCATAATGCTACACTTTTGAATTTTCCTTGAGCTAAGGCATCGCATGGCAACCTTACACCACCACAAGGCATGTGCAACTGACTTAGGTTGGCAAAGGCATAAAGGACACATAAGAGACTCAACAACCTTTTTGGCATGGAGGTTTAGCTTACTGGGGAAAATTTCCTTGGTTGCTCTCTAGAGAAATATCTTGAGGGAGGTAGGGACCTTAAGATGCCAGATATTGTGCCATAGGTCAGGGATGGGAGCAGGTTGTGATGTTTGTCCCAAGCTATGATCAAATAAGGAATTTTGAAGGTGGTAAGTAGATCGAACTGAGAACTTCCCAATGATGTGCACCTCCTAGTGAGTAAGTCTAGACTTCCGTATGGACTGAGAGAGATTCTACGAATGGATTCTACTTCGATAGCACTGAACATTCCCTAGATTAGAATGTGGTTCCACTACATTGTACTGGGATCAATTAACATGGATAAAGTGGCTGTATCATGCAGGGTGTTTGGAGTAGACTAGACTTTGTATGAGGAAGGGATGGAGATCCATTTATCCTGCCATACTCTCATCTGCTCCCCATTTCCAATTTTCCAGATTAGACCTTCAAGAATAAGTGGCCTGGCTGAAACAAAGCTTTTCTAGATAAATAAGTCATTCCCTTTAACCTTAGTAAAGCAGAAGTTTGAATGGGGATAGTATTTGGCCTGTAAAAATTGGGTTGCTATGGAATAGGGTTTTGAAGGACCCTCCAACCCTGTTTAGCAAGTAATGCTATGTTAAAAATCTCAAGATCTTTGAACTTGAGAACCCCCACTTTCTTTGCCTTCCCTAGACCCTTCCTACTCGTCCAATGCATGTTAGATCTTTTGTCTTTTTTACCCCACCCAAAGGTTTGCATCATCTTTTTAATGCCGCTAAGAATGGTTTTTGGGATCTTGAAGAACCCTATATAATAAGTAGGGATAGATTGGATAACCAACTTAAGCAAGATTTCCTTGCCAGCTAGAGAAAGAAGATTAGTTTTCCAACTCTCTATTTGAGTCTTGAATCTGTCCAGAATAGGATTGAAAACTTTGCTTTGAGCTTGCCCACATAGAATGGTAATCCTATGTACTTTTTTGAATTCCTCCATGTGAAGGATGCTATCTTGTACCCCTTGCTATGAGTTTTTAATAAAAAATTGAAGTTTTGTCAAGGTTGAGCCGTTGTCCTGAGGCCATTTCATAAGCTCCAATGATGTTGTGTAGGTTAAACTTCTTAGAAGGAATGGCCTTGCAAAAGATAAGGCTGTTACCAAAAAATAAGTGGTTAACTTTGAGGGAGCTACGAGTAACTGAGATACCTATGATGAGGCCTTGCTGTTCAGCTTTGTTGAGGGAGAAGCTGTGACATCCTGGATTTTTCATAAAAAATCTTATTCATGTTTGGAATGGTAATATTTTTTTTTTATTATCAAGGTGTTTGGATTGGCTTCAGAAAGAGTTTTTTTAAATAAATCTTAAAACTTGTTTAGTTTCGACCCTTTTTGGTGCAAGGCCTTCTATTTTGTTAAGGCATAGAAGGAATTAGGCCCAAGAGAGTAAGCCCATAAGATCTATTACTTTGAGTGCTCAAGATAAGTTTTGGAGGAACAAGGAGGTGCCACTTGGCAATGGAGAAGGATATAATGGGTATTTCTGGAAAAGTACTTTAGACACTTGTCATGATCTTATGGAAAGGAAAGGAAAAGCCAAATGATGTTAGGCGCTACTTGTGGTTTTTGAATCTCACTTGGACATGTGTGAAGTTAAGACACAACCAACCTTTTGATTTTCCTAAAAGGCATCTTACTTTGGAAGAGAAAAATGTGGGTTCTACAAGATTTCTTTTTGTAAGAAAAGAGAAGTGTGGTAGGCGCATAGAAGGAGAGAGAGGTTGAGTGTGGAAGTGGAAAAGTGTCTTGGAATGACGAAAAGTCCCTTTCACTTGTCATACATGATCTCCTTACATACCCCACACATACCACGTATCACACATGTAAGAGAGAAGGATTAGGGTTTTGAGTAAAAAAACCAAGAAACATTTTGATGCTTTGAATCTAGACACAAGTTGAAGTGGGTAATGGGAAAGAATGGAAAATGTGATTTTTAGATTTGAGGGTGAAGGATATAGTTGAATTCCCCTTGATCTTTTGTCTTCCCAATGACATCTCATCACGAGAGAGAAGGTGGAAGAGAGGGACAAGTAGCAACCATGCATTGGGGGAAATTTTGTAAGAGGGGATCCTATATAAAGCTATGGCCAAAATTTTAGAAGTTTTTTTTTTTTTTTTGTCTCCTTCACTTTAGGGTTTTGGCTAAGGCTATTTCTCCACTAGGTCCCCACTTTCATTCACTTTCTCACTAGCCAAACACTCTTATATTTCCATATCTTCGAGTTTTTTTTGTCGTTTTTTGAAAGGAAGATCACTACACGAATGTAAGCACATTCTTTATTCATATTAATGCGCCATGCACAATTTTGAGTGAGGAAATGATCTTATTATTTTTAGACCTAGAGATTTTTTACACAAATACTCACTTTCACTCAAAAACTAGGGTTCTTACTTTTTTGAAATGGAACCCTAGATGTTCTTGAGGTTTTGAATGTAGAAAATGAGATTTTGAATAAGAGAGTTTTCAGTTTCAATAAAGAAAGAAAATTAGAGTTTTTGGAAGGGAGATTTGGTCTTATAAAACACCAAGCACTCACCATCACTTGGAGATTTTGGATTTGGGGTTTGTGTACTCAAATCTTGATTTGTTTATTTGATTATTTTTCAGATTTTCCTTGCTTGTTGTTTTTGGAATTTTTTAAGTAAACTCTTAACTTATTTTAGATATTATTTGCATATATTGTATAAACTTTGTTTGTTGTTTATTTGCTTGATCATTTGATTATCATATCAAGTATATGTAAGGGTTTCAGCCTATGTTATTTTAAAAATTTATTGTTGATAAATTGGTGGAAACATGGAGATGGTTTGATGCATGTATTTCAGCCTAAGTGTATAAGAGATGTGTGAAGTGGTTATTTGATTATAAATAACCAAATCTCATAGGTCCACGAGGTATAAGGACCTATGAGATTTGGTTATAGATAAATTTTAGGTTTGTATTTAAGGTTTGAACATATAAATGGATGCATGTTTATTCTATTCTAGTTTTTACATGTTAGATGGTGTGAACTCATCAATTACTAGAGCATGTACATTTGGCCTTGAGAGGTTGATGATGTTGGATGAAATGAAAAAGAGCATGTTAGGAAACTCTAGGATTTTTGGACAGGCCTTCGGAGATAGCTTAGCATGTTTGTGTTGCATGTCCTAACGCTCCAAGTCACTGTTAAATTCCAGCGTGGGTTGGAGACGTCACAGAAGCTAAGAATTTCTTAGCACAAAATGAATAGGTAGGGGGAGAGGGGTTCCCCCTGCCTTATTCCCCTTGAAGGCTAAAAGTTTGCCTGTGGAACACCATTGATCAAAATGGAGTAGAAGACTAAACATACACACTAGATGACAAGGGCCATTGATCAAAATGGAGTAGAAGACTAAACCCATTTTCTCCACAACAGCTTTGAGGAAGGGCCATTTCACCCTATCATAGGCCTTACTCATGTCGAGTTTGAGTGCCATGAAACCACACTTGTTCCCTTTCATCTTGGTTTGCATTGAGTGCATAAGTTCCTAGGCCACAATGTTGCTATGCGAGATCATTCTTCCAAGTATAAAGGCACTTTGGGTGCTTGATATGAGGGTGGACAATAGGGACTTAAGTCTGTGTGCAACCACCTTTGCAATGATTTTATAAAGGACATTGCAAAGACTAATGGGTCTCAAGTCTGTGACACTCTTGGGGACTCTTTCTTTGAAATTAGGGTGATGTAAGTATGGTTAAAGGCATGAAAACCTTGCTTGGAGTTTAGAAGCTCTAGCAGAAGAGCCACGACACCATTTCCCACCACTGACCAATGATCATGATTAAAAACCACAGGAAAACCATCATATCTAGAAAATCCAAACGGATTCATCTCAAAAATTGCTTTTTCTATCTCTTCCCTCGAGTAGCTTCTCCTTAGAGCTTGATTCATATTAGGGGTAACAATAGGTTCAAAGATGTTGAGAGGGGCCCAATGCCTTCAGGGTGAGATGAAGAAAAGAGGTTCTTGTAATAGTCTTGAAATAGCTTCCCAACAAAATCTATTTTTTGGAAAGCCACACAAAAAAAAAAAAATCAGTTGTTATCTAGGGTCTTTTGTACAGATTTTGGAATTCGAAAAGAATTCATATAGTAAGAAGGGATGGCAATTGCAACTAGTCTGATCAACATTATTCTGCCCGCTTCTGACAGTTGCTTTAATTTCTAGCTTTCCAGTTTTTTCTATTTTAGTCAACATCTCTTTGTAGCTTTCTCTTTTGTTCTTGCTAAAGGAAGTTGGAAGGCCCAAATATTTCATTTTTGCCGAAGATGCTTTGTAAAGAAACCATTGAGCGATTGCTACTTTAGTCGTGAGACATGTGATAAAGATAGAGGATTTACTCAAATTTATTTTTTCCCCAATCATTGTTTGATATTTTTCTAGGCTTGTGGAGATTTGTAGGCATTTTTCTCAATCGTTTTGGAAAAAATTATGGTATCATCTGCAAAGAGCAGTTGCGAAATTGAGGGGTTGTCTTGCCGATTTTTATTCCTTCTATAGCCCCTTGACCTTCTACTTTTAACAAGATTCTTGACAGCACTTTGTGACCAATATGAAGAGAAAAGGCGAGAGTGCAATACATTTAAGTTAGAACTCATGGAACTTGGGCTGGGTCCCACATGGTTCTTCAATTCACACCACTAACATTTAATTCTGAATTCCCACTTGAAGAGAGCTAACCAAGCACGTGCTCACAAGTCGCAATAGGACCTCACATTGGCCGCAACAATTTAGAACTAGGCTTGTTTATCTGGGTTCCAGTTTCAGGAATTCAGGATCCGAATGATTAATTTTCTTGAATCTCTTAAGTGAAAGTACCAAAACTAATGAAAAATAAAAAAAAGTTTCAGGGCTGGGTCGGACAAAACTCAGCCTAGGTGAACAGGCCTACTCAAAACGTAGAGGGCCAAACACAACATATAGAGAATTGGAGGCACTAGGCTTTGGACTAAACCATTAAAACACATGGGCCGTGTTGGGAGTTCAATTAAAATATGCATCTCATTTCAACCATCTAGAGCACCGCAAGACCGCACAACAACATTATACATAACTTCATTCTTCTGGGACTTCTTCACTTTCAGCCTCACTCATTTGACGTTTGAACTAAAGAAGCCGCATGACTTGAGTTTATTGGGGCACGAAAATTGATGGGGAAATCAGCCGAAATTGAATTGAGAGGAATCAAAGGATACATATAGAAGCTGTTGGAGAGAAGTTTAGAGGGGGTGTCGCAAGAAGACGAGAGTAAAACAGAACAGTGCTGCAACATATTAAACCAGAGGGGAAAAGAGGGAGAGAGAGAACAAGCCAAGAGGCAGCAGAGCAATCTTGGAGATTTTCATTTGAAGTTTTTATGTGTAGGAAGATTTAAAGGATGGAGGGAAAAGTTGCATGCTTTATCAACAGACTCTAACGAATAATATTAGTTTTTATTTTCTAGAATTTTGATGTAGTTTAAAATTGAACAAACAATTTATAATCTAAGTTATTTTAATTTTAATATTTTCATGATTGAGTATTTAATTTTTGTTCTTAATGCTTTCAATTTTCTGACCAATTATTGTTTGATTGATTGAATCTCAATGAGACTGAAAAATGATTTGTGATTTTAGCTCTAGAATTAAAAATCATTAATTAAGCAAAAGTAAAAAAAATATTAAAAATCACTAGTGTGATTTCGTTAAAAAATTTAAAGAACTTAATGAGTCTCAAATTAATTAAATTCATATAGAGATATGAAATTTTTAGTTGGAGATATTTTTAAAATTGTTCAAGAGAAAATATTGAATATTTAAAGGATTTTTATCATCAACATGTGATTATTGGAATTTAATAATTAGAAAAAATAAATTATATGGAATTTATTAGATGAAATCAAACGTTCTAGAAACATTCGTATTATATTTTTACAATCTTAAATTTTATGCTCTTTTACTTTTTAAATTTATTTTTGTTAAGTATTTCAATTTGATTTAGATAGTAAAATATATCCATTTGGTTTTCGATTTTTCAAATAGTAATTAATTTAGTGAATTTCAATATTCAATAACATAATTAATTCTTGTGAGTTTGACATTCATTTTCTTTAAAACAATTTACTATTTATTACGATTATGTGCACTTAAAGATATTTTTACACAAACAAGTAGCTCTCTTTCAATTTTTTGTAAGTTGTTCTAAATTCGCCCAAATTGTTTTTTATTCCATATCTTAACATGAGCATCCTTTGTTGATTAGATTTCTTTGCACAATATGCATGTCGGGTTTCCTTGACATACATATTTGTTTTGCACATAGTTTTTTGCTCCATGTTTCGTTGATGATATTTTGGCTAAGTGGTTGATGAATCCAAAAGTCTTTGAATTTGAAGAACGTGGGCCTTCGTCAATTTGTTGTTGTATGAAGTATGAGTGGATGATGGTCCGAGGCTGATGGAGCAAGTGTCGCAATATTGCATCTAGAAATAGCAGTCTTTATTTTTTTTTGGCAATTGCTCGATCCAATCTTTTGATGAGCGCCTTTCCATGCCTATTATTCGACTATGTGAATTTTAGACATGTGTATCCTATATCAATGAATCCAATTTTTTCCATTAGAGACTTGAGTCTGCCGTTTTAATTGAAAGGGATTGGTCTCCCACCATGGCTCTCTGATTGATTTTGGAGATCATTAAAATCATCCAGGCATATCCAAGGTCCTAAAAATGCTTGGTGTATTGGATCCAAATGAGACCAGAAATTTACTTGGTTGCTTGGGCGTTTGGCTTGGGATATTATTGGACGGACTGTATCGTGTGGACTCGGGTGACGTTGTTCTTGGGGCGACCGCGTGGGGGTCGAAGTTGGAAGATTGAGCTAGTTAATTGCATTGGGTGCGGCCGAATTTATCTGTGGGAGTGAAGCTGAAGGCAAGGTTGGGTCCATTTGCTTTCCTGGGTTTACAAGGGATTCTAGGGTGGGAGTGATTTGTGGGCTTGTTTTATTCTGGTGGGTGTTGGCCGCTCCATCTCGCATTGAGCTCGGCTTTGTGGGGTTTTCCCAATGATGGAATGGATTGCATGGGCTTGGGGCTAGCTGAAAGAAGAAGAGGAGTTTAACTTTTGAAAGGGATTTGATTTAGGTTACTTGGGCGTGGGCTCGTGGTTGAACTACTTGGCCGGAGGGATAAACCTAATTGCATTTTAATTATGAAAGGTGGTGGGCCTAATAGACAAAGAGTCATGGGCTTCATAGAGAAAATATTATTCTCAGCCTTATCTATGAATAGAGGACTTTGCTTGATAAAAGAATAGGGTATTAGGCTGGGTGCATCGAGATGGGGTTCTGAAGTCCTTGGCCCATGTTTCTGCTGTTGAGCTTTAAAGCCCTGCATTGCAGAATAAATCTGCCGCCACTATGCTTCCATGGAGTTTATTTCCTAGTCGACAGATTTGAGTTTTTTGAGGTGTTGCCAGATTCTCTTCCTAGCGTCATTGCCATCTTATCAACAAATTTAATCCCTGTTCCAACTGATGAAAGGGCGAAATAAATCCTGACTAAGGGATCGGCTGATTTAAGTTGGGCATTGGGTCAGTAATGAAGCGATTGAAGTTGGTTGGTGGGTTGTGCGAGTAATGTTGAGTCACTGTAACTTAATAGTGAATGGGAGCTGAGCTGCGTCGCGTGAGAGGTGAACATCGGCCTATGTTGCATCTCCATCGTAGGTAGAGAGCTTCTACTCTGATCGCATGAAAGGAAGTCTGTCTAAGGGTGTTCAACTGGGCTGGGTATTTTCCTGGTCCGGTCCAAAATCATGATAACCGGAATCCAGATGCGGATTCAAGTCTAGAATAACTCAGATCCAATATCTGCCTTCTAAAAAAATCGAACTTATGCGATTTTATAAGATCTGGATACCAGTTTTAAATCTGGTATCTGGATTTAATATAAAATCATCGTTTTTGTAATGCTAGCGCCTCCCCTCCCCCCCCCCCCGGCGAATCGCACATCTCTCTCTCTCTCTCTCTTTATGAGCTTCTGGCAGTAGAGAAATCCTAGCCTCCTTCATTGCAACCCCTAACCCCGTGACGGCGTAACCCATCATTATGACTCCATCGCCGTTTGTGAATCGTCGTCTCTCACTTGTGGTTTCGTCGTCTTCTCTCTCTCTCTCTCTCTCTCTCGTGCCAAAACCCTAGATCTGTTATTTTATTTTAAATAATTTTCTTTTCTGTTGCCAAATTTGCAAGAGGGTTTAAATTAGTGTATGTTTGTGGCTATTGGGAAGAGCTAACAACTTTGGGTGCTCTATCTAGGTATGTTTTCTAAAACATTAGCCTCTTCTGTTTTTTGCGAAAAGGGTCAACTTCATCTGAAACCGTTAACTGTATTTTTAAGGGTTAGATCTTTTTAATATTTTTATGCTTTGAAATAGTTGCTAGATCTGCTCTCTTTATTTTTAAATGTGGGTATTTTTTTATTTGGGTCTCTTTTGTTCAGTATTGCCTACTGATTTTATAGAAGCAGCATAACATCTATTTGATCTGTGCTGATATTTGAACAAATCTGTGAAACTATGTTCTTCCCTGCTGATTTTAGAAGCCAACAAAGAAATTATTCCTGAGAGTGTCAGGATTTAGTTTTTCTCAAATGAATGAATATTCACAGAAATGTAGTAATATAGTTTCTGTATAAATAAATGAAATAAGGATAGATGAATCAACTATTATCATCAATTAATGGGGTAACAAAACTGGTGTTTGGGAATGAAGAACTAGAAAGTTGGGCAAGATTTTTAGTTTCTTTTCTGTAGGAGCATGGCTTGTTCACCTATGATTGGTCATGGTACTGCACCAACTATTTGAACTATGGTTTGGATAAAAATACTTGAAAGAAAAACAGGGAGAGCATGATTTCTGTTAGAGATTGTTACTGGTAAGCATAAGATATATTTTTGTGTTTACCCGCGTACATCTGGTCATCTGATTTTGTTTTGTTTGCTCTTGTGATCTGATCATGCTTTAGTTTGATGTACATATCTCTTGTAGTGAGCTCATCCTACTCATTATGCCATATTGTTGGAAGTTGTTTATGATTTATTTCTTTTGTTGGGTTGTATTTTCATTTTGCAGTGCATAAGTGGTTTTTCAATTTGATTGTATCAATAAGATAACTTGCTTGCAAAAATATAAATAAGACAATTATTATTTTTTTTATTGCAAACTTCTTTGGTTTTTTTTCCAATATCTAGTTGTTGTTGTGTTCTATGAGTTTATCTTTCTTATTAGTGCAGTCAATGATTATTCTGTGGGAAACATGATTGTTAATACTCTTCGACAAATAAGAAAGGAGAGAGGAGTGGCAATAGAAAAAGATAAATGCATGAAAGATGATCTTACAAGATTCGAGTTTCAAGAGTAATATCTTGTAGTTTTGTATATTGTAGTGTAAAGTAATGTGTAAATAACAAAATAATGTAACATGCAATGGCTTCATGAATGAATTTTTTCATTTTTATATATTTTACTAGTCTAGAAAATGTTAATATTATGCTTATTAATATTTTAGAAAATCTTTTCACATAATATAGGCTTTTATAAAGAAGTATGATTTTCATCATTTTTTTTAATTTTTATAATAATTATAAGAGAATTATGCTTTGCGACATTTTCATGTAAAATATGGGATTTTATTAATATTAGATGCGATGTTTGAAAGAGAGCAAAAAAAAAGTTTAAAATCTTGAAACTGGATTAGTCCGAATCCAACCCGGATTTCAACCTGGGTGAATCCGAGTTAGAGTCCAAACCGCTTTTGGACCTTTGGTTCCTGGCTGGGTTGACTCAAATCCCGGTCTAGAACCTGCTTGAACACCCCTAAGTCTGACCCTAGTGCATTTCTAGCAATGGGAAAAATTGAGGTAATTTTGAATGGGCTACTACAGATTGGCCATCATCCTTGCTTGCAAGTAGGGGCGGAACCACAAAATCTAGTTTAGGGGGGGGAGCAAAAAAAATTGAATAGTTAAATGCTAATTTTCTATATAATCTACTTTATAAGCAATTTTTAAATTTAATTTTCATCAAGTTTTGAAGATTTTGGGACACTCGAACCCTTATATGGTTCTACCCGTACTTGTAAGTTTGTTTTGTTTGAGAAAGACTATTTGGGTCTTGTGCTTTTGGTGTTTGGAAAATGTTTCAATTTATTTTCCTTTCCCATTCCTGGCTTGTGGATCAAGTTATATGATGGGCCCTTCATATGCATGTTTCGAGAGAGTCACTCTCCAAGAACAAGAAGTTGAGAGAGAGAGGGAGATAAAGTAGAGAGAGAGATTTCAGAAGAAGAAGATTATTCTGCAACAATTTGGGAATGGAGTCCTTCCCTCCAAATTTCTATTTATATTTCAATTATTCTGTTGAGTTACACATAAATGACGTTGTCTCCAATTCTCACTAATACATGTGATCACTTAGGCCTGGTTTACTTTGGAAGACAAAACCAAATATTCCAAACCATTCTTAAACTTATTATTACACTTTTTCAAATTTTTATACAAATATAATAAAAAATTCAACTTTTTCAAATTCCAAAACTATTTTTTCAAATGTCAAAACAAAACTAATATTAAAAAAATATATCATAACAATATTTTTGTAAGAACTCGTAGTTTTACTCTCTATGTAATTTAATATTTTAATGTTAAACATGTTTTTTTTACTAATTTAATTTTGGGTGTTATGAGATGGTGTATATTATTATTTAAATGATTTAATTAAAAGTTAATTTATTTTCTTATTATATTATTGTGATGCATTTAATTTAAGGCTTGAATTTAATCTCATTATGTTATTATGTTAGTATTTGAATTAAATGTATTGTAGAATATTCTAATTTAATTTAATGTGTTTAATTAATTTATGTTGTGTTTCAGGTTGGGCCTTAAATGTATTATTATATTTTTATATTTATATATTTGAGTTGGATTTTAGTGTCTTAAAATGCCCCAAGCCAAGCCGTATAAAGCAAGCCCATGATCTCATTTCATAGCCTTTTTTCCCATGCCAATACGTCACCATTTAATTTAATGTAGGTGTTTAATTCGGTGCTTCTTTCTTTCAACCGACGCAAGCTTTCTTTCCCATTTTCTTCTTCTTTTCTTCTTCTTCTTCCGTTGTGCTGCTGCTGTTCACCTGTGATACCAAGGTTTGATTTTTACAGTCTTTTTCTTCTCCTTTTGTCCATGTGTTGTTCCATCGATTTCCTAGCACCTAGATGAATTTTTCCCCTATAATTTCACTGTCGATTCGTACATCACATGCCCAAAAATCGATCCCATACTGTGTGCTTTTAGCAGTACTTTTGATTCCATTTTCATCTAAAAAGGCTGAAGATTTTTCACCTTTACAATTTGCGTTGTCTTGGCTATGTGTTAGTGTGTTCACTTGATTTGTTTTTGGTCCATTTTTTTTCTGCTCCCTGATGTTCGTTTATGTTCCTATATAAACATCGACTCTCATTGTTATAAAAAAAATGCCTATGATGCTCTCAGTCTCATCCTTTTATCCAAAGGTATAGCTTCCATTTTATTTTATTCTTCTTCCTTTCTTCAATTAGAACATCTCCTCTTCAAAACCCCCTAGTATTTATTTTTGTTGTATGATTTTATTTATAATTAAGTGTTTAGTTTAGTTAGTTAATAATTGTAATTTATTTATTTACAGTAAGATGATTAATGTATTTGGTTGCAATATTTGGGATAATTATTTGAATTGGTCATATGTATATATATTGTTCTATTCACGTTATTGGTTTAATTAAATTGTTAGGTTTATTTATTGGTTTTATTGATATTACTATAATTTATTGGTGTTTTAATTAAATCTGGATTTTTTATTTATTTTAGTTGTTTCTGATATTAATATTTATGTATTTGTGATGATCTATATACGTTGGTGCTTTGGGTTTGATTTTAGTGGCGAGTACGCGGTTGGAAGCTCGGAATCGTTGTTCGGCATTTTCGATAACTTCAGAAATTATTAGCGAGCGTACTGTAAGTACTTTCTAAAAGAACTTTGAGATTTAAATATATTTTTTTCATAACAACTATGTGTTTGGTTGATGATTGAGTTTATTGAATATTGAATATTTTTGTACATGGTGATATGCATTATGAAATTGTACAATCGTTCATATGTATATATGATATTTGAAGTTTTTAAGTGAAACTTGAGTTATGGTATATTAAAATGATTTGTTTGAAGGGTTTTATAAGTAAGAAACAGTATTATTGGGTTTATGAATTTTAATGATTTTTTTTTACTAAGTCATAATGGGGACGGCGATACGTAACGCCTATTATGATTAGTGGTGTGTGGATGACATAATGGGGACAGCGATACGTAACGCCCACTATGAAATGAGTGTGTATGAGTCATAATGGGAACAGTGATACGTAACGCCCATTATGATTGGTGATGCGTGCATATCATATCGGGGACGGTGATACATAACGCCCGCTATGATTGGATTTACAGGCATCATTTTCTGGAAAATGATTAATGATTTCATTGGAGTTTTACTTTGAAATTTTAGAGTGTGTGCTTTATTTATTTATCTGAGAAAAATGATTTTAAAACTCATGCATATGGTATCGTTCATGCATTTTGTTTTTAGACAAATGTATTTAATATCTTGAGTTTTGTTTGGGATTTTTACTTACCTGCGGTACCATTTTTTGTATCGTAGATTTTGATGCAAAGAACAAGGAGGTTGAGCTAGAGGAGGTGGTCCGCCGTTGGAGTGAATTAGTGTAGTTGGTTTCCTTGGATGATGTTTACTTAATTCTGATGATTGTGTATTGTGTTTATTTGATCTTTGGATGATTGTATTAAATCTCCTGTTGGAGAATTTACATTAACTTGGTTTGTAATATTTTAAAATTCTGGTGCTTAGATATTGACTTTATTATCCGCTGCGACTTTTATTTTATGCATGTCACATGTTCACACACTTAGCACTTGAAGTTGGGAGTGCGTGACCCGTGTTATCATCATCCCGACGCCTCGATTCCCGTGTTATTTTAAGGGAGAATTTGAGGGCGTCACAATTTTATTCTTTTTTTAACTTTTATATCATTTCATTTCTAAAAACAAATAGGGCCTTAGTTAGATGGCAACGTTCTATTAATCAATATATACAATTGTATTAAACGACATTGCAATCCAAGACTATCTATACAACAATCTCCCTTTTACACAAAATAGTCTAGTAACTACGAAGTACACATGGCTCAATTTCCATTTCAACTTTTTGTTGGATTACAGCTTATGACATACTTTTCCCCTTTAAAGCATCTTGCCCACAAGGCTAGGAAATTTTTTCTTAGTTGCCAATAAGATTCCCAAGTCGCATTTCCAGGATTTGCACGATGTCGCTAAACCAGAACTCAACAATAGCTCAAGTATTAAGCTTCCTGCACCTTCGTTGCAAAGTCACCTTGAGCTCGAGCACCACTTCACCTTGCAAATCCACTGGTGCTAATGTTGACAAAGGCAATTATTGTTGTCCCAATTTCCTTTTTCAACACGATGGAAGGTCTAGTTTGTAAGCTACTCTGCCAACTCTGTGAACTATTTGAAATAGTCTATAAAATTGTGGTGAAAGCTTGGAATTCTTCCTTGTTGTCAAAGATTGTTGACGATATGGCTGAAGTCGAACAAAGACCCAGTCACAAAAAAAAAACTCCCTTTCAATTCTTTTCTTGTCATAATACAACTTCATCCTATCTTGAACAGCCATCAAGTTTGTCTTCAGCAGCTCCATGATCTAAGCTTTTGTCATAAACAAATGTTCTACTGCTTGATTTGAAGCTAAATCTCAGGACATAATCTTGCAATTTAGGAGGTACTCCATACATTGCCTCATAAGGAGTACAATTTGTAGAAGAATAAACTGAAGTAGTATACCAATACTCAGCTAATGACAGCCACCAAAGTCTCGATTTATCACCAAAAAAATACCTCATAAATTGCTCAAAGTACTTGTTAACTACTTCACTTTGGCCATCACTTTGAGAAAGAAGTACCAACTCCCTCTAGCTTAAACAATTCACTCCAAAAACTGCTAGTGAAAGTGGACCCTCCATCAAAAACAATTATGTGGCATTCATTGCAATTTGAAAACATTGTCTAATGAATAGAGAAGCTACTTTAGCTACTGTAAAAGGGTGTTTAAGGGCCATAAAATAAGCATATTTTGAAGATCTATCCACCACCACCATAATGACAGAATAACCTTTGGAAAAGATTACCCTTTTATAAAATCCGTGGACACATTAGTCCATATATATTGAGGAATAAGGAGAGGTTGCAATAACCTTGCTAGCTGCACATTTTCAACTTTGTATCTTCGGCAAGTCTCACATTCTTTAATGAATTTCTTGACCTCACTTTTCAGCCCAAGACAATAAAAATTGGCTCTATCACAATGTAATGACTTGTGAAAACCTGAGTGCTCAGCATAAGGACTGGCATGCACCAAGGTAAGAATCTTCAGCTTCAATTGAGGCACATTAGGGACATAAATTCTTCCTTTCTTAAATAGAACCCTATGTTTCAAAGTAAAGGAAGAATGTCAAGGAGAATTCTATTCAAACAATTTGAGCTGCTGTTGTACCACTGGATCCACTTCATAAGCCAATGTCAGTTCTATCAACCAAGATGGACTTGGAAAAGTGATTGTAACTAAAGACCCTTCAACATCTTCTCTTCTTGACACGGCATCTAGAGGTGTAAGAAAAAACCAAAAAATCAAAAAACTAGACCGGACTAGTCCAAACCAGTGGAATCGGTCTGGTTTTGGGTCGGTACTAGTCTGAAATCGGTTCCCGTAATGTCAAAACCGGTATGTGTCGGTTCAATTCCAGTTCTAAGCTTTTTAAAACCGGACCGGACTGGTTCAATATAATATATATTTTAAATTATTATTTTTAATATTATATATAATATAAAATAATATTTTTTTATATTATATAGAATAATTTATACATCAGTATATGATATAAATTAGTTACAATTTGTATCATCTGGCCTAATACTTATAGTCTAATACTATATTACTACTAGTAATATATTTTAAGTCTGTATATAAATTACTATGTTAAATAATTACATATGAAATAATGATATAATAATACTAATATTATTAGTATCAGTATACTAATACTATCACTATCACTATCAATGATATAGTTATAAAAAATTAAACTTACAATAACAAATACTAATATATTATTATTCTAATCACTATAAATAAATATTAATATATCTACTAATAGTATAATAGACTAATTTAAAACTAGAAAACCAGACTGAACTGGACCAGAACCAAGAAAATCGGTATTACCAGTTTTGGGGGGTAATTGGTGCCTAATCAGTTTAAAAAATGCAAAATCAGTGATACCGGTTCAGTTCCAGATTTTTTCTAACATCGGACCAAATTGGATTGGTAATACACCTAAAGGCATCTGCTACCTTATTTTGTATCCCTTTCTTGTACTCAATCAAAAACTCATAGCCAAGTAATTTAGTTAGCCATTCTTGTTGAGCCACTATGTCAAGCTTTTGTTCTGAAAGGTATTTTAGGATATGATAGTCAATTTTTACTACAAATGATGCTCCCAACAAATAAAGCCTCTATTTTTTTTACTGCTACCACTAAAGCCAAAAGTTCCCCTTCATAAGTAGAAAGCAAAAGGTTTTTAACCTTTAGTGCCTAACTGAGGAAAGCTATAAGGTGTTGATTTTGCATTAATACTGCTCCTATACAATTACCAGATGCATCGCATTTGATTACAAAGGCTTTTGAAAAAATTGGTAGAGATAAAATTGGGGAACTTAAGATTGCCATCTTCAATTCTTCAAAGGTAGTAGTAGTTATTTAACTCTAAACAAATGAGTCTGTTTTAGGTAATGCTATTAAGGGAGCAACTTTCTGAGCATAATCTATATCAATTTTCGATAGTTACCAGTTAAGCCTAAAAAATCCCATAGTGACTTGAGATTTTTAGGAACTGGCCACTTGTTCATGGAATCAATTTTTTTAGGATCAACTTTTACACCCATTTCAGATATCAAATGCCTAGGATATTCAATCTCAGCACATGCAAACTTAATTTAGATTGCTTAGCAAAAAGCTGATGCTTCTCTAATATCTGCAACACAACTTGTCAATGGCTTAAATGAGAATTCAGATTCTTGCTATAGACAAGGATGTCAACAAAAAACACATTCATGACAAATCTCGTCAGAAATGGCTAAAAGATATCATTCATTAAGCCTTGAAATGTTGATGGTGCATTCGTGAGTCCAAAAGGCATTACAAGAAATTTATAATGCCTTTCATGAGTTCTAATGGCAATCTTCTCAATATATAACTCCCTCATTCGAATTTGGTGATAACAAGATCTTAAGTCAAGTTTGGATAACATAGTTGAACCAAAACGTTTATCTAACAATTCATCCACAATAGGTAATGGGTATTTATCCTTGACAGTGGAATCATTTAATACCCTATAATCAATACACATGCGCATGATCTATTTGCCTTCCTTACCAACAAAATTGGTGAAGAAAATAGAGATTGACTTGGCCTAATCACATCCACTTTCTTGCAATTCCTTCACAATCTTTTCTATCTCACTTTTCTGATAAAAGGGGTATCTATAGGGCCTTACATTGATTGGACTAATATCATGTTTCAAATTGATCTGATGATCATGAGACCTGGATGGTGGTAGTCCTTTAGGTTCTTGAAAATCTGTAGTGAATTGAGTGATTAATTTAGCTATAGCCTTAGAGTTGACTATTGATCGCTCTAGCTAAGACTTTGCAGAGATTAATTGCAAAAAAACTCCTTTGTATTCCAATTCAGATAGTTTACTCATCTCCTTATCATCAACTAGTGAAGAACTAGTAGAATTAATTCCCTTAAATAAAGAATTCTTGCCTTCAAGTGTAAATTTTATAAGCATATTTTTAAATCTAGCAATACTGGTACAGTGGATAATAACCATTGAGCCCCCAATACAACATTAGCCTACTCGAGATAAAGTATAGCACTCAACACACATTTACGCCCACTTTGTAAGAGGTCACTGTTTACAACCTTAACCTGAATTCCATTAAAACTCTGAATAGGCAGGTTACATTTTGAAGTCACTATATTTTCTAAAAAGTTATGAGAGTAACCAGTGTCAGTCAGAATTACCACTAACATCTTCTTAAGTTGTTCCCTCACCATTTTGGTTTAGGACTTGGGCTACCTACCATAGCCTAAAGGGAGATATCAACAATCTCTCCACTAGCATCTGAGACTTTATCCTAATCAACACTCATCACAGATTCTTCTTCATTTTGGGAGCACTGCATTGATTCTAAGCAATTAACAAGTTTATGCCCTTGATGATATTTCTCATCACAAAAATAACATAAGCTTTTTTTCCTTTGATCTTGCATTTATGCATTAGAAACTGTCTGGTAAGGTAACTTCAATAGAGGTTGTGTTTTAGGTTTTTCCCAAAATAGATGAAGGTTGAGTAGGTCTAAACCCACTAGCATTTGAGGTCTGTTTTGTAAAATCAAAAAGACCATTCTTCCAAGATTTCCTAGAACACAACACATACTGTTCTTGAATCTTGCTAAGCCAAAAGCTTCATTCAAAGTTTTAAGGGCCAACAACTCAATTTATTGCTTTCTGAAATGCCATGAATTCTATTGGATAAAATCTTGAATTCAGCCTTATAGAGTAATAGAACTAGCCTGTTTAAGCCTTGTGAGAGCCTCCATTGGATCAGTTGATCCAAACCCTATCTATATAGCTTGACAAATTCATTCCACGTTTTAAAAGTACTAGCTTCACTTCCATCTTGGTACCATACTAAGGCTTTGTCATCCATGTGAAAAGAGGCGATAAAAATCCTTTGGCCAGGAGGAATTTTGTGATACAAGAAATATTGATTTGCTCTGTCAACCAAAACATCTGGGCTCCTCCCTGCAAATCTTTGAAAATAGAACTTGAGGCCCTTCAAAAAACCTCTTTATCACCTTCTCGTTGATGCACCTCACCAACAGCCTCATTAACATCTTGATTCACATTACGATTCTACTGTTGATATTGATTCTGTTGTTCTCCATTCCTATTACCTAGAGAACCATTTAAAGAATTTATGGAATTTTTTGTACCATTTTTGCAAATCTTTTCTCTTGATTTTCTCTACCCACATGAGCAGTTTCTTGCTATTGAATGAGAATTGAAATGGTGTCTTCCAATTGCTTCTGTTGCCGAAGTTGATTCACGGAATCCGGAACTTGCGCATATGATCTTGTACCGTTTGCCATGGTTCTAGCTATTGATACCAAATGTAATGTGACTTTGAAATGAATGTTTCGAGAGCATCACTCTCCAAGGACAATAAGTAGAGAGAAAGAGGGAGAGATTTCAGAAGAAGCAGATTATTTTGCAATAATTTAGGAATGGAGTCCTTCCTTCCAAACCTCTATTTATCTTTCAATTTAGGAATGGATTCCTTCCTTCCAAACCACATAAACAATGCCGTCTCTAGTTCCCACTAATACATGTTATCACTTAGCTAAATGGAGACGTTCTATTAATCAATTTATACAATTGTATTAAACGACATTATAGTCTAAGACAATCTAACAACAATCTCCGTTTTACACAAAATAGTCTAATAACTACCATGTACACATTGCTCAGTTTCAATTTTAACCTTCTTCTAGATTACAGCTTATGACAGGTTCCTAGGTGTAGAAACTTGGAGTTTCCATTGCTTGTAGAAAGATTGAGTGATGGTGGGGCTTGTGTATTAAGCTATTAGCCATGGGTCGTAGTTTAGTTCAGTGGGTGGAATTTTTTATTGCTACAGAATTTTTGAGAATGTTGTAGCCTCCTACATGCATAGAAAAAATTAGAGAGCCTTTCGTATTTAAGGGACATCCATGTTTCGTTGATTACCAAATCTCAACATCATAAATCCTTGTTGAGGAGGATTTGTAGTATCATTTTCAACCATTAACCTTATGAATTACCTACAGGATATCCCATAGATGGGGTCTTCTTCAACCTCGTTTAGATTACCTAGGGTTTTCCCTATGTTTGTCGCATTTCTTAGGGACATATGATCCAATGGTAGTCCATGGATTTTGACATTGAAAGCTAAATGCTTTAAACTGATTTTTAATTGTAGCGTGCCCTGTAAAATGAATTTAAGTCCAAATTGTGTGTGAAATTGTTCTCCCAAGAAGTGCTAAGTACAATGCGGCACTAAGTTGAATTCCCACAGAAAAACATGCAAGCCCAAAAAGCAATAATCCTTCTCATTCCTTTAAACACAAACAAATAAAGAAAATAAAAATAAAAGTAAAACAAAATAAAACGAAATAAAGGAAAATTAATAATTTTTATAAGTAAAAATGTAATAAAAATCATGTGAAGATTGCACTTATCACTACTCAAAGTGCAAAGCAACCCCATGAATCCTAGAATTAAGAAAAAGAGAAATTCCTTTAGCATGGCCTCCACAAGTAAAGGGAAAATAAAGAAACACTATGGAAACGAAAGTTAAGAATTGCTTGGCTCACTTCTTAGATCTCAACACAAAATTCTTCCAATGTCCAACAACAATCCGAAAAAGAAGCAATGTGATGAACTTTATCAAATTGAGATCAGGGAACTAGTCAATGTTATTGAATATGCTTTTATTAATCACTTTAGAACAATATACAGCTCTTCTTGTTTGACAATTTTGGAGCAACTACAAAATTTTTTTTAGAGGGAAATTTCGGATCATGACAATGAACTACTCAATGCGGTACCAAGCAAAGAAGAGATTTTCGGAGTGTTAAAATGAATCCCAAATCATAAAGCGCCAGGTCTAGATGAAATGACGGCACTCTTCTATAGACACCATTGGAGTATCGTAAAAAAATAGGTCCTTGAAATGGTCCATAATTCTTTCCGGTAGGGAAACTTGAGACAAATAAACCACACCAACATAGCACTCATCTCAAAATATAAGCACCCCAAGCCAATACCAACCAATCAATTTCACAAATGTTATCTGCAAAATCATATCCACAAAAATATCACAATATTGGCAAATCACTTCAAAACCACACTAGCCAATATAATCTCTCATCTTCAAATAGTTTTTGTTTCGAGCCACAACACTACAAGAAAAATGATCATTTGTGACTAATTATGTGACAAAAATGATTATTTATGACGAAAACAGACTCATTTTAGCTCGAAATAGTCATTTTACCAAAAATCACTAGTCGCAAATAAGCAGTTTTCTTGTAATAAACATAAAGGAAAATACCATGATCACCCATTAACTATTCCACCACCTTAAAAGGAAAATAGGAAAAAAGGGCTAATGGCGATCAAGCTTGATGTGGAAAACGCTTTTGATCTAGTGGAATGGGATTTTCTTTTTACAGTAATGAAGGTTTAGAGATACAATCAAGGATGGATAAAACTGATAAAAAAAATGTGTCACAATTGTAACGTTCTTCGTCCTAATAAATGGCTCACTAAATGGATTTTTTAAAGCATAAAGAGGGCTAAGACGAGGAGATTCAGTCTCGCCTTTTTTCTTCATATTGGTCACAGCAACACTATCAAGAATCTTGTTAAGAATTAGCAGAGACAATCCCTCTATTTTGCACCCGCTCTTTGCAGATGATGCCATAATTTTTCCCAAAGTGATTGAGAAAAATGCCAAAAGAATCTCCACAAGTTTAGAAAAATATCAAACAATGATTGGGGAACAATAAATTTGAGTAAATCCTATATCTTTATCACTAGGAACACTTGTCCCGTGACTAAAGCAACAATCGCTCAATGGCTCCTTTACAAAGCATCTTCAGCAAAACTAAAATATTTGGACCTTCCAACATTCTTTAGTAAGAACAAAAGAGAAAACTACAAAGAGATGCTGACTAAAGTAGAAAAAAATTGGAAGTCTAGAAACTAAAGCAACTATCACAAGCAGGCAAAATAATGTTGATTAGACTAGTTGCAATTTCAATCCATTCTATTAATCGAAGTCAGAGTTGAAATCAGAGTGGAAGCTTTGAAATTCAGCTTTGAACTCCGACATATTTAAAAAAAAATTTGAAACGACGTCGTTTACCTGTTTCCATGCCCCCAAAACACGGCCCCATCTTCATTATTCCATAACTTCCCAAAATCGACGAAGCTCTAAGACCCTAAGTTATAAGTTTCTAACCCTCGTGGCCATGGAAATCTCATGACGACAACGCCATTTTCTTTCGATTGGAGCCATTGCCTTGCCGTCATGAGCCATTCAGCCGTTGTGGACTCGTGAATCTGTGATCGTAGCGCTTTCTCTTGTCCTCCTAATTGTATCTGTGCCCTAAAATTAAATTTGTAAAATAAATTTAAGTATTAGAATTAAGAATTGTATCTGGACCTCGATTGTTGCCTTGTTGGGTTGCTTGCCATGCCTGGTATATTAGAAATGTTTTGGGTTGCTTGTAAATGTAAAATGGAGGTAAATGTGGTCCTTTGGAACAGTGTGAGCCTGAGTCATGTATGCAAGGAAGGTGTTTGTGAAAATTTGCAAATGGATTTACAAATTTATTTTGCAAACAACGAATTATTAGACTTTATGCAAGTGAATCAGAAACTTGTTGGAACTAGAGAGATTGCTTGAACTGCTAAATGCAAAACATATATGACATTTCTTGAACTGAAAAATGGAAAACATCTTTGCAATATATATAAATGTCGCATGTTAGTTGACAACAAATTTTGTCAAGCAGTTTAAGATGGTAATTGAAAAGATGGTAATTTTGTCAAGTAGTTTAAATTCATTTTGTCATGTGCCATGCTTTTTCTGTTTCTTTTTTTTATTATTATTGAAATGCCTTACTAAACCTTTAAGCACTTGGCATGCCATCCTAATACTGGGAACAAAAACTCATGTTGCACCCTCATTTTTTTTGCATCGTATCATTAGCATATATAAAGTGATCTCAGTCACTTCCATCGTTCGGCCATTTATTGGTAACAATGCAATACGTAGAAATGTCGCATATTATATTCGTAAAATGCAAAACATTCTTTTTATTTTCTTTTTCTTTTGTATTTTGTAATTTAAAAGTTAATTTGCTACTAGAGAAACCCTTGATACACCAAATAAAGATGGTTAGCTTATTTTGTCATGTTCTCTACAAAAGTTGTGAGTTAAAATCTGTTATCTAGACTAGTCTCCCCATACATAGGGTTGTCAAATTCTCTCCACATACATAAGGTTATCAAAACTGTTTTCTTTTGTGTTTTGCTTCTTCTTTTTTTCTTACATTGTAGTCATTTTTTAAGTTTATAATGTGCAGTTTCTATGAGGATATAACAAGTAGTTCCTATAAATTGAAGTATTTTTTAAACTTATATTTTTTCAACTTCTTTGATTGTGATATAGATGCTAGACCTAGTGGAGTATGTGGAGATAATCATCTAGAAGGGGAATTCATGGATGCTAGTACACCAGTACAGGTGGGTACTGACACTACAACTACTATCACTACCACTCTACCACATCTATATAGAGCATCAAGAACAGCTACTTCATGTGCAAGTAGTCGACTCCTAGTAGATATAGAAGATGAGGATATACTCAATGTAGAGGAGGAGATGCCCAATCTCATTGAGCACGATCTACCATCGCGACCTCCTAAAAAAATATCGGGGACATAGGAGCATTTTACTAAAATTTATAGTAATCGTGACAATCCTCAAGCAAGATGTCACCATTGTGGGCAACTTTATGGTTACTATGAGAAGAAGCAAGGCACTGGTGTATTAATAACACTTCTTAATGGTTTCCAACGATATAATGTCACAAAGGGATTGCCAGCCAATGCCAGTAAATAGACCAAGCTCAACTACGAGACTCAAATGTCCACTGATGGTACTAGTCCACATGTTAAGAAGTTGTCAATCCTTCAATATAGCGAGATGTTGTTGCGAAAAATGGTTGTAGAGATGATCATCACAAATGAGATGCCTTTTACCATAGTGGACAAGAAAGGCTTCAACAAATTTGTGCACACTTTTGAGCCACATTTTCCCATGCCTTCAAGGTATACAATAATGCGGGATTGTATGAAGAGACATATGAAAGAGAAGGCAGAAATGAAGTAGATGCTTATTTGGACTTGTTAGAGAGTGTCTTTTACAACTGATATATGGACGTCTGTATAGAATGTCCTTATAGAATATCAGCTACATGTGTGTCATTACCCACTATGTAGACAGTGAGTGGATGCTGCAAAAGCGAATAATTGAATTTAAAAGAAATTGTTGATCACATTGGTGCATTGATGGATGATTGTATTACTGGGAATTAAAAAAGTCCTTTGTATCGTAGTTGATAATGTTGGTGCCAATGACATTGCAATGGAGTGGTTCATGAGGAATACAACAGCAATAGAGGATATCATTCGTGGTAACGAGTTTTTACATGTTTGCTGTTGTGCTCATATCGTTAGCTTCATAGTTTTCAAGGGCTTGAACAATTTTGATGATTGCATCACCAAAGTCCGGAATATTGTCAGATGTGCAAGGGCTTCCCCCCAAAGGAAGTGCAAGTTTATTACGATAGTCGAGCAGCTTCAGATTCAATCTTCAGCCATGTTGTGCTTGGATATTTTGACTTGATGGAATTTGACATATATAATGTTGGATGTGGAGTCTAAGTACCAAAAATTGTTTGAACGGATGGAGGTTGAGGATGGAGGCATGAGGTATGCTTTGTTGAAGTCCTTAGAAGGAAGAAGGGGGCTCGGTGCGCCAGACACACGTGATTGGGAAAATGCAAATCTTTTTGTTGATTTTTTCAAGTTATTTTATGATATAACAATGTAAATATCTGAATCCAAATATTATACTGCAAACTTGTATTTCAATGAGTTGCCGGGGCTTCATGACCACTTGTGCTAACACTGAGGGAGTGTTATTTAAAACGGCTACGAGGATGAAATCTAAATATGATAAATATTGAGAGATGATAAGTGTAATTTTTACATAAATTTTATTACCTTTTTACTTATTAAAATTGTTAGTTTTCTTTTATTTCTTTTGGTTTCAGTTTATTTCTATTTTATCTTTGGTTTATTTTTATTGACTTTTATGTTTTTTCCTATTACTTATTTTATTTCATTATTTCTTCAATCTTTAGGCCGGCACATACATATTAACTGAGCATTAACTTCAAGAGGCAAACGGCACCTCATGCTTGGACTTCAACTAATAGGAACGTCCCACTTCTTCATTCAGCATTGGGCCCACGTTTTGCTTCAACAACACATGGCTCTTTCAATTCAAAAAGGGAAAACTCACTTTGACTTAAAGGGGGAAGGCGCCAAACAAAAATATAGAGGATTTTATGAAGCGCCACGAGTGGTGCATGACTTCAGGAGAAACAGAGCTACAACATTGACGATTTTCAAATTTTCTTTGGTTTTTTTCCATTAGTTTTTTGAAGTGACTTGATGTGAATTTTTTTTATTAGAGTTTTATTTAGTTTCTTTATGAACTAATTTATTTTTCTAGTATTACAATATATCCTAACTTTGATTGCGTGAATTTTTCATAGTTAGATTAATTAAATATTTGTGTCGTATTGTTAAGTATTTCATTCTAGACTTAATGCTTGTGAATGCTTGATCACCTTTTACATGATTTAGGATTCAGTTTGAGATTGAGAAGTGATAATTTTTTCATTCTATATTTGAGATTCCATAGGAGGCGGTAGGATAGAGATATCTATGGGCCTGTGTAATCTCTTTAGGATTTCTTTGTTCTTAACGAGTTTTGACAGGCTCAAAATTGTCAGAGAAGTATAAGGAATTTGCCTGTTGAGATATTTCGTTAATGCTTTAGAAAAAAGATTAATTAATAAATTAAAGAAATGTGACTATCAACAATAGGAACGGATATTTTTAATTCAATTAAGAAAATTGCATCGGATTAGTTTTGGTGAATCGGAAACGCTAGATTCTTGCCTTCTTGATAAAAACGTTTTTTCTTCAATTTTGTTAGTTATTGTTTCAGTTTAGTAATTAATTCTTTTTATTTGAGTTACCAGATAGATCTTAATTGAATACATTTTGATACTTATTAGTAATTTTTCAATTCTCATGAGACAATACTCTTATTTATTTACTTTATTACTTGTTACGGTTCGTACACTTGCGAAATCGACGAACAGGGGATATTACGAAGATAAATAGGTTATATTCATGACTGCAATCCTTGACCCCCCCAAATAAGTTTGAAGTTATAGAGTTTTGAGTTATTGACATCCTCGAGAAAGATAAGGCTAGAGAGTTTATTAGAGATCTAAGAAAGGATATTAATGGCTTATATAGCCACTATAACAATAGTGGATAGTGGATATTAATGGCTTATATAGTCACCCTACTCCAGCAAGTAGTAGCCCCTAATACTTGACCAGCTCGACATCTTCCTTGCGTGACAGAGGTACAGATATTTCACCTCCATTGGTGCGATGGTATCATCAAATCCATGCATCGAGGAATGGACGAACAAGTTTAATAATATCGATACCACTTTAATTTCGATCTAGTTTGATTTGTTGTGTCTTTTATTTTCAGATTTACTTAGTGTAAGAGACAAAGTAAGAGTTTGGAGCTGCAACTTTTCGATCTCGAAATCGAGAAAATGGCAAAGGGATTAACGAAGAAGAAGTGAGAATCTCATAAACATTTAGTCACTATGGTAGAAAATGAAAATCCTATATGGGATACATGGGCATTGAGGAAACTTGTGCTATTATAGGTCACAAAGATTCATTCAGTTATCCGGAAACCTACTATTGAAGCCAAAAACTTTGAGATTAAGCCATCTATCCTACAAATGATCCAAACATCGATTCAGTTCCATGGAATGCTGAGTGATAACCTTAATGCCCACATTGTAAGTTACTTAGAAATTTGCAACACTTTCAAGCACAATGACATTACTGATGATGCCATTTGCCTCTGGTTAGTTCCGTTCTCTCTTCAATATCAAGCAAATAATTGGTTATATTAATTGCCTGTAGACTCAATCACTACTTGGGATGATTTAGCTCAAGAGTTTCTTACTAAATTTTTTCCACATGCCAAGACAGCAAAGATGTGCAATGAGATTTCAAATTTTGCTTAGTTTGAGAGCGAGTCACTTTATGAAATTTGGGAACGATACAAAGATCTACTTAGGCTTTGCCCTCATCATGGATTACCGAGTGGATGCAGGTTCAAAACTTTTATAATGGACTTGCTTCTTCTACAAAAACTCTGATATATGCAGCTTTAAGATGAGCATTTATGGGCAAAACATAGGATGATGCATATGAGCTATTGAAGGAGATGGCCATGAACAACTATAAATGGTCGAATGAAAGGGTTTTACCGAAGAAAGAAGCCAGAGTACATGAGATTAAAGCTATTGCCACCCTAACATCACAAGTCCATAATCTTACTGAACAACTAAATGCAAATCAATTTCCAGCAAATGCCATTCACTCGAGACGATTGATTTGTGATTCTTGTTCGAGAAACCATGCAAGCGAAGAGTGTCAGGTGAGAAATTCATTTTCTCAAGCCCAAGTGGAGCAAGCAAATTTTGTTACAAATTACAACAGGCAGAACAATCTGTATAGTGCAACATACAATCTCGGATGGAGAAATCACCCCAATTTTTCATGAAATAATTAGAATGTATTGAAGCCCACACTTGGTCTGTCATCTAGTGAACCACCGAAAGAGAAGTTCACACTTGATGAAGCAATGGCACAATTAGTAAATAACACCAACCAATTCATGACAGAGACTACGATCAACTTTTAGAATCAAGCAGTTTCAATTAAAAATATGAAAGTCCAAATAAGTCAATTGGCCAATATGCTCATTGAGAGACAAAGGTGTAATTCGCCCAGCATAATTAAAGTGAATCTAAAAGAGGAGTGCAAGGCAATCACTTCGAGAGAAAACAAAGAGTTGGAACCTCCAATTGGAGATAACAAGTTAGAAGAAGAAGATCAAGAGATACAACATACCAGACCACCAAGCATTTAAGAGATCTCTGAAAGTCAACTAGTTAATCCACTGTAGGATCCAGCTCCAAGAGTTCCATTCCCTCAACGGCTCAAAAAGAATAAGCTTAATAAGCAATTTTCTAAATTTCTTGAAGTGTTTAAAAAATTGCATATTAACATTCCTTTTGCAGATGCCCTTAAACAAATGCTTAGCTATGTGAAATTAATGAAAGAATAAAGAGACCGAAGAAATTTCCAATGGGTACATGGATGCATCTCAAGGAAAAATATTCAGTTAAAAATAAGGGGATCATCTTTTATCCTCTCTCATTCTTTTCTTTAATTTTTCTTCCTTTTTTCATCAAGGACAATGTGATATTTAAGTTTAAGGGGAGGGAATTTATTCATTTTATTCAAAAAGAAATGTATTTTTCATTATGTTTGTTTTTTTTAAATGCCTCTGATAAGAAAATAGTTAAAATTAATTATAACTTTTAGGAAATATTCTCATTGCTTAAGTTCAGCTGTTAATTCTTTACTTGATCTTATTTAATTTGATATGATCATTAATCATTATGCATACCTAGAGAAATTTTATGTAAATTTTATGAATTTGGATGGTCTCTACTTACTCTAGAACTTATTTATTTACTCTCGAGGTGAAATAATATACAAAATAATACTTGAAAAGTGATTTAGACATTGTTTGAATCGATTAAGCCTATCAAGTTTACCTCTTTATTATCTTATCGCTAATCACCCATTTGAGTTATTCCTAATAAACAAGGTAGAAGAAAAGAAAGTGATATATAATAAAATCAAAATTATACAAAGTTCCATTTACTCCAATGTTGTGAGTTGTTTAATAACTAGAGGTATTCATTATCAATGTTTACTCTTATGTCAAACTGCAACTTGAAATATATAAGTATGCAAAAGTACTTTAAGTGTGTGACTTGTTGAGTAACTGGGTGCATACATCTCAAATGTTTGCATTCACGTCAAAAGATAAGTGACTACATGAAGTAGAAAAGAAAAAAAGATTGAAAAAAGAACTTTGAAAGAATAATAAAAAGAGGAATTTTGAGATATTTAAAGAACTAAGAAGAGTGTATGTTTTATAAGTGAGAGTGCTCTATTTGCTTAAATCCTATTTTCTTTGAAGTCCTCACCCTAGCTATACATCACAAGCCTAATAAAGACCTATTAATCCTTAGTAATATATATATTTTTTTACATTAGTGGAGAGATTTGAAAAACAAGCCTATTGAGTTTTTAGAGATTCATTATTTATTTGTTTGTTTGCATAAAACCATCTAGGGAGTTGATAATAAAGTGAGAATAATATGTATGCATGAATGTACAGATAGATAATGCGAGATAGTTGTGTTTTGAATTAGCTTTTGGACTTAATTGATCTTGAATGATTCTTTTAAATTATAAACTTTATACAATCTTTTAGTCAAGAAATTTTATGAAACAAATTAATGCTTGTTTTAATTGTTTTTCTTTGCTCGAGAACTGGCAAAGTTTATGCTTGGGGGAATTTGATAAATGTAATTTTTACATAAATTTTATTACCCTTTTACTTATTAAAATTGTTAGTTTTCTTTTATTTCTTTTGATTTTAGTTTATTTTGATTTTATCTATTGTTTATTTTGATTTATTTTTTATTTTTTTTTCTTATTACTTATTACTTATTTTATTATTTCATCAATCTTTGGGCCAGCACATACATATAAACTGGGCATTAACTTCAAGAGGCAAACGGCACCTCATGCTTGGACTTCAACTAAAAGGAACCCACTTCTTCATTCAACATTGGGCCCACGTTTTGCTTCAACAGCACAAGGCTCTTTCATTTCAATAAGGGAAAACTCACTTTCACTTAAAAAGGGGAAGGTACGGAACACATATATAGAGAATTTTATGAAGAGGTAATGCTACATACAGTTGTGGAGTTGCAAACGGCGTGCAGTTGCTTTAGAAAAAAAGTTAACTTTTTTCACGTGGGTCCCATATATATTCATTTTTTTCAAAACGACTGCATGCCATTTGCAACTTCATGATTGCATCTATCATTTCTCTTTATGAAGCGCCGCAAGTGGTGCGCGCCTTTAGGAGAAACGGAGCTAAGACCTTGGCAATTTTCAATTTTTTTTCAATTTTTTGTTATTAGTATTTTTTTTAATTGTCTTGATGTTAAATTTTTCTATTAGATTTTTATTTAATTTCCTCATGAACTAATTTATTTTTCTAAGATTACGATGTAGCCTAACTTTGATTATGTTAATTTTTCATAGTTAAATTAATTTATTATTTGTATCATATTGTTGAGTATTTCATTCTAAACTTAATCCTTGTAAATACTTGATCACTATTTACATGATTTGGGAATCAGTTTGAGACTGAAGAGTGATAATTACTTCGGCCTATGTTTGAGATACCATAGGATGCCGTAGGATAGAGATATCTATAGGTTTGTATCATCTTTATAGGGTATCTTTGTTCTTAATGAATTTTGATAGGTTCATAATTGTCATAGAGATGTAGGAAATATACCTGTTGAGATATTTCATTAATGCTTGAGAAAAATTAATGAATAAATTAGATAAATTTGATTATTAATAATAGAAAATGATATTTTTAATTCAATTAGGGAAATTGCATAAGATTAGTTATGGTGAATCGGAAACCCTAGATTCTTACTTTCTTGATAAAAACATTTTTTCTTTAATTTTGTTAGTTACTGTTCCAGTTTAGGAATTAATTCTTTTTAATTGAGTTATCAAATATATCTTAATTGAATACATTTTAGTAGTTATTAGTAATTTTTCAATTCTCGTGGGATGATTCTTTTATTCATATACTTTATTGCCTGTTACGATTTGTACACTTACAAAATTGATGAATATGGGGATATTGCAAAGATAAATAGATTATTATTCGTGGCTGCAATCCTTGACCCCCAATGTAAGTTTGAAGTTATATAGTTTTGGGTTATTAACATCCTCAGAGAAGATAAGGGTGGATAGTTTATTAGAGATCCGAGAAAGGATATTGATGACTTATATAACTACTATAGTAATAATGGTCAGCCTACTCCAGCAAGTGGTAGTTGTAGCTCCTCACACCCGACTAGCTCGACATATTCCTTATGTGGCAGAGGTATAGATATTTCATCTCCATTGGTGCGTCAGCCTGAAGTGTAGGTCTGAAATTGAGCGTTATTTGATGCAAAATGTCGAGGTACTTAGTGATTCATTTGTTTTATTAATTTGGTGGAAGGTTGATTCCACTAAGTTTCCTATTCTTTCTCGAATAGCCTAAGATGTGCTAGCTATTCCAATTACTATTGTTGCATTTGATTCGACGTTTAGTACTGAAGGTTGCGTGTTGAATGCTTATTAAAGTTTATTGGCATTAAAAACTGTAGAGATTCTTATTTGCGCACAGAATTGCCTAATGAAATGCCAATGGGAATAGATATCATTGATCTAGAGAGCTTTAGCCTTGAATCAGGTAAATTTTATAGTTTATAGTTTATATGCTTTTATGTTAAACTTTAAATATTTGCATTGTTTTAATTAATTAACTTCTAATTTTTATGATTTTGTAGACATAGTTGTGAACCCTAATTACTTGATTACCATTGAGTGATGATTGGATAAGGAGTTGTGTTCATGCATTGTAGTTATGCTATTCAGGTACAATATTATAATTTTTAAATCATTACTTGATTACCGTTGAGTGATGATTGGATGAGGAGTTGTGTTCATGCATTGTAGTTTTGCTATTTAGGTACAATATTATCATTTTTAAATCATTTAAAATATCTTTGACTTTTGAGTGTTGCCATTTCCTGATTCATATTTCATAGTTCATAGAATATATTTAAAAAAAATGGATGTTTTATTTTCCAAATAAAAGCTTATGAGGATGATTGGACCATTGGTAGTGCTGCAGTGGCTTAGGATTCAAGAATTGAAGACTTTCTTCATTTCTCAATTTTAATTAATATTGTCATTTGTATTATTGTATTTATCACTTTTTGCCTTTTGCCGTTTGCCCTTTGGTTTTGTAATGTATGAAGCATTTGGTATGTACTATGTAGTATGTAGTTTATAATTAGGATCCTTATAATTAGAATCCTTATACTTGGTATCTACTATGTAGTATGTAATTTATAATTAGGAATTTAGGATCCTTGAGTAAAATGGTGAAATAGGTTGAAGATGGATCGAATACTGTAGAGGATTTCCAAAATAAGCAAGTTGCTAAGATTATGCACTTAAGTTAAAAGAATAAGCAGGTATTCAAATAAGCAGGTTACGAGATTCAATCTGGAATTCCAATCGAAATTCCAACTCCTATCAGAGTCGGAGGTCGGGGGCACCACTCTGACTTCGTCGGAGTCAGAGCACACCCCTAAATTTTTTGAAGAGTTGACCTAGAAGACCATTGCTTAGAGCACTAGCAATAGATCTATCAAAATTCTCTTTTAAAAAGTACAAGTTTGGTACATTTTTTATGGATCACTATTCAAAAACTAAACAAAAAGTACTTTTATTTTCTTTTCTCCATTTTCTTTTCCTCACATTTGATCAAATATGACGAAATTTTTTAATATGTGTACAAATTGTACTTTTTGAAGGAAAATTTTGATTGATCTATTGCTAGTGCTCTTAAGGATGAGTAGATGACCTTTGAAATTCTAGGGAGCTTGTTGATCACTCTATGTTTGTCTTGAGGAGAGTGAAAGGTGAATCTGAACATATTGACTTCGATCCAGGTCTTCAATTTGAAGTTTTTTATAGGAAATTCTTTGCTGTCTTGATGCTAGAGTCGACTGTAAATTTGTCTTGCTGCTGGAAGGAAGACTTGTAGCAGAAGATCTTCTACTACTAGTCTTCCTACCAGCATTGAGTTTGAAATGCTTTGTGTTGTTTCTGGTTCGGGTTCAAGATTCAGATCTTGCCATGAGGGTGCTTCGGTCTGTGCGATGAGAGATTCCATTTCCATTCGTTTGTTTGCTAAACTGGCTTGTTTTCTGTTTTAGTGAGGGATGGTTGAAAGCACTATACAGTGCAGAGAAACTCTAGTGAGAGAGTGACTTGTTACTCTGAACTGTGGTTACATCTTATAATTAACTGGCACTTGTAGGTACCGTTCCGTTGAGGATGCTGATCATATAATTAGGTGACACTTATTACCCGGTTTTCAAGAAGCAAATGACCGGGTAATAAGTCAGATTTCTGGAATAAAATATTAGCAAAAATAACTCAAAGTGCAGGACAGAATTAAATCAGGGAGAAAAAGCTAGCTGATTTCTTCCATATCAGATTTCTTGAAGAATATCGATCCTTTTTTCTTAAAATTTTTCATGAATTATTGTTGTCCTTAAAAAGCGGCTAAGTTTTAGCTAGCTATCTGATCAATAATGTAGCAAATAATGGGTATTCTAACATTACACAAACCCAGATCAAGAGGGAAATCATAATTATTCTAATATATTAGATAGCAGAAAATACCAAAGTCTTACAAAATTAAATAAGCAAACTATTCTCAGATCTTCACTTTTACATCCTGAATAGATGCAATGTTGTTCTAAATTTGACTTCCTTGGATGCTGCTTCGGAAGTCATGAGACTTAATTATGTGTTTATTTTTAGGTTCAGACTAAAAATAGTTTGTCCAAGCTGATACATAGTTTTTGGTACATTCTCGGGACTAATGCTATGCATATAGGATCAATTCCAAGAGGGAAATATCTGATTGCTGAGATACATGATCTTCCACTGTATATTTTAAGATCGCCAATATTAATTTTGGACTTCATTAGTATACATCCTATCTATCGACAAAACAGCCAATAATAAAAAATAAATAACTGTGTTTATCATTTTCTTAATACCAAGCATCACTAAAAAGAATAACCAAAATAACTGGCATTGTATTGTAGTCAAACCACAAGCAACCTAGACTACATGAGTTAGATAGGGCACAGGGGTACCACGACTCAAGATGGAATTCAAGCATATTACCGCAAAATATTACCAAAAATAATGAGAATTCTAAACAAATTCAGGGATATTTCAGTCCAGTTATTACCTGTTCAATTGTAATCATCCACCCTAAAAGAAAATACTTACAAAAAGCGCAGATTGGGATTATTATTACTTGACTTTTGTCCTACGTTTTCCCAATTATTCATGTCTGTACCAAACGACAACCATGTAATTACACCCCCATCATTTTCCTCGAATAAAAAAGAGGAAACCCAACGGATAGGAGAGGTTTTTGTTTTTTCGTTTGAAAAACTTGCTCCATCCGTGACAATTGACTTCTCATCCCACTTGCAAGCAGTCTCTCGAGTCTTCGCCAACGAGGAACTTCCTAATCCCTCCTCATACAGGATTCGCACAGGGACGAAGGCTGAGATGGTGGGAGAAACAGCGAAGAAGCTGGGCCACGTTCTTCTGGTGACAGTGCTGCTGATGATGATGATATTCTCGTCGCACACGACTCGATCTGGAGCGACTGCTTTTTCAATCCAGCCTGACAACGGCACCGGCACCGGCACCGCCCTTGATTACCACGGCAGCATGGAGGAGCCAGAGTTGCACTTCGACTCGGAAATAAGCAGGATGCTGCAGGCTGACTATCAGAGTGTCACTGCTGGTACTAACGACCCTAATCAGCCTGCAGTTTCCGACTGTGGCCGACCTCCAAAGTACGCAAGCTGCCTTCCCCAAGAAAACGGTAATCTGCCGCAAAATTGTGGTACCTACACACGCGATTGCAGTTGATCTCGGTAAAAATGTTTTCTATTTACTTTTAAATAAAGTCTTGGGGGAGGTGATTGGCTTGCGCATGTATTTGTTTGATTGTTTTCCTTTTTAGCCTCTGATCTGATCATGCGATCAAATGTAATAAATAATGTATATTAGTTAATTAATGCAGATGTGAAGACTTTTGCTAGTTCTGATTAATTTGTTCTTATGAACTAAGAATGGCGTCGCTATTAGTTCTTCGTGAGAATTAAGATCGCACAAGTTTTGCATCCAATTAAAGAAACCGTACTTGAGTTTGGTTTGATTTCTTGATGAAAATATATTTTTTTTAGGCGTGGCTTGATGTTGCTGGACCTTTTAGTGGGTGAGTGCATTCCATGTTTGACATGAAGGGATAAAAAAAACAATGCAGGTGGCTTAATAGTTCAAGCATTGTATTGTTCCACCCCGTTTTGGAAAAAGATTCTCCAAGTTATATTCTTTTTCTTAAAAAAATAATAGTCTTAATTTGAATGTCTCAAATAAAATAAAAAACAGAGAAAGATACATGGAGCGAATCTTTAAACATTTATATTATTATTCATATAAATATTTCGATCAAAATTAAATAAGACAACTTGCAAGACTCGGCCTATTATTGTCACATGTTGTTTAGTGTTATAAAATTTTAAAGAAAAGGAAATTGTAAGAGAATTTATTTATATCTTTCATTACTCAAATATGAGAAAATGTATCGTGTATGTACAATGAAACAATACGCCCATATATATAGGCCGGCACTTAGAGCACTTCTAATAGAGTAGTTAATTTTCTTTTAAAATAGAGTACCAAAAATCCCACTTTTTCTATTTTAACTACTCATTTTTATAATACATCATCCATCAGCCTCTTCATTTTTTCTCTATATCCTTTAAAATATTCATATTTTAGTCTAATTATATTTATTTTATAAATTAAAAAAAAAAGTCTAAAAACCACGAGAATGTGAAATTGGTGCACTGGGGTTTGGTTGTGGGAGACGGTGGTTGACTTGCCAGAGTTGGGATCATCGAGGTTTGGTCGCTGGCATGAGGGGATGCCGGTGATACCAGCGGTGCGGCTAGTAGTGGCCGACGATGGGTCGAACGAAACCCATGGAGTCCGGAGTTCGAAACCCATTTCCATTATTTGATTTGCGCGTGGGAGATGACTGGACCGTTGCCGGAGCTAGTAACGTTGGGGCTTCGTCGCCGGCGTGAGAGAATGCCGATGATGTTGGCAGTGTGGCTAGTAGTGACTGGCGGCATGTTGAAGTGAGCGACGAGGTTGAAGGTGATCTGCGTGCCAGAGAAACAAAAATAATAATAAAATACTATTTGAAGATGAACAGTATTGAGCTACATATAGCGCAAATACTGTTCATGTTTTCATAATTTCTATTTTTATTTTAAAGAGTCCAATGGCGTGCATTTTTTGAAACTTTGAGCTATATTTTATAAAAAGTTAGAGTTTAGCCACTCCATTGGGAGTGCTCTTAGGTGGTTAAAAGTGGAGATTCATGGGTAAGTAATTGTTGTTGTAAGCCAGCCAGTCATTTGCAATAATATTAGTCATCCAAGCAATAATACCCATCCATTTATATATAACATTCTCTCTTAGATGACCATCTATAAAGAATATACCTTGTTAAAACGTTGTCGAGAAAAAATTTAGTAGAAAGAAAAATCAATGGTGAAGAAAAAAGAGTACATGATTCATCTGTGCCGCCAAGTGTTTTAGGATTACTTCATTTAAACCTTGCCAAGAAAGACCTAATTGGACAAAACTTTAGCAAAGAAAAAAAAAATACAATTAGCACAAGTCTTCAATAAATTTACTCCTCCTAAAAAATGTATGACAATAGATCTTTAAGTCTTCGCATTTCAATGTTCTGTACAATTTTTTTAAATGTCGCAATTGGTAATGCTTTCGTGAATAAATCTAATAGATTATCACTTGATTGTATCTGCTTGACATCAATATCACATTTCCCCTGAAATTCGTGAGTATAAAAGAATTTAGGTAAAATATATTTGGTTCTGTCACTTTTGATATATTCTGTGAGATCTCAGGTTTTGCATATATTATGCATTGTTGTTAATCTCTTTATTGGCTTTTTTGTTGTATTTTATTATTATTTCTAGTGGTTTATTTTATTGATTATTATTTGGGTTTTAATCATTTTATTTATTATCGTTTTAATTTGTTGTGTTCTCTTTTATTTCATTGAGCGTTTTATTTTATTGGGCTTTATTCAAATTGGTTCCTTTATTTTAATTATTGGGTCTTATTATTTTATTTTATTTCATATTGTAGTATTTTAATTTAATTTATTGACTCTTTTTGCTCTATTCTATATTTGAGTTTTGGATTTTGTGTAGTGTATCTTAATTGTTTATTATGTTAATTATTTTAAGTTTATTATTTTACATTGGGTTGGGTCGTTTTATTTCTATATATATATTTATAAGCTTTTATTTAAAATGTGTGGATTTTCTTTATTTTGGGTTATTTTCGGTCGGGCCTGCGTTCTTGTGAGTGTGGTATTTTCTTTGTAGAACCCAAGATTTCAAATCTCGTATCTATGTATAGATTTTGATGATAACAAATAAATTCAAAACTCGAGCTCAAGTTGCCTACGCATACAGAAAGCTAAGCACATCAAGAATTCAAGTATGAGAAAAAAGAAGAACAAGTCTACAAATGAACCTCATAGAGTAATTTTGTACATATCTTAAAATTTGAAATTGGATTAAGGCTCAAAATTAATATTTTCTCATAAAGCATCAAATTGTATTTTTTACATTTGCATAACTTTATTAAAATATTTAGTTTCAAAAATTATTATTATTTTTCCATATATGCATAAAGATTTAAATTTGTAAGATGATTGATTGTCATATTTAATATGTGCATGTGTTGTTTGAAAATCTTGAAGGGTGGTTGTGTGTTTTTTTGACAAATGTAAAAGATAGATGATTTTGTTTGAAAATTTTGAAAGGTGATTATATTTTTTTTTTTACATATGCAAAAAAAAGATGATTTGATTTGAAAAATAAATCATAATCATTTTTTCATGTATGAAAAGTAAAAAATTAGATTTGATTTTTTTAAAAAATGAATGGAGTTGTCTTTGACAAATATAAAAATGAGATGTTTTTACTTGAATGTTTTGAAAAGTGAATAGTGCTCTTATTTGACATGTGAACCTTTTCAAATTTAAATATGAAGACTCATTTGCCTATAAATAGCTCACTTGAGTTTTGTAAAAATCACAACAAGAGCTTACACATCAATTGCTAAGTTTTGCATCATTCTTTCAAAGCTCTCATTCTCTTCTCTAAGTTTTGTGCCTTAATCCTTGTTCATTGTGAGAGAGATATAGGTTGTACTGTATTGTTTTTATCTCACTAATTGAGGAGTATATTCTGATAACCTACCCACTATCAGCTTTTGTATTTGTAAGAGAGTGCGTATAACACTTGTGTGTGTAGAAGGTGTTCTACACAGGGAATAGTTGAATCATCAAGTGTGAGGTGATCGCAAGTGTAGAGGGTATTCTACACGGATTCTTTGTAGCGGTGTTGCTCAAAGGTGTAATAGGTTTTTATCTCTGCCTGAAGAAGATTTAATAGTGAATTTAGGATCCTCAATGAGTAACTTGAGGCGAGGACGTAGGCAGTGGGGCTGAACCTCGTTAAAATACTGAATTTTCTTCTTCTTACCCTTACTCTTTATATTTCATGCTATTTCATATTCTGTTTATATTTTATATTATATATTTGGTTTATAAGTATTAATTTTTTAATATAACCCAATTCACCCCCCCTCTTGTGTTAGTCATCTGGACAACATTCTTGTTGGGTTGTGTTTTGAGTGTGTGTTGAGCTTGGGCCACTGAGTGTAGCAAGAAGAGGGCCCAACCCGTGCCTTGTAGGGAACCGAGCCCTAGAACCCACCTAAACGGCACCGTTTTGGCATTCGGTTGAGTGAAAGCTCAAGGGTTTCATCCTTAACTCCCAATGCCTCTCTCCCTCTTCTTTTCTTCTCATTTTCTTCTTCTTTTTCTTTTCTTCTTTTTCCTTGGTCTGGTTTCCCCTTTTAGATGCAAAACTCGGGAACTCCCACCCTCGTCGCTACCTATCTCCGCCTTTCTTCCCAAGCCATGCATCCCACACCGAAGATCCTCACCTCGCAATACCTACACCCCTTTGTTTTCTTCACATACCTATAAGTCACGTGCCGAGAAAACCACCCTCATCCCCTTAAACCCGTGAGCTTCCTTTGGTTTTTCTTCCTCAGTTTTGTCTGCAAAAGCTGGAGGAATCCTTCCATGGCAGTCCGCGCATGCTATGGTCGAATTTTGGAGTGTCACACAGTGGTCTATACCGAAGCTTCCCATCGTGGCCTTGGCCGCATGCAAAAAACCCCAACCCGCGGCCTATAAATAGGTTCGTAAACCCATCTTGAACTCAGATCTGAAAAACACTATCTCCCCTATATTCTATGTTGAGCCATGACTCTTCCCTAGGGTTAGAGTCCGAGTGTTGTGTTGGGTTTTCTTGCGAAAAGATAGTATTTGCTGCCACGCACCACCACCCCCGAGCCTCCAAACTTAAGCTCAAATCATCCCTAACCCAAAAAACCACCCAAATCCAAGATCTAAGACCCCCAAATCATTGTCCCTTTGTGTTGTCCCTGTTTCCGTTGCTGCGCCATCACTTTTGATGACATCTCAACGAGCCGATCTACTCGTGTAGTTGTTTATTTAAATTCTGTTTTTTATTTATTTAACTATTAAAAATATTATTTTATTAACGCTGGTGTGTTGTATGTGACGTAGCAACGTGCTCGCTTGATACACAGGACCATTGACCAATGCTTGCACGTTCTTCTAGAAATTTTCCCAACCGCTTTGTAAGTAATCTTCCAACACAACATTTAGGGTTTAAAATAATATTTATACTTTAATAAATTATATTGCCTAGTTGGTTGGAACGTTGGGATTTTTTGAAATTTGGTTGATTAGGCCCAAGGTCGGTAATGGAGGATAGGAACACATATGTAGTTTAGTTGTTTTATGAAACCTTTGTTTGTGAACCTTATTTGTAAAACCCTGTCTGAGAAACTGTGGCTGAAATTGGAAGCATGTTTGGAAAACTGTTTTTGTAAATTGTAAACTTATATCTGCGGAACTATTTTACGATTGCTGTGTATTGTGCATTTACTTGTTGAGTGATCTGTCATGTCATCCAATATATTGCTTATCATGCATCTGTGCTTTTTATGGTGGTGTTGGAATTGTTCTTATAATTGTATTGTGCTATGTCATGTTGTATGAATTGGATGTTGGTCATATAAGCGTTGGTTCCAATATGTGAGCATTCCTGTAATAAGATCCAATCCAAGATTGGGTGTTTGTGTCCCATAGGTTGTTGTTGGACGACAACAGAATCGAACAAGATGGTGACACTCTCGTCTTGACTCCATGACCCCTCTACTAGCCGAGTTAGATGATGCCCGATCATGATACGCACTGGGTGCGGAGTCGAGTATCGTTCGTTACGAAGTCACATGCACAGTCGTTACTTGTGATGTGACGAAGGGAGCCAAGATATGCAAATGGTTCTTTGGGGAGACCATGGTTCATGTGTAAATAAACTGATGTGACGTCCTCTGGGTTGTCACTGGACGACAATGGGAACGGATGAAACAGTAAAGCTTGCATGCCGACTCTGTGGGCCCCTCTGCTGGCAAGGGTTAGAGAATGTCTAGTCATTGTACGCGCCAAGCGCAGAGCTGGGTATCATTCGTTATGAAGTCGCATGCACGGTTGTCACCCGTGGTGTGATGAAGGGAGCCAAGATATACTGATGATCCCGAGAGAAGATCATAGTGTGCACTTATTAAATGGTTTGTAATGTGGGCCGAAAACTAGGTTTTTGGCACGTATGAGTTAATGTGTCCTTTTCAAGAAAAATTATAGATTTATTCTTGCATGTATTATTGTATATTTGTGGAATGTGTTGGTTGTTTAAATGCGATTTTAAACTCTTGATTGTGTTTGGTTGCTTACTTGTTGACATATATAATCTCATATGGTGTTTCCACCTGCGGTTCCATTTCATGGAACCGCAATTTTGTTGCAGAAGTTGAATTTGAGCATTGGACTAGCTCTATCCGAGGAATGAAGATCTAGAGTATTGTAGGTAGTTGTGATTTAAGGGTTTTGTCCTCACTTTATTTTATTAGTTGGATAATTGTAATAATTTATAAGGAGTATTCGATTGAACTGTAAATTAAAATTTTCTGGTACATTAGTTTTGACTAACTCTTTTATTTTTTTTCGTTACGATACTTTGTGTTGCACACACTTTCACTTGGCGATTGGGGTGTGTGATCCGTGCACCATCATTCGAGTGTTTCGACTTCCACTTGTTTCCACATGAGAGTTAGGGGCACCACATATCTTCCTCTGATTTGAGTGATACAAGTAGCATTATTTTCTTATAATATTGTTGAACTATAATTGATCATGGGAAGACCACACTTTCTATGAATATGTTGAATTACTGATCTCAGCCAAATACACTTTTAACATGATTCATGAATTGCAATGACCTTTGAGTGATTTGAGAATGTGGCAAGTAGTGTTTGCTTGGTAGACCTCCATGATATAGCAGAATCTCTGTAAGTAAACACGTATCCAATTTGAGATTTACCTTTGTATAGATCTGAAAGATAACCTACATCCGTGTATTCAACCAAATGTTGACTTAATCTACGTTGATAAAATAATCTCATATTAACCGTACCTTGGAGGTAACGAAAAATATGTTTAATACCATTCCAATGCCTCGAGTTGGTGTAGAACTATATATTAAGGTTTTTAATTTCGTACCGGTACCGGCCGTATCGGCCGAAATAAGCCATACCGGTCATTTTCTGGTACAAAAAAAGATGTGTTTTGTTTCGGACGATTTTTTGGCCGTACCGGTCTGTACTAGCCGGTATTTTTTGGCTTGTACTGGCTGGTATTTCGTGTTTCGAGCGTGTTGGATTTCGGCCTGTCATTTTTTTTTTCATTTTTGGCTATTTTTTAACCTCAATTCAGACTAAATTAACTACATATATATTTATATATATAATTTATTTATATATTGACTATTATTTTGAAATATAATTTATAAATGTATTTGTATATTTAATTTATTTATGTTTAAATTATTTCGAAACAGTACATGAAACAGTACGGATACCAAACTATTTCGTTTCAGTAACCTGACTGATACGCCCATCAGTATAGTATTCAAAACATTGCTATATATTGCAAGTCGATTAACTGAAAATAAAATATCAAACTGAGTGTAATTTGCAAGATTTATCAAAACTTCAATTACACTTAGATATGGTACTTCAGGACCAGAAACTTCTTCATCATTCTCACAAGGACGAAATGGATCTTTATGCATATCAAGTAATCGAATAACCTTTGGAGTACTCAGGAGATGATCTTTGTCCATATAAAAGTGCTTCAGAACTTTCTCTGTATACATTGGCTGATAAATAAGGATTTCATTTGATAAATGCTCGAACTGTAGGCCAAGATAAAGTTTTGTTTTGCAAAACCTTTCATTTCAAATTTATTCTTTAAATATAAAGCGGTTCTTGTGATTTATTTAGGAATTTTAACAAAATTTAAATCATCAATGGAAACTGTAATGATGACAAATTTATATTCTGATTTATTAATAAAAGTACATGGGTAGATACGATTATTTTCAAATTCTTTTTTCAATAGATATTCATTGAGGCGATTATACTACATGCGTCTGGATTTTTTTAACCCATATAAAGATATTTGAAATTTGATAGAATATATACTTTTAGGTGTACTTGGATTAGATGCTTTAGATATTTTATATCTTTCAAAGATTTTCATATATGTGTCATGATCTAATGATCCGTATAAATATGCAGTGATCATATCCATCAACCTCATATCCAATCCTTTTGTAACTACTAAGCTAATAAAAATTTTGAATGTGATTACATCCATAACGAAAAAATATGTTTCATCATAATCAATCTTGGATTTCTGTAGGAAACCTTGTGCGACAAGTCGTGCTTTGTGCAACACAATTTCATTTTTCTTATTACGTTTTCGTACAAATACTCACTTATATTCAACAGGAATTAAATCTTTTGGTGTTTGGACAACAAGTTCGAATACCTCTCACTTTGCAATGTATCGACTTCTCGTTAATAAGTGTAATTTTTACATTATTTTTATTATCCTTTTACTTATTAAAATTTTTATTTTTCATTTAATTCTTTCTATTGTATGTTATGTTATTTTATTTTTATTTTATTTATTTGTTTGTGTGAAGGAATTAGAAGAAAAGAAAAAGAAGATTTGCAAAAAGGAGAGAAAAAGCAACGATGCATGAGGAAGCAATATACGAGAGCAGCAGCATGGTTTAACTTATATGGACACACGGCACTTCACTTTTTGGAATTCATTGTCTTTATCTTGAACATGGGCTCTCAAGAGGAATAAGGAAAATCGCGCAACATATACTTAAATGAGGAGCTAGGCAAAATGATATTGAACCAGTAGGAAGTGATTGGTGGTATTTTAATAAAAACTCATTATTTTGCTCAGCTACTAGAAGATAAGATATAACTTCAAGATATAACTTTTGCTCTCGATACTGTTATTGCAAAAGTACATTTGAGACATAAAAAGTAGTAAATATTTTCTCTAACATATTATCATTAGAGATTTTCTCACCGCATATATATAGGCCAGCACATAGGCAATTAAAAGTGGAGTTTCATGGGTAAGTAATTGTTGCCGTAAGCCAGCAAGTCATTTGCAATAATATTAGTCATCCAACAAAGAATACTCATCCGTTTATATACAACATATAGCTTTCGTGATTGGGTGTCTTTTTACAACCTCCAATCATTACATGCCACTACAATATCCTACAAATTTTATAAAAACTCAACTGCACCAAATTATTTTCTTTTTAATGAAAAAACCATAATCTTAAAGATATATATATATATATATATATATCTAGGCTTGTTCACAAATAGCGAGGATCCGACCGACCCGATCAACCTGACTCGATTAACCTGCCAAAGGCAAATCCATCGGGTCGCCCGTTTCTTGTCAGGTTGAACCCAACGTGTCTGTGAAGTGTGCATCTCGTATATTCTCCATTCACTCAAAGATATTGTATAACATATAGCAGGTATCAAATATCATAAATTATCCGTTGATGTTTGTCCATCATTTATCCGTAATGTTTGTCTCTAACATTTTTGTTCGTGAATATTGTGTTTGAAGAATATATGTGAATGCGTTTTGATTAAAAATAGAATTCTCTCAAATAATTTTCTCTCTGGACCAATAGGGTTTGAACCCATTGCCGATCTACCCCATCGCCATAGCCATCACCAATGCGAACACGTGGGCAACTCCCCATCATCATTTATTTTTCCATCGCTTGCCCTAGAGTCCATCATCTGCACTAGGTTTATGTAGAAATTTTATTTTAACCAAGAAAACTTGAAGAAAGAATTTGCTCTAGGATTGAAAAACATCCAGTGGAGCTACGAGATCTTTTGGTCAATTTCAACCAGGCAATCAGGGTACAATGTATCTCTTTTCTTCTTTTGGTTTTTTTCCTAGGTTTTTTTTTAACACCAGATTTTTTTTTTTTTTGAATTTGGCTGCATATTTAGTTTATTAGTGCATTTAACTATGTTTGGTTGTTGAGAAAATGTGGCAAAAAGTTCCACTCGTTTTGCTTATGAGAAATACGGTTTGTTTTGTAATTTTCTGTATTTGAGCTTTTTATGAAAAATATGCTTATGAGAAATACGGTTTATTTTGTAATTTTCTGTATATGAGCTTTTTATGAAAAATAATTTCTTTGAATTTATTTTTTATTTTTTTAAAAAAGTGTGAGACAGAGACCCGACCGACTGTGGGTCAGGTCGTGTCGGTTTGGCGCCCGTGATCAGGTTGCAGGCCCATTCCCAAGACCTTTAAAATGAGGTTGCTAATCATTTTTAAATTAGTTATTAAACAGTACCATTTCAACTGGGGTGAAACGGTTGGAATAGTCGCAAAAAGGTTCTACTATAAAATTATTGAGCACTTGACATGAAATAGACTTTACAATGGGATTGTAATTCCTACGTAATTTGGTTGAATTAGTTTTTATGTGGAGAAATGGTTATCGATCATATCTTTAAGGATATTAGGATGGACGGTTTTTAACAAAATACACTTATCTGTATATTCGTGTAGGAGATCTCCTCTCTCTCATAATTTTCTTCTTTCAGTTTCTATTTTATTTTATATTTTAACTTTCTTATTTCATTTTCTATTTTATTTTATATTTCTTTTAACACCTGGCCGAAAATGAGACTCGTGTTTGAATATTTTTTTCTCATTATTCATAAGTCAAATATTTTATAAAAGAAAAAAAAAATTAATAATAATAAAAATGTGGCGTGATATATAGGCTTATGTTTAAAGTATTCTCTCTATTTCTATATAGAAAAAGGTCCACTTAGATTTTAGCGAGTATTTTGAGAATAGATTGCGGGCCCAGAAGTTGTGTTAATGGATTTTGGACTTTATATTGGGCTTTATAATTAGGTAAAATTTGCAGTTATTATTTTATGGATCAAGTGGGAGTATTTTTTTGGACATTTGGCCCGACAAGTTATAGAACGAATAGACTGGTTCGGATGTAAGGGCCCAAATACTTTGAAGCAAGCCCTAAAGCCCAAGCCGATGATATCACGCCTTGCAACTCCACCCCATGCACGTCTCTTTTTGACTGCTTTGACGGCATTACGGCAACCGTTCTTTAAGGGGATCAATTCTTCTACAGACGGTCTTTTATTGTGCTAGGCAGCTTTTTATTGTACCAGCTTTTAAAGGTCTGGATAAAAAGAGAGTAAAGAAAATATATGTGCTTCAATGAATACCTGAGCAGTTCTTTTTTATTCTCTAAATCTAAAACCAATTCTCTATGTATCCCAACTAAATCATCCTGTTGAACAAGTGAAGTAGTAATAAATGGTTCATAAGAATTAACCATAATAATTCATCTTTCTTTAAATTAACCATACTACTCCTTCATTACAAAAGGTGCATGAGAAGCATACACCCAAATGTTTGTTACTGTCAAAAACATTAAAACAAACACAAAGAAAAGAAACTTAACACTGATTGAGGTTGCTATGAAAGTAGCAGAAAACTCACTGCTCGCATTTGATTTAGTCCTCTGTTGCAAATCAGACAAATCACTATTATCTTAGCAGGAAACCCTAAGATAACCATTGTTCTTGTAACCCCTGCAAATCAGACTTATCAAATTCAGAAATGATAGATGGCATTAACAAATCACAAAGTTTGAACCAAAAATGGAAAGAAACGAAGTTCATAATGTTTAGCGAGAAACGGCTAAAAAATCCAACTGCACTACAACATAAATCTGAATCAACTAGAAACTGTCTTGAAGACCCAAATTATTTTACTGATGAAACTATATAAAGGTTGTTAATGGAATGAGAAACAAAGCAATTTAAGATTTACAAGAATTCGGTACTTATGTTTCTAGAATCTGCATTCCCATGAACAAGTAAAAGATACAAAGGGCTTGAACCTAAAAACTTCTGCATTTAAAAGTTGGAAGCCAAAATTTTACATTAAAGATGCAATGATAGAGTTCATAGAACTAGATTGAATTATGAAAACTGCAAACAACAGTCATGAGAGAATGATCCAAATTTTATTTAGTAGCATATTAGATATTCGATCCTATGGCAATCAAAATACCAAATAGCATGGTTAATGAGCCAATCAGAAATCACCAATACCCTCATATTTATGTTAGTTCCCCAGTTTACTTTGATCCTATGTCAATTCAAGTATCCCACAAGCACAACCCGCTCATTAGTCCAAGCATGATCACAATAAAAAACTCCTATGCCAAATATTTGAAAAGTAAGATAAAAACAAAGAACAAACTAAAAAATAATGCATAATACACCTTGACCGGATAGGGGCGAGGTTTGTCCTTATTACTTGATCACCTGCTTCTTGGATTGGGGTTTCGGGATAAAGGAAAAGGGACTGAGTTAGGGTTAGGATGAGGGTTTTGGATGAAGAGAAATGGTATGGGTTAGGGTTAGTAAGGACGGAGGTATACTAGGTCATTTTTTAGGGAGGAGGGAGAGTTCGAAGGATCATATTTGAGGGAGGTGTGAAGTTGGATGAAGGGAAATGGCGAGAACAAGAGATGAAGGGAAATGGAAGGTATTCGAGGGAAATGGAAGGGAGGCGAGAACTTGGGAAGGTGCTCGATAGAGAATAACACAGAAGGTCATTGAAGTGGAGGTAAATGAGAATGGAATGAGGGATAGGAAAATGGGTCAAAGTTCAAACATCGAACTGGACAAAATGTTGCGTTTGCTCTTTTCTATGTTAGACATGTTTGCATTACGACTACACTAGCTAACTGCATCTAGCTTTTTTGCTCTATGTATATGCAATGGTAACTCAAATGCACTTGAGAAAAATGCCTTTGCCCCAAAACAACGAAGACCCTAGTTTCCATGACCCCTCACACCACTATGCAGCCTCACGTTATTGCCTCATCAGCCACCATTCCATTGTTGCGAAACCGTAGCCAGCCATGAGAACAACCTTGCCCCTTCACATTTCACAACCATGACTGTAAAGGAAAACCTACATTATTTAAGAAGAAGCTTGTCTTGGGTTTATGAGGTATCAACTCTTTTTCCTAACAAGGCTTTATAAAGAAGGCTGTATGGGTTTCTTTACGGTATTAGAGCCAAGACCTTTTGCCAAGACCTTTTGCTAATGCGATCCACTTACTGATCTAGTGAGGTCTACTTGTAGGATCACCACAAAAATCGACCCACAAGTGAGAGGAAGTAAAGAAAATCTCACATTGCTTAAGAAAAAGCTTGTCTTGGCTTTATATGAAGCATTCTCTCTCATTCCTAATAAGGCATTTTAAAGAAGCTTTTACACAATTCCTTTAAAACTTAGGACAAGCTTCTTTTCAAATAATGCAGGATTTCCTTTACACCAAAGCAAAAGCCAATCCACCATGCACCACGAATTAGTACCACCCTCACGATTGTTTTCTTAGCCATATCACATGAAAAGTATAGTTGCTCCAAGGAGGTAAAGCCACTGACGTGACCCAGCCATGAACCCACTCTTGGAACCACATATGTTCTTCACTAAAGGGCCCCTGTTTTTGGTCCTCAAAATAGCATACACCTTTCCATGTGAGCCACTGCAAACCACCTCGTCAAGACCACGTCAAGACCTCCATAAAAGCCGCCACCTAGAGCTTTCTGCCACTCCCAGTTTGTTGTATGCCCTCTTAGTCTCATATTAAGCTTCATCCCTCTCCCTCATGTTTTTTCCTCTCTCGTTACCTCTCTCTCTCTCTCAATGCTCCACTAGTCCCTATCGCAACTCCTTTCCTCATGGTGAGTATGGTTTTATCGCAAGTTGTTGAGGTTTCTATTTATGAAAAATAGTTTTTGCAAGTTAAAACATGCCCATGCATTCTATGCATATTTTTTCAAAAATGCCCTACCTAGAGTTTTATATTAAGTCTAAGAGTTTTGTTTTCGTAAATGCTTAGCTAAATAAATAATTATTTATTTATTTAAAGACTTGAATTATTTTATTAGTAATAATTTTTTTTTTAAGTATGACTTCTTGAAAAATTTATTTGAATCCTTTTAAAAGAATCTTACTGATTTAACCAAAATTATTTTTCTACTTATAATGAATTTGATATAATTATGTTATTTAGTTTTATATTTTATAGTTAGACCTCAATAGTAAATGAGTTAGAATTTAATACTTTAGTTAGAGATTAGGTTAGATATTGAGGAATTTGTGAAGTGATAATATTTTTAGGGATTGACAATTTTAGGTTTTTGGAGAATTAAAATAGGTTAGTGTGGGCATTTTGGATTTAAGTATTGAAATAGATTTTGATTGAAAATTTAAGAAAGTTACACTTGACTATTTTATATGTGATGATTTTCTATTGACAATATTGAGAAATTTTTTTGAAAAGTTAAGAAGTCTAGGTAAACGAAGTTCATATACTACCTTCGTATAAAGAAAGGAAAAGAGATTGACTATGAAAATATGCTTGTTTTTTTTTAAAAGAAAGCTAAAAACATTTTCAAATGTTTTTTTTGCATATGCATAAATTTTAGTAAGAGAAAGTATTTTCTATTATGACTAGTATAGACATGAGCTAGCTTTTATACATTCTGTTTATGAACCAAAAAAGAGAGCAAATAAGTCTTTTTTAGAAGTTATGCTTTGATGAAATGAAGATGTTCTTATAATGAGATCTACAATGAAGATGTTTTTTTTTTTTTGTGATTTTGAACATGTGAAACAATATAAAGTTGTTCAGTACTTGGTTTGGATATGATTTGATGTCTAAAAACTTTGACATGAGATTTTGAATATGTATTCTGATAAAAGTATGATTTTGATGTCCTATTTTTTTTTTATACGGCCTCATCACGAGTATAATAGTGGCTTACGGTCCTGTCAAGAGTATAATGGTAGCATATGGCCTTACAACGGGTATAATCTGGCATAAGTCCACCACGGGGGCTAAACATGATATTTGTCTCGATATAATGTTATGAGATTATATGAATATGATATTTTAAATTGGATATCCCAAATTATATCATTTTTGGAAAAATTTAATTTTATAACAAAGTTTCGCTTTGTTGTTTTTGGTAACAAGTTTTATTTATGCATTTTGAAAGTAAATATGTTGATTTTGCATTTTGAAAGCAAATATTTGTTCTACATACTGAATTCTGTAAATGGTCATGTTTACATACTAGTATATGTGCTTTTATTATTAAGTTGTTGATAACTCATCCTTTATTTCTACAATATTTTTCAGATGATTTGGATATTTTAATTAAGAGTCAGATTATGAAGAAGTAGGTGAGATGATTTAATGATAGTGGATTAAGAAGAGAGAGTTTCTATATGAATATTGACGAAGTTTATTAAGAAATTTTATTATGTTATGATGATTTAGCATTTTTGAAAAATTGTTTATCTTAAGGAAATTAGTTTGAATCAAAATTCTTATATAATATTGAGAATTTGGAGCCCATGAAAATATTTTAAAATGTAAATTTAAGTAATAGGAAATAATTTTGTGACCCCAATTGGACCTAAATGTTACATTTAGTCTCAGTTCTGAATACTTAAAATGAAAATAAAATGTATTTTGTAAAATTCATGGAACGGTCAGCCACGATGTATGACGCCCCCATTTTAAGTCTAGGATTTAATGTAAACAGAGGCATCAGGATAGGTAACACAAGGTTATATACCCCTCGTACATGTAAAGATGTTATGCATGCATCTAAACTTACTAGTAGGGTGCAAAGATTAATGCAGCGGAATAAGGTAAAATTTTTCGAGTATGCAAAGAAATCTAACTTTGCACATGGATCACATGGTACAACATATTTAGATCATCATTTTCCTACCCCTCTTTACTAAGCATGTTCTTTCTTAACTTCCTTATATTCGTTCCTATATCGGAACATGTTCATACCGATCTCAAAATCGAGTTGGAGAAATTTTCTTTATAGCGTTACGTAAACACCATTTATAGACAGGGATCCATCAGGGCTTAAAAACAAACAACATCCTATGTTTAATCGTTCTTCAAACATAAAAGATGTATGTTACCTCATTTTCTCCAATATATGGTAAAAAATAGAAGAGTTATAGTCATCAAAAAGAGGATCATCAAGAGGAGAGAATTCGGTAGGTCCCTCAAGGCTCACCAATCTCTCGATGAGTCTAGGTCTCTTGGCCTGTCATACCTACTTGCAACAAAATCTATCATTCCGAAAAGAATAGTAGGTAAAATTCATAGAATGAGATTTCAAGAAATCCCAATAAATACACTGTTAGCATAACAAAACTAATAACAGTATACACAAATAACATATAAATGCACATCATATGATCATAAGACCTATTAATCATGACTCATTCATGACTTATTCATAACTTACATTTGAATTATGCCCCTTTTATAAAAACATGCATTTTTCCAGAAAAAAGAACTTAATTGACACAGGTGCACACTTTTTGTGTCGTGACGTATCTTTCCATGAAAATCTTAATTTTATATTTTCGTTTTTATTCTTATAAATCTTAGTCTTAATTACGACGATAGATTGAATCGCATTCACCGTTAGGTGTCTTAGCATGAAATTTTGTGACATAACATAAATATACATAAACCTCTAAACTTTTGCATGCATGGTACATATATTCACAAGTCATACAACATATAAAACATGCTTATTAACATATAACATGCATATAATAATTTATAAAGTTCACTCCTTAACAATTAAAACATGTACATATTTACTTAAAAGAAAATACTTAACTTTAGCCCTAATAGGTGTAGGGCCGAGCTCTATGATACATGTTAACTCAAATTTTATCTCTCCTTAAAAATCAATTTATTTTCTTCTTAGTATGTCATGAAAATTTCATACATAGACTAAATTAAGTCATAGCCGATTCACCCTTCACCTAATAAATCTATTTCTTCAATTTCCTTTTTACCACCTAAGGCCGAAACCACCTAAGCCCTTGCAAGTCTTAAAACTTCATTTTTTTGCAAACCAAGTTCCTTATATCACCCTTTAAACCTCGTCCATAGTTCCATAAAGTAAACCCTTGCTTAACAAAATGTTTCCTCCATATATTTCCATTCTATTTTATTTTATTTTATAGAATAACTTACCATAATCATATGTAAAACTAATCATTCAATAGGTATGAGATTCACTCAATAAATCAACTAGTTTCATGTTACATCAAATACACAAAGAATTGCTAGAATTATATTAGAGATGCACTTACCAATTTTCCCCAAGATAATCAACTTTTGAGAGAGTTTTGCTTTACCTTTGAAAACCCCTTAAATCTCACCTAAATGCCTTGAAAATAAGTTGTTAGGATAAGTAAGTGTATGAGAGTGTAGAGAAGCTTTTTCTTTTGCTATGGCCGATAGTTTTGGAGTAGGAGAAGAGAGGGAAATTCCCATGGCTTGGTCGACCATCTTATATAGGTTGGAGTGTAAAAGAGTTTCTAGAAACCCATGTGTGCTCCCTTATCGTGTGCCACTTGTACTCCTTTAGTTTTAGGGCAATCATCCCCCTTATTGTAGGCTTGGTTGGCAAGCAACGTAATAAGAGCTTCCCCTTGTGCCACCTCATGGATAAGGCCAAAATTTTAGATATGTATATCACTTGAAATTGAGCACAATCTAGAGCAAGATAAATATAGCATTTGGCCAACTCAAATTCCATACGCTATACGAATATTCACCTCAACTTAAGCCTCTCAAGTGCCATGTGTCTACACATGTGTCAAGTTAATAGATTGATTTCAAAGGTTTTTTAAAAAGTGACATGACAAAGTCGATGTACTCCTCCTTTGCTTAAGTCAGTTTCATCTAGTTTTTTCCTTTTTCATTTATGTTGGCTACTCCTTGCTAAGTGACAAACAAATTCCCACTTTCCACTTAGTTCTAAACAAGTTTGCATTATGCCATGTATCCTCCTTAACTTGAAACCAATTAGAATTCCATTTAGAAGCACTATAGTCAAAACATACCAATGAGAGATCCAAATGGTAAATCATTCCTCTCATCCAATCTCTTCTTGCCACACACAAAAATTCTTAACCTTAAAAAAAAAATCTAATTAAAGGTTTCCTAAGTGCAAGCCGTGGCTTTGCTTTAGCTAGAAACAATTACCTTAGCTTCTCTCATAGTTTCCTAAACATTAGCTTGTTTCAGGCTATGTATCATCATATATTTTCATAGATATTACAAATTTTTCAAATGCTTTTTATCTCTTTTTCTAATATCAAAGAAATTCCCAAGACACATAAATATATTTTCAATAAATTCCAAAAAATAACTTATTATAGTTCCAAGATAAATTTTAAGTATTCTAAATATATTAAGAAAAGAAATCAGGCCGTCACACGATGTATGTTATTTTTAAGTACAAATAAAAACAATAGTTATTAAGTAGTAGGAAAAAAAATGGAATTTTAGTTATTGTACTAAGATTTTAATTTTAAAATATCACATGGTGTTCCCAAATAAAATAAGGTTGATTGATGCATGATAATTGGAAGCTTGGGTTTCATTGATGACCGGAGTAATGGAGTTATTGGCAAAAAATTTGAACTTTGTGGAATCCTTCTGATCTCATTAACTCGAAAAAGGCAAGAATATCGAAGTGTCATGCTTACACACATGTGCACTATAAATAATTTTATGGTGCACAATAAAATAATATAAAATTACGTACATAACTTTGTTAATGCTTAAGCAATAAAGAAGAATGTTACATGGGCAAAAAGTAATTTTACAATTTATAATATGTATGTTGGCTGAGTTATTGAATCTTAATAAACAAAAATGTTAGGGACAAATGTCAATTGATAATCTGTAATATTTGGTTCCTATTGTATATTGTACAATATCTATGAGTTGAGGAATGAAGAAATCGATTTGAAACTGAAAAAAAAAATAGTATATTTTGTTTATCATATCATATCAATTAGTGTTTGTCTGTCGCTTATCTCTACCATTTGTCTCTAGACCTTGACAAACAAATATTTTGATGGAGTTAATCGTAAAATGTTGTATGTTCTCTTCAAAGACCATGTAGAGAATATACCTATTTTATTGATTGCGTAGTTACGAATTAGCCACTTTTCAAGGACAACAATATTTCATAAGAATATCAACAGAAAAGGATATTAATTTTGTATGAAATCTGATACGTAAGAAACAGTTACAGCTTCAAAACACACCGTGCATTTTCGAAAAATACTATTTGCACACGGGATTGGGTACCTCTCGCGGACACGTCCGGCCACGTGTAAAACTCAAACTGTGCATTTTGATAATGAAGGATAGGTTGAACGACGAAGACAACACCTTGCTTTGAGAACCTGTACAAAGATGGAGACGAAGACAAAGGTTCGGTACCTCGCATCTTCTTCTTTGCATCTACTGGTTTCCATTTGTAGTGTTTCTTCAATCCACGATTTCAAACTAAAAAATATCAATATATCTAGGGTTTTCTCCCCCTCAAAATGTCGTCATTTCAACCGATTCATTCTGCCAAGTAGGCGCAATGAAGCTCACTGTGAAAACTCTGAAAGACAGCCATTTTGAAATCACGAATCAGCCCTCTGACACCATGCGTTCTGTTTTCCTTCCTTTCTTCTCCCTTTTAATTTAAATTTTCAAATTTCTTGTGCTTTCATTGTACTTATGCTTTTATTGTAATCTTGAAAGATGAAACAACCCTGATAGAGAATAAGGTCTCTAATGATGGGTTTCTCGTTGTCATGCTTAGCAAGGTATGTTTTCCCTACGTTAATAAGTATTTTTGAAAGCAATAAACGGAGTGCATAAGAAATGTTTTATGAAATGCCTCAATGAATCTGTTTCAAGCTTCCCTTTTTACAAGCATTTGTAGACTTGCACAAGTATTTAATGTTAATCATCTCTCATAGCTGAATCATCCAATATTAATTATATGTTGGATATCTCAAAAACGTTATTAAATATTTGTTGGATATTTCACTTCTGATTGCTGGCATATGAAGTGCCCAATGAAGTTGGTGCTTAAGTTAAAAAAAAAAAAAATTGTGTTTCCTTACATGCAAATCGCCAGCTTTTTTCAAGGTTCTTTTCTTTAATTCCATTTATGGGAGTGATCTAAAGTGTTGAGGAAAATGCTAGCATAAGTTTGGACCTCTTTTTATTTTAAGAGGTAGGACGTGCTCGGATTAAGTTTGGAACTATTAGTAGTTTGGTTGGAGTGGACCTATTAGCACATCCTCAGATAAAGTTTCTAATTTGTTCTCATCTCTCCGTTTCCTGATTTAATATATAACTAATTAGTGTAAGAAAACTAATTTTAGTTCTTTTAATATATAGCATTAGTGTTTTAGGATAAAAGAGACCAAGAAAAAAGGTGATCATGATCATCATCAGCAGAACCGTCGGCCTTGGACTTCTAGATCAAAAAACATGCAACCGTTTCTGGCGTTTTCCAATGGAAAGAAGCTCGATTGGGTGAGGAGTCTCCAATTCAATGCAGGTTTGGCAACCCAATGTCCATGCGAGTGTCGATAACAAAGTACTTGAGTTTTGATATTTTGTAATAAGCATATTCATGATGATGATATTAATTTGTTCTTAATGATGTTATTGCTGATTAAAAAGATTGGATTAATATCTCGTTCATTGATCGCCAATTCATCCACTTGCAACTTTATCCGTATAAATTAGTGAGCTACAAAACGATGCTCTTTGGGTATCAGGGCTATTTTAAGAACAATAATTGGGGTATCAACTGGAACAATAATTGGGGTGTAAATCACACCCCAATTACAAACTAATTGGGGTATCAAAGCTATTTCAAGAACAAAAAAGGACTTTTACTTAAGGTAACAGAGCTACCTCTCATTACAAAAACACAACATTACAAATAAGATTTACCCCCCAATCAAAATCGAAGATACAAACACTTGCAAATACCAGAATACCACCATCTATTTCCATCCAAAAGAGGGCAAAGCTGCATCTTATTACAAACAGGATCAACCAACATCTGCCTTCGTCCAAAACAGCAGCATGCTAGTAATAGATGAAAACACTTGGTAGTTTCATTTCTCTAACCCAGTAGTAGATCAGCCACCATATGTTTCCATCAATTGATCCATGTTCAAATTCCATCATCGAGTTTGACTGATTCCACAAGATATCGACCTAATTAATCAGACCCAAATGAGAAAGAACACCAAATCCCACTTGGGTACGCTTTATTTCTTTCGTGACCGTCAACTTAATGATTACCCAAATACAGAAAATATTCAAAAACGCTCAAGTCTAGAAAGTCTTCACTGTGACACAAGACATATGTGGGCTCAAACTAGTTGATGCAAGTAGTCGAAAGGCTATTAGCACAAGAACAAAAGCAGGGGAAGCTTCGATACAAACACAATAATACAATCATTCTGGCTACCCACAACGACCCCCACTGGACCAGAGAACTGAGTTGGAACATTTGTCGAGCACGTTCTTCGACTGGGTTTGGAAGATTTTGGAAGATCGACGTGAGAACAGAGTTTTGCAAGTCGAATGTTTTTGTTTGTAAAATATGTAACTCTGGTTCCCTCTATTTTTTAATCTTTTCATTTTTTTAAAGTCTTTGCTATGCCACGTTGGTCGTGTCCCCAGCCTATACACAACCCCATGTGCCGAGAAATTCTAAGAACAAACCACTAACATCAACCACTATTTTTGAAAAAAAGAAAAAGTTGAAAAAATAAAATAAAAAAGACCAAGCAAAATCTGCTGACTGTGGGAAAAGCCTTAACTTAAGCATAGCAGAGCATGAACGTTAAGCCACCATGACATCCCGGCCCGTAAACTATCCAAAATCACCATTGCTATGAAACTTTAATATTTAGCATATTTGAAAGCCCCCCCAAAAAGCTCTTGAGCCCAAAAGTGATAAAAAAAAAAAATCAAAGCAAAGCTTCATTAAAAAAACTTTTGAAGACGAAGGAAAAAATGAAACCAAGAACTCCAACAGAAAATTTCATCAAATAAGCTCAAAAGGCCAAGCAACTGAGCAAGAAAAAAATGGAAAAAAAAAAATACATTAAAAGAAAAAATCGATGAAACATATAGGAAAAGTAATAATTAAAATGGAAAATAACTTAATAAAAAAAAAAAAAGCAAACCCATTTCAAAAAAACATTTACTTCTCACCACCATCAAAGCTCCATTCGAAACGAAGCCTCAATCCCAAAATCATTACTATCCTCTGGTTCATTTCCCTTCGAACCCAAACCAAATTGACCTTTCGGTTTCTCCGTTGCACATAAGCATTTTTCCATTTCAAGTTAGTATTTTCTCTAAAAATTTGACATAAAGAAAGGTAGAATTGAGAAGTATTCTGGGTTTGGCTGCCACTTTAATTTGAACTAGAGTAGCTCAATTTAGTATTTTTCCTAAGAATTTCTCACACTTTCTCAAGGGAAAGAAAAGAAAAAGAAATGAAAGAGATGAGGAAAAATACCAAACCATACGATAGAATCGAAAGAAGAAAAAAGAGAGGCAATTTTGCTTTGTTTTTTCTTTTGTTTTTATTTTAAAAAGTAAATAGCAATTATGCCAGCCGTTTGTCTCTAAAATTTTACCAGTGTGCCCTTAGCATAACTGTTTCCTTAAATAAAAGAGCAAACCAACGGATAGTATATAAATATACAAAAATAATTTGTGAGCCATTATTGGGAACAACTCGCTAAGCACCTAATGTGTCAATATGCAAAATGACCGAACTAGTCCTGGAACTGGTGTGTAGCCGAATCCATCTTCATTTGTGTAAGTCAAACTCATCACATCATGTCTCGTCTCTCTCTCGATCTCTCACCATCGCCCTAAGCCCCCCTAAGCTCTCTATTGTCTCTCTCTCTCGATATCTCACCATCGCCTCCACCCCAACCCCAGCACTAACCATCATTGATGACAGCCACACCCAAGTCGCATCGTGGACCTCTCCCCCACCTTGAGTCGCATAGCAAACTTCTCCCCCTACAAGTTGCATCCATCTCTCTTAGTGGCGTTCTTTGTAAGTTCTCTCCCCTCTCTTGTTTCTTCGTCTTTCCAATGCTTTGATAATTTTTCTTTGGATTTGAATGTTGCTAGATTTTAGGGTTTGTCCTATAACATCTTGTAACCCTAGCTTTCTAAAGCATGGCTTGCTTTTGGTGTTATATTGAATTTTTGTAAGTTCAATTTTGTTTAGGTTAATGTGTTTGTTTATTACATGCTCTAATTGTATAACAACTTAGAACAAAGTATAAATGATTTTCATTGTCTTGGTCTCAATCGAACTTTTTTAAAGGTTGTTGTGCTCTGATTGTACGAGTAACTGGTTGATTTTCTGTAAACATTGGTGAGATTTAAAAAAAAAAAAAGGAGGCAAGTTTCTAGAAGTTGGTTGGAAGGAAATGCATGTTTTCAAATGGGATTCTAGTTCAATGTTAAAACTTGGAATTGGCAATGGTTTCATAAAATAATTGATATTGTATTTAAGTACTAGAGTTATAAATGGAAGAGAATTAGAAACTGAGCAAAATAAAATATGTTACAAGTTTGGGCTACTGGTTGGGAAATACTTATCTTGCAGAAATACGATGATTTTGGAATTTTAGGATTAAGCCTTTAGTTAAGACTCATCTTGCAAAGAATGTCAATTATCTTTAGAATACAATCAGATGCTGACTCAAACTGTCAAGAACAATAGATGGTTAGATTTCAAAAGACCAATAAATCTGAATATATAAGGCAAATAAAACTTTTTCAGTTAAATGTACCCTTAGAAGATCAATGGATTAGATATTACCTCTGGTTGTCTATGTTTTCTTTGATTTCCTTTTCTTTTGACAAAATGCATATTCAATCGGTTTATTTGACCTTAACATGTTTGTGGGGTATAATGAATGGTTTGAACTGATCTTTGGTTTTCCAGAATTACGCATGGCATCATCTTAATCGTTATCTTTAGTTAATGATTCTAACATAGAATCACCAACTTGTTGGTGTGGTTTGAAAACACCACTAACGGCGTCTCACACAATGAAAAATCTTGGAAGGAGATTTTTTTCTTGTCCAAACTATAATATGGTAAATTTACTATATATTTGTCATATTTGCACATTGATTTGTTGCTTGCATGCAGGGTGTACTTTATTCATGTTAATTGGGAGTTCGTACTATGTGTAGGACGATGCAAGGTGTGAATTTTTTGTACGGTGAATATATTTTGGTTGATCGAGGAGAACATTCGTGCAAGGGAGGAGATTAGGTTGCCTAGAAGACATAGGATGAAGTATTACAGCGCGAATATAACATTCGAAAAAATGAAGATATATAAAGTGATGTCAAAAGAGAAGAAGCTAAGGCGTGAAAAGCAAAAATTATTATGTTTATTGGGTTCTGACTTTTGTAATAGTGCTTGCTTGGTTCGGATAAATGAAATGTAAAAGATATGTGGTATGGATTCGTTAGATGGTTTTTTGAATGAAAACAACTTGTGTTCATGGTTTGATAAAAGCTATGTATGTTGAAGCAAAATGTGTAATAAAAAAGGGTATTTAGTGACAAATTACCAATGAATATTTGATTTATGAGTTTTGATAAGGAACAAATATTATAGAGCTGCACACACTGCACACTACATGTGATGAGTTTTTCTCCCCTCCCACGAAAGCTCTCCCTTGCACCTCGCTTTCCTCCGCCTAGTGCCACCAACGATGCCATCTATCTATCCAATGCCACCCCACAATGTCGTCCTTCTGTTCACCATCGCCCAGAGGAGGTCTTTCCTCGCTGCTCCTCTCCATAAGCGCATTTAACGCAAGTCTTTCCTCGTTGGGAAGCGGCGATGACGAAAGTAACATGCTCTTTTTTTGGATCAATTTTCCTTCCATAAGTCCAAACCTTTTTCATGTGTACTGAGAAAGGATGAGTTTTGGGTTTTGTAATTTCCTACGTATTGCGGGTTAGGTCTTAGGGCATGGATAAAATCTCTAGTTTTTCTTCTTCTCGAAGGTAACATGCTCTGTTTTTGGATCAAGTTTTCTTCCATAAGTCCTAACTTTTTTCATGTGTATTGAGAAAGGATGAGTTTTGGGTTTTGTAATTTCCTAGGTATTGTGGGTTAGGTTTTAGGGCATGGATAAACTTTGGTTTTTCTTCTTCTCGAAGGTAGCATGCTCTGTTTTTACATCAATTTCCTTCCATCAGTCCTAACCTGAGAGAGGATGAGTTTTGGATTTTGTACTTTTCTAGGTATTGCGGGTTAGGTTTTTTAGTGCATGGATAAATCTCTGGTTTTTCTTATCAAATTTTTTGGATAAGAGACAAGCGAATTAGGGATTTGTAAATACCAATGAGAGGATGAGGTCCATACTAATTGACTGGCTTATTGAGGTATACATAATGTCTCCTACTGAACCAATGCCTAAATCGGTAATTGGACATACATGTGTGTAAAGGAAGTTATATATTAGGTCAAATGAATTTTATTGGCATATTCTTACGACTCCACATGACTTTCATATGAATTAATACTTTCATATGACTTTCATATATCAGGTCAAATGAACTAATACTCTCCCCATTTTTTTGTGTAAGTTTATTCCCTTTCCACTCGATCTTAGGAGCATAATAAAATTAGAGACATGTTTCATGAATTTTTCTATAATTTTCTTTTTCGGTTGCATTATTTGCTCCAAGTTAACTAGAAACAAAACATGAAGTTAAAAGAAAAATAAAAAATGATAATTGAATTGATTGTTTAAATTATTGAGTGGGTTTGAGTTTCCACTGTTTTAATTCTTTGCTTCTTATAGGCTAGACTTGACTTCCATTCTTTGAATAGGCTGATGAATTCTCTTTGAATGGTAAATGTGAAGTATCATGCTTATCAGTTTGAACAAGATGCAAGTTATTGAGCTAAAAGATGGAAGTATGACCAAATTACGTTTATCTGCTTGTAGAAGTTTTCTTGTTCAAACTAAAATTTTAGCATGCGAAATTCTAGATGCATTTGATATTATTTCTAGTAAACACACAGGTTGATGGTTTATATATATATATATATATATATATAAAGTGTGTTTGATGTGCTCATGCATCTAACCAATTTTTTGAATGGCAGCATCCTTTTGATATGTCCTACCCTCTGTGTAATCTGGATGACTACATTAGAGTTGAAGATTCATTTCAGGTATATTTCTCTTAGTTTATTATCCAAATTCCAAAAATTCACATCTTAATTTGTTTGTTCCAGTATTGAACAGATGCCATCTATACAATACCCTTCGTCGAGTCATCTGAATGACATTAGGCAAGAAACTCCCCCTGCGTAAACTGTGCCAACCACTTCAGAATATGAAGAAAATGCTGTAACCTTTCATGATGCTAATGATGCTGATGGTATTGATACTATTATCTGCTATGACTTTAATGACGTTTATATTGATTGATGCTAAGCCATCCCTATGTTTTCATTTATTTACATAAATGCTTTTCGACATAGATGAAAATTTAGAGGGTACTAGCGTTGTCCCAGATAATGAGGTACAAGTTAAAGCACCAAGATCCGATATAGAATTCGATAGTCAGAAAAATATTTTGGACTACTATAAGCGATATGCCAAGCAAGAGGCTTTTGGTGTAAAGACACATAGGACTAAGAGGGATGATAATGAGAGGCCGGTGTATATGACCATTGGTTATGCCCGTGGAGGAAAGTACTATCCTAACCCAAACAATAATATGTCGAAACCACATGCAACAACTAAAACGGGTTGTAAAGCAAAGGCAAATGTGACATTGACCAAGAGTGACAAACGCGTTCTCACGATTGTTGATAATTCTCACAACCACATTACTGTCAACCCCAAGAAGACAAAACTATTGCGATCCCATAGGTATCTAGATGAATATAGTCAAAGGATCGTTGATTTGAATGATAGAGTTGATGTACAAGTGCACAAGAATTATAATACGCTTTTTGTTGAAGCGAGGGGTTATGAGAATCTATCTTTTCAAGAAAGAGATTGTTGAAATTATATTGCCAAGACCAGATATTTAAGATTGGGTAAAGGAGGTGGCAAAACCTTTAATGAGTATTTCCAAAGAATGAGAGATCAGAATGAAGGCTTCAGTTCTAACTTGGATGTGGATGATAATGGCAAGTTATGGAGCATGTTTTGGGCTGATGCTCGGAGTCTATTTGCCTGTGAGTGTTTCGGAGACATTGTCATTTGATACAACATACTTCACAAATAAGTATCACATGCATTTTGCTCCATTCGTGGGTGTTAACCTTCATAACCAATCGATACTGTTTGCGGCAAATTGTTGTCAAGCGAGGACGCACAGAGTTTTGAGTGGTTGGTCTGAATGTGGTTGGCTTGCATGAATGGAAAGGCACCCAAAGCCATTATAAACGATCAAGATTGGGAAATGAAGAATGAATTGCTACTATATTCCCTGAAACGCATCATAGATACTGTTTGTGGCATATCGTTGCCCAGATGACTAATATAAAAGGGAGGTGAATTGAATTATATTAAAAAAATTAGTATTTATAAACCAAATACACAATATAAAATACAAACAGAATATAAAGCAGCAGGAAATATAAAAAGTAAGGGTAAGAAAAAGTAAACTCAGTATTTTAACGAGATTCAGCCCCACTGCCTACGTCATCATCTCAAGCTACCCCTTGAGGATTCCAAATTCACTATTCAATCTCCTTCAGGTGGAGATAGAAACCTATTACATCTTTAAGTAACACTGCTACAAAGAATTCGTGTAGAACACTCTCTACACTTACAATCACCTCATACTTGATAATTTAACTATTCCCTGTATATAATACCTTCTACACACATAAGGGTTATACGCACTTTCTTACTGATACGAGAACTGATAGTGGTCAGATTATCAGAGTACATTCCTCAATGAGTAAAATAAGAACAATATAGTACAACCAATATCTCTCTCAAAATGAACAAGGGTTAAAGTTTAAAACTTAGAGAAGAGAGAATGAGAGGTTTGAATAAATGATGCAAAACTTAGCAATTGATATGTAAACTCTTGTAAAGGTTTTACAAAACTCAAGTAAACTATTTATAAGCAAATGAGTCTTCATATTTAGATTTGAAAAGATTCACATGTCAAATAAGGGCACTATTCATTTTTCAAACAATTCAAATAAAAATATCTCCTTTTTGTATTTGTTAAGGACTCATTTATTTTTCAAAAAAACTAAACCTAATCTTTTACTTTTCACATATGACAAAAAGAGCATAATTTATTTTTCAAATCAAATCATCTACCTTTTACATTTATCAAAAGAATCATAACCATCATTCAAGAGTTTCAAACAAAATATGCACATTTCAAAAATGACAATCAATCATCTTACGAATTTTTAAAATGGAACATTTAATAATGTCATGCATATGTGAAAATAGCAATTTTTGAAATTAAAACTTTTAATGATGTCATGCACATGTGAAAAATGTAATTTTTGAAATTAAACATTTTAATGATGTCATGCACATGTGAAAAATACAATTTGATATTTTATGAGAAACGAATAATTTATACCTTAATCCAATTTTGAATTTTATCAAGAGATATACAAAATTACTCTATGAGTTTTATTTGTAGATTTGTTCTCTTTCATGTTTATGCTTGATGTACTTGACTCCATTGCATAGATAATTGGAGATTGAGACTTAAATTTATTTGTTATCATCAAAATCTATATGTAGATATGAAACTTGAAACCTTGGATTCAACACATATAATGCGCAAACTTCTCGAAAAGTTAGGATCTCACTCCATATTCAACGCTGGGTTAAAAATTGACATTCAGGCTGCATTATATGATTCGCAGACCACTGCAAAATTTGAGGAGAGTTGGGTTCAAATGCTTAGTATAAGCTAATCGACAATAACTGGCTTCGCTCTTATATGAGAAAATGTCGTTTTGGGTTCCAGTTTACCTAAAGAATGTATTTTAGGCTGGTATAAGCACGACACAAAGGTCGTAAAGCATGAATGCCTTTTTTGATGGGTATGTCCATTCTAGGACGTCTTTGCAGGAATTTGTTGACCAATTTGATAATGCTCTTTGAAAAAATGTGGAGTAAGAGACAATGACTGATTTTAGTTCAACTAACCAAACTATCCCCCTGGGTGTCCCCCCTCAACATTGAGAAGTACTTTCAAAAATTATATACAAATAAAAAATTTAAGGAGATCCAAACAGATTTGATGGGCCTAATGTGTTGTAATTGTTGGTTGGTAAACACACAAGGGTATATTTTAACATTCGATGTCTTTGATGACATATCAATTGATGATTACACCAAAACAGTTCGTTACTCAGTTTATTATGACGAAAATGAGTGTGAGATAAAATGGACGTGTGCATTGTTTTGTTGGTATTTACTTAGATCTCATGTTGATGATGGTTATCTTCCCCAGTTATAGCTGATATTCAAGCTCGAAGGTAATATTGTGTGTATTAAAGAGTGGCATAAAAGGTCACCCTTGCAACGTAGCTTTAGCCTATATTTATGAATCTTAGAATCATTTTAGGTAAGTTTTCATGGGATTTGTCTTGCATATTGAGAAGGATTGTGTGTGGATTGATATGAATATGAAATGGATAAGAGTGGATTGTATATGTTAATAGACTTCAAAGTTTTTGTTGGTGGACTAGCTGATAGTAAGCATTCACTTAGTGAAATGACGTGTCTGAGTGATCCCAAGAAGTTTCCTAGCTCATCATGTCAAATAAAGGAACTCTACTTATTTAAGGGATAAGTTAGTAAAAAGGAAATGGGATCATTGGTCTCTTGAATCCTGTTTCTATTACTGTTTGCGTTGGAGCTTTAAGAGCATGCATTCCACATCTCTTAAAAATATAAGAATGGGAGCTTGTGAAGGTTAGGTTACACTAGAAGTAAAAAGAACATGGTTTTGTTTGAATTTAATGCAAAATGTGACGTCTCTAAATTCTCCTTAAAATAAACACATGAATCGAGGCATCGGGATGCTGACAATACGGGTCACGCACCCCCAACGTCAAGTGCTAAGTGTGTAAACACGTGACATGCATAAATAAAAGCAGCAGATAATTAAAGTCAATATCTAAGTATCAGAATTTTTTAGAAATATTTTACAAACCAGTTTAATATAAATTCTCCAACAGGAGATTTAATACAGTCGTCCGAAAATCAAAACATAAAATATTTACATAAAAAAGAAATATTTCCCAAGATAATAAATTATAACATAATTACTTTAACAGTGAAGCCGTTTCCTCAGGCTCAACCTACTCGATCACTGCATCTAAAATCTACGACGCCAAAAATGGCATCGCAAGTAAGAATAACCCAAACAAACCACCAGATATAAAATATATTCATGCAACAACAATACGCATGTACGTGACACCGTATGCATGAAGTTTAAAATCATCTTGCTCAAAATAAATAAAATAAACACACGCCAAAATCTCATTTTGGCTCAAGATAAACTCCAATAAAAACAATCATCATTTTCCCAGAAAATGATACACGTAAATCCTTTAAAACCACAATCATTTTTTTAGACAATGATCCACGTCAAACAAATTAACACAATAGATGGGTATCGCAAACGTGACTCTACTACCATCCCTGCTTACCCTCATTTTCATGCTAGTCATACGTCATAACATCCACACACTAATCATATTGGGCGTTATGTATCGCCACCTCAATATGACATCCATACATCACCAATCATAATAGGCGTTACGTATCGCCGTCCCCTCATTTCATAGCGGGCGTTATGTATTGCTGTCCCCGGTATGAAATACACACACAATGACTATAACGGGCGTTACGTATGGCCGTCCCCATTATGTCATTTACACTCACTGATCATAACGGGCGTTACGTACCGCCGTCCCCGTTATGACTCAGTCAAAAACCATTAAAATCTATAAATCCGAAAATCACGACTCACATTAAAATCCAAGTACCAAGTATACACAACAACCGTGCATTATGCAATGTATTCCACAAAACGTAAAATAACCAACAATTAATAAATTCCAACATCAACCAATAAATCCCAACGTCAAACAAATACAATATTTTTCGATGCAAAAATATATTTAAATCTTAAAGTTCATTTGGAAAATACTTACAGTGGGTAAAAACATGGATCCTTGAGCAAGCGCTAGTCCATAGTGCTCGTAGCGGTCACTTTGTACGCAGGGCTAAAGTGCTCGGTTTGACACCAAAATTTAGGAAAATACTCAATGAAGGGTGGGGAATCTCTTGAAGGTGGTGGTGTGGCGGTGCAACCATCAGAATGTGGCGGATCGGGCTCAAAATGGGTGGAAACCCATTTTCAAATTTGGGATTGTATAGGGAAGGTGGGGCCATGTATGGGGAAACTGAGTTAGGGGGATGGTCGGTTGAGGTAGAGGAGTGTTTTGGTGGCAGTGGTGAGGCCTATGGTGGCCGTACGGCGACGCAGCGATGAACAACCCATTTAAGGACCCATTTCGGGTGGAGAAACAAGTGGCAGAACTGGGTAGTTCTAGGCGGTGGATTATGCTCGCCGGAGTGAGGGGAGGTTGCTGGTAGGTCGTTGGCGCCATGGGTGGTCGGTGGTGGCCGACAAATGCAAGAAAAACCAAAATACCCATTTCGGATTTGTGGCCATGGAAGGGCGCTGGGGTAGCCGGAGATGACACCTCTGGTACTGTTGAACACAAGGTTTCAAGTTTTGTGTAATTATAAATCTACACATGGATTTTGATGATAACAAATGAATTCAAAGAATAAAGGAGTCTCAAGCTCAAGTTGTCCACACAATACAATCAAGCACATCAAGGAATCAAGCATGAGCAAGAAGGGAACAAGTTCACATTAAAGTCATAGAATAATAATGTAAATCTCTTAAAAATTCGAAATTAGGATTAAGGTTCAAAATTAATATTTTATCATAAAGCATTAAAATACATTTTCCACATGTGCATGAATATTTTGAAAATTAAATTTGAAAATTTTGAAAGATGATTGATTGTCATCTTTCACATGTGCATGACATGATTAAAGGTTTGAACTTTGAAAATATTAAGATGATTGATTGTCATCTTTCACATGTGCATGTTTTATTTGAATATTTTCAAAAGTGGTGGATGTTTTTTTGACAAATGCAAAATGTAGATGATTTTGTTTGGAAATCTTAAAGGGTGGTTGTGTGTTTTTTTGACAAATATAAAAGATAGATGATTTGTTTGAAAATCTTAAAGGGTGGTTGTGTGTTTTTTTGACATATGCAAAAAGAAGATGATTTGGTTTGAAAAATAAATCATGCTCATTTTGTCTTGTATGAAAAGCAAAAGATTAGGTTTGATTTCTTTGAAAAATGAATGGAGTTGTCTTTGACAAATGCAAAAAGGAAATGTTTTTATTTGAATTTTTTGAAAAGTGAATAGTGCTCTTATTTGACATGGGAATCTTTTCAAATTTGAAATTGAAGACTCATTTACCTATAAATAGCTCACTTGAGTTTTGCAAAAATCACAACAAGAGCTTACACATCTATTGTTAAATTTTGCATCATTCTTTCAAAGCTCTCATTCTCTCTTTTCTAAAGTTTTGAGCCTTAATTCTTGTTCTTGTTGAGAGAGATATAGTTTGTGCTGTATTGTTCTTATTTCACTCATTGAGGAGTGTTTTCTGATAGCTACCCACTATCAATTCTTGTATCAGTAAGAGGGTGTGTATAACCCTTGTGTGTGTAGAAGGTGTTCTACACGGGGAATAGTTAAATCACCAAGTGTGAGGTGATTGGAAGTAAGAGGGTGCGTATAACCCTTGTGTGTGTAGAAGGTGTTCTACACAGGAAATAGTTGAATCACCAAGTGTGAGGTGATTGGAAGTGTAGAGGGTGTTCTACACGGATTCTTTGGAGCGGTGCTGCTCAAAGGTGTAATAGGTTTCTATCTCCACCTAAAGGAGATTGAATAGTGGATTTGGGAATCCTCAAGGGGTAGCTTGAGGCGAGGACGTAGGCAGTGGGGCTGAACCTCGTAAAAATACTGAGTTTGCTTTCTCTTACCCTACTCTTTATATTTCCTACTGCTTTATATTTTGGTTATATTTTATATTGTATATTTAGTTTATAAGTATTAATTTTTTAATATAACCCAATTCACCCCCCTCTTGTGTTAGTCATCTGGGCAACAATTGGTATCAGAGCTAGAGCTCTGTTATAAGATTAACTATCTTTTGAGTTAAGATCTTATGGCTAACATTGCAGCTTCATTTGGTGAAGGTCAATCTAGCAGTCGGCCTCCACTCTTTTGCGGAGACAATTACTCATTCTGGAAAGTTAGAATGAGAATATTCCTTCAGTCTCAAGGTCGAGAAATCTGGAAATGCATTGTAAATGGACCTTATATTCCAACAAAAGTGGTTGATGGAGTAAAGGTCAAAAAGGAAGAAGAAGAGTTTGATCGTGAAGACGATAGACTTTATACTTTGAATTTAACTGCCATGAATTTATTATATAATGCTCTCAATGGTAATGAGTTTAATAGAGTAATGACTTGCGCTACAGCAAAGGAAATTTGGGATAACTTGGAAGTTACTTATGAAGGAACTTCTCAAGTCAAGGAATCAAAAATTTATATTCTTACTCATGAATATGAAATGTTTAAGATGAATGATGATGAATCTATTTCTAGTATGCACACTCGTTTTACTAACATCATAAACAGCTTGACAGCTCTTGGCAAAGTTTATTCCAAAGTGGAGATAGTAAGAAAAATTCTCAACTCTCTACCAAAACGTTGGGAGTCAAAAGTGACAGCGATTCTTGAAGCTAGAGACCTCAAGAAGCTCGAAGTGAATGAACTCATCGGGTCACTTATCACCCATGAGTACACATTGAAAAGAGGAGAAGAAGAAGGAAATTCAAAGAAGAGTTTGGCACTTAAAGCTGTTCCACATGAAAGTGAAAGTGATGAAGATGAGGAAAATGACGACAAAGATGAAGAAGTTGCGATGATAATAAGAAGAATTCAGAGGTTCTTAAAGAAAAATAAAACTCCTCCAAGGAAATCCTTCAATAAGTTTTCCAAGAAAGATTCAGGTAAAAATGACACTTTAATTTGTTATAAATGCAATAAACCTGGTCATATCAAGCCAGATTGTCCTCTGCTAAAGAAAGATCGAAACAAAGGCAAAAAAGCAATGAAAGCTACGTGGAATGATGATTCAAGTAGCTCAGATAGTGAAGCAAGCAATGGAGAATCAGCAAATCTTTGTCTTATGGCTAAAGATGACATTGAGGTAACAAATTTTGATAATATTGAAGATCCTTCATATGAAGAATTGCAAAATGTTTTAGAAGAGGTATATGAGGAATTTGAAAAATTGGGTATCAAGTATACTGCTTTGAAAAAGAAAAATTCTTCTTTAACAAACGAAATTGATATTTTAAGAAAAGAAAGTATTGTTTTGAAAGATGAAAATCTTGAGTTGAAGAAAAAGAAAACTGATTTAGAAAATATTATTGAAAACTTTACGAATGGAAAAAGAAATTTTGAAAAACTTCTTGGTAGTCAAAGATGTGTTTTTGACAAGGCAGGCTTGGGATATATGCCAAAACAAAAATACAAATCTTATAAAAACTTCTTTGATAATCCTTCTACATCAAAGTCCAATATTCAAAATTCTTTTCATAAAAATAATTTTGTTAAAAAAGGATACTATTATAATCACTCAAGTTATTCATATATGTCACATGCTATTTGCAATTTTTGTAATAGCAATGGTCATAATTATCATGCTTGTCCTATTAGAAGAAAACATACAATGACTATTAGGGCCATATGGGTACCTAAAAATCTTGTTTATTCTAATACTAATAAATAAAGGACCCAAAGAACTTGGGTACCAAGAATTGTTTTTAATTGCTTTTGTAGGTATGCATGAAGTATTCTACATGTAAAAATAAATGGTTTTTAGATAGTGGATGTTCAAGACACATGACGGGAGACGAGACTAAGTTCTTTGATCTTAGATCTAAAGAAGAAGGACACGTGACATTTAGAGACAACTCGAAAGGGAAGATCGTGGGAATAGGTAAAATATGTTGAGCAACCTTCAGGTTTTGAAAATCATATTTCTCCAAATCATGTTTTCAAACTCACAAAAGTACTATATGGACTCAAACAAGCTCCTAGAGCGTGGTACGAGAGACTCAGTGGTTTCTTGATTGAAAAAGGCTTTTCAAGAGGAAAAATTGATACAACTCTTTTCATTAAATAAGAAAATGATGATATTCTTTTGATTCAGATTTATGTTGATGATATAATATTCGGTGCTACTAACGAAAATATGTGCCAAGTTTTTGCTAAGACTATGCAGGAAGAATTTGAAATGAGTATGATGGGAGAGCTTACATTCTTTCTCGGATTGCAAATTAAGCAAGCAAAAAGTGGAATATTCATCAATCAATCAAAATATATTAAGGAATTGCTGAAGAAGTTTGGGATGGAAGGTGCTAAGGAAACTGGAACACCAATGAGCTCATCCACTAAACTTGATAAAGATGAATCCGGTAAATCAGTTGACTCAAAGGTATATCGAGGTATGATTGGTAGTTTATTATATTTGATAAACTAGTAGACTTGATATTATGTTCAATGTATGTTTATGTGCACGTTTTCAATCATTTCCGAAACAATCTCATTTGATTGCAGTCAAGCGGATTTTTAGATATTTTGCCAGTACCATTGACTTAGAGTTATGGTATCCTAAACACACTTCTTTCGATCTTATTAGTTATTCAGGTACCGATTATACTAGTTGCAAAGATGATCGAAAAAGTTTTAGTAGAACATGTCATTTCTTAGGTCATGCACTAGTTTCCTGGTTTAGTAAAAAACCAAATTCTGTTGCACTATCTACTACTGAGGCAGAATATGTTGCTGCAGGTAGTTGTTGTGCCCAAGTTCTTTACATGAAGCAACAACTTGAGGATTTTAAACGTATGTACAATCACATTCCAATCAAATGTGATAATACAAGTGCTATAAATCTTTCAAAGAATCCAATACAACAATCTCGGACCAAACATATTGATATTAGATATCATTTTCTTAGAGATCATGTGCAGAAGGGCGATATTGCATTAGAATTCACTAGTACACATAATCATTTGGCAGACATTTTTACAAAACCCCTACCAGAAGATAGACTACGCATGATTAGAAGAGAAATAGGAATTATGCATGCCATCAATATCTGCTAGATACTTTTATTCCATTAACTCAAATGACCTACAGAAACTTGAGACGTTTAGCCTCATCATTCAAATGCATTTGCTCCTCATAAATCATCATGCCATCCTTATCTAAAGGATTAGGCAATCGAAATGCAGAGGCAAGTAAGGATTTTAAATCCTTATTCTGTTGTTTTAAGTCTACTATTTTTTTGTTAGACTCTTGAACAAGTCGTTGAAGAATATCGATCTTCTCATTAAGCTTCTCTATCTCGCGGGTTTTGGACTGCAACCGAGCGGAAAAAAGAAACTATGGAAGATGAGTATCGAGTCCCGAGACCCACAAGCTCGTAAATGGCGTCATGATCTGATTTATTAGCTAAATCAGTCTCTTGTTGCTTCATGGCACCCACGACAGATGCAGAAATAGATTGAGACTGAGGTGAAGGATACCTCAAATCTTGATCAAGAGAATCACTGAAGGGAAATCTACGAGCCATTGAAAATTTGTAAAGTGAGAATGAAGATGAACTACAACAATGAGAAGAAGATTTGATGCGGATTAGATAAAGCTAAGGATTGCTTTTATAAAGATGGAAATAAGTAAAAGACAAACTGACATCTCTTCAAATCTTACTTAGTCAAGCTTACAAGATATGCCGGATGCATATTGTCAAAAGTTACCGAACTAAGCTAGCGAGATTAATTATAATTGTCCCTGTTTCTCTCGTGAAACGCTGCCATTATCTGCTGATGTTGACCCTGTGCTTGAACTCTTACTCGTTCCGATTCCTCTATTTGAAGTTTCAGAATACGAGCCAATTCCGTCAAATCTTTATTTTCTTGCTTTAACCTCTTATTCTTTCTGCCTTTATTTACAAGCTTTTGATGCAGAACAGATATTTGATTGTTAAGTCGATCAACCTCATTTGCCCTCGCTAGTAATCTCCGAGACATGGTCGTAACAGAGGCAGCATATTGAGCACTGAGAGTTCTTGATGCTGCAACAACCTCATAATCAGTTCTATTTGAAAAATGCCTCTCTGCTTCTATCATGGTATTGACAACCTCATGAGATAAAATGACTGGTTGAGACGGTTCCTGATTCAAATCCGGAAGATTATTAGATGAAATTTTCTCCGCCATTCTATCGTTTTGAATAAACAGAAACCGGATCAATGAGTGGGGTGAAAATTTATTTGAGTATCCAACAGGTGAAAACGGTCTTTTAAACGACAACTTTCAAATCTCGATAATATTTAATTTTTCAACAATATCACGCGGATTTGAATCTGCTTTCGCACCGACTGCTAGAGCTAGGCCACCTTTGCAGGTTTTATCAGACACGCGTGGCTCCGCACCGAACTGTCAGAGTTAGACTTCCAACATTTGCAGGTTTTGTCGGACATGCATGGCTCTGCACCGCATTGCCAGAGCTAGGCTTGCAGCTTTTGCTGTCTTTGTCGGACACGGATAATTTTAATTATTCAACTTCAAATCTCTGGAATATCTAATTCGTCAATAACATCAAGCGGATTTAAATCTTCTTCCGCACCGAGATGATAAAATTCGGCTTCAACCTTTGCAGGTTTTGTCGGGCACGGGTGGTTCCAACTTCTACTCTCTAACGCACCGTTTTATTTGGTTATTGCTTATTACGAAAAAAAAATCTTATTGAAACTAATTACGGTTCCTTTTTAATGATGCCAAAAGGGGGAGAAGTCTTATACTAGTATTATACTACCCTGTTATATATGCTAGAATCATGTTTATATTTTTGCTTGAAAAACTAACGCACATTCTCAGGGGGAGCTTAAGTATTAATACAGGCTTCAGGTTCTATCAAGTATTTGTCATCATCAAAAAGGGGGAGATTGTTGAACACAAGGTTTCAAGTTTTGTGTAATTATAAATCTACACATGGATTTTGATGATAACAAATGAATTCAAAGAATAAAGGAGTCTCAAGCTCAAGTTGTCCACACAATACAATCAAGCACATCAAGGAATCAAGCATGAGCAAGAAGGGAACAAGTTCACATTAAAGTCATAGAATAATAATGTAAATCTCTTAAAAATTCGAAATTAGGATTAAGGTTCAAAATTAATATTTTATCATAAAGCATTAAAATACATTTTCCACATGTGCATGAATATTTTGAAAATTAAATTTGAAAATTTTGAAAGATGATTGATTGTCATCTTTCACATGTGCATGACATGATTAAAGGTTTGAACTTTGAAAATATTAAGATGATTGATTGTCATCTTTCACATGTGCATGTTTTATTTGAATATTTTCAAAAGTGGTGGATGATTTTTTTGACTAATGCAAAAGGTAGATGATTTTGTTTGAGAATCTTAAAGGGTGGTTGTGTGTTTTTTTGACAAATATAAAAGATAGATGATTTGTTTGAAAATCTTAAAGGGTGGTTGTGTGTTTTTTTGACATATGCAAAAAGAAGATGATTTGGTTTGAAAAATAAATCATGCTCATTTTGTCTTGTATGAAAAGCAAAAGATTAGGTTTGATTTCTTTGAAAAATGAATGGAGTTGTCTTTGACAAATGCAAAAAGGAAATGTTTTTATTTGAATTTTTTGAAAAGTGAATAGTGCTCTTATTTGACATGGGAATCTTTTCAAATTTGAAATTGAAGACTCATTTACCTATAAATAGCTCACTTGAGTTTTGCAAAAATCACAACAAGAGCTTACACATCTATTGTTAAATTTTGCATCATTCTTTCAAAGCTCTCATTCTCTCTTTTCTAAAGTTTTGAGCCTTAATTCTTGTTCTTGTTGAGAGAGATATAGTTTGTGCTGTATTGTTCTTATTTCACTCATTGAGGAGTGTTTTCTGATAGCTACCCACTATCAATTCTTGTATCAGTAAGAGGGTGTGTATAACCCTTGTGTGTGTAGAAGGTGTTCTACACGGGGAATAGTTAAATCACCAAGTGTGAGGTGATTGGAAGTAAGAGGGTGCGTATAACCCTTGTGTGTGTAGAAGGTGTTCTACACAGGAAATAGTTGAATCACCAAGTGTGAGGTGATTGGAAGTGTAGAGGGTGTTCTACACGGATTCTTTGGAGCGGTGCTGCTCAAAGGTGTAATAGGTTTCTATCTCCACCTAAAGGAGATTGAATAGTGGATTTGGGAATCCTCAAGGGGTAGCTTGAGGCGAGGACGTAGGCAGTGGGGCTGAACCTCGTAAAAATACTGAGTTTGCTTTCTCTTACCCTACTCTTTATATTTCCTACTGCTTTATATTTTGGTTATATTTTATATTGTATATTTAGTTTATAAGTATTAATTTTTTAATATAACCCAATTCACCCCCCTCTTGTGTTAGTCATCTGGGCAACAGGTACCATTGGACCCGTAGGCGTGTGGGGAAGGTCGTGGGCTGGGCGGTGTCGCCAGAGGGTGGCCGACGACGGCACTGGGTGGTGATGGGAGAAATGGGCGGGAGAGAAACGGGGAGGGGCTCGCGCGGGTCTGGGGGGAAGCAGGGGAAGAAAAGGAAAGAAAAGAAAGAAAAAAGAAAGAAAAGAAAAGAAGAAAAAGAAAAGAAAAAGAAAAGAGAAAGGGAAAAAAGAAATGAAATTCCACTAGAAAAGGAGCACAATAAATTAAATAAAAACCAATTGGAAAACTACAAATCAATATCAATAAAATAAAATATTTAAAACCCAGCAATAAAATAAAATAAACCCAAGTGCAATTTAATTATAAAACGATAATTCATATAACGAAAGCACATCAAATAAACTTACATAATAAAATAAAGGAAATTAAATTCCAATCATTAAAATAATTATCTCACATTTAAATTAATAAGAAAAACAACATAACTCCATATTAACATAAAACAACGTAAAACTAATATTAACTAACTAATAGATCAAATAACAATTTTAAACAAATAAAACACCACCAAAATATTATTAAAATAAATTAAACTAATCAATGACAATAATAAAGACAATAAAAAAAAAATATACGTAGACTGGGATCTCACACAAAATGTTTCTTTTTTATAGGAAAAGCTTATTGCCATCGTTTTTCTAAGTGTCTTTGTTCTTTCATTGCATATTCCACCTTTTTTTTTTTCCAAGATTTCTGTTTCTAGCTAAGCACTTTTATGCTTCTCTTCAGAGAACTGACATTGAATTGCCATATAGAAACACTTTTCTCTTGCTTTTCAGGTCAAGATAATGAATCATCTAGACCTGAAATATTCTGAGTAAGAACCATCGAAATTTAAATGCTTCAAGGGGTTCACATCTCATGGTTGCCATGCATTTATTTTAATTAGTTAGCAAGAATAAAGTTCATCTCTTTTTTGGTTTCTGGTTTTGACTTTTATTTGCTCATTAAGTCAGGTACATATCTCGAGTGCAAGTGTCAAATCAATATGGTGGTTTGAGTGTTGATTATTGTGATTGCAATCCAGATTTGAGCACTTTTGATCCAATTGTAGAGGTGTAAAACCAGCAACTAAACAAATGATGGAAATCATAATTTATGAGTTCTAATTGCATTTTTAACTTCTATGTCATGCATTATTGTTTGGCCACTTCTAATTCCAAGTTGTTATTTAGTAATGTTTAGCCTCTATTTGCACAATCAGAGATAAATAAAAGAATCATATCCTTATATCCTTCTCCTAATTTGTTGTGTTGGGTATATTGTTGAAATGTAGCATTGTTTGGGAGCTTCAAGTAGTGGGCTAGAAGGTGAGCTATGGTGTTGTATTTGTGCCTACAGCATTGTTTGGTTGCTGAATTTGGGAGCTTCAAATTAGCTCAAAAAACTCGAAAGTTTTTCTTGCTGCTAGGATGGATTAGGTTTTGAGATTTGGATTGTTGCTATAGTGCTGGAATGATAGAGGACCAGAGGATTCACTGAAGATGTTTCTCTTGCAATGATTTTGATTGGATCTCAAAATGTCCATTCATTTTATGTATTTAGATAGCCACAATATTTGTATAAATGGAATTATTTGAAGTTATGGAAATCTGTTCTTGTACTTGATGGCATTTATTTAATGAACATTTGGTTAATTTCAATAGATGTACTCATGCATTAATTTCAATGGAATAGCAGGATATCTACAACAATCAAAAACATTCAAATCTCCAACAACATACAAAAGGACGATTAGTTTTGGAGTCTTCCTGTTTGTTATTTTCTGAGCAAGCTTCCCTCAGAAAATTTGTAAAATTCCCCTCCTTTGAGCCAAGCCAACAAGTATTACTCTCAATTTGTATATGTTGTGTTATCTCAAATTAACTTCTTGCAAAAAAGATAATATTTCAAGATAACCTAGTTAGGGTTTCGAAAATCTTTGCCAAAACTTGATTTGAAAATAAATAGAACCATAACTATGAAGTTGATCAAAGATATATCTAGATCAAACAAAAGAAGACAAAACGATACAAGATTTAACGTGGTTCGGCCCTAATGGCCTACGTCCACAATAGGAACCTTAAGAGATGCATCTTATTAATCAAGAATAAAGAGTACAGAGATCAACCTTAGTGCTTTACATGAAAAAATACCTCATAAATCAGCCCAAGATGACATCAACCCTAACCCTAATCGCCAGGATCCCAACATCTCTCTCTCTGATTTTGTAATTGGTAGACTGAGTTAATTATCGAGCACAGTTGTCGATGCCTCCACTTATGCTTGGGATTGGACGCAAACCAAGACATCAGGGATAAACAACACAGGGAAATTCATCCCTCATTCTTATCTTAAGTTCGAGCAAGCGTTTAAAAATTAAATGTATTGAATAGAAAATTTTTGCAGCAGAAAAGGTCAAGCCATTCTAAAATTAGGCAAGTGCTTAATTTTTGTCTTATATCACATGGTATAACAAATCTAAAATCCCAAAATAAACTTCATATTAATAGCATTGCCAATTGTCTTGGTTTCCACAAAAATTTTCTTTCCCAAAACATCGGGGACCTCCGAAATCTAATTAAAATGGTATGTAAATGACACCATCCAAGTACTGACCCCACGACCACGTCAAAAGGTGGGGAGATCACTAGACCATCAATAGTCTAGTGAGTCTCTTTGAGTCTCATAGTCATCGATGTCATCTTTTCCTGCAATAACTTTTATCGTTTCCTCAAGGAACAATAATGGAAATATAAAGGGGTGAGATTTCAAAAAATTTCAGTAAGTACACAAATATCTCAACAAAATCATTTCAAGCATACATATCAGTTAATAACAAACAGAACGTGTGCCATGCATGTGCGACTCATGACTTAACAAATGCATATGCTCATGAAGACTTTCATAAAACTTAACTTTCTCTCAATTTTGACACATATATTTGCTTTTCATAAAAAGGGTTCATCATAAACATAGTTCTTTTGACTCATGCTTTAAAATCCTTTTTTGTAAAAACTTTTCTTTTCTTTTATCATTTCTTATCTTAGGCGTCATTTAGCATATTCATATTATTCTTTGACCTCGACGGCAATTACGTATTGCCTTCACTATCGTCACGTCAGCCACACTGGAGTTATGTATCGCCTTCCTCGTCATGTCGTGAAAGTCCTTATTAGTGATATAGGAGTTACAGATTGCCTTCCCCATCACTATTCATTTTAGACACCTCATGGTTCCTCTATAAACCGTGTGCTCCCTACTAATTACCGTCACACCCAGTGACCGTATCAAATCTGGGTGAATACGTTATCCGTTACCACATTGCCAGGGCGACTGCGTCTACCGCTCCTTATCACTAGGTGACCACTCAAACCGAACGACTACATCCTTGTTCTTATAACGGTAAGGCAAAAGCCCATACCGTCCTTGGGCACCTACTAGTATTAGGTGCGACCACGCTCCGGACACCTTTTGGAGTCATACATGGTCTGCCGACTGTTCTTCGTTGACCTAGGGGTTTTCACTCGACTTTAATCACTCCTAAGTGAACAGGGAGTTTCGCCGGGGCACTACCCTGTCCCAGCCTTTGGGATTCTTATAAAACTTTAATTCTTCTCTTTTCTTTGAAAACATGTTTGACTCAAAAATATGGTTTTTGTGCTTGATGCATGGGACATGCAAACTCTTAATACTTTACATGCGAATCGTGGGACTAGTTCAAGCACACATATACTTTGTCATGCTCATTGACGAATCAACCATCACATGAATCTATCTATACTTCATATAAAAGCACACAAATGGGCTCAATACACAAAGAGAGGCACTCGGCCTTCACCACCAAGGTTGGGCCAAGACCTTCCATGGCAACCTCCTAGGGTTTTATTATTCTATCCTCCTCCATACACTCATCAAGCATTAACAAAATTAACTAAACATTTTTAGCACCACTAAGAGGGGTTGACCAAACCCTATAATCCTTAGGATTAGCATTTTAATCGCTTTTCTTTGCACCAAAATCGCGTACTTAATCATACACGTTAAAACCGAAAGATCATGCTATTGAATCTTCCTAGCTTTCATGCTTCTAAACCTTCTAAGTATTGAAGGCTTAATCATCATATAAAAGAATAGTTGATCATTGAAAACTCAACTCTAAAACCTTCACATCCGAAACCCATATATGCACCAATTTAAATTCTTTTCAACTCCAAACATTATTTTCAACTCCAAACATTATTTTAACATGCTTGCATTTTGTCACCATTTTTCATACTAATTATGCTCTCTTTTTCCTTTATATCAAAGTAACTAAATCCACCAATAAAAGTGTAAATCTCAAGTCTAGAATAAGATACCTTGCTAAGCATGGATTTACAACTAAATATACAAGGCATTTCTTCAAGCAATCTAACCTAACATCACCAATATTTCAACAAACTTCATCTTAGTCAAGCATGCATCCTTATCACTATATACCATATCAACATGCTTCATTTTCCTTCACATCAAATTAGCTAAATCCACCATCATAATATAATTTCAAGCCTAAAGTAGCATATAGACTAAGCATAGATTTGTAACTAAATAGACAAATCACTTCTCAAGTAATCGAACCTAGCATCACCAAACATTCCACAAGCTTAATCTTATTCATGCATGCATTTCCACCATCATCATATGTCATATCATCATGCTTCATTTTCTCTTGCAACAACTTAGCTAAATCCACCAACATATTTAAATCTCAAGCCTAAAGAGTCATATAGATCAAGCATGGATTTTCAACTATAACAACAAAGCCTTTCCTTAAGGAAGCCTAATCTAGCATTTCCATACATCTATCAACCAATACAAACACATTCACTCAAATATATACAATGAATGCTAAAGTCAAGACAAATGTGCACTTACAAGACTTCTAAGTAGAAAAGATTAGCTCGGAAAATATATATATAGAAACAATCCATTAAAATAGTTTATAAACATGTAGTTAAAGAGAAAATCTTAAGGATATAAATCTTGGTGTGTGTATGTGACTTAACCTAGATTTCTATCTTGAAATGGCTTAAAACTTATCTTACATCTTCAAAAGTATTCTCACTCAAGGATGCTTATTCTAGCCTCACTAGACTTAGGATAATCTTGTGTTTAGAAGGTAAAAGAAGGTGAAGCAAAATGAGAGTGGAGTGGGAGAGAGTGTTGCCGAGAGGTATGGGTGTGTGTGTGCTTGTGAGAAAGTGAAACAAGCAAGGGAGATGGGGCATGCATAAGGCCATTCGGCCATGGGTTTCCTAGGTGCCTTGGGCACTTATTTCCCTAAACTTGGAGTGACATTTGATGGGTTGAAAGACCCTTAGATTGACCTCTATCACTAGGGTCGAATCAACTCCTAAAACTAGCTTGTACTTGGATGGAAACTACCCATCCCTTTCTCTCCTATGGCCGGCGCATGCCATGGGCTTCAAGCCTTTCCTTTCTTTTCACACACTCCTCACACACTCTCCAATCACTTCACAAGTCACTCCACAAGATTTCAAGATCACCTTTTGGGAAAATGGGCATGAAGTGTTTGGCTAACCCATCTCTAGTTCATTCGAAACCTTCTCATTTCTTCCATAGTTTTCTCTCCTCTCAAGCATCTATTAATCAACTTGTCAAGTCACCGCCCCTTCCTACACTCTTACACACATGTCCTTTACACTCTTACACACATGTCCTTTACACTCTTACACACATGTCCCTTCACCTAGATTTTTCAAAACTCTAGGAAAACCAAAAACAAGGTCCACGACAATGCTTTACCCGAATCCCCTTTGTTTTCATTTCATCTTTTTTTCCTCTCTCCAATGATACCATATCCTTCCATCACTTGTCAAATCCTTCTTATAAGATTCTCTTACTTTTCCTATGCCTAGATTTGGGAACAAACTTGGGAAACACCAAAGGAAGTGGTTCAACTAAGCCTTCACCGAAACCCCTTTGCTCCATCTTCCATCTTCTCCAAATCTTCTCAAATGTCATTCTTCTAGATTTGGTATGCTCCTAAGGAAACTAAAATGGAAGATCTATTCCTCTCCAAAAATAGTCACCTCACTTGTCACCATCTCACCCTTACAAGTCAACACATATCTCTAAAGATTTTTCTTACACCAAAACTATCTTTTTGTCATGTCAAGGATGTGATTCACATTGGGAAACTCAAAGTGAGATTTGGCTCTTTCTTTTCTTCATCTTATACGTATACTCCTTCCCAAGCCACCATTTCTCTTCCCAATGTCACCACATCTCAACTTGTCATTTGTCACTTGTCACACATCTTCCAAGGGATTTCCTTATACACAAATCTTCCACTCTTACAAGATTTAGTACAAGTCAATCACTTAGATATAATATTCACCTAGGGAAACTCAATTGAAAGAGCTTGGTTCTTCCCCTTTTGTCTCTCACGTTTCCCATGCTTCCCAAATAATGAAAAATCTCTTATTGATTCCTTCACTCTTTTCTAAGAGACCTACTAGTCAAATCCTCCAACTACTAGTATTTTCCCTTCACACCTACTAGTCTTTGGAGGCTTACTAAAACTCTCCTAGGGTGACATGTGTCTCCATACATGGGTTTGGTTGACTTATGGATCATTCTCATAGGCTTATGGGCTTTGATACACTAATTTGGGCCAATATCCTAAGCCATGCTTCCTAGGCTCAATTTTAAGCTCAACTTCAAGTGCTTAAATAAATAAAATACTTCCATCACCTTATAATAATTAATTAATTTAAATAAAATCAAGCACAAAATTCTGGGTCGTCACAATATTAATATCGCTATGTATATATACATGGCAATAGGCAATTACAAGAATGCCCTTATAAAACCCTAAAGCAAGCGGGTCATTTCTATCACATATGTGCCGCACGATCAAAGTTTCATTTAAGCTGCATCATTGGCTGGAATCTCTGCCACATGTCACAAGCTTGACACATTCACAATTCTCCACCTTGGCAAGCTTGTAAACCTTGCATCTTCTCCTAAAAAAACTTGTTCTCCCTAATGGGTACTAACAATTTTCTAGGTTGATTAAGTTCAAGCAGTGTTCAAACTTAATTTTAGGCACTGACTTTGTAAACATATCAGAGGGATTATCCTCTGTTGAAATTTTCTTAACTTCAATTTCACCAGTAGAAATAATATCTCTCACAAAGTATAGCCTAATATCAATATGTTTGGACCTTTCATGATAAACATGATTTTTAGACAAATAGATAGTGCTTTGGTTGTCACAATAAACTCTGACTGCCCCATTATCCATCCCTAAATCTTGACTCAGTCCTTTTAACCATATAGCTTCTTTAAAAACTTCTGTTAGGGCTATATATTTAGCCTCTGTGGTAGACAAAGCTACCACAGACTGCATATGAGATTTCCAACAGACAGTACCTCCCAAAAATGTAAAGACCATACCAGATAGGGATTTTCTGGTATCCAAGTTTCCAGAATAGTTTTAATTAGTGTAACCCTTTAAGCCTAATTCATTGTGCACAATTTTTCCAAAAATTAACACTAAATGTCTTGAACCATTTAAGTATTGAAAAATTTGTTTTAAAGCATGCTAGTGAGGTTTTCCAGGTTTTTCCATAAACCTATTTACTAGACTCATAGCATAAGACAAATTAGGTCTAATGCATACCATAACATACATTATACTCCCAATCATACTAGCATAAGGTATTTTATCCATAAACATTGACTCATTCCAAATCTGTTTAAAACTTTTGAAATATAAGACTTCTGAGATAAGTAAAGAAGGTTTTTGTTCCTTTCTCTAGTTATTTCCATGCCTAATATTCTTTTGGCAAGACATAACTCTTTTATTTCAAATTCAGATTTAAACATGCATTTAACTTGATTTAACAGATTTATGTCTACACAGGCAACTAACATGTCATCAACATATAGTAACAAGTATATATGACAATAATCACATTGCTTATAATAAACATAATTATCATAATTGCTGCTATAGAAATTATTTTGAGTCATTTAAGAGTCAAATATTTTATACCACTGTCTAGGTGACTGTTTTAGTCCATATAATGATTTCTATAACTAACATACATGATTTTTATCCATTTCTATATCAAAGCCTTCAGGGGTTGCACGTAAATAGTTTTCTCTAAGTTTCCATGCAAAAAGGCTGTTTTAACATCAAGTTATACTAAATTCAAGTCATGTACAACAACAAAAGATAGTAAGAATCTGATTGAGCTATGCCTTACAACAGGGAAAAATATCTCATTATAATCAACCACTTCCCTTTGTGTGAATCCCTTAGCCACTAACCTAGTTTTATACCTAGATGGTCAGCTCCAAGGATACTTCTTTCTTCTTAAAGATCCACTTGGACCTTATAAGTTTCTAATTCTTGGGTCTAGGTACCACTACCTAGGTCTTATTTTATTTAGAGAATCCATTTCTTGACCTCTGTATTGTCCATGGCCTCTCTAAAAGTCCTAGGCTCAACCTCAATTTCTGTCTCAGTAGTAGAAAGGGCAAAAGTTGTCATGTCAGCATCTCTATACCTTTGAGGAGGCCTTAAGACCCTCCTCTGCCTGTCCCTGGCTAGAAGGTATGTTTTTCCGAATCCAGAGAGTTCACTCTCTAAAGCTTGCACCTCAGAGTCTTCATTGTCTGTTTCTGGCCAGCTTTGAGAGGTGGAGGGTTGCTCCACCTCAAGTTGCATGTTACTGGTATAAAGACACTATACTCTGTCCTGGAATTTTCTAGTTTACTCCCCATGATAGTCTCATAAAATACAACATCCCTACTAATTATACATTTTTGTCTTCCAAGTTTAGTAACCCAGAGTTTATAGCCTTTAATCCCTTCTTGGTATTCAACAAAAATGCATTTAATAGCACTAGGTTCTAGTTTATCTGTTTTAATACGTGCATATACAGTATACCCAAACACTTTTAAATTTTGATAATTAGCAGGTTTTCTAGACTAGATTTCTTGAGGAGTTTTAAAACTGAGAGCTAAGGAAGGACACCTATTTATAAGGTATACTGCAGTAGCTACTGCTTCTACCCAAAATGTCTTGGGCAGACCTAAAGTGGCTAACATGCATCTTACCCTCTCAATGATAGTCCTATTCATCCTCTCCACTAGTCTATTTTGTTGTGGGGTTTTTCTAATTGTCCTATGTCTAGTAATACCCTCAATCTTGCAGAATTCAAAAAACTCATTTGACAAGTATTCTAAACCATTATCTATTCTTAGTGTTTTAACCTTTCTGCCTACTTGGATTTCAACTAAAATTTTCCATTCTTGGAACTTCTCAAAAGTATCACTCTTATGTTTTAAAACATAAACCCATACTTTTCTAGAGAAGTCATCTATAATGGACAAAAAAAATACCTTGAACGACCATGAGAATTGACCTTTGCAAGTCCCTATAGGTTTGAGTGTATATATTCAAGGGTCTGTTTTGTAGTGTGAGTGGACTTCTTAAAACTAACTCTGGGAGATCCTCAAGCTTCCTATCCTCAAGAAGCCCTTGTTTCTCCAGTTCTTTGAGGCCTTGTTGCCAACATGCCCTAGCCTCTTGTGCCACAAGGAGACCTGGTTTCCCCCCTTGTGAGTGATAGGTAAAGCCTCATCTATCACTATCTTACCTACCAAGGTGTACAACCCATTATTTAACACCCCTTTCATCACTACAAGTGAGCCTCTACACACTATAAGGCTGCCCCCTTCTGACTTGAAGGAATATCCAGTCTTATCTAAGCTACAAAGAGAAATCAAGTTTCTCTTCAACTCAAGTATGTATCTTACATCTCTTAGCATCCTTTCTATCCCATCATGCATTAACAATCTCACAGTCCCAATCCCATGTATTTTACAAGACTTGTTGTTACCAAAGATCACATGACCCCCATTTTGACTTGTAAAAGACTCAAACCAATTCTTCAGTGGACACATGGAATGAACACCCTGAGTCCAGAATCCATTACTTTCCAGGGTCTGTTTCAGTCATATTTAGAACTTCAGAACTATCGTATCCATCTAAGACTACATCTGCCTTACCAGCAGATTCTTTAGTGGTGGCATTGGCTGATTGTTTCCTTTCAGAGCAGTCCCTTTTAAAGTGCCCCTCTTTGTGACAAACAAAGCACTTTAAAGGTTTTCCTAGGACTTTGATCTAGATTTCTTACTCTTGCCTTTCTTGTCCCTCTTCTCAGACCTCCCTCTAACATTTAAACCCTCCCCTGCCTCTGGTTTGGATTCTGACTTGTCATAAAATTTCCTGGAATGCAATGCAGATTGCACATCCTCTAAGGTTAGACTCTCTCTCCCATACATCATAGTTTCTTTTATATTATTATAGGTGGAATCAAGAGAACTTAATAAAAGAATTGCTTGGTCCTCATCTTCTATACTAATGTCTGTATTGGCAAGATCTAAGAGGGTTTTATTAAATTTATCCAAATGTTCATCAAGAGATGTACCGGGGTTCATTTTAAAGGTGTAGAGCCTAGTCTTCATATGGAGTCTGTTTGCTAGAGACTTTGTCATGTACAAACTCTATAGCTTTAACCAATCTCCTGCTACCGTATTCTCATTGGCAACCTCCCTAAGCACTTTATCTCCTAGAGACAAGATGATGGCACTGTGTACCTTTTGTAATACTTCGGGCTTCACCTTTTCAATGGGGAAGGAGTCTGATTTCCCTTCCTGAGAGGTATCAATGCCCTTCTTGTCACTAAGAAGGGCATCTCAAAGCCCTTGTTGGACCAAGACGGCTCGCATCTTGATCCTCCACAAATTGAAGTCATTTTTTCCATTAAAATTTTCAAACTCAAACTTGGTTGTCGTCATCGAAAACCTAGCTTTGATACCACTTGTTGTGTTATCTTAAATTAACTTCTTGGAGAAAAGATAATATTTCAAGATAACCTTGTTAGGGTTTCGAAAATCTTTGCCAAAACTTGAATTGAAAATAAACAAAAAAATAACTGTGCAACTGATCAAAGAAATATCCAGATCAAACAAAAGAAAACAGAATGGCACAAGATTTAACGTGGTTTAGCCCTAATGGCCTATGTCTACAGTAGGAACCCTAGGAAAAGCATCTTATTAATCAAGAATAAAAAGTACAGAGATCAACCTTAGTGCTTTACATGAAAAAATACCTCAGAAATCAACCCAAGATGACATCAACCCTAACCCTAATCACCAGGATCCCAACACCTCTCTCTCTCTCTGATTTCGTAATCGGCAGACTGAGTTAATTATCAAGCACAGCAATATCGATATGTATATATACAGGGCAATAGACAATTACAAGAATGCCCTTATAAAACCCTAAAGCAAGGCGGTCATTTCTATCACATATGAGCTGCATGATCAAAGTTTCATTTAAGGTGCATCATTGGGCGGAATCTCTGCCACGTGTCACAAGCTTGACACATTCATAGTATAGTACATAATAATGTTGGAGGTAATCCAAGTTTTATTTCGTAAACTTTACAAACTTATGTGCTACCAATCATAAAGTTTATAAAAAGAAAGGAAAGGATAATAAATCAAGAGTTTTGCTAGGGATCAGCAACTGTAGCAGTTGCACACTATACACTCACATGCCACTTTTTTGCCTCAAGCAAAACGTGTGTTATGGTCATTTCTTCTCCATTTGAATTCCATTCAAATCTTGTTATCTGGTGAAAATCCATCCTCCTTCCTCGCTAGAACTCGCATCATTGGCTTCCTCTTCACAGAGCCTCTCCGCAACGGCAGGTCTCTATTCAGCACCACTTTGCGTCGCTCCTGTGTCTACCACACCTCGCAAGCTGATTCATCCTGTGTCTGCAACACATGCATCGCTAGCACCAGCGTTACCTATCGCCGCTCAAATTTACATATCTTGCGTCGCCCTAGCACCCACATTGCGTCACCTGCCCAAGGCCAACCCAAAACAGCCATCCCTCGACCAAGCAACACCCACCGACGGCCATCCCTGCAATGGGTAATAATTTTGCTTAGTTTTTGAAAGCAATAAGAGTAATGATCGTGACCTTTTCTTTGAAACCGCTTACACTGATAGTTCTTAAATCACGTAGCTTTATGCACCCAAAATTCTTGATAATCTCAAATATACCTTATTAATAGTTTTTAGACAATTGAGTTGTTGGAGATGACATAGGCGAAGCAATTAGAAATGGCTTAACAACTCTGGTGTTTTCAAGCCTTATTACTACTTATTTTTGAAAAAAAAAAAAAACTTAACAGTTAGATTTGAATTGAGGTTGCAGAGTGAAAGACGCCATTAGTTTTGGGTCCAAAATTGGAACTCATTTAGTAATATGTAAAATGAATATCATTTTTCCGCTAAGTGACATTTTTCCCAAGATTATCATTTAGCATTTGCCATTTTCAAATTTGTATACAAAATATAATGTGGCGAGCCCTTATAAAAGAGAATGTGTTTGAGAAAAGAGAATTTGTTTGAGTTGAACTAAAAGTTTTGTTGTCTATTGTACATAGCTCCGCCAAGAGACAGTTTTGAAGCGAGGTCATTTTCATTTAGGAATTCATCTGATTACGTCTAAATGTCAGTTTAATAGCTATCAATTATGATTTCTGTTATCTTTCAGTTTTCTTAAAACTACCTCTCTCAATTTTCAAGAGCCAAAGAATCACTTGTAGTAATGTCCACTGAAGCCATCAACAATGTTTGCTAGCTATATAAGATTTGAGAAAGTTGCAAATTGATGAATGTTTGTCTCGTATGAATCAGATTAATAGCTCTAAAAAGCCAAAATTAATGTTTCAAGTGTGAAGAAGGTTGCTGTGTGAAAAGATGAAATTGCCTTGCAACAATGAAAAACTAGAAAACTTCGGATGGAATTGTCCAAGAAAGGAAAAGGAATAAAGGAAATTAATATGAGAGTTCTAATCAAAGAAATAAAAGATCTAGAAATATATGATATTTGAGGTGGAAGGTCGTGATTGATTGATTAAAAGACCACGAAGACTATTCAAAAGCTAGAGAAAGGAAAAGATAGTTTAAAAGGTTTGGAATTATAAGGAAATCTTACCAAATAGGCAAAAGAAGAAGAAGAAAAAAGGATTCTATGCTTGAATTCTATGCTTCTATCACTCCTAATTTCTTGCTAAAATGTTAAAATTGATGTGAATTCTATGCGTGAATTGATATGGATTATGCTATCTAGTTAATGCAGTGATGGTAAGCCATACTTGGAGATGAGAAAATCAATTGGTGGGTTGGTTTTTTTCTTCACTTGTTGAATTGGATTCAAATCTATATGAGATTATTATGGAGAAAGGGGCAATCTTAAAGGAGATAAAGGAACTAAACAATGTAGTAGCTTGCCTTCTTGCTTTCTTGCTCCCTTGGTGATTAGGAAAGTTGATAGCAAAGCAGCCAAAGAACTGCAAGGAAAGTTGGAGATATCGAGAAACTATTGGAAGAATTGTAAAAGGAGGTGAATCATCGCTTCTCCATGGTTTTATATGGAAGAGATAAATTGGTTGATTGCCTTCGAGACTGGAAGCAAAAGCAACTTGTGTCATATTTTGTTTGTAAAGCTTGAACATGTGTTGATTCTGTAATATCCGCTCCAATTGTGTAGATATTGTTGCTTTTCTTTCTAAGCAACAAATGCTCAATAACATGAAGGATATAAAAATTGGAATTGATTGACACTGATCAACTGCTATTGGATTTTTTCTTTAAGCTGGAAAACGTTCTTCCTTTTTTAACTAGAGATTTAAAGATTGTGTCAGACTTTTTATATCTTTTAGAATTGAAGATGAAATTTTAGAACTTCATTAAATTCATAATCATTACACAGAAAACTTGCTTTCAAATAATAATAAAAGTTGTACAAAAAATGTATAAATTCTGGAAGAGCATAAAAAAGACCAAACCCCTTTTTACAAACCAAAATAGAATGTTACAATAATTTGCAATATGTATTAGAATTGTGACAAAAACAAGTAAAATCTAGCTACAATTTTTGCATTCGCATTAGCCAAACCTCCTACAAAGAACCATCTTGTGTCACACCCACCTAGGGATCCTAGCAATCTCTCCTTTTTTTCATTTTTCATTTTTTCCTTTTACATGGCATCGAAAGGCGTATAACAAAATATGCTAAACTAGACAACTCTATGAAGTCAGTTTCGCCTGTTATGTTGCAATCAAAAGGAGATGAGCATGTGCCTAGAAATAATTAGATCTGAAAATGGGCTTTTGGCTCCCTAAATCATTGGAAAGGAACCCCGTCTCTGGCTCCTTCATCCTGCTATAAACATTAATTGGCAACCTGGGAAGCAGAAGTATGAGACTCTAAAGTAATAGACTTTGAATGGTGAAAAGTTAGTAGACAAAACATATTGAGAAAGGAGGTGGATATGTGAAGAGGAACACTAGACAAAGAACTGAATTCAACTTCTTCAAACAAGAAATCATGAAATAAAACAAAATAGAGAGGAAAATCACAATTTCGAGCATGTCCAAAATATTCCACATTAAGCATTTGGTTTAAAGATTGCACTGCACGCCTGCAAACTAGGTCAATCTCTAAGACATGCTGCTTGAACATTCTCTGATTTTTCTTGATGATTAAAAAGGCAAAAATGCCTCTACAAACTACTACAAGATCATCTGTCAATGAAGTATTTGTCTTGAATGTTCTTAAGAAACCAAAAACCATCATAAACCAATATGAAATTTCTCTTTAAGGTGTTGAGCATAGAGTTGAAATTTTCCCACTTTGATGGGCAAAATAACTCAGGTTCGATCACCACTTCCCCTTTATGTTATTAAATAAAATTAAAAATGCCAATCCTTTTCAAACGGAGATGCTTAGATTTTCTGAACTCATGTCTATCTAGTTTTGTAATCGATAGAGTAAAAACAGGTACTGAAGTTCATAGAAGTTGAAAGGGTATATAACTCAATATTCTCATATGGAAATAATGACATTGATTGAACTTGATATCTAAAGTGAAGCAAGATTTGTGAGAATTCTATCACTAATAACATCTACTATGCACATCAATCAATAATAATAGATATTCAACCCTCCAACATATTTGCATCCCACCTCTCCATTAATGTTTTACCTTTACCAAATCAAATCACAGAAAAACCTCTAGATTATTATCCATTTAGGGAAAACTACAAAACTCAAGAAATCAATAGGAAGAAATCATAGAGAAGTTAGGGGTGGGATGGGGCAAATCACAGACAAAAATCCTAGAATATTATCACTTTGGGAAAAAAGACAGACATTCAAATAGAAAACTAAGAAATCAATTGGAAGAAATCACAGAGAAGAGGGACTTCACTCAAAACCAAGAAATCACAGAAAATAAATCACAACAGACCAATAAATCATAGAGAGGATGTGCTTGGGGGCAGGGGGTGGGTTGGATGTTTCGCACGCTTAGGGATTGACGGCAAGTCATGCTTGGAAGACGAAGATGTGGTTTGCGTCAGGGAGGGGAATTGAGGGCTTTCTCGCTTGGGGACAATCAAACGGGGGACAAAATTAGAAATTGATGGTGAAGCGGGGTGGGGGTGGGGGTGGGCGAATGTTATGATGCGCTTGAGGGAGTCCAATGAATAAATGATAAAGTGTATCAAGAGCTTGGGACTTTACTTAGAAAGTCAATTAAGAGTTAGTTACTCTTGTTAGAAAGCATATGTTCAGCTAAGGGATGAATGTACTCTTTTGTCCTTACTTTAGTGAGTTTACTTTAATAGCCTTGATCGTGTGAAGGAAGTCCCGATAGCTTTCTCTATAAAGTTTAAAGCTTAGTTGTAATAATTCATTCGTTGAAGTTGTTACTGAAAAGTACTCTTAGAGGTTCCTAATCCCTAAAAAATTAGAGGGTTTTCTTTCCAATTTGTCTCAATTTCTCTTGGATACTCTTACAATTGGAATTAGAGCAGTTCCGCAACCCTGGGAAATTCTTGTTCAAAGATGGCAAATGGTACATAGTTTAGGGATTTGGAGAAGGTAGTTCTCGGACTGAAGCAACATCAAGAATCGCAAGAGAAGCGTGTAGAAGATCATCAAAGTGATTTGGTAGCTTTGGGGTGTAAAATGGGTTTGTTGTTGGAATCAATAAATGGAGGGAAGAGTTGAAATGAAGGTGGCAAGAACAGTGAGGTAGGTCATTCTGAGAATTCGAATATCGTTCCAGAAATGCAAGTTAGGGGTATTAAATTGGATTTTCCAATATTTGATGGGGGAAATCCAATAGGATGGCTCTATAAAGCAGAGCACTACTTTGCTTTACATCCTATGCCGAAGGACAATAGATTTTCATGGCTTCATTTTACACGGATGGCAATGCTTTGGTGTGGTTTTAAGACATGGAAGAAATTCTTTCTTTTACTTCTTGGGATTCTTTTGTTAAGGCAGTTCAATTCAGGTTTGGTAACGCTTGTGAGATACACGTTATTTTATGCTCGGTATTAATTATTTTAATTTATTTAAATAATATTATTAGTCATATTTTATTTGTTTGAGATATTTACTTGAGCTATTAATTAGTTAATATCGAGTTACGTTGCTTTTCTTATTTATTTTAATAAGTTAATTATTTTAATGAGTGGAATTACATTCCTCTATTTTATTATGTGAATTTGTTTGATCTGCTTTCGTTATATTAACTATTGTCTTATTTTAATATTGTGCTTGAGTTTAATTTATTTATATTGTTGGGGCTTTATATATTTTATTTTATTGATATTAAAATTATGGTATTTAAAGCCTGCTTTTATTTAATTTGTTGTGTTTTTCTGGCTAGTCTCTTTTTCCCTTCTTTTTCCTTTTTCTCCTTTTTCTTTTCTTTTTCTTTTCTTTTTCTTCTTTCTTTTCTTCTTCCGTCCACACCACCAGCCTCCCCTCACGCCGGCAAGCTCACCGGTGGTGTCCCGGCCACCCCACCGCCCCTCCACGGCCACAAACCCGAAATACCCATTTTTACTTTCCTTGCATTTTCCGCCGGCCACCCCTTGGCCTCCGACCACCACCACTAGACTCCCCAACCTCCGGCGAGCATAACCCACCGCCCAAAGCCACCCATCGCCGCCGGCTAGCCCCTCCACCCGAAATGGGCCTTAAACGCCGGCCACCGTAGGTCTCACCTCCGCCACCATTCGACTCCCCTCACCCAGCCGGTCAACCCCCTAGCTCAGTTTCCCCAACCGCGGCCTCACCTTCCCGGTACGACCCCAAATCCGAAAATGGGTTTTCACCCCTTTTGGCCCCGATCCGCCACCTTCCGGTGGTTGTGCCGCCACACCACCACCTCCATGAGATTCCCCACCCTTCAATGAGTTCCTCCCTAAATTTTGGTGTCAAACCGAGTGTTTTAGCCGAACGTACATGTGACCGCTACAAACGCTGCAGATTGGCGTTGTTCAAGGAATTGCGTTTTTACCGCTATAAGTACTTTCCAAACAAGCTTTAAGATTTAAATATATTTTTGGCATCAACAGTTGTTGTATTTGATTATTGCTGATATGTGATGGTTGATGTTGGTATTTGTTGGTTGATTGGATTATTTAACTGTTGGCTATTTGGTGCATATTTGTCTGCATTGTGTATTTACGCGCATGCTCATGAAAATATTTGGAAAGTGGATTTTGGCATGATTTTGGATATTCATGTGTTGGAGATGGAAAATGGGATTTAAAGTGAGTTTAATGGATTTTAATGGTTTTGGGCTGAGTCATAAAGGGGACGGCGATACGTAACGCCCATTGCGATCAGCGTGTGAGTGTGTGGATGACATAATGGGGACGGCGATACGTAACGCCCATTATGGTCATCGGGTGTGCATTTCATATCGGGGACGGCGATACGTAACGCCCGGTATGAAATGAGTGTGTGTGGATCGTAATGGGGACGGCGATACGTAACGCCCATTATGATTTTGGGTGTGTGTGTAAATCATATCGGGGACGGCGATATCATAACGCCCAGTATGATCGATTTTGAGGATATTATTTTATGGAAAATGATGGGTGATTTTATTGTGGATTAAATTGGGATTTTGACGAGTGTGGTTATTTCATCGATTTTGAGGAAGATGATTTTGAGCCTCATGCATATGGTAATTGTTCTTGGTTGTTGTTGTGGCATTAATGTATTTTTGTCTTTTGGGTTGGTTGGGTTGTACTTACCTGCGATGCCATCTTGGCGTCGTAGTTTTGTTTGGATGCAGACTTTGGAGAGGCCGAGCCTGAGGAGATGGCTCCGCTATTGAGGTGATGTTATTAATTGATATCTCGGGAAATTTATTTTCCCCTTTATATAAATATGTATTTGTTTAAATTGTATTTTTGGATAACTGTATTAAATCTCCTGCTGGAGAGTTTTTATTAAATGGGTTTGTAAAATATTTCTAAAAAATTTTGGTACTTAGATATTAATTTATTATCCGCTGCGACCTATATTTTTATGTATGTCACATGTGCACACACGTTTGACATTTGTTGTTGGGATGTGTGACCCGTGTTGTCATCATCCCGACGCCTCGATTCCCGTGTTATTTTAAGGGGGAATTTGGGGGCGTCACAACGCTAGTCATGATGATCTTATGGAGTCACTAGCATGGTTGTGGCAAAGTTCAAAAGTGGGGGTGTATAAGACTCAGTTTGAGGAGACTTCATACAGGCTCAAAGGTTTGTCTGAATCCTACAAACTTTCTTGTTTTATGAGTGGTCTTCCTGATGAGGTCAGATTGCCTGTAAGAATGTTGCATCCTAAGACTCTTGATACAACTTTTGGATTAGAAAAAATCTAGGAGGAGTATGTTTTGAGTACTCGAAGGAATAATAGGAATTTTGTGCCTTTCGGGGGTAGTAAGGTAGCTATGGCTAAACCTAATATTCCCATTCAAGAAGTATCACTTGCTGAGATGAAGGATAGAAGGCAGAAGAGATTATGCTATTTTTATGATGAAAAGTGGAATCCTAATCACAAATGCAAGAAGGTTAAGTTGTTTGTGATGAAAGGCACTGGACTATTTCAAGAAGAAGAGAAGGAGTTGATTGAACAACAAGAGGATAGTCAAAATGATGGAAGTACGTTGATTGAATGTGAAATGCCCAAGATGTCGTTGCATGCTATTGTAGGCTATGCTAATCCAAAGACCATGAGAGTGAATGGTAAAATCAGTGGTTGTCCAATGGTAATTCTTATTAACACAGGGAGCATCCATAACTTTCTTGATCCTGTGATTGCAAGAAAAGTGGAGTTGTTTATTAAATAAGATGAGTAGATTCAAGTAAAGGTCACAAATGGTGATAGAATGTCTGGAGAAGGGTTAGTGCAGAATTTACCTATGCAAATGCAAGGTTAGGAATTCAAAATTGATTTTTTTTTTTTTTTGGGAGGCTGTGATGTGGTAGTAGGTATGCAATAGTTGAGGACTTTGGGTCCTGTCATTCAGGGTTTTTATAGTCTCACAACGAATTTTAAATATGCATTAAGAAATATGACTCTTTAATGCTTAATTTCTAACAAGTTTGGGTTGGTGGAAGATGTGCAAATTTGCCAACTGAGTATGGTGGAAAGGAAAGGGTTGCTTCTGCAAATTGTTCAAGAGCAGAAACCTTTGTTGCCAGCAAAACAAGATCTTGAGTTGGAGTAGTTTTATCAAAGTTTGCTATGGTATTTGATGAACCTAAAGGCTTGCCTCCTAGAAGAGTGAAAGACCATCAAATCAACCATAAAGAAGGCACTATGCTTATATTTGTTTGGCTCTACAGGTATCCCTTCTCTCAAAAATCTGAAATGGAAAAGAAAAATTGTAAAGGAATTGTTGGAGGCAAGAGTGATAAGGAGTAGTCAATCTCCATTTTCTTCTCCTGTGCTTTTGGTGAAAAAAACTGATGGTTCATGGAGAATGTGTATAGATTATAAGGGATCCAATAGGGAAACTATTAAGGACAAATTCCCTATACTTGTAATAGATGAGCTTATTGATGAGTTGTATGGAGCCTCAATTTTTTCAAAACTTGATCTGAGATCTGGATATCATCAGACTCGAGTAATGGGATGTGATATTGAAAAGACAGCATTTAGGACACACCAAGAGTATTATGAATTTTTGGTTATGCCCTTTGGCTTAACAAATGGCCTGGCAACCTTCCAAGCCTTGATGAATGAAGTGTTCCAGCTAAGGTTGTAATCGAGCCGAGTCAAGCTGAGTTTTGGTTTGTCGAGTTCAAACTCGATTCAAAATACTTGAACTTGAGCTCATCCCACAAATGAACTTGAGTTGAGCTGAGTTCAAATTTTTTTTATTTTTTGAATAATACTTAAAAATAAATAAATAACTAATAAAAAATTAATATTTAATATCTAACTAGTTGATATTTATTTATCTTAACAATATGTTATATGCTTATATATTATTAATAAATACACATAATGTGATAGTATATACGTATTTCACATACTTTCCACGTACTAAACTATGAAATTATTAAATTTTATAAACTAATTATTGTACAAATTATAAAGCATAACAATGAAGTATATTCATCATATAGATATAAGTAAAAAGATTACATATTACATATTTAATTATAAAAAAGTTATACTTATATTATTCGCAATATATATATATAACATATATATGTGTATATATTTATCAATATATAAATAGATTTTAATTGAGTGAAGTTAACGAGTCGACTCGAGTATAAACAAGCAAGCCTTAACGAGCCAAGTCGAGTCGAGTTTTGTCGGGTATGTGTCATTTACTAATCAAACGGGTATCTACTTTCACAAGCAAGTTTTTTTTTTCCCGAGTCGAATTCAATTCAAGTTTAACTGAGTGAGTACCCAGCGGGCTGTGGAGTAGCCTGGTTCAATTTCAGCCCTAATTCCAACCTATTTTGAGGAAGTTTGTAATTGTGTTTTTTGATGATATTTTAGTATTGATTACGCCTAAAGAATAATGCGGTCGTTTGTAGTATAGCTTTGGGATGTCGATTCCATAGGGAGATGGATTGAAAAATTGAAAAATATTAACAAAATTAACGAAAAGATTTAGAAGAGTGCAAAAAATGATTTTTAAAGTGTGACGTAAATTAAAACTAAATGAGTAATTTGAAAAGTTTAAAAATGAGATAAAAAAATAGAGCGTAGGGAATTCCTTGCGTATTTCTGGTGTTCAAATTTATTCTTAATTCATTGATAACTCAATTGAGAATTCTATATCCAAATTCTCAATCAGAAGATATAATATTAATAACTAGATTTAAATCAAATGTAATCTTTTGAAAAATCATTCGTCGCGATTTAAGAACAAAAATTGTTATTACTATTGAGAAAATCCAACATCGACAATATACTCAGGGAGCGATACTGCAGCAAAGAATTAAATCAATATAGATAATCAATTGCTCCAAACATAATCATAGAACTAATCCTTTCAATGGAAAAAGCATAACTGAATCCATAAATGAAATAGATTCTATAATTATTTGAAGACGAAAAAATATCACAAATAAATTGAGAATGATAGAACAAAAGAGTTTTAATATTTAAAGATCAAATACATAAATAAAAAATAAATTACAAATACCATCACACACAAGTTCATCCTTAGCCCTTATTTAGTTGTTTATTCACATGATGAACAACCAAATTCTTTAAGAGAGAAATAAAATAACAACATTTGATATGCTCCTCCCTTTTCTCAAGGGTTGAGAAGGCTTTCCCCCCATCTAAGCATACCTTCTTCACGCCCCCAGCTCTATCTATTTATAGATTTTCTTATGCAAGTTGTTAAGCCCAAAATCATCACAAAACCAAGTTGCTGTGCATCTCTTTGGGTTCCAGCTTTGCATATGGTTTGAAATGATGATTTGTCCAACATTTTTGTGTGAGAAGTGCAGCTCTTTGTAGTCAATTATTTCAGCTGTGCAAGTAGATGCTGGGCGCCGGTTTTCCTTCCATTTTAATCATATTTGTTGCTTCATCTTCAACTCTTTTGGTCAAGTATTTCGGCTAGAGCAGCTTTCTTGTGGTAACTGAAGCTTGCATGTGTATTTTATATCTTCTTCAATCATAGCATGCGCCACTTGAGTTTATCATATTTAATTCCTTTTGCAACAACAAAATGTCTTGAAGTGTCGTGTTGCAAGTGATTTCACTTGTGGCTGTCACATGCATGTCAACATGTGGCTTGGTGCAATTGGTTCTATGGCTTGAATTGCTTTGTGTGAGCTTATGTCTTCAGGTCCTTCTTGCCGTGTATCATGCTCCATCAATTTGTAGATGAAATGATCATGCATTGATGGGTGGACTTGGTCCAAGTTTTCGGCTAGGAGTTTTTTTTTTGGCTATCTGAAACTTTCACGTATTTCAATCAAATAAGATAGCATGATGTAAGATGCAAGTGGCGCCAGTTTTTTATGCCTTGTGTTTGTTCAACATGCTAGTCTCAAAGTGGAGCTCATATGTGACTTTTAAGTGGTCTTGAAGAAGTTGTTGTTTGTCACTTTGCTCTTCAATTTAAGGCCATGTACTACTTCTTTCTTCCTCCAACATGACATGTGTAATCTTATAAGCAAGTCAAATAAAGTGGCTTGTTTAATTGATTAAATCTCCTCCACTTGCCTTGCTTGGTGTTGTCGCCTACCACATGTAAAAAGAAAATAAAATTAAATAATTTAAGGAAGATAGGATTAGAAGCAATTTTGACTTTTTAAAATGAAATGAGGAATTGTATGGAAATTCAAGTGGCCTCCTTTGAAGCGTAAGGTAATTAGTGAAAATTCATGGGATTTATTTAATGGATTAAACTCATGTGTTCCTTTTTGTATTTATTTGAGACTTAAACGTATTAAATCATGCTCATATCCATCTCAAGATAAATAACTATTAAATTAAATAAAATGAGTTATATCATTATTTTCTCTTTTCTTTTAGCATTTAAATAGGATATTTAGAGTGCATTTTTGTGCACTCATCAAGTATATAGTCAGTCCAAAGAAGATTATTTACAACACTTGGCTATGGTGCTTGAAACCCTAGCAAAACAATCTTTATGCCAAAAGGAGTAAATGTAGATTTGCTTGTGAAGAAATTGATTACTTGGGTCATTTGGTCTCTAAAGAAGGGGTAAGAGCAGATCCTTCTAAGTTGCAAGCTATGACAGATTGGCCTTTGCCAAAATCCCTCAACTCACTAAGGGGATTCCTTGGTTTAACAAAGTATTATCAAAAATTTGTTAGAAGTTATGAGTTTGTTGCTGCACCATTAACCCAATTGTTGAAGAAATATGCATTTATATGAACTAATGAAGTCATTGTTGCCTCTGTACAACTGAAGAAGGCAGTGACAAATCTCCCAGTTTTGGCCCTCCCAGATTTCTCAAAATCATTTTTGTTGGAATGTGATACTTCTGGCCATGATATTGGTGCTGTCCTAACGCAAAAAGGTAGGCCATTAGCATTTTTGAGTTAAGCTTTGAAAGGAAAAACATTAAACTTGTCTACATATTAGAAGGAATTACTTGCAATTGTGTTGGCATTTAAGAAATGGAAGCCATATTTGTTGGGAGCTATGTTTGTAATAAAAACTAATCAACAAAGTTTGAAGTTTTCATCAAAACAGAAGATTGGAACCCCATCTCAACAGAAATGGATTACTAAATTACTTGGTTATGATTTTACGATTAAATATAAAAAGGGAAAGGATAATGTAGTTGCTGACAGTTTATCTAAGAAAGAAGAAATTGAATTGTTTGCTATTACTGTGATAGATCCTTTGTGGTTAGAAGAGTTAAGGCAATCTTATCTGCATGATGAAGAGATAACAACAATTTGTAGGAAGATTCAAGAAGGCAAGCTCAATGATAAGAAGTTTGAAGTGAAGAATGGATTGTTATTCAAGAGAGGAAGGCTATTTTATCTTCTCTATCACCTATGAAGGAATAGGTCTTACAGTTTATACACAGTAGTGCCTTTGGAGGCCATTCTAGTTATTTGAAGTCACTTCATCGAGCCAAAACTAATTCTATATGATAAGGAAAGATATCAAGCAATTTATTAAAGAATGTACGTTTGTTAGAGATGCAAGTCAAAAAACTTACAACCTGCAAGCTTACTTCAACCATTGCCAATTCCAAGTAGATAATAGAGTGATATCTCCATGGATTTTGTTGATTCCTTGCCTTGGTCAAAGGGGATGTCTATTGCCATGGTGGTTGTAGATCGACTCACAAAATATGCACATTTCCTGCCTTTATCTCACCCTTACAAAGTTGTGTCTATGGCAACTTTATTCATATCTCAAGTATTCAAATTACATGGTATGCCTTCTACCATGGTAACAAGTAGGGATGTTACTTTTAAAAGTAATTTTTGGAAAGAGTTGCTTAGGTTGCATGGGATCAAGTTGCATTTCATATCTACCTATTATTCACAATTAGATGGGCAAACTGAAGTGGTCAATAAGTGTGTATAGCAATATTAAGATGTTTTGTAAGTGAAGTGGGTTCATTGCTTCCTTGGGCTGAATGGTGGTACAAGACTTCAGTTCATTCTTCCACTAAGTTAACACCATTTGAGGCATTGTATGGGATTCCTCCAAGTTTAATTTAGTATTTTCAATGTACTACTCACTCAGAATGAGGTTGTTAAAAAGGAATTGAAAACAAGAGATGAAATTTTGTTGTTGTTGAAGAAGAATTTATTTGCTGCCCAAATGCTATAAAGCAACAATATGATAAGCATCACATTCAAAGGAGGTATATAAACAACAGGTGGGAGACCTTGTTTATCTGAAGATGCAGAAGTATAAACAAGTTTCTGTCAGTCAAGTTACTAAAGTAAAGCTTGCAACAAGGTATTGTGGGCCATTTATAGTGTTGGAATGCATTGGTGAAGTTGCTTATAGGCTGGAATTAGCATCAAGTTCTTTTGTTCATCCAGTTTTCTATATGTCGAGGTTGAAGAGATTTATTGGTACTGATGCTCAAGTTTCCCCTGTGTTGCCATTGCTTGATTTTCATGGTGATTTTAGGTCGAAACTAGATGCTATTCTCAGTAGAAGAATGACAGGCTGAGGACTCACTATCCTAACCATGTAGGCAAGGTCTTTTAATGGGGTAGTTGTTATGATGTGTTCGAGGAAGAATAAATGGCAGAGTGTATCGGAAGCTTGGGACTTTACTTAGAAAGTCAGTTAAAAGTTAGTTACTCTTGTTAGAAAGCACATGTTCAATTAAAAGATGAATGTACTATTTTATCCTTATTTACTTTAGTGAGTTTACTTTAATACCCTTGAATGTGCGAAGGAAGTCCCAATAGCTTTCTCTATAAAGTCTGAAGCTTAGTTGTAATAATTCATTCAATAAAGTTGTTAATGAAAGTACCTTTGAAGGTTCTTGATCCCTCAAGGATCAAAAGGTTTTCTTTCTAATCTATCTCAATTTCTCTTAGATACTCTTATAGCGAATGTTATAGAAGGTTTCTTTCAAGAAAAATGAGGGGGAGAAGCCACACTCAGTGCACTCCCCCTCACATGAACAGTGTCATGAACAGTGCATGACACTGTTCATGTGAGGGAGAGTGCCCTGAGTGTGGCTACTCCCCAGCATTGCCCTTCTTTCAAAGCTCAAAGGAGAGATATGGGCATTTTCGAAAGCTTGTATGAATGGGCACTTTGTCTAGTCCTAGGGATATTTTGGAATTTCAAAAACTGACACGTAAGGTGTTTAAGGGATACTCTCAAAAAGGGGCTGATATGAAGACTTTTCCAAATTATAGGCCAATTTGTTTTAGGGATAAAACCAAAAATTTCAAATTCATCTAAACTCATCATCATATTTTTTTAAATTTTCATACAAAATATAATAAAAAATCATACTTTTTCAAATTTTAAAAATATTTTTTCAAATTTTCATACAAAATTAATATTATAATAATATTTTATTATCTTTTTAATTTTTATCTCATCTCATCCAACCTCTAAAAACAAACTGGACCACAATTGTCTTTAAAATCTTGTTCCATCCGGGACATCTTCCACCGCAAGACTCTCACAAGGGGACTCGCAGAGTGAAAGGGGCTGAGATGGTGGGAGAAACAGCGAAGAAGCTGGGTCACTTTCTTCTGGTGACAGTGCTGCTGCTGCTGATGATATTCTCGCCGCACACGACTCGTTGGGGAGCGTCGACTGCTTCTTCAATCCAGCTTGACAACGACACCGTGATCACTGCCCAGGATTACCAGGGCCGCATGGAGGAGCCAGAGCTTCTGTTCGACACGGAAATAAGCAGGATGCTGGGTATCGGTCCGCCAGTCACTCCTCCTGCTCTAATTAATTATAAGCCTGCAGTTAGCCCCTGTGACCGACATCCAGGGTACGCAAAATGTCTTCCTCCACCTGCAGGTAAAAATCTAAAATTGTGTCAAAATCGTGATGTCTACGACCGTTGCAGTCTACATTCACGTAAATAAAACTTTTGTACCCTGAAATAAATTTTGGGGGGGGGGGGGGGGGGGGGGGGGGTTGTTGGTTTGGAGTTGGGTATGCTGGGTTTTCCATTGTAGCTTCTGGTCGATCAAGCGTTTAAATGTAATAATGTATATCAGTTAATTGCTGATGTGAACGCTTTTGCTCCTTAATGTGTTATGCAAATAATATCATTAACCAAGAGAACTACATCACATTCAAGCACAAGGGATGCCGATACGGAAACAAGCAGGATGCTGGCTAACCGTCTGCGGCAGCCACTCGTCCCACTCTAAACCCTAAAATTTCTGCTGTTAACGGCTGTGGCCAACATCCAAAATACGAAAGCTGTATTCCCAAGAAAGACGGTAAGGTGCCGCAAAAATGTGTTCCTTCAGACGTGGTTGCAAATAATCTTGGTAAAATGTTTTCTATCTACTCTTAAATAAAGTCATATTTTGTTTGTTTGGGGGGTTGTTTTCCTTTTAGCTTCTGATCACGTACGTGTATTAATGTGACAATGTATACCAGTAATTAACGGGTGTGTGAAGACCTCTTTTGGTTCTTGAATTGTTCCTATGATTTATGAACTAAGAATGGCGTTGCTTTTGCATCTTTGTAAGAATTGAGAGCTCGCACAAGTTTTGCATCCACCAAACGAACGAAAATGATCCTTCTGTGACTAAAGAAAAGTTTTCTTTAATTTGTTTTGAGATTGTCGTTAAATGGGGCTTCTTCAATAAGATATTGTACTGCACAGCGTGCGGCTAAAATTAGTCCGGTCACTCCAATAAGGACACTGTGGATAACTAGTGGGATCGGAAAACGATCCTCACATGGCTCACATACCAAATAGATGGAAACAGGGATAGCTGTTTTTTTTTTTTTTTTTTCCTGATGCGAACGCTTTTTGCTCCTTATTAATAGTGTCAGCCCGAATAAAAAATTTAATATAATATAATAAATAAAGCAGATAAAAAAATTTAATACAATATTATTATCTAATAGATAATAATTAGATAAAAATTTTAAAATTTAAAATTGAAAAATATTTTATATTTAAATGATACTCAAAAGAGAAATACTGAAAATATTTGAGTAATATTTGAAAGCAATTATGTTGCCAAACAGAACGTATAGATGTATAAATACAATTTTTATGGTTTTACAATATAACTATCCCTTATTTTCTTTAGAAAAGAAAATAAAACCGATATCTTCGATTCCTATTACATCATCAAGTAAATATTTATTTCATTCTAATGTGTCTAGAGGCAGGGGCGGACCTACAGCTAAGGTAGCCCCCCAAAATTTAAAAAAAAATTAATTTATTATATAAATATATATAATCTTTTTATATATAATTAAATCACTCCCTCAAATTATAAAAATAAAAATAAAAACCGTCTTCCCAATACTCAAAAAATTATCATTTATTATTTTTTCTGAGAAACAAATTATCAAGAATTCCAATTCGGAAATAATAATAGATAAATTTTATTCCATGAAAGATCGTCCTCAAGTATGTAAAAGAAAAATTCTAAATTTATTTATTTATTTTTTGTAATGGTCTCTAGCTAGCGAATTCTTTTTTTTTTCTTAATCCAAAGAAAAAAAAAGGAAAAAGAAAATAAATGAAGAAATAAAAAGTATAATTATTATTTCTTATATAGTCAGATGTAAAAAATACATACTATTTATACTCACACATATTATATATTTTGTTAACCTCCCTAATATCAAATCTTAATTCTGTCTCTGTCTAGAGGGGTCTCTTTACCATATTCAAGTTATATTTGCATTTGGAGAAAACCCACCTGAGTAAAAGGGTTTTCTACTTATCAAGATAAAGAATGCCCATATGATCCTACACCAGCTAGCGAAGGGAAGATAGCTTCCCATTTTTAGTGTACTACCTAGAAAGATCATTTCTTAATGCATGTACTGGTACTTTAATAAAGGAAAGATAAAAGAGACAGAGAACTCCGTATAGAAATTTCTCTATATGAAATAAAAAGATATAAATTTTATTATTTATTTTATATCTTAGCACACTTCTTTAATTATGAGCCAGACTTATCTTCAATGAATAAGTTCAACAAGTAGAATATTTAATTAAATAAGATAAAGTATAGAATCAGGATTTGAACTTAAGACCTTTATTCTGATATTATGTGAAATCATAATTTATACCAATGATTTAAATTAATGAAAAAAGATAGATTTTATTATTATTTTATATCTTAACAAGTGACAATCTCATTTTATAAGTACTTTATTTTATTATCAGAAATGCTAAAGTCACTGGTGATGATTCCTAGTTTGACTGGAAATCTTGCTTGCAGCTTTTAATTTTTTTTTTAAATTTAATGATTAAATATATATTTTATAATCGCATTATAATTTTTTTAGATTTTTTTTAAATTTAAAAATGTTAAAAAAATAGATGAAATTAAAAAAAAATAACACAGGCGGGAAGAGAAAGTTAAGCTGACAAAGATTTGCGTCCTTCATAAAGTTTCATCGTATGTGTAGAAACAACCGTAGGTCACTATAAGAAAAACAGGGAATTGAAACTAGTTGATTGCTGTTAGACCAATTAATTGGGACAAAAACAGTATTGTTTTTGTCCCAATTAACTGGTCTAACAGCAATTGACTGGTCTCAATTGCCTGTTTTTCTTATAGTGGGTGTGTATTGGCGACAGATTATGGGTCACTGCTTTATTTTTTTATGATCGTCTAATTATACTACAAGAAAATTACTTATTTACTACATTTTTATTAGTCATTAATAGTCTATTTTAGTTGCTAATAGTCATTTTCGTCGCTAATATTGGGTCACTATTATCCATTTTTCTTGTAGTGTTTGTCTTTATACGATTCAATAGGAGGATGCTACATTTTCAAAATCTATCTTTTTTAAATATTGATTTATTTTATTATATTAAAATAATTGAATTTTTTGTATTAAATTTTTTCCCCCGATGGCTCATATTTGTATTGAAACATTCATAAATCGTGTCAGCCCGAATAAAAACAAAGAGAGAGCTTAAAACCAAACGTAACCATGCACCCTGCATTTAAGATATGCCTATAATCCAAGTTGGTGAGCAATTTTATTTTAATTCACAAGTTTTTATTTATTCTTTTGTTATGCTAAGTAGTGTTTTCCTATATCTAATTTTGTCAAACCATTTTTAAAATCCTGCTTATTCAACATTTATGATAGGAGCAAACATTCACTGATCATCTACATATGGATAAAAAATAGTCTAGTGGGTTAATAGTGCAAACACAGCAATAAGCGGTGGTCGTTGGGACGGCCAACCCAATCCACATCAAAAAAGTCTTGAAGCTAGAAGCTGGAAGATTTTTGTATGTGAAGGCCGAAATTAATGGTGTGCTTTAGGTATCTTAACATACAACTAACAAATTAATGGGAATATTTAGGATTGTGCATAAACTAACAGATTTTATTGACAGTAAAGGCAATGTTAGGGCAGGTTAGGGAAAGGTATTGAAAACCCCCAACGACATTCCTATAGAGAGTTGGATCAGAAAAGATAGAGTGTCATTGATGGAGAGTTTGGTAGAAGTTGCCATTGGAGAGTTAACTCCTTTAGCCGAAAGCATAGTGGTCCATTCAAGTAGATCATAAATGTATTTTCTTTGAGAGATATGAAGACCAGTAGGTAAATATGAAATTTCTAAACCAAGGAAAAAGGGCAACGTGCCTGAGTTTTTAATAGGAAAAACATAAACAAAAACAAAAATAGTGATGGATTGTGAGGAGTAAACAAATAATGAGAGATCAGATTTCGAAGAAACAAAACCATATTCATTGAGATAAGCACAGAGTTGGGCGAACCAAGCTCTTGAAGCTTATTTTAAGCCATAAGTGGCTTTCTTTAAACAACAAACATACTCAAGGTTCTTCTGGTTGAGTGAAACCTATTGATTGGGTCATGTAAACAGACTCAATGAGATCGCCATGAAGAAAGGCATTTTGAACATCTAGTTGACGAAGTGGCCAACCATGAGACACTGCTAAGGATAGAACAACTTGAATGGTTGTGGGTTTTACAACATGACTAAAGGTTTCATAGTAATCGATACCTTCGTGTTGATGAAATCCTTTGATGACAAGTCGGGCATTATGCCATTCAATGGTCCTGTCAGCCTTGTGCTTGGTTTGAAACACCCACTTGCAAACAACAATGTTAGAGAAAGGGAGAGGGGAGGACAAGAATCTACATAAGAGCTTGAAATTCAACATGGCTTCTCTCCATTCTTGATAACGATAGGCAACAATATATGATGATAGTTCCTCTAGAATGTCCAGAGAGGTGGTGAGATAGTATTTGGATGACGGATAAGGTATGGATACGTCGGGGTAGTGTTTGGGACGGGGAGAGTTAGTTTTGGAACAAGTGACTATGGGGGAACGAGTTTGTAGAGGACAAAAATTATTAAGAGGAGGTGGAGATTGAGATGGAGATTGAGAGGATTTCAGAACCTATGGAGTTTTAGAGGAAGAGTTGAGATTAGGGTTGGAGTTCGATGTTGGAGAGGAAAGTGATGGGTCCTGTGTGTCGAGATTTGGACTTATTGGAGTGGTTGGGCTTAGAGAGAGTTGTGGGCTTTGTGTTGTGGGTCTGGGGCTGAGAATAGATGGTGGATAAATAGGTGTGTTGTATGGGTTTTAGAGGAGTTAACAGCTTTGGAGCCCAAAGTGGAATGAATGGCATAAGGAAATGAATTTTCATTGAAAATGACATTCTTGGACACATACATGCGATCTGAGTGGAGGTGAAGACATTTATATCCTTTACACATGGGACTGTATCCAAGGAAAATACATGGTAGAGATCAAAAATGAATTTAATGATTGTTGTAAGGACGTAGATTCAATCAGCATTCGGATCCAAATATTTTAAGAAGTAAGTAATTAGGTTCTTGATTAAAAAGAAGAAGATGGGGGAGATTTATTTTTGAGTGAAGTAGATGGGAGAAAATTAATGAGGTGGGTAGCAGTATGAAAGGTGTCCGACCAAAATTTGTAAGGTAAGGAAGTTGTGGCTAGAAGTGCAAGCCCAGTTTCGATATGTGACGGTGTTTTCGGTCTACTACACAGTTTTGTTTGTGAGTATGAGGACAAGTGAGTCAATGGGCAATTCCTTAAGCTTGAAGACTTGGGTGAGAGGACGAAATTCGACACCCCAATCACTTTGGAATATTTTGATGTTAGTATTTAGGAGTCGTTCAGTATATTTTTTAAAAGGAAGAAATGTTGAAGTTGCATCCGCTTTAGAAGCAAGTGGATAAAATCACGTATAACGATTATAATCATTGACAAAAGAAATATGAATAATTTTTATACAAATATTATTATCATTTTACTTATTAAAATTGTTAGTTTATTTATTTATTTATTTATTTATTTTATCTTATTTTTATTTTTTATTCTATATGTCTTGTTGTGAATTGAGAAGAGAGGACCTATTACACTCTTATGTAACCCAATTCACTTCAACACTCATTCAGCAGCACACTTTCATTAAGGGTGATGTTGGGGTTTAGTCGAATTGAACCCCATAAGAAATGCAGCCCCCATAAATATACAACAAAAAATTTTAAAAAACATAATAAAAAATATAATAAAAAAATAATAAAAAAATAAAATTTAGAAAATACAATAGAAAATAAAATAATAAAAAAATAATAAAAAACACAATAAAAAATAAAGTAAAGATGATTTTTTAAGGGAGATTCGGCCTCAACCCAGCCCCCACCGGTGGCGATGGGCGACACTGCCCATATCATGGGACCCATTTCGGGTTTAAGGTTGCCGGGGAAGGTGGGAGGTCGTCGGGGCTCGACATCGCAGGGGTGAGGTTGCCGGAGCCTGTCGGTTATGATGGCCTGGGCGGTGTCGCCCCACCACCACTGGCGGCGACGGGGGCTATACTTCTTATGGAGTTCGGTCAGACCGAACCCAGGTATTTCCTTTCAGTAATTAGAGTCATTGGGCCGCATAGCACTCAACCTCAAGGTGCCACAATGCACTTCGCACGACAATTCAATTGACTCTCACTTGTAAACACTTAATTGGGCCCACTAGGTTTTTATTTGAAGGGGCCTCATGATTTAGGTTCTATTGAGGCACGAATTCAATTGGACTTACGCTTCCACAATTCAGTGCCGCAACAGACTTCGGACTTTCACTCGGTTTCAAAAGGGCACGGCACTTCAATTTGCATTGCACGTAAATTTCGCGCGTGCGCGCGTGTGCACACACACACACATATATATATATTAGGTCGAAAGCAATGTGCAAAACTCGTTGCTTAATTAAGTGAAACAATTTTTTTACAAAAATAATATAATTAAAAAAAATTAACAAGCATTTATAGATAATAATAACTCAAACGTAAAACTTAATTCATCATCATCTCTCTAGTTTCCTTCCTCGAGAGCATGCTAATTTGGCATTCATGAATATTAGGATGAGGCAGGAGATCAATAGACAAAAATTCATGTTCAAAAATTATATAACGATTTGATAATATACATTAAATTGAAGCATACCTAGTTACCTGTATAACATTAATTTAAATATACTAATCTTAATAATTATGTAAATACAATATTTTTTTGTGCAGTTCTTTTCACATTGTTCAGTTGACACCGACCGTATTAGAATCCTTACTGTAGATGCAGTTTCTGCCCTTGATAAAGCCACACATAATTGATAATGTGAAAAAACAGGACGAGGTAAATATATGCTAACAAAACCCAATATCTGCCATTGTGACTTATTTATAGTCATTGCGAAACTTAATCTGATAAGAAATTGGGTTCGTTTGAATGGGAAGTCACTATTTTCATTAATACTTTGTAAGAATGGGATCTTTGGAATAAAAACTATTTTTCCCTTATGTTGCCCAATTGCAATTTCTAAATTAATGACATTTCGATCAAAAGCCCGACAAATTAAACGTGTTCTGTTGCATAGTCCTTCTGAAGGATTAATGTTCTAAGCAGTATGATATGACAATTTTTCTTTAGTAATAATTCATGAGCAGAAGTCCATTTGGAATTAGAGTATTTAGAAAATCCTCCATAACTGATTGTTCAAATGCATCTATTGTCTCATCAAAGCTATAATATTGCGTAAACTCACCAGGGAACCTATAAATTAATAATGCATTTATTTCATCAACATAATTATTCTTTGGTGTTAATATGACCCAATTCATCATAGCTGAAATATTTATTGAATATTCATGAATATCATGAAAAATAGCATCTATTAAATAATCCAAAGAAGTATAGTCATCTTCATAGGGAACAAACATGCTATCAAGAATTTTTATGGGTTCATCAACTGTGATTGGTGGCAATCCCTTACCTAATTATAACACGTACTCTAAAAAAACTGGATCTAATCGTGCTCGCATATTTCCAATCAAATGAAAATTGATCATTGTAGGCCACAAATAGGAAGATACCAAACTGGCATTAACTGTTCTTGTCTTGTTCCTTTATGAACCACAGGTAAAACCTATCGAAAATCTTCACCGAAAACAACAACTTCTCCGCCAAATGTTAACTCGGAATCATTGATGTCTCGGAGCATTTTATCTAATACTTCGATGTGTTGGTTTTACATTTTATCTTCCAATGATACACAATGATGAGTCCAAAAACATATTTTACATAAGAATTTAGCTTTACTGAGTTTAGGAGTCCAAAACCATATTTAGTAACAGTTGAGATTCAGTTTTACATAAGATATATTTTGAAGTGTTTTGAGTTTGGCTAATTCTGTTATTGCATTTGTTTATTTTAGGGTTTAAATATGTATTTGTTATTGCATTTGTTTATTTTATAGAGGATGTTAGATTATATATAATATGCATAATGGTGGTGGAATTTTAATATGGAGGTTAAAATATGCCTCCATATTTTAACTATACCTTGTTTATTTTAAGCATTTGTTTTTTAGGCATTTGAATTTTCTGGTACATGTTTGGGGAAACCATGAAACCTATTGCAGATTTAAAAAATAAAAAAACCTTTCAGTTTTCTGGGTATTGTAAGTTCAGACTTATAAAACAAAAACAAAAACAAAATTATACCTAGATCACTTGAAAACATAGTGGAGACCACCTTGGAGTGAATTGAAGAGGCTAGAAATATTATTTTTCTAGCGTGTTATAAATTAATTTTTGCTAGTTAATTATTCACTACACTCTAGCGTTTGTATCCATCTATTATCCTTGGCTTTTGTATCCATTTAAATTAATTTTGAAGGCTATTAAAACCTTGTTGGAATTATATATCTACGAATAATTACTCACCCTAGCCGGACATGATTGACAAAAACGTAAAATTATAGCTATCGGATTATCAAAATTAGAAAGAATAGATTAATTTTGTTTTATCATATGTTATTTTAATTTTAGTTTAAAAATCTAAAAATATTATTTTATAAAAAATTATAAACAAAATTGTAAGTCTATCAGTACTGCTCTAGTTTAAAATCAAACGGTCATGTTTCCTACATTGCTCTTTATATAAGCACTTTTTATTTATAGTATTTTGTTTTGACTATTATTATTAATTGAATAATATTATAGATACACAATTCTGTGTACTTTTTAGAGAATTAAAAACGTGATAATGATATCACGTCAATTAAAATATTAAAAAAAATATAAAAACACGATAAAAAAGAAATAAAAATATATAATACGAATAATTAAATTATAAGATGGATAAAATTAATATTCTTATATGATATGTATGTAAAAGTACAAAAATCATATATAAACAATATTTTTATTATTAAATAATAAAAATAATAAAAATACTTTATTGAAATTTAAAGTAAATGAATAGATAACGGATTTTCAATCATCATCATGAGATTATTGAAATTTAATAATTGAGAATAATAAATTGTGTGGGATTTACTACGTGAAATCAAACGCTCTAAATCTATTCTTATTACATTTTTACATTCTTAGATTTTAAATTCTGTTACTTTTTATTCGTAGATTTATTTTTACTGATTAATTTAATTTAATTTTGGTAGTAAAATCGTTCCATTTGTTTTCGATTTTTCAAATAGTAATTGATTTAGTGAATTTCAGTACTTAGTAGCATAATTAGTCCATGTGGGTTTGACATCCATTTTCTATAAAATATTTTATTACTTATTAGGATTCTGTGCGCTTGTAGATATTTTTATGCGAACACATCTCTTGATAAATAAGGGGATGGCCCCCAAACATCAACATATATCAAATGCAAAGGTTCAAGAGACCTATTGGCAGAATATTTAAAGGATAATTACCTACATTTGGCAAGAGGACAAGTAGTGCAAAATAAACTAGTTTGAGAGGGAACAAAAGGTAAACATTTGCTATTCAAAATATGAGAGACCAATCGAAGAGATGGATGACCAAGTCGGTGATGCCAGTTAGCAAAGGGATTCCCGTCAGTCTAGTGGGATTTGGTGGAGGGAAAAACATAAAGTCCATTTGGAATTAGACCTTTCAGCAAAGTGGCTCCCGTCCACTTGTTCTTCACAAGAAAATAAGAATCATGAAATTTGAAAAACACATAATTATCATAGCAGAATTGATTGACTAAAACAAGATTTCTTTGTAATCTAAGAAAAGTACGTACCAAAGCAAGTTGTGCAAAAGGAAGGAAGAGTTGGAAGGGGAGAATCACAAAACAAAATTTTTCTTTTCAAACAAGCAGCACGTACAATCTAGTCTAGGTGACATCCGATTCTTATGAAATATTGGTTTTTCTATTTTATTTTATTTTAGTTTTAGTTTTTTTACATAATTTTTAAGTAAATGCTTTTAAATAATATTATAATTTTTTTATATTTTTAAAAAATATTTTAAGATATTAAAAATTATGTAAAAAAAAAAGGCATCCAAAACAGATGATTCGATGCTTAAATAGAAAACATCATGCTAATTAATGACAGTTGTTTAAATGGCTCTTTATTTATAGGCTGATAACTTCTGTGTTGCCACAATTAATCCGGTTTAATCCAGTAATGCACTGTGGATAACTAGTGGGATCCGAAAATGATCGTCACGTGGCTCACGTCAGAAAGTTGATGCAAACTAGCATGGCAATTCGCTTTTTTACGTGGTGTCAAATTATTAACATTCGAGTTATAAGTTATTATACTATTAGTTTTATTATATCTTATTATTACATTTTATTGTAGTTTAATTATTATTTATTATACAATGATATTACATATGCTTGTTATTATACATTAATGATTATACAAAAAGTCCAATAAAGTGGGGGTCGCTGGACACAGACGTTCCTCTCTACGCATATTTTTCTATCCTCGTGTTGCCGTCGGTTTCCAATCATTGAAGGCTATTTTCGAGGAAGGACAGAGCTCTTACTCCTCCCTCCCGCCCAGCCCTATGGGGCTCTTCTAGTTTAATTTCTACCTATTTTCTAATTATTTCCCACACTTTTATAGTGTTTTGTCCATAATTCATGGAGTTTCTAATCTACTACTTTTCGAACCTCTACGACCACCATGCGCCGAACAAATCAAGCCTACAGCCACCGATCTATGGGAGGAGGGGAGAATAGCGCCCAACTATGCAGCGTGTTGGTCTCACGCGCCTGAGGAGGTGTGCGTGACGCCCACTCGTCGCCTTACTTGGAGAGCACCTTTGCCACCATACGCGGCACTTTGGAGTCAGTGGCTTTCGTTCTTCCGCTCTGTCCTTTTGGTTTTTCTCTAGTGTGGTCCGTGCTCCTCACGCGCCACCACAGTCGACGGTCATCCTTTTTCGGTGTATTGGTTCTCCTTTAAACTGACCGATTTAATAAAATGCAACACATCTCTTCTCGCTGCGACTTTTTGTTGCAATTCAATAGTCTTTTTTTCAGACTTTCAAAACCGCTTTAGGCAGCATCTCTTCATTGAGATTGGTGAGCTGCACTTGCGGCTCTGAAATCGTTTTTTATTTTTGGTGTCTGTTGTGTTTTTGTTGGAATGGGATGATTATTGGGGATTCCCACCACACTAAATTTTGTATTTTTGTAACTATTTAGATTATCTATATAATGCTTGCTTTCAGAGAAAAAAAAACAGTAATGATTATACATTACTATTACATACATGCTATTATATTTTAGTTATTATACATTGGTATTAAATGTTATGATACATTAGTAGCATATGATATTAATAGTATGATGTTTACATATACTAAACTTACTTAGTCAATTTAATCAATTTATATTATAGTGCAAGTATATTATTTTATAATAATTAGCTCATACTAGCTAGCTAATATATTATTGATTTTTTTCTCGACTAATATATTATTAAATTAAACTAACTATATAAGTTATAGCTATATAAAATATATTATTATTAATACATAAAAAATTACATATATTTTTATAACACATATACAATATCGGAATCAAAGTTTTTGAAAAAGAAAATTCCGACTTCTCGAAATTTAGTTTTTTTCTTAGCCTTATATTCAACTATATATATATATATATATATATATATATATATAAGTCAATCCAAATCCACACTGTAAGCTAAAACATGTTAAATTTTCAAATTCTAATTCAAATTATTTAGATAACGAGTCATGTCATGTAATCCATTTTTATCTGTTTAATAATTTATTAGAAAAATGACAACATGATATGACTAATTTAAACCTATCACAAATAAATGTGTTGAACTAATATGCATAAGGTATTTGACTAAATTAATATAATTTCACATAAAAATCAAAACCTATATTTATTACTAGCCACAATATTTAAAAAGAAAAATAGCTACTAACAACAAATATCATAATTTTTCAAATTTTAATATATAATAAACCAATGCACTTATAAACTTGACAATAATAAATATGAGTATAGGTTTAGAATTATAATTCTTATAATAAAATCATAAGTATTCTAAGAAATATTAATATTGCAATTCAACAATAATAGTACTATAATTTTGAAATAAAATCTAAATTGATTAAAATGGGTTGACCTATTATTGATCCTGTTATAAATAGTGTCTTAACAAATTGACCTATTTTGATCTGATCAATCTATCAATATAAAATTCAAACGTATTAATTCTGTATCATATTTATATTGAAATATTCATGCATCAAATATCGATACGACCGAATAAAACCAAAGAGAGATCCTTAAAATTATTGGTGAAACGTAACCATGCACCCATTTAAGATATGCCTATAATCCAAGTTGGTGAGCAGTTTTATTTTTATTCTTTTGTTACGCAAAGTAGTGTTTTCCTATATCTTTTCTCACATTTTTAAAACTTTGCTTATTCAACATTTATGATAGGAGCCAATATTCACTCATCTACATGTGGATATACAGTACAAAAAATAAAATCTTTTGTGGCGATTTTGTGTCTGTTGCAAATAAAATTGCCGCAAAACGTAATTTCCGCGGCCATTTTACATCAAACTTTTATTTTTGATCTTTTACAGCAACTTTATTATTTTTGCGATGAAAAATTTCAACGCAAAAAAACATTTGATATTTAGCAGCGATTTTACACCTTTTGCGACGAAAAAAAAAATCCGTAATATGATTAAAACTTATTGCGACGTAGGTGGTCTGATGCATCTAACACCTTCTGCACAAACACTTTTTTACTGCCAAGAAAGTGTATCTGTGGTGAATTATAGTCACCGATTATGCATGTTGAGGATGTGTCTCGCCGGCCTTCTGTTCTCGATACCTACAGGAAGAATCAAGAGAAGACGGTGGCTTTCCACCCAGGAAAACTCCGATGCTTAAGTTAATAACCACGTATTTATGGGGAAGAATCGTGAGTCTTCATAGTCGAGGTTTACCTGGTATATATAGGCCTCCGGGGCGATACATATCCTCTATAACATCGTCCATAATTATCGTGATCACGTATCTGCATGAGATATCTTTCCAAGTTTGGCGATATTTCGTATCTGCACAAGATCCCATGAAAGGTGGCAACGGGTTGATATGTATTTTGGACTCTGCATGGTTGGGCCCGCTGTATATTTTTCCTTTCTTGTGGGCTTTTATCGTTGGTGGGCTTTTGGGCCAAAAAAAATCCTACAGCTACCCCGCAAATTTCCTTCACCTTGAGGCGTAGGGAATTTAACTCTTTTTTGTTTTGATTTCCCGCGAAGGCAAACCTGAGAATTCGTTCCCTTCTACTAATCATCGGGTGCGTGTTGTCTTCCCATCTTCTCATCTGACGATTACATTTTTGCATTTATGTCAGGTCATCATATCTTCATCTGTTGGCATGCCGCACTCGTTTTCTTTAAATACCTCTTCCCTTTCTCTCTTCATTTTGCTTTTCTGCATTCTCTTGTTATCAAGCTCCTTCCGTCTCTGCTTCTTTTCTTTTTCTTGCTTCTTGCTTTCATCTTCTCTTTTCTTCATTACTCCTATGGCGGACTAAGGCAGCGGATTGGCTCAGCCTTTTGACATCCCTGAGGGCACGACCTTCGACGGTTATTTGTGGCATTCCAGTGTTCGTGAAAAGCACTTGGCCAGGATCAGGGAAGAGTTTAAAATTCCAAGTGATGAAATCCCCTGATTCAAGGTGCTGCGATGACGAGGGGTTTTCTGGTTGGGTGGCCATCTCCGTCGCCCTGTTATCGCATGGTTTGAAACTCCCTTTCTGTCGCCCCCTTCGAGATATTCTAGACCTTCTAGAACTTGTTCCGATTCAACTTCACCCTTTCGCCCTGAGGTTGTTCTTGTCTACTTGCATCGTCTTCCGGATGGTGCTGGAGCCCCTCCGTGACCCTTATCCTGATCTCACTGCTCGTGAGTTCCTTGTTTTCTATGATATGAGGGCGGCCACTAAGTGATGCACGGCTTGTTTTTGCAAGAAGGAGAAAGGCCAATCCCTGGCGAGGTTTGAGGGAAGGTATTCTAATGCCAAGGCGTGGACCGCCAAGTTCTTTTTTATTAGTGGCCAAGGATGGAAGTTTCCTGGTCAAGAAGAGGTCTTTAGGGATTTCCCTGTCGGGGCCATCTAGCGCCCACTTCCTAATGGTCGACGCTTGTGGTCAACTATGCCCCATTTATCCCACCGAGAACTTGCCCGGATTGATGCTATCAATGCCTGGGCCGCAGATCATCCGGAGGATCTTTGGACTGACAAGTTGCTGACGCCCGTGCATATAGATCGGTTCTTGACGTCTCTGAACCGTTCCTTTGTCCAGTGGCGCGACTTCATGATCACAGATGTCATCCCTGCCCCTTTATCAGCGCATTCAGAGAAGACAGCGATGGGTGCTCTTTCTATGCGAGGTATAGAGAGTAAGCTTAGGGAAACTGACAGGCCCAAGACTTCCACGGTGGACGGCAAAAAAGAAAAGAGGTCCAAGAAGAAGAATGATGAGTGCCAGCGGAAACGAGACCGCCCAGAGGGCTCTTGCGCGAACCCTCTGCCCAAGAAAAGCAGGGCGCCCACTGGGGGCGATCGGGAGTTGACTCCGGCGGCCCAAAGTCTGGAGAGGAGCTTGGCGCCTGAAGTGAGCGCCTAGGAGCCAACACCTCGAGAATGTGTGGCTTCTCCAGGAGGTGGCGAGGACACAACGCCAACCCCGCTAGAGTGGTCTAGGTTTTCAGGCGTTCGGATTGTGGCGCCCACTTCATCTGTGGGCACTTCTCCAGCGAGGCCACATTCTGCCGACTTAGGGGACAGGGAGATGCTGGCCAATATAGCTCTCTTTGAACTGGCCGCCACTTTCCATGCTCACGCCCCTCTTCAGTCGAGCTCCCAGGCGTCCGCTCCAGTTTTCCTAGCGCCAACTGCTGAAGGACCAGTGAAGGGCGGCGAACTTCCTCTTTGTGTCACAACCGCCCTTCACTTGGAAGGAATTGCGGGTCCTGGTTCACGCCATCAATCGCCCTCAACAGGTGTTTCCGAGGAGGCGGGTGCTCCACCTTTGGGCGTAGAGGGGACGGACCGTAATGACGCCCAGTCTTCTGGTCAATGGGGCATTGTGTCTCCCCCTCTTGGGGGCGCCCGCGATGCCTCGATGACTGGCCCCCCAGCTCGGAGACGCCTCCCACTATTGTGTCTGGAGGTAAAACTCCATCCTTGGTTGGGAGTGGGGAGCATTTCTCTCCACCACCGCTTCACGCCCCCTCGTTTGATGGGGGCCCAGAGTCCCTCACCGATGAGGAGCTGGACCATATGCTCCGTGATGACTCCCACGCCGGTAGGGTCTGTTCATCCGGGGCTGTTGCCCATATCTGGACATGTGCCATACCCGGCAATGGGCGTGGCTCCCCAGGAGGCCTCCCCTTTGCCTGCTTTTTCCCATGCGGAGGCCACCGCTGACGTGGCCAACTAGCTAAGATAATGGTTTTCCACGGTATTCTTCGGGCTTATACTTTTTGTTGCTATTTCTTGCCTTTGCTTGCCTGTTATTTCTGCTTTTAGCTTAGGTTGTTTTCTTTTCTCCGCAGGGGGTAGAGGGTTTGGCGGCGCAGCTCGCGACCGAGTTCTTGGAACGAGAGGAGAGAATTACCGGGTGGTGGCTGGCCGATAGGGCTAAAATGGAGGCCTGGTTACCCAAGCGGAAGGTGTCGCCAATTCCCTCCAGGGAGAGCTCGAGTTGCGCGAGGGGGAGGTCCTCGAGCTCCGGGACGCTGTTCACCTTGCTTAGGAGGTGAAAGCCAGAGATGATTTCTCTCGCCAGGTTTTGCAGTCAGAGAGAGACCTGGCGATGGTGCACCTTCGAAAGGCCCGGCAAGGCTTTGATGCTGAAATTGCCCGCCTAACTTCTGAGCTTCGTGCCAGCAGCGGGGAGCTGTGCTCAACCGGGGGGAAGTTGCTGGCCTTAAGGAAATGTGCAGTGGGCTGACCAAGGATTTACTAGACGCCTAGGAGAAAGCTCTCTTGGCAGCCCAAGAAGTGTCCGAGGTGCACGGTTCGCTGGCTGAGCTTTGTGAGCACCATAAAAAATATAAGGCGAGCCGTTCAAACACAGACGATGAGCTCAAGAAGGCCAACCTGGTTGTTATGGCCAAGGATGAGCACTTGGCCAGAAAAGCTGCCCAACTGTCTGCTGCTTTGGAGGAAAATTCCCGCCTTCGACTCAGCTAGCCCTGGTTCCTTAGGTCCAGGACACGGCCTTCACTTTTGGCCATGGCTCTGGGATCTTATACCTTTGGAACCGTCTCTTGGCTGATCCGGCGACTAACTTGCAAGCGCTCGATATGAGCTTATTTTCCCTAGAAATGACTACTTGTCGCCGGGCTGACACTTTCGGGCGTAATGAAATCCCTGATGCCTTTGCTGGGGTGCCCCATTTGTCGCCTCTCGAAGAAAGCGACGACCCGTGACGAGGAGTCGTTGTACTTTTTGCTATTCTTTTTTTTTTTTTTTTGGTACGCTATAACCATGTTTGTAATCAGACTTTGTTTGTAATAGACTTTGTTTGTAATTTTCCATAGGTCTTTTCCTTGACTTTTGTTATCGCGTGCTTATTTTTGTTCTTACGACTGTGTTCGCCTTTTGGGTCACGAAGTGTGTCTTTGCTTGTCTCGAGTGTTTAAAGGGGCACGACCAGTCGACTCTGCACCCCTTTTCGCGTTTGAGGTGGCGTGGTCAACTGACTCTGCGCCCATTTTTCTTGTTTGGGGTAGCGCGGTCAATTGACTCTGCGCCCCTTGTTTGCGTTTGAGGTGGCGAGGTCAACTGACTCTGTCCCCCTTGTTCGCGTTTAAGGTGGCGTGGTCAATTGACTCTGCTCCCCTTGTTCGCGTTTGAGGTAGCGTGATCAACTGACTCTAAGCTCCTTGTTTGCGTTTGAGGTGGCGTGGTCAATTAACTCTGCGCCCCTTGTTCGTGTTTGAGGTGGCGCAGTCAATTGACTCTGCGCCCCTTGTTTGCGTTTGAGGTGGCGCGGTTTATTGACTCTGCGCCCCTTGTTCGCATTTGAGGTGGCGCGGTCAATTGACTCTGCGCCTTGTTTGCGTTTGAGGTGGCATGGTCAATGGACTCTGCGCCCCTTGTTCGCATTTGAGGTGGCGTGGTTAATTGACTATGCGCCCCTTATTCGCATTTGGGGTGGCGTGGTTAATTGACTCTGCGCCCCTTGTTCGCGTTTGAGGTGGCGCGGTCAATTGACTCTGCGCCCCTTTTGTTGCATCTGTTGGGACAGTAAGGATGAAATACTTCAAGAATCCAATTGAAATGAGGACGCCGGAACGGAATTTGATTAAACGCAAATTGACAAAAATCATAATAAAAGACATTGCTGAAATTACTACCGGTAAATGCTAATTGACAAAAATCACAATAAAAGACATTGCTGAAATTACTACTGGTAAAACTTCTTCAAGTGCTCCGCGTTCCAAGGTCGAGGTAGCTATCTCCCTTGACTGTCTTTTAGCCGATACGACCCCCTCATACTGTTCGTCACTACAAAATAAGGTCCCTCCCATTGAGGCTCCATTTTTCCAAGATTTTGGGTGGTTACCCCGCATTTCCTTAGAACCAGGTCTCCGACTTTGAAAGTCTGGGACTTTACTCTTTTGTTGAAGTACCGTTCGGTTTTGGCCTTTTCTTGTAACAGTCTGGCTTCTGCCTTTTACCTTTCTTCCTCCACCAGATCCAGGTTTTCTTCGAGCTTGCTGTTATTTTGGTCGATCGAGAAATGACTTATCCTACAGCTGGGCAGTCCTACCTCCACCGGTGGTATGGCCTCGGTTCCGTATGCAAGAGTGAATGGGGATTCCCCAGTTGGCGTTTTGACTGACGTTTTGTTCGCCTAAAGTATTCTCGAAAGTTCGTCTGCCCAATCCCTCTTTTTCTCTGCGACTTTTTTTTGTAGGATAGATAGTAAAGCCTTGTTGGTTGATTCGGCTTGTCCGTTAGCTTGGGAGTGACCTAGCGAGGGATACTTGGCCTTGATTTTCAGCTCGGCACACCATTTTCTGTATTGGTCGGAGTCGAACTGCCACCCGTTGTCTGTTATTATGCTGTGGGGAATTCCAAATCGGCAGATTACATTCTTCCATAAAAACCGTGTTACCGCTTTGCTGGTAGTGGTTGCCAAGGGTTCGGCTTCTGCCCACTTGGTGAAGTAGTCAACGGCTATTATCATTAATTTGACGCCACCTTTACCTGGTGGGAAAGGTCCCACCAGGTCCACGCCCCATTGGGCAAAAGGCCAGGGTGCCATAATGGAGGTCAGTTCCTCTGGCAATGCGTGGGGTGTGGGCCATACTCCTGGCACTTGATGCATTTTTTTGTAAATTCCTATGCATCCTTTATTGCATTGGGCTAATAATAGACCGCTCTGATTGCCTTCCTGACCAGGGCTCTCCCCCCTAAATGATTCCCACAGATTCCCTCATGTATCTCTACGAGGACATACTGTGCCTCCTAGAGAGAGACGCATCGCAACAGAGGGGCGAAGAGTCCTCTTTTGTAAAGGATCCCTTCGATGAGCGCGAATCTCGTCGCTTTCCTTCTTACTTTCCTTTCTCCATCTCGTCCCTCCGGAAGTTTGCCCGATGTTAAATATTCCACTATTCTGCTTGCCCATTCAGGAAAACTGCGATCTAACACTGCTATCTCCGCACCAATGGCGGGTATTTCAATGACTCTCCTTTCAACTTGCCAAGGAAGGGGCGCCACTTCCATCCCCAAAGATGTTCTGGCCAGCTTGTTCGCCACTTCATTATCTGCTCGTGGGACTTGGGTTATGGTAAAATATGAGAAAAGGTCTCGCACTTCCGAAAAGGTCTCCAAATATTTCTTCAATTTTTCACTCTTGGTGGCGTACAGTCCCAATACTTGGTTGACAATGACTTGTGAATCCGACCTAGCTTCAACTTCTGTCACTCCAATCTGGGCGGCTACTGAGAGACCGGCTATTAGTACTTCATATTCTGCTTCGTTATTCGTCACTCTGAACGCAAGCATAGCCATATAGTGCCTCTCTTCGCCGCTGGGACTTATAAGGTGTATTCCCAGGCCGCCACCAGTCTTGCAGGACGATCCATCTATGTGCATTACCCATGGTGTTCTTGCTGGTATTGTAGTGGCATCCTGAGCTTCCTAGGGGAAACTTGTGAACTCTGCTACAAAATCTGCTAACGTTTGCCCCTTTACTGTCTTCCTGGGCTCGTATCTCAGGTCGAATTCGCTCAATTCGATTGACCATCTTATCAGCCTTCCCGTGCAGTCCGGTTTCCTCAGGGTTTTTGCCAACGGTGCATCTGTGAGTACCCTTACTATGTGGGCTTGGAAGTATGGGCGTAACTTCCTGGCCGCCGTCACTAAGGCAAAGGCTAGCATTTCGATCTTAGGATACCTTACTTCCGCTCCCTTGAGAGCTCGGCTTACGTAATATATGGGATGTTGGTCGGGCCCGTCTTCTTTTACCAGGACGGCGGACACCTCATGCGGGAGGCGGCTAGATATGCGCAGAGCACGTCACCCTTTTCGGGCTGCTTTAGGAGCGGTGGGTTGACCAGATACTGTTTCAAGTTCCTAAACGCCTCGTCACACGCTTCATTCCAAAGATGTGCTTTACGCAATACGTGGGAGAAAGGCATACATTTATCGGTTGATCTGGCTATCAACCTTCCCAGGGCGTCCACTTTTCCTGCTAACCGTTGTGTCTCATGTAGGTTCCTCGGTGGCTTCATATTGATTATAGCCTCTATCTTTTCGGGGAGGCCTCGATTCCTCTTTCTGAAACGATGAATCTCAGAAACTTCCCTGACTCGACTCCAAAGGCGCATTTGGCAGGGTTCAGCCTCATCTTATATTGGCGCAGCACCTCGAATGCTTCTCTCAGGTCAATAATGTGTTGGGCAGGCTCCTTGCTTTTCACTAAGAGGTCGTCTATGTAGACTTCCATGGTTCGCCCCATCTGCTTTGCAAACATTCGGTTGACTAATCTTTGGTAAGTCACTCCTGCGTTCTTTAATCCGAATGGCATTACTTGATAACTGTACAACCCCCGGTCGGTTATAAATGCCGTCTTTTCCTTGTCCGCCGCATGCATTTGTATTTGATTATATCCTGAGTACGCATCCATGAAACTGAGCGTTCGGTGTCAGGCCGTTGCATCCACGATGAGGTCGATGCGTGGCAAGGTGAAACTGTCTTTCGAGCAGGCTTTGTTGAGATCCGTAAAGTCTACGCACATTCTCCACTTTCCGTTTGTTTTCTTCACCATGACGACATTAGATAACCATTCCGGATAATGGACCTCCTAGATAAAACTGGCGGTGAGCAGCTTCTCGACCTCCAAGTTGATGGCGGTGTATTTTTCCGCACTGAACGACCTCTTTTTTTGGCACACAGGTTTGTGCACAGGGTTCACGCCCAGTCTATGTTCGATGACGGTACTGTCTATGCCTGGCATTTCTTCGTGACTCCAGGCAAAAATGTCTTTATGCTCCACTAGCAGCTGTTTCAGACTCTCTCTATCGGCAGAGGAAGAGTTTGTGCCTACGCGCATGGTCGTCCTCGGGCGGTTTGCAAACAGAGTTATAAGCTCCAAAGGTTCGTTGACCTCGGCGTGCTGTTGAATCTACCCATTTCCGATTTCTACTCCCTCTTGGGATGCCTCAACCATGGTGGGCGGAAGCGGCGGGGGGAAAGTTTCTTCTAGCTCTTCGATGGTGCAAGCCTTGTTTCTGTTTTTCTTCAATTCCTGTACATAACACTCCCTAACCAATGCCTTCTCTCCTTTCAATTCTCCTACCTCGCTGTCAGTCGGGAATTTCATCTTGAGGAGATATGTGGATGTTATTGCTTTAAGGCGGTTAAGGGTCGGTCTCCTGAGTATAACGTTGTAGGAAGAAGGGGCTTTTACTATCAAGAAGTCGGTCTTAGTAGTCGCTGTTTGTGCTCCACTTCCGGCGGTAACTGGAAGTGTGATGGCTCCGACTGGCTGGATTGCTTCACCAGAAAAACCCTTCAATGGTGTCGGGGAAGGTTGTAGCTGTCCGGTATAAATGCCCATTCTGTTGAACGCGTCCTAAAATAATATGTCAGCTGAACTTCCGTTATCAATTAATACCCGCCTAGTCGTGTAGTTGGCTATAATGAGGGTGACTACCAGGGCGTCGTCATGCGGATACAATATCCCTTGCCTATCTGCCTCTCCGAAGGATATCACTTCTCGTTCGTGGCTCAGTCTCTGCTGCTTAGGCGCCCTGTCCGTTACATATACTTCCTCATACCGAGCTCTTCATGCATGCGCCTTGCGACTGGAAGTGGATATCCCGCCTCCAGCGAATCCTCCCACTATCGTCCTGATTTCCCCGATGGGTTCTCTATTATTGTTGTTTCTCGGGGGTGACTTATTCCTGCCGCCTCCAATTGCCACCTCTAGTGGGAGTTCTATTTCTGCCGACGTTCCCTCTGTTGTTTGCCCAGTTGCCATCGTTCCGAGGGTTGTTACTATGGTTTCTTTCCTGGGGGCAGAAACTCCTTTTACTTCTTCGCCCGGTTTTCTGGTGCCTCCTTGGTTTTGATCGCTCTGCAATCATGTGTTCTAATTCGCCTGTTCCTATTAGGTCAACGACCCTCTTTTTCATGGTTGTACAATCATCGGTCCAATGTGATGCTGTCTGGTGGTACTTACAATATCGGTCTCCTGTCTGATGTGCGCGCCCTTCGCTCTTGCCTTCCTCTTCCTCCCTGGCACTCAAGTTATTGTGTATTAATTTGGTGTTTCGATCCATGTACCTTTCTCGTCTTCTTTCCTGCCGACTTGTTCCCGCTTTCTTATCATCGTGCCCGCTACGCCGTTCGGTCCTTTTGCTTTCTTTGCGGGGGTCTACCAATGCTTGCAGCGTGTCTTCGACATTGACAAAGTTGTCCGCTTGATCCATGAATTCCCTTAGGGTGGAGGGAGTCTTCTTTGCCAGATCGACCATGAAAGGACTCTGAGGCCAGATTCCGCCTAAGAGGGCGGCCAGAGTGATCTTCTCGTCCTAGTCATCCGTTGTTAAGCGCTCGTTGTTGAACCGTGTGAGGTAGCTCTTGAGGTCCTCATCCTCCTTTTGCTTGACTGTTAGCAGGTAGGCGGCTAGCCGCAGACGCCTTCTGCTTGACATAAACTGGGTTATGAAAAGTTTAGCCAACTCTTCAAAACTATCAATCAACCTTGGCCTGATTGTCCCGAACCATCCCCTCGCCATCCCCTTCAGGGTTAAAGGGAAAGCCCGGAGGTGATCTCACCTGGGAAGCCATAAAGCGTGATATGAGTTTTAAAGTTTTACAAGTGGTCCACTGGGTCTCTAGACCCATCGTACAGGTCGATTTGGGAAACTTTAAATTTCGGCGGCAAAGGGATCCCCATGATGCGCTCGCTATACGGTAGGTCAATCTGGCTCAGTAAGCTGTCGACCGAGAAAGGTCCCCCCATCTTTTTTGCTATTTCCGCATATTTGCCTGCAAAATCCTTCAATTCGTCGTGCATTTTTTGTTTTTCTATGTGCTCAAGTTCGACCCCAAAATTACTATCCACCTCATGCTCTCCTTGCCCGTTGTTAGGTGGTATGGCGGCGTTGCTAGATTCAGCGTTCTTTTTACACAAAGTCTCGTTCTCTTTTTGCAGTGCTTCCAAGGCGTCCAACACTGTTTTCAGTCTTTCCTCCGCCGCTGCTAACCGCGCTTCCATTGATGCTCCTGTCATTTGGCTTGCTACGGAACGTGTCACAGTTGGCATGCGAGAGCCACGTTAATCGTCTGTAAAGTCGGATCCCACAGACGGCGCCAATGTTGAGGACGTGTCTCGCCGGCCTTCTGCTCCCGATACCTGCAGGAAGAATCAAGAGAAGACGGTAGTTTTCCACTAGGAAAACTCCGATGCTTAAGTTAATAACCACGTATTTATGGGGAAGAATCATGAGTCTTCATAGTCGAGGTTTACCTGGTATATATAGGCCTCCGGGGCGATAATTATCGTGATCACGTATCTGCATGAGATATCTTTCCGAGTTTGGCGATATTTCATATCTGCACAAGATCCCATGAAACGTGGCAACGGGTTGATATGTATTTTGAACTCTGCAGGGTTGGGCCAGCTGTAAATTTTTCCTTTCTTGTGGGCGTTTATCGTTGGTGGGCTTTTGGGCCAAAACAGATCCTACAATACACTTAGAGGATACTAGTCTTACATGCTGATAAGTATTTGCCGCGAAAAACTTTCCCTTTCCCCCCTTTCTTCCCCAAGGAATTACTCCTCTCTCTCTCTCTCTCCTTGCAATTGCAATCATCTTCTCCCGCCGCAAGCTCACGCAAGGCCAATCTCTCCTTGACGCGACCTCACCAAGACCCAGTCCCCCCTCCCCCCAACCTCATCCAGTCTTTCATCCTCATAATTTCCCTTCAAAAAACCCTAGCCTCCACAGCCCTAATCTCTCTGGTCCTTCTCTCTCTCTCTCTCTCTCTCTCTCTCTCTCTCTCTCTCTCTCTCTCTCTCTCTCTCTCTCTCTCTCTCTCTCTCTCAATCATATTAAGCCTCTCTTTATGTTTTTATTGGTGAGATTGACGCTTGTACTTGTAACGGCGAAAGGATGTTTGCTCTATTTGGGTCTACTCTTCATTAGCATTTATATTATATTTTGAGACTTTGTTATTCTGTTTTGTATATATCAAATCCTAGTTGGTAACAAATTAGTATCTTATTATGTTTGTGTTTAGCTTTACTCGACTTAGTCTCATTGTAGGAGCATACATAGAGGGAATCAATAAGGTTAAGCAACCACTGTAATGAATGGAAAAAAAGTTTTAAAAGTCTTTATTGTGTTGAGATCTTTTATAACATGACAAGTAATTCTTTTCCTTAGAAACTTCACCGTACATGCTTTGAAGTTCGGAATACCGTTGTTACGTACTCACCCATATGGTATTTTGGGGTGCTCTACGTACTGATGAACCACATATTTGGAGTTCTTTTGTTGTCATGAGCAAGTCTCATTTTTTTCATGTCATAACTAAACAAGTGTCCTTATAAATGTTTTTGTTGTATGATTGAAAGAGTCAAACTTGGTGCAATAAGCTTACAAATTGGTTAATTAAACCTTTTTTCTTTATTCAAACACCATTTATTTCTATCTTCAACTTTTCCTACGTCAATAGGAAGGAGAGGGCACTACAAATACTTGGGTACAAGAATGTTCAAATATGATAATCCTGATGGGCTCCATTTTCTTCTCTCAAACTTGAACTGGTAATTCCAGAGGAGAAACTATTATTTTATTAGTGTATGCTTATATAGCTGCTGTTGTTTCCTCTATTTTTTTTGTTGGGGGGGGGGGGGGGGGGGTGGGGGGGGGGGGGGGGGAAGAATTATGATAAATTTTCTCTCCTACTTATCTCTCCTACTTAAGCAATAATGTTTGAATAGGTGGGTGGAGTATCAAATTGATGGTTTCTAGTTCCATTCACTCTCATCGATGATGTATACTCACATGGACTGGGAGGAGTAAGTCCTTCATTGAAACTTTTGTATTTTCCACTTGTTACTGCATTTACTTCATTCATTGTTAAGACACTAATGTTCGACTATCTTAAACATAAGAAGGGTGAACTTTTAAAGTATGGGTTGAAATTTTTTTTGGCCTGTTGATATCTATTTTAAATTCATTCTCCCAATACATGTGACTTGTGAATTGCATAGCTGGCACTCAAGAAACGTTGGATATTAAAGTATCAAAATATGTTAAATAAATGTGACCTCCATACTATTAAGGTTAGTTGACATTTTATTGAATGTAAACTCCATTCTATTATAGGTACTGTAATCAACTACAATTGACAAGGATGCATGATTGTATCTCATTTTGGCAAATGACATACTACATTATCTCCATCCACATATAGTAACAATTGTTGAAGATGTAAGTATTTCATATTGTTTGCTTTTATTTTCTATAAATTATCAACATATACTACCTACATCCTTTTTCTCTTTCTTTCTCTTCTAACGAAATATATGGATTTAGTTGAAATGAAACATGCATCATTTGTTAACCGCTAGTGTGCACAAAATATTAGGAAGTTATCCCAACATGGTACCAAATTATATTTTAGTTTATAATTCTAATTGAGATGCAGGTAATATATTGTTGCTATAATGGCTAATTTTGAAATTTGATTTAGTTTTTTTTGCTATAGTAACTTAGTTTTTATTACTTTCGGCACCTCTTGTTTTTGCTTCTTAATTGTTGAAAATTAACCTTTTTAGTCTTTTTCCTTTCCTTCAAATGGCATTTCCTCCCCATTGAGGTCAGAGTAGTTGTATTATATGAAATACAGTTTCATAATATTGAATTTATATATTTCTTTGAATGTCTATGCTTAGCTATTACATTATTCATTTTAGAATTTTCCTGTATGATTATATTTTTAATGTTAAAAATAAAGTAGAATTTATGTTTTTTATTTCAATGGAAGTGTTGGTTTGGGTCCAAGACATTCCTCTATACTAAAAGAGGATTTTCTTGCTAGAATTGGGAGCCATTATGATTTTCCAAGACTTCTTTTATCCTATATTTTTTTTTCTAGATCTGTTTTTTGACTTATGATGGGAATGGTATCATTTTTTTGAATATGTTTAGGATTTAGAGTTTAGGGTTTAGTTATTTACCAGTCAAAATTTGGTTTTCGCCTAATTAGCACAGGTATTGTGTGAAGCTTGAAAATGTTATAATGAAAATCAAGTTGTGGAATATGTATTAGGATTATCTGCACCTGTTAGAAGATAATCCTAAAAAATAAGGAAGAAGAAAGTTGGGAAAGGGCAACCTAGGTGGCAGGAGTCTCTGATGTAAGTAAATTTCTTTGGAAGCTTATGAATAAAGAGAACTAGAGAGTTTTCTTGTACATGAGAGGCTGTTATTTATACTTGGAGCTTGAGGGATCAATGGTGCCTGTCCTTGTGGGGTCCTTGTCCTTTCCATTATTCCTCTATTAGAGTACTTTAATGTAGAGTGACCTCTGCAACAACATCTATAATGTAGCGTGCCATTAAGGTTTTAGAGCCAGAAATTTGGCATGGCTTTCCCTTTTGTTTCCTTCCACAAGCTTTTTTGCTCTTCCATTGATGTCTCTTTCTCATAGGATTGAGAGTTCTCCTGAATCCATATATTTCCTTGTACGAGTACCTATGGTTGTTGTTGAGTAGCGTCAGGCCTCCCAGTCCCGTCAATCATCATTACTTACTTTCCTTGCAGACAAGTTATTTTTTTATGCATTTTTAAATATTTAAAAAAAATTAAAAAATCACAATATTAATAAAATACATATATTTAATCACTACATTAAAAAAAATTAATAAATGATATTCTTACAGTCCGGGATTCCCGGTCGGAAATCTCGTATATAAGAGTATCATTTCCATTTCTCATTTTTTTTACACTTACTGTTAAACTTATAGAAAATGTAGATTAGGTTTTTGATTAAATTATATTGACTTTTGACCAATATTTTAAATTTCATACTATATTAACCGGTATGGCAAAATATTTTGTACCAAAATAGTAGTTAGAACAGAAAAACATAGTGTTTCACTCCGGTTAAAATACCGATTGTACTGGTGTATTTTGGCCAGTATTTTGGACTTTGGCTGAAATGGCCATTTTGCCCAGTACAAATATAGAAGCTGAGTTGCTGGATTCATTATGGAATTTTTGTAATTAAGTAAAACGCCAGAGGTGTTTTTGTCAAAAAAAAGTTAAGAGTTGGTAGGGTTTTTTTCCTTTTTTTTCCGTATTCTTCTTCTCGATTCTTTCCAAGTGCCGCCCAGTGCCCACAGCTCTTGTCTGCATTTCGTCGCCCCATCACTGTCATCACGTTTAGCTCATCTTGCCATCATCGTCGCAAGTATGATATTGAGCCACAAAGTTCTCCCTTTATTTCTCATCCCCTTGCAATTTTGGTTCATTTTATGGCCTTGGTACGAATTTTAGTTTCTTACCCATGTTTTCTTTAAATCTAATCATGGACTCTGGATTTTTCCTTTTCATCACTGTGAAACAGATTTTACTAGTTGCATTGATGACAAATTTAAATATGTTTTTTTGTAAACAAATTCTATAGTATGCTTTTAACATATTTTAATGAATTAATTACTTTGTTTAAAGTTTTTTTGGAACTATAATATACGATTGCATATAGTTTGTATTCTCTATCTTGAAGCATTAGTTTATATTTTATTGAAAAATGTAAGAATGAGGTTTTGGCCACATAAGACAACATGCATCCTCTATCTATCTCTTGTCGTTGTGAATGTACCTATGATAGCTTTGTAACATGTTACAACCATTCTGGATGGCAACATCAGGTGCATTTTATTTTAGAAAATAGCCAAAAAAAATTTATATCATAAACTCAATAAATTGTAAAGAAATCAGCAAAACTCACATTAGCCACATTCTAGAGCAAACAAATAAGGAAAGCATCAACACTTTGGCATATATGAGACTCAAGAAATATATTTGCGTATCACTTTAGTTAGGAGGCTTTATGACTTGTATTATGAGGATAGAACTTAATCCTGATAATCAAAATAAGATTATTGAAGAACTTAAATTGTATAAAAAATGCAAAAGGTGATTTTGAACAATTTTTTAGCAATTCGCCAATGTGAAAAAATTAATGCAGGTATCACCATTTATTAATATCGTTTACTAAATAGTATAAATTCATACTTTAATTTTTGCCTAATTTTACCTTTTTTTGTATTTAATTAATAATTTATAATTGCATTATTATTATTATAGTTGCATTGCATTTAACTAATAATTTATAATTGCATTATTATTATAGTTGCATGGTGAACTAATTTTGGTCGCGAGGTTCCAACGCTTCAAAAGTTTGTAGTTTGAGTATTAAGTCAGTGTTGTAGTGCATATGATGCCCCCAAATTCTCCTTTAAAAAACACGGGAATCGAGGAGTCAAGATGATGACAACACAGGTCACACATCCTAACGACAAGTGCCAAACGTGTGTACACACGTGACATACATAAAATATAAGTCGCAGCAGATAATAAAATCATTATCTAAGTACCAGAATTTTTTAGAATTATTTTACAAACCAGCTTAACATAAATTTTCCAACAAGAGATTTAATACAGTCATCCAAGAACCAAACATACATTTATATAATTAACAAGCAGGGAAAAACATCTCCCAATATACAACTAGGTCAAGCTACTCCAACGGCGGAGCCGTCTCCTTAGACTCAACCTTCTCGTCCTCTGCAACAAAATCTACGATACCGAAAAATGGTACCGCAAGTAAGTAAAATCCCAAACAAATCCAAAATAATAAATACATTATTGCAATAACAAATATGAACAAAATACCATATGTATGCATGAGTCTTAAATCATTTTTCTCAAATAAATAAATAAAGCACACACTCCAAAATTTCCAAACATAAACTTCCGATAAAAATTATCTGTCATTTTCCCAGAAAATGATGACCGTAAATCCATTAAAACCACAACCATTTTCTCAGAAAATGGTCAACGTAAAACCAATAAATGCAATCCGTCACTTTCCCAGAAAATGGCCTAAACATCCATTTTATTAACTGTATGCACCATGATCTCCCTGGAGACCATCCGTACACCTTAGCTCTCATCATCACATCGAATGTAATGACCACGCATGTGATTTCGGAACCGGCGATGCCTAGCTAACCGCACCCGGCACGTACCATGACCAGACATCTCCTAGCTCCCGCCAGCAGAAGAGCCACGGAGTCAGCACGAGAGCGTTACCATCCCGTCCGATCCCGTTGTCACTCGGCGACGACCCAAGGGACGTCACTCAGTATATTCCGCTCCCGAGTGACCAGAGGAGCTCCATCGAGATAATACCTCATCTCGGCTTGGGATCGTGATACACACGCACCCCAAAACCATAAACACAATGAGAACCCAGTTTTCAAATCCAACACATGAATATCTGAAATCATGCTAAAATCCAATTTCCAAATATTACCATGAACATACGCGTAAATACACAATGCATACGACCATACACAAAATATTCAACAATTAATAAATTCCAACAATGACCAAATACAACAACTGTTGATGTCAAAAATATATTTGAATCTTAAAGTTTATTTGGAAAATACTTACAGTACGCTCGCTAATAATTTCTAAGGTTATCGAAAATGCCGAACAGCGATTCCGCGCTTCCGCCCGAGTACTCGCCGCTATAGTCACGCCCAAAGCGCCAATGTATATAAATCATTACAAGTAAAGTAAATAAATATCAATATCGAAAATGACTAAAATAATTAAAAATAAACATAAATAGAACACTAATAAATATGGTAGCATCAATAAAAACAATAATTACTATTAACACATTAATTAAACAAATCACTAAATAGAACGACATTTATTTATAAATAACCAACACAGAAAATAATCTCAAATATTGCAACCCAACAAATTAATCATAAATAAAATCATACCACAAAATAAATTAAGAGTAATACATAAATAAATTAATTAATTAAACTAGAGAAAAATACTTATCGAGAGTATTGTAAACGTTGAATTTTACGGCAAGAAAATACCCAATAAAATAACACTATGATTTTCGAATTTAGGTGGATTTTGAAGAGGCTAACTCAAACTTGAGTTGAGAAGAAGAAACGAGCTAAAATAAATGATTAAACCCATGGTTTCAGACCCCAGATAGAGCTCGGCATAGGGGGCTTTTGGTGTGGTTTTTCGCATGGTTAGATAGGTATTTTATAGGCCTACACCCGACTACAGATCATGGATTTTGGACAGGATAAAGCACGTGTAAATTCACTAACACTAAATGAAGACAACCAGGCTGAAAAAGGAGAAGAAGCATCACTCTTACAGATGAAAAACCAGAGAAAAACAGGGCTGGACGCCCACTGTTTGAGAAGAAAATCGGGACGCGTGACACATGGATTGGCTATGAATTTTGAGGGGAAATGTTCATCTAAGTATTGGGTATTTAGTAGAGCACCGCGTGGATGAAATGGATGAAGGAAAAGCTGAAAATCTGAGGCTGGAAGTCATGATCTGCAGCGACGAACAAGGGAGAACGAAGAAGAGAAGAAGAAGAAGCCGGTGTCGCACGAAGCAGGAAGGGACCGGAATTTCACTTAGGGCACTCGCTAAACGGCGCCGTTTTGTAAAGGGAAGGGGCTGGCTTCAAAGGGTGATGGGCCGGGTTGATCACGGGCTGGGTTGAGGGATCAGGCTGGGCTTCACACAACACACACACAGAGATATATATATATATACCGGCCCAAACCGAAAACACCTCAAATAAAAAGAATAAACACACATTAAATCAAAATAAAATAATTTACTACATCATAAATTAAATACCTCATAATAATATAACAAGAAAATTAATTAACCTATAATTAAATCATGGAAATAATATTTTCAAATGAACATTGAAATATATTCAAATATTTAAACACAAGCACAATAGAAAAAATATTAATATCCACTAACTCATGACACTCAATATTATAATTGTAATTTAAATATGTTTAATATTTAAAATCTTAAATTACATAGGGAGTAAAATTACGAGTCCTCACAGTGCAACTGTATGTGAAAGAAATTAGAGCACATTTAAAATTATTCTTTTTTATCCTTTTTTTTTACGAGAATGAGGGCGGCACCTCCAAAAACTTTATTAGAGTCTCACTTTTGGCGACACAATACTGTAGACGTGCATATTAAAGACACAATAAACAACATCATCAAAACTAACATATTAAGACAAACTTTAGGCAAACCCAAATTTTCCAATCTCAAAGACCCTTTGAGAAGTCTTGGACAATCATCAACATTATTTTAGGTAGACGTGCACCCCTCCACCCCTAGCTTAGCAAGATAATCTGTCGACAAATTTCCTTCATGATAAACATGAATTACTCTCGCATCCAAATTTGGCAACATCGTTTGTATCTCTTCCCAAAGATCTTCCAAATAACAAACCGTACACATTTTATTTCTCAGCCAATTTACAACCAATAAAGAGTTCATTTATATGTCAATATGATAGATACCAAGAGAATGAGTAAGAAGCAAACCATGAACAAGACCCATCAATTCTGCCTTATTGTTACTTCCTGCACTGAGATGAACTGCAAAGCCAATTGCATCTAGTTATAAGAGTTCCGAATAACTCCCCTGGCTCTCATGATTCCCAGATTGTCGAGAGAGCTACCATCAACAATATTGAGTTTAAATCTACCTGCATCAAGAGGCATACATCTTACAAGCTTCAGAGTCTTACATTGAACCAATTTAATCAGCAAGTGGAAAGCAGATAAAATTAATTCATCTGATCCTTTCAAACCAGTACCTCCCTTCAGCTTTTCTTTCAGCCCACCAACACAAGATTTAATTTTTTCCCCCAAGTCAAGCTCACTAACTCCTTTTTATTTTCCATCCTTGCTTTATATCTCCTATTCCAAAGGCACTAAATTAGAATGCAAGGAAGAACATCAATCATAGACCCAAATTGAGCAATTTTTTTTTGGTTTTAAGAAACTAGTTTTCAACTCGAACTTTCCTTCCACAGCCACACATAGAACTCATTCTAACAGAATGAGAAACCCATAGCCACATCTCTTCCGCAAACTCACCAACGGCTAAAACATGATTCTAATCTTCATACCCACCTATTGAACAACAAATGCATCTCGAAATAATTGGAATACCCAGTTTATGGACTTAACCATCAACACTCATGGCATTATGAAAAGCCTTCACACCATGACAGGAATTTTTTAGGTAGAGAAGGATGCCATACCCAGTAAAACCAAACCACTTTTAGTACTCGGAAATAAATATGACTCCAACCACTTTTAGTAGAAAAATTCCCATCCACAGTCTCCGTCCATACTCAGGGCCGGCTCAATATGTTAGGGCGCTTAGGCTAAATTTTGATTGAGACTTTTAAAAAAAGATATATATTTTTATTTTATTTTTATATTAGATTTTTCTTTAAAAATAAAGTAAATTACTACTTAAGATTTTATACTAGCTTTTCAACCAATATTTTTAATTAATGATGTCATATATATGTAATATCTATTTGATATTTTTTATGTTCTTTTATTGAGTTAATTAATTTTTTTTTTTTAATTTTGGTTTAAATTATTTTTGGGGACCTTCTTCCATTTGGGGCCTTAGACAATTGCCTAAATGGCCTAATGGAGGAGCCGGCCATGTGGATCATACCAAAATGTCATTTCCATTTGTATTTCTTCCTAAGCTGTTCACCAAGGCCAAAGCATTATTAGGACCCACCAACTGAGAGATATAATTTAGATCACAACCCTCCTACAGTTTACATTCTTGAACAATTATTTTCGAAACTCGAACATTGTCATATGATTTATTAAAGGACCGTCATCCGACCATTTATCATACCAAAAAATATTTTTCCTTCTATAACCTTCCAACGTGAAAGATTAAGAATCAAAGGCAAACACTTTGCAATCATTTGCCAATTCCTAGAGCCCTTATTTGTGTCAATGAGTGAAATATGATTATGTTTTACATATTTGGCTTGGAAAAAATTTGCCTATAAAGAATTCTCATGAAGTAATTTCCATTCAAAATTTACATGAAGCGAGTGCCAAATTTCATCCAATCTTTTAATCCCTAAACCCCTTTCCTCTTCCGAAAGACAAAGTTTGTCCCATGCTCGCCAACATCTTTTTTCCTTTCCTATTGTCGAACCCCAAAAGAATATTCTAAAGCAAGCATTTAATCGATTGAACACTACCTTCAGAACTAGAAAAGAGTAGATAACAAATAAATAGGCATCCTTGACAAAACATGTTAAAATAGAATCAATCAGGCACCTTGTGAAAGCAGCTTAGATTTCCACCCATCCACTCTTTGATGAACCCACATCACTAACTCCTCCAAATGCAAAGCTTTAAGCTTGTCGGGAATAATAGGAACACCCAGGTGCCAAAATGGACAAGTGCCCTCTTTAAAGCCTGTAGAGCACTATATTGCACGATGACGAGCAGGTGCAACATGTTTAGAAAAAGTGAGGAAAGATTTCTCCACACTTACCACCTGTCCCGACCATATCTCATAAGTACGGAAAATTTTCAATATGTTGCGGAGGGACCTAAAATTGCGACTTCTGAGGAGAACACTATCATCTGCATAGAGAAGATGTGAAATAAGCAGAACCTCTCTTGGATGCGCAAAAGCTTCAATTTTACCAACCACAAATTCCTCATGTAAAAGCCTATAGAGAATTTCCTCCACCAAGATAAACAATAAAGGAGATAATGGATCCCCTTGTCGAAAACCATGGCCTCCTTTGAAAAACTCTTTAGAAACACCATTCATCACCACGGAGAACCAAGGAAAAGTAATCAATTATGAATCAAACCACAAACTTGATTAGAAAAACCAAAAGTCTCCACAACATGCAATAAGAAGTCTCATTCCCCACTGTCGTATGCTTTTGCTATGTCCACCTTCATCAACACATTACCATTCCTCCTCTTTTTATTAGTAGAATGAATCATCTCTTGAGTTAAATTAATATTATAAAATATGCATCTCCTAGGAAGAAAAGTCTCTTGCTCAAGCAAGATCAATCTAGAGACAATACGAGTAGGGCGCTTCACAAGAATTTTATAGCATACTTTGTGCATACCTAGCATAAATTGATAGGCCAAAATTTGTCAAAAGATGAAGCTCCACTTTTGGGATCAACACCAAAGATGATATTGCTGAGTAAAATCTAGGAAAAGAATTTATTGCAAAGAAATCACCTATTGCCTCTACCACATCCTTTTGAACAATATCCACAAATGAATGAAAAAACCTCGATCCAGATCCATTTGGAGCATGACTATTGCAAAAAAAAAAGCACTTTTTACTTCCTCCATAGACGGTAGCTGACAAATTAACTCATTTTCTTTTGGAACAATATACTTCTCAACCGAACCTGATAAATCTGGAAGAGAACCCTGTTAACGAGATCTTAAAATATATCAAAATATTCCACTACACCTTTATGAACTTCCTCCGGAGAAGAAAGATAGCGCCCATCTAATAAATTCAGCTCATAGATTATCTCATAGATCATCTTTGTTCTATCTACCTTCACGACACGAAAAAAAATTAGCCGAAGCCTCAACTTTTGAACGCTATTGAACCTTAGAAACCTGTCTAAGCCTAACTTCTTCACATTAAAGCCAAGTGTCTATTGATGTGTCAAGCTTGTAACACGTGGTAGAGAAAACAACCGATGATGCAACTTATATGGGACTTTGATGGGCGGCTGAAATGCTTTGTAAATGACCGGTTTCTTTAGGGTTTTATTTTAAGGGCATTTATGTAATTATGTTGGTATGTATAAATACCTAACGATGCTACAGTGCTAATTAATTCATTTTTGTCTGCCGCTTATGAAATTAGAAACAGGAGAGAGAGAGAGAGAGAGACTGAGATCCAGGCGATTAGGGTTAAGGTTTGGCTTTGTTCTTGGGCTGATTTCTGAGGTATTTAGGTGGCTAAAGCTTTGAGGTTGTATTCTGTAACTTTTATTCTTGATTAATAAGATGCTTCTCCTAGGGTTCCTGCCGTGGACGTAGGTCATTAGGGCCGAACCATGTTAAATGCTGTGCTGATCTGATTTCCTTTTAGATCTTGATATTTCTTTGTTATTCTTGCATTACTATTATTCTTGCATTACTATTATTCTGTGTGTGTTTTTTTCATATCAAGTTTGGCAAATTTTTTCGAAACCCTAATAAAGTTATCTTGAAATCTCAACGGTTCAACAAGGGGTTATTTTAAGATAACATAACAAGTGGTATCTAGAGCTAGGTTTTCGATGGGGACAGCCAAGTTTGAGTTTGAAAATTTTGATGGTAAAAATGACTTCAGTTTGTGGAGGATCAAGATGCAAGCTGTCTTGATCCAATGGGAGCTTCAAGATGCCCTTCTTGAGCATTGATATCTCTTAGGAAGGAAAATCAGATTCATTCCCTACTGAAAAGGTGAAGCCCAAAATACTACAAAGGCACACAGTGCCATCATCTTGTCCCTAGGAGATAAAGTACTTTGGGAAGTTGCCAATGAAAAAACGGCAGCAGGAGTTTTGTACATGACAAAGTCTGTAGCAAACAGACTCCATAAAAAGATCAGACTCTACACTTTTAAAATGAACCCTGGTACACCTATAGATGATCATTTGGATGAATTCAATAAAATTCTTTTTGATCTTACTAATATTGATATTAGTATAGATGATGAGGACCAATCAATTCTTTTATTAAGTTCTCTTGATTCTAGTTACAATAATATAAAAGAAACTATGATGTATAGGAGAGAGAGCCTAACCTTAGAGGAAGTGCAATCTATATTGCACTCCAAGGAATTGTATGCTAAGTCTGAATCCAAACCAGAGGCAGGGGAGGGTTTAAATGTTAGGGGGGGGTCTAAAAAGAAGGACAAGAAAGGCAAGAGTAAGAAGTCTAGATCAAAGTCAAAGGGCATACCTTTAAAGTGCTTTGTCTGTCACAAGGAATGGCACTTTAAAAGGGATTGCCCTGAAAGAAAGCAAACAGTCAATGCCACCACAAAAAACCCGCAGGTAAGGCAGATCTAGTCTTAGATGGATACGATAGTTCAGAAGTCCTGAATGTGTCTGAAACAGACTCTGGTAGGGAATGGATACTGGATTCAGGTTGTTCGTTTCATATGTGTCCATTAAAGAATTGGTTTGAGTCTTTTACAAGTTAGGATGGGGGTCAAGTGATCTTAGGTAATAACAAGTCTTGTAAAACACTAGGGATTGGGATTGTGAGACTGCTAATGCATGATGGGATAGTGAGGGTGTTGAAAGATGTGACCTGAGTTGAAGAGAAACTTGATTTCTCTTGACAGTTTAGATAAGATTGGATATTCCTTTAAGTCTGAAAAGGGCAGTCTTAGGGTGTGTAGAGGTTCACTGGTAGTAATGAAAGGGATACTTAAGAATGGGTTGTATACCTTGGTAGGTAAGACAGTGATAGGTGAGGTTTCACCTATCACTCACAGGGAGAGAAATCAGGTTTCTCTGTGGCACAAGAGGCTGGGACATGTTAGTCAACAAGGCCTAAAATAACTGGAGAACAAGGGCTTCTTGGGGATAAGAAACTTGAGGATCTCCCATTCTGTGAGGAGTGTGTCTTAGGAAAGTCTACTAGGGTCAGTTTTAAGAAGTCCACTCATACCACAAAACAAACCCTTGACTACATACACTCAGACCTATAGGGACTTGCAAAGGTTAATTCTCATGGTCGTTCAAGGTACTTTTTGTCTATAGTAGATGATTTCTCTAGGAAAATATGAGTCTATGTTTTAAAACATAAAAGTGATACTTTTGAGAAGTTTAAAGAATGGAAAACTTCGGTTGAAACCCAGGTAGGCAGAAAGGTTAAAACATTGAGAACAGACAATGGTTTAGAATACTTGTCAAATGAGTTTTCTGAATTCTATAAAATTGGGGGTATTACTAGATATAGGACTGTTAGAGAAACTCCCCAACAAAATGGATTAGCAAAAAGGATGAATAGGACTATTCTTGACAGGGTAAGATGCATGCTAGCCACCTCTGGTCTGCCCAAGACATTTTGGGCAGAAGTTATGGCTACTGCAGTTTATCTTATAAATATGTGTCCTTTCTCAGCTCTCAGTTTTTAAACTCCTCAAGAAATCTGGTTTGGAAAACCTACATATTATTAGAATTTAAGAGTCTTTGGGTGTACTGCATATGCACATGTTAAAACAGACAAGTTAGAACCCAGGACTATTAAATACATTTTTGTGGGATACCCAGAAGGGGTTAAAGGCTATAAACTCTGGGTTATTGAATCTGGAAGACAAAAATGCATAATTAGTAAGGATGTGGTATTTCATGAGATTGCCATGGGGGGTAAACCAGAAAATTCCCAGGACAGAGTACCGGGTCCTGGTACCAATGAAATGCAGCTTGAGCTGGAGCAACCCTCCATCTCTCAAAGCTGGCCAGAAACAAAGAATGAAGACTCTGAGGTGCAAGCCTCAGAGATTGAATCCTCTGGACCCAGAAAAAGATACCTACTAGCCAAAAACAGGGAGATGAGGGTCATAAGACCTCTCTAAAGGTATGGAGAAGCTGACTTGACAACTTTTGCTCTTTCTATTGTTGAGATAGAAAATGAGGTGGAGCCTAGGACTTTTAGAGAGACCATGGACAGTAAAGAGGCCAAGAAGTGGATTCTTGCAATGCAAGAACAAATGGAGTCTCTAAATAAAAATAAGACATAGGTATTGATACCTAGACCCAAGAATTAGAAACTTGTAGGATCCAAGTGGATATTTAAGAAAAAAGAAGGTATCCCTAGAGCTAAACCACCTAGGTATAAAGCTAGGTTAGTGGCAAAGGGATTCATACAAAGGGAAGGGATGGATTACAATGAGATATTTTCCCTTGTTATAAGGCATAGCTCAATTAGATTTCTATTATCTTTTATTGTTGTACATGACTTGCATTTGGACCAACTTGATGTTAAAACAGCTTTTTTGCATGGAAACTTAGAAGAAACTATTTACATGCAACCTCCTGAAGGCTTTGATACAGAAATGGATAATAATCATGTGTGTTTGTTAAAGAAATCACTATATGGACTAAAACAGTCACCTAGGCAGTGGTATAAAAGATTTGATTCATACATGATTCAAAATAATTTCTATATGAGCAATTATGATAAATGTGTTTATTATAAGCAACGTGATAACTGTCATATATATATGTTATTATATGTTGATGATATGTTAGTTGCCTGTTTAGACATGGATCTGTTAAATCAAGTTAAATGCGTACTTAAATTTGAATTTGAAATTAAAGAGTTAGGTCCTACCAAAAGAATATTAGACATGGAAATAATAGAGAAATGGATAAAAACCTTCTTTACTTATCACAGAAGTCTTACATTTCAAAAGTTTTAAATAGATTTGGAATGAGTCATGTTAAGCCAATTTCTATCCCTCAGCATATAAAATTGTCAAATAAACAGTGTCCAGAAACTGAGTCTGAGTCTATGTATATGGATAAGATACCTTATGCTATTATGGTTGGGAGTATAATGCATGTTATGGTATGCACTAGACCTGACTTATCTTATGCTGTAAGTTTAGTAAGTAGGTTTATGGGGAAACCTAGGAAACCTCACTGGCATGTTCTAAAACAAATTTTTCAATACTTAAATGGTTCAAAAAATTTAGGATTAATTTTTAGAAAAACTGTGCATGGTGACTTAGGGTTAAAAGGTTACACTGATTTTGACTATGCTGGGAATCTAGATACCAAAAAATCATTATCTGGTATGGTCTTTACATTCTTAGGAGGCACTTGATTACGCCCAAAGAATAACGCGATCATTTGTAGTATAGTTTTGGGGTGTCAATTCCACAAGGAGATGGATTGAGAAATTGAAAAATAGTAACAAAATTAACAAAAAGATTTAGAAGAGTGTCAAAAGTTATTTTTGAAGTATGACGCAAATTAAAACTAAATGAGTAATTTAAAAAGTATAAAAATGAGACGAAAAGTAGAGCATTGGGAATCATTTTTATATAATCAGTATTTTAATTATTTTCGATTCATTAATAACTCAATTGAAAATTCTATGTCCAAATTTTCAATCGGAAGATAAAACATTAATAACCAGATTTAAATCAAATGTAATCTTTCGAAAGATCATTCGTCGCAATATAAGAACGAGAATTGTTATCGATATTAAGGAAATTCAACGTTGACAATATACTCGTAGAGTAATATTGCAGCAGAGAATTAAATTAATATAGATAACTAATTGAACCAAACATAAACAAAGGATTATTCCATTCAATAGAAAAAGCATGACTGGATCTATAAATGAAATAAATTCTAAGATTATTTGGTGACAAAAACATTTATAATAAATTTCGAATGACTAAACAAAAGAGTTTAATATTTGAAGCTCACATATATGAATAAAAAATAATTACAAATACCAACATATACAAAATCATCCCTAACTCTACTAGAATTACACATATTGAAAATATGCAATGAAAATTCTCTAAGGAAAAATATGGAAGAACCGGCCATTGTTTTCTCTGTTCTTTTGTTTTTATTTTCTTTTCTCAAGCTCTCAAAATAGCTTTTCCAAAGCATCCCCGCACACTAAGCATGGTCTTAGAACACACACCCCTCCCTTCTATTTATAAGCATCCTTTATGTAAGTTGTCATGACAAAATCATCACAATTTCAACTTGTTTTTCCATATGCCATTCTTAAATTCAAGTGATTTGTGAGTTCTCATTTTGATCAGTTGTTTTCCCACTATGCATGAGCTGAATTTTGCTTGTACGTTGAGTGTTTCAATTTTGCTTCTTTATCCATTAATTGCCTTGTATAACTTTATATCTTGTGGCCAAATAATTTGTCTTAAAGAAACTTGTGTGTACTTCATCTTGCATTTGAGTTGATCATTGAATTTCCAAATTGGTGTAGGAGTGCTTGCTAAAAAAAGTTGTGATGACATTTGGATTTGATGCAAGTGGCTGAAGAGTATTCGGGAATGTCAAGTGCAAGTGCATCCACTTGATGGTCGATTTTGTTTTGGATTGAGCAGATATCTCTTAAAACATAAAATATAAAAGTTATAGATATATCTCTTGGAGTTCTATACCATCTTGAATCAGCTCAATCAGAGAATGGATGAGAGAGTTATACTTATATTACGAAAAGATGTCAAAACCGTTTAAAATTCTGCAATTATCTTCATTTGCTCCTAATGCCTCTATTTGTGTCCTAAATCAAAATATAAGAATAATGAGTATATTTAAGCATCAAATAAGAATAAAATATTAAACATTAAGAGAGAAAAATATGGCATTTTATATTCTCGTTAATATATTAAATCATGCTTATATCTATCTCAAGATAAATGACCATTAATTTTAATAACATGAATTATATCCATTATTTTTTCATTTATTTTAGCATTTAAATAGAGTATTTAAAGTGTATTTTTATGCACTCATTGGCACTATTAGCTGGAAATCTCATATGCAATCTGTGGTAGCTTTGTCTACCACAGAGGTTGATTATATAGCCTTGACAGAAGCTCTTAAGGAGACTATATGGTTAAAGGGGCTAAGTCAAGAGTTAGGAATGTATAGTGGGGTTGTCACCGACCAAAGCACTATCCATTTATCTAAAAATCATGTTTGTCATGAAAGGTCCAAACATATTGACATTAGGCTACACTTTGTGAGAGATATCAATACTGCTGGTGAAATTGAAGTTAAGAAAATCCCAATAGAGGGTTGTAACATGGCTTAGGTTTAGGGCTATAAGAAGAAAAGGGTGATGGAGATTCAAAAACTTCCAAGTATACATAAAATGAATCTATTAGATATCTCAGTAGATCATACTTTTTTTTTTATGTACTTTTAAACTTTTCAGATTTTTGACTAAGAATGTTTTTCTTCCTTTTTTTGCCTTTTTGGTATTTTTGCCATCTAATGAACACTTTCATGAATATTTTGATGGATACGCCTAGCATCATTTCATTTTTTTTTTTTTTGACAAAAAAATCCACACTTAGTACACACTTGGAAGTAAAAGGGTAGAAAAAATTAGTGTAAAGCTATACTCCAATGTGGAGAAGCATGGGTGATGTAGGTATGAAAAGAAAATGTCATATGTGTATATTGGCTCAAAATTGGCTGCTAGGGGTATATGATTAAAAGGTCAGTTTGAAAAGCTCAAACGTTAATCTTAAGTTGACTTTCATCATATCCCAAGTATATCCGCCATCTTACCACAAACCATGTAATAATATTCTCAAAAGAAATATCCAATTCAACAGATCAATAGATACTTATCACAATTTCTATATTTGTAAGCTCTTAATTCTCTCCCAAAATTCACATGAACATTTAAGTAAAAGAATTCTCTAGCCACATGTGTCAAATCACCATATTACCACAAAGTTTGAATAAGTGCATAAAAGATTCTGTGGATGCCTTAGCAAAATGATTAAAATGGGTTTGTTGAATTCACCAAGATGGTTATGAATGAGCATGAGTATACATGTATGAAAAGATGCTTGTGTGATGCAAAAAATTTGGCAAATGAATATTTAAGCAAAAGAATTCTCTAACCACATGTGTCAAATCACCATATTACTACAAATTTTGGATAAGTGCATAAAAGATTCTGTGGATGCCCTAGCAAAATGATTAAAATGGGTTTGTTCACCAAGATGATTATGAATAAGCATGAGTATACATGTGTGAAAGGATGTCTGTGTGATGCAAAAAATTTGACAATTTTTTATATTTTGAATATATTTTGATTGAAATATGCCATAGAGTTTAAATGATAAATTTGCATTCCCACCCTCCAACTTAAATGAAACATTGTCCTCAATGTTTAAAAATCAAAATTGAATGAGAAGTAACTAAAAAGGGTAAGATACACCTGATGTGTGATGTGGATAGCTCGTTAAGCGTCAAAAATTGTGATCTGCAATGACAAAATGAAACTATCCTGCAAACAAAAATAAAGAAAACAGTAGAAAACAAAAACAAAACAAAACAAACAAGATAATAATAAAAATAATAATAATAACTATCTTCCACTTCTAGAACTATTCCTCTTGAGTCAAAAACGAAACGCTTATTTGCCCAATAAGCTCGGTACTCGAGCTTCACAGGTAGGTGGCAAGACTTCAAATTAACTTTTGATACTTGTCCACTTGAAGGAATCTGTTTTTCATTTTTCTCAGACAACTCCTCAAATTTCGGTTGCCAAGCCTATGTGTCATGATCTTGAGTTGTATCAAAGACTATACAAATATCAGCTACAACAGACGAATCACTGATAGGATTAAACTCAGAATCAACAATAAAATTTTCAAGGGGATCAGAATCATAAGTTGTGAAAACTTCCCTGTCTATGAGTGAGTCAATCATGTATGTCTGGTGGCACTCATCATCCTTCACAGTTTCTTGTGCCATATGTTGACCATGGGGCACAGACTGAGCTTGAGATTGGAATTTACCTCGCTCATTCACACTCAAGAAGCCCATTATTTTAGACACTTGGCTCTTTATCTCCTTTTGTTCTTCAACAACTTGCGTAATCAAATATTCAAATTTTTAATTAGTCTTATTATGTACTTCTATAAACGCATGCAAAGTATCTTCTAAGGGATTTCTAGAAGATGAAGATGCAGGATATGATTTAGAGGGTTATGCAGGCTGTTGGTTTTCAGACTTCCAACTGAAATTGTGGGTGATTACGCCATCCTCTCATGTTAGCATGTGTAGGACATTCTTGGGCATGATGATTTACCCCGCCACACACAGCACATGGCTTAAAAGAGTCTGCATAATTAGCCATGTGTGTTGGTTTTTAAGTTTCTAATCTTTAACAGCTCTATTTCCCTTGTAAGCATTTCAACCTTGGCCTTTAGATATTCTTCCTTAATGAGATGGTAAATTCTACCTCCACTTGGATTTCCTGTAGGTCGTGACCTGTTTGTGCTATCAATAGCACTTGGTTCAGTCCAAGTATGAGCTTTTTTAGCAAGTTCATTGAGGTACTCTATGGCCTCATCAGGATTTTTTTGCAAAAATTTATCATTGCACATCATTTCCACGAATTGGCGTTCCCTGGGCGTAAACCCTTCATAGAAATAACTCACTAAGCACCAATTCTCATATCCATGGTAGGGACACATACTCAGTAATTTTTTAAATTTTTTCCAAGACTGGTACAATGTCTCACTATCCTTTTGTGCAAAGGTTGAGATTTGTCACTTTAAGGCATTAGTCTTATATTGGGGAAAGTATGTATTGAAGAATACTTGAGTCATCTCACTCCATGTTCCAATAGACCATGGTCTTAGTGAGTGCAACCAACTCTTAACTTTATCTTTCAAAGAAAAAGAAAAGAACTTTGGCCTTACCGTGTCGTCAGTAGTATTTTGACTGTAAAATGTTGCAACTACTTCCTCAAATTCCTTAATATGAATATAGGAGTTTTCATTTTCTAAACCATGGAAAGTCGGAAGTAATTGTATCATTCCTGTTTTGAAATCTACATGACGAGCGTTAGGTGAGAACATAATACAGGATGGGGTAGCTGTTCGTGCGGGATGAAGATAATCTTGGAGGGTTCTAATAGGTTGGTCCGCGTGTTCACTCATCGCGTCAGAATTGGAAGAATTATCAAACAAGCGATTAGAAAAATTAGATCTTGAATCTGATTCTACCACGGGTCTACTAGCAAACCATCCAAAAGCGTCTCTGTGCCTGCGCATACAAAGTAAAGAAAAGTGTAATACTAAAAAAAATATATATTATAAAAAGAAAAAATAAAATAAAATAAAGATGCAGAAAGCTAAAAAGAAAATGAACAAAATTACCTCTCATTTTTTTTTTTTTACAAACTGCTAAAAAAAACTACTAATTCTTCTACCGTCTCCCCGGCAACGACTCCAAAATTTGATTACGCCCAAAGAATAGCGCAGTTATTTGCAGTATAGCTTTGGGGTGTCGATTCCACAAGGAGATGGATTGAGAAATTGAAAAATAGTAACGAAATTAACAAAAAGATTTAGAAGAGTGTCAAAAGTTATTTTTGAAGTATGACATGAATTAAAACTAAATGAGTAATTTGAAAAGTATAAAAATGAGACAAAAAATAGAGCATTGGGAATCCTTTGTATATAATCGGTATTTTAATTATTTTTGATTCATTAATAACTAAATTGAAAATTCTATGTCCAAATTTTCAATCAGAAGATAAAACATTAATAACCAGATTTAAATCAAATATAATATTTCGAAAAATCATTCGTCGCAATATAAGAACGGGAACTGTAATCGATATTAAGGAAATTCAACGTCGACAATATACTCATAGAGTAATATTGCAGTAAAGAATTAAATTAATATAGATAACCAATTGAACCAAACATAGTCAAAGGATTATTCCATTCAATAGAAAACGTATGACTGAATCTATAAATGAAATAAATTCTAAGATTATTTGGTGACGAAAATATTTATAATAAATTTCAAATGACTAAAAAAAAGAGTTTAATATTTGAAGCTCAAATATATGAATAAAAAATAAATACAAATACCATCATATACAAAATCATCCCTAGCTCTACTAGAAAATTAGTTACACATATTGAAAATATGCAACGAAAATTCTCTAAGGAAAAATATGAAAGAACGGACCATTGTTTTCTCTCTTCTTTGGTTTTTCTTTTCTTTTCTAAAGCTCTTAAAATAGATCTTCCAAAGCATCCCCGCACACTAAGCATGGTCTTAGAACACACACCCCTCCCGTCTATTTATAAGCATCCTTCATGTAAGTTGTCATGACAAAATCATCACAATTTCCACTTGCTTTCCCATGTGCCATTCTTGAATCCAAGTGATTTGTGAGTTGTCATTTTGATTATTTATTTTTCCACTATGCATGAGCTGAATTTTGCTTGTAGGTTGAGTGTTTCAATTTTGCTTCTTTATCCATTAGTTGCCTTGTATGACTTTATATCTTGTGGTCAAATAATTTGTCTTAAAGAAACTTGAGTGCACTTCATCTTGCATTTGAGTTGATCATTGAATTTCTAAGTTGGTGTAGGAGTGCTTGCTAAAAAAAATTGTGATGACATTTGGATTTGATGCAAGTGGTTGAAGAATATTCGAGAACTTTAAGTGCAGGTGCGTCCACTTGATGGTCGATTTTATCTTGGATTGAGCAGATATATCTTAAAACATAAAACATAAAACATAAAAGTTATAGATATTTCTCTTGGAATTCTATATCATCTTGAATTAGCTCAATCGGAGATTGGATGAGAGAGTTATGCTTATATTACGAAAAGACGTCAAAACTGTCTAAAATTCCGCAATTATCTTCATTTGCTCATAATGCCTCTATTTGTGTCCTAAATCAAAATATAAGAATAATGAGTATATTTAAGCATCAAATAAAAATAAAATATTAAATATTAAGAGAGAAAAATATGACATTTTATATTCTCATCAATATATTAAATCATGTTTATATTTATCTCAAGATAAATGACCATTAATTTTAATAACATGAGTTATATCCATTCTTTTCTCATTTCTTTTAGCATTTAAATAGAATATTTAAAGTACATTTTTGTGCACTCATCAGCACTGTTAGCTGGAAATCTCATATGCAGTTTGTGGTAGGTTTGTCTACCACAGAGGTTGATTATATAGCCTTGACAGAAGCTCTTAAGGAGGCTATATGGTTAAAGGGGTTGAGTCAAGAGTTAGGAATGTACAGTGGGGCTGTCACAGTTTACTGTTACAACCAAAGCACTATCCATTTATCTAAAAATCATGTTTACCGTAAAAGGTCCAAACATATTGACATTAGGCTACACTTTGTGAGAGATATCATTTCTGCTGGTAAAATTAAAGTTAAGAAAATCCCAACAGAGGATAATCCCTTTGATATGTTTACTAAGTCAGTGCCTAAAATTAAGTTTGAACATTGTTTGAACTTAATCAACCTAGGAAATTGTTAGTACCCATTAGGGGGAACAAGCAAGAACTATTTTGCAGGGAGAAGGTTCTGGATGCAAGGTTTACAAGCTTGCCAAGGTGGAGAATTGTTGATGTGTCAAGCTTATGACACGTGGTAGAGAAAACAACCGATGATGCAGCTTATATATAGAAGTATTATTGAGTTTATAAATTATTCTATTGTTATTTTGGAATATAGTTTATGCATATATATATATATATATAATTTATCTATGTATAGACTATTTTAAAGGAATATACGAAATAATATTGGTATCAAAATCATACCAATATCAAAATAATTATCTGAAAGTATGATTCGAAATAAAAAGGATATTGATACCAAAATATTTTATCCGAACAACTTAAGGCCACCGAAACGATATGCCTTGACTACTCTTATGTTTTCTCATTATTCAGACAGTACTAACTGACAATGACATAAATTATAAGGAAATTCTAAAGGCAACCGAGGTAATAACCTCGACGCAACCTCTTGCCTTCATGGCTTACTAAAGAAAACGACGCCGTTTTCATTTTCTCTTCTTGTATTGCAGCTCGCTTTGCTCATGTCAGCAGAAAAGCTCCATCACAAGGTATATACCACAGTCACAATTTCTTATAACCAAAGCTTCAATTCTTTTACATACTCTGTGCAATAATAGAGACCCAGAGAAGGGAAAGTAAATAAAATGACGATAAAACAGGAAGAAACAAGAACAAAAACAAAACCCAGTAACTAATCTTACAAAATTACACAGAAAGTTTAAGGGTTCTGTCCACGACGATCGCCGACATTGATGGGCTTCATCGAGAATGAGGTGGAGGCCGATATTATTAAAAACAAAAACATAATCCAATTCATTTCCACCCCCCAGAACTCCTACGAATACAATTCATGATCCATCTTAGTGCCAAACGGATTCACAAGGTCTCGATTTTGATACTCATCACAAGTTTGAAGCTAGTTGATTTGGTTTTACTTTTGATTTGTTGAATCCATGCCCTAGCATTCACCCCCCAAATCGTAACTCTTTTTCGTTTCCTTTATTAAACTTCACCAGGAAGTTGAATTCACGAAAAATATTTTATAGGGAAACAAAAGGAGTGACTGCTATAGGGTTTTTCCCATAATTTAGATTATAATTATGCACACTTTACCTTTGAGCAATCGGTGTACCACTTGACCCTGTACCAGAGTTTCGATTTATCTTTGGCGTGAAAGAGAAGTGGTAGACCTCGCTGTCGTCTGCGCGTGAAAGACCTCGTTACTATTTCTCTTTTTTTGTTTTTTAAATCGACTAATGCCATGTCAGCCGCGAGGACGTAGCGGGGATTCCTCCTGAGGTTTATAGCGTTACTCAAAATATAATGGAACCATCAATCCACCCTCTTTCACTTAGGGACAGCTCAATGTATTTTATTGTCTAAGATGATCATTAATTACATAACACTTTAATTTTAAAATAATACTAATATAAATATTAAATAATGAAATTTTATTGAGAATTTTGAGATGCAAATGCATTAAAATTGTTTTTACTAATATAATCTATAAGTAATATAACAATTTGAAAAAGAATTTGATTTTTTTATAAATAGAGTATACTTAAGTATTTTTGTTTAAAGTAATATGTACTTATTTTAATACTTAAATTTGAAAATAAATTAAGCTATCAATATCAAAATACGCATCATTTTGGAGAGCTCAATCCAGCTTCATAACGGCACACTCACTGTCCTTGATTACCAGGGCCGCATAGAGGAGCCAGAACTGCTCTTCGATTCGGAAATAAGCAGGATGCTGACTGACTATAAGAGTTTCACTTCTGGCACTAAAATCCCTAAAAAGCCTGCAGTTTCCGGCTGTAACCGACCCCAAAAGTACGCAAGCTGTCTTCCCGGTAAAACCGGCGGGAAGCCACAACAAAAGTGTGGTACCTACACACGCAAGTGATGTTGGTAAAAATGTTTTCTATCTACTCTTAAATAAAGGCTTGGATGTGTGTCTTTGATTAATTTGTTTTCCTTTCTCTATAGATCATGCGTTCAAATGTTCAAAAAAAAAACCGTTCAAATGTAACAATGTAAATCAGTTAATTGCTGCTGTGATGGCTTTTGGTTCTTAAATTGTTCTTATGAACAAATAATCATTGTAACGGTAAGAATTGAGTGCTCGCACAAGTTTCACATCCACCAAACGAAACAAATTAAAATCCTTTTGTGACTAATTTTTTTTTATTTTTATAATTGGTTTAAATTGAAAAATGAGATATGATAAATTGAGATAAATTTAATTTATTTTTTAATATTATTATTATTTAAAAATTTAAAAAAATTGAATTGAAATTTAAAAAATTTAAATTTAAATTTAAAAAATTTAAATTTAAATTTAAAAAATTTAAATTTAAATTTAAAAAAATTATATTAGAACTTATATTTGATATAAAAATTAAAAAAATATATTAATAAATTAAAAATAAATCAAATGAATTCAACTCATTTACAAATTGAAACCGACCTTTAATTTGTTTTGAAATTATCATTTAAAAGGGTCTCCTTCGAGAAGATAGTAGTACTGCCGACTGCGCGAAAAGGGTGGTCACGGGGCCCATGTCAAATTAGTGGGATCGGAAAAGGGTCGTCACGTGGCCCATGTCAGATAATTGATGGAAATGAGAAGAGACCTGAACACTACTATTGGTCAAACACGGTAAGGAATAGCGTCGCTATTGGATCATTGTGAAGGCTTTTGGTTCTTAAATTGTTCTTATGAACAAAGAATAGCGTCGCTATTGGATCATTGTGTAACGGTAAGAATTGTGTGCTCGCACATGTTTCACATCCACCAAACGAAACAAATTAAAATTTTTCTGTCACTAATTTTTTTTTTTTAGGTTCGGTTTAAATTAAGAGATAAAATGAATTGAGATGAATTTAATTTATTTTTTAATATTATTATTATTTTAAAATTTTAAAAATTAAAATTAAAATTAAAATTTAAAAATCTTAAAAATTAAAATTAAAATCTTAAAAAATATGAATTAAAATTTTAAAAATTAAATTAAAATTTATATTTATATAAAAAATTTAAAAATTATAATAAAAAATTTAAGATAACGAGAACGAATTCATCTAATATTCTAATATAACCTGGCCCATAATTTGTTTTGAAATTATCATCAAATGGGTTTTCTTCGACAAGACAGGAGTACTGCCGACTGCGCGAAAAGGGTCGTCACGTGGGCCATGTCAGATAATTGATGGAAATGGAAAGAGACCTAAACACTACTATTGGTCAAACATGGCAAAGCCTTATTTGATGAAAATTAAATTTTAAAACGTGTGTTTATACTTTATATAGTAGATTATATTAAATTAATATTTAGTCTCTCTAAATTTTTCTTTTGTAACTTGCCCTCCAAATCAGATTTTTTTAGTTTTACTCCTGTTCATTACCATGTAATCTTGGTGATCTCTATCATCACATCCACGTAATACATCTCGTCTAATGTATGGTATATATATCGTTCGTACGTCTACAAGCATTCCGTTGAAACAATTCCCATCAGACAGCTATTAATAACGGGACAAGCATACCGTGAGGGATGTTCAAACCCTTTATTGGGCTGGGCCAAACTTATTCCAGAGGCTCTCAATGATCGAAGCAAAGTCGGCCCATGAGCTGGGTAAAGAAGAAGAAGGACCGAGGCCCGTGCAAAAAGCGGGTCGACGTGGAAAGACGCCAACTCTATGACACTATCTACACGCACTAGTGGTATGGTCACGCCACATTTAAGAATCAGGTATGAGGTATAAATGTGTGAATATCTTCTATAATGAAAAGCCTCAGTCCAAAACGAGTAGTGCTTTTTGATATTTCAAATTTAGCCTTCTGTATTTACCATTTTTCAGTTTTATCCTTTCTCAATCAATACTTTTTGGTCTTCCAAGTTTATCCATATGTCCTTTTCTTTTTCCCATTTTGTCTTGCTAATTAATTTCGTTTTAAAAAATTTTATATATAATTTTATATATATTTTATTAATATAATTTACTGTATTATTTTTTTAATTTAAAATAAATATTTTGATTAATCGTATGTGTGGAATGGATAAAAATATGCACAAAAATGATAATATGCCATAGAAATATTTTATTTAGACTATGCTACAGCTATGGTTATAGTACTCCTTTCATTTATATCGTTAGTATAAAAATAATTTTTTTTTTTCTATCATTTTTTAAATAGTTTTTAATATTTTTAAAAAATAAAAAGATACTATTAAATTATTAAATAATATTTATTTAATCATTAATTATTTTATTTTATTTTTATTTTTATTTTTAAAAAAAGCAATAATGTGCACCGTTAGCAGCATTTTCCATTTTATTTTCTTCCATCCCCACCTTAAAGCATTAGCAATGATTTAGTCATTACTAAGTCTAAATTGAAGGCTAAATTCACTCTCTTGACTATAATGTATATGGTTTTAGTCAAGATTCCATATTAATCTAGTTAAATCAAGATCTAAATAATAATATAATATTATTTATTTTAATTAAAAAATTAATTTTTTTGCAAATAAACTTAATATATTAAATATTAATTTTAGTAAATCATAATTTTTTTTTTAATTTTGTAAATAATAGTCAATTCGATATATTAAACATTAATTTTATATACTTAATATATTAATTAATAATAAACTTGCCAAAAAATAATTTTAGCAAGTCTTAATATTTTAATATTTTAAATATATTTAATTTTAATATGTTAAATATTAAAGTAGAATAAAATATTAAGATAAAGAGTGAATAATAACTCTTTATATTTTGCAAGTTTGAGTGATTTACTATTAATCAAAATTAAATAATTTTGGACTTGACAAATTTAATGTAAGACTTATTTGATCATTTTACTTTTATTTTGACTTTACAATAAACTATAACAAGACCATTACTAATAGTCTTAAGCACTTAAGCTCTTGTTTGCTAATTTATTCTCTCTCTTCTGCCACAAAAAACTAACCACCGTAGTTAAGTGAATGGAGTTGGGCTTCAACTCATGTGGGCTTGATTATTTTATTTGAAATTGGATTGGGATTAATATTTTAAGTTGACTTAAATTTTATTAAATAAATATCTTAGTCTATTTTTTTTAAAGAAAATATTTAGGGATTTTTAAACTAAATTACTACCTATAGTAATAGCTTAGTAGAATTTTGATATTAAATATGATAAAGTCTGTATTTAAATTGAATGTTTCACCAAAGTTTTTAATAAACTTAGATAAATATATATATATATATATATATATATATATATATTATATTATATAAAATTATATAAACCATAAGGTGTGCACTTCCTAACGGCCAAAACGGTGCCGTTTAAGTAGATGAGGTTGGGCTTTCTTCTTTGTGTTGGGGTTCGACATGGAATGGGCTTCAAATTTTAGGTCTCAAGTTTTCAATATGAAAAGTATATCATTTAAAAAAATAGCCCATCTACAAATAATTCATTTATTTGATTGCCAATAACTGTTTTTCACTAAATAAAAAAAGAAAGTTTACCGAGAAAAAAATAACATATTTCTAAATGTTACTTTTCATTAGCCCATTACTATTGAATTAAACAAATTTTAGAATTTTATATTAAGTTTTTATGCTACTCTATATTATCCTATTTTCAACACATTTTATTTACCATTTATAGATATTATTATCGAAAAAAATTTACACATTTGGACAAACGTGCCTTGACGTTGCACCATTAACGTGTGCGTGCATTAAAGATATATATATATATATATATATATATATATATATAAGTTAGAGTAACCATGGGCATATTCTTAATAACTTCATGTGGGTCCAATTTTTAGAAGATTTTCTAAAATGACACAATATGCTTTTGAATGTAAAAGATATTTTTCGATGAGAAGCATAATATTATGTAATTATAGATTACGCAATTACTTTTTTTTTTCAGAAATTTAAATTTCAACAATGCATCGATAATTCTTCTATAGAATGATGCAAGAAATCACATTTTATATTACCTAAAAGAAGGAATCAAAATTCTTTATATCCTTAAAAATAGTTTTCATACTCGTATCAAAAGAAACAATAAATTTTGGAAGTTATTAAGTATACAAGATAAAAAGAGCATTTGTAAAGGATTATTTGTGACGATAATGATTATTTACGATAAAAAAAAATACTTATTTTGACATAAATAGTCATTTAGAATAGCTGATCATAAATAAACAATTTTTTTTTTGGTAGTATACGTGTTTCATCTCATCTCATCTTATCATTATAATTTTTTTAAATGTTCACTCAAAATATATCAAACAAATCAATTTTGTCAAATGTTAAAATAATAATAATATTAAAAAGCATTATCTTAATAATATGCTATTTAACTTTTAAAATTCATCTCAAGTCACTATCTAAACCATATCTTAATTGAAATCCTAAATATTACACAACAAATTCATATAAGAAATGATGATCTTACCTAGCATCCCATTTGACAGCCATCAACAGAATTATTTTGTTTCATTTTTTCCTCTAATCATAATATTTGGCAAACATAAATAAAAATTTATTTTCACTTAAAGAAATTAGATGTAATTCACAACTAGGAAAGCCGCTTTTTGCGTCACAACGCTATAAAAGGTCTAAAAAGCGTCGCAAATCCATTATATCGTCACTTAAACATTGCCGCATGAGGTGCGTCTCAAAGCATTTTTCAGGTCAAATAGTAATAATGTCATAAAAACACTGACAAGTTGCGAAGTTTTCTCGCCATAAATCTCAGTTATAATTTATACTATTTTTGGTTTGAAAGACTTATTCGCAGACAATATACCGCGGCAAATAAATATTTAAGGTGGTAAGATCAATGCAAATAATAATTTGCAACCAAAAATCATGAGAATCTTCCTAATGTGTTTCCGTAAACTCACCCCATGTGAGCCGTGTATCTCATTGTAGCACAATCCACCCCATGCTTCTCCAACCAGCACAACTATGACAAGCTTCCATAGGGCCTCCTTTCTTTTTGGTCCTGCCATAACCATTTATCCAATAGGACTTCATTGAATTTTATCAAGTTACAAATCCACAATCCATCCTAAAAAATGGAATGCACACCATGGACCAATTGATTATATGGAACTTGAACTCTTCTTCCAAAACACTCCAGAAAAAATCATGTTATAGCTTCTCAGTTGACAATCTTTGCTGGAAGTGGAAACAAAGACAAAAAAAATAGGTGAGGAGGTTAGAAATGATAGCTTTAATCAATGTGAGCTAACCACCTTTCGATAAATGCAATATCCTCCATAATACCAAACTGCGCACTAGCCTTTCAATCACAACATCCTAAATCTATTATGATTTGAAGGAAGCACCCAAGGGTAATCTAAGATACTAAAGAAGTAGAAAATATATCTTACATCCTGAAAGAGAGGCTAGAGTCACCGTTTTCAAAATTCTCAGTTGACAATCTTTGCTGGAAGTGGAAACAAAGACAAAAAAATAAATAGGTGAGGAGGTTAGAAATGATAGTTTTAATCAATGTGAGCTAACCACCTTTCGATAAATGCAATATCCTCCATAATACCAAACTGCGCACTAGCCTTTCAATCACAGCATTCTAAATCTATTATGATTTGAAGGAAGCACCCAAGGGTAATCTAAGATACTAAAGAGGTAGAGAAGATACCTTACATCCTGAAAAAGAGGCTAGAGTCATCGTTTTCAAAATTCTCTCCCCCCCCCCCTACATCCTGAAAAAGAGGCTAGAGTCATCGTTTTCAAAATTCTCTCCCCCCCCCCTCCTCCCTCCCCCCGCCCCCCGGGTACCAATTCAGACTTTGAGAGATTAAGTTTCATACACAAAATGACTTCAAAGCAAAGAAATAGAGCCTTCAATGATTGGATATGCTCGAGGTTTGCTCCACAAAATATGATAGTGTCATCAACAAATAATAAGTGAGAAATATTAAGAGTTACCATTCTCCACTGAGAAACCATAGAAAAAACCACATTCCACAAGGCACACAATCATTTTACTGAAAGATTCCACGACAATAAGTAATAGTAAGGGAGAAAAGCAAATCTCCCCGTCTCAAACCACGAGAGGAGCCAAAGAAACCAACCTTTGAACCATTCTCCAAAATAGAGAAATAGACTATTGATATGCAAAACTCTATCCATTTAAGACATTTCTCTCCAAACTCACATCTTGGAAATAAATAAAACAAGAATTTTCCAATTAATATGATCGTAGGCTTTTTTCATATTTGGTTTTCAAATTAACAAGTTCACGAGATTTGAGTTGTCTGTCCATCACTATATTTTCAATAGAACTGAATCTAGAATTTGTCTACCTTTGATAAATGTGTTTTATAGTTTCGAAATTAATTCCTCCAACACTGTACTCAAACTGTTTGCTAGTACTTTAAAAATAATCTCGTAGACTTTAGCCACAAGGCTAATGAGATGATAGTCTCGAACACCCATTGTCCCTATCATTTTCGGAATGAGTGCTAGAAAGGTGACATTGATATTTTTTTCAAAGTTAGCATAATTATGGAACTCTTCAAATACCCGCATAAGGTCACCATTGATCACTTGCCAACAAGTTTGAAAAAAATCCGTAGTAAAACCATTTTAGCCTGGGCCTTATCACTGGCGATACCTCGAATGATTTTGCATACTTCTTCCTCTTCAAAGGGCCTCTCAACCCACCCTACACACAGTTGAGAAAGTCAACCCATCTATTGTCGGTCTCCATGGTTGTTGTTTGGCTAAGTGGTGTTCATAATCCTACATAATGCGGTCCTTGATACTTGATTGATCCGAAGAAACTATTGCATCAACCATCAATGTATCTATAGCGTTGTTCATTCGATGCGAATTAGCCACCCTTTGAAAGAGTTTCATGCAGCTGTCTCCCTCCTTGAGCCATAATACCCTTCAATTCTGTCTTCACTTCCATCAATAAAACTCGTTCAAGATCTGTGACTAACTGACTCTTGCAAGTATTTTTAGATTCAGTGTCAGTTTTTCTCTCATCCTCACCCTCCGAACCCTTTAACTCCTCAAGAAGGGACCACTTTTGTAGTTGCACATTGCCAAACACTTGGTCATTCCATAGCTTCAAATTGTGTATTCGAGTAAAAATATCTGCAAGTACACAATATAGTAAAATTAGTAAAGTATTTTAAACAAAACGGAAGCCGAATAAATTAATAATGTTATTGAGTATTGAAATTTACTAAATTAATTATTATTTGAAAAACTGAATAAAAATGGAAAGATTATGCTATCTAACTTAAATTCAAATACTTAGCGAAAATAACTTTAAGAATAAAAGAGCATAAAATTTAAGATTGTAAATATAATAAGAATAGATCTGGAGAGTTTGATTTCACTTAGAAAATCCCACACAAATTATTCTTTCTTGTTATAAAATTCTAATTATCGCATATGATAAAAATTCCTTTACTATTCAATATTTTCTCTCCAATAATATTAAAAATATTTCCAACTAATAACTCTGTATTTCTATATGAATTTAATTAATGGAAAACTCATCAAGTTTTTTGAAGTTTTTTAGAAAATCACACTAGTCACGATAACATATCTCTACTTTCACTCAATTAATAGTTTTAACTAATGGTTTTAAATGTTAGAGCTAAAATCACAAATCATATCTCGGTCTTATTGGGATTTGATAAATTAAACAATAATTTGAGAGAAAATTGCAAGCATTAAGAACAAGGAATAAATATCCAATCATGAAAATATTGAAAATAAAATAACTGGAAAATAAATTGTATGTTCAATGAATCAATCCTAGACTCACTACAAGATTTATAATTTTTTGCCTCCAATTCTTTTCCCATGACTAGCCATAGTGGCTCATAATCGCTGTTCACACAAACATTACCCGCCGCAATAAAAAAAAAAACCCAATTGCCACATATTTTCAAGCATCGACTGTGATTTGGTGGTTTAAAAACTCTTTTGCGGCAAGTTTATGTTGTCGCAAAAAGTGTTTACATGAAACGCTAAATTCCTCCGTCGTTTTGCTTATAACGCCATGAAATAAATATTAATTTTTTATTTGTATTATTATTTGCGGCGAGTAGTAGTAGTTTTAGCCAGGAGTTGATGTCGCCGCAAAAAGTTTTAAGATTTAACCTAATTTTTTTCTCCTTTTTCATTTCTTCTCCACCTGATGCACCCGTTATTGTTTCCCTATGAGTTTTCTACAAATCTTCCACATGTCATCACCAATATCCTCCATAGAATTCCATTTTTTGTAAGCTCTCTCTCCCTTTCTCTCTCTGTCTTTGCATCCATCGCCACCATACCCATGGCCCTTTGCACCAGGCACCACCAAACCCAACTATCCATTCATGGTAAGCTGATCTCTCTCTTTCTCTCATGCTTTGTCTTTATCAAGCCACAATTGCGACCTATAAAGTCGGATTCATTGATTTTAAAGCTATTTGATTCGATTATTTTGTGGGATAAACGAAAATAGATGTTTTTTAGTTGATTTGTAGTGAGTAATTACCCTTTTTAAGGGTTATTCTTGAATCTTAGTTGGTCTTGTTAAAACCATGCTTTAGGATTTCATTGAAACCGTACTTTTTGCTTTTATCGAAACCCTTGACCTATTTCTAGAGAGACAAATTCTTGACAAAAGTTTTATACAAATCCTTTTTTGGACATTCGCTAATCGCTTGACTGTCAATGACTTGTTGCTCTTACTCCTGGATTTGCTGGAGCAGATATTGCAAATATTTACAATGAACTTGCTTTGATTTTTGCAAGGAATGAGAGTGCAAATATCCCTTTTCATCATATTGAGGTAGCTATAGACAAGGTCAAAATGTTTTTTTGCAAAAGAACAAGGTAAAGTTTATCTCTATCTTGCAATTTAACACAATTTTTGTAATCTTTTCATCAATTTTATTTGAAATTTTGAAATATTTTGCAAGATTCTATAGTATGTGTATTTGGTTTAATAATGACTTCATTATAGCTTTGGGAAGTTTATGTTACTGGCATTTGGAGAGGGTCCTATAGGCTATAACATTAAGTTTATGGGGTCACATGTATTTAATATTATCCATTGAGATTCCAATCAATAACCATGAGTATAGTGCATTGAGATAATTTGTATCAGTTACATTGTAGGATTTGAAGGAAATCCAACCATAGTTCTAGTTTTATATATATCCTATTTAGGGCAATTTTTTTAATCCCAAAGTTTCTAACTATAAGGGGACAGGGATGTGTGTATACACTTTATGGACTAGTTCATTATTTAATTATTGTGTTTATTTTGTAATCCTATATTTGGCTGTGTGAAAATGACATTGGTTCTAAAATGAATTTTCTTTTTTGGTTTGTTGGCTGGGTGATATGCATCGAGGCTGAAGGAGAAGCAAAACTGCAGCAGAAGGCTGAGGTTAGTATTCTAGGCCATCAATCTTGCAACCGGGATGTTGTATCTGCTCTTTGCTTTCAAATTATTATTTTTCACTCATGGATCCAAAAGCTTTTATTGAGATAATATGTCGCTCAATTTATTGTGACAACTTTTATTAAGTTGTTTTTCATTACATATCCTATATTATGTTGTGCCATGTGTCTGGATATGTTCTTGATGTGTATATTTCGTTCACAACGATGAAAACCAAAGAGAGATCTGCACCAATCTAATGTTTTGGTGTATTCGATGTAATTGTAAATTGGGCTGCTGTGCAATCTAATGTGTATATATATTTGAATATTTACTTCCCGCCCTTTTATAGTTATGTTTTCTTGTTGTGGTGTGGTTAGAGCATTAGTATTAGATCCATCAAAATTTTTTTTCAAAAAGTATAAATTTGCATACATATTTTAAAAAATTGATCATATTTGATCAATAGTGAGAAAAAGAATGTGAGGAAAAGAAATAAAAGTACTTTTTTATTTTTAAAAGTGAATAGTAAATTCAAAATTTCCTTCAAATTTACTTTTTAAGGAATAAAATTTGATGGATTCAATACTAATACTCTTAATGTTCATATCTTAACTCAACCTTTTAACCATAATAATTATCTCAATTTGGCTCTAGGAGATTAAAGTGAAGCATAGGAGCTCAGTTTAATAGCTAGAAATAAAGTTGGACCTTTAAATTTCTAGGCTAGGCTTGATATTATGAAGATGATTATGTTTCAAGTATTAAGTGGTGACTTGTATATGTATGACTTGGAATGTATTGTGTGAATGAAGCTTATAAAGTTAGTGATTGTATTTGAATTAATGTTATATAATTGATATTGATAGAACTAAGTATATTTAATATGTTGGTTATGATGAATAAGAAGAAGTTAGGTGTTGGTTACAACTTACACGCCTATTACTCATGTTCACATGGTCTGCCTACTAGAGCAAGTTATTTAAAAACTAAATTGGATATGACTTTCCCGGTGCTAGTCCGCAGGATATTGTTGGCTATTATATTATTCCATTTCCGAGGTCAAGGGTAACTAATTTCTGCTTATGGCTTGTGAAAAGTCATCTTTATATTCTATTATTGTTATTTTCATCATACATTCGATTATTACTATTTATATTTGCATGTTCACTAAGCTTGTTTGAGTTGTTATTCTTTATTTGTTACTTTCTTGTGGCATATTTTCTTTTCAATTTTCTTGGCTCATCTGTTGTGGTCTGGAATTACAATCCCAACATTAAAAATCTAAGCATAATAAAAAGTATCAATATTACAACTTAGTAATAATAAAATTTTAATTTTGAAATAAATTTAAAACGGATTGATTTTGTGTTAAGCAAATTAATCTATTATTGACCCGTATATAAATCGTGTCTTAATGGATCAACCCGTTAACATAAAATCTAAATCTCTTAATTTCGTGTCGTGTTCGTTTTGGATTCACGGATTGTCTCACGAATTGCCATTCTCAGAGAAGAGGAAGAGGGGAGAGGGGAAAAAATAAAAGGCACGTGATATATTAATTGAACGACACATCAGTTTGCAGTATTCCTTTGCGTCTCTAGTAGCAATTGTCTTAATGGTTTAATTTGTTTTGACTCGAATCTGTTAACATAAAATTTAAATTTGTTAATTTTGTATCGTGTTCGTTTTGAATTTACGGATCCTCATTGCTATTTTTAGAAAAGATGGGAGAAAGAGAGAGAATAAAAAAGACGTGATATATTGATTATAAGACATCACTTTGCAATATTGCTTTGCGTCTCTAAGGGCAATTGCATCCGGTGCCATATAGCACCTATTTCTCTAGTGGAAGGGAAACTTTATTGTTTTGGTTAAAATATCTCCTTCATTCGAATCCCTATATTGGAAAAAAAAGGTGTAGGGGATGTAACAAGGATTTTTTAAATATACAAAATCACTATTCATTTCCTAAATCATCTTTTATCAATAAATAAAATAATTTCTTCTTCCAACCATTTATACTTTCTCTTATGTTGATATTTGTTATAGTTTTAAATAATAATTTTAAAAATAATTTGAAGAATTATGAAAACATAAAAATTTATTTTAAAAATATTATCATACACATAAAAAAATATTAAATTTTTGTTTAAAATATTCACTAGAATAATAGTTTAAAATATAAGAACAAATATTGAGTAATTAGTCTGTAAATAAAAGAACCCCCGGGCCCCCGGGCCAATGGAAAAGTTTTTATTGGTTCAAAATCTTTATCCGTGATCACTGATATCTTATCCCACCGCGACAGGACTTCCTCACTCCTCAGACAGGATCACAGGGCTAAGATGGTGGGAGAAACAACGAAGAAGCTGGGTCACTTTCTTCTGGTGACAGTGCAGCTGCTGCTGCTGCTGATGATATTCTCGCCGCACACGACTCGTTGGGGAGCGACTGCTTCTTCAATCCATCTTGACAACGGCACCCTCACTGCCTTTGATTACCAGGGCCGCATAGAGGAGCCAGGGCTGTTCTTTGATTCGGAAGTAAGCAGGATGCTGGCTGACTTTCAGAGTCTCGCTGCTCGCACTAAAAACCGTAATAAGCCTGCAGTTTCCGACTGTGGCCGACCTCCAAAGTACAAAAGCTGCTTGGCCCAGACAACTGGTAGGCCGCCGGCACACTGTGATACCTACACACGCGGTTGCAAATGATCTTGGTAAAACTGTTTCCTATCTAATCTTAAATAAAGTCCCTTTTCAATGGAGAGGGGGTTTGTGTGATTGTTTTCCTTTTTAGCTTCTGCTCATGTGTTCCAATATGATAATGTTTATCAGTAATTAACTGGTGATGTGAAGGCCTCTTTTGGTTCTTAAATTGTTCTTATGAAGTAAGAATGGCGTTGCTATTGCATCTTTGTAAATCCACCAAACAAAACAAAAATGATCCTTCTGTGACTAATGTTTTCATTAGTATGTTTTGAAATTGTCATTAAATGTGTCTTCTTCGATAAGATAGTGGTACTTCACAGCGTGCGGCTAAAATTAGTCCCGTCACTCCATTAATGACACTTTGGATAAGTAGTGGGATCGGAAAACGATCGTCACGTGGCTCATGCCAGAAAATTGATGGAAACTAAGGTCTCGTTTCTATTCAAAGATAGCTCAACTCATTTTAATTTATTTTCATTTTATCATTATATTTTTATATTTTTTTATATAAAACACAAATTCTCATACACCTTTTTTAAATTTCAATACACCTTTTTTAAATCCCAACATACCTTTTTCAAATCTCAAAATAATAATAATATTAAAAAATAAACTAAACTTATCTCAACTCATCTTATCTCCAAATCCAAACGAGACAAAAGAGAGCTTAAAAACTATTGGTCAAACGTGGAATCAGCATGCACCCATTCCCTGCTGTCTTCGATGAAAAAGTCAAATTTAATATATTTTTAATTAATAAATTTTAAAATAAGACCACGTTAAATTTGTTAAAATTTAAAAAAATTTAACTTTAGTTCCAGTAATGTTAAAATTTATTTCATCAATTACTTTACATTGATCAAATGTATATTTTATTAATGTCTACTTCTTCTCTTTGGTATTCATATAAATATCTATTTTATTAGTTCTTTTAGTATAGAACAAATGTTTATATTCATGCAAATATTTATTTTATTAAATAGATTTTTTAAAATTTATTAATTTAATTTAAATATAATATAATTATTAATTAATTTTTTAACCCATAATTTAATTAGAATATGATCGTTAATTAATATATAAGAGGTAAAATAATAAAATAAACTAAATTAATAATTACAAAAAAATAAATATTTCTAAATTATTAATTATTTATTACTATATAATGAATAATGATAATCTAATATGAAGATTTTACGTAAATAGTTAAAATCAAATTATTATTACATTATTTTATTATTATATAATAAAAAAATAGCTTATGCAAAGTGGAATAGCCAAAAAAATAATGAAAAAATTGTTATATTATTTTATGTAAATAAAATAGTCAAAAATTGAATTTCTTTTTTATTGCTTAAAATAGTCTTTTAACTTTAAATAATTTAATAAAATGTAATTTGAACTAGGAGATGAGATGAGATAAATTAAGATAAATTTTAAAAGTTGAAGAAAATATTATTAAAATATTATTTTTTAATAATATTATTATGTTAAAATTTGAAAAAATTGAATTAAGATTTGAAAAAATTAAATTATTGATTATATTTTATATAAAAATTTTGAAAAATATAATAATACATTTAATATAAATTAAGATGAGATAAAATGAAGTTACCCACTCGAATCCAAACCGGGCTTAAAGTTCTCTAAGACAACGTGATTCTGATGATGATGTCTATCATCACACCCACGTAATACATCTCATGATCTCATGTATGCTAACTGTATGTCCGTACGCCTTTGACTTCAAGCATTCCGTTGAAATCAATCCCATCATTGAGGATGTAAATGTCTAGTTTGGTCCGGATCATTTCGAGAAATTTGTGGATCGATTTTATTCGGTTTAAAAAAATTTTCACTTTAGATTAGACCAAATTTTTATTTGGTCTATACCGATCCAGTCTAATTTAGTCTAGGGACGATCCAGTCTGGTCCGGTCCAGGAATACTCTATATGATTTAATGAGCTAAATTTAATTTAAAATTTGGTAATGATCAAATATTTTTTTTAACTCAAATTTAATTATTTTCAATCTAATTTACATATTTATCACATATTTAAATTAAAAAATATTAAAAAACCTTACTCTTAGTATATTATAAGAGTATATATTAAATATGTTAATATTATAAGAGTATATATTATATATTAAATATGTTAGCAAATTATAACTAATAGCACCATTATATTAGTATATTATATATTTATATGTTAATAAATAATGATAAATTAGTAATAATATATTAAATAATAATAATATACTTATTATTTATAAGTTATTACTAATACTATATATAGATATACTATAATTTATATTTTTTTACTACAATTAGTCAACTACTACAAATTATAATATGTTAATATTATAAGAGTATATATTATATATTAATATGTTAATATGTATTATATATTAATATATTATTATATTAATCTATATTAATATTAATATTAAAATTTATATGCTATTATTTATATATACATATATTAAAAAAAAAATTTAGGAGTTCGGTCCGATCTGGTTCAGTCCAGGAGGAGAAATCCCCTGAACGAGGACTGGACCGGAATCATTTGGTCCATATATATTTTGGCCCAGACCGGACCGAACTCCAACCGGCCTCGTTCCAGTCCGGTCTCGGTTCGGTCCGATTCGGTCTACCGGTCTGATTGGATTTTTTTACAGTCCTACGCATCACACAGCTATTATTGAACTGAACAAGCGAATCAGAAGGAAGGTTATTGTTTACCCTCTTAATTGGGCTGGTCAAACTTATTCCAGGAGGCCCAGTATCGAAACATAGTCGGCCCACGAACTAGGTAAAGAACAAGAAGAAGGGACGGGCCCGCGTGGGAAGCAAATCGACATGGAAACATGAGACACCGACTCTCTAACACTATCTTGCACACGCAAGGCCACCCCATATTTAAGGATCAAATACGGGAGGTAGATAGAGATCATGGCAAGGCCTCCTTTTCTAATAGGACACACGACAAAGTGGCCGCACTAACCAATTCTTCAAGTTTCATTTTAAAATAATACCTTAACACCCAGATTTCCGATGCTTGGATCCCTTCACGCTTGAGTTGGTACCTCTCGTCCGTCCTGTTGTCTTTTTTACGAGACTCCCTTCCGAAAATTAGTTGGAGGGGTATCACGAAATTCTTTTATTTGATTTAAAATTTTCAGTAATGCTACGTATGACTATAAAATGTATAAATATTACGTAATTTTTTAAAAAAATAATTGGTTTATTGTTAAAAATTAGCTTTTTTAAAATATAAATTTCTTATTTTACTCAATTTTTTTTAAAATTGTTATAAGATATTTGCATAATTCACAATTATAAATATATTTATTCTCACCAATCTACCGCAGAAGACATAACACGGAAGAGTCCTGCCACATTAAAAACAATAAAGAGATAACTTGTACGGAAGATGGCAACCTATAAGATGTGATATATAAGAGAACCACCTTGGCAAGGGTACATAAAAGCTGAACTCTAGGTTATTAGAACTTAGAACAGCTCTCTTACGTTCTTTCATTATATGCAAAAAAATCTCTCTAAGAATCCACAAATTATTGACTTAGGCATCAGAAGTATTTCATTAAATTCGAACCCTCATCTTCCTTATATTGTAGGTGATCGAGCTTGGTAATCGGTATGTAAAACACGCTGTTAACACGTACCAAACCCATAAAACATTGGACTTCATCTGATGACATGAAGAGTTAAATAATCAGAATAAAATGAGCGTTTTAGTTCCTAATTCACTTGTTAATATAATTAATTGTTTAATAAAATATCCATCTCAGATCGCTCCCCTCACATCGGCGGTGACATGGTTTTTTTGGACTGCAGCTACGGAGCTAGGCTGGTTGCGCAGTCTCGAGAGTAAAAAAAATTCAAGGCCACAGCTCACATGCATGGCGTCCGGCCCCATCAAATAAAAAAAAAAAAAAAAACCCTATCTTTATTGTGTACTCTCCTTCTAAACCTTAAAGCTGAATATTAAAACATAAAAAATAAAACTAAAACTAGAATTTTTCCTAGGACCTACAATCAGTGTGATAAAAAAATAAAAAAATAGTAGCTGCTAGGGCGATACGTCGATGAAACGAAATACAATAAGGATCATCATGAGTGAGAGTTACAACTGTAGTATATGAATTAGTTTAATGTGGTTGGGCAAAAGATTCTTACGTTTAAACTTGTACTTCCGTTGACTGGAGGGTGGGTTCGATCTCCACCGTTAAACTGCTTCGACCCCATCCTCCAAGATGGGTGGCCTCATTAGATGGACGGCCCATCCGATGTATAACAAATTCTAACATAACTTTTGTAAAAGGGGTGGTGCTAGGCACTGAAACTTCTACCCATTTTTTTAGTAGTTTTTTTTAATATTTTTTAAATTAATTTAAATATTTTTAAAAATAAAAAAATTCACAAATTTATTAAAAAACAATTCTTTAACCATTAAGTAAAAATAAGAAATGAATTTGATATAAAATATTGATAGAAATCCTTGCTAGATCTACCATTTCTCTTGTAAAATTAAGAGTATAATGACCTCTACTTAAGAGTTTTATTAGGGTCTAATATGTAAGAACAAAATAACTTAATTTATTTTTAAAAAACTTTTGGAATTATTGAGATTTAAAAAAAAAATACTTGTTTAAAAAGTTCTCTTCAATCGAATAATGCGCATGCAATGCAGTTTCAATTTTAAAGAAGACTATCAATGAATGAAAGTATTTATATAAATATTTTTAAATAATTACAACTTTATCATTTGCTCTTATCATATATAGGATACTACCTCAAAAAATACATTTTTTATATTACAAAACAGCAAATAATTTTTTAATAGCAGAGTTTATTATTCTATTTGCAAATTAGTGGAGATGACACATCTTTTAATTTGAGGAGATTTGATTTTTAATATTGAGAAATGCTTAAGTCACTTTCCAAAAATCACAAACATAAGTTACACCTCAATAAATTCTTGTTTGTTTATTATTTATTTTACTTAATGATTAAGTAAATGTTTTTCAATGATGTGGTGATTTAAAAAAAATAATATTAAAACTATTAAAAAAATGTGTGAAAAAAAACCAAAAAATAAAAAATTACGCCTAGGTGAGATCCTGCAAGATTGACTCTAGCTCCACTCTTTAATATTTCTAACAAACCAATTTATGCTTAGTGAAAAGTATGAGGGTGTGTTCTCCATGTTAGCTTGCATATAATCTTGTTCGAAACCTAGATCATCTTAAGGAATACAAAAGGTTGTACGTTCTAATGTTATGTTCGTAGGTTTGAAACTTAACATAGCCTTCAAATGTATGAGTAATACGTTCAAATGCTAACCTTTAACGTTCCAATGTTACATTCTCATGTTCGAATGTAAAAAATGGTTTACAGAATTTTAAAGGTTGAACATTCGAATGTTATATTTTAACGTTTAAACATTACAATGGAGAAATGGTTAAGTCGACTCAATCATTTCAAATATTATAATTTTACATCAAATGATTTAAAAATGACCATAAAAATGAAGTATACATTTCAAGAAAAGTTTATATCGCGTCAATTTGGCCATTGACAATCCGTGATGTCCCAAAAAATCAAAAAGAATATCTGGCCACCAATGAATTTCAGTTTATACCAAAATATGATCTAAATTTGACAAAAAAAAAACACATATAAAAGGGTAATAGAGGTATGCCTTATCTCTTTTGTGATGGTTGTGGTGACATTTGACAGTGGCAGCGAAGGTGTGAGTAGCAAAGTGCGACTGTTCGACTATTTATTAAAAGGTTAGAAATGTCGTTTAGTGTTCGTAGGTACTGCTTATATATGTGAAACTTTCGAATGTTGATACAAGTAATGTTCAAACGTAAGATTAACGTTCTAGATATTTTGTATAAATATAATATTAATTAAATAGAATTATATTATAAATTATATTTAATAATATTATATATATACTTATATATAATAATATATATTACTAATTTATACATCAATTATAAATTATATATAATTTATGATATACATATATTATAAATCATATAATAATATAAATATAATTTATATGATCTATAAATAATATAGAATAAATAGTATTGTATTAAAAAGTATATAGCATATTGTATATATATTTATATATATTAATACAATAGCCAATGGCTCTGATACCAAAAGCGTATTTTCCAAGTGATATAAACAGAGATAAAACAATATAAAATAGTGTCTAAGATGTTTATACTATTATAATATATGATATACTATTAATATATAGTAATAATATACTATTACAGCTTATACTTAGACTATATACATAGTAATATATTATAATATTATCTATATAATAATAATAATCTATTACAAATATATATAGTATAACTATAACTTGAAATAATAGTATATACTATTTGAGGTACAAGTAATATACTAACTATATTTATATATATATTATAGAATACTATACTATAAAAAACTATAATAACTAATACTAGCTAGTATATTAGGTTAAATATACTATTATCTATTGTAGATATACTAAACTATACTATACTATATAGTGTATATATATATATATATAATAGAGGAAAATATCAAACTTCATTGATCATCAGAAATACATGAAGAAAAGGATTACAAAACTGGACTATTGACCAGTTCAATCACATCCTTAGCTAGTTCAAGAGATTTTTTAGCTCAAGAGTGAGCAAAATGGTTGCTACTTCTTCTCACAAAAGACACTTGCCATTGCTTGAAAACTAATAACAAGAGCCTGGTATCATGTAAGACCACCTACACTGTCCCATCTCTTAGAATGTTTCTTCAGGCCTTGAATTATTTGTTGAGAATCGCCTTCTAAGATTACAGATTAAAGTCCCGTCTCCTTTGCCCGTACAAACAGCTTGGAGGCCCTCTAGAGCTTCAATTAGCAGGTCCATGAAATCATATTCTGATAGCTTCTTAGTAGACAAGATAGAACCCTGATGATCACAAGCCACAAAGGCTAGACCAATTCAATTGCTAGCTTCACATAGTGCCACATCCCAGTTGATTTTGATGTAGCCTTCAGGAGAGAAACCAGCATAAAGAGTTCATCTTTGATCCCTTAAAGATATTCCTTAGAGCCCCCTTGTGCTGCTTTGAAATCTTCTAGTGAATTAGCAGCTTGTCTAGCCACTTGGGTAGGATACGAAAAGAAGCCCTCGAAGATCAAATTGTTCCTTCTCATCCAGATGCCTCGAGCTGTCATAGAGAAAAGTGCCATCAATTTCTGTTCAGATGTAGAGCACAGCTTCTCTACTAACTCTTTAAAAGACCTCGCATTGTTCGAACTTCTTTGAAAACCAATAAGCCCTTGGCTCCATATGTCCATGGCTAATTAGCAGCTCCATAAGGCATGTGTAGTAGTTTCCTCTTCTTTGCAACAGAATCTATAATCTTTTTCTTATATAGGTTCAATCTCGTTGGAAGGGAATCAAGAAATGCTCTCCACATGAAGACTTTAGTAACATTTGGAACCTGAAAATTCCAACAGCATGTCCACTCCTTAATTCTTTGGACTCAAGGTGAGGTCTACCCCTTTTGCATATCCAACAGTCGCTTTTCTTATGGTAAGCACTATTTATTGTAATGGACAAGTAGGGAGTTGAAAACCAGGGTGGAAAGAGCAGAAGAGGGATGGATGATTTGACCATTGAGGTAAAATGTGGGCCATCGATAGGTTGAAAGTTGAGAAGGTTTTCGAGATAAGGGAGTGGCTGCGGAGGTAGTAGAAAATGCTGATACAAAGGAGGGTTGTCATAGGCCATATCATGAATATTTTTATGTCTTTGTATATACTCTGTATATAAGCTTTGTAAAGTCATATGTACATCACATGAGGTATATGTATTTTTATATTTTTTATTTCTTACAGCTGCTAGTATAAATAACTGTCTCCTTCTGTAATGCATAGTAACATCATTTTCGTGAATAACACCTCGAGGCATTTCAGAATCTTCACCATTTTCTCTGCTAGGGTTAAGGTTTTGGCCTTGATCAAAGGATAAGGCTAGTACTTTACATAGTATTAGAAGTATTTTTTTTTTCTCTCCTTCCATGTCGCCTTCTCATAAGCCGGTTTCGAAGGATGCTACTTCTCCATATTTTCTTCATCCGAGCGATATTCCTGGAGTTCTTTTAGTCACTCAACCTTTCCTCAACGAGAACTATCATTCCTAGTCTCGTTCGATATCCATGGCACTCTTAGCAAAGAATAAACTCTATTTTGTTGATAAATCTATCAACAAACCCTCCGATCCTGCAGATTCACTCATTTCTCTATGGTTATGGTCTAACAATATGGTGATATCTTGGATCTTAAACTCTGTTTCTCTTAAATTTTCATCTAGCATTATGTATATTACTGCTGCTTGTGAGATTTGGTCTGATCTTAAGGAACAATTTTCCCAAAAAAATGAACCTCACATTTTTTAATTACAAAAATCAATTTCTTCTCATTCTCAAGGATATCTTTCGGTGAGTAACTATTTTACTTGTCTTAAAGACTTTGGGATGAACTCACCAATTACAAGCATGTTCCTACTTGTACTTGTGGTGCTATAAGGATTTTGAATTCTTATATTCAACATAAACGAGTTTTACAATTTTTTATGGGATTAAATGAAACTTTTGCATTTGCTCGTGCACAAATATTACTCATGGAACCTCTGCCTCTTATTAATAAGGTTTTTTTCTCTTGTTTTACGAGAGGAAGAACAACAAGAAATTTCTCTTGTTTTTTTATTTACTGTTGACTCACATGTGTTTGCCTCTCATGTTGATATAAGTACAAATGTTAAATCCTTTTCCAAGAAGGATTGACCAGTATGTAGACATTGTGGACGTACTGATTATGTGACTGAGAAGTGTTATAGATTGCATGGATTTCCTCTAGGATATGAACCACGACAAAAGCAATAGTCTGTGGCTAATAATGTTGTCCTTAGAGACAATAGTTCCTCACCTGTTCTCGTTTTTCTTTAACTGAGGCTCAGTATCAGCAACTTATATCTACGCTTCATTTTAAATCTGTTGATCCAGTTGCCTCTTCTGTTAATGCAGTTGTTTCTCATTCTTGTTCTGGTATGTTTTTTCCTAAATAGTGTAAATCCTCAATTTTTCCTATTCCTCATTCAATTCCTTTTGAGTCTAATTCCTGGATTCTTGATACTGGAGCCATTGATCATATGGTTTTCTTTTTTGATTGTTTTACTTTCATTACTAACTCTGTCAATGCTTCTGTGAAGCTTCCTAATGGTCAATTTGTGTCTGTTACACATATTGGATTTGTTGTTATTTCTAAATATCTTGTTTTACATGATGTTTTATGTATTCCTTCTTTCAAGTTAACTAAATCACTAACTTTGTACTTCTTGTTTTCATGTAGTTTTTGTCTAAACCAAGACCTGATTCGTTGGAAGCTGATTGGAATGGGTAGATTGCAAGGAGGTATCTATATACTGCAAAAATTAGGCCTTTTTGTCTTTCAATCCATTTGTTTTACTAGTTCATTTGTTGATTATTTACCTGCTACTTTTTCAAAAGCCTGTTATGTTAAATCAAAGTGCTCTATTTTTGAGCTTGGGCATAATAGACTTGATCATCCTTCTTCATCTAGAATGATGTTTGCGAATAATTTTGTTGATAAATTGATTGTTCCATCTCATCTTTGTTTGATATGTCCTTTACCTAAACAAAAGAAATTGCCTTTTCTTAGCAATAATATCTTGTCTGCTGCTCCTTTTGACATTGTTCATTGTGATATTTGGAATCCATATTCTATACTCACTATTGAAGGTTACAAATATATTTTTTACTATTGTTGATAATTCTACTTGTACTACATGGCTTTATCTTTTAAAACATAAATCTGAGGTTCCTTTTCTTTTCAAATTATTTTATAAAATGATCAAAACACAATTTAATGTAAAGATTAAGACAATTAGAGTTGATTATGGCATAGAATTTTCTTTTGATTCCTTATTACATTCTAAAGGCATCAAACATCAATATAGTCGTGTTAAGACTCCTCAATAGAATTTTGTGGTAGAAAGAAAATATTAACACATACTTAATATAGCTAGAACAATGATGATATAGTCTTATCTACTGATTGCATTTTGGGGTGATGCTGTCTTGATAGCAACTTATCTCATCAATAGGTTTCATGTTCCTCTTTTACATCAGAAATCTACTTTTGAAATTTTGTTCAAAGTTGTCCCTTCATTTGAACATCTCAGAACATTTGGTTGTCTCTAATTTTCTTCAACTTTGCATAGGTCTAGAACTAAATTTGATTTTAGAGCTAGAACTTGTATTTTTCTTGGTTATTCTTTTAGAATGAAAGGATATAAACTTCTTGATATTCACACAAATCAGTCTTCAATTTCTAGAAATGTCATTTTTCATGAGCATCTTTTCCATTTTTCAAATAATTTATTTTATTTCATTTGTCTTCTATTCCATTTTCTATTTTTCCTAAAGGATCTTGAAAATTAGATTTTTTAAATGTCCCTTTAACAACAAGTAATTTTCTTCTTCTTCATCTGATTCACATCATTCTCAATTTGATTCACACCACTCTTCCTCTGATCCAAATCATTCTTCTTACAATCCTCCTGTCACTATTTATTTACCCTCTGATCAACTTAGAAGATATTCTAGGGTCAGAAAATTACGTGCTTATTTGTAGAATTTTCAAGTAATCTTCTCACTCCACACTCCAGTCTAATTTCTCCAACAACATCTGATTCATCAAGTTCTTCTTTTTCTTCTTTTATGACTACTTCTTCTAAATATAGTATTTCTAACTTCCTGTCTTATGCTAATCTTTCTTCTTCACATAAGTCTTTTGTCATATCTATATCTGCAAATACTAAACCTGAGTTCTATCATTAAGCTGTCAAGCACTCTCATTGGAGAGATGCCATGATAGCTGAGATTGCAACCTTGGAAGTCAATAATACATTAACTATTACTTCTTTACCTTTTGTTAAGAAGCCCATAGGCTACAAATGGGTCTATATAATTAAGTATCATGCTGATGGTTCCATAGAAAGGTATAAAGCAAGATTGGTTGCCAAAGGTTATACCAAAACTGAAAGATTGGATTATTTTGAAACCTTCTCTCCTGCTTGTAAGATGGCTACTGTAAAAACTCTTTTAGTTATTGCTGCTATGAAAGATTGGAATCTCTCTCAATTTGATGTTAATAATGCTTTTCTGCATGAGAATTTATCTGAAAAAGTTTAAATGCTTTTGCCTCCTGATTCTCTTGGTAAAGGGGGGTCTATAGTTTGCAAATTGAATAAATCTCTTTCTGAACTGAAGCAAACCTCTAGACAGTGATTCTCTAAAGTTTCTTCCTTCATAATTAGTTGGTTTTTGAAAACCCAAACTGATTATTCATTGTTTACTAAGGCTGAGGGTCCTTCATTTACTTCACTACTTGTTTATATTGATGACATACTCATTGCCAGTAACAATGTTATTTTTGTTGAGCATTTAAAATCTTTGCTTAACGAGAATTTAAATTTAAAGATATTGGTAAGCTCAAATAGTTTCTTGGTTTAGAAGTAGCTAGTTCTCCTACTAGTATTTTTTTGTGTCAAAAGAAATAAATTTTGAAAATTTTGCATGATGTTGGACTGCTTACCTTTAAGCCTACTAATTTCCCTATGGAACAGAACATTAAATTAAGGAAGTGGGATACTTGTTACCTAATCCAACAGCGTATAGAAGACTTGTAGGACGATTTCTTTACCTCACATTAACCAGACCAGATATCTTAAATTCAGTCAACAAACTTAGTCAATACATGGCTAAGCCTTGACAGCCCCCTTTACAAGGTGCCTATAGAGTTTTACAGTACCTCAAAGGTACCGCTGGACGTGGTCTTATATTTCCTGCCAACAATACATTGTCCCTCAAAACTTTTGCTAATTCTGGTTGTGCTTATTGCCTTGACAGTCGAAGGTCTACAAGTGATTTTTTTGTTTTCCTTGGAGATTCTTTGATGTCTTGGAAAATAATGAAACAAACCATTATTTCTAGGTCCTCTGCTAAAGCCGAGAATAGATCAATGGCTTCTACCACTTGTGATATTGTTTAGTTTCTCACTTTATTATTTGATTTTAGCATTTCACATACTTAGTGCTCAACTTTTTTATGATAGTCAGATTGCTTTACACATTATTGTCAATCCTGTATTTCATGAGATAACTAAGCATATTGAGAAGGACTGCCACTATATTCTGGACAAAATACAAGAAGACATTATCAAGACTTTTCATTTAGCCTCTGGGCATCAATTTGTTGATGTGTTGACCAAGCCTCTTGGCTCTCAACAATTTCACCATCTTATTGTCAAGATAGGAGTACATTCAATATACTCTCCATCTTAATAGGGGATATAATGAATAGTTCTATGTCTTTGATTGTACCCTATATATAAGCTCTGTAAAGTCACGTGTACATCACATGAAGCATATGTATTTTTATTTTTTTACTTCTTACAGGTGCTAGTATAAATAGCTATCTCCTTCTCTATTGCACAATAATATCATATTTGTAAATAACACTTCCCAGGCATTCCAAATCTTCCCATTTTGCTCGGTTAGGGTTTTGTGCCAACTTCATAGGGGTAAGTGATGTCACTGAGAAAAGACTGTGACTGCTGCAAGAAAGGATGAGTTCAACGATTGAATTCACTCATTGATTAATGTTTTGTCTGGAGACATGGATAGTCACCACATGTAGAAGATGAACGGTGCGGGTCCTACCAGATGATAGAGGTCTAGCACTATTTGCATATAGGAAGGCATCTGGGAGCTTCTTGTCATTTTTGCGTTGCTTCTTGTAATTGGAGTGTTGAATGGATATGGTGTTGATTCCATGAAAGTACCTTCCTCAAACTGCTGTAGAAAGAGTATTTTCCTTTCCTTTGATATGGCCTATTGGTCTGGGCTCTCGGATTTTGAAGGGAGGCAAGTTTGGAGTTCTTTTAGAAAAATCCTTTTCTAGGTCCGTAGAAGGTAGTTGTACCTCTTCCATTTTTGGAACTCTACGGGTATACAGGCCTTCTACATGAATGTCACGACTGTATTGGGGTGTTGAATTTTTTCCAAAGTAGTAGAGACAAATATGATGGACATGACCGATGCTTCCACATTTGTAACAAAACTCAGAGAGACGCTCATATTTGAAGGAGATGTTTGCCGATGGTCCTTGAAGGCGCGAGTACATAATACCATCAATTAAGGGCTTTGTAATATCTATCTCCACTCTTATTTGGAACGGTTTGTAGAGACTTCAGGAAGATAATCCTCATCTACTTCTAACAGCTTCCCAAGTGCTTTCTCGATTCTGATAGCACTGATGAGTGACATTATTTCCAGTGGAAGACCGTAAACTTGAACCCAAAAGGCTGTGTGCTTGAGGTCTATCTCGTGGAGGCTTTGGATCGGGAGGCCATTCTTTTAGAACCAGGTGGAAACCTCTAAAGTTCCATGGACGCTGACTGTATACTCGATCCTTGTCTTGTGGATTTTTGAAGGTAAAAAGGAAGGTGTTTTTTCCAAAGTCATCAATTTTAAGACCTTTTGTGAAGCTCCAAACTGCCTTAAAGGTTGAATGGAATGTATGCTTCTTTAGGGCTTTTGTTGAAATGAGCTTGCTAACTAAAGTGTGATTAGAGATTCTCTTTGCTGTGTTAAGCATTGGTTCCGGAATGAGGTCATCCCATGAAAGGGATTCTGTTTGAGAAATGAGTGCTTCGATGTCAGATTTTCTTCCTTTCATGTTGGCTAAGGGTATAATTTGATGGTTTGTTTTGTTGTTTGCAGGTGGAAAGCTTTCGTTGGTGGGGAGGGTGGTAAGAAAATGTGTGGAGCAGGTGGTCAAAGATTTCCTAGAAAAGGGAAAGATCTGGGGGGCTTGATTGTTGGTGCCTGGTGGTCAAAAGTTTAGGAGTGGGTGAGAAAAAGGATTATTAGGGAAGAGGTTTCAGGTTTGACGTAAGGGTGGGACAGATGGAGATATTCTACTAGGAGAGGAATATAGAGCTTCATCTTGAGAGAAAGTTGGGAGTCTACTTGATTGGATACTCTACTGGGAGAGGAGAGAGCTTAATCGTTGACATTGCAGATGGAGAAAATGTGCTTTTTCCCAGCTTCTTTTAGTTTCCAGTTTTTCATTTCTTTCAATATTTATCAATTTTAATTTGGAGTATGTGGCGCCCTTGACCCCCACATGTAAACAGGTGGAAGTCGAGACACCCAGATGATGACCACACGGGTCACGCACCCTATTGTTATATGCAAGTGTGTAGAAATAAGCAAAGTGTGCAGCATAAGAATATCGCAGTAGAAAATAAAAAAGGGTTTGCCAACTAATGTGCTAGAAAATTTAAAACCTCACAATTCAAATTAAGATCTTCCTAGAGGGTTTATATAGTCATCCATTGAAATACAACTAGGGGTAAACTAGAACCATAGATGAATACAAGAGGAGATTGATCTCCAACCAATCACTCTTCCGACGAAGCCAATCCTGCTAGTTCAAACTTTACCTCTACAACAAAACTACGGTTCCATGAGACGGAATCGTCCGTATATAGAAAGGAAACACCACATGAGATTATGACATCTCAACAAGTAAATAACCAAACACAATCAAAAGTTTAATATACATTCGTGCAACCAACACAATCCACAACACACAATAAGACATGCAAGATATAACCACTCCTTTTTCTCGAAAGCAATCACCACGTCCATAGCCACACAAAAGAACATGCAAGAGCAAATCCATCCTTTTCCCTAAAAAGGACACAATAACTCATATACGCCAAAATCCAGTTTTCAGCCAACAACACAAACTAATTATTAAGTGCACACCATGATCTCCTCTCGGGACCATTTGTACATTTTGGCTCCCTTCGTCACACCACATGTGATGATCGTGCATGTGACTTCGTAACGAGCAATATCCAGCTTCGCGCCTAGTGCGTACATTGACTGAACATCCTCTAGCCCACGCCAGCAAAAGGACCATGGAATTGACACGAGAGCGTCACTGTATTGTCCGACCCCGTTGTCGCCCATTGACAACCTGAGGGACGTCACGTCAGTTTATTACGCTCCCAAATGACTAGAGGAACTCCACCGAGATAATACCTCATCTCGACTTGGGGTCGTGAAACACACACCCACATATCATTCCAGCACACATCACCCTTTCTCAAACACAACATGGCATCTCAGCACATTTAAGTAACTAAAACAATTAAACCAACACATCAAACCAACATCTATAGCCCATACCTTTGATACAACGCGTGGCATCACATCACAACAAATAATCATGACAATTAAATAATTGTATATGCATAACAAACAAGTATTGGATGACATGACAATAACACTTGAAAAGCAAACATGACATCAACATAATCGCATCAACATTTCCATAAACAAAGGTTCCCAACATTTCCAATTCACAACCAAATAAACTACGGAGTGATCCCATCCTCCATCTTCTGGCCTTAGGCCATACCAACCTACTTTCAATTTATTATTAATATTAACCAACACTTCACTAGGCTCGAAGCCCAGTCCAACCAACCAAGCAATATAAAATATTAATGAATAAATATCATTTTAAACCCTAAAGTTGAGTTCGAAAGATTACTTACAGCATGCATAAGCAATCTGGATTATCAAGCGTGCATTGCAATAGCGAGAAGCACAGCGCAGAGGAGCCCCACGTAAACATCACCGAGTAGCACAAGGATTAATCAAGGAACAAGGGTGTTGGCGGTCTGAGTCGCTACTCACAATGGTTGACCGCTTAACCTCGATCATCAACCAATGCCATTGAGTGCGACACAAAGAGAAACCAAGAGGGAGATAAAGGAGGTCCTGCGAGTGCTACCATTAACGAAGGATGGCGATCATAAGACCCTGTGGGTGAAGCAAGAGGACGATGGTGCGAGGTGGAGGGCGTTGCGCGAAGCACCTGCAGCAAGGAGAGAAAAGATTGGGGAAAAGGGCTTACGGGTTGCATGCATAGAGGAGAAAACCAAAAAAGAAGAGGGAAAGAAAATAGCGAGGGGCTCACAGGTTGCATGCAAGCTACTGGCCGTCGAGCCTGAAGTCCAAAAATGAAGCTTTGACGAAGCTTCAATGGTGCAAGAAATTGATCTGCTACTTGTGGAACCGAAACTGGAAAAACAGCAAGGGGAAGCCCACCAATTGATTTGCAACTTGAGGAAGAAAAGGAAAAGAAAACTAAAACAAGAAAAGAAAATAAATGAAGAAGAAGAAGAAGATGGGTGAGCTTAGTAGCGGAACCAGAAATTTAGGTTAGGGGTCCAAGTAAAGTTAAAAAAAAATATATAAAAAAAAATTTATTCTATTTATATACAATTTTTTATGTGGTTTAAAATAGTTTGATAGTAAAATTTACAATAAAAATAAAAAACGTTTAATACAACTTATGTATTAAAATAGTATATAATATGATAAGAATATGTCATCATAATAAAAATATATTAAAAATATATTAGGAATTATTCAACTTCTTTTTTATTTTTATTTTTATCTATAACAAAAATATGTCATCATGTTATTATATAATTTTATTTTATATGAGATGTATTTTATTTTTAAATTAGATTAATTTTATAGAAAGAGATCAAGATAATTTTTAGAAAGGGGGCCAACACAAAATAAAAGTAATATTATTCTACAAAATTATAAAAAAAAAAAAAAAAAAAAAAAAAGCATATTTTTTTTCTTTAAAATAACATATATTATATTTTTAATTTTTTTTTAAAATAAGGGTGGGGCCCATGGGGAGGGGGGGCCATGGCCCCCCTGCCCCAACGTGGCTCCGCCACTGGATGAGCTATACCGGGAGAAAAACGAAGAGGAAGAAGAATAAAGGAGTAAAGCCCTAAGGTAAAACGCATAGCATATGACGCTTAAGGAGCTAGGCAACAGGTGATTGGGCTAGCACTACAACAAAAACAACTATTCGTAGCGTAATTTTTCGTTGCAAAAACACCAAATATCGTGGCAAATACTCTTTCACAGCGAGTTAAGCTTCGCTACAATGTCGCCGGTATTAATTCTTCACTTCTACTTTCCTGCAGCGAAACAGAAAATTCGCCGCTAATAAGAAACTTTTTAACGGCATTTTGTTTCGTCGTTATTAGTCGACATAGACACCGCAAAAATGATTCCTCCTTTCGATTAAAAATCGTAGGCAATGATTATTTATAGCACCTAGAATGTTATTCGCAGTGATATAATTTCGTCGCAATTAAAATCTACCCCAACGTTTCTGGCCGCACCGCTATTGGAGTTCGGTATCAAAATCCTCAATTGCAGCGCTAGATTTTCGCCACAATATATTTACCCCAGCGTTTTTTTCCACACCGCTATTGAAATTTCGATATAAAAAATCTCAATTGCGGCGCTTGATTTTCGCCACAACATATTTTACCCCAACGTATCTGGCCGCACCGCTATTGAATTTCGATATAAAAATTCTCAATTGCAGCACTTGATTTTTGCCGCTAAATGATATTTTGCAGCGTATTTTCATAGCGCCGTAAAATACTTTCAATTTCCTAAGGTAATTTACAGCGACTTTTTTTCTCCGGAAAATCCATTTATAAATTGTGCCACAATTGATTTTCCTGTTACAAAAATCATCAATTCCTGTTGCTGAAGAAATTGTCGTTTCTCTGAAATCACATTCATTTTCACATATACCAAACACTATATAATCTTTGTTTCTATTAACAAATAACATTCATAAATATCTTCAAACATCAATTCATCCCAATTCATGTATTTATCCATTGAGGTGGTGCATTATATTCATATTAAATACAAACCGGACTACTAATAAATAAGTCATACATCACTATAGTAATAGATTTAAGGAGTCTGCTATCACTAAAATAAGGCGGCAAAATCTTGGATTCAACTCACGTTACTGCCACTCAACCCAATCTTTATGAATGGTCATAGCACCATATATTTTCAAAAACTCTTCTCTTTTGCATAAGCCACTACACCCATTCTTGGGATGCCTAAGATAAGGGTGAAATGAAAAACTATAATGTGAGCAATACAACTCAAATTTGCTAAGTGTACTTCACTTATAATAAATAAATAAATAAATAATTGCATATGTACCCAATGCATACAAGTCACCAGTACTTAGCAATAAACAAAAGCTAACTCCAATTACTAGAAAAAACGTATACATTCTAAAATAAAAAAGTTCTACTAGACATCTGTGTTGAAAAAATAACAAAATTACAAATTATTTTCTCAATCAATCAATATAAATAAATAATAAGTCCCAAAGACAGTTGTTCATCCTATAAATTGCAACCACTAATAGTCATCTAAAAATGGCTCTTCTCATAACTTAAATTTAATTTTAGAATTTCATTTATGCAAATGTATCATAAGAATACATAATCTAGCTGCATTTGGGAATATAAAGGATGTTCAGTTTTCACAAAAATTGTTCATGTCCATGAGTTTTCTGTATAGAATAGATAAGATGTGTGTAACATGAACCAAGCAAACTTCTATTTTTTATATTTAGCCTTCAATTGTTGATGAGAATACTCAAATACATAGACTTTCTTCATCTCCACAAGTACATCTTCTTTCTTGCGAAGAAGAAGGCATGTATATTCACGGGACTTAACAAATTTATGGCAAACAAATTTATGGTAAAGTTTTTTGGCTACAAGACCTTGCTTGCAGTATGACTTGTCTAGACTAGTAATGGAAATGGAAAATCAGTTAATATTTGAATTGACAAGTGGCTTCCACAACAAAACACTTTCAACCCTTAGAGTTCTATTAGATTTTTACAAGCATATACTAAAGTTTCAGCTCTCATTGATGAGGATACCAATCAATGAAAATTATTCACAAGTAGATGATTGAAGCTGTCCTAATCGATCTACTGCTATAAATTAAACCTTACAACATACATATAAGTTGATTTGGAGGTGAACCACAACAAGAGATTTTAATGTTAAGAGTGCTTACCACCTCAAAGGAGAATTGCAAGAAAGAGACTTGGAGCAATCATCAGCTTGCTTATATCAGAAGGGTATGTTGACAAATATGGCAGCTTGTCTCAATGCCCTCAACCAATGTAGCCTGTTGAGGAGGACAGTTGTTAATAGCTTTTTATGCCCAATATACAAGCAAGAACTTGAAATGAAAAACCATCTATAGTTTGCAGCATAACTCAAATTTGTTAACTGTACTATTCTTACAAGAAAAAAAAAAGAAAATTCTGATTGCACCCAATGCATACAAGTCACCAGTTACCAATAAACATAAAATAATAAAAACTGAGAACTACTAGGAAAAAAGAAGACATGAAAGAGTCAAGTTGAATTAGCAAGGTATGTGGAGATCTATAATAGCAAAACTTATGTGACAGATATTTATAACATTATAAGAGATCATATGAGACATACATCCATAAAACAGAAGGGTAGGGGAGGAACAAACTCATGATTTAGGGATATAAAGTCATAAGAAATGACATCAAAATCCACTAACATATAAATCAAATTAACAATTGCAAATACAAAATGTAATAAATCGTATCCTCACTTTTCAATATGTGTTTGGCTGCTTTCGCTTTGCATCAAGAACATAAAAGTAACAAGTTTATGGGTGAACCTAACGATAAAAAGAAGCTGCCTATGTCCTGGCTTTATTTTGAAACATTGAATATCATATGATAGAATACTGAAAAAAATACCCAAAAAACAGCTAATTGGTTTGTTGGGTCACTTGCAAATCTAAAGCAGGGGAGGAACTAACTATGGAGCTCACCTATTCTGACAAGACCTTAGAGATAGAATACTGAAACTAACAAACAGGATGATTTTGAAATTATCTACAAGTCTCATGCAACTATTGAAAAAAAAAAAAGTAGAGTTCAAAAGAAGAAAATATACTTGTTATGATGAATTTTACATTTTTTCAAAGAAATATGCATAAAACTTGTATATCTTAAACTAATTGTATGCATAAAATTAATATTCTCAAACTCAATTAATTAATAATAAATAGGTCGACTTTGGCCTCCTCCTCTAGCTTATATAAAATGGACATAACTAGTAAAGGGCAATAATCTATACCAAGGGTAGTCCTAATTGATCCGTACTAAGCATTAATAAAATTGGAATATTATTAATAAAATTAGAGTATGAATTATTATTTGACCTGTGGTCCTGATTGAAAAAAAAAAAAATCAGTACCCATTTGTCATAAGTAGAGGCCGTACTCAAGCGGGAATTTAATTTTTCATTTAAGGAAATCGTTATGTCACGTACTTTTAATCCTTCACTTCTAGACTCTAGACAGCCCTGTCACGTGTAACGCTTTCGTTTCTCCAAGACTTTTAATTAAGGACAGAAGCTAATTATTATAAATAAGAATATATATATATATATATGTATTTATATAGTATTAGCTGCTAGTACGTCTAGTTAGTCTTTCACTAATTTATAAGCTTGATCGGGACAAATGAAGATCCTGCTAAATAAGTGCACCCGAACATGTCAATATCCCTGCTGCTGGAATATGTCAAATATTTTATAGTACTTGTTTCCCGTTACTGATCCATGTGGATGTCCAGGAAGTACAAGTCCATACTTCTATAATTAGTTTCAAACTCTAAGATGAAATATGAATGTGTGTATGTGTATATATATATATATATATATATATATATACGTATGTATATAATTCCCTTTCCATGGGTCAAATATGTGCCTTAAGTTTGCTGGGTTGTCCACGAATTCCATGCACGTTTCCCAGCTTGTGTATCATGTCTTATATAGATAATTTATATAATTCGAAATAATTGATGGGTTTTATTTATTTATTGATGGGTTTTATATAGATTGAAATGATCGAAGAATAGAATCATGATAATTAGTGAAAATGGAGTTACATATACACACACACACAATATATATATATATATATATCAACCTAAGTTCCCTTTAAATAGGAAATCCCCATTGAAGGAAACACTGGAGATATGCTAATTAATCTACAAAGTCAATCCAATAAGGCAGCCCCTTAACTCAAAGGCCCATGATTGATTGTGTTTTAAGAAACAAAACAAAATAAAGTAGGCCTAAATATTGAACCCATTCATGAATCAATAACGTCTATAGAAACCATGCTGGTTGGCAACAACAATCATTAAACATATGTTTGAATATATAACAAATTCCCATCGGTCAGTTGAAAAGATAGAGCATTTTTAAGCCTAATGAAGTGTATAATAGACATATAATTAATCTTAATAGGGTGGTGCTAATTTAGCAAGGAAGACAAAAGGGAAAATATCCATACCTCTATGAGGATGATCAGGAAATCTAGCTGGAGCACTAACTGTAATATATAAAAAATTATAACCAAAAGTGAGATTGTGAAAGACCATCACAGTCATGCAGAAATAGAATATAACTGAACATTATTATTATTATTATTATTATTATTATAACTGAACATTATTACTAATATAATATTTGGTATTGGAGGCTGCGGTGTTGCATTTTGTTTGTGATAGTAATTGGACATTCTGTATATATTGTGTTCCACATTGTGTAACAAAGAATATAACTGAACATTATAATTATTATTATTATTATTATTATTCAGTTTTAACAGAAATATTATTATATGCATCTCCACTTTTCCCTAACATATCTGTCTTTGTAGGTTCTTTAGTGGGAGCCATTCCGAGTAGATTAGGATGCATTTTAATATTGGAAAGCTCCACACTTGTCATGGTTCACTTTCAACTTCATGATAACTAAATTCATCTTCCCTAGCTATCTCATCTCATATAAGGAAAAGAAAGATAGAAAGAATACAAAATCAAACTAATCCAACCATGCTACATGAAAATTTAAAATTAAAAAGCCAAGGCCAATTCATTCTCAGGATATATTTGGAGCATGCCTGCTACCTATGCTTTTACCCAAAAAGCATAAAAAAAGTTCCATTAAACTTGTTTGTCACTGTATTCATCAACGATTCCACTTAGATATCATTACTCATGCATCTTTATATATATATATATATATATAAGGATAACGAGTTCCCATATTCAATTGAGAATATTCTTAATCATTAAGAATATCCTTCTTATAGATAATAATCTTATGCACAAGCTTTATGTACATTAATAATCTTCTATGTCTAATTTAAGTTTGAATCCGTTTGAAAATAATTTCTAACCTATTCTTTTCTTAATATGAAGGATATCAAAAAAAATATTCAAGTGATTAAAATAAGTAGTCTTGTAATTATTCAAGTGATTAAAATGTGTATAAATTTCCATGGAGGGTGTAAGTAATTAATGAACTTGATGCAATCTGACTATATATGAGTTATGGCAATTAATTAAGTTGTGAGAATACTAGGAATCATGCATCCCTGGCCAAAAGAATAGGATAGAAATTTGATTATTTTGAGTTTTCATATGTAAATAGTTATAAATCATGGTTGAAGTGTTGAACCACATGATCATAAACGATATGCTTATTAGTAATTCCTTTCGATGAAATAGGATTTATGTTTGTATAGAACAATCTTTATCAATTTTATGTCGATCAAATGGTATTCATTATATGTTGTTTCAATTTGTTCACTCATTTTGACTCTTCATATATTTAATTTTTTTTAAATGACTATTAGTATAGATAAGTATTTTTTTCATATTTATTAAAAAATTAAAATATGTTTAAAAAGATTACAATAAAAAACAAAAACAAAAAAGACTTACAAAAACTACACTAAGCTGCAAAATAAATGACAAATTAAAGATGCATAATAGCACTACTTTTTTTATGTCACGTAGCATTTGAGGTCCAACAGCCAACATCCATCTCGGGATAGATAACTTGTCTTGATTTAGCTATACAAAATAACCCTGGCTAGTTACGAACGTGGGTTTCAACTTTAATTAAAATAGTACTAGATCATGTCTGCCTAATTTTTCCTTGTTTGGCCAAATAATAATCCATCTAGACTGAGATTTCCTCCACGCACTCGAATAAGCTTAAGAAATTTATCCCAGCCACCAACCTAACTTAAAAACGAGGCCATAAAATTCTTATAGAGTATGTAATTCCAACACTTTTGCAGAAAACTAATTATATATGAGCCATGGCGCTAGCTACAGCTACCCCACTGATCGACATCCTCACCGAGGATGTAATTACAGAGAAGCAAAAACATTTGTTTAGACCTTCAAATTAAAAAAAAAAAATTACAAAATTATTTAAAAATACTTGGGTGAACAGAAATTAAAAGTAAAAATAAAAAGCGAACCAGTAGATATCGGGGATTGCAGCATTTTTCTACATATCTCAAAATAGATAAAGGGCACGTACATTCGTAGGCAATTAAGAGAAGGCTAACAACCTTTACATTCTAACTTCCCTTTTGCTATCTTCCAAACTTTGTCTTCCAAAATCTGGACCAGCTGAATATAAAATCTGGACCAGTTCATTTTATTGGTTTTATTGAGAATGGTGCAGCTTTTGAAGATGGCAAAGGATTAAGTATGTGGGATCATTACAGCCACAAATACCCAGGGGCTAGGTCTCTCTCTCTCAATCCATTTCATTTCTTTTTGTACAACATAAAGCTCTATGATAATTGGTTATTTAAAATGATATCAAACCCGTACATACGTGCTCCGGGGTTGTAACCTATATGACTAACCACATGATAAAGAAAATATCAGTTTTGCTCAATGTTGATTAAAAAATGACTACTGCCTCTAATTCTTGCAACCTTATTTTCTTGTTTCATCCCCTCTTGAGTCTTCACCCCTTCAAGACCAGTCTTTTCCAAGTTGTGTTTGGGCTATAAATTCTTATCAAGTTTATACATTTCCAAGTTCTTAACACAGTAATTTCCCAACATATGAATATACTTCTTGGTCGGTGTCAGTTAGGAGATTAACAATATATCTAGAAATATCATATATTATTACGCTAGCCAATTGTTTTTATTGCATACATATATATATATATATATATATATACAAATGTCGGCATGCATGCCATGCCATGCCATCATTAATGGTGAATAAATCTTAGGTTTCAGTCAAAAAATATGATCAATACCTAGGAAAACAAAGAGCGTCAAGTATGATCTATTTTTTAAGTCAAAGAGAACAATAGATTTCTATATCTAGCTAGCCACATGGAATGCTGCAAGTTAGTTTTGGCAGAGTGTTTTATATAATATATATTATATTAATTCAAATGAGAGAGGCAGATTCAAGAATAGGTAACTGCCATATAAAAAGGCAAACTGTAAAACAAATTAAGCATATTAGATATAAAACTTGAAGAGATCAAGTCATGTAATGCAAACTAAGCTCAAGATGGAAACAACTACCATTCATGTTTCTACCTCAATCTCTATGGATCTGATCCCAAAAATTCCAAAAGAAGATGGAGTACTACAATATTTGTCCTCTCATTTGGTTCCAGCTGACCTGGCTATAACAATTGTTTATATATATACATATATATATATATATATATATACATACATATATATGTATGTATGTATATATATAAATAGTTTCCATTTATTTCAATGGTATATATATATATAGGATAATGCTAAGTGAATGGAAGTAATTATGTATGCTAATAGTCGACTCATCAATAAACAACACATCTAATTAAACCCATACAAGGTCATAATTTTGCTCCCAATCAAAATCCAAAATACCACATTGTATAGAATAAACTTGGAGCATGTTTAAACAAGCAGAGATATCTAGTAAATCAAGCAGAGATTAAACTTGAAACCATGTTTAAACAAAAGCCCTAAGCTAAAGCATGTTTATATCTAATAAATCAAAAGCCCTAGCTTATCCCCACAGGATTGAGTGTTCAAAATCAAGTAGAATGTCTTACCACAAGAGCGACAGAGCTTAGTACAGAAGGCGGAGATGGGGGAGCCGCGATACCCAAATCTTAGTCCCAAAAACCAAGCTGCTAAACAAACATCTCTGGGCTATTAGGAAACAAAAAAAAAAAGTATTTTTTGCTATAAATCTTCGTTTCTAATGAAATGATTGAGAGAAAGTTTGGGTTACCTAAAATACTCGAGAATGAGAAGAAGAGTTCCTCGCGCGAATGGATTTTAGGGTACCCATACGTCGCCGGTGGGTTTATGCAACAACGGTGTTCGAAATCGGTGATGAATCCGGCACCGATTCACTAGAAGCCCTTTGCAGACCAAGGTTTTCGTGGGAGGGAGGGCAAATAGTGGGTGGGGGGAAAATAAGAGGGTAATGGCATGGGCGGGGGGAAAAGAAAATAAGAACGAGGTTTTGCGCGCGGGTCTATTAAAAGCTTTATAGCGGCGAAAACAGTCTCTGCAAATGTATGATTTGTTGAACCTTTGGCTATAGCGGTGAAATAAATCATCGTAACAATTATAATACATATAGCAGCGTATTAAATCGCCGCAATAATAACAGAAGAAGCTGCAAAAATACATTTAGTCACCTACACTAGGCCTGTTCATTCAGGCCGGATGTAACCTGGCTCGGTTTGAAATTTTAATATATTTCTTAATATTTTAATTTTTTTTTTCAAAAATATTGAAGAAAATTTTAAATCCAGAACCCGGATGAACACCCCTAACCTACACAATAATAACTTGCAGCGATGACAAATTCGCGACAAATTCATTTATTTGTCGGCAATTTCTTTCCCAGCGCCTGTAAAATCGTCGAAAAATCTAAATTTTCTTGTAGTGTGGCCCCTCCAAACACCAAAACTCAAGGCCCAAAACACCCACACTCATGGCCCACAATCAAGAACACAAGTATACACACTAAAAGTCTAAACTCAATTATAGAATAAAAGAAAAAAATTCAATAAATTAAATTAAAATACCTGAATATAAAATAGAGTAAAATAACAAGACCCAACAATTTAATAAGCTAAAATAAAGGAATCAATCCGAAATGATCTAAAAAGTAAAATGTTCAATGAAATAAAAGAAACCCCAACAAGTTAAACAATATTAAAAATAAAATCATTAAACCAAAAATAATAAAAATAATACATAAAGTATACAAAACTTGGAGTCTCATTCCTTTAAAGTATATGTTAAAATATATGATAAAAATATCTCAATATTATTAAGTTGAGTGATTCTATTTCTCATTCTTTTAATTATTAATTTTTATAATCTTTTGACGTGATATCAAATAAATAAGAAATTATTTATTATTTATTTACATAATTACTATTCAAGTCCCTAGGGTTTGGACTTTTCCAAATTGGTACTCTTTATTTTAAGAAGTTTTAAACCATCCCTTTTTTAGAGTTTTTCGAGTTCTTGTTTCACGACAAAAAAAAATAACCCTTTTGCAGCGATTTTAATTTTCTTGTTAAAAAATATCGATGCAAATGAATAGCAATAGTGACGTTTTTTTTTGTTGGTCGCTGAATCCCAACACCAAATTCACAAAAGGCTGGAGAGATATAAGTGTTTAATTTGTTATGGAAATTTAATACTTTTTTGCAACAATACTTTTAGTCACAATAACATTACTAAAAGATGTAGTGCACTTATTTCGTTGTTGCGGCAAAACTAAATAACCGCTAAAAGTTTTTGTATGCATTTTTAGTATGTTACGATGAAATGAACATCGCTGCTATAAGTTCAAAATTCACCCTTTTATTTCTTCCCCCCCGATACTGGTTTAAAATCACGTATTCCTCTCTCTCTCTCTCTCTCTAAGTAGTGCACACACATTTCTTCTCAAGTCTTTAGCTTTTGACATTTCAGTTCCAAAGTACCCCATGCCCAGTCTCAGTTTGTGTTCCTTTGTAGTCTTCTAGGGTTTCCTAACACTGTGATTGCGCCATCCCTTCACTGTGTCGTCGTCATTGCCATCTCACTTGGCAAGTGAGTGTCTCTTGCATGCTCTCACTCTCCGTTCGTCTCTCACAGCTCTCTTGTGCTCTTTCATTTTCAAAGGGTGGAACCCTAGTTTAAATCTCCTCAAAGAGAGGGATAAACATAGGTAAGCTTCTAAATTTTGGTTTTCACTTTTGGAGATTTTGATTCTACACAAAATGGCAACCTAAGGTTACTCTGAAACTTTTGTTATGCTTCTAGCCGAGAGTCCTCCTTCATTCCTTCGAATCACACACTTTCATTTCCCTTATTTGATGCTTAAATTCATATCCTGTGAAGAAGAAGAGCAACTCAGGTAATGCTCTTAGTTCTTAAATATCTCTTGTGGTGGGATTCATGCTTCTTCTTTTTTTTCTTTTAGCTTTTAAGGTTCTTGATGGTTTTGGGAGCCCTTTCGCCAGTAAAATGATGCCAAATGATGCTAGAAGAGCCCTTCTTGCTTGATCTAAACTAGGTATATTTATATGTATTTCTACATTTTGTTAGATTTTTTGGAGTAGGTTATCTGTCCAAAAATAGGGAAAAAACTTTTTATAGGCCTATTACTATTTTATTGGTCTCATAGTTACTAAACTTTTTTCTGGTCTTCATTTGTTAATTAGGTTGGATTGTAGGCAGTATTGAGTATTGTAGAGGGGCTTTTTCGGTGTTGAGTACCTTTATTATAAAAATGGTAAGTTAGAAAAATGCAATTAACATCGTGTAGACCAAGCACATAAACCCATTTAATTAATTATGTTCAAGTACTTCTATACATGTACAGGCACTTATTTGCCTTTTTTTTAATTGCATTTTGTTCATATATGGTTAAATTGGAGTTAGTGTACTGGAAAAAATTTGGGTTAGTGTACTTGATATTATTTTCTTTTGTTCTAAAGTTATGAGTATAGTAATTAACTAGTTGCTCGTGTATGAAAATTTGTAGCAGTACTTTCTTTTAACTTGAGCCATTAGAAAAGTGATCTGCACATGGTGTTCCCCACATGGAACTGCTATTCTGATAGGAAAGAGATGCTATTGGATTTGATCATTTGGGACTTTTGTGACTATTTTATTGTCTCTATTACCCTTGCTTATCAGTGAATTAGGTTTGGTCCTAATACAGATCTCTGCCTATGAAAGATGTTCTAAAGAGTTCACCTCTGCTATAAGATAATAGGGATATGGAAGATCACTGTGGTTGATGCATGGAATGTTCAAAGCAAATGGTGGATGTGGTTATATTAAAAAACCAATTTTCCTATTGAAGACCGATCCATATGAGGTTTTTCACCCTAAAGTTACATTATCAGTGAAAGAGACTTTGAAGGCTTTTGGCTGCATTAGTTTCCTTAGGGATTCAAGGAACTGCCTTCCACAATATACAAGAGACCTTTTTGTTTATATCTTGAACAAAGGGTTAGTTCTTTTGTATTCAACAGGTCACTGTATATATGGGTGAAGGATGGTATTATCATTTCAATCACACGCACTTTGATTTCAATCATCAGGTCACAAATCCACAAATTTATTACTCTCCTTTTGTATCATTTGGCAGTATCAGTTATAGAACTTCCTTTTGTGCCATTGCTCGCCATTATTTTAATTCAATATTATTCTCATTGTTTTTCTTAAATAATAATTTATTCGTTGCAAGTTTCTTCTCATGTGTTGACGGGTGTTTTTTATAGTGCTTCATTCTCTTCCCTATCTCCACTTGGTGAGGCATGCTCAAGAAGGGCCTTGACTGCATGTAGATTTTGCATAGGTTTTTTTTTTAAAAAAATAGCAGGTAGCAAGTGTTCCTTTAGTACATATGTAAATTACCTGTTTCAAGAATAGTTTATTTATTTAACATAATTTGATTATTGATTTTGTATTTAGGTTGTGGTAGCTCAAGATTGGTCAAAAGTCACAAAGTATATGCTGTAATTCATTCCCTAGCTTATTTTGGTTTTTCTTTATTTTTGATTTTGTATTTAGGTTGTGGGAACTCAAGATTGGCCGAAAGTCACAAAGTATATGCTGTAATTCCTTCCCTAGCTTATTTTGGTTTTTCTTTGTAATGTAATTGTTGGTTATAAGTGCTTGGTTTTGCTCAAGTTGGTAGAAGTTGAAGTGGGTTATTGATAATTAATCCTTATAGTTAAGCTTAACGTTTTTGTGGGGTTTATTAACCCGATGAAAGGGTTATTCGTCTTATAATGCCTATGATTCCAAGAACCTGTCTTGCTTTGGTATGCTATGCATATATATGTGACATGTGGGCATTGGTGATGATTTTAACATGCTAAACCCCTTTACATTTAACACCTTTGTTAATTATATAAAGAAATAAATTACGATGTAAATTCTACGTCATTAATATGTTATCTTAATTTCTTGCTTGCCCTTTTTTTTTTTTTTGGTTTAGAAATATATGCTTATCTCTCCGTTCCCTTATAAGAGGATCAAAACTTAGTGCATATGCAATATCATTTAATTGATATATATATATATATATATATATATATTATATATATATATATTGAGGTTTTGGCATTTTAGCTTTTTTCAAAGTACCTTTTATATTAAATTATATAGGCCTGATTATAGGATGAGTTTCTCAAGGATTTGGTACCAACTCCTCAACCTAAATAAAAAAGTGTAGGAAATATAGGAAGTAAATTTGAATAAATTCACAAAGCTATCATTTGACACTTTCGGCTTAGAATCATTTGGTTTTGGGTGTTTTATTTCCTACATGTTTAACTTTGATTTTGATGTAGTTATATTTTTGTTTTTGCTACTTCAAGTTTTTGTTAAACAGGGGTTACAATTATGAAAATACGAGTGAAATTGTATATACAGGTTCACTAGTATTTTTTTTTTTTTTTTTTTTTTAAAAAAAATTTGTAACAGATATTTGCAATGACTTCTATTCTCCGCAAATAGTATAATTTTTGCCGCAAATAACATTTTACAAAGTATCACATACACCTAAATAATTGTTTCAAGGTTGTCTAGACAGTCATTTGTGGCGAAAATATCTCTATTTATGTCCCATAAAGCGACGTAAAATCTTATTTGTGGCGCATAATTAATTCATCGGGAAATTCATCTCAGCGACACTTAACCATAGTTTAATCAACAATTGCAACGAATTATTGACCTTTGCCGACGGTTTCAACTCGCACCAAAAAGAATGTAATTGCAGCAAATTTCAAATTTCATTGGGATTGTGTATAAACAACCATTCTATCCCAACCATCGTGCGTCTATTTAAAAATGCCGATAATAATTTTTTGCGACATTTTTACATCCCTTTTGTGTTGAATTTTAGTGTTCCAATACGTATTTTTTGTTGTAGTGTTTATTTTTATAGATGAGATGAGATTAGTAGATATACAAATTTAAAATTAAATCAAATATTATTATAATATTTATTAATATTATTATTATTTTAAGATTTGAAAAGATTAAATTATTTATAATATTTTGTATATAAATTTAAAAAATCTATAATAATTAGATAAGATAAGATATATTGTGAAAATAAACAGATCACCTTAGTTAATTAAGTGACGAAGATATTGATATATATGGCGCGTATATACTGCCATGAGATCATTAGCTAATCATAGTCGTCGATGTGTCATATCATAGAACCACATGATCAGATTCTATCACTCAATGTAACATATTTCATTGGGATTTCTGGCCTTTCTATCTATAATTAAATTATGTATTATAAATAAATAAAATTATAAAAGTAGAACGTGAATGACGAGCTAGACGATCATGTACGTAGTAACCTCAATAAAATTATAAATCCAGACAGTAAAACCTAATTGCTTAATTTAATTGTGGCTTTCTTGATCATCTGGCGGCCAGCTGCAATATCGAGCTAATTGATCATCCTTCGTGTACGTAGTAACCTCAATAGTAACAAAGAAAAATAAATTTTAACCATACTAATATATAATAATTCAGGGAGGGCCGGCGTCAGTCATGTTCGAATTATATATATGGTTGATCAGGGTTTTAGCCCTTACAAGTACTGTTCCCTTCCTATCCACACACATGATCTGTAATTAATTAATTAAATTTCTCATTAATTACCAATGTTCATTGAAGAAATTCCGAATTTATTCTCCAGTAAAATATAAATACATATTTAAACGTACTATTTATATATAACACCGGCTCAGAATTCATATTCCGGCCTGCATGACATGCCAGGATACATACACACAAAACCAGACATATAGGACACAGAAGAGCAAGAAATAATGTGGAGCTGAAAGGAAACACATGATTTAAATGTCAGGATTCGGAGGGTGAATTTACGGACATTTATGGCCGCGGGCGTACGCCGACTTCGGTGGAGTACAATGCTTATTGCCCTTTCCGGTGGATGGAGTAATGCACTTTGAATTTTGAGGAGGCCGATCATTTTTTTTGCCACAACTAAATGCTTTATTGGGATTCTTGGAGGCCCTGGAACCAGTATTTTTTCCGGAACCGGCAAGCATACGGCTTATGTAGGGGTTCATCAGCAATTCAATCTCCAAGTCGTCCTCCATGATCAGGCATTCTTCGAGGCGGCCATCGCATTCGAAATTAGTGGCGTTGCTCTTAACGAGGATGCCGACGGTGCCACCACCACAACAAGAAGCATTAAGGAGAATTAGGATCAGCATCGCAAAGCATGCAAGAGGATAATACACTTTCGACCCTCCCAGCTTCGTCTTACAGTGGTACTCCATGTCAGCTTTTTTTTCTTATTTTTGCATGGGTTTTACTGACAGGCATATTGTAGACTATACGACGCTACGGCCTATATATAGTAAAACATGAGAGGGTAATGACCGACATGAGATATATACATATATATATATATATATATATATAATAAGTCACCCTTATTAATTAATGTAGTCTAGAATTTGTATGATTATGAAAAACATATTTTAATACGAGAAAAAAATTCTAGATTAATAGAAACATAATTTTTAAAAATTTAAATGAGAAAGGTTAACCATGGACTAACACCTTTAATTCTATAATTAAAAAAATGAATGTCCCACTTATTCTAACGACCAATAATCCAAGTTCCAACTAATGAATTAACAATGACGCAAAAAAGGTACAATCTGTTATTCGGTTTCAGACCAAGTACTCGAAAATAAATTCAGCCCAAATGAACAATTCTATATTAATATGACGAGATTTTTTTTTTTTTTTTTGACACTGCTAAATTTTTTTTTTTTTTAAAGGAAGGACTACGATTCATTTCATAAATAAAGTTTACATTTGAGACTAATAAATCCAAAAAAATTTGCACACAATATGTAAGATCTGTAGTATTCTCGCACACAATATGACGGACTTTGTCTTAATTTCTAATCCCTCAAAAGACAAGCCACATAAGTGTGATGTGTCTGAGAGAGGTTCGGGGCAACCAAACTCTCACCTCACAAGTAGAGGAAGGAGATCACCACCTCTATTCTCCAAGGGAGATGGAGGAAATCACAAACCTCTATTTTTTAAAAGAGAAGGAGGAGAGTCAGCTATATCCTCTAAAAGAAGAGTGAAAACCAAATAAAGAATAAGCATATTCCTATTTATTTAAACAAAATAACAACAATACAGGAAAGGACAAAATTACAACACTAACGAAGAATAAAGCAAAACAAAACTCATATCAACAAAATCTAGTTCAGGACAAAGCTAGAGCCGCTGGCGGGGGTGGCGCATGAGATACACACGCCACCTGGGAGAGTGCTGAACCGTCGTCTCAGAGGCTTCCGACGGCACTGGATCTCGGGCCACCGCGCATGGAGGAGGTGGAGCACAAGAGTTAGAGGCATGTGGAGCAGAGAAGTTAGAGGCGTGTGGAGGCATGTGGGTGCACGTACTCGGAAAGCATCTATCGAAATCTACCAAACAAGTATAAATGTTTTTTAATTTTTCAAATTTTAATTTTTTTAATAGTTTTAAATATCTTTAAAAAGAAAAAAATTTACATTATTATTAAAAAATATTTTCTTAATTATTAAATAAAAAAATAAAAAATATATATTTTAAATTCGATACACAAATTCGATAGAAAAAACATTTTCAATGTTTTGGAAATTGTAACGTTTTACGTGGGGAAAAGTGCCCATATAATATCATTGGTGAGATCTTATAATTTCGGGCGTAATAATATATGGGCAGTGCTAGTCATCTCATTCCAAACGTCCCGATTTCATCCTTGTTTATTTTTTTATTTTATTTTTTCAGTTTTTTTTTAACAGAATTATATTTTTTTATATGCTTTTTTAATATCTTAAAATATTTTTTATAAATATAAAAAATACAATATTATTTCAAAATATTTATTTAAAAATTCTGTAAAAAAACACTAAAAACAAAAAAAAAAATTGAAAACGGAATAAAATTGAGCCGTTTGGGAAAGGGATAAATAGCATTTTCCTAATAATATATATAACTTGACTTCGTATTTGGGCAGAACAAAACGCAACAGCAATATTTGATGTCATAGTCATGTTCTGTAAAATTAAATTACGTATTACCGGTATTATAAAATAATTAACTGATAAGTACAATACAAAATTCTTTTTTTAGATTATTTAATACCATATAGACTCGATGCATGTGTTGATTAAAAATAAGTAAGATGGCATAATCTTCATTCCTCTAATTAGAAAGAGTTGTGCTATTCAATTGCTTGAATTATATTATTTTACTCTTTTTTTATCATTTTAAAATATATAAAAATATATTAATAATTATTTTTTTAATTATTAAATTAAAAATTATTAAATATTAAAATAAAATATCAAAATAAATAGATAAAATAACATTTCTCAATTAAAAATTAGTATCCCTTGCGTGCATAGTAAGTTATGCTTTGCTTGACCATCTAGGCCTTCCATTATTTGTGTTAACTTTATTAAAGTTATAACTAAGTGGGTCCAGTGCACTTTCTTGGCTGTGAGAGAAAGAAGATCCGCATACCCGCCATAATTAAAAAGAAGACTCCGTTTTCCAAAGATAGTGACGTTGTTGCCTCGTGGTATGGTATGCCGTATGTTTAGAACAAAAGTACACCAGCAATAGTTGTCATATTCATGTAATTCTGTAAAATTAAATTACTTAATACACGTGGTATAAACTAATTAACAGATAATTAAAATATAGTAAATGTTTTTAACATCATTTAATACCATACTCGATAGTTATAAATGTTGATTAAAATGTGAAAGATTACATATATAATCCTAATTAATTCCTTATATATTTTCATAAAGAAAAAAAAAAATCAATTCCATATGCATTCCTCTAAGTATCACCTTTTTTAGTAGCACTTTAAAGTACTGTAGCAATGTGGTGGTGAGAAAAAATGGGTAAATATACATGGCACAACCTTCATCTTGATCATCAATCTCATTACAAGAAAAACAAGCTTTTTGACAATTTTAGGTTCCCCACAAATACATTTGTTGCAAAAAGCGATTATTTATAACCATTTTACTTTTGTTGTATATATTTCATATTAATTCGTCACCTGGGCTTTTTGCAACAACTTAAGCAAATAAAGCAACGAATTGTATCATGGTAAATTATTACAGCGATTTATTTTGCCTAAATTAACATTTTTAAGAGTGACTTTGGCCTTAGCGTTTTATATCTCCTTTTATATTTGCCGCAAAAAACCCTTTAATGAACATGCGAAGGAACTCTAGCCTTATTCCCCCTCTGATCCTTAGTTTTCCCCAAGAAAATCCTAAAATGAATGCGAGAATTAGGGACCAGCAAACAAAAATCCCGAGAACCAAACATCCAAAAAACCCATCCCTCTTTTCGATCACGCACGCCCATGCCTTCCCACCCACCTACTCCGCCAAGGACTACCACGAGCTCATTGCCTTCACTCATTTGCTTTCCACATTCGTGAGTTGCTACATTTCCCGAATAACTGAGGTATTTGACGTATGCTAAGGTAGTTTTATAAAATCGCCTCCTCCATCACCCTGCCTCCATTGCATTCTTGTGGATTAAGTGTGGTAAGAGTTCTATTTTAGCTTTGAATATGTTCTGATAACTTGGAGCTTTTGATTTAAGATTTTAGTATATTGAGAGTTCGATAGTTGATTTTTTAGGGTCTCAATAAGATTTTAGCATATGTGTGGATTTATGTATCCCTTTTGGTTTTGCACTTTGGATTGTTTTTTGGGTTGATTAAGGCGAAATAAGTATCTACATACTTCATCTGCATTTGTAATAAGTACACTGCCTTCACGTGTAAACTAGGAAGTATGAGTTAACAGAGAGCCAGAGAGCAATTAACATTTTTATATAATGTATATCTTAATTTTGCTAGCCATAACCTACACCAGTAATACTGCCCAAAATCAATTTGAATATTTTCCTTTCTTCTTGATTATGTTTGGACATAGACTCCTCTTAGTTGACTCAATAAATTCTCAAAAGTACACCAAAATATATAGCAGCTTGCTGTTCTGAGGGATACATCTATCCAAATCCAATCAACCATCACTGCTAGCTAAAGGCCAAATATGCTTAACATGGATATCCGAAATCTTTTGTGATGTTATGAAGAAATTTAAACATATCATAGACTATAGTTATAAGTAAATCGAGTTTTGTAGCTACTTTGGGATTGTACCTCATCAACAACTAGATATGAATTGCTAAAGGTCGATTGATTTATATTTTATTCACAAGACTAGGGGATGACAATTTCAATTTCCAGCGGAAGCAAAGTAGGAGAAAATTTTGGTGAAGATCCTAATTTGATAACTTATTTCAGATGCTAGACGAACCTGGCTGCATTAATTAAATTACTATACTCACCAACTCAACCTAGTCCGGCCCAATGGGCAGCTGCCTTATAGTACTTATTATTCCTTACCTCTCATTTTCTTAAGAGATTTTTTTTTTTTTTTTACATAGAGAACGTTTATGTGTGCGCGCATTGGTATTTGTTGATTACTCTTTTTTCTATTTCTTTCTTCAGTTCAGTTTCAGTTTTGAATAGTGGTATTAGCGCCATTTGCTTGATAGCTATCCTGTGTACTTTTGCCATGGCTATTTACTTGTTTCAATAATATTTCATTTTACCTATAAAAAAGTATTAGTCCTATTAGCCTATTTCCTTCACTTTTTTTCTCACCCCATTTCAGTCAAGTGCCAACATTTCACTTTTTTTTTTTTTTTTTCCTTTTTGCCTTTTGAGTTTTTTAGAAAATCTGTTACTACTTATAAAATTTGTATCTTTATCTCAGTCCTCTCTGCATACATTTACATTTACATTGTTAAAATAAATAGATCTTGACTACAAGTATGCCACATTAAGCAGCCGACTTTATCTTAATGTAATTTGGAGTTTGTGGTTTTTGGAATGGATGCTATTTTTCTTGAACAATAAACAGGGCCTATAAAGCTCTTGATATCAAGAATCATGATTTAGTTTGTGGTTTTTGGAATGGATGCTACTTGTGTTTTTCCTGTCTTTTATTCGTCAATGATTGAGTACTCAATTTGAGTTTGTGAATTCACTTGGATACTGAAAAATATATTATTTTATTTGTTTAGTTTGATTTGAAAAAGCATTTCATTACTAACACAAGGACCACTGACAAAATACGAACAAAGGCCACAAACTGAAAAGAATTGGTCAGGAGGACCAATTTTGTCACAAAATAGAGGACCAATTTTTAACGGCGAATTATATACAAATTTCAGCGATTTGGTGACGTTAGAAAATTGTTATCACGGCAATTTAATGTGCAAATTTGCTGCTTAAATGCGGCAAATATTTTAAATTTTGCAATGAATATAATCGTCGCAAATAAAATTTTATTTCAGCGATTAACTTCGTTCACTGTGTTATCTTATAAGTAAATCTTTGATAACGATGAACGACTGGCATAAAACAATCACTACAAATATTTTTTAATGGCGAATTTATATGTTTTTTGCGGCAAATATATGCGCCGTAATTTATCTGTTTTCTTGTAGTGAAGTAGTGTAAATGTCAATTGGCAAACTATATATATGATGTTGGATTAATTTGCATTTCACTTTATTTAATTCGTTTTCGAAGTTCTTTGCCTCTCCAAATCCTTTTCTAAAATTTGATGTCAAGATTGTTAGATTTCTTTGAAAATCAAACCCATCTTCTTCCACAAAATTAGATTTATAAAAAAAAAATAAAGGTTAAATAGATTTAGAAAAAAAAAAAAAGACTTAATTTTTAAAAATTATATTCATGAATATAATTAGAAATTGACAAATGGCAAATAGCGCCAAGACACTACAACAAATAAGGCCTTTTGCGGCAAGTGAAATTTGTTGCAAAAAGCCTCAAAATCGTGACAAAAACTCAAATGCTGTGTTTTGAGGATCGCAGATAAACTACGGCTATTTGGGCATGACATAAGCTTAGATTCCTAATAAAGGGAAGAACATCTAGAAGTGTATAAACTAATTCTTCTTTTTCACAAGATGCAAATTTAAGCATCAAAATAAGGGATGAAGAGACAAAGTAACCATAGGTTGCAATCGCGATTTCGAGAAACAAAGCAACCCTAGATTGCGATTTCAAGAGATAGAGGAATCGAGAGAGAGGCAGGATTGAGAGAGAGAGAGAGAGAGAGAGAGAGACCCAATTCCTAGGAGAGGCGACGAAGGCGAGGTAACGGCAAGGCATGGAAGGGACGGCCGTCGATACTCCACAGAGAGAGAGAGAGAGAGAGAGAGAGAGAGAGGTTTGCTATGTGGGGTTTGTTATCTTGTCTGAGAGAGTGAGAGAGAGAGAGAGAGATTAGGGATTTAGATATCAGAAATGCAGAGCATCAAATAGGGGGTTATATTTTAATTTTTAAAAGCTTATTTGTGATGCTTAAATAGCGCTGCAAATAGCTTAAGGTTTCGTTACAAAAAAAAACTTTCCACAGCGTTCCCCACATTTGCAGTAAAATTTAGCGAGGAAATGGAAAATTGCCGCTATTATAGACCATTTACGGCCAAAACTTTTGCTTCAAAAATAAAAACAACCTAGAAACGTTATTTTGTTGTAGTGACTCGATAGCCCTTAAACTACTAACTAGGTATTTTTTAGACTTCATAGTAATCCAGATTATCAAAATTGATACTTTGCATTTTCAAGCTATTAACAAATAACTCTTTTTGTCTATGTTTAATAATTAAGTTGGTTAAAACAAGTAAGAGGATATAATCCTCATTACTCTAATTATCAATTTTTTCCCAAGAAGTACATTTTATTTGAGTTTGGTAATATTAGTTAGTGGAGAATAGGTGGCACAACACAATCTTAATTACCAAGGTTTGAATATAACATACTTCGGGTATTTTTTAAGCGCAGTAGTCCTACATTAGAAAGACTCATCAAGAAAGAGACAAGAAAAAAGGAAGGATCAAGAGACAAATGTACGTATACGGAGGACAGTGTCAGGCATGGAGAGGGTAATGCATTAGTAGAGAAAATAATTATTTGACATAAAGTAAAAGAAAGTAACATAAAGCAAAAGAATGCAAGAGATAGAAAAAACACCTACGATTTTAAGGACTTTTGGCCAGATTTCTTGGGACTTCATCTTCTCCAACCTTACAACAGGGAGAGTAGAGCGAGAGAAGCAAAATCAAATAGTAGAACTCAAATCTCCATGAGAGACCATGAAAGGTTGTAAACAAGTATATTATAGTGAAATCTTCTCTCTCTAAACCTTCATAGATATAGGCCTAACTTCGAACAACGTAGATATGTCTTTTTTTTGTTTATTTTCTCTACAATTAAATACTATTAAATCTATAGATGTATACACAAATATCGTATAGTCACACTAGATCATCGTTGGGGAGTCCCCATAATACCATTGGAGGCCCAACCCAATTTCAACAGGATTAAAAATGCATTTATACACGTTAATAATTGAATTTTGATTATGTGTGCTAGCTGGTTGTCAGTTTTTTAAAATTTGACAATACAATATATGTGTCATTAATTTTAATGGTTTATAAGTGCAAAGTCTAAAATAATACTTGTAGTTTTTAAAACTTATATTTAGATATTTAACATATTTTGAAAATTCTGTTTGAGTTATTTTGCTTCTCCAAAATTGTAGTATTTAGATGAATATTTATTTGATTTGTAATTAAAGGAATCTAATTACAATCTTGATCTACAATTTTGGAACATGATGTGGAAAGGCAAAGAACTTATAAAACAAAAGTAATATGGTAAATTATAACAGCTTGCCATTTACAGTTGATACGTAAGCAGGGTCCAGTTTTTAGGGTGAAAGTGATCTATCTTCCAATTTTAGCTTTACAGGTGGATCACATCCGTTCTTTTCTTTTTTTTTTTCTATTTCTTTTTCTCTTTATATATTCCTTGCTAAAGTTGCTGACATGAATATTAACTGGGGCATGATGAAGCCCTTTGGGGGATAAACGAGTGACTAAAAATACTGGACACAGATATAATTCACATAGTTCATTCTACATGTTGAGAATATAATTTTTAATAACTATCAAAAGTAATAAACAAGATGAACAAAGTTAATCAGTGGGACCGACTTTAAAGAATTTGAAAATCCAACTTTCATTTGATTGGAACGATAATCCGTAAAATTTTGATTTTTTTTTAATGATAGATCAATATGACCTTTAGAGAAAAAAAAAAAAAAAAAGATTGATCAATATGACAACCAGTCAAGCTAGCTTTAAAGGCCGGGAATAAAAGCACAGAAAATATGATTATTTATCATTATTAGGACATGTTTCCATTACATATAAAATTATAAGGTTTAAGCTTAGTTTGTTTTTATAGAGAAGATAAGATAAAAATTAAAAATTGAATAAAATATTATTTTAATATATATTTTAATATTAATTTTGTTTTGAGATTTTAAAAAATTAAATTTTTTATTTTATTTTATATGAAAATTTAAAAAATAATAATGATTAGACGAAATGAGAGTATTTGTAAAAATAAATTAGATTGCATTTGGATATTAAGAATGTTTGTGAGTATTTGTGAATAATAGTAAAATGTAATAATAAAATATTGAATAATAATAAAAAAGTAATGAATAATAATAAAAATATGTAAAAAATAATAATAAAATAATAAATAATAGTTAAAAATATTTGAAAATATTTTGAAAACTTCCGTTTTCAAACCTTGCTTAAACTTCAGAGTGTCGCGATTGATCCACGGCACGCAGCGTAACGTATGCTTAATTTGCTTGATTATTACTTAAGGTTTTTCTTCTTGTTGTTTTTATTTTATTCCTTTTTCCTTTTTCCTTTTTCCTTTTTCCTTTTTCATCTCTAATCCTTCTCTGCGGACTAGGAAAAAAAAAAGTGTCGGTGAAACATTCCTACAGCAAATACGTAATTTGCACTCCCGTTGCTAAAGTTTTTATACAATTCCAAACTTTCTAATGCTCAAATTAGATGTCAGCACTTCAAAGTCTCACGTAATTCACGCCTCGATCGCGTCACGTGGAAAATTTATTAGGAAATATACAGTAATAAAATTAAAAATTACAATGAAGAAGATTCACGTAATCCTTCCCCAACAAATTTGAAGAATTTGACAACTGCATTTTCACGAAGTACAATATATACATCGATCGTCCTTCTCTTTCTCGACTGAGAGAGGCTAAGATTTAGGCTTATTTATTTTTAAAGATGAGATAAAATAAAAGTTAAAAAAATAAAAAAATATTAATATAAAATATTTTTTTTAATATTAATTTTGTATTGAAATTTAAAATATATATTTTGAAATATGAAAAAATTTAAAATTTTAATTATATTTTATATGAGAATTTTAAAAAAATATAATAATAAATTTAAAATGAATTTAAAAATATTAATTTCATCTCTTAAAATAAATCAGGCCTTAATTTCCCTTCGCAAGGAACCTAATTCTTATTTCGAGATAGTTCCAGATATCAAACCATCAGCGATTATGGAAGAAGAGTTGTCGATCGGAAAAAAGGGAGAGACTGAAATTATCATCAGAGGAACGAGATGTCTTTGTCATCAAAAAAGCAAGTTGAAGGAGAAAGGGAAAGGGGGAAATTTCAGCCTTATCGGAGGAGTGTCTGAACTGGTTCCTTTACCAGTGATGTAGACTTCCTCCATATCTATATATTGTTTAATAAAAGATGTTTGATTTAAAAAAAAAAAAACAAACTTGAAGAATTTAACTTCATCTATAAAAAATCTTACTCAAATACTCCTAAAAGATACCAACACCATTAATTATGATGTACTCCTCCATTATTTAGTTATTTGTAGAATTTTAATTAACTATTGAATTTTTGTGACTACTTTTTTTTTTTACATTCAAAAGATTATTTATTACTCACTTTAATAGTAAACAATTATTTTGTTAAAATAATTAATCATAATAAATAATTTTTTTATACTATTTACTTTTTGAAAAATAATAATAATATTTAAGAAAAATTTTTAAAAATTATTTTTCCACGTATTAATTATTGATATATTGAAAATTTTCAAATTTAAATTTAACAAAAACTCGAAAAAACTTAAATTCAATAAGCCGAACTGAAATTGATCGCGAGCATTTATTTTTATGTTTTATTTTTGAAATGATCGCTAGCATTTAGGTTCTTGTATATGATTGTTTGGGCATGCACCCTCTTTAATTTTTGAAAAATTTGAATTGAGAATTAAAAAAATAGTATTAAGATTTAAAAAAATTATATTGAAATTTATATTTTATATGAAAATTTTAAAAAAAATATAATAATGAGTTTGAAATGAGTTGAGATGAATTCAACTCGTTTTCAAATCCAAATAGAGCCGTAAGGCCGGCACTGAAATAAAAATATTAAGGTCTATTTGCTCCGTTTGGATTGAAGAGTGAGTTGAGCTCATCTCTATTTCATCATTAACTTTTTCAATTTCTCATACAAAACACAATTTCTAATATAATTTTTTCAATTTCAATACACCTATTTCAAATCTCAATTCCACTTTTTCAAATTCTAAAATAATAATAATATTAAAAAATAAATTAAATTCATCTCAATACATTTCATCTCACAATCCAAACGAGACTACTTGTACAAATTTTCTTCTTTCATCTTATTTAATAATTATAATTAACTTTTACATAAAATATAACAAATAATTTCTTTTTTAAAATTTTCAAATTAAAATTAAATAAAAAATTTAATTTTAATAATATTTTATTCAAACTTTCAATTTTAAGCCTATCTTACTTTACTTTATCTATATCTAAACGAGCCCAGAAAATTAATTAGCCCGAAACCAGCCCAAATTTGAGGCAGAAGTTCTGGTAAGTTATTCATACTCAACATGATTATTTCTTCCATAAAATAAAAAAAAGACAATGATTATTTTTACCTACCAGGGGCAATGATTCTTTGGAAGATACGCATAAAAAGCTTAGTCGAGTGGAGTATTAGAACTAGTGCCAATTTAAACATGTCTGTATTTACTATAATTTTTCGTAGCTATACATAATATGAGTGGTGCTACTATATATTTTCAATTTGTTCATTTATTATGACACCTAGTAAAATTTTCACTTTCATATTTTTTTTAATTATTTTTTAAATATATTTAAACATTTTTAAATATATATACATATATATATACATATATATATAAAAGAATATTAATACTCTAATAGTCACTTCATTAACCATTAAATTAAAAATTAAAAAAATTAAATATACGAGTGATTACGTCAAAAGAATAATGTGGTAGTTGTAGCACAGCTTTAAGATGTCGATTCCTTAACGAGATAGATTTAAGTAAAGAAAGAACAAGAAAACTAAAAGAAAAGAAGGATTAAAACTAAAAGAACAAGTTTAAATGCAATTTAAGATCTAAGACTACAATGTTTAAAAGAATGATTGTTCACAGAAATTCTTTGTATGAATAAGGTATTTTTATTTACTCTTAATTTATTGAATGACATAGTTGAGAATTCAATTCCAATCCTTGAAAAGTCTTGGTTCCTTACGTCCATGGGCCCAAGTCTCTTTCCAAATTGGGCTTTATAGTAGGCATGGAGCTCTTATTTGACTGAGTTGTAGCCTCATCTTTTATACACTGAAATTCAGTATAAAAAATGTGTTTAGAAAAATCTCAAAAGAAATAGAACCTAAGTTTAAAAATACAAGTTAATTCCTATGATTTCAATTCACATTTCAACTTTATAATCCAATAATATGATATTTAGAGTACACTTTTGTATACTCATTACATCCTCTAACTTATTTATTTCTAATCCCTAGCACTTTCTATACAAAAGATATGAAAGTGGCTAAAGAAAATCATACAAATTACAGAGTATGTGTGTATTCTCCAAACCATAATCATCTGACCACAAGTCTCGGCACATGCAATATCAAAAACGTCTTAAGCAAAATGTTCAATTCTACAACTCAAGACTATAATACTATTTCATATAAGGACCCTCAATGGTGATCTTGGATTGGATGTTCTTGAATAAGCTTTGACATGTTTTAGTAAATTAATCATATCGCTCTCATCTGATCTCGTAATGAAGTGCTTTAAAATTATATAGATCACTAAGAGGATAATATAAAACTTTAATGTTTTGAGTTTTTGAAAAATAAAATTTTATCAAGGACTTATTTGAGCTAGAACGTAGCTGACTCCTTGAGAGGCCAAGAGGCCAGATACACCCATTGGAATATTTCTTATGATGTTGTTTTGTCTTTACCCCCATGTGTTGGAACTCTTTGAGCCCTTGATCAAAATCATTTTATAGGCGGATTAATCTCAACCATGGGATTAAAATAGCAGCAAATTCCTATAAAATTAGGGGTGATCATGAGACAACAAGTGTAGGGGACACCACACCCCAATCAGCTAAGGGTGTTGCTGAATTGCTCATCCCTTGCATCCCACGCCTCTCATGACTATAAATAGATGCATGGGTTTTTTTTCTTTCCCCATGAGAGATACCAGTTGGCCATAATGAGAGATAGCCAAGAAAAATACACAAAAATCCACTCACATCACCTAAGTACCAAAATAGAGCTAATTGAGTGCATTGGAGAAGAAGTGGTGCAAAATTTATCCTAAGCATCAAATCTAGTTTTTGGAAAATTTTTAAATGCATATATTAACTTAATTTTGGTATAGAATGAATGATTTGATGATTGAATTATTTTTTATATTTATTTGAGCTTAATCTTTATTTATGAGTTAAGTTAAAACATATTGAATTTTGGAATGGTTTTTGCTATGGAAAAATGCTAGCAAAATTTGTAAAGCTATAGAAATATATTTTATGTTTTATGTTTTATTTCTTATATGTGCACTCTTTAAGTAAATGGAAAAAGCACCAATGGAGAAAGCTCCAAGCTGGATTGGTGCCAAATTTGGTTTTCCACCAACCAATAGAAAGATGACACCTAGGCATTCCATGGTTAAGTAAATTACACCTAAATTCACTGAATCATTTGGCCAAAAGAATTAGAAACTTCTCTATCTCTCTCGCCCCCTCCCTCGAGTAAAACTCTATTCCCTTTTTATGCTTTTTCAATAAAACTCCCATCATTAATAGAGCCAACCGTTACAAAACACATCTCTTCGATAAGCAAAAGTTTGGGCGTATGACTGACATCCCCCGCTAATTTTGTTTCTGAAAACTCCTTATTACAATTGGTTTGAGAATTTTATAAATCTCTTTCAATTATTGCTCCTAAAGCAACCCTGCTTTTCTATAACTTGGTTTAGTTTAGATAGCCATATTCAACTGTACTGAAAGTGCCATCTCTTAGAATTATTCTTGTCAAGGATTATTTCTTACCAAGAACAATCACCCCCTTGGAAGATATATTCAAGTCTATCTGTTGCCTAGTATTCGTGTCCCAATATTTCGAACGATATACCATTATGGGATGTCAAATTAGTGGACTGATAATCTCTTAATCCTGGCCTTGATGCTTTCGACTGCTCGCCAGCGTACTTGTTATTTTTGGTTTGCGTGAGGGATACCTTCATTCCAGAAGATAGAAACAAAGTTTTTAGGGCGGGGAGAGAGGGAGAGGGAGAAGGAGAGAGAAGTTTCTAATTCTTGGCAGGATGATTTGATGAAGTTAAGTGTAATTTATTTAGCCATGGAATGCCTAGGTGTCATCTTATTATTGGCTGATAGAAAACCAAATTTGGCACCCATCTGGTGTGAGATCTCAAGTTTTGCGGTATTTATATAATGTTGTTGTTGGGGATGGGCCAGTCAACAAACAGTAAATGTGAAGTCACGCAAAGGATGCAACAAGAGAAATAAAACAAAAGATGCAGAATAGCAATGGACACCAAGATTTGAAGTGGTTCGGTCTAACACAAGTTTACGTCCACTATTGTGTCGGTCTCAATGAATCCACTATAACAAGAGAAAAAGTATAGAGATTGAGTCATGTGATTCTTACATTAGAAATACTCAATCTCACTTACAAGTTGCAAAACTTTCTCTCACAACTCTCAAACCCTTTACAAATGCTCTCAAGATCGAAAACCAGAACAAAGAAAATAATGAGCTCCTTATAGCTACTGTGTTCAAATGAACGCAAGTCTTCTTATAAGCCGAATCTCGCTCGAGCAAAACATTATTCCAAACGACGCTAACCCTGGTACAGAAAACATTAGCTCGAAGTGAAATATCATGCGAGGCTCGAGCAAACGTCTAGGGTTGACTCTGGCTCAAGCAAGAGTCGAGCGAAGTCTCTGTTTGGAATCTTGCTCGAGCTGGATGTCGAGCGAGGGTCGAGCGAACTCTCTGTCTGATGCCTCGCTTGAGTGGGATGTTGAGCGAGGGTTGAGCGAAGTCATGGGTTGAGGCTCGCTCGAGCTACCGTTCGAGCGAGGGTCGAAAGACGAGCATACTAATGTGTTTGATTGAACTCAATTCAACTCACATCCCAACAATTGTTATTCTCTTTATTGGCCTTTTTGTTTTATTGTATTATTATTTTTAGCGATTTATTTTATTGATTATTTTGGATTTTAATCATTTTATTTGTTATCATTATAATTTGTGTGTTGTCTTTTATTTTAATGACCGTTTTACTTTATTAGGCTTTCTTCAAATTGGTTCCTTTATTTTAATTATTGGGTTTTATTATTTTGTTATATTTTATATTATAATATTTTAATTTAATTTATTGAATCTTCTATTTTATATTTGAGTTTAGGCTTTTACATAGTATATTTATTTATATTATTTGGCTAGTTTACTATATTTTATTTTATTATATTAACTGTTCTTTAGTTTATTCTTATCAAGTATTAATTTGGATTTTAAGAATCTTATTTTATGTTTGCTAAGTAGTGAAATTTATTTTAGGATCTTTGTTTTAATTATATTCCATCTTTGAATTGGGTTTGGGTTTTATATGTGTTGTTTAAGTGAGTTTATTTTAAATATTAAGACCATTTCGGGCCCAGCCTATTTTCTGTGGGGAGCCCACGCCCAAAGGAAGCCCAATCCCCCTTCTAGCTATGCGTTTTGATCAAATGCCCTAATGCTGGACTCCTCCTTCTTCCAGCGCCATTTCCCCCATTTCTTCCTTCACCCTTGTTTCTTTCTTCTTCTCTTCTTCTCTTCTTCCTCTTTCTTCTTCTCTTCTTCCTCGACGCCGAAGCATGCATCCGCCGCTCACCCCAACCATCTGCGCTGTAGCTCATACCTTTCACCATCACAACTCTCTTGTCGATCGTCCTTCGCCTCCCCGCAGCGTTGTCGCCGTTTATCCCACCGTGTGTCGTCATTGTGTGCCGTTTGCATGCCGTCGCTGCTCCTCATCTTGCAACCTGTCATAAACGGTGAGCTCTCTCTCTGTCTACACGACCTTGATGCCATACCTTCAACGACTTCTTCGAGATAAAAAGGGGTGATTTTCCTATGCTAGGATCGGTCCTCTCCTCCAGAACAGAAGGCATGCATCAACGAGTATAAAGGTTAGGTGTATTTATCTATGACTCTAAATTCAGAGGAGCTACAACTAAGGCCCTTGTCTCATCTCCGAGAAGACAAGGAGCTCTCAAAAGTCGGTTTCTTAATAAACCATGCGCATGTATTAGCTGGTGCTAGCCTAGAGACTTTGAGAAGGGTATAAACACTCTTCAGACTTTGACGCATTTTGGGCTTGATTGGGCATCTATTGATCCAAAGACTTCCACTCAGAGTTGAGTCAAATTCTGTGTTTGCCTCAAGGAGTTTCTCCCTTGGGTCGTGATGCCTCTTGAAGTTGTGTATGTTCGTGAAACTAAAAAAGCTAGCAAGGCCTTGGCTTCTTCTGGATTGGGTAATGGTACCCTTCAAGGCCACCTTCTACCCATGCCATTCATCTCAGTTTCATTGTCGGCGTCATCGCTATCAACCGTGCGCCTCCATTGCTGTCGCCATGTTTGGTGTCATTCTGTCGTGGCGCGCACGCTTGCCTAGTCGCAGGACATTGTAGACCGGCGTGCATTCAGGGGCGGAAATATAGTACATTGTATATAGTATATAGATTACATTTAAAAAAAAAATGTAATATAGTATATAGATTAATTTAATTTCTATCTTATATACAAGAATATTTTTAAAATTAATCCCCCACAATTGAAATTACTTTTCTACGGCGTATAAATTTCTTTTTATATATTAGACTATTAGTTATTACCAACCGATTATCTAGTATTTTGTTGAGTTTTGAAATCATTATAGTCTATTAACTACTAATTCATAATTTTTACAGTCTCTTATTGAGGATTGATGGTATTGGTGCTGTGTTTCCATATAGAGCACAGACACAACTCTGAATGAAAAAAGGTAAAAAAAAAAATACTACTACAAATGAAAGTATCAAGATTTTTATAAATCACAACTTCAAAAATTACTTCACTCTTCAAAACTTGAAATTTGAAAACCACGTAACTGTCCAAAATCTTAGAGAAAATCTAAAAAATTATCAAAAAATCATCTTATTCGATATTCTTAAAAATTGTAAGACTTGCCTGGAATTCCAGACTTCTATCGTTTTGTCTCAGAGAGCTACCGCTAATTGATTCCGAATTTCCGAGCCCATTCGCCGCTTCGTCCATTCGCTCATCGCATTTGAACAGGTAAGGATCACTTTCATAGTTTCATTTTCATCGCGTTTGTACTCTAAAGTCTGAAGCTCGCTTAGGAAGAGACTTAAAAAGTGATCTTAAGAGTTGAGACATTGCCGATGTGTGCCGCATGTATTTATTTGATAATCATGATGTTGGTATGGCTTGTGAATATATGCCTCAGACCTGTTTCGCTCGACCCTTGCTCGAGCTCCGCTCGAGGGAGGCTTCCAGACTTACTTCAACCCGAGAGTTCGTTCGACCCTCGCTCAACCTCCAGCTCGAGCAAGGATCAGACAGTGACTTCGCTTGATAGTCGCTCGACCTCTTGCACGAACGAAGTGCCACGAGTTGCCACGTGTCCGTTTGCTGTTGAGCGAATTTGACCTAGAAGTCCTCACTCGAGTGAGTTTAAGTTTCTCTCGAGTGAGATTACATATTATAAATATCACGAACTCATTTCGCGCAAACGGACGAACTGAAGCGCAGCGGCCCCTGTTTTGACGACGACGAACACAGCTCCTCCCTAGATCATTTATTCTTCATTTCTCCACTATATTGAGTGAAACTTATGAGGATTGAGCGTATACACGTGAGGTGAGTGTTTCCCTTTTGTAAGAATATTCTGATTCTCTCTCTGTAACCTCCATTTGATCTAGTAAAATTTTGAAACCAACCCTACAGTGGATGTAAGCTCATTTTGCGCTGAACTACTTAAATCGCTGTGTTCTTTGTTTGTTTACTGTTTTATTTCTCATTGTTGCATCCGCTGCAGTTTATTTCATATTCTTGTTGTTTGTTTCATTGGTCATTTCTCAACAAACTGGTATCAGAGATTTCAGGCTTTGTAAATATTTGAAGGGATGGCCACAGCAAGATTTGAAGTTGAGAAATTTGACGGCCAGAACAGTTTCAGCTTATGGCGTTTGAAGATGAAGGCATTGTTGCGCTAGTAGGGGTTATTCAAAGTTCTAGAGGAAATGACTGCTGATTCTCCTATACCGTCTAAGGACGATGAAGAAAAGGTACATAGTACTATTTTACTGTCATTGTCTGATGGAGTGTTGAGAGAGGTAGCGGAGGAGGAGACCGTTGAGGGTCTCTGGAACAAGCTTGAGAGCTTGTATATTAAGAAGTCTCTCACTAACCGGTTGTATTTAAAACAATAGTTGTATACGCTCAAAATGACTGAGGGTTCATCAGTTACTGAACACCTGGATGAGTTTAACAAGATTGTTATGGATCTTAGAAATGTTGACATCAAGCTTGATGATGAAAATCAAGCTTTAATTGTGTTGTGTTCATTACCTGTCTCATTTGAGAATTTTGTAAATTCTATGCTTTATGGAAGAGATACTATCTCCTTAGCAGATGTGAAGTCAGCTTTAAACTCGAAGGAGTTGAGGAGTAAGTATGATAAGGGTGGTGAAGCACAAGCCAGTGGCCTGTTTGTCAAAGATACCTCCGACAGAGGAAGATCCAGTGAAAAAGGTTCAGAGAAGGGCAGAGGTAAGTCTCGGGGGAAATCAAAATCCAAGTCCAACAAGAAGAACGTAAAATGCTATTACTATCAGAAGTTTGGACACTACAAGAGTGAGTGTACGAAGCTGAAGAAGAAGGAGGAATCTACGAGTTCCTCTAATGCCGTCAGTGCTGCTGATGAATCTGATGGCTCTGATATGGTTCTTGCAATCAGTGATTTGAATAGTCGGTTCAGTGACAAGTGGGTTATGGACTCAGCTTGCACTTTCCATATATGTCCCAGAAGGGACTGGTTCATGTCTTATGAACCAGTCAACAATGGTTCTGTTTTGTTGGGAAACGATACAGCTTGCAAGATTGCGGGAATGAGTTTTGTGAAGATCAAGATGTTTGATGGGATAGTTAGGACATTGACTAATGTCCGGCACATTCCAGACTTGAAAAAGAATCTTATCTCCATGGGGGCCCTTGATTCTTTGGGTTTGAAGTACATGGGACAAGGTGGAGTTCTGAAGGTCAGTAAATGCTCCATGATTATTATGAAGGGAGACCTGAAAGATGGTCTCTATTTCCTCTAGGGCAGTACTGTTAGCGGTGAATCTGCAGTTTCAGTATCTAATCAGTCAGAGTTAGATGTTACTCGTATATGGCACATGAGATTGGGCCATATGAGTGAGAAAGGGATGTCTATCCTCAGTAAGCAAGGGTTGTTAGGGAATCAGAATTTGGGCAAACTAGACCTGTGCGAGCACTGTGTATTTGGCAAGCATAGCAGAGTTTAGTTTGCAACAGGGGTCCACAGAACAATAGGTATAGTGGACTACATTCATTCCGACCTTTGGAGTCCGTCTTCAGTTCCATCGAAAGGTGGAGCTAATTACTTGCTTACGTTAATTGATGATTACTCACGAAAAGTGTGGGTTTATTTTTTGAAACAGAAAAGTGATGTCTTCAAGAACTTCAAGCAGTGGAAAGTTCTAATAGAGAATCAGATCGGTAAAAAGGTTAAACGGCTTTGAACTGACAACGAGATGAAATTTTGCGGTAGTGACTGTGTTGAGTTCTGCAAGAATGAAGGAATTGTCAGGCACCTTACAGTCAGGTATACTCTACAGCAAAATGGAGTGGCTGAATGGATGAACCGATCTTAGAACGAGCACGTAGTATGCTCTCCAATGCCGGGCTGTCTAAGGACTTTTGGGCGGAAGCAGTCAATACAGCCTGTTTTCTAGTGAACCGTTCTCCAGCTACAGCTATTGAGTTGAAGACACCTAATCAAGTATGGTTTGATGAACCTATTGATTATTTGAATTTGAAGATATTTGGTTGTCCTGCTTACTTTCATGTGAATGATGGTAAGCTAAAACCTAGGGCAAAGAAGTGTATATTCATGGGATATGCTTCTGGGGTGAAGGGATATAAATTGTGGTGTACTGATCCCAAGTCACCCAAGTTTGTGATAAGCAGAGATGTAGTATTTGATGAGAAATCCATGCTTAATCCGACAAATCAGATTCCCGTGTCTACAGGGAAGAATGTGGAGTTGCAGGCTTCACATGACACACCACCTCAGACTTAGGATCATGCTATAGCTAATGAGCATGATTTTGAGTTAGAGACTGAGACACCAGTTGAGGAGCAATACGGTATAGCTGCTGGTAGACAGAGAAGGCAGATCAGACCACCTTATAGATATGCTCATGCAGATATGATCAGTTATGCACTCGCTACAGCAGAAGAAATTGTTGGGTAGGAGCCTTCTAGTTACTCAGAGGCTATGAAGAGTACTGAGTCTGCACAGTGGTGTTCAACGATGACTGAAGAGATTGAGTATCTTCACAAGAACCAAACCTGAGATTTGATTAAGTTACCAGCGAAGACCAGAGTTGTGGGCTGCAAGTGGGTTTTCAAAAGAAAAGAGGGAATCCAGTCTGATGCAAGATACAAAGCTCGTCTAATTGCTAAAGGCTACAGTCAGAGAGAGGGGATCGACTTTAATGAAATGTTCTCTCCAGTGGTAAAACACAGCTTAATTAGAGTTTTACTAGCCATCACGGATTTGTATGATCTGGAGCTTCAGCAGCTTGATGTGAAGACAGCGTTCTTACATGGTGAGCTTGAAGAGACTATTTTTATGCGTCAGCCCGAAGGGTTTACAGTAGAAGGTAATGAAGACCATGTATGCAGACTGAAGAGGTCTTTGTATGGGTTGAAGCAGTCACCTAGGCAATGGTATAAACGTTTTGATTTGTTTATGATTGATCATGGTTATTTGAGAAGTAATTATGATTGTTGTGTGTATCATAAACAATTGCCTGATAAGTCTTTCATTCACTTATTACTTTATGTTGATGACATGCTTGTAGCTGCTAAACGCATGGTTGATGTTGATTTGATGAAAACTCAACTTAAAAATGAGTTTGAGATGAAAGATTTAGGTGATGCTATGAAAATATTGGGGATGGAAATCCACAGGGATAGGAAAGCTGGGAAGTTATATTTGTCCCAGAGAAAGTATATAGAAAAGGTTTTAGACAGGTTTGGAATGTTTAACTCCAAACCTGTCAGCACGCCGCTGGCGTTGCATTTTAAACTTTCAGCTTCCCTATCTCCCCAGACTGATGAGGAGGAACAGTCCGTGGCAAATGTTCCTTACTCTAATGTTGTAGGTAGCATTATGTATGCCATAGTGTGCACCCGTCCAGATATTTCACAGGCAGTGAGTGTGGTTAGCAGATATATGGCTAAACCTGGTAGAACTCACTGGCAGGCCGTGAAATGGATTTTGAGGTACTTGAAGGGAACCTCGCATCTGGGCTTGATATTTGATAGAAATATAGATCTCAGTTCTGTTGTTATTGGTTTTGTTGATTCTGACTATGCTGGGGATTTAGACAAGAAAAGATCATTGACAGGCTACATTTTCACATTGTGTGGTTCTGCTATTAGTTGGAAAGCAACACTTCAGTCAACTGTTGCTTTATCAACTATAGAGGCAGAATACATGGCAGCAGTTGAGGCTGTTAAGGAGGCCATCTGGGTGAAGGGGCTGATCAGTGACTTGGGTTTTCAGTAGACAGAGATGACAGTGTTTTGTGACAGCCAGAGTGCTATACATTTGACTAAAAATCAAATGTATCATGAGAGGACGAAGCACATTGATGTCAGGTATCATTTTATCAGAGGAGTAGTTGCAGATGGTACAGTTAGATTCAGAATATTGCTACTTCCGAGAATCTAGCAGATATAATGACCAAGCCAATTGCAGTACACAAGTTCAAATTTTGTCTGGACTTGATAGGTGTTCGGGGTTTCCAGGTTTCTTAGGGAACTCAGGTGGGGTTGGTTTCTTCAGTTGTTGCATTTTATATTCTTGGGTTGATCTGGATTTTATGAGGCTTTTGAGTATTCAAGCCAAGGTGGAGATTTGTTGGTATGGCTTGTGAATACACGCCTCAGACCTGTTTCGCTTGACCCTCGCTGAGCTTCGCTCGAGCGAGGCTTCCGTACTTCCAGACTTACTTCAACCTGAGAGTTTGCTCGACCTCCAGCTCGAGCGAAGCTCAGGCAGTGACTTCGCTCGACAGTCGCTCGACCTCCCGCTCGAGCGAAGTGGCACGAGTTGCCACGTGTCCGTTTGCTGTTGAACGAATTTGACCTAGAAGTGCTCGCTCGAGCGAGTTTAAGTTTCACTCGATCCAGATTGCATATTATAAATATCGCGAAGTCATTTCGTGTGAACGGACAAACTGAAGCGCAGCGGCCCCTGTTTTGACGACGACGAACAGAGCTCCTCCCTAGATTATTTCTTCTCCATTTCTCCACTATATTGAGTGAAACTTGTGAGGATTGAGCATATACACGTGAGGTGAGTGTTTCCCTTTTGTAAGAATCTTCTGATTCTCTCTCTGTAATCTCCATTTGATCTAGTGAAGTTTTGAAACCAACCCTACAGTGGATGTAAGCTCATTTTGCGCTGAACCACTTAAATCACTGTGTTCTTTGTTTCTTTACTATTTTATTTCTCATTGTTGCATCCGCTGCAGTTCATTCCATATTCTTGTTGTTTGTTTCATTGGTCATTTCCCAACACATGATCTGCCTTTTTCTTTTTAATGTTATGATAATGATATGCAATATGCAAGCTTGCCTGACTTGCTTATGGCTATAGATTTATTTATTTATATATATAAATGGGTATGCAATTGCAATATGTTGCCCGTATGTAGCTTTTTAGTTTTTTCTTTTTAAATTCAATTTCAGATTAATATTTTTATGCATGCCACTTGACTCTTGAGATAATGATATGTTGATTTATTTATATATTATTAATGATATTATATTCAAATATTTGAGCTAATTTAGAATATTTTGAATAAAAATTTGATTTATATTTAGATTAGAATATTAGAATTTCAATTTAATTTTGATGTGAATTTAGTCCACTTTCTTATTTAGAATTATTGTTTATAACTCAAATTTATATGCTAATTTAGATTTTTATTATATAGTATATAAACTTAAATTTATGTGTTGATTTAGATCTTTTTTTAGATTATAGAAAAATATGAGCAAGCCCAAAACAATTGATTCCTTTTTTTTTATATACAATTTTATTACGTATGAATATTATTTTTATATATACTCACGTGTAAAAAACACATATATTTACACGTACAATACACTTTGTCGATCACCTTCCTAAACACTAAATCCTAGTTTCGCTCCTACGTGCATTTGATTATCTAGACATTTGCCTAGGCACACTGTAAATAATCTTTCAAAGCAATTTTAGAATTTAAAATAATATTTATACTTTAAATATCTTATATTGTCTAGTTGGTTGCACTGAGCCTCGAGCCTAGTGAAGTGTTAGTTATTAATAATAATAATAAAATAGGAGAAGGTTAGTTGGGCCTGAAGTCAAAAAATGGAGGATGTGATCACCTCATAATCTGATTGGTTGTGAATTAGATTTGTTGATATGATTATATGGATGATTATGTTTGCTTTCTCTTGGTGTCATTGCCATGTCATCCAATAACTATCCATCATGCATCGCTCATTAATTAATTATTGTCATTATTTAATTGTGTAGTGATGCTGTGGTGTATGTCTATAAAATAGGTGATGTGATTTGTCAAAGCATTTGAGTGCGTGTGTATCACGATCCCAAGTCGTGATGAGGCATTATCTTGATGGAGCTCCTCTGGTCACTCAGGAGCATATAAAATTGAGTGACATCTCCTAGATTGTCGCTGGATGACAACGAGATCGGACGAGATGGTGACACTCTTGTGCCAACTTTGTAGCCCCTCTGTTGGTAGGGGTTAGAGGATGATCGAGTATGGTAGGTGTTGGACATGGAGCTAGGTTTCGCTCGTTACGAAGTCATATGCATGGTTATTACCTGTGGTGTGACGAAGAGAGCCAGAGTATGCAAATGGTCCCTAAGGGAGACCATGATGCATGCATAATAAAATGATTATATAGATTGTATGGATCACGACCCCAAGTCGAGATAGAGCATTATTTTGGTGGAGCTCCTCTAGTCAATCAGGAGGGTAATAAACTGATGTGAAATCTTTTAGGTTGTCACTGAGCGACAATGGGATCGGTCGAGATGGTAACACTCTCATGTCGACTTCGTGGCTCCTTTGCTGGTGGAGGTTAGAGGATGGCTGGTCATTATACGTGTTAGGTGCAAAGCTAGGTATTGCTTGTTACGAAGTCGCATGCACGTTCGTCATTCGTGGTGTAACGAAGGGAGCCAAGATGTATGGATGGTTCCGAGAGAAGATCATCGTGTGTACTTAATAAAATGTTTGTGTTGTGGGCCAAAAATAGTGTTTTTGGTGCATGTGAGTGTCCTTTTCAGAGAAAATGAGTGGATTTAATCTTGTATGTTGTGAAATGTGCTGGTTGCTTCAATGTGTTTTAAACTCTTAGATGTTTTGGTTGCTTACTTGCTGAGATGTCATAATCTCATGTGGTGTTTTCTTTCTGCCCGCGATTTCGTTTCATGGAACCATAGTTTTGTTGCAGATGTAGAGTTTCAGCTAGTGAGACTAGGTTCGTCAGAGAAGTGATTGGTTAAAGATCGATCTCCTCCTGTTTCAGCTATGGTTCTAATTTACCTTTAGTTGTATTCAATGAATGACTGTATAACCCACTTGGAGAATTTTATTTTGGGATGTAAGGTTTTAACTTTTATGGTACTTAGTTCAACATGCCTTTTTATTTTTTTTCGCTGTGATATTTTTGTGTGACACATTATATGTTTGCACGCACTTGCACATGACGATTAGGGATGATGACCCATGTGGTCATCATTTTGGTGTCTCGACTTCCACTTGTGCCCACGTGGGAGTCAAGGGCACCACATCTGACCTAGGGCGCCAGTCTGATTGGTTTATTTATTTAGTTTGTGAAAGAAGAGTCCTCTATGCTTAACATTAATGAACTTAACCTCCTCTTGCTTTCTTCAATGTTGATGATTACTTCATTCATTTGTTCCTTTTCTGCATCTAATGCTTTCTCCAACTCTAATCGATTTTTTACTTCCACTTTTATAGAAGTTTCAAGTTCTTCAACCTGCATCAAGAAGGAAAAATTTTGTAGTCATGGTTTTCTGAGGAACCATACAGAAAAAAAGACTAATCACAAATTTGGAAACTAAAGAGGTAACATTAATTAATACTCCTCAATATCTCTCATCATCTCTGCCCATTTTAGCATTGTCAAAATTTTGAGTTGACTGTTTTATGTGGATTAGCATTACCACCGCATAGCTCGATAAGATCTGTACTTTTAGAATAAGCTATTGTCTTCAATTTTAATGAGTTTGTACCATAGTTTTGAATTTCATACCATACTGGCCAGTACGGCCAATACATGCCGTATCGGAACAGTGGCCGATACAGAAATTGGGTCTGTTTTGTATCGGCCCAAATTTCAACCGTATCGGCCATGTATACCGGCCTGTACTGGATTTCAAAATTTCATTTTTTTATTTTTTATTTCTTGCTATTTTTTTATCCAAATTTAGACTAGATTATTTACATATATATAATTTATTGATATATTGACTATTATTTTGAAACATAATTTATATATGTATATATATATATAATTTTTTATGTATAGACTATTTCGAAACGGTACCGGTATCGAAATATTTCGTTTCAGTACCTTGACTGGTATGTTCATCGATACGGTATTCAAAACATTGGTCTGTATACAAATCTGCCAAGAAGACCGATCTCTTTCAGATCAATTGTTGAGCAATATATATGTATGTGCCCTTGTGATTCAAACAAGCCAGTTTTTTAAGAGCAATTGATCACTCAATTTCCAAATTACAGTAGATCATGTTATAGCTAGATTTTTGTTGAGGCATCGTGTGCTTCCATTTCCTCTAACCATATTACATACCAAAGCAGATTGTGCTATCAACTACTATTTCTTGTGTTCTTACCTTCTGTCTTGTGTTCTTAATCTATTCCTCAATTGGAACCATAACAAGTGGTATCTAGAATCCTCGATCCATACTAAGATTTCAATGATTGTGAATGCCACCGATGAATAAATTTCTAGATTAATCAACAAAAATTTACCCCACAACAAGAAACATAGGAGAAGGGGTTAGCCAACTAATTAAAGTGATCATCAAGTTATTTGTATACAATGGACTAATTCTATGTAAACAATTGAGGATATTCTTAATTCTATGTAAAAAAAAGTAGCCATTTTTTTTGAACAATTCTTCTTGCAATCCATGTTTAGTAGACTGCAATGCAATTCACACAAAAACGTTATCATTTTATGACTAAATAAAATGAATTTTTAAGATTTTTAAAGTTTTGTATTTATAAATAAGGATATTTTAATCAAATTTATTCTAAAATTGAAAATTTTCTATTTATTTATTGTTTGGACTAAAAAAAAAAATCTAATTTTTTGGACTGTATATAATATTGCCTTTTTTCAGCTTTGTTAACAAAATGTAACATATGACATTCAAGTCAACAAAATTAAAATAAATAGATAATTAAAGTACTTTCCAACAAGAAAAAAAAGAAGATAAAAATAAAACTCTTGTGATCTCAAGCTAAATATAATAAGAGAAATGATAAACCCACAACATTTTTTACAATATTTTAAACAATATATGTTATAAAGTAGGGATATTTTTATAAGTGATGTTAATTTTATGGGTGACGCTTTGGGCCAATCCGACTGCCCCAACGTCAAAAGCAACTTAGCAACCTAAAACACAATAAACACAATAAAAGTTTTTTAAAAAATATAATAAAATAAAAAACAAAATAAAGAATATAATAAAAAAATAATATGAAGAGAACACAATAAAAAATACAATAAAAAAATAAAAACATAATAAAAAACACAATAAAAAATAAAATGAAGATGATTTTAAGGGAAGATTTGGCCCTCAGTCGAGCGGAGCCTCTGCGGGTGGCGGTGGTCGACACCGCCCATGCCATTGGGACCAGCTCTCTTCAACGACCTCACCCCTGCAACGACGATTTTCGGTGACCTCCCACCTTCTCCCGACAGCCTTAAACCCAAAATGGATCCGTTAGAGTAGGTCTTGATGGCATGGGTGGTGTCGACCACTACCATCGGAGGCGGCAGGCTGCTTTTCTTAAGGGAGTTGGTCCAATTCCTAATTTTATAAGACAGTTTACAAAAATAGTACTCCTAGTTTATAACAGGTGTTATGTAAGTATTGTAAAATATATTATGTATATCACTATTCATATTAAAATAGCACAAAGGACTCGCAATTCACACTAACTAATATCATTTACAGATCAAGATAAAGCTCCTTACATTACCAAGAAATCAAATCAAGGTGGGGGCAAACATATACACATTTATATGACTTTGCTCCTTTTTTCATTAATAGTTACTATAATTGATCAGCTTAATCAATCATCACAGGTTGTGATAAAGCACAGAAGGGACACCTTTTAAGCTTTAGGGTTAACAGTGTCATTGAAAACATCTTCAGACGTGACACTATCGGAATCTAGAGTTGGGCAGGTTACCCAGTCTCATGAGTCCAAGTTAACCTCGTCCCACTATCCAATTGTAGCACTTGTCCACTAAGTACATTGTTGCATCGAGCAATTCTGGTGGTACTCGCATCGTGGAAGGATAACACCTCCGTATATGTATGCCTGCCTCCGGGATTGATTTTCTCCACAGCGTCATCTTCTTCCTTTTGCCGTTGTAACGTGAAGACGAGCTTTTCCAGACGCCATTCATGGTAGGCCATTGTATCCCCTGATCACGCACGCAACTGATCTCTGCCACCTCCACGTATACCTTGAAACAATCCGGAGCTATCTTCCCCTTCAGATAGGGATCTATGATTTCAACCATGCTCTCAATCTCAATGCATTTTCGGGCCCAGTTCGTCAAAATCCATTTCTCCTCCGGCAGTCTGATATTTAGTGCTTTCTGGCCGCATAAAACTTCCAAGAGCACCACGTCGAAGGAGTACACATCGGATTTTTCAGTCAGTTGTTGTCGTCTTGCATATTCTTCCAAGAGCCTAATGGCATATAGTCTGATTCTCCAAATAGAAAACCAAGCTTCGAAACTCCACACCCTCATGATTGTATATAAAAAAAATAATAATAAAGACCATCCTCTCTTTCCAATATATATATATATATATATATAGAAATATGATCTACTTATCATTCACTACAATACATTTGGGTTTTAGTGATGGTTTGGAATTTGTGATGGTCTCCAAACTGTCACCAAAACCTATTTTTTGTGATGAATTTTTGGAACTATCACTAAAGATAACTGCTGAATTTTTTTTACGTTCGAACTAAGATGATATTTCGTTGGAATGTTGAGTTTACGTTTAAACTTTAGATCACTGACGTTGGAATGCTTATGTTTCTGGCACTAACATTCGAACATAATTTTATAACGTTCGAACGTTTAGATTAAATTTTAAAAAATAAATATATACTTTGACACCTTATTTTGACACCCTTAGTATTTTAGTACTTTTTTTTTACTTACTATTGTAGGATTTGATTATTAGTGTATTGATATTTATTTTTTTAAAATATTTTAAAATGATTCAAACATGAATAAAAATATATGTAAAGAAATTAAAATTAGATTTTTCTCGAGCTGGATCCTGTTAATATTATACAAATTTTGTACTCTATTTAATTATAAAATAATTTAATTTGTGAAAGAAATGAAGTGCAATGATTGAAAATTAAATTTAGATAAGCTAATATTAAAGAAAATTGAGAAGTAAAATAATATATATATACATTACATGAGAGGTTGAAGAGAAGTTGATCTAGTACATAAATAAAAAATGAATACAAAAAGACTTAAAAAAATAAATAAAATCGCTGACTAGATGAGGTTTTTGATTGATGTGAACTCATTAGTCAAAGTCTCGACCTTAATAAGCAAGGTGTCTATATCAGTCGACAGCTGGTCCAAACGAGCATCCACATGCTCAGTGAGCGCACTGATCGCCATAGTCTGTGCAGCAAACTGTCGGTCGATGTGTCGCTATAGCTCTCCGAACATCAATGAGATCAAAGCAGGTGGCACATCTCCACCCGCAGTCTATCTCGTCTGAGTCTGTCGACTGGTGCCGAAAACGTTGGCAGGATTAGGCTCAAAGGTCTGACGCTAGGGAGGTGGCACCAGATTAGCTACAGGAGGAGGAATGTGCCTCCTCTGCCCCTTACTCTGATTGTATGTGCTGACGTCGATAGGGTCGATCTGCAATCGCACTGTCTTGAAGACCCATGGCTCCACTCCATTTGCCATGAGTAGCTGGGTAATGATAACTCCATATGGGAGGTTGTCCGTCAAGACAGTGCATGTCGTATCGGATCTTCTCAAAGATCAGCCATGGTAGGTCGACCAGGTCTCCACGCGCCAACCTAATCAGAAACCGGGCGCGGGTCCGGTTGAATGTCGCCGTGTGTGCTAGGGGATCCAGGTTTGCTGCAATAATAAGATGCAGCATACAAAAGAAATCGAGGAGCGCATTCTGGGAGAATGAGTGTGATGTCTCATGCACCTCTCGGTCTCTGCCCGTGAGGATGTAGAAATCCTCATCCCGCTGTAGACCCTCTTGCTCAGATCTAGTATCTTCAGTCATCACGTCATCGTCGAGATGATAACTGCTTGTAGAGAGAACTAGGCCAGTCTCGGACTCCGCCATGCCAGCATCAGCATCTGGCGACGGAGTCGGTACAACAGCTGTGTCCTCCACCTGCTGTGTAGTTGCTGGCTGTGGCAGCAACTAGATCTGCATTAGGTCGGCGATCACATCCGCCGAGACAGTGATCGTTGCCCACAGATCCCGATGACGTGGGAGTCTACGTCGTGCGGCAACATGGACATCGCCACGTCGAACTCGTGGACCATGCTAGTGTACACGATCCCCCTCAATGAGTACATCGGTACCCAGCCCCTGTCCACGAACATGGATTGGAGGCTCCTTTGCTGCCAGAATAACGAGTCAAACTCGTTAATATGGATCTCCCGCTCTGGTGTAACCGTGCGGACCTCGATACAGTACGCCTCCCATGAGGCTCCTTCCCGACACCTTTTTCTTATGGTCCGAGGCTGCTGAGCTATTATATACCTGCATAAATAAGATAAAAATGAGTGGAAAGAAAAATTAAATTTGGCATAGAATGTTAGGCAAAAAAATGAAATTCTGAGTAAACGTTCGAACGTAAGGAAACTCACGTTCGAACGTGGGGTTTTCTTCAAACGTTCTAATAGTCACGTTAGAACGTACCAACCGTACGTTCTAACATGACGATTCGTATTTCAACGTTTAAGCATATACGTTCCAACGTTGGAAAACCTACGTTGGAACGTAACCATTAGTATTCCAACGTTTTAGAAGTCACGTTCCAACGTATGGAGTGTATGTTCAAACGTGACGATTGGGCTTCCAATATTGCAAAAGTTATGTTCGCACGTATATATAAAATGTTCGAACGTAACACTACTTTAACGTTTGAACGTTCATTAGAATGTTCGAACGTCAAATCGGGAATGACTGAGTGTTGTTGTAAAATAATCTACAAGCGTATAGAATCGTAACAAGTAGTAAAGTGTTTTATAGAAAACGGATGTCGAACCCACAGGGATTAACTATGTTATTGAATATCGAAATTCACTAAATAAATAACTATTTAGAAAATTAAAATTAAATCTAACGTTTTTACTATCTAAATTAAATTAAACTACTTAACAAAAATAAATTTACGAATAAAAAATAACAAAACTTAAAATCTAAAAATCTAAAAATATGATAAGAATGGGTCTAGAGTGGTTGATTTCACCTAGCAAATCCCACACACTTTATTCTTCCTAATTATTAAATTCTAATAATCTCTTATTGATGATTAAAAATTTCTTAACTATTCAATATCTTCTCTCGAATAATATCAAAAATATCTCCAAGTAACAATTCTACATCTCTATATGAATTTAATTAATTTGAGACTCATTACATACTTTGAATTTTAAAAAGAAATCACACTAGTCGCGGTAAAGCATCTCTACTTTTGCTCAACTAATGATATTTAATTCTAGAACTAAAACCATAAATCACCTCTCGGTCTCATTGTAACTCAATTGATAAAACAATAATCTGTAAAAATTGTAAGCGTTAAGAACAAGAATTAAACACTCAATCATGAAAATATTAAAAATAAGATGACTCAGAATATAGAGTGTGTGTTCAATGCTAGACTACATCAACGCTCTAGAAAATAAAATTTAGTTTATAATAAAATTAAAAAGAAAACAAATAAAACTTATGTTTTTCATCGGAATCGGTTGATGAACATGTAATTCTTGCCTCTGTCATTCAGATCTTCTTCCTCAAAAAATTTCAAAGAAAATCTTCTCAAAAATTTTGCACCTCTCGGATTCTCTCTAGGTCTCCTCTTTCGAATGCAGTGCCCGACTACTAAAGTATGCATATATATTATGCCATGAATTAAAGTGAAGCTCGTGTCCCTGTATATTGACTTGCCGTGACTCACTAAAATGCTATTGAGTATTGAACGGCTACCGTATTATGGCTTTTAAGTGAGACATGGGCCCATGAGTTATTGCATATGGGGTTAAATAAAATTGCAACCCAATGGATGTCCAAGTGCAGGTTGTTATGCTCTAATTCTATCAAAAACAAAAGCACTAATGCCCAATAAAACTACAACCACGCAGGGCCCAAGTGACTTGTAGTCCAAAATTGAATGATCCTTATGCTCTTTTACTCTTTTCTTTTCTTTTTCTTCTCATTCCTTCAATAAATAAAATAAAATAAAAACAAAATAAATTAACAATTTTAATAAGTGAAATGGATAATAAAATCATATAAAAATTACACTTATCACTGAGTCGACTCAGCCATTCCCAAAATTCCATTTCATGGAGTTTTAGGGCCAAAACATTCTCTACAAATGAAGTAAACACTTAAAAAATTCTTTCTATGGAATCCTTTTAGCCAATGGAGACCCATGGTGGCCGGAAAATCAAAGTGAAGTTTTAACCACCAATTCTTTTAAAACTTAAAAAAAACAACTAAATTAAATACAAATTACATGAAAAAAGTGGGTTTAGAGTTCCATACTTGTTGGTGACGGTTGCGGTGACTTTGGTGACGGTTGTGGCGGCATGTGTGATGGAGAGATTTGAGAGAAATGAGAAAGTTTTGGTGAAAATGCGGACTGTCGTTGGGTTTACTGTATTTATACAATGAACATTCGAATGTGAATTAATGAACGTTCGAATGTATCATACGATATACGTACAATCCTTCTGAATGAACGTTCGAACATTGAACACATATAGTTCGAACATTATGTACATATAGTTCAAACGTAAAGTTAAGTAATTTGTTGCCCAAGTTTTCTCTACGTTCGAACGTTATTTATGAACGTTCAAACGTATCACATGAACCTTCGAACTTTGAATACGAACTGTGATGTATGTGCCAACGTTGCATACAAACCGTCGTATCCGTTCGAACATTATATACATATAGTTCAAATGTAGAGTTGAATAATTTATTGCCCAAGTATTCTCTACATTTGAACTTTATTTATGAACGTTCTAACATTTTATGGAAACGTTCTAACGTTTTATGAGAACGTTCGAATGTTAGCTTGGAATGTTCAAACGTAGTTTTTAATTTATAAATTAAAATTAAAATTACCTTAAAATATAAAATGACATGCTAAAATAATACACTTAAATATATTATAGACTCTAAGACATTACTAAAATTCTCTAGCACCAATACTGATTTAGTTGGTTTATCAAAGAAATTTTTATAGGGTTTGAGTTTTTCTTTTGGCATGTATCCCAAGCCTACTTTATCAAAAACACATATTTGACTATCAAGAAGTTTTTCAAAGAAAAACATTATTATAATTACTCAAGGTTTTCAAATATGTCACATGTTATTTGTAATTTTTGCAATAGAAATGGTCATAACTATCATGTTTGTCCTATTAGAATAAAACATACAATGATTATTAGGGCCATATGGGTACCAAAAAATCTTGTTTTTTTTAACACTAATAAATAAATGATTCAAAGAACTTGGGTACCAAGAAAAATTAGTTTAATTACTTTTGTAGGTATGCATGAGGTCCTCCATAGGTAAAAGTAAATGGTTTTTAGACAGCGGATGTTCAAGACACATAACATGAGACAAAACTAAGTTCATTGACCTCACTTCTAAAGAAGAAGGACATGTGACATTTGAAAACAATTCAAAAGGAAAAATTATGGGAATAGGTAAAGTTGGTAAGGAGTTTTCTCTCATAATTGAAGATGTTCTACTTGTTGATGGCCTAAAATATAATCTTTTGAATATAAGTTAATTATGTAATAAAAGATTTACTGTTACTTTCGAAAGAGATAAGAGTATTATTTTGAATAATTATGATTTTAATGTTTGTTTTATTGCTCTTAAAAATAATAATGTTTATACAATCGAATTTTAAGAAATTACCTCATAAAATGCTATTTGTTTATCAGCTCAACATGAAAATAGTTGGTTATGTCATAGAAGGTTAGGTCATGCAAATATGAAACTTATTTCCAAATTTTTAAAAAATGATCTTGTGAAAGGTTTGCCAAAAGTGGACTTTTTTTAAAGACAAAATCTGTGATGCATGCCAGTTTGGTAAATAAACAAAAACTTATTTCAAAACCAAGAAATATATTTCCACTACTAGACCATTGCAACTAATACACATGGGCCTTTTTGGACCAAACAGAGTTACAACTAAGATAAAATTTGTGATGCATGCCAGTTTGGTAAACAAACAAAAACTTATGCATTTGTTATTGTTGATGATTTTTTTAGATATATTTGGGTCATCTTTCTCGTTCATAAATATAAGGTACATCATGCTTTTACCAGGTTATGCAAGAGAATTCAAAATGAAAAATGCTATATTATTTCAAAGATCCGAAGTGATAGGGGGAAAGAGTTTCACAATAAAGATATTAAATTTTTTTGTGATGAAAATGATTTTCTACATAATTTCTCTGCTCCTCGAACTCCTCAACAAAATGGGGTAGTAGAGAAGAAAAATAAATCTCTTCAAAAAATGGCAAGAACAATGTTTAATAAGAATAATTTACTTAGTTATTTTTGGGCCGAAGCGGTAAGTACTGCATGTTATGTTATAAATAAAGTTATATTAATGTCTAAATTAGATAAAACCCTTTATGAGCTTTGGAATGAGAAAAAGCCTAACATTAGTTCCTTTCATGTATTTGGATGCAAATATTTTATTCTCAATAATAGGGATAATTTAGGAAAGTTTGATGCAAAATCTTATGAAGGTATCTTTATTGGATATTTTACAAATAGTAAAGCTTATAGAGTATGCAACAAAAGGACTTTGACTGTACAAGAATCTATGTATGTAGTATTTGATGAATCTAATCCTTTACTCTCTAAGAAATCTATTGATGATGAAACAGAAGGTACAAATAACACAAATAGTCTCAATCTCAACAAAGAGAATATAATGAAAGAAGTCCAACATGGAGACATCAGGAAAGATCATCAAGACTTAGTACAAGATACAACCAAACAGTGGAAACATGTAAAAATCATCCAGTGGAACAAATTCTAGAAGAACCTTCACGAACTGTAAGTACTCGATCATCTCTTAAAAATATTTGCAATCACACTGTTTTTCTATCTCAAATTGAACCCAAAAATATTGATGAAACACTTATTGATGAATCATGGATTTTAACTATGCAAGAAGAGCTAAATCAATTTGAAAGAAATAATGTTTGGACACTTGTTCCTAGACCTAAAAATCATGTTGTTATTGGAACAAAATGAGTTTTTAGAAATAAGAAAGATGAGTCTAGAATCATTACTAGAAACAAGACTCGACTTGTAGTCCAAGATTTTAACCAAGAGAAAGTAATCGATTATGATGAGACATATGCACTAGTCGCAAGATTAGAAGCCATTCGTATGTTACTCGTATATGCATGTTATAAAGATTTCAAGTTTTTTCAAATGGATGTTAAAAGTGCTTTCTTAAATGGTTTTATAAATGAAGAGGTATATGTTGAGCAACCTCCAGGTTTTGAAAATCTTATCTCTGCTAATCATGTTTTAAGCTCACAAAAGCATTATATGGACTCAAACAAGCTCCTAGAGCCTAGTATGAAAGACTTTGTAGTTTCTTGATTGAAAAAAGTTTTTCAAGAAGAAAAATCGATACAACTCTTTTCATCAAATATGAATATGATGATATTCTTCTAGTTCAAATTTATGTGGATGATATCATATTTAGTGCTACTAATAAAAATATGTGTCAAGATTTTGCTAAGAGTATGCAAGAAGAATTTGAAATGAGCATGATGGGAGAACTTAACTTCTTTCTTAGATTACAAATCAAGCAAGCAAAAAATGGAACATTCGTTAATCAATCAAAATATATCAAAGAATTACTCAAAAAGTTTGAGATGGAAGGTGCGAAGGTAATTGGAACACCAATGAGTCCAACCACCAAATTTGATAAAGATGAAAGCGGTAAGTCAGTTGACTCAAAGGTATATCAACGTATGATTGGTAGTTTATTATATTTGACAGCTAGTAGAACTGATATTATGTTCAGTGTATGTTTATGTGCACGTTTTCAATCATTTTTAAAGCAATCTTATTTGATTGTAGTCAAGTGTATTATTAGATATCTTGCCGGTACCATTGACCTAGGGTTATGATATCCTAAGCACACTTCTTTTGATCTTATCAGTTATTCAGATGTAGATTATGTTGGTTACAAAATTGATCGAAAAAGCACTAGTGGAACATGTCATTTTTTAGGTTATGCACTTGTTTCATGGTTTAGTAAAAAATAAATTTCTGTTGCATTATTTATTGCTGAGGCAGAGTATGTTGCTGCAGGTAGTTGTTGTACTTAAATTCTTTATATGAAGCAACAGCTTAAGGATTTTAAACTTATGTACAATCGTATTCTTATTGAATATGATAATACTAGTATTATAAATCTTTCAAAGAATCCTATACAATATTCTAGAACTAAACATATTGAAAGTAGATATCATTTTCTTAGAGATCATGTGCAGAAGAGTGATATTGTATTAGAATTCACAAGTACACACGATCAATTGGCATACATTTTCACAAAACCCCTACCAGAAGATAGACTATGTATGATTAGAAGAGAAATAAGAATGATGCATGAATATCTGTTGAATATTTTTATTCCATTATCTCAAATGACTTACAAAAAGTTGAGATTTCTAGCCTCATCATTCAAATACATTTGCTTTTCATAGATCAACATGCCATTATTGTCTAAAGGATTGGGTAATCGAAATGAAGAGGAAAGCAATGATTTTAAATTCTTATTCTGTTGTTTTAATTCTACTTTTTTCTATTTGACTCATAAACAAGTCATTGAAGTACATAGACTGTTTCGCTAAATTTCTCAATTTCGCGAGTTTTGGACTGCAACTGAGCAAAAAAAGCGACAATAGATGATGAATATCGAGTTCCGAGATTCACAAGCTCATAAATGGCGTCATGATTTGACTTATTAGCCAAATCAGTCTCTTGTTGTTTCATGGCACCTACAACAAATGCATAAATAGTTTGAGACGGAGGTGAAGAATACCTCATATCTTGATCACAAGAAGTACTGAAGCAAAATCGATGAGCCATTGAAAACTTGTTAAATGAGAATGTAAAAATGAGAAGAATATTTGATGTGAATTAGATAAAACTAAAGATTGTTTTTATAGAGATGGAAATAAATACAAGACAAACTATCATCTCTTCAAATTTTACTTAGTCAAGTTTACAAGATATGCTGGATGCATATTGTCAAAAGTAACTTAGCTAAGCCAGTGAGATTATTTATAATTGTCTCTATTTTTCTCGTGAAACCCTGCCATTATTTGCTGATGTTGACTCTGTATTTAAGCTTTTACTTGTTTCATCTCCTTGACTCGTAGTTTCAGAACACGAGCTAATTCTGTCAAATCCTTATTTTCTTGCTTTAACATCTTATTTTTTCTACCTTTATTTACAAGCTTTTGATGCAATACATATATTTGATTGTTAAGTCAATCAACCTCATTTGCCCTCGCCAATAATCTCCGAGATATGGTCGTAACAGTGGCAGCATATTGAGCACTGAGAGTTTTTGATCCTGCAACAACCTCAGAATCAGTCTTACCAGAAAAATGCATCTCGACTTCTATCATAGTATTGAAAGTATCAAGAGACAAAATGACTGGTTGAGACGGTTCTTGGTTCAAATCCAGAAAATTACCAGAACAAATTTTTTCTGCCATTCTATCGTTTTGGATAAACAAATACTTGATCAATGATGAAAGTGAGATTTTTCTCGTGAGTATTCGATGGGTGAAAATGGTCATTTAAACAGCAACTCAAAGCTTTCAAATCTCAGTAATATTTCATTTGTCAACAACATCAAGCGGATTTCAAATCTCTGCACCGAAACGATAAAGTTAGGCCTCAGCCTTTGCAGCTTTTGTCAGACACGGGAGTTAGGCATCAACCTTTGCAGCTTTTGTCGGATACGTGTGGCTCCAATTATTCAACTTTCTATAGTTTCTACTAAAGTACCATTTTATTTGGTTATTAGTTATCGTAGGAAGAAATCTTACTGAAACCAATTGCGGTTCCTTTTTAATGATGCCAAAAGGGAGAGAAGTCTTATACTAGTATTATACTACCCTGTTATATATGTTAGAATCATGTTTATATTTTACTTAAATATACTAACGCATATTTTCAAATGGAGCTTAAGTATTACTACAGGTCGCAGATTTCTACTAAGTATTTGTCATCATAAAAAATGGAGAGATTGTTGAATCCAAAATTTCAAGTCTCGTATCTACATATAGATTTTGATGATAACAAATAAATTCAAGACTGAAACTCAAGTTGTCTATGCATGAATGGAATTAAGCACATCAAGAAATCAAGCATGAGTAAGAAAGAGAAAAAGACTATAAATGAAGCTCATAAAGTAATTTTGTACATCTCTTGATAAAATTTAAAATTGGATTAAGGCTCAAAATTAATCTTCTCTTACAAAGTATCAAATTTCCTTTTCCACATGTGCATAACATATTATTGACATCGTTAAAAGCTTTAATTTCAAAAATTATATTTTACATGTGTATGACATATGCATGACATCATTAAAATGTTTAATTTCGAAAATTACATTTTTCACATATGCATGACATCATTAAAAGTCATAATTTTGAAAATTATATTTTTCACATGTGCATGACACCATCAAAAGATTTAATTTCGAAAATTATATTTTTTTACATATGTATGACATCATTAAATATTTGAATTTGTAAGATGATTTATTGTCATTTTTGACATGTACATGTTTTGTTTGAAAATTTTGAAGGGTGATTGTGTGTTTTTTTGACATATGCAAAAAGAAGATGATTTAGTTTAAAAAATAAATCATACTCATTTTGTCATGTATGAAAAGTAAAAAATTAAGTTTGATTTCTTTGAAAAATGAATGAACTTGTTTTTAACAAATACAAAAAGAAGATATTTTTATTTGAAAATTTTGAAACGTGAATACTGCTTTTATTTGACATATGAATTTTTTCAAAATTGAAATTGAAGATTCATTTGCCTATAAATAGTAGACTTGAGTTTTGCATAAATCACTACAAGAGCCTACATATCAATTGTAAAACTTTGCATCATTCTTTCAAAGCTCTCATTCTCTTTTCTCTAAGTTTTATACCTTAATCCTTATTTATTTTAAGAGAGATATAGGTTGCGCTGTATTATCCTTATTTCACTCATTAAGGAGTGTACTCTGATAATTTACTCACGATCAACTCTTGTATCAATAAGAGGATGTGTATAACCCTTGTGTCTATAGAAGGTATTCTATACAGGGACTAATTGAATCACTAAGTGTGAGGTGATTGCAAGTATAGAGGATGTTCTACACGAATTCTTTGTAGCGGTGTTGCTCAAAGGTGTAATAGGTTTCTATCTCCACCTAAGGAGATTGAATAGTGAATTTGGGATTCTCAAGGGGTAGCTTGAGGCGAGAACGTAAACAGTAGGACTGAACCTCGTCAAAATATTGAGTTTGCTTTTTCTTACCTTTACTTTTTATATTTCTTACTGTTTCGTATTTTGTTTATATTTTATATTGTGTATTTGGTTTATAAGTATTAATTTTTTAATAGAACTCAATTCACCCACCTTCTTGTGTTAGTCATCTGGGCAACAATACTATAAAATATTATAGTATTAATTATTATATAATGCATTATATAGTATTACAATAGTCTACTATTTATAATTAACACTTAGTATTGTATAATGTTACTATAGTAGATAAAATTTATAAAGTAATATTTAAAATATATTAATTAAAACTATATAATGCTATGTTGTTTAGTGTTATATTATTTTATAACATTAAGTAACACATATAGTCAACATTATATAATACTTAACTAGTATTATAGTGTTCACTATATAATACTTAACAATAAAATAATTATAAAAAAACGTTCGAACGTCTTCTGATTACGTTCCAACATCTAAAATATGATTAATTAACACTATATAATACTATGTTGTTTAGTATTATATTGTGTTATCTATTTTGTTATAACACTAAAAAACACATATATGTAACACTATATAATACTTAACAACATAATTTTATATAGTATTGACTATATAATTACTTTTGTGCATAAACTTCTTAAAATATAAAGAAATATTATATTATTAAATATATAATAATTTATTATGATATCTATAATTTTATTAAATAGTTTTAATATATTTTGGTTTAATAAATAAACCAATCTGTGGATGTTAACAAAAAAAAAATTATTTCACAAATAACGTTTGAACATTTGGTTTTTACGTTCGAACTATTAGGAAAAGGTGCGGGAAATTTCCCAAATTTTTTAGAACGTTCGAACTTAATTTTATGACGTTCGAATATTTGGGCCTCAATTTAGGATATTTTGAGCATTTTAACTCATGTTCGAATGTAAATACTTGACGTTCGAATGTCACAAGTTAACGTTCGAATGTTAGGTTAGAACGTTCGAACGTACTTAAAACTCAGACAGATTCTAATATAGGCACAGGATGAAGCATAATTTTCATTTATGCTTCATCCCGTGGGTTAGAGAGAGGGAAAGGGAGAGCTAGAGAGAGAGAGAGAGATAGAGATGGAGAGCTAAAGAGAGATAAAGAAGGAGAGAGAGACTCTTCTCAAAGGTCACTTCACTTGTGAATTTTGTAGAGATTTTTTTATTATAATATCCAAATTTGTGTGAATTTAATGGTTCATCGGGTATTATTTTATAGAGCTTGGTGGTGTATTTGAGGTGTTGTGAAGAAAGTCTAGTGACTTTGCTAGGTATATTTCCCATTTACTCTTTAATTTTAGAAGCATAAAGTCTTGTATTTGTATATTTTTTAGTGTTTTTCTATGATCGGATTTAAGCATACTATGATGTTCGCATTATTTTGCAATGTGAGGGGTATGCATTGTTCAGTGATTTTTTTCATGTGTTTAATGATTTTTCCAAGTATATATATATATATATATATTGAAAAATATTGGGTATAATATTATTCAAGAATTTTGGGTATAATATTATTATTGAGTATGTTATATTTGTAAATATTTTTATTTATTGAGCGATTAAAAATATTGGGTGATTGTGCATAGTTGGTCATTGTACATATTAGTAGCATTAAATATTTATATTTTTTTAGTAGCACTAAAGTCTACTTCTATGAAATAAAACTTTTCAAACATGTTGGATGATTATTTGAATGTGTTTAATCATATATTTGAATGAGTATATTTGCATATTGGGTGTGACAATTTATGTATTTTTTGCAAATTTATGTTGGGTTCTATAATTTTGTTATAACATTGCATCTTTTGCAAACATGTATAAGTTAAATCCTGGACCTCGGAATCTTAGTGCCCAAACATCAAACCCTAAACCCTAGAATTGTGCATTTTTTGCAAACATGTATTAATTAAACCCTAAAATCCAAACCCTGAATCCCAAACCCCAAATCCCAAACCCCAAACTCCAAACCTTAAACCTTAAACCCAACCCCTAAACCCTAAATCCTAGACCCTAGTTTCTAGATCCTAGACCCCAAATCCCAAATCCCAAACCTCAAACCCCAAATCCCAAATCCCAAACTCTAAACTCTAAATCCTAAACCCTAAACCCTAAACCCTAAACCCTAAACCCTAAATCCTAAACCCTAAATCCTAAACCCTAAATCTTAAACCCTAAACCCCGAATTCTAGACCCTAAACCAACCCTAGACCCTAGACCCTAGACTCTAGTCTATGTGACATTGCATACATGAATAAGCCTAGACCCGTTTGGGAATTAGTGTAAACTTAGGTGTTTACTGATTCCTGAATTGTCCAGTGCAGACAGCTTGAGATTATATTATCTGTGTTGCACATTTTTGTTACTTTTACTAATTTTCATGTTGTGTACGAAGTTTCAGTATCTTCCTCATTTGTTCTTCGAGTTACTGTTTGTAGGGTGACAAACCCTCTTTATGAACACGTATACTTGGAAAATTATAGAGAGGTGCTGCCGATATTTCTATTGATGTGAGAAGTAGAAGTAACAAAAGTTGTGCAATATGGATAATATAATCTCGAACGGGATAGGACCAACTACCTTATTAAAGATGAAGTGAATTACTTGGACCATAATTTGCATGTGAATTCTAATGTTTTACACTAATAGATAGATTTTTTAAAAATGGATAAAAGTTGGATGCGTCTAGGCGATAGACTTGGGAATGATTATATTTCCTATGCACGTGGAGTTAGGGCCTTCATTGAATTTGCCCGGGCCTCTATTGACAGTCGTGGTTACATCAAATGTCCATGTCGAGGCTATAAAAATCTGTCTGCTATAGGATTAGATGAAGCCGAACATCATATATTTGTTAATGGAATGGATCTGGGTTATACACGATGGGTACTCCATGGTGAGCCATATGAATCGATACCGAATGTATCATTCAGTCATTTAGATTATATGCAAGACATTGATAATGAGAATAAAGGGGATGAACAATATGAACAAGATGAGATGGATGAGATGGAAGTGATGTTGGGTGACATTAGTGCTGGGATGTTTGTGGATGAACTTGACAATGATGACCCAAGCATTCGAGGGCATGATCCAAATAATTTTGCTACAATGTGGGAAGATGCAAAGCCAACTTTTATCCTGGCTGTACAAAGCACAGCAAAATGTCTTTTATTGTGCGATTACTTCACATTAAGTCATTATGTGGAATATCAACGAAAACAATAAACACAATATTGGACTTATTTAACGAGGTACTTCCTTAAGGGTCTGCATTATCGAAGAACTTTTATGAAGCTAAACAATTGAGAAAAGGATTAGGATTTGAATATAAGTCCATACACACATGCAAGAATGATTGTGTCTTGTTCTGAAAGGAGAACAAGGAAAAACAAGAGTGTCCAGTATGCGGAGAGTCGAGATGGAAAACTAAGAAGAACATGCCTGTCAAGGTGTTGCGCTATTTTCCATTGTTACCTCGACTGCAAAGACTATACATGTGTAAGAAAATAGCTGAAGATATGAGGTGGCACGAAGAGAAAAGAGTCAAAGATAGCACATATATGAGGCACCCAACAGATTCACTGGCTTGGCAGTCGTTTGATGAACAGTATCCTGATTTCGGGAATGAAGCTCGAAACGTGCGCTTGTGACTCACAACTGATGGATTCAATCCCTTTGGCAACATGAGTACAAGTTATAGCACCTAGCCTGTTGTGTTGATACCATAAAATCTTCCCCGATGGAGGTTCATGAAAGCTCCAAATTTTTTGTTAACTCTTCTTATCTCTGGACCGAGATCACCAGGGAATGATATTGATGTATTCATGCAGCCGATAATTGTAGACCTAAAAGAGCTATAGGAAATGGGTGCTAGAACGTACGATGCATCAATCGGGATGTCTTTTCAGATGCATGTTGCGGTGATGTGGACGATAAATGACTTTTCTACATATAGAAATCTGTGTGGTTGGAGCACTAAGGGAAGTTGGCGTGCCTGACGTGTAATGAAGACACTTCCAGTCAATGGTTAAAATATTCGCGAAAAATGTGTTTTATGGGCCACCGCTATTACCTCGCAGGAAATCATGCATGGAGAAGAGAATGTCTTAAATTTGAATGGAGAGTAGAGGAAAGATCTGCATTGTAAGAGTTGTTGGGGAACGATATATTGGAACAACTACAACATGTAAGAGAGAATAATTTTGGCTAAGGTCGAGGAAATAACAAGAGAAGACGAGGCACAGCAGAATTGAATTGGACAAAGCGTAGTATTTTTTTTTACTTGCCCAATTGGTCGTCCTATATGTTGCGACACAGTTTGGATGTTATACACATAGAGAAGAACATATGCGACAATATAGTTGGAACAATGATGAGCATTAACAACAAGACAAAGGACACTATCAAGATGAGAAAAGATCTTGACATAATGGGTATTAAACACAATCTACATCTGCGTGTGGATGGCAATCGGGTGGCCATGTCACATGCCTGTTTTACGATGAAGAAAGATGAGAGAATGAAATTTTGCAAATGGTTGTAAGGCGTAAAACTGCCAGATGGTTATGCTTCAAACCTTGGTAGGTGCATTAACCCGGATGACTGGAAAATCAATAGAATGAAAAGTCATGATTGTTACGTATTTATGCAGTAGTTGTTGCTAGTTGGAATCCGTGGCAAATTGACGTCTAGTGTACGTGTGGCCATTATAGAGCTCTGTATGTTTTTCAGGAACTTGTGCACTAGGGTTGTAAGTCGTGATATGCTGCAGAAGATGGAAGAAGACATTGCCATTATCTTATGTAAGTTCGAGCAGATATATCCTCCCTCATTTTTCGATGTGATGGTCCATTTAACTATACATTTATCCCGAGAGCTATTGTTAAGTGGACTGGTATAGTTTCGTTGGATGTATCCAGACGAAAGATATTTGGGTTGATTAAAGCGCACAATTGGGAATAAGGCTAGAGCTGAGGGTTCAATAGCAGAAGCCTATATACACGATGAATGGTTAACATTTTGCTCATTATACCTTCGTGGTGTTGAGACATGATTTAATCATGAAGAACAAAATGCTGATCTTGCTGCTCCACTTCCTCGTGTACTATTAGTGTTCTCCCAAAATGTACGACCCTTGGGTGCACAAACTGGTTACGATCTCATTGATAGAGAGTTGAAAAAAGTTCTATGGTACGTGTTGAATAATTACCGGGAGATTGACGACTGTCTTAGGCAGGGTAACTCATCCAATACTCCTAAAATTATTAGATCTTGACACATTAGATATATTAAAAAAAAATTTTCACGTTAATATACAGTGAGCACTTGGACAAACTTACTGCAGAAGGTGTAGATAATTTGGAGGCAAGACATGAAAAAGAATTTCCAAATTGGTTTGAACAACGTGTATGAACTCTAACTTCGAACATGTTTGATTTTGAAACTTTTAAATGTTTTTCGTAATGTATTAATTATTAACTATTATTGTCTTTCATTGTTAGATCTTGGAACAACGTGTTCGTGATCCTAGGTCAATTACTCCTAAAATACATGCATTGGCCGGTGGCCCCTCAAACAAAGGGATGCAATACACGACATCTACTGTTCGAGGTTATAAATTTCATACTTTGGACCGTGAACGAAATAGAAAGACACAGAACTATGGTGTGTTGGTTGAGGGGAGTCATGAGACAGAAGATATCGACTATTATGGTGTCATACATGATATAATTGGATTGAAATATCTGGGTGGGTCTATAACATATGTTTTTAAATGTGATTGGTGGGATCTAGGTGGTGGTCGGGTTTCAATGCATAAGGATAATCACTTCACGAGCGTCAATACTACATCAAAATGGTATGAAGATAATCCATTCGTATTGGCTTGTCAAGCTACGCAAGTCTATTACTTAGATGATCCACTAAAAGGCGTTGATCCAGATAGTAGAGAGATAACCTAGCGAGTCGTGCAAAAATTTGTTCCTAGGAACATATATGAGGCAGGAACGAGTGTGGATCATGAGTCTAATGGAGATAAAGATGACACTCCAATTGTAGAGGCTTACTAGGAAGATGGAGATCAAGGAATTAACTTGTTTGTTGATCTAGGTGCACTCGAGATGCTTCCTTTATCTAGAGATGATGTGGCACCTGTCCACCTCGACCCATCCGAACTAGACGCTCATCCATTTGAAGTGAGTGAGGAGGAAGGAGAAGAGTCTGAGGAAGAAGAAAAAGAAGATGAAGAAGACAAATAAGAAGAAGAAGAAGAAGAAGAAGACATGCAAGATTACATTGAGGGGTCTATTGAGAGAAATTATGAAACAATCATGAAAATTTCATCCGAAGAAGAAGAATAAGAGTACAAGATCATATAAATTAAATTGTAAATATTATATTATTGAAAATAATGTTATAATTACAATTTTTTATTTGTTTATTCGTTTTCAAGGATGCCGCCAAATAGAGCATGAAGAAATGTAGCACATCTTCCAAGTCCCGAACTCGCTCTGGACTCACCCCCAGAGGAATGCGCACCTGAAGAAATCAACATGCAGGAAATGGATAACCAGTCGACACCTAATAGTAATGAAATGTCGTTGGTAATTAATTAGCTATATTTTAATACTCAATAACATATATAACTAATATCATGCTATTGTATATGTTAGTTGATGCATCATCCTCTTGACGTGGTCGTAGCTGTACTCGTGGTATTTTTTTAGAGAGAAGTAGACGTCAAGGAAGAATCGAGGTCACGATTCTTGAAAATTCCTCTAGAGGAGTTGATGATAATGCGGTAACACTTTCCTTTTATATCGGTACAGTAGTTTGACTTATGCTCCTTTTTATGTGCGATTATGGCAAGATGTTCCTATTGAAGTTAAGGATCACATACGGAGCCGTGTGCTGGTGAGATAACTTTACAACTATATTGTTTTATTCTCAATAAGCATATCGTATTACTTACTTAATTCATCCCTTAGGATGAGTTCAACCTTGATTTTACTTGGACCGAAGATGTAAGAATTGTGAATGGACTGATGACTACATTATTCCGATATCACAAGGGCTGGTGTTATGACCACTTCAAGAAGTTTCAAACGTTGGAAGAGGCTGCGAAATTTGCTTTCTAGACGATGAAGTTAGATGATTGGGTAAAGTGTTGTGATCTTTTTGCATCTGTTAATTATTAGGTATTTTAAATTACTTAGTTACTTTCATTGTATTCGTTATTAATTAACAATAACATTATTAATTAATTTTGTAGAGGTTAAGTTCAACAAATGCACTTAATAGATCCGCTCTCACTATCCACCATCGTATTGGTTCAAAGTCGTTCCATCATCTTGCTGATAAGATGGTGATTAATAAATTTTAAAAAGTCTACTCTTTTATGATACTTAATGTTATTTAATTACTAACATTAAGATTTTCAATTTCTAACGTGTCTTTGTTAGAAAATGATATTATGAGGTTGAGGCAGTATGGGTTGGAGTTTCTCTTGGAGTGACATACTGATCTAGAGATATGCATGTAAGAGCAACAGAGAGAGCATAAGGAAATAATGTGAACTACAGTCCAAGACCAAGTGTAGAGAGAAATGGTGGCCCAAATGGAGCGTGTTATGTCACTGCAGCAGGATTGTAGTCCACGAGGAAAAAAAAGAGATTGTATGGAGCGTGTTATGTCATTTTTTTACTATTTATAATTTTTCGTATCCAACTTTGATATGCTAAGACATTGTATGCTTTTTAATATGTAACATTGTATAATTTTATATATCTTTTGTTTTATTTTTTGTAACATGATACAATTTGTATGCTTTTTAACTTTATTAAAATTTACCATTTTGACTAGTACGTTCGAATATATACTTCAAACGTTCAAACGTATATTACAAGCAAGTTCAAATGTATAAAGTAAACGTTTGAATTAATGACAAAACGTTCGAACTAATTGAACAAACGTTTGAATGTTCATCAAATTAACGTTCCAAGTTCCTAGGCCACGTTCGAATGTTATGTAACAAACGTCCAAACGTCAACATTACGTTCAAATATGAACTATGTTTGAATGAAAATATTAACATGCGAATGTTAAACATTCGAATGTCAACATTACGTTTGAATGTGAACAACGTTCGAATGAAAATATTAACGTTTGAACGTTTAACGAAGTATTTCATCATTCAAACATTATTTCATATGTTCAAACGTGACTTTTGGTAACATATTCTGACTGTAACTAAAGGTTATAACGTTCGAACGTTGCATTGATCGAAAAGACACCAACCGTCACAAAATATATTTTTTGTGATGGTTGAACAGTGAAGTTACGAATACTTATCTGTGAGGCACTTACTGTGACGGTTTCAAACTGTCACAAAAAATCTTTCGTGACTTTTTGGCCATTTTTTGTGACATTTTTGTCTGTCACAAAATCTCAAATTTGTTGTAGTGATTGGTTTACCATTCTTATTGCATTTATTTTTTTTATTATTTTCTTTTAAATATTTTTTAACATCCTTAATCATTAAGAAGAAATATAAAAAAATTATAATTTCACTAATAATCACATTCTTAACTATTAAGTACGAAAAAAAAAGTGGTAGATGGATAGTAAGTGTATCATTATTCATATATATATATATAATATACTTATACTGCAAGTTCTAACCTTCATGAGTGTGCATTGCTTAAGTACCTGTGGGCAGCAACAGAGAAATGCATGCGTACTGTTACACCAAATAATTACAAAAATGCGTTGAATATTTGATTGCATTTATATGTTATAATATATATCACTACAAGAAAAAGTAGTATTTTCAGCTACTTTTTTCCCCGCGATTTAATTATAGCCACAAAAGACAAGCTTTTTAATCTGGGAAAAATATTTGTGTCAACGTTGGAGAGTAGCGGCAAATGTTAACTTTTTGTGGCGAATTATGCTCGCCGCTAATAATATGGCCGCAAATAGCACCATTTTAAAACTTTGGTTTGTTGTTACAACGCTATGGGTTGCTCTAATAAGTCATCTGGTGTAAGTGTTTCGTCGTTTAACTTCTTATGGCGTTTTTTTGTTGCCGTAACAAGTCATATGTAAAATCCACATCCTCGCGTAATTTTTCTTCCCCCTTCTTTTACCACGTGTGATTTTCTTTGATTTCTAATATTGTCCCTCTCTTTCTCGTTCATGCTCTCTCTGTCTCTCGTGTTCTCCAGGACGGTTTTTGAAATTTCTAGGGCCTTCTTTGCTTCTCGTTATTTCATCGCCGCCTTCCATGCTTCTCACCATCCCTCGCAGCCTTCTGAACTTCTTGCCGAAGCCGGTAAGTTTTTCTTTCAATATTTTACTCCATCGATCTCTCTACTCTCTCTGTGACTCCATCGCCCCAAATGCATCAAAATCATGGTTGAGATTTGTTTTGTTTAGCATTTTTCGAATAGTCTGTGCATCTTTTTTTCTGTCTCTATTTTTAGCATAATTTCATTTAGAATGGTCTGTGCATTTTTCGAGTCTCAATATTCTGTGTATTTTTCCATACTTTTGCTGAAAATGATTTGGGAAACTTTATTCTTTTCTTTGATTGGCTACTGTTACATAGTCGATATTTACATAGTCAAATAGGTAGAAGGTCGGTATTGTGAAGGAGATAGCACAGCAAGCATGCATCTCATTTTCTTTTCCTGATAATATATTTATATGTATAGTAGCACAAGAAAAATATTATATATCTATATATATATATAATATATATATATAGGGGGATGCGGGGAACAAATATTTAAAAACATGAACATGATCAATAAAAGTCTATTGAGTAGTTTAGTAATTATTAGCTACTGCTTGTCATGGGAACTTGTGTTAGGAGCTCATCCTTTGTATGCTTCGAAATACTATAGATTTTATTAACAGGGTGTAACTAAATATTCTTAAGAAGGCAAACCATGGGACCTAAAATAGCAATTAAAAAAACATCATATAGAGCTAATTGCTTCAAATGAAAATTTGGCATGCAGCTAAATATTCTTTTCTTTCATCTATTTACAGTATTTTTTTATGCAAATTTTATTGTTTCTTTTATATTTAAAAGCTTTTTTGAATTGCATGAATGGTGTTAGGCCATCGCTACTGATTTAAGAACAGGGGCAATAGTCATGGATAAGGGTATATATATGTATGTGTATATAACTCTTGGTGAAGCCTGAATCAAATTACACCATTCTCATTCTTGATCATTGCCAAGCATGATAAGTATGTATGGATTTTATATGATTTTTACTGCAGTACTGCATGCTCAGAACACAGACATTTATGTTAACGAGATTGGTCTCACAAGTGTCGTGGCATGTGCTCCACTCACAGGCCTCGTAGGCACTTTAAATCCATGCGCACGGTGTGCAAGAGAGCGCACCAAATCTTGCCCTCGAGTACTTAGCTAGCCTGCCCACACTAGGAATATCTCTTGCGAGTAATGAAGCTTGCCCTGAGGAACAAGAATGGCAAGCGAGTAAGATTTCCCCACACAAAAAGCTTGACGAGTACTTTTGTTGTGGCACTGTGCACATCATTGGCTAGCAATTAAGTTTGCTGTGCACCAGAATGGTGGGCACTGGGCCTTCCCGCATAATGAGCGAGCAATATAACTAGCCCCAAGCAACAAGCGTAGCAAGCAATAAGTGTGACGAGTACTTACCTAACCTGAGCACTAAGACCTCATGATTTGGATGTTGAGATGTGATAATAAATATGTGCATGGTAATGAAACGGTTTGTAAATATTATTTTTATTTTGGGATTTGAAAGATTTATTTTTTTTATTTGTAAGTTTGAAAAAGTAGTAAGGACTAGATGAAAAAAATTAAAAATTTGAAATGGAAAAATATGTATTAGAGTTGTATTTGAATGATGAGATGAGATGACATAAAATAATCTTAACATTCTTAACGGGCCTTAAATCTTTCCCCAAGCAACTAGCGTAGTAGCCATGTTAGAGTAACTGAAGATACTGAGGACTCCAAGACTCCAGCCAGAAATCCCATGACTTCAGCCTCCATTAAATCAGATCAGTCTAACATTACAGATCTAGCTGCAACACAAGTTACATTTTCAAGAAGGAAAGTCAGCTGGATGATCCCAAGATTTATGCATTCTTTTTGTATTATGTAACTGTAAATCATAGCACTTATAACATTTTTGTTTATAAATACCTCTGTATATTGTAATACAAAGATATATACAAAGAGACTTTTTCAAACTCTTACATGGTACTAGAGCAATACTGGTAAACACCCTTTACGATCCTAATGGCCTCTCCCAAAACACAAGTTCCCACTTTCAGCGCACGCAATATCTCTCATTTGGCGTCTGTCAAATTAGATAGCACCAACTACCTACCATGGGTTTCTTAGTTTTTACCCATTCCAGTCGTAAATAACATAATTTATTTTTTAATTTTAATCACATAAGAAACTAGAAAAGAATAATGATTATTTAATTTATATGACTCGGATGAATGTCATTAAAATCAAACTGAATACACCTAGATTTGAAGTACTTATTTTATTGTTTCTTTTATATTGTGAAAGCTTTTTTGAATTGCATAAATGGTGTTAGGCCATCACTAATGATTTAAGAACAGGGGCAATAGCCATGGATAAGGCCGGAATATATATGTACGTACATATAACTCTTGGTGTAGCGTGAATCAAATTACACCATTCTCATTCTTGATCATTGTCAAGCATAATAAGTATGTATGGATTTTATATGCTTTTTACTGTAGTACTGCATGCTCAGAACAGAGACATTTATGTTAACAAGATTGGCCTCACGATAAGCTGAATATGCAGGCTGTGGTTCTGTCATGCTGCACCATAGAACACAGACATTTATGTTAACAAGCACAAAACTAATGAATGTATCAGTCAAGGTCAACATTCTAATATTCCATAATTTTTGGTCTTACTTGGTTGCTAAGCCTTCAAGACAAACTACCATAACTAAACACTAAAAACTCATACTTCAATGACTAAATAATGGAATGTAAAAGGACAACTTACGGGTCGTTCATAAGCGTGAACAGGGCCTGCAAATACCATATCAACTTTGTACTTCACAAAGCATAACTTTGTACTTCACAAAGCATTTCTCATGCTGCATTTATTCTTTACTAAATAACTTTTCTAACTCTACTTGTGTTTAGATGGACAAGAGTTGGATGCTAATTACTAATAGATTTGGATCTAAGGAATATACTAAAGGAGTTAAGTTGTTCCTTACTTTGACCCGATCTCATGCTACAAGTGAGGTAATTTGTTGCCCATGTGTCCAATGTTCAAATAATTACTTCCTACCAATAAGTCAGATAGAGAGACACTTGTTCATTAAAGGTATTGTCAATAATTACACGGCGTGAATTTTTCATGGCGAGAAAGAAAATTTAATCATAAGAGATGACAATAATCGACATGATCCCGAACAAGAGGATGACTTTATTGATGACATTGATATTATGTTATGAGATATTCGGGCTGGAGAATTTCCTGATATTCCCGTAACTAAGTCATTCCATGCCGAGAGCTCGCCATCGGTTGATGCTAATTCATCTAGTACTTTCGATCAACTATTGGCTGATTCCCAACGTCCTCTTTGTGAGGGTTGTACGAAGTTCTCTTAACTATCATTGACTATCAAGTTGTTGCACATTAAAACACTTGATGGTTGGAGTGTAAAGTCTTTTGACATTCTTTTGCCCTTGCTAAAATCAGTTTTTCCCAATGCCCTTTTGCCAAACCCATATCAAGAATCACGTAACTTGAAAAAAAGCCTAGGTTTTACTTACACCAAGATACATGTTTGTTCGAATGATTGCATACTTTATTGGAAAGAAAATTTTGATAAAGAAGAGTGCCTGAAATGTGAACTCCCAAGGTGGAAAATTTTAAATTTTATTCAAAAAAAATAATAATGTTGAGAGGTGGCTTGAATAAATAACCTCTCCTGTTTCTCGCTTGACTCTCGCTCGACATTCACTTTGGGCGATAGTCATACAGAGACTTTGCTCGACATCCAGCTCGAGCAAGATGCAGACAGAGATTTATCAAGATTCTCGCTCAACAGCTCAAGCGAGGTAGAGACAGTGACTTCGCTCGACCCTCGCTCGAGGGCCTGCTCGTTTGCTCGACAGTTCGCTTCGAGCTAATGTTCTACGGACTAAGGTGGTGCCGTTTGAAAGTGTGTCTCGCTTGAGCGAGAGTATTCTCGCTCGAGCGAGTGTCACTTATATAAGAGAAATGCGCTCATTTGAACGCACGACGCCCAAACTGCCATTTTGGTTTCTCTCTGCATTTTGAGTTTCTTTTGAGTGTTCTTGAGTTGTTCTTGAGTGTTATTGAGAGTAAACACATGTGAGGCTGAGAGTATACACGTGAGACTGAGTGATTGTATTGTAGAATCCTTGGATTCAATCTCTGGACTTTATTTTTTATTACACTGAAGTTTTGAGACCGATCCCACAGTGGACGTATGCTTATTCTGAGCCAAACTACTTATATCACTGTGTTCTATCTATCGCTTTTAATTTCTCTTTGTTGCATCTGCTGCGCTACTTCGATTATTGTTATTTGTTGAACTGCCTATTCCCAACAAATTGGTATCAGAGCTATCTAGCTCTGTGAAGGACTGAAGGGATGGTCACAACAAGATTTGAAGTGGCGCATAAAGATGAAGGTTTTGTTGCATTAGCAGGGTTTGTATAAGGTTCTTGAAGAGAAGGTGTTTGCTGATTCTCTTATACCATCTAAGGACGATGAAGACAAGGTACACAACACTATTCTTTTATCACTGTCTGATGGAGTTTTAAGAGAGGTTGCAGAGGAAGAGACCGCTAGTGGTCTCTAGGAAAAGCTAGAAAGCTTATACATGAAGAAATCTTTCACTAACCGTTTGTATTTGAAACAACGGCTGTATACTCTTCAAATGCATGAAAGAACTTCCATTACTGAACATCTAGATGAGTTTAATAAGATTATCATGGATCATAGAAATATAGACATTAAGTTTGAAAAGGAAGATCAAGTTTTAATTGTTTTGTGTTCATTACCTATACCATTTGAAAATTTTGTAAATTCCTTAGCAGATGTGAAGTCTGTTTTGAGTTCCAAGAAATTGAGAAGTAAGTTTGGTGACAAGGGTAGTGAAAATCAAGCAAGTGGCTTGTTTGTAAAAGGTTCCTCTAAGAGAGGAAGATCCAGTGAGAAGAGTTCAGAGAAGAGCAGAGGCAAGTCCAGGGGTAAGTCGCAGTAGAAGGGTAACAAGAAAAATGGGAAATGTTACTACTGTCACAAGTTCGGTCAATACAAGAATGAGTGCACCAAGCTAAAGAAGAAAGAGGAATCTACCAGTTCCTCGAATGTCGTCAGTGTAACAGATGATTCTAATGGCTCAAATATTGTTCTGGCAATCAGTGACTCGAGCAGTCGCTTCAGTGATAAGTGGATCATAGATTCAGCTTGTACATTCTATATGAATCAGTCAACGGGGGTTCCATTTTGTTGGGAAACATTATTGCATGCAAGATTGCAGGATTCGGCTCAGTTCAGATAAGGATGTATGATGGGATTGTTGGGACATTGTCTAATGTCCGACACATTCCAGATTTGAAGAAGAACCTTATCTTGATGGAGGTACTTGACTCTTTTGGCTTTAGGTACACAATTGCAGATGGAGCGGTGAAAGTCAGCAAGGGCTCCATGATAGTAATGAAGGGAGATAAGTCTGATGGACTGTATTTCCTTCAGGGTAGTATTGTGACAGGCGAGACTTCAATTTCTGTATCAGTTGATCCAGATTTAGATCTCACTCGTTTATGGCATATGCGCTTGGGTCATATGAGTGAGAAGGGGATGTCTATCCTCATTAAGTAGGGGTTGTTAGGGAATTAAAAGATTGACAAACTTGATTTGTGCAAGCATTGCGTCTTTGGGAAACAGTGGAGAGTGCAGTTTGCTACAGGAGTTCACAAAACCAAGAGTACTGTGGACTACATTCATTTGGATCTTTGGGATCCGTCTTCTGTTTCATCGAAAGGTGAAGCTAACTACCTACTTACATTGATCGATGATTACTCACGGAAAGTGTGGATATATTTTCTCAAGCAGAAGAGTGATGTTTTCACCAATTTCAAGCAATGGAAAGCTTTGATTGAGAATCAGATAGGCAAGAAAGTGAAATGGCTTCAGACTGACAATGGTATGGAGTTCTGTGGGGGAGAGTTCGATAAATTCTGCAAGAACGAAGGCATTGCCATATACTGTACAGTTAGACACACTCCATAGCAAAATGGGGTAGCTAAATGGATGAACGGGACATTGCTGGAGAGAGCATGCAGTATGCTCTCTAATGCGGGCTTGTCTAAAGACTTCTGAGCGGAAGCAGTCAACACAGCCTGATTTCTGGTTAACCGCTCACCAGTCACGGCTATTGGTTTGAAAACACAAAATCAGGTATGGTCTGATACTCCTGTTGATTACTCGGATTTAAAAATTTTCGGTTGTCCTGCTTATTTTCATGTCAATGAGGGTAAGTTTGAACCAAGGACAAAGAAATGCATATTCATGGGATATGCTAGTGGGGTGAAGGGGTATAGGTTGTGGTGTACTGATCCCAAATCACCCAAGTTTGTGGTAAGTAGAGATATTGTTTTTTATGAACAATCTATGCTTAATCCGAGAAAGGAGTTTACTGTGATGACAGGTACAGATCAGGAAAAAGGCAAACAGGTGGAGCTACCAGCTCTGCAGAGGATGCCAGTTGACACCTAAGATCATGCAGTAGCTGATGAGCATGATTCAGATTTAGAGTCTGAGACACGTGATGAGCAAGTATATAGCATTGCTACTAGTAGACAGCGGAGGCAGATTAGACCGCCTCAGAGATATGCTCATGCAGACATAGTTATGTACGCCCTTACCACAGCAGAAGCTATAGTTGGTCAGGAGCCTTCCAATTATTCATGGGCTATGAGGAGTACAAAGTCTGCTCAATAGTGCTCAACTATGACTGAAGAGATTGAGTCTTTTCATAAGAACCAAACATGAGATTTGATTAGATTGCTAGTGAAGACGATGACTGTTGGCTGCAAGTGGGTCTTCAAGAGAAAAGAGGAAATCTAGAATGATTACGATGTAAGATATAAGGCACACCTAGTTGCTAAGGGCTAAAATCAAAGAGAAGGGATCGACTTCAATGAGGTCTTCTCCCCGGTTATAAAACACAGTTCGATCAGAGTTTTACTTGCCATCACGACATTGTATAACTTGGAGCTACAACAACTTGATGCTAAAACAGCGTTTTTACATGGCGAGCTTGAAGAGACAATTTATATGCATCAGCCAGAGGGATTCATCATTTCAGGCAAAGAGGACCGTGTATGTAGATTAAAGAAATTATTATATGGTTTGAAATAGTCTCCGAGGCAATGGTATAAACGCTTTGACTCATTTATGATTGATTATGGTTATTTGAGAAGTAGCTATGATAGTTGTGTTTTTCACAAATAATCGCCTGATAGATCTTTCATTCACTTATTATTTTATGTTGATGACATGCTTATAGCTGTTAAGAGCATGTATGATATTGATTTGATGAAAACTCAACTTAGGAATGAGTTTGAGATGAAAGATTTAGGTATGGCAAGGAAGATTTTGGGTATGGAAATCTATAGGGATAGGAAAGCTGGTAAGTTGTACTTGTCTTAGAGAAAGTACATTAAGAAGGTTCTCAACAGCTTTGGAATGTCTACTTCCAAACCTATTAGCACACTGCTTGCATTGCATTTCAAACTTTCAGCTTCCCTATCTCCTCAGGCCGATGAAGAGGAACAGACTATGGCAAGTGTTCCCTATTCTAGTGCAGTTGGCAGTGTGATGTATGCGATAGTTTGTACCCATCCAAATATTTTACAAGCAGTGAGTGTTGTTAGCAGATACATGGCTAATCTAGATAAAACTCATTGGCAGACAGTGAAATGGATTTTGAGGTATTTTAAGGGAACTTTGCATGTTGGCTTAATCTTTGATAGAGATGTAGATTTCAGTTCTACTGTTGTCGGATATGTTGACTCTGATTATGCTAGAAATTTAGATAGAGGAAGATCATTGACAAGTTATGTATTTACACTTTGTGGTTCTGCTATTAGTTGGAAAGCAACACTTCAATCAACTGTTGCTTTATCAACTACAGAAGTAGAATATATGGCAGTAGCTGAGGCTGTTAAGGAGGCCATTTGGTTAAAGGGTTTGATCAGTGACTTAGGTCTACAGCAGGAGGGCATGTCAATTCACTGTGATAGTTAGAGTACAATACATTTGACCAAAAATCAAATGTATCATGAGAGAATAAAGCACATTGATGTCAGGTATAATTTTCTCAAAGATATCGTTGCAGACAGTATTGTAGCAATTCACCTGTGACGCCCCCAAATTCCCCTAAAAAATATACGGGAATCGAGGTGTTGGGATGCTGACAACACGGATCACACACCCCCAACGTCAAGTGCTAAGTGTGTAAACACGTGACATGCATAAATAAAAGTAGCGGATAAATTAAGTCTATCTAAGTACCAGAATTTTTAGAAATATTTTACAAACCAGTTTAACATAAATTCTCCAACAGAAGATTTAATACAGTCATCTGAAATACAAATTAAAAAAATACATATTTATAAAAAGAGGAAAAAAATTTCCCAAGATAACAATTTATAATAAGAATACTTCAATAGCGGAGTCGCCTCCTTAGACTCAGCCTCCACAAAACTCTGCATCCAAAAAACTACCACGCAAGAAATGGCATCGCAGATAAGTAAAATCCAAACAAACCCCAAGATATAAAATATACTCATGCACAACAACAACCTCACACATGAACATGACACCGTATATATGAATCTTAAAATCATATTTCTCAAAACAAGTAAAATAACCACACATGCCAAAATCCCAATTTGGCCCAAATTAAAATTCTAATAAAATCATACATCATTTTCCCAGAAAATGATGTCCGTAAATCCATTAAAACTACAACCATTTTCCCAGAAAATGGTCCACATAAAACCAATAACTAAAACCCACCACTTTCCCAGAAAATGGTCCACATAAAACCAATAACTAAAACCAACCACTTTCCCAGAAAATAGCCTAAACATCCATTTTATTAACCGTATGCACAATGATTTCCCCTGGGGACCATCTGCACACCCTAGCTTTCATCATCACACCGAAAGTAACGACCACGCATGTGACTTCGGAATGGGCGATGCCTAGCTAACCGCGCCCAGCACGTACCTTGACCAGGCATCCTCGAACTCTTGCCAGGAAAGGAGCCACGAAGTCGGCACTAGAGCGTTACCATCCCGTCCGATCCTATCGTCGTCCGGCGACAACCGAGGGGATGTCACTCAGTATATTCCGCTCCCGAGTGACCAGAGGAGCTCCATCGATATAATGCCCCATCTCGGCTTGGGGTCGTGAGACACACGCACCCGAAAACCATAAACACATGAAAACCCAGTTTCCATTTCTAACACATGAATATGCGTGTAAATACATAATGCAGATGACCATGCACCACAAATAGCCAACAACTAATAAATTTCAACAATAACCAAATACAATATTTTTTTATGCCAAAAATATATTTAAATCTTAAAGTCTATTTGGAAAATACTTATAGCAAGAAAAAACGTAAATCCTTGAGCAAACGCCAATCCGCAGCGTTCGTAGCGGTCACTTGTACGTTAGGCTAGAGTGCTCGGTTTGACACCAAAATTTAGGAAAATACTCATTGGAAGGTGGAGAATCTCATAGAGGTGGTGGTGTGGTGGCACAACCACCGGAAAGTGGCGGATGGGGCTCAAAATGGGTGGAAACCCATTTTCGGGTTTGGGGTTGTACAGGGAAGATGGGGCCGTGGTTGGAGAAACTGAGTTAGGGGGATGACCGGCTGTGGTAGGGGAGTAGTTTGGTGGTGGAGGTGAGATGCACGGCGGCCGGACGGCTGCGCGGCGAAGAACAAGCCATTTGAAGACCCATTTCGGGTGGAGGAGCAAACGGTGGAGCTGTGTGGTTCTAGGTAGTGGGTTATGTTCACTGGAGTGAAGGAAGGTTGTTGGTAGGTCGCCGGTGCCAAGGGGTGGCTGGCGGTGGCCAGAAAATGCAAGAGAAGCCAAAATACCCATTTCGGATTTGTGGCCTTGGAGGGGCGGTGGGATGGCTGGAGGTGACACCTTCGGTATTGGTGAACTCGCCGGCAGGTGGGGAGGCCGGCGGTGTGGGCGGTGAAGGGTGGCGGCCGGCGGTGGGTGGCTGGGCTGAGTTGAACCGAACGAAAGTGAGGAGAGGGGGGGGGGGGGGCGCTTGTGTCGTGCGGGTCTGGGTCCAAAATAGCGAGGAAGAAAAGGAAAGAAAAGGAAGGAACAAAAGAAAAAGAAAAGAAAAGAAAAGAAAAGGAAAAGAGAAAAAAGAAAGAAAACTAACTAGAAAAAAGCACAATAAATTAAATAAAAGCCGACTTGAAAATACTACAATTTCAATATCAATAAAATAAAATATTTAAAACCCAACAATAAATTAATTTAATTTAAAGAATAATTTAATTATAGAACACTAATTATTATTAAGAAAGCACATCAAATAAAATCACATAATAAAATAAAGGAATTTAATTCTAATTATTAAAATAATTAATTCATATTAAAATTAATAAGAAAAATAACGTAACTCAATATAAATATAAAACAACGTAAAACTGATATTAACTAACTAATAGATTAAATAAATATTTTAAACAAATAAAGCACAACCAATAATATTATTAAAATAAATTAAAATAATTAATATCGAGAATAAAATAATGTGTAAAAATACACGTAAATCTAGGATCTCACATTCTCCCCCCCTTAAAAAGAATTTCGTCCCTGAAATTCGCTCGGTAGCAACTAATAGAAACTCTAATAGCTTATCTATCATATCACTCAATACTCACTCCAGGCATTAGCATAATCATCTATTTTTTGCAAACACAAATGGATGTTATTCCATCATAACCGTATAGTCTCCAAATAATATTTCATCTCTAAGACTCTTGAGGTAGCCAATTAATTTGAACTCCATATGTACCAGAACCTTAGCCCAACCTCTCAAAATTTTAATGTTTACTAACTCCAAACAATAATTTGTGTCACCCTAAAGTAATTCCCAAGTTTATCTTCCCAACTTAACCATCAATAAACATAATTTACCAAACGAAAAAGATAAATTTCCACTTACAAGTATCATCCCAAATTTCAAGTCACCACTAATTTGTCAAAATCAACACAAGACTTGAACCTCCAACTACAGTGCAAGATGTCACGCTTCTGTGCGCACTCTAAAAACTCACCAAATGTATAAAATTAAGTCCTCATAAATTATCACCATCAAGTAGAAACTTGCTCAACACCTATTAATAAGAAATTTTATACCACACTTCCAAATCCTAAAGTATTAATATCTCATAATTCCGACTATACTACCATGGTTGATACCTAAACTCTATTATACATCACATACAAATCATATCAACTCTGCTCAAATTAATTAGTAAGATAACCATGATACACATAATTCTCTTACTCATCTGGACCTACAGCACTCAAGAGAAAGAATAGTATCCAATATTCAAATTCTCAGGTGACTTCAAGTCACACTAATTCCCTAGGATACCTTGACAAAGGCAACCATGAAACACTCCAAATATCATACTTAAGTTATCCGCCCCAACAACTTGCCCAAATTAATTTGCCTAAAAGCCTATAGTTTAGATCTCTTGAATTTAATACTATCACATCAAATCAACCTCTATCACTTAACAAAACAACTTTCATCAAGTCAAGCACAAATCAAAGACAAGTACTCTCCAAAATTTATACACTCACAACTATTACACATTAATCTCTAAGCATCCACAAACAAAACCAAAACTTCACCAAAGAAAGAATTGATCATCTACCATCATAAGTATTCTTAAAATAGATTCCATAACAATATATCAATGGCAAGGATTTCACACTCACAACAAGAGTCCACCTAGAATACAATTCCAACAATCTCCCAAAAATAAAATTAGAACTTAGAGACTCAAGCACTCAGTAAGACCTAGGTTATATACATAATTAGTATATAAAATATCAATAAAGAAATACAATCATGTAAATACCAACAATTTATCAAAACAAATCCATCTTACAAAGATATAGTAATATACCCAATCACTAAATAAAACTCAAGTAATTCACATAAATATTATATAAAAACACAAAGGGGGAAAAGATCTAATAAACAAATAAGTAAAAGCCACTCATTCAAGAAAACAAGCCCACCTCCCTTAATAAACACAAAGTCACAAAAAACTTTTATTAAATAAAAGAAGGAGATTGAATTAAAAGAAGAACGGAGAAATAAAATGACAATTAAAACTTTGAAATTCTCTACAAAAACAACTCTAAAAAGATTTATTCTAAAAATCTCTAGAATTTAAAACTTTTTAAAGAAATGAACCATAGTAAACTAATTAAATAGATAAGTTAATTAATAAGTAAATACTAACAAGTCACCAAAACAAACCCACTCGTCAAAATAAATAGATAAACCTTTAAAATAAAACAAACGGAAAGGTGAAAAGATAACAAATTTAAAAGCTTACTTCAAAGCACATGCCTAAAAAGAAAGCATAGCAACAATTCATTTTAAATCTTTGTCTAAATAAATTTCAAACTCTTAGAAATATTTAAAAAACAAGAGCCATAATTAAAAGAAACAAATAATAAACAAAATCCAAAACTATCTTGTAGAAAACCTATGAATTAAAATCAAAATCAAATTCTGATGATAATTGAATAAAAGCTTAAGAAAACAAAATAACCAATAACAAAAGAAATAAACTTTAAAATAAGAAATTCCATAACACAATTATTTAAAACAAATGATTCTATGAAAAGAATGATACAAAATAATAATTTAATCCGAAACATCCAAATTCCAATTTAAACAAAAACAGAGGCATATATATAAAATAAGTAATTAAATAAATGCTCAACAACTGAACTAAATAAAATCAACTAACTAAAATCTTAACTACTACTCAATTACAATATAGAACAAATATTTAAATGAAATAAAGCAAAGCAAAATGACCAATCAGAACTAAAATAAACATGGAAATATAAACAAAAGGCACATTAAAAAAAAAAAAATACAACACACCGAAACAATTCTATAAAATCTTACAATACAACATAGTATAAATAAATTAGAAAACGATTAGAATAATAAAATAAAATAACCAAACAATAAAACAAACAAATTTAAAATAAAAACTTTTCTGGTACAATTCTTAGGTAACTTGCGGATTTACCTAGAGCCGAACTGCTCTGATACCACCTGTGACGCCCCCAAATTCTCCTAAAAAAAGGGGGAATCGAGGCATCGGGATGCTGACAATACGGGTCACGCACCCCCAACGTCAAGTGTTAAATGCGTGAACACATGATATGCATAAATAAAAGCAGCGGATAAATTAAGTTTATCTAAGTATCAGAATTTTTAGAAATATTTTAGAAACCAGTTTAACATAAATTCTCCAATAGGAGATTTAATACAGTCATCCGAAATACAAATTAAACAAATACATATTTATAAAAAGGGGAAAACAATTTCCCAAGATAACAATTTATAATAAGAATACTTCAACAGCGGAGTTGCCTCCTCAAGCTCAGCCTCCACAAAACTCTGCATCCAAAAAATTACGACTCCAGAAATGGCATCGCAGGTAAGTACAAGCCAAACAAACCCCAAGATAAAAAATATACTCATGCACAACAACAACCTCACACATGAACAAGACACCGTATGCATAAATCTTAAAATCATCTTTCTCAAAACAAATAAAATAACCACACACGCCAAAATTCCAATTTGGCCTAAATTAAAACTCCAATAAAATCATCCATCATTTTTCCAGAAAATGATGTCCGTAAATCCATTAAAACCACAACCATTTTCCAAGAAAATGGTACACATAAAACCAATAACTAAAACCAGCCACTTTCTCAGAAAATGGCCTAAATATTAATTTGATTAACCGTATGCATCATGATTTCCCCTAGGGACCATCCGCACACCCTGACTTTCATTATCATACCGAAGGTAACGACCACGCATGTGACTTCGGAATGGGCGATGCCTAGCTAATCGCGCCCAGCACCTACCATGACCAGGCATCCCTTAACTCCCGCTAGCAGAGGAGCCACGGAGTCAGCATGAGAGCGTTACCATCCTGTCGTCGCCCAGCGACCACCTAGGGGATGTCATTCAGTATATTCCTCTCCCGAGTGACTAGAGAAGCTCCACCGAGATAATGCCCCATCTCGGCTTAGGGTCGTGATACACACGCACCCGAAAACCATATATACATGAAAACCCAGTTTCTATTTCTAGCACATGAATATGCGTGTAAATACACAATGTAGATGACCATGCACCAAATAGCTAACAACTAATAAATTCCAACAATAACCAAATACAATATTTGTTGATGCCAAAAATATATTTAAATCTTAAAGTCTATTTGTAAAGTACTTACAGCGAGTAAAAACGTAAATTCTTGAGCAAACGCTAATCCGCAGCGTTCGTAACGGTCACTTGTACATTAGGCTAGAGTGCTTGGTTTGACACCAAAATTTAGGGAGATACTCATTGGAAGGTGGGGAATCTCATGGAGGTGGTGGTGTGACGGCACAACCACTGGAAGATGGCGGATCGGGCTCAAAATGGGTGGAAACCCATTTTCGGGTTTAAGATTGTACAGGGAAGGTGGGGCCGTGGTTGGAGAAATTGAGTTAGGGGATGATCGGCTGGGGTAGGGGAGTGGTTTGGTGGCAGAGGTGAGATGCACGGCGGCGCGACGAAAAACAAGCCATTTGAAGACCCATTTCGGGTGGAGGAGCAAACGGCGGAGCTGAGTGGTTCTAGGTGGTGGGTTATGTTCGCTAGTGTGACGGAAGGTTGCTGGTAGGTCGCCGGTGCCAAGAGATGGCCGTCGGTGGCTGAAAAATGCAAGAGAAGCCAAAATACTCATTTCGGGTTTGTGGTCGTGGAGGGGCTGTGGGATGGCCGGAGGTGACACCTCCGGTATCGATGAACTTGCCGGTGGGTGGGGAGGCTGGCGGTGTAGGCGGTGAAGGGTGGCGGCCGGCAGTGGGTGGCTGGGTTGAGTTGAACCGAACAAAAGTGAGGGGGGGCGGCGCTTGTGTCCCGCGGGTCTGGGTTAGAGATAGCGAGGAAGAAAAGGAAAGAAAAGGAAGGAAAAGAAGAAAAGGAAAAGAGAAAGAAGAAATAAGACTAACTAGAAAAAAACACAATAAATTAAATAAAAGCTGACTTGAAAATACTACAACTTCAATATCAATAAAATAAAATATTTAAAACCCAACAATAAACTAATTTAATTTAAAGAACAATTTAATTATAGAACACTAATTATTATTAAGAAAGCACATCAAATAAAATCACATAATAAAATAAAGGAATTTAATTCCAATTATTAAAATAATTACTTCACATTAAGATTAATAAGAAAAGTAACGTAACTCAATATAAATATAAAACAACGTAAAACTGATACTTACTAACTAATAGATTAAATATATATTTTAAACAAATAAAACATAACCAATAATATTATTAAAATAAATTAAAATAATTAATACTGAGAATTATATAATGTGTAAAAATACATGTAAATTTAGGATCTCACAAGAAGATTGCTACTACAGAGAATCCAGCAGACATGATGACTAAGCCAGTTCCAGTACACAAGTTCAAACTCTGTTTGGACTTGATTGATGTTCGGGGTTTCCAGATCCCTTAGGGGATTTTGATGGGGTTGGTTCTATGATGATTTCAATAAGACTTGTGAGTATTCAAGCTAAGGTGAAGATTTGTTGAGAGGTGGCTTGAATAAAGCACCTCCCTTGTTTCTCGCTCGACTCTTGCTCAACGTTCAACTCGAGCAAGAGTCATACAGAGACTTCGTTCGATCCTCGCTTGACATCCAATTCAAGTGAGATGCAGACAGAGATTTCGCAAGACTCTCACTCGACGTTTAGTTCGAGCGAGGCAGAGGCAGTGACTTCTCTCGACCCTGGCTTGAGAGCCCGCTCGAGCGAAATTGCAACCCTAGCCGTTTGCTTGACAGTTCACTTCGAACTAATGTTCTATGGACTAAGGCGGTGCCATTTGAAATAATATCTTGCTCGAGTGAGAGCATTCTCGCTCAAGCGAGTGTCACTTATATAAGAAAAATGCGTTCATTTGAACGCACGACACCCAGACTGCCATTTTGGTTTCTCTCTTCATTTTGAGTTTCTTTTGAGTGTTCTTGAGTTGTTCTTGAGTGTTCTTGAGAGTAGACACTTGTAAGGCTGAGAATATACACGTGAAACTGAGTGATTGTATTGTAGAATCCTTGGATTCAATTTCTGTACACCATCTTTGATTATAGTGAAGTTTTAAGACCGATCCCACAGTGGACGTAGGCTTATTCTGAGCCGAATCACTTATATTGTTGTGTTCTATCTATCGCTTTTAATTTCTCTTTGTTGCATCCGCTGTGTTACTTCAATTATTATTGTTTGTTGAACTGCCTATTCCCAACAATAATAATTTGAGATCGAGCTCAAGTTCTGCTCGATTCGAGTTGAATGTCTACCTTACCGAGTCGAGTTCAAAGAAAGAATAAATAAAAATTTTGAGTTCGGGCTCCAGCTTGAGGTCAAGTATTTGGTTCAATTACAGCCCTGATGGTGTATGGTGTAAGGCTTCCTTATAAAAAATTTCTAAATTATATATTCAATTAGTTAATACACCACCAAATTGCTAACTATGAAGCCCACCAATTTTGAATCCAACTATGAAGCCTAATTTGAATCAAATTTCCAACGCCACCAATTTTTCTTTAATCTAAATAATAGATCAATATTTTATATACAACGCCATCAAATTGCCTAATTCTGACGTAAACTCGATCCAGATCAATTACAATTTTACTAAATTTTGTTATTAGATAGAGTTACTACGACTTGAGGGCCAGTTTGATAAAGTTGCTAGGATTAAAAAATGGAAAATAACACTAAACAAACAACATAATTTTTCCCGAAGAATAAGAAATTTAAGAACTATCAGGGGCAGAATTCTGGAATCTGAAGCTACCGACTGCGTAGCTACCTTCTTCTTCATCATTCTCTCCTTTTGTCTTTGTCTGTATTCTCTTTCCGACTTTCTCTGCCTCCTCCACATGCAATCTCCTGGTCGTGCGCTACAAAGAAATTAATATAATAGAAATAGTAAGCGATTCAGCTTAACGATTCATCAAATGGTTTAGTATTTCCGCGCATGTGATGTGATGCTGCTTTATACGCAAGCAAATGACAGTAGGGGTAGGAACACTAGCTGAATAATTAGAAGTCATTTTATTAGCATGGCTTTGTCTTATTGAGAACATTAGTGATTTTATTAGGATTGGTTTGCTGATTTTGGCTTGAATTTTTTTACATAATGTGAATTACGTAGAAGTATAACCTATGCACTAACATAGACTCTTTTTTTTTTCAGATGAGTTGATGGTATGTGAGCATATGAGAAATATTTGGAGGTGACTCAGCATCTAAAAAGAATTTTACTATGTAAATCTTAGACTATTAAATGATATATTGGATGATACCATGTGAAACTTAGACTATTAAATAGTGAATTTCAAATATATTGTACGTAGAGATTATTGTATGTTTGCAGGCATATATGAATTTCTTGAAATCTAGCCTTTTTTGATTTTGTTAGCAAGCAAATAATTGTTATAATAGAAATAAAGATATATATATATAGAAAAATAGGTTAAGGTACAACAAAATAGAGGAAAAAATTCTAGTATGCAACACAAATTATTTTTGGCAACAAAAAGATAATTTGCCGCGACTTAAAGTCGCAGCTAAAGCTTTATTTTAAACTTTTTATGACATTCCGGCGACTAGGTGTCGCCGCAAAAATTTGCTTGGCTCTCTAATTGCGACTACGTGGGACGGACAAAAAGTAGGCGGAATTAGTTAATACTGACTACTTTTTTGTTATTTCTAGCGATTTTATTTGTCGAAAATAATATAATTTCTTATAGTGATAGGATTATATATAAATGTTAGTCTATTTTTTTCAATAAAAGGTTGCGAAGGAAGACAACTCTTAATATCATCTTCATAACTAATTATATCTATAGTAATAACCTCAAGTTAAAATAGAAGTAGAAAATATATATAAAAAAAATGTCGCAATAAACTAATAATGTTCATGGCGCAAACGACACGTACCCCCTTTTTTTTTCTTTCCCCTGGCCCCCGTTGTCTCATCATATTTGCTTTTTTACTTAATATTATTTTAATTTTCTTTCTTTTTTATTCTTTATCCATTTCCTTTCTTTCCTTTCATGTTCTTGGATGCTTTAGTTTCGACCATTCACAAAGTCTTAACGTTTCTGGTCCATCAACCATGGTAATAGCCAGGTCCGGCTCAATATTTAGGTCATTTAAGTTATTGTTTAAAGCTTCATTTAAATAAGACCTCTAAAAATAAAAGTGATTAACTATTTTTTAAAAAAAAAAAAAATCATTTTATTAAATAAAATTAAATAAATATATTTTTCAATGTGTGCAAGACCCCATAATAATAAATTTTAATATTTAATACAATAAATTATTTATATTTTTAATTTTTTTAAAATCATATTAAATTGAGGTACAAAATTTGTATTAAGGCCTTATTTTATACAAATTGTTGTATTAAATATAAATTCAAAAACAATTTATTTATAAATTTAAATAAAATCCCATTTTATTTTCATATAATAATTTATATTTGATTATATTATATATAATTATAAATGATTTATTTAAATTTCGCCTTAGGCCTCAATATATATTGAGCCAGCCTTGGTAATAGCTACCGACCCAGTAACGTGATTCATGCTTAATCTTCGTAAATATAAAGCAATCATTTGTTTCTCATTAAAAGTAAAGTTCTGTATAGTGTGGTTTATATATAAGAAAAGACATGGATAATTTAGGCATTTTAAAAAATGGTTAGTGCGCTGCACATATGTGTTGCTGTGTGTGTACATTTCAGAAAAAAGGTGTTCCTCGATACAAACACACACAATCAAAAGAGAATCATGTTAGAGATTTCCTAACTTTTGTGAGAAGATCTTCTAGAAGAATTAGCCGATGGAGATGATTTGGTACTCGTCTCAAGTGGCTTCATGTTGGTCGGAAGTGGCCGAGAGTCTTCATTTGAAGCAGAATTGGAGTCTACTTTGAGCTGAGTTCTAATACCCTCTTGTGAGTCCAGCATGGGTACTATGGTGAGACTCGACCAAAGAGTAAGGAAGTGAGCAGGCAGCAATGGCTTGGTAAACACATCGTCTAGTTCATCCTTTGAGGAAATAATAACAATTCTCAATGATTTTGTAGTAACTCTGTCTCGCACAAAGTGGAAATCAATTTCCATGTGCTTTGTGTGAGAGTGTAGAACCGGGTTGGCAAAGAGGTAAGTGGCATCGAGGTTATCACACCACAGGGTTGGAGACTCTTTGAGGAAGACACCAAGTTCCTTCAGCAGTGTCTGAAGCTAGAGTAGCTCAGTAGTGGTATTAGCTAATACCTTGTATTCGGCTTTCGTAGTGGAGCGAGCAACAGTGTGTTGCTTCTTAGAACCCCATGATAGGATTTTGTTATAGAGAAACACGCAAAAACTACTAGTAGAACGCCGATTGTTTGGGTAGCCAGCCCAATCGGCATCTGAAAAGGCATGCAAGGAGTAATTTGGTGAAGGGTGAATCTGGAGGCCATATAGAGCTGTGTGCCAGTGAGGTAGCTAGGGAGAATGCATGAATGCTTTGTTGACAACAAAAGCTACATCAAGGCGGGTGAGGGAAGGTACTAGAGGCTTTCTACAGTGCTCCTGTATAATGTAGGATCAGAAAAGGATAGACCATCCTTGAGAGAAAGGTGAGTGGATATGGCCATTGGAGATTTCACTAGTTTTGCTAAGTCCATATTGGTGTGTTTGAGCAAGTCACACACGTATTTGTTCTGAGACAAATGAAGTCCACTGGGAAGGTAGGAGATCTTAAGGCCTAGAAGAACCTTAGACACTCGAGTTCCTTAATTGGAAAGGACTTGTTGAGAGAGGTTAAAATAGAATCAGGCAGTTAGGAGTGTTAAAACGTGTCAACGAATCGTGTTCGTGTCGTGTCAGAGCGTGTACATAATGCTTAAAGGATCAACACGAGCACGATCCGTTAAGGGTTTCGTATAAAAAAAATTCAACCCTAACACGATCCGTTAAGATAACGAGTTGACATGGCATGACCTGTAAGACCCTTGACACTAAATGACACGATACGCTACAATACGACCTGACACGTTTCAACCTGCAAATCCATTAGTGACCCATTTGAGTTTAACCTAATTGATTTTATACAAATATTAAAACTTAAATAATATTTATAAAACATAAAAAATTAATTACAAATTGCAATCTTAAAATTATAATTCAATAAGTAGTACACTATAAAATATAATAAACACACAAATATGATTCACACATTGTAAAATATTAAAATTACAACCCAAACCTATTAAATAATAATGGGTTAACTCATTAATGACTTTTTAAAAAGTACTTAAATGGGATAGGTAAGTGTCTACGGTATAAAAGTAAATTCAAATTTCTTAACGTAAACAGGTTATAATGGGTTGACACGATTTGACTCAAAATCCGTTAAAACTAAACACTAAACCGCTTTTATCATGTCGTGTTTATTTCGTATTAACGTGTCGTATCACATATTGCCACTCCTAATAACAGTAGAACAAAAACCCGTGAGTATAATATTGTCAACATAAACAAGAAAAAACAGAGTAAACGAACGATGATGATAAACGAATAAAGATGGATCTGAGAAGGAAGAAGTGAACCCAAGTTCTAAGAGTCGATTGCTAAGCTTGTGAAACCACGGACGTGGTGCTTGCTTGAGGCCATAGATTGCCTTGTTCAAGTGACAAACATGTGTAAGGTAGTCTGGATCTATGAATCCAATGGGTTGAGCCATGAACACCTGTTCTTGGAGATCACCGCGAAGGAAAGCGTTATTGATATCCAATTGCCATAGCCCCCAACGTTCAGTGATAGCAATGGAGACAATGGTTTTGATGGTGGTAGGCTTACCACCAATTTCAAGGTTTCAGCGTAATCAACTCCTTCCTGCTAGTGAAACCCCTTAGCCACCAAACGGAACTTTCAACATTCAATGGACTTATTCGAAAGCTGCTTGGTGTGAAACACCCACCTACATCCAATCAAATTGTTAATGCTAGATGGGGGAACAAGGTTTCAGGTTGTGGCGTTTAGGAGGGCTTGGAATTCATTAGACATGGTCTGTCGCCATTTCTAGTGTTTGGAAGCTTGAGTGTGTGACGCCCCTAAATTTTCCTTTAAAAAAAATAAGGGAAATTGAGGCGTTGAGATGATGACAACATGGGTCACGCACCCCAACGCCAAGTGCCAAGTGTGTGTAAACACGTGACATACATAAAATATAAATCGCAGCGGATAAATTCGGTCGATATCTAAGTACCAAGATTTTAAATATTACAAATCAGTTTAACACAAATTTTAAAACAGGAGATTTAATACAGTCATCCTAAAGTCAAAACATAATAAATACATAATTAATAAGTAGGGAAACATTTCCCAAGATACAACCAAATCAATTACTCCAATGGCAGAGCCGACTCCTTAGGCTCAACCTCCTCGTGCAACAACAATACGCCTGAACATGACACCAAATGCATGAAGCTTAAAATCATCTTTCTCAAAATAAACAAATAAACATACACGCCAAAATCACATTTTGGTCCAAGATAAACTTCAATAAAAACATCCATCATTTTTCTAGAAAATGATGCACGTAAATCCATTAAAACTACAACCATTTTTCCAGAAAATGGTCCATGTAAAACTAATAATCAAAACCCGCCATTTTCTCAGAAAATAACCTAAACATCTATTTTATTAACTGTACACCATAATCTCCCTTAGGGACCATCTGCATACCCTGGCTCTTATCATCACACCATAGGTAATGACCACACATGTGACTTCGGAACGGGTGATGCCTAGCTAACTGCGCCCAGCACATACCATGACCAGGCATCCTCTAGCCCCCACCAGCAGAGGAGCTACGGAGTCGGCACGAGAGCGTTACCATCCCGTCCGATCCAGTTGTTGCCTGACGAGAACCAGGGGACATCACTCAGTATATTCCGCTCCCGAGTGACCAGATGATATCACTCAGTATATTTAAATCTCAAAAGTTTATTTGGAAAATACTTACAATACGCGAGCTAATAATTTCTGAAGTTACCGAAAATGCCGAACAACGACTCTGCGCTTCCACCCACGTACTCGCTGCTATGGTCACGCCCAAAGCGCCAACGTATATAAATCATTACAAATAAATAAATATTAATATCGAAAACGACTAAAATAATTAAAAAAATAGACATAAATAGAACACCAATAAAATATGCTAATATTAATAAAAAAATAAATAATATTAACAGATTAATTAAATAGATCACTTAAATAGAAAGACATTTATTTATAAATAACCAACACAGAAAAATAATCCCAAATATTTACAACCAAAATAAATTAATCATCTTAATGCAAGTAAATAAAAATGCAATTATTATCTAACTAAACTGTACACTAGATCATAAATAAAATCATACCACAAAAATAAATTAAGATTAACACATAAATAAATTAATAAATTAAACTAAAGAAAAAGCTTACCGGGAGTATCGTAAACGACGTAAAATGGTGATCTTACGGCGAGAAAATACCCAATGAAAACCCCATTAAAATCTTGAATTACTAAAGGGTTTTGAAGAGGAGATACTCTATTTGAAGATAGGAAGAAGAACTGTATAAAAATGGAAACTAAACGTTCGGATTTATAGATGAGAAAGAAAGATGCGGATGCATTTTCCAGCAAGTGGGTCGATGAGTTTTTATAGGCACGAAACCGAACGGAGTGGAAATGAGCGGGAAAAACTCACGGGAGTGTTGGGATTGGCGGAAGCTCACAAATAATATGGAGACCAGAATTTAACGTGGTTCGGCCAAGATTGCCTACGTCCACACCCACAGAGAGGAGAATTTTGTATTAAACAACAAACCAATTATTTACAATGGTTTCCCTCACTCTCACTGCCTCCAACGGACCTCACATCACGCTCATTCATCTCATTACAATCTTACATGTATTTATAGGAGAAATAAATAATGTGAACGTGTAATGACGGTGAAAACCGAAATTCCGGCGGCCTACATTTTCAGGCGGCGGCTGACATTTTCAGGCGGCGCCGACCTTCCAGCTGCATCTATTCGGTGCCTACCTTCACCTTCCAGAAGCCTCCAGCTTCTTCATTTACGTGTGTGTGTTGATTTCTAACAATCTCCCCCTCAACACCAAACGGAGGATATCCTGTCACATTTTAATTCAAGGTACTTAACCTGGCTATGTCTCTACATAGCTCAAGTTTTTCGTATGTGACTACCTTCGTTAACATGTCCGCTGGATTCTCCTTTGTATGGTTGCCGTGAAGAAATGTTGTCTTCACATCCATCTGTTCAAGCTCCAAGTCAAGACTTGCCACCAATCCGAGTACCACTCGAATTGAAGTCATTTTCACAACAGGTGAAAATACCTCATCAAAGTCGATTCCTTTCTTCTGCTGGAATCCTTTGACGACCAAGCGAGCTTTGTGCTTCACCTGCTTACCATCATTTTTCAGCTTGAACACCCATTTGATTCTCAGTGCTCTCTTATCGTTTGGAAGTTCCATCAGCTCATAAGTCTGATTCTTCTGTAACGAGTTCATCTCATCCTGCATAGCCTGCATCCATTTGTTGCTATCTGGATGAGATATTGCCTCCTGGAAGTTTTCTGGCTCCCCCTCATCTGTAAGAAGAATATAATCTGATTCCGGATATCTTCGAGACGGAATCAACAATCGCCCTCTAGAGGATCTGTCCTGCTGAGGTTGATCACCTGACAACTGTGGAAACTCTGCAGTTTCTGATGGAGAAGGCAACTGCTCCCCCTGCTCAGTAGTGGTTTCTCTGTTGTCAGCATCCTCTTCTTCTTTTGGGGAAACTTCCTGTCTATCTTCAGTGTTTGAGGCAGACTGAAGTGGTAGTGAACTCGGAGCTGGTTCTGGAGCACTTGAAGTTGTTTGTTCTGATCCAAACATCTGGTCTTCATGGAACACAACGTCCCTGCTTCTGATGACCTTCTTCGCTTTTGGATCCCATAATCTGTATCCAAACTCTTCATCTCCATAGCCGATGAAATAACACGGAGTAGACTTTTCATCAAGTTTCTGTCTTTTCTCCTTGGATACATGTGCAAATGCTTTGCACCCAAATACTCTTAGATGAGAGTATGAAATCTTGCGGCCTGACCACACCATCTCTGGGACTTCGAACTGCAGTGGAACTGATGGTGTTCTGTTGATCAGGTAACAGGCTGCTCTTACTGCTTCACCCCAGAATGGCTTAGGCAACTTTGCCATACTCAGCATGCATCTGGTTCGCTCCACAATGGTCCGGTTCATCCGTTCTGCTACTCCATTGTGTTGTGGGGTGTAGGGGACAGACTTCTCGTGTCTGATGCCATGTCTGGAGCAGTATTCCCTGAACTCTCGAGAAGTGTATTCACCTCCATTGTCTGTCCGGAGGCATTTCAGCTTCTTGCCTGTTTCTCTTTCTACCATGGCATGGAAGTTTTTGAATTGCTCAAAAACTTGATCTTTCCTTTTTAGGAAATACACCCACACTTTTCGTGAAGCATCATCAATAAAAGTAACAAAATATTTGTTACCTCCAAGTGATTCAACTTCAAAAGGGCCGCAAACATCAGAGTGTACCAAGCTCAATAACTCTGATCTTTTTCCAGTAGATGTCTGGAATGAAACTCTATGCTGTTTCCCAAATAAACAGTATTCACAAGGGTTGAGAGCAATACCTTTGTTTACTGTAATCAATGCTTTCTTTGCAAGCATAAACACCCCTTTTTCTCCCATGTGGCCAAGTCTCCGATGCCACAAGTTTGGTGATGTATCATCTTCAGCTATGTTGAGACTGTTTGCACATATCTTAGCACTTGATTTGTACAAAGTGCCACAGACATGTCCCCGTGCAAAGACCATTGCTCCTTTCTTCAATTTCCAGGCATTGTTGCTGAAGATACTCTCGTAACCCTGTTGATCAAGGGTTCTTATTGAAATCAGGTTGAGTCGGAGATCAGGTACGTGCCGAACGTCATTTAGCACCATAGTACAGCCAACACTAGTTTTTATTCTAACATCTCCAATGCCCACGATCTTTGAGAAATTCGAATTTCCCATCTTGACTGTACCGAAGTCTCCTGCCTTGTAAGTACTGAAGAAATCCTTACAAGGAGTGGCATGATAAGATGCTGCTGTATCTATTACCCACTCGGTCTCCTCGCTTGAAACGTGCAAGCAAGATTCTTCACCGGCGGAAAGGAGTACACAATCTCCAGAAAGCGTCACTGCAGCTTCGCCTTCTTCGTGCTTTGACTGATTGCTTGGCTGATTCTGCTCCTTCTGCAGCTTTCGGCATTCCCTTTTAAAGTGGCCTTCAATACCACAATAAAAGCATTTTCCCTTCTTTCGCTGTTTACCGCGACTTTGGGATCTCCCTTTGCTTTGACTCCTGTTCCTTTCTCGACTTCTACCTCTACTATTTCTTTGGTGCCTTCCTTCTGTTACAAAGGCATCTGTCTCGTCTCCTCCAATCTCCTTTCGTCTAGCCTCTTCATTAAACAAGGCGTCTATCACCATTGACATGGCGAGCTTTCCATCTGGAGCTGAATTGCTGAGTGAGACCACTAGCGTTTCCCAGCTATCTGGTAGGGAACTGAGAAGTAGTAGAGCCTGCTCTTCATCTCCGAGCTTAAAGTCTACGGATGCAAGCTGATTTACAAGATTCTGAAACTCGTTGGTGTGTGCGGCCACTGAGATGCCACTTTTGAGTTTCAAGTTGACAAGGCGTCTCATTAGTAATGCCTTGTTCCGAGCAGTTTTTGCCTGGTACATGTTTTCCAGCTTTTTCCACAGCTGATAGGCATCCGTTTCCTGTGTAACATGATGAAACACACTATGATCAATCCACTGCCGGATCTGACCAATAGTTTTCTTATTCATCTTATGCCAGTCTTTTTCCGCTACATCATCTGGCTTTACGCTTTTCTCTTCAATTGGATCGAAGAGATCTTTACAATTCAGGAGATCTTCCATTCGAGGTCTCCATAGTGCGTAATTTGTAGATGTTAGCTTAATCATCGCACCTGCTCCCGAATCCTCCATCAGTTCGGCTTTAATCTTTGACCTTTTCTCAACGTTCGGAATTGAATCTCAACAAACGAAGCTCACCGTTGCGTCCGGAACGGTGGAAAACCTTGGAAACGACTCTTGTCTCGTTCCAAAACGATCAAAATTGCGCCGAAAAACTGAAAAATACGAAAAACGGAATATTCCTTCTGAAACGGAATATTCCCTGACGTCGCCGGAATATTCCTTCGTCTGCCGGAATATTCCCCTCCGACCACCGGAATATTCCCTATTGTACAGGAATATTCGCTTACCGGAACAGTGTAATCGGTCACCGGAAATTTCCCACGGTTGCCGGAATATACTCGTCGGTGACGGAATATTCTTGACGGTGACGGAAGATTCCGCCGGAATATTCTTTCTCCGGTAGGGTACTGTAGCGGGTCGGGAAACGGGTCGGGCGATGGGTCCGGGTCGAATCGCTCGGATCCGGGTCGGAGGTCTTCTTCAACCTCTGTCTGGCGCGTGCAGCGCGTGCCGCGAGTGGCCGGCGCGTGATTGGACGTCCTCGGCGCGTGTTGAGCGTACGGCTTCGTCCGGTGTCCGTTTGAGACGAAATTTTCACCAGAATTTTCGTCTTGACCTGAGGAATCTGATGGTATCCTCCAAACTTGATTTCGATCAAGTTTCAAAATGGGCCTCTCACGAAAATTCACATATCCGGCCTCCTACCGGCTCTGATACCACTTGTTGGGATTGGCGGAAGCTCACAAATAATATGGAGACCAGAATTTAACGTGGTTCGGCCAAGATTGCCTACGTCCACACCCACAGAGAGGAGAATTTTGTATTAAACAACAAACCAATTATTTACAATGGTTTCCCTCACTCTCACTGCCTCCAACGGACCTCACATCACGCTCATTCATCTCATTACAATCTTACATGTATTTATAGGAGAAATAAATAATGTGAACGTGTAATGACGGTGAAAACCGAAATTCCGGCGGCCTACATTTTCAGGCGGCGGCTGACATTTTCAGGCGGCGCCGACCTTCCAGCTGCATCTATTCGGTGCCTACCTTCACCTTCCAGAAGCCTCCAGCTTCTTCATTTACGTGTGTGTGTTGATTTCTAACAGGGAGAGCTTACCAAAATCAAGCCAAGAAAACCCAACTGAAAAGAAGGAGAATATTCAGCTTTTCAGATGAAAGAAAAAGAATAAAAATGGAAGCAATAATGTGGCTGGACATTCACTGATTGAGGTGGAAAATTCGGGCACGTGACTGACGGATCAAGGCTGGAATTTTAGGTGTGAAATCGATCAGACGATATGCTACGAAAGAAGGAACGCGTGCTGAAAAGAGAGGAAGAAAAGCTGCGATCGAAGCTGGAACTCACGGGAATACAGGTAACGAAACCAACGAAAATGAAAAGAAAAGAGAAGAAAAGAAATAAAGAAAAAATGAGGAAGAAGACGACGTGCGTAAGCCAAGAATTCACTTAAATAAAGGGATAAAACGGTGTTGTTTGTATCCGTAGGAAAAAGGCGGCACATGAAGAAATAAGGGACCCAGTTTCACTAATCTAATAACTCAGGCTGGGTTTATTGATCATGGGCTGGGCCACCACAACTCAAACACAACTTAATTAAATACAATATAAGCCAACCCAACAACAAACATTCTAGTAAAACCCATATCCGAAAATCACCTAAAATAAATAAATAAAACACATTAAATAAAATAAAATAATTTCCAACACTTTAATTTAAATACCAACATAATAAAATAATATAATTAAATTCAAGCCTTCAATTAAGTGTATCATAATAAATAATATGAAGAAATAAATTAACTTACCAATACACATGAAAATAATCTTTAAATGAAGATGAAATATCCAAATATATAAACACAACATATTTAATATAAACTATTAAATTACAAAGGTAGAATAGTAAAATTACGGGTTCTCACAAAGTGTATGATGTGGGTTGTTCAGGTATGTTATCATCAAAGGTTACAATGGTGAGAAAGCTACCGATAGGGGCAGGGGCGGGGGCGGGAGGGGTGGAGGAGGCCAGAGAATAGTGCTATTGTGGAATTTGCAGGGTTGAAGTGACTTTGTTTTTTATTTTGTAATGATGGGTCTTGATGTAGAGAGTGGTTTGGGAAGGGCATTGGAGAGCAGTAGAGAGGAAGGGGATGAAGATATATGTGTAGGAGTTGTATCGGGTGGGCCAGAGTTTGGATTGGGCCGAGAAGAATGTTGGAATGATGAGGTTGAATTAATGAAGGTGTTGAATTCAGTGGATTGACTGGGCAAAACGATAGGCCTGGAAGGAGTGGAATCCAGAGACGAAGGTGGTTGAGGTGAATTAAGAGGAAAGGGGTTTGCAGGCCTAGATTGTGGTATTGGGCTAAGAGTAATGGGAGACATGCTGTAGTGGGCTGAGAGGGAGGTGAAATAGAGGGCAACGATTGTGAATATGGAAAAAGATGTTCATAAAAAACAATGTCACGAGAATAATAGATACGACCAGATGAGGGGTGCAAACAGTGGTATTCTTTGTGGGAATCGTTGTAGCCAAGGAAAAGACATTGAGTTGAGCACAGATCAATTTTGTGTCTATTGTAAGGCCTAAATGAGGCCAACAAGCAGTGCCAAATACTCTAAGAAATTTGTAGTTAGGAGGTTTAAAAAATATTTTTTCATAAGGTGAAACATTGTTTAGCATAAGAGTGGGTAACCGGATAATTAAAAAGACAGCCGAATGGAAAGTGTCCACCCAAAAGGATTGAGATAAAGAGGCTTGTGTCATTAATGCTAAGTCGGTTTCAACAACATGACGGTGTTTCCTTTCCATAACACCATTTTGTTGGTGAGTGTGTGTACATGAAATACGATAATAAATACCATTATTTTTTAGGTGAGTTTGAAGGGAACAAAATTTCTCTCCCCAATCACTTCGAAATGACACAATTTTGGAATTAAATAACCGTTTAACATTTTTTTGGAACTGTAAGAAAACAAGAAAAACATCAGGTTTCTTGACCAAAGGAAACCACCATACATAACGACAGAAGTTATCTAAAAAGGAAACATAGAATCTGAAACCATCATGGGAAGGAAGGGGAGCAGGGCCCCATACATTAGAATACACTAGTTGAAGAGGTTGAGTGGAGTGTTGATGAGATGTGTGCAAAGGGAGATGAGATCTCTTGGCTTGGCAGTAGGCAGAACAAACAAACTGGTCTTCAGTTGAAGAGAAGGGTGCCCAAGTCGTGAGTGCCATTGGGAGGTGGTGGTTTTCTCGCCAACTAGAGCTTGAAGGGATGATAGAGCTGGAAAGGAGTAGAGGCCATCATGCATTGGACCATGGAGGAGGAGAATCTTCGTTCTTGAATCCTTCAAAAGAAAACAAGAGCTATGAAATTTGTAAAACACAGAATTATCATGACAAAATTGTCTTACTAAAACCAAATTTTGAGTGATTTGTGGAACATGTAAGAGATTCTTAAGAATAAAAGAGCGAGAAAGGGTGGATAGAAAGGAGTCACCAGTGTTTGAAATGGTTAAGGAAGAGCCATCACCAACTTTGATGGTTTCGAGACCTTGGTATGGATAGGAGTTGATATTGAGATTTGTGAAATATGAGGTTAGGTGGTAGGTGGTGACTGTGTCGGGATACCAAGGTGAGTCAGAGGTGGAGCCAGAGACAGTGTAATTTCCTGTAGTGAAGGATTTGGATGGGTCACTCTGATAAGATTGATCAAACTTGTAGTAGTAGTATATGGTAAAGTGGCCAACACGACCACAAACTTGATAGGTAGGCTTTAAGTGGTTGAGAGGGGGTGGGTTCGTGTAAGGGGGTGGATTTTTCTGACCACGACCACAACCACGATGCCCACTATGATGGTTGCCACGGGGGAACCACAGCCGCGAAAAAAGGTTGTGATGTGAACAGAGAGATCAGTGGAAGCAGGTAGTTAAGAAGCATCTGCCAAGCGATTTTCGTGAGTGAGCAGCAAACCGCAGAGTTCTTCAGATGATAAGGGTTCAACCTGGAGGTCATTGAGGTGACAAAAGCATCAAAGTCGCTGTTGAGACATGTAAGAAGGTAAGAAATAAACTCGACAGTGGATAAAGGAGTGTCAATAGCACCCATGGTGTCGGAAAGGTTCTTGACCTTCCAAAAGTAATCCAAGATGGAACTTGAGCCCTTGGAGACAGTGGCTAACTGATAACGAAGTTGTACAATGCGAGCATGGGATTGGGATGTTAAGATTTTGTCGATGGCAACCCAGACTCCTCGAGCAATGATTTTGCCAACAACCTGAGCAATGAGGTTCTCAAATAAAGAATAGATGAGCGCACTAAGTATGAGTTGATCAGTTTGAGTCCAAATGAGAAATTCTAGGTTTGGGTTGGTGGTGTTTGAGAGAAGAGGAAGGGGTGGAGTAGTAGATCCATCAACAAAATGAAACAATTGTTTGCCCTTAAGGCAAGGAACCAAATGAGCTCGCTAGATTAAGAAATTTTCGTTTACGAGTTTGATAGTGACTAAATGGAAAAGGTGAGGAAGAATAGGAAGGGAGGGTTTTGGGTTTGTAAGTTGAAGAGAAGTTTCTTCTTCTTCAGCCATGGAAGGGACGTTTGTCCTATAATAGCTATGATGCCATGTAAATATAAAGCAATCCTCTATTTCTTATTAAGCTGTGTACAATGTGGTTTACATAGAAGAAATGCCATGGACAGTTTAGGCATTTTTACAAATGGTTAGTGCACTGCACATATGTGCTGCTGTGTGTGTGCATTACAGAAAAAGGTGATCCTCGATACAAACAGAATCAAAAAAGAATCATGTCAGAGATTTCCTAACAACTTTTGTGAGAAGATCTTCTAGAAGAATTAGCAGATGGAGATGATTTGGCACTCGTCTCAGGTGGCCGAAAGTCTTCATTTGAAGCAGCTGGAGTCTGCTTTGAGCTGAGTTCTGATAATCTTTTTTCCATGCTTCATTGTCTTCTTATCTGAACTTGAGGATATCAAATTGGATTTATATATATATATATATATATAGATATATATAAAGTGATGTTCCCATGATAAAAGAAAAAAAAAACTGATGTTCCCATGCATGCCATTATGGGACAAATGATCATATCGTCAGACAAGATAATAGACATGCATGAGCTTCAAGGTTTTTCGAATTATATATGAAGGAAACGGTTTTAGCTTTCTTCAATGTTGAGGAAGCGCAACTGTCGGAGTTAGCAAAAATGGTGTTTGTGTTAGAAAAATCAACACCAACCAAACCAACCAAGGTGTGTTGGCTGTGTAGGAAGTCAGCAATAATTGTTGAACATGAATGCAGGCACCGAGTGAAGAATTTGGAGGCTGTATACTCATTTTTTTAAAGAATGAAGGCTGTACGTTCTCCTTTAAAAGGAGATGAAATCTTGAGTGGAAATATAGTGCAGAGAGCTAAGTATCTCGAGTGAGATCTATTGGTGAGAATATAAGCACTATGTGCTGTGAGAGTCGAGTGAAACCACTGTAAATTGTTAGTTTGTTGTTTAATAGAAAAACTCTCCTTTGTGTGTGTGGGCGTAGGCTAAATTGGCTGAACCACGTTAAATTCCGATCCCTATATGATTTGGTAGTTTCTGCCGATCCCAACAAGTGGTATCAGAGCTTCGTTGGTGACCAGGAGTGCGTTTTTTCATAAGAGACCCATTTTTAAACTTCATCAAAATCAAGTTTGGAGGATACCATCAAAATCCTCACAAAAGGTGACTTCGTGATGTTACTGCTCTATGTTGACGAAATGTTGATTATTGGAAAAGATCCATCCATCATCAGGAAGCTAAAGGTGGATCTTTCTAAAGTCTTTGATATAAAAGATTTAGGACCTACCCAGCAGATTTTGGGCATGAGGATTACTTGTGACAGAAGAGAAAAGAAGTTATGGCTATCACAGGAGAAATATGTTGAACAGATACTAAAAAGGTTCAATATAGATAAATCAAAGCCAGTCAGTACTCCACTGGCTAGTCACTTCAAGCTGAACAAAATTTCGTGTCCTTTAACAGCAGAAGAGGCTCAAGAAATGGCTGCAGTACCCTACTCTTCAGCAGTAGAAAGTCTAATGTACGCTATGGTGTGTACAAAACCTGACATCGCTCACTTTGTAGGAGTTGTGAGCCATTTTCTTTCCAATCCAGGAAATGAACACTGGAAAGCAGTAAAGTGAATTCTCAGGTACGTTAAGGGTACATCAAAACTGTGCTTGTGCTACAGGGGAGCTGATCCAGTCTTGGATGGTTGTACAGATACTGATATGGCTGGTGATCTTGATGGGAGAAAATCTACATCAAGATTCATTTACACATTTGCAGGAGGAGCTGTATCATGGTAGTCCAGATTGCAGTAATGTGTGGCTTTATCCACAATGAAAGTAGGCAAGGAAATATTATGGCTAAAATGGTTTCTCCAAGAAATGAGAATCAATCAGAAAGAGTACAAAGTCTAGTGTGATAGTCAGAGTGCTCTTAACCTGAGCAAAAATTCAATGTATCATTCCCGTACAAAGCACATTGATATTTGCTATCACTAGATATGCGAGGTAATGGAGCAATAGCTGTTGAAGCTTGTAAAGATCCATACAAAAGAGAATCCAACGGACATGCTAACAAAGGTAGTCACACATGAAAAACTTGAGCTATGTAGAGACATAGTTAGGTTATGTACCTTGAACTAAAAGATCTCAGGATATCCTCCATTTATTGTTGAGGGGGAGATTGTTAGAAATATCAACACCAACCAAACCAGCCAAGGTGTGTTGGCTGTGTAGGAAGTCAGCAACAACTGCTGAGCGTGAATGCAGGCACCGACTGAAGAATTTGGAGGCTGCATACTCATTTTTGTCAAGAATGAAGGTTGTACGTTCTCCTATAAAAGGAGATGAAATTTTGAGTGGAAATAGAGTGCAGAGAGCTAAGTATCTCGAGTGAGGTTTATTGGTGAGAATAGAAGCACTCTATGCTATGAGAGTCGAGTGAAATCACTGTAAATTATTAGTTTGTTGTTTAATAGAAAAACTCCTCTCTGTGTGTGGACGTAGGCTAAATTGGCCGAACCACGTTAAATTCCAGTCTATATATTATTTGGTAGCTTCTATTGATCCCAACAGTTTGTAGAGTCTGTGCTCACCGAAAGGGTTAAAGAAAACAGAGCAAAATAAGAAGCCTCGACAGATGGAAATGTTGTTGAATTCTGTAAAAGTATATTTCTCTATACAGTGTCTAATTTGTAGAAAGAACTGAATATCAACATATATTGTAATTAAGGTGGCATGCATGGTTACGTCGCCTTAGATTGGTGTAGCTAGTACTGAAACTGAGTTTTCTTTTGATCGATGTTTTTGGTTCTGTTCCCATTGTTGCCAGGTTTTAATGTCATTCTTTTTTTTTTCTTTTTTTCCTTGGCGATGCACAAAATAAGTCATGTATTATGGTTTATGGCCTTTCATGAATAACAATCCGTCAAAGTAATTATAAGATGCGTATCACTCCATACATCATTGATTTTGAATTTTTGGACTTATTTTCAATCTATTATTTTTAATAAATAAGAAAAAATATACGAAAAATAGACACTAGATTAGGATGATCAGTAAACACTATAAGATGCGTATCGATACTCCATACATCATTGATTTTGAATTTTTGGACTGACTTTCGATCTATTATTTTTAATAAATAAGAAAAAAACTATACAAAAAAATAGACACTAGATCAGGATGATCAGTACTCTGACAGCAATAAATAATCTTCATGTTTCAATTGAGACTTTCTTCATTAGGCGAGATCTATTAATACCTTTAATGGAGCTCCGATTAGTTTACTCATATGGTAATCTCAATTGCAATACACAAAAAAAACAAAAAAACAAAAAAGAACAAAAAATATAAAAGGAAACTAATAAATCAGGGAGGGTATGTCAGCAAAACAGAATTGGAAAACTTTCCTCCATAATTTTCATTATGTCTATAATGGTCTATATTTAGACTTTTTACAAGAAAGACTAAAGAATAAAATCTGTTACATAATAGAAGAGAATAACAGAAAATATAATACAATCTGTAAAGGCTATTTTCGGTGCTGTGATTGTTTTGTTGTTGGTGCGGTGCCTCTTCGATGTGCATTTTGATCATCTTGATTTCCAGTGGAGGTACTCATGTTAATATGCCCCCGCGAGTCCATGGGGGTGTTAACCAAATTGAGATCAGTCTTGAAGCTAAGGAATTTAGCAGCAACCGTTGGTTTGGTAAGGGCATCGGCCAATTGATCTTTCGAACTACGAAAAGCAATCAGTAGCGTGTTTGTTGCAACATGATCTATGATGAAGTGATAGTCAGTATCCATGTCTTTTATCTTGGAATGATAGACAAGATTTGCACATAGATAGGTTGCTCCAATGTTATCACACCAGAGTTTGGGAGCTTGATGCAGTGGAAGGCCGAGTTCTCAAAGTAAGGTTTGAAGCCAGAGTAACTCAGCAGCAGTGGAAGCTAAGGATTTGTACTTGACTTCTGTGGAGGATCTGGCAACAGTTTTCTGCTTCTTGGAACGCCACAAAATCAAATGCCTTCCAAGGAAGATGAAAAAACCTCCGATAGACCTCTTGTCATATGGGCATCCTCCCCAATCAGTATCGGAAAAAGCTTGGAGTGTAAATCTTGAATGAGATTTAAAGAAGAGACCTTGGTTGATTGTCCCTTTAAGATATATCAGAATTTGTTTAAGTGCTGCCTAGTGTGAGAGTTTTGGTGTGTGCATAAATTGGCAAATTTTTTTCACTGCAAATGATATATCGGGCCTGGTGAATGAGAGATATTGCAGTCCCCCTACTAGGCTTCGATACAAGGAAGGATCATCAAAGTCAGGGGTGTCATATTTGGATAACTTGATGGAAGAGGCCATTGGGGAGGTCACTGGTTTTGCCTGTAGCATATTACTTCAAGACAAAAGGTGTTTGATATATTTTCTTGGAGTTAAAAACACACCATTCACAGTATAATCAAGCTCAAGGCCTAGAAAGAATGACAGTTTACCCAAATCATGTACAGGGAAGGCTATGCTCATATCATGAATCAAGGTATCAATCAAAGAGGTGTTTGATGCAATGATGACAATGTCATTAACATAGACAAGGAGAAAGATGTGATTGTTACCTTGATTGAGCATGAAGAGTGATGGGTCAGCTTTGGAGGGGGAGAAACCATACTCTGTCAACCAAGAACTGAGCTCCCCAAACCAGGCTCATGGCGCTTGCTTAAGGCCAAAGAGAGCTTTGCACAACTTGCATACATAAGTGGGATGCTCAGCACTCACGAATCCTTGAGGCTACTGCATGAAGACTGTATCAGTGAGAGTGTCATGGAGAAAGGCATTCTCAATGTAGAGTTGCCGTAAGGGCTAGCCACGGGACACCGCAATGGACAATACAAGACGAATCGTTGTTGGTTTCACAACAAGACTAAAAGTCTCGTGATAATCCATGCCAGGTTGTTGATGAAAGCCCTTGGCAACCAATCTGGCTTTATGGCATTGAAATGAGCCGTCTGTGTTTGTTTTGGTGCGAAAGACCCAACGACAGCCAAGGATGTTGGAGTTCGAAATGGGTGGAACCAGAGTCCAAGTTTCATTTCGTAGGAGAGTTGTGTACTCTTGTTCCATGGCTTGACACCACTCAGAGAACTTTGAAGCCACTGAATAACTTGAAGGATCGTCTGAAACAGTAATATTGGTGGTGAGACAGTGTCAAGATGGATACAGTACGGTACCATCAATGAAGATTTTGGGCTGTGAGGAGTTGGTTTGTGCTCTAGTGATGATCGGAGATCAGAGTGGGACAAGTATTGGAGGAGGACGCACTGATGAGGAAGAAGATGAGGTGTGAGATGGAGTTAGGGTTTCGGAGGTTGAAGAAGGGAATTGGGTATATTGTTGTGAGTCTGGGCTTGACAGAGGGGATTGAGAATGAGTGAAGTTTGGTGAGTTAGGATTGGTCGTAGAGGAAGAAGATTGAGTGGGGTTAGGAAGTTGTGGGCCTGGGCCGAGAAGAGGGCGATTGAGTTGAGATGAAGGGGGAGATTGAGGTGTGGTTGGGACTGGGCCTAAGATGGAAGTGGGAAAGATGGGAAGTGTAGTGGAAGATCATGGATTGGGAGACGAAATGTTGGTGTTGGGCCGTGTTTGAGTTAGAGAAAAAACAGACTCATGGAATGTGACGTCCCGTGATATGTAAAGTTTGTGGGTTTGATGGTCGAGACATTTGTAGCCCTTATGGACCATGCTGTAGCCCAAGAAAAGAGATGGAGTGGATTGAAAATGTAATTTGTGGAAAAATAAGAACGGAGGTTAGGAAAACATAGACATACGAAGACTCTTAGAAAATTATAGTTAGGGTCAGTTTTGTAGGCCATAGAGTAAGGGGATTTATGGTTAAAGGTTGGAGTTGGAAGTCAGTTTATGAGGTAAATTGCAGTTTCAAAGGCCCAATATGAGAAGAGAAGAGATGCATGGGCTAAGAGGGCGAGCCCAGTTATGACAATATGTCTATGCTTACGTTTAACAAGCCCGTTTTGATAATGTGTGTAAGGACAAGAGAGTCTATGATTAATTCCAAGGGTTTGACACATTGTAGTGATCGGTTTATATTCCCCTCCACCATCGGTTTGAAGATTAATTAATTTGGTATTAAAAAATCGCTCAACAAGAGGTAAGAATTTTGTGAAAATATGGATTGCATCAGATTTAAGTTTGGTTTGAAATAACCAAGAATAACAAGTAAAGTGATCAACAAATGAGATGTAGTATTTAAAACCCAAACGTGATACATAAGGGGATGGACCCCATATATCAGATGAAACTAAAGCTAAGGGCCGATTATATTGGGCCTGGCTAGAAGAAAATGGAAGCTAGTGGGCTTTGGCCAATGGGCATTCTGGACATTGAAAAACAACTTTAGTAGGACAAAATGACAAGCACTTGGAATGTAGAAGATGACGAACAACAGCAAGAGAGAGGTGCCCCATCCGGCGATGCCATTGAGAAAGAAAGGTTGACTAGCTAAGATTGACGGTTGGAGAGGAAGAACTGATGCTTAGGAAGACATAGAGACAATCACGGGTTGGCCAGGTTAGGAGGGTTCTCTTGTTCATTGAATCCTTCACTGAGAAATGAGTTGAATGGAATTTAAAAAAAAAAAAGCAATTGTTGTCAGCACAAAAACAAAGAATAGGAATTAAGTTTTTGATTATTTTGGGAACATGAAGTAAGTTATGAAGATGAAACGAAGAAAAAGAAGTAGAAAGAGAAGATTCACTGAAATGTTGAATAGGAAGACCGTTACCGTCACCAACACGAATTGTATCACTACCAGTGTACTGTTCGGATGACAAATTTAGATTAGACGGATCATTGGTGATGTGGTGTGCAACCGTTGAGTCTAGGTACCAAATGTTCTCTAAGTGCGTACTTGGGGCAGTATAGTTGGTAAAGAACTGATTCGAAGCAAAGGAAGGAGCATGAAAACTTGAGGCTGATCCTGGATCATACTGGTAAGAATGATTGAATCGATTCCTACACTGGAGGAATGTGACCATACTTGTTGCAAACTTGACAAGTGGGTCGTTGCATGTTGCTCTGTTGTGAACCATTATTGGGTGAGTAGGAGCGACCACCTCGATTGGTAGGAGATCGTCCTCTACCCCTACCTTGTCTACCACTCTGAGCGGAACTACGGCCACGGGTTTGGGATGAGGAAGTGAAGTTGGCTGAAAATTTAGAGGAGGGTGTGGTAATTTTGGCTGTATGATTGAGACGACTTTCATGAAATATGAGAAGTTGGTATAAATCATGAGAGGTCAAGGGATCAGAATGTGTGGAGATGGATGTGAGGAAGGATTCATAGGTTGGGCCTAAGCAATTAAGGGTGTAAGAGACCAGTTCCTTTTCAGAGATGGGGTTGCTAGTTGCAGCGAGATAATCGGCAAGAAGACAAACTTTGCCGAAGTAATCTGTGATGGATTGTTCAACCCAAGTGATGTTGGTAAGCTGGAATCGAATTTGGAAATATTTAGCTTGGAATTGGGAAGAGAACATGGAAACAAAGAGTTCCATAATTCTTGAGCAGTGGAGCAAGAGAGGACATGACCTAAGATGGAGTCGGAGAGGGATGAGAACAAGATGCTGAGAACTAGTTGATTGGTGCATTTCCAGAGTGAGTAAGCAAGGTTGGCTTTGGGAGGTGAATTTTTAGATCTAGAAATGAATTCCGGAGGTTTGTGTTGAGTGCCATCAATGTAGCCATATAAACCCTGACGAAGAAGATAAGCAGAGGTCTGGACTTTCCAGAGTAAGTAGTTTTTGGTGGTGAGCTTGGTGGTGACTAAGTGGGAGAAACAAGGGGTGATGGAGGGTTGGGTGATGGAGGAGGAAGAATACATAGAGGAAGAGGCCATGGATTCAGTGGGACTAGTTGAGTCGTGTGGCTCGTGATACCATTTCAGCAAAACAGAATTGGAAAACTTTCCACCATGATTTTCATTATGTAAATAGTGGTCTATATATAGACTTTTTACAAGAAAGAATAAAGAATAAAATCTATTACATAACAGCAGAGAATAACAGAAAATATAATACAATCTGTAGAGGCTATTTTAGGTGCTGTGATTGTTATGTTGTTGGTGTGGTGCCTCTTTGATGTGCATTTTGATCATCTTGATTTACAGTGGAGGTACTCATCCATGTTAATAGGGTAAATCCAATTGTGACTACCATTAATGCAAGGGATACCTTTCCACTACTTGAAAATGTTATCAGTAGGTTGAGAGATTTGATATAAGGATTTCTACATCTCGTAGCAATTCAAGATGTAGCATGGCAATAAAATTAATAGCTTGTTAAAAATCAAAGGCTGGCTGGTGTAAGCTGAACATCGACAGATATAGTTTGGGAAACCTAGGATGCTTGAGAGTAGGTGGATTGATTCATGATGATCAAGGCAAACTTCTGTTAGCTTTCTCCATGGACATTGGCTTAGGCTCAAACAATAAAGTAGAATTTTTGGCTCTACATTATGGACTAAGGTTCTATATTTTTCTAGGCATCAACCATATGGAGTTAGAGTTGGACTATATGATAGTAGTTAAGGGGCTAAAGGAAGACAAATGTGGTCTTTGGTACCTGGAAGACTTTTGGGAAGAAACCAAAACGATGTTATCCTCATTATCCTACACTTTACAACATGTTTATAAGGAAGGAAATGCTTTAGCAAATGGTTTGGCAAAACTGGGGCCAAAAGCCCTCTCTTGCTGCTGGTTAGAACCTTTAGGCCTTCCCCACCAACTCGAAGGAATCTACAGAGTTGATAAAGTATGTCTCCCTTCCTTTAGATTATGTCTATAGCAAATCATCATGTTCTACCAAGCATCTCGGCTAGCCTCAGGTTTCTATCTTGGTTGCTCAGCTCAAGCTCACTTAGTCTCAAGATTTTGTTTCTTTCATTTGTAATTTTCGTTTAGGTTGAGTTGTTTGTAATGCAAGGGATGGGCCTATTATATTTTTTTTTTTTGTAAATCACTTGCATTTAGTCCTTGTTCAATGGTTTTCCTCTTCCTAAAATGAGGCTTCTTTAATAAATTTAAGGAGGAGGTCACTTGTGGACATGTGACTCCGACTCTTTGCCTAAAAAAAAAAGATCTATTATGGCATTTAATACCACTAAGAATCCTAGTTTCAAACAATGTGGTGCCACATAAAATCGTGGTCATGGGAGCAACTCATATGAAAAATCAACAAATGGCCGAAGTCAGCAACCTTCAAATCGTGGAGAAAATCATAGAGGACGTACATCACACGTAACCTACTTTAGTTGTGGAGGCCTCAATCGTAAAGCTAACAATTGTTTTGCCATTGATGAAGAAGCTGAGAGATATCAAGTTTTTCTTGATGTTCAAGCAGGAGAAGTCAGTGATGAAGCATGGTACCCGGACATAGGAGCAAACCAATAAATGACCCCAATTCAATGTAAGAAACAAGGTATCTTACCATATAAAGGAATTGATGTAGTCATGGCTGGTAATGGCTCTCAACTTCCTATCTTTGGCATTCAAAATTCTTATGTGCCTAAGACAAATCTCACCATGAAGAATACACTTATTATTCCTACTCTATAGAAGAAATGACTTTCCATTTCTCAATTCACAACTGACATACATTGTTGTTTTGTATTCTATCCATGGGGCTTCATCATCAAGAATCTGAAGACGAACCAAGTAATGCTTAAAGGACATATGAAGGATAGACTATACCCCCTACATTGCAAGACTTCATCTCTTGCAGCTTTTGTATCTACTAAAGTCTTTGCAAATCTTTGGCATGCTAGACTTGGCCACTCGAATCCTAGAGTTTTACATCCTTTGTTAAATTCTCTTCATGTCTTGAGTAAAAGTCTTATGTTTTGTGATAGTTGTACTTTAGTGAAATCCACAAAATTAACTTTCATTTTGACATGAACATGCATCAATTTTCCTTCATACTCTCTACATATGGATGTATGGGGTCCTACGCCAATTATTTCCTCAGATGGATTCAAATTTTATCTTGTAGTTGTGGATGAATACTCTCATTAAATTTGGTTATTCCCTATGGCTAGAAACTCTTATGTGCTCTCTATAATTCCTAACTTCCTCACAGTGATGGGAAATCAATTTGATATTAAGGTATTTTTTTTTTCAATGTAATGGAGGAGGTGAGTTTGTAAATCAAATAATCAAAAATTATTTCGTGTCACAAGGCATAATTCAAAGATTGTCATGTCCTAGAACTCCGGAACAAAAAGGCTTTGTTGAAAGGCGACATCGTTACATTGTTGATACATCTCTTACTCTAATAGCGCATGCTTCATTTCCAACCAAATTGTGGCCTACTATCTTTCAAACAACAATGTTTCTTATAAACAGATTGCCTAGTCCAACACTAAATGGTAAATCTTCATTTGAGTTAGTGTTTGATTCTCCTCCCTCCTACAATATTTTGAAAGTTTTTGGATGTGCTTGTTACCCCTACCTTACACCATTTGGCAGATCAAAACTTGAATTCAAGTCCACTCCGTGTATTTTTATTGGCTACTCACCTCACCACAAAGGCTACAAATGCATGGACTTGAAAATTGGTATATATCCCGACATGTGATCTTTAATTAGAACGGTTTTCCATTTTCTTCATCCATGTAGGTGGAGTCCTTAGGGATAGGATCTTGATTCAAAGGTAGAGTACTACCTAAAAGTCTTTTAAATGAGCATAGATGCAACAACATCTCCATATCTCCAATTGGAGTTGCTGTAAACAACATGGTACCAAAGTAAAGTTGTGAAAACTCAAATTTTGAAGTGTCATTTTTAATTTTCATGCTTAGCATGATTATGTTTTTTTAAAATTATTTAGTGAATCTTTGAAACTTTATATTTTCTATATTGGTATTAATCCTATATGTATTGAAGCAAAACCTAAGAAAAAAATGTAAGTGAGGTAAAGGAAGGTATGGGAGGTGCCTAGAGTGTGGATTGATTTCTTCGATATGTGAAAATTTTCAAGGTATTGGAGCATGAGAGATGGAGACGTAAGAAGGAAAGAAAAGAACTGATTTTTATATATGCACATAGAGTTGGGATTAGAGGAAAAATACTAGGGAAACACCTAGGTGTTTGAAAAATTATTGGAGACACTTAGCATGATGAGAAGAAATGAATTTTGAGTATTCAAGGATATGTTGTATAGAAATTGAAGGAAAATTGACAAAGGAAGTCAAGTGGTATAAATAAGGAATATATCACCTGATATATTCGGATTGGGTAATTTCAGACAGTTTCGACATCTTTTGGTAATCTGAACGTAATTCTTTCATCTAATCTTCGAATGAGATGATTCAAAGTGATATAGAACACCAAGAAAAAGATATACAATCTTTATGTTTTGAGTTTTAAGAGATAAGGAACTGATCAAGGACAAAATTGGGATTGAAGTTGAGAAAACCGAATTGGGCATAGTGAGCACGACTTTGCTTAAAATCAAATCTTTGGATTATCTTCTCAATCATCCTATGATGTTGAAATGTGTATAGACATGTGGCAAATGAGGGGATTTCATCTAGAAAGCTTCGGATGAGACAAAGAACTCAAGGGAGCTGAATACACACATGTGATGTAATCTTAAATTTCTCTCTCAAGAGATAAAATTTTGCAAACCTAATGATTTGGTATATCTCTTAGGTGGCACTAGATGACCAATGAGTGAGTTTTCTTGCTAACCAAGCCTACCTAATAGCTTGATTACTCTAAACTAAAAAGCATTGTCTTAAGGAAGCAAAAAGGGTTCGGATGGCACCTTGTAACCGACTTAACCTTTTGAAGTTTTAAAAAAAATTTTGAAGCTCAAATCAATAAGCAAAAAGTGTAGGGGCAAATGGTCCAATTAGCTTAAGATAAGCTTAAGTCATCTCAAATCCAACTAAGCCTAAAAAGGAAAACAAATGAGTATACTAAACCTTAAGGAAGTGAGGTGGCGTGGCAAGGATAGTTCGAGGGGGTTTTTGGGAATTTCTTACACTCTCTTTGGCATGAGAAGTCGCCCACTATATATAGGAGAATAGTTCTTCATTTCACCTCTTTGAGACACACAGCCAACCTAAGACTAAGAGAGCTCAAAACCTCTTCTCAACTCACTTATCTCCCAAAATCTTCAATAAGGGCATTTTGGATACATTGTGAAGGGAGTTAACAAAACTAAGTCCATTTACAAGTGAAAAATTTTGGAGAAACTTGTAAGTGCACTAAATAACCTAATATTGGCATTTGATTACTTGTATAGTAATTTTATAGCTATAATTATTCTCTTGAACACAAAAACATTAGTAATTGTTAGTGTTATTTAAGTAAGCTTTAATTTATGTTCTGTTATAAGGAATTTAGAGGAATCTTATTAGAGAGTAAGAATTCATCTTAGCAAGATATGGTTGGAAGAATAAATAAGAATATATAAGGTTTAGAAGACAAAAGAAAGTGGAAATAGAGATTCAAGGGTTTCGGCCTTAGTGAATATTTTTGGAGTATTTTAGGTTGTCACTTAAACCATTGATGTGTTGATTATTTTGTGATATTAAAACATTAAATAAATTCTATGGAAAGATATAGATGTAGTCGTGCATAGAATTAAGAAGGAAAAGTATTCAATAAAAGAAATAATTGAAAAATAAGAAGAAATACACATATAGTGATTTCGGCTTTGGAGGTTATGGTATTATTCTATAAATTTTTGGAATTTATAAAATAAGAAATAAGTTTGATTAAAAAGAAAATATTTTTTAAAAAACTCAGGGGTTTCGGCCCATACTTGTTATTTACATAAACTAATTTGTTTTACATTTCCTTTAAGTAAACTAATTATGTTTTATTTGATATAAGATATATGATGTGAATTATTTATGTCATGCATTGATTAAGCATGTTTTATATGACCCATGTAAGCATGAAATATGCATGCAAAAGTCTAACAGTAGATGCATATCCCATTTCGTCACAAATTTTTACGTCAAAGAACATGATATGCATTTTTAAGAAAATAAGAATATTTATAAGAATAAGAAAGGAACAACTAAGAATAAGAAAAATTAAAAAAGTCACGTCATGATGGAAAAAATGATACTTAACTCCTATATGACTGACGTACTGACGGAGAAGGCGATATATAATTCTCGTCGAATATTAAGAAGTAGTGTTATGGCGAGGAAGATAATAAGTAACTCCCGTATAACTAACATGGTTGGCGGTGAAAGCGATACGTAACTGCCGCCATAATAAGTATTTTCATGTCATGACGAATATGGCCCAACCACGAGTAATAATAGTGGATATGATCCAATCACGGGTAATAATAGTGGATTAAGCCCAACCACAGATAATAATAGTAGAGAACTCGACGGTGAAGGTGATGTGTAGCCGTCGTCAAGGTTAAGGAATAAGTGTGTGAAAGCAATACATAAGTGCTGTCATACTATGAATAATAATAAGAAATGGGAAAATAAGAATTTCAAGAAAACGACTTTACATGTTACGAAAAGTTGTGCACCCATTTTCGTGAAAGTTCCTAATGAAAATATGTAAGTTTTCAAGAGGTTTGTAAGTCAAGTGTAAGTTAAGCATAAGTCATGTGTAAATCATGTTAGAAGTCTCATGAACATGTTACATGCATTGGCATGATGTCTGTATATATATATATATATATATATATATATATATATTTATATATATGGAAGATGTTGTTATTGATGTTCTTATTAAGTTATCCGTGTATTTACTGAAATTTCTTGAAAATCTCATTCTTTTAATTTTGTTTATTATTCTTTATGGAGTGATAGACATTATTGTAGGAATAAATAACTCATCATGAGACCCAGACGTCGCAATAGATTCTTAGGTACCCTGAGGGTCCTATAGAATACTCTCATTTTATGGATTGATCTCTTACGTATATAACCAAGGGAGACAACTAAATTATAACGTATATGACCAAGGGTGACAGCAAAATTATAAGAAAATCAGAAACGAACCCTGAGAGTAGAAAAAAGGGTAATGAGATATGCTATGATATGTATATGTTTTGAGACAATTGTGATGAAGTAAATATTTGGTACTCTTAAAAGAGATGAATAGTGAATTATGGCTTTATAGTATGCTTTACCATGTGATCATTTTATGCAAAAAGATAGATTTCTTTGTATCTATTAGAAATTTACCTCATTCCGCTACGATTCACATTACATTTAACTAGTAAGTTTAGGTGCATGCATGCTGCTCCTTACATTTATGACGGGGTAGTAGCCTTGTGTCATCTATTTCGATGCTTCAGTTTACGTTAAATTTCAGACGTAAATTGGAGTCGTCATAGTTGAGTTCTCAATCAAATTTAGTAAATACAAATGAAGCACCTGCAGCAACAAATTTGCATCAACACTTGGAAATACATGATTCTATTCCCACAGAACCTATCAGGACTCACAGCATGGTCACCCCGATCACAAGATGGGACAAGAAGACCTACGGTTTATTTCTCAGCAGAACATCCCTTACCAACATGTTATCTTGCAGATTTAAGAGCTATACCACTAGAGCCAAAATCCTGCAAAATGGCACTCAAAGACCCGGAATAGAAGCAAGCCATGCAAATGGAAATCGATGCTCTTTATGAAAATAGGATATGGACACTAGTGCCTCTATCATCGAAAATGAATTTGGTTTCCAGCAAATGAGTGTTCAAAGTAAAAACAAAAATGGATGATTCTCTTGAACGATACAAGGCATGACTCGTTGCTAGAGGGTTCAATTAATTGCAAGGATTGGATTATGAAGAAATATTTAGTCATGTTGTTAAAACGAGAACTATTCTTTTCACTCTCACTTTAGCCTTGTCTAATGGATGGTCTTTGAACCAATTAGATGTGAACAACGCATTTTTGCATGTGGATTTGCAGGAAAAATTATATTTAACTCAGCCTCCTGGATTTGAAGATCCAACTCATCCCGAGTATGTGTGTCGATTACATAAAGCAATATATGGTTTATAATAGGCACCCAAGGCGTGGTATCTCAAGTTCAACAACTATATATGTCAAATGGGATTTCAGCGTTGCCCCTATGACACTTCATTGTTTTTTCGACAGCAAGGCTCTGAGATTATCATCTTTTTAATATATGTGGATGATATAATTCTAACCGGCTCCTCAAACTCAGCCATTGAGAAAGTTATATCTCATTTGTCTACTATGTTTCACATAAAAAATCTTGGAGATTCACAATTTTTTTTCTTGGAGTACAGGTCACTCAAGATTCAAGTTCAATGATTTTAACACAATCCAAGTACTTGATGAACTTATTACAAAAGTTTGGATTTAATGGAGCTAAACCAGTGACAATGCCACTAGTCTCAACAACACATTTGTCTATAGCAGAAGGAGAAATCCTTTCTAATCCAACAACATATCGCAGGATGGTAGGCACGTTGCAATACCTGCCATTAGGACATTGCTACATGTCCCAAATTTGGGATCCCGATTTAGTTTTTTTTACATGATTTTTAATTAAGTGTTTTTAAATAATGTTTTGATTTTTTTGTATTTCTAAAAAATATTTTATGATGTTATAAAAATCATTTACACGACCTATCATTAACTTGTCATTAACTCGACCTATCGTTGCATTTGCTGTAAATTATACTTCTCAATTCATGCAAACACCACGAGCTCTTCATCTTGTTGAAGTTAAAAGAATTTTCAGGTATCTCAAGGGCACTATTAATTTGGGTCTTCGTCTCACCGAAACAAATGTTTCGACCTTGCATGCATTCTGTGATGCCGACTGAGCTGGAACAAAGGATGAATGCGTTCCACAAATGGTTTTGCGGTGTTTCTTGGAAATAATTTGCTCCCTTGGGGAGCCAAGAAGCAAACAACTGTGGCAAGGTCCACTGCAGAAGCGAAATATAGTGTTTTAGCTTCCACCACTGTTGAACTTATATGGTACATGAATCTGTTAAAAAGCATTGGATATAAGCTGCAAGCCCCTACCTGTTTTCAAACAATATCAATGCAATTAGTATGGCCCAAAAACTAGTATTCCATCATTGAACAAAGCACATTGAAACAAATGTGCATTTTGTAAAGGAACAGGTAGCATGAGGACTAGTTCATCTTCAACATCTTCCAAACAATGAGCAGGTCGCGGACATTTTTACGAAACCATTCTATCATCCGAAGTTTGAACCCAACAGGAACAAGCTCCTCATTAAACCAATCCCCCCGCCTTGAGCTTGAAGGGGGATGAAAAGACAAATGTATCGAGAATTTTGCATGGACTATCACAGCGCCAATGATCATGTTTATATTAGCTCAGACAACTAAGTAGATCAATCTGTTTATAATTTCGGATTCCTTCATTTTTAATGTACGTATTTGTAACGTCACTATCTTTACATATTTTTGTTATTTCAAATTTCCTTTTATAGGCCTCTAACGGTTGGATGTAGACTTTGTAATCTCTATTTAAATATCAATATACAAGCATCAAGCATGCCAAAGCACAACAATTCACATTTACAGAAAGATGGAGGGATGACGCCGGAGTGGTGTTGGGCAAAGAGATGGTGTTAGGAGGAATGTAAGGTGCGGGCGAAGGACAGGGGTTTCATGGGAGGAAATTCGAAATTGTTTTAAACCGACTCACACATTCGAAATGCACGTTTGAATTAATTTAGAAAAAAAGAAGAAGATTGACACGTGTAGCGTTCAATGTCTGCAAGCTACATAATTACTCTTAACTAAAATAGGTAACTTGACATAATCCTAATTAATTACTTATATATTCTTCTAAGTAATTATCACTTTTATTAGTAGCCACTACAAGAAGAGGTAGCAGTTTGGGCTACTTTTATTTCTGGCGACATTAATATTGTCGAAATAAGTTATATTTTCAACTCATTTGAAATCTTTTGACCATTGGAAAGATAGCTGAAATTAATTACTTTTTCTGGTGATTTTTGGTTAATGGAAATAAGTTTGCCGCAAATACCACCCTTTAGGTTGTCAAAATAAAATTGTTGCCTTTATATGTACTTTTGCGGCAAATATATTTTGCCATAATTGATTTTGCAGATTATTTTTCGTAAATTTGATTTAATATTGCAACTTGTAATTCAACGTAATAAATCTTCTAAATCCCCAATCTTACCCGCGCTTATTTTCCCCACTTTCTTTATTCTCTCTCTCTCTCTCTCTCTCTTTTAACATTCCCATCATCTTCTCGCCGACACCACCCCCTTCCGGACTTCTCGCTAACGCCGCCGTCTTCTTTGTAACCCTCTCTCTCTCATTATCAGCAAATATGAGAGGTTGATTGTCCTTTGCCTTTCCATCTCTTACATGTGCGTATGGAGTTTTGGAATACGGACATTAAAGGAGGAAGCTTGCGTTTTTGAATGTTGGCATTGATAAACATTTCAACGGGAGAAGGATAAAACTAAAGATCTGGTGACCCATCTGAACAAAAAGGCCTTACATTAAGCTTCCATTCCCGTTAAATGCCATCTGGACAGTTTATTTATGCAAGCAATTTATTTCTCTGTCAGTGAGTGCTACCGATCTGCTAACAAAAAGTTCAAAATGCTGTGTTCTGTAGTTCAAAATTCAGTGAGACTAGCTAGCAAATTTTAGAGACTTGATGCGTTGCCTCTTTGTCTCTTTGTCTTCTCAGCTATAGAAACAATATCTTCTTTGTTTTACCTTTTCTTTTATAACTTCTTTTTCGTCTTTCTTTTCAATAAATAGATGCACCAGTTTCACCAATGTCGGTTTTCCTTTAAAGGCATTATTTAAGCTGGGATGCTCTATTTCCTTCGTTGAAGAGGTTACTAAAAGTTCAGAAATGATGTTTGTTTAGATGTGATTTATCCTAAAAAAACTAAGCAATTTAAGTTGAGTTTATAGACCCGGGAATGTAAGAATTTTGTTCAATTAGATTCAAATTTGACCTATTTTTCTTTCACAGTTATCTCGGCAATCAACTAGAGGATAAGGGTTTCTTGTTTTTCCTGGAGCATTCTAATACCTCTGTAATTAGATTTTCAATTTCCACATGTTGGACAAATTTGAGATGACCTTTGTATTTGTTTTGATCATTTTTTCTAATTATGTTTATTCTCTTTATCTTTTATTAAAAAACGAAATGACATGAAATCCTGCTATACTCGATATTTTCCTTAAAAGAATATATACTAGAACTTTGTTGTCAAGTTTGGTGAGAGAATTTATTTGGAGGATGGTAGCCGGTTGTAACGTTCCGGTCCCGCGAGGGTCAGAGAGTTACTTCCTATTACAAAACTCACATTTCAACGGAATAATTAAAGACTTAAAGTTCTCCAATATTATATAAAGTTTGATTCCAAAATCACTTTCCTCAAGATTATCAATTCTGGAAATACTACGTCACAAAAATACAATAATACTTCCTTACTAAATCTTGTCAATACTCATTTAAACTCTTTATGATTAATCTATCATTCCTAAAATCATCTCACCCAATGCTTCATAATCTGATCCTCCACTGAAATATCCAAATACATCTAAAAAATATTCAGAGATAAGGAGTGAGTTTAACCACAACTTAGTAAGCGAAGGACATATACCAGAGTGCAAACACGAGCATTTACAAAATACTGTATGCAAAATAGAAATAATTCTCGGAGTTAATATGCAGAATAAAACATATTTTCAAATGTAACAGAGCGATCATTTTTAAATCATATAAAAAATAGAGTACTTTGGTATAACAAAATTGAGCATCATCGTCATATCCAAACAGAGTATCTTACAGAGCAGAGACTATGTTTAACTCCCGAGGTAGGGTTGTGCTAATCCCGGTGGCCAAACCAGGCAGAGACAGAGGTGAAACTTTCCCTTAATCATTCTCAGAGCCCCGAGTGTGCAAGCAGGAAAATCCACAAAAACCACTTTGATTCCAAAATGGGTGCACTCAGAGACAGAGAAGTTGGTACCAACTGAAACAGAGCAGAGACAGAGCAGAGCAGAGACAGAGTCAGATATAAACCAATATACCATGCCAAAGGTTTTCAGAGTCAATCAAAATAGCACAGTTCGAAAATATTTTTAGAATTACCCTTACATAAATAAAATAGAGTCAAAGCTTCTTTCTAAAATCAATGTAAAAATTTCAGATAAAACAATATTGCTCTTTTTTGTATTTCAGAAACACATGACAAAATTTAAGCTCATGTCTGCATAATGCATGATAGAAATATTTTTCTTTCTTTCATATAAGCTTTATGAGTAACGCAAAGAAATGACTGAGGTTGGTTTTTCTCAAGTTCTCATTTAATAACGAAACATGCTTAAATTTTCAAAAAGTCAACCTCAGTCTACATTTGGTACAAAGTCAAGCATAGGAACTCCGCTTACCTGAATCTTTTAGCTTTTCAAAAATATCCTCAACAAAGCTGCACAAACTCAATTGCCACCTATAAAATAATCACATACTTTCGTAAATTTTCCAATTGATCACAAACCTCGAAAATGTAACCTAAGATATAGAATCCAATATCTTATCTTAACATTAACAGATCCCCGAATCTTGAATATAACTCTTAATAATTGAATTTACCAAAATCCTCCAAAACGCTAAAATTCTCCAATACCTCAATTTTCGCTAGAAAAATACTTAACCCAAATTTCTGCTCAAATCAAGTATCTTACGAAAATCAAAACTCAATCCATTTAATAGAAAGCAGTGCCATTTATCCATTCAAAAAAATCATTTAAAATACGTGTCTAGAAATAATTTTAAAAAAATCGAACCCGACTCAAAATATTTTAACTTCAAAATAACCGAACATAGTCGTAATAATTCAAGACTCGTATCTGAAATAATTTAAAAACATGAACCCAAAATAGTTATGAACCCAATCGTACCCAATACATTTTACCAAAAACAATCAGAAAATCAAGTAGCTAACCGGCTCAAAAGCAAACCAGACATACTAGCCAAAAATGATATGCACGGCTTAGGCCCAACACCAAAACCTTTAATTTTCAAAAACAAACTTAATAACATACTCAAAATAACAAGTAATCCCGTAGAAAAAAAAAAGACTTTAAAACTCACAGTTTGTGTTAAAACCAAGGGAGAAAAACGTAAATCCAATAAATGAACACACCCTATGCTAAGCTTACAGAAGAAACAGTATCAGTGTGGTCAAAGCTTACCCAAAAGAGGAGTTGTGTACGGACTGGAAGGGCGGTGGTCACGACGGCGATTTAGCGACTGAGAAACGCAAGAAGACCGATAGACCCGGGGAAACGGACAGCGGTTGCTATGGGTTTTTAGGATGATTTTCGGCGATTTGTTCTCGGTTTGTGGTGTTTGCGGTGGTTGATGGTAGGGGTGGAGAATGCTCTGTTTCGAAAGATGGCAACAGAGGAGCAATTAGCCGAGTGTGGGGAAGAATCTGGGTCGTGAGTATTAAGGGTTGCTCCGGTTTTAAGTTGCAGAAACAGGGGTATTGAGGGCATGCCATGGTGGCTCTCCCACTAGGCATGCGATGGTGGCTCGCGGTGGGATTTTCCTGCGTGGTTTCTGGTGTGAGGTATGTAGCTGAGGTGAAGTGTGCGTGGAGGGCAATAGTATGGGATGCTCTGTTTTCGGGTGTCAAGAACAGAATACTGCTTGTTGTGTTTTTCAATGGCTTAAACGATGAGGAAGTAAATGTTGTTTGTTTTCGTTTGGAGGAACGGCGCCTTTTCAAGGTGGTGCAACAAGGTGGTTAATGGTCTGCAAGGGTGTCTCACGGTGGCAGCGTAGTGGCTTAGGGTGAAGGTCCAAGACATGGTTCAGCGTGGAAGTCTGGGCTGGGTGGTTATTTTCGGTGGTGGTGAGGCTTTGCAGCGGCGACGATAGTGGCTTTGCCATGGGTAGAGACGACTGGGGTATGAGGTCCGAGGCCAAGGTAGTTTTAACAAGTGTATCTAAATTACCAATACGCATATATATTTGTTGAGAGGGAGGTTTTAAGAGAGAATCTAAAACGGAAACCGTAGAAGTCGTGAGAATTCAAAAACTCGAAGGAGCCAAATCAATAGGAGATGTGCCAAGTGATTGGTAACGTGCACGGTGCCTAAATAGGTGTTTGAAACCCTAGGGTGAAAGAGAGGGAGCATCTGAGTTTTGAATCTATTAGGGGAATGAATTTTATGTGAGAATCCGAAAGGAGACTACAAAAATCGTGGAGAGTTAAAACTCAAATGGGGAGAGGAAAATCGGGGTAAGATATATACATACATATATATATATATATACACACACACACGAATAAATAAAATAATAATAATAATAATAAATCAATATGTCTAAAAAATTTAATTAAAGAAAATATTTTAAAAAGAAAGGTGGCATTGGAATCGGGTGTTACATTGGGGGAGATGCTTCGTTGATTCATCTATGAAAGCCACAGGTTGTCGATAATAGTGGCTGTGCGGAAAGGTTGGTGACGTTGCAGCAGTGAGTGATGGCCTTGGTTACGGTGACTGCAAGGAGGTTTGCAATAAATGATAAACTCAGAGAGAGAGAGAGAGCACCTAGAGTATGAGAGATATGGATAGAGAGTTTGTTAAGAGAGACTTGAGAAGGTATAAACAAATTGTAGATGCGCGGGGGTAATGAAAAATTGGTGGTGGATATTCGGAAGATAACTGAAATAGAAAACCGCCTGGAAAGGAAATCACGTGTAGAAGGAGACTTCCACCAAAAACGGCATCGTTCTGACATTTTCGGTTGGCTCAAAATTGTTTGGATTAGTGTTGCCGATTTGGGACTTTTTGGGCAAGGATGAGATGCGGGTTTGGCCTTAGAGCCGGTATTACACCCGTAGTCGGCGTACTTAATATTCTGTGCTATTCATATTCTGCATGTATGATCTGTATTAGATAGCTAGCTACTTTATGGGCCACTGCCTCCGTGTCTATCATATATTGTTGAAAGCATTTTCTCATATATAATTGCAGTGAATCTCTTCTTCCTTTTCCCTAATCACAGACATACCTTTTTTTTTCTCTAAGTGTTTTGCTCTATGGGCTTGTGGCAATGTCAGACCAAGAATATGCTTTATTTTAGTGTTCCATTCTATGTGTGTGTTTGTTTTTCTATGGTTTCTCAAGTAAATTGCCAATTCCTTGTTATTAGGACTCAAAAGCAACGGATACTTAAAGACGTTATACATTTCTCTTGCATTCACAATATTAATTACCCAGTGAAGCTGGTGCGAAATGAAAACAACCTAATATGGCTAGTTTGTTGTTGGTGTTGGGTTTTGCTCCTTAATCCCACATGGAAAGAAAGTGGGAGTGGAGCAAGGCCATAGGCTTATTTAAGGGGGCTTAGCCTCCTTGATTTAATTACACCAGTCAGAAACTTATCTAGTAACTTTTGACTTTAGTAAAATTTCTCTGTTGTCCTTTTTGTATGTAAAAGGAAGAGAGGTGAAAGTTTGAGTTTTACTAGTGGGAGAAGTTTTTGTGGGTGTCGTTGGGGTGAGGAGAAAAATTGTGTGATTGTAACAATTTTTCACATAGTGTATTTTCTTCTCTGGGTCTGGTGGTTTTTCTCCTGTTTTGGAGTTTTCCAAGTAAATTCTTGTGTTGTGTTTATTTCTCTTTTTTTCTTATTATTCTGTCAAAAGTAGATCCTGGTGGCGGGAATTTGGAAGCCCAGATTCCCAACAAGTGGTATCAGAGCCACTAGGTTCTTTTGGCAGGGTGGAGATTTGGTGTGGTAGTGTGAATACGGACGGTCTAAGTAGGTTCTGTCTAGGAGATTGGAAATTTTAAGTGTGTCTGTTGTGACCCTCCAATTTTTCTTGGGAACCTTGAAGTTCTGTCTAGGAAAGATCGGTCTTTCCTAAAAACTTACTTAGTGGGTACTATTCATTTCTACGGTAAAATTCATCGAGGCAATGTCAAGAATGGAGGTAGAGAAAGTTGATGGGAGAATCAATTTTGATTTGTGCAAGTGCAAGTCAAAGATATTTTCATTCTATCAATATTACACAAGGCGTCGACCAACCCATAAAGTCAGCAGTTTGCTGGAGGTTGTGACAACCTGGGCACGTCAAGAAAAGTTGTCAAGAAGAAGTGGAGCCGGTTCGGCAAGTGGTTCCAAGTCAGTAAATGGAGATACTAGTATGAAGCTAACATTGTGTCTCTCTCCAGAAAAAAAAAAGAAAAGAAAAGAGACATGTATATCCTTATGGCATGCTGCTAATCCCAAAGTTTCCATGATTGAAGATGTGTTAATATTAGTTGTTCCACAAATTTGCACACGGGCATTGGTTTGGCATTGATGCAAGGTGTGTGGTGGAAATTCATGTCGATGGCTGATGAACTTCCAGGAAAGCCAAACGTGGGAGTTGCACCATAATTTTTTAGCAAGATTATTTTCGACATGGGCCGAAGTGAAATGCTTGGAATTGGTTATTCTGAGTGAGTATGCTTTTATGGTGGAGCATGATAGCAAAAGCTATGAATCTTCATTGCGGTGGAGCGTGGTTGTAGGACCAGTCAAGGTCGCAAGGTGGAGATTGTTGGGTTTTGCTCCTTAATCCCACATTGAAAGAAAGTGGGAGTGGAGCAAGGCCATAGGCCTATTTAAGGGGGCTTAGCCTCCTTGATTTAATTACACCAGTCAGAAACTTATCTAATAATTTTTTACTTTAGTAAAATTCCTCTGTTGTCCTTTTTGTATATAAAAGGAAGAGAGGTGAAAGTTTGAGTTTTACTAGTGGGAGAAGTTTTTGTGGGTGTCGTTAGGGTGAGGAGAAAAATTGTGTGATTGTAACAATTTTTTACATAGTATATTTTCTTCTCTGGGTCTGGTAGTTTTTCTCATGTTTTGGAGTTTTCCACGTAAATTCTTGTGTTGTGCTTATTTCTCGTTTTTTCTTGTTATTCTGTCAAAAATAAATCCTGGTGGCGGGAATTTGGAAGCCCAAATTCCCAACAGTTGGTATATTTTTAATTGTTTACTTTTGGTTCCAGTTGTATTTATAAGCTATATGTATATATACTTACTTTCTTTTCTTTTATTTTATTGTCGATGAATCAAATCGCTGCTTACCAAACCAAAACAACCTAATATGGTAAATTTTTTCAATAAACGTGTATATAATCATAAACGTGTATAATATAACAGTACATAACTTCATGATCCACGTTTTTTTCTTTCTTGTACAAGTTATTTTGGTGCCGAAGACCCTATTCTTGTAATCATATACGCACCGCCAAGCAACAATATTTTGGTATTGAATTTTGCAAATATAGAATAGAGGACAATTAAAGATATCATAGAAGATCAAGTTTGTAATACCTCGTTCCAGCACCATACTTCCTTCTAAAATTATTGGTTTTAAATGCATCTATAATCCATTTGAGATTTTCAAATATTTAGATTTCAGGCTGAGTTTATTTAGTTATTTATTTATTTTAAACGGATTCTAGAGCTTTTTTTTATTATCAAAATTCTTAAATATCCAAAATTGTTTTTTTTCTGTTTTGTTATCTTTTGTATTTATAGATATAACTCTTAAACCCACGCCATGCACACCTGCCATCTAGTAATTTCTTCCTCTATTTTCAGCGCAGTTAATATTATAGTTATAAAGTTTCTTTTCAAACCAAGATTTCCCTCACCGTCCGTATCCCGCGAGTGCAGATTCACATCTCCATATCCTTAAGGTGTGGATGTCAGTTTAGTTAAAAACTCCTTGCCACTCACATCATTCCCCTTTTGTTTTTTGTTCTAGAGTTTTTCTTTTTGGTCTTTCTTTTGCCTATTTATATCTGTTATTAACCCTCAAACTCATGCATGTATCGACCATCCTCAACCCTAGACTAAGATGCCGCCACACCATGCAATCTCTGGAAGATTTGCATCGTAACCCACTGCCATAAACTCCTTCACGCCGTAGGCATGCACCCACACATGAGGGAAGCACCACCGTAAACCAACCCAAAAGTTTCCGCTGTCCTCTTTTCATGTCCTCAGCCATCAAAACTGCCTAGACACCACATAACAACCCTACAACACCACCCAATGCTGCTGAGATCGCACGAAAACGTGAACGGGCGCTGCTCTGTTTTGCACCACCAAAACAAGGGAATTATTTTCCCTTCTGTAAGCCAACCAGCCATCACAAGCGTCGTAGCCCTCCATCGATGCCATGCTCATCTCCTCTGTCCATGGTTCCACCACCGTGAACGACCTCCATTCGTCTCAATAAACCAGCGGAACCTCCTCGGTTTGTTCTATCTCGGTTTACTCTCTTGTTCTCACTATGCCCCTCTCGCTCTCTCTGGTCTGTGTTCAGTCTTCTTTTTGCTGGTAACTACCGTAAGCCCTAGGTCCTCCACTTGCTGCCTCTGCCTCACGGTGAGCCTCCGTCGTTTGAACTTTGGGTCTTACGTGTTTTATCCCTGCAAGTAAAAATTTTTCTTTTGTTTTATTTTATGTTATGTTTTACGTAGGTCTCATTCGTAGATAACGGAATGCATGTTTTGCAAAATTTATTTCTTTTGCCCTTAGTTTTAAAGTAAGGTATTGACAGTATGTTTTTCAGTGGGTTGATCTTACTTTCGGCTTCGTGGGCTTCTATTCTCTCGGATCCCTTCTTATTTTCATTTGTGTTTTGTTAACTCATTCGAGAATAAATGTTTTGGGTTGGTTCAAGCTATATTTTATTTTAGGCTTGGTTTTTAAATCTTTTGGGGTTCGCTTTCTAAATTATTTTGGGTTTGAATTGAAAATCATTTTGGATCGAATCTTGGGTGTCGCAATACTTCAATGGGACTTTTAATGTTTTAGCCGGAGATTTTTGGGTTATTAAGGAGTTTGGTTTAAATAAAAAGTTAGGTATTGGAGAATTTTAAGGTTTTGGAGGATTTCGATAAATTCAAAGCATTTTAGAGAGTTGATAATCAGAATTTTGTGGATCGTTAGATGTTAAGAGAAGATATTGAATTTTATTTCTCAGGTTCTTTTTTTTTTAGGTTTGTGATCAATTGGAAATTTATGGAGTTACATGATTATTTTATAGGTGTCAATTATTAATTGTTCAGCATTGTTGAAGAATTTTTGAAAAGTTAAGGAGTCTAGGTAAGCAGGGTTCATATTTTTGGTTTTATACCAAATATAAACTGAGGTTGACTTTCTGAAAATTTATGCACGTTTTATTATGAAATGAGAACTTGAGAAAAACTAACCTCAGACAGTTATTTACATTAATCATGAAATCTATGTGGAAAAGAAAAAATTGTTTGACATGCATTGTGCAAACATGAGCTTAGTTTTTATCATGTTGTTTTTGAAATGTGAAAAATGAGCAATATTGATTATCTAAAAAGATGTGCATTGTTTTTGTAAAGATACTTTGACTCTATTGTATTTATGTAAGAATGATTATGATAATATTTTTGAAACTCGGTATCATTTTGGTATAGTTCTAAAAACCTTTGGCATGGTATACTGGTTTGTATCTGACTTTGTCTCTACTCTACTCTACTCTACTCTACTTTGCTCTATCTCTACTCTGTTTGGGTTGGTACCAACTTCTCTATCTCTGAGTGCACCTACTTTGGAAACAAGGTGGTTTATTGTGGACTTTCCTGTGTACACACTTGAGGCTCCGAACGAATAAGGAAAAGTTTCACCTCTGTCTCTGCTCGGTTTGGCCACCAGGATTAGCACAACCCTACCACAGGGGTTAAACATGGTCTCTGCTATGTAAGATGCTCTGTTTTGATATGACGATGATGCTCAGCTTTGTTATGCCAAAGTATTCCATATTTCTTATGATTTAAAAATGATCGCTCTATTATATTTGAAAATATGTTTTATTCTGCATATTAACTCTGAGAATTATTTTTGCTCTGCATTCAGTATTTAGTAAATGTTCATGTTTACACTTTGGTATATATCCTCTACTTACTGAGTTGTGGTTAAACTCACCCCTTATCTCTGAATATTTTTCAGATGAGTTTGGATATTTCAGCCAAGGATTGGATTATGAAGCATTGGGTGAGATGACTCAAGAATGGTTGATTAAGTATAGAGAATTTATATGAACATTGATAAGGTTTAATAAGAAAATATTATTGTATTCTGGTGACTTAGCATTTTTGGAATTAATGATATTAAGGAAGTGGGTTTTAAGACTAAGTTTTATATGATATTTGAATTTGGAGTCTACAATTATAGTGTTGAATGTGAGTATATGTGGTAGGTAGTAACTGTCGGACCCTTGCGGGACCGGGGCGTTACAAAGCTAAAATGAAAGGTATCTATGCAGCTGAGTTTTCTATTTTCCTTTGACATTTCCCACTACCATTTGGTGAAACCATAAGCTTCTAATGTCCCTTGTTCTACCATGGCTGACAAATAAAAGTGATGGTGATGCAAATGCAAACTAAAGGAAATTAGTGAGGCTAAGTATAGAAAGTAGATCTAAAGGGTATAAAATGCTTACTATAAGAAGCATTGATTCCCACTATTTTCACTTGATTCTAATGTTAAAAGCACTTAAATCTGCAGCTGTAACTAAAGATTTCTCATATAATAGTCACCATAGTTAAGAAGAAAGAAAGAGGATTTGTTTAAGAGAGAATGCCATAAACCTTGGAACTTACAAGGTGGGGGTATGAAAGCTGAAAATTTTCTGTTGCAGCTGTTGCATGTTTCCTCCCCTAATCTTGCTCAACTTCTTCCAAAATCCTTTTTGGGAGAAGGGATAGATTACACACACACACACATACACACACACACACACACACATTTATATATACAATAAAGTAATTCTACATGGAGTCTACTTTAGAGAGTCGATGGGGAGTTGATTTTAATTTAAAGAATAATTCTACATGATTTTCCTCATTTTCAACCTTATTTTCTATTTTTATATAAAAGAAAAAAACCCAATGAATCTCATTAGATCCATGAAAACAAAGTTGAAAATAAGAATTTTTAAATCAAAGTCGACTCTCTATCGATTTTCTAAAATCAACTCCATATAGAATTATTCTGATATAAAAACGATTTCTTTCATTTTCAACATTGTTTTCACGGATCTAATAAGTTTTATTGATTTGTTTTTGGTATAGAATTTGAAATTAAGGTTGAAAATGAGGAAAATCTTTTTTAAATTAAAGCTGATTATCCATCGACTCCATGTACAATTATTCATATATATATATATATATGTATGTATGTATGTATGTATGTAGCTAGCTAAAGTACTAGTACTATAATGTGACTTGATGCGATGCATGCATGCACAGTGTTTTTTTTTTGCTGTTTTAATCTTAATTAATTATAATTTGTGCCTTAGCCCCGGAACGGTGTTGTTTTGATCCAGGTTTATTGATTCCTTTGCTTTCCTTTCCTTTTCTTTCCTCTTTTCCCCCGACGGTTTCTTCTCCCCTGTTTTCGCTGCTCTCCGTTTCTCTCTCACCAGACCACGTCTTTGGTGGTTACTTGCTCCAGATGAAGATATTTCTCTCTCTCTCTCTCTTTCCATACGGCGATTTACCCCTGCTTGGGTCTCCTTCCTTCCATAACCCTCCCTCTGGTTTCAGTTCCGCTACAAGACTCATGGTAAGCTTTTCTAAATTCTTCCTACGATTTCTTCTATTCATGGGTTTCGGTTTTGGTACATTTAATCACTGGAAATTTGTGTATTTCCGGTAGGTGAAGTCGAGCATAGAGAAGCAAGAATTCGGTCCCTTTTTGCCCTGTTTTCATGCGGTTGTTGCCCTATTTCGTGCGACTTACTCTTTTCTTTAGGTAAGACTCGTAGGTTTTGGATGGGAGCTCATCCTAGGTTTTTCATTAAAGAAATTTCTTGTGTATTCTGGATCAGTTTTGAAGAGTTTTCGATGGTTGCCCATGGATTTTGTAGACATTTTCTTACTGGGTAATGTTTCCGTATTTGTTGCTTAGCAGTGGTTTTGGGTTGATACATGATGAAGGAAAATGATTAGTGGGTGCTGAAATTTTGTGGTTTGTGAAGTTTTGTTGAAACACATATAACAATATTTTGTTGGTAGCTAATTGTATGTAATAAAAAAATTATATTTTCCATGGTATTTTGGAGTTATTTGAGATAAATACATAGTAAGCTAAAATAATGACTTTGAGGGAGACATTCTTTTTGTCGAATTAAATGGTTTTGGGTGGCTGGTTGCTTGGTAATTGTTTGCTAGAAATTATGAATTTAGGCAGGCAACGTAGTTAGCTTATAATTTTTCAGATTTAAGCCTTGGGGATGGTCATTAACATAAAGGAATTTATTTTTATGAATAGGTGGCGAAACTCTTAATGGTCAGACTCAAAGTTTTGATATTTTGCTGCAGGAGTCAGGTAAGCAAAGTTCGTATGCTTGGTTTTATACCGAAAAAAGCCTGAGGTTGACTTTTTAAAAATTTGTACTTTTGTTAGTTATGAAATGAAAACTTGAGAAAAACCAACCTCAATCAATTATTTCCATTATTCATGAAACTTATATGAAAGAAAGAAAAATGTTTCTGTCATGCATTGTGTAGACATGAGCCTGTTTTTTGTCATGTTATTTCTGAAATGTGAAAAAGGGTATTTTTGTCTATCTGAGAAAAATTATGCTTTGATTGTGTTGACTATGTTTTATTTATATGAGTTTTCTTCTGAAAATAGTTTGGAACTATGTGTTTTTAATAAATCTGAAAACCTTTGGCATAGTATTCTTGTTGGTATTAGACTCTATCTCTGCTTTGCTCTGCTCTGCTCCATCCCTTCTCTTTGGATTGCTACCAATTTCCTGTCTCTGAGTGCATCCACTTTGGAAACAAAGTAGTTTATTGTGGGCTTTCCTGTGTGCACACTCGGGGTTTCGAGAACAAATAAGGGAAAGTTTCACCTCTGTCTCTGCCTGGTTTGGCCACTGCGGTTAGCACAACCCTACCACGGGAGTTAAACATGGTCTTTGCTTTGTGAGATGCTCTGTTTGATATAGTGATAATTCTCAGATTTGTTATGCCAAAGTACTTTATGATTTAATTGTTTTGAAAATCATTTGCTCCTTTATGTATAAATATGTTTTGTTCCGTACTTTATTACTTGGTAAATGCTCATGTTTACACGCTTGTATAAGTTTTTCGCTTACTGAGTCGTGGATAAACTCACCCCTTATCTCATATACTTTTCAGATGATTTGTATGTTCTAACAGAGGACTAAGAATAGAGTTTTTGACCAAGTTTAAGCAGTTAGAGCCACTCAAATAGATGGGGAAACAATTAATAAATATTCTAGATGTTTTTTTTCTAGTTCATTGGATTTTAGAATATTATTTATTCATCATTGTTAAGATTATTGGGAGAATGTGAACCCTCTCGTTTATGATTACTCATATTCTTTTAATTATGACTTGGTGGACATTTTTAATATGGATTGGAATGTGGGAAATATTTTTATTTGAACATTGTCGGAGACATATTATTTGTAGTTGAGGACATATTATACTAAACAGGTTGGACTCCTCGACCGCTATGAGTACGGGGTGTTACACTCTCTCTCAAAAAGCTCTCTCCCTAGCCAAAAAAAAAAAAACCCTCACCCCGCCATTGATCTTAGCGCGGAGGGAGGCAAACCTCTGCTCCGTTCTTCCCTCTGCTCCGCTTTTCTTCTCTCTTCTTTTTTCCAGCCACAATTTCTTTAAGTTTCAATGGTCGTTTCGGATGTTTTTGTTTTAGTCGGCTTGATGCAGGTTGAAGTAGTTCCAATGGCCTCAGCCAACCACACGCCCCACTACCGTTCTCCCATCTACTGATCTTGTAGTCGATCAGAGTTTTTGTTGAATGGAGCGGCGCGTGTTCCAAATACGTAGGGTCCATCGTTTGATGCACCTTGCAATCTAGAGGGATCCTTCCATTGTATGCAGTTGTTCGTGTATCTAGGGTCGCCGAGCTATTTAGCCTTGTGGGTGTTCACTCCTAGTGTGACGCGTGTTGTCCACGTGTCACTACAGCCGGTTGTTTTTTGGTTGTTTTATGGTTTTGTTGTTGTTTGTTTATCTGTATAGAAAAAAACTATATTGAGAAATACTCTCTTGCACTTTTAGTCCATAGAGTTTTAGTTTTTCTCATCTTTTGGAGGATAGACTTTAGTAGGGGTGTTACCACATGGTGTGGTGCGGGGGGTATCCTACCCCGCACCATGCGGAGGTGAGGATTTTGACCCCACCCCTAGCCCCGTTATCGAGGGGTAGGGTTGAATCTGCACCCCACTCAATAGAGAGATCCATTGGGTCATTATAACTCATTAGAGTTATAAAATGATTTTATATATTTATATAAACATATATTGTATACAAATATATACAAATTGATAAACTTGAAGTGGAATTCAAGTTAATAGATTACCTTGACATCCTAGGCCAACTTTTAAATATTGAAGATGCGGAGTAGGGGGTGGGGCGGGGCGGGGCGGGGCCCCACATCGGTCATCCAGCTCCCCACCTCCGCTTGGGTATCTCATGAAGGGCAGGGGGCCCAGCACCCGCATGCCCGCTTCGCCATGCGGGGCAACGGGGCAGTCATGTAGGGTATGGATAACCTGCTGCCCACCCCTAGACTTTAGTAAATGCCTCCTATGGAGGTAGTGACTGGTTTCTCAGACATTTTATCAACTGTTATTAGTTGACTTGTAAACTGAGTTCTCTCATTTATATAGGTCACATTATAAACTTCATGTTCATGGATTTCATGATAAGCCTTTCTCAAAAATAAAAAATGAAAAAATAAAAAATGAAAAAATTAACTAATAAGTTAATTTAATTATAACCCCTAACTCCCCACCCCCCAATTTAGTGATCACCGTAATATCAACGCTTTTAAAGTTCATGAATTGGAGTTATTTTGTGAAAAGAGATACAATTGGAGAAGTTTTGAAGCTATTTTGTGAAAAGATATAAAATTGGAAAAGATATATCATAGCACATTTTTTATTTTTTTATATTTTTTATTCAAATTATTATAGTTGTTTTATGAATAAATAATTATTACTCACAGAAAGGCTTGTAGTTGTATTTTAGATCTTTCTTCTATATGGCCAATTCTATTTTAATTATTTAGGAGAAAATACATTTGACTTTTTTTGAGCAGCCTTGCCACATTCATGGGCTTGTTTAGTGTTTGTTTTGCAGACCAGGATTTCGTTAACTGATGACAAAAGCTCCAAACTCATATTAAATGTTAGAAATGGTGTTTGTTAGCTTCCTATGGGCTCTCCTGGAGGAGGAAACTTTTATGTGTGTCTCCTTTCTTTTCACAAACTAGTGACGACAGTCAATGGTGCATGATCCTTACAATCCTGCAAGCTTCGGACCATATCAAGAGTTTGATTGCCTTTTCTCAAACTTCTTTAAAAACACAATATTATAGAATTAGCTTTCTCTCAGACTGAGTTTTAGATTCTTTATATGCTGTAAATATAGATGCTTACGACCATTGCATGAGAAAACTAAATGAAATTAGGACTATATTTGTTGTAAGTTTTCTTAATAAATGAGCTATTCAATTATTAAATTTTCTATTATAGAACAATTAATGTACATGTAACACTACCAGTCTACGTTTGGGATTTAACATAATGGACATGTTGGGATAGGTAATGCTAGACTACATTTCCCTTCGTACATGTCGAAATTAGTATGCATGCACCTAAACTTACTAACAGTATGCCCAAAAGTATCGCAGTAGAATAAGGTCAAATCTCTAAAATAGGTAAAGAATTAAAACTTTGCAACTAATCACATGGTAACTACATCAAACCCATAAACTTTATAAAAAATATTAAGTTACAGTGCCAGAACAAGTTCATGTTTCCTAACATAATATGCATAACATAACATCATCAGTTAATACAAATACCCCATAACTCACTACAGGAATTCTTTCTTCACTTCTTTATAATCAAGACCGAACCGAAATTAGCCCATGCTGATTTTTTCTTCCTGACGGCGTCTTATCCCTATTGGCATTGCATAAACGCTGTCTAGGGTCAATAAGCCATCTGAGCACAAAACTAGGCAGTAACCCATAGGTCGTCACCCTTCCGGCGACTCTGCTCTATCCTGCCACATAACACTCAAAAGGTGGTCAACAAAATGACCTATCATTTCCTTAAAAGCAACATAATCAATGAGACCCTCAGGGCTCCTCAGAGCCTCTTGGGAGGTCTCGGTCTCCCTCTGATCTATCTAATCTTGCAAAGGCTTCTATCATTCCAGAAGGAATGATAGTGAAGATAAATAAAAGGGTGAGATTTCGAAAATCTCAATAAGTACTCAGATAACTAGAATATAAGCATTGTTAACATATACTGATACACAAATGCATGTACGATGAACAAGAGACTTATGAAATGAATTATGCATGACTTATGCACCATGCTTTTTCATGAAATATTTTCATGTATCTTAGATAATCATTGACACGTATAATCTTGAAACTTTTCATAAACTTTTCATGTCTTTTCTGATTACTCATAACTTTAGATGTCATTTTTCTTATTAATATCATTCTTAGGCTCATAGCCTTTCTTGTCATGACTTTCTCATAATGGATACGGCTCCCCTATATACCATGTGTTTTCTACTAGTTACCGTATCACGCTGCGACTATCTTAGTCGAGGTGATTGTGTAATAATCATAATCATTACTGCAGGTTGTAACACCTTCACCTTCCTTGGCACCCACCAATGTTAGGTGTGACCACACTCCGAGATCCTTTAAAAAGGAACCATTCGTGGCCCACCGACTTTTCTTCGTCAACCCAAGAGTTTCACTCAACTTAATGCACTCCTGAGTGAACAGGGAGTTCTATTAGGACATTACTCCGTCCCAACCTTTGGGGTTCTTTTAAGAAATCATTTCTTATCTTATTTTCTCTTGCAAACATGATGACTTAAAAACAAACATGGGACTTAACACTTGGATGGGCATACATGTAACATGTGACTCCTTATGCAGAGCATTGGATTCATGGAACTTGTGAAGTATGCATATCCAAAAAATCATCAACTCGTCTATTTTTCAAGAGGATCATACATATTCAATAAAAAGGAATCAAAACAATTATAACTCAAGGATAATAAGGCCGAATTCCCTAAGGATTCAAAACTTAGTTTTTCCTCCTTCCTTTAGAAAAACTTATACCTTCTTTTAGATAAAATAAAAAATAAATAATAACTATCATACTATAAAGGCTTGGCCGAACTCTAGGAGCCCTTTAGACTTATCATTCACTTGTTATCTTTCCACATCAAGTACTAAGTCTTATTTAGCTCTTAAACCACTCAAGAAATTAAATCAATATCACATCCTTAATCAAGATATGAATACCTAAATTTTGCCTTTAAAGCTCACTATAGCCAAAATTCCTAAACTCTGAAAAATAAAATTTCATCACTTAAAAACATATAAGGCTTGACTTAACCTAGCCGAAAATTACTAACGTATATTCCTTATGTTTGTTCATCAAAACTTATTCATTATAACCCACCAAAAATTCCTTGAATTAAAGCTCAAGATTTAACCTTACTAAAACATAGAAAACATAACCAAATCATTTTACACTCAAGCTAATTGATCAAGATCATATTTACTTCATGTACATACAAAGAAATACTAGACTTGAGTTAAAAGAGTACTTACAATTTCTCAAGAAGCAAACCACAAAAACCTTGTGAAAGACAGGATGTACCCTAGATTCTTGAAGAGAGCTCACACTAGTGTTAGGAAAGAAGGTTTGGAAGGTGAGGTAAAGAGGTGGAGGGGTCTTGGCCGAAGCACTTATATAGAAGTGTGAAGTTGTATCCCTTTTGGCCCTTAGTCGAACTCAAGCATGGATAGGTGTAGAAAAACCTTTCCATTCGACCATGCGTCCTCTAGGGACTTAGAATACTCATTTCCTAATTTAGGCTTAGTTGGCATAATAGGACCAAAGGCTTATCTCATAGTGTTTTGTGATCAACACTTAGGAAAAGGACAAGGGAATTTTCGGCTACTCCTTTCCCTTTTCACCCCACTTCTAGCCAAAATCCTCCCAAGAAAAACACTTCATTTTATCCTCCAATCACCACACACCAATTGTTTGTTTCTTGCCATGGAAGTAAGTTCAAGTGAAGGTAACAAAAGGACAAGGGGATAAGTCGGTGCACTCCCCCCCCCCCTCCCCCACCTCCAATCTGTTGCTTCCGATGAGAATATTCCCAACATGCTTTGCTTGTTTGACTTGATTTTTTTTTTTTTTTGCTTTTGTATTTTCTAGATCAACCTCCTAGAATATCAAAAGTCATCCATTTCCTTTGTATAGAAAAAAAAAGTTAGGCGTATATCAAATCTCCACCTATCCTTGAGATACTATACACATAAGATAAAATAAGAGTGGCATTCAGCTATCACCATTTTCCAATCCCATCCTATTCGAAACTCACAAGGAGAAATAGGTCAAACCTTGCTTACATCTCTCCTCCACTTCCACTTGTCATCATCTTTCAAAAGTTGTGTTTTTGCAAGAGAAGAAAACAATAAACTAGATATATGACCAATCCGAAATCACCTATAGAAAACATCATGTTCTTATCTTACTTTTGAGTCAACTCTTCCTTTACAAGAAATAGACTCACCTAAAGGAACAAAAACAATGCTCAAGACAAATTCCCTTTCTCCCAATTTCTCCAAAGTGCTTCTTCCATTGAAAAGGAATATACCTTCCTTGATTCCCTTGAAGTCCTAAGCAAAGCTTGCCTAAATCTTACTTCCATACAATATCATCTTGAAATTCTAAAAAAAAACTCATGAAACCTTAATATGCCAAGTGTTCCAATTGATTTCTTAAACATAAGAACATTTCTCTAATTGCACCTTCTCATCCAAAAATTCTTCCAAGAAAAGAAAACACTTGTCTTCACTTGCATCTCTAAATTTCTCATGTGACACTCTTTGGAAACCTATATATATACCTAAGAAAAGCCTAAAATAATGAGCATATTTCTAAATATTCCTAAAGAATAAAAAGGATATTTTCACCTCAAACATAAAGAAAACAAATGAAAGAGAAGAACAAAAATTCGGATTGTCACAGTACAAGTGATAGATGCACAAGAATTGATATCATGATTCATCTTCATGTACTTCACATTGGTTTTTTGCTTTTAAGGGCAGAGTGGTGAGGCCTCAATGATGGGTGGCATGAATAAAGGCCCTTGGACCTACGAGCTATACAATGTTGGGTAGTTTTCTCCTGTTTCTCTTCTATATATATTAAAATGAACTTTATAATCTACATATAGACTACAGTGACGATTGAGGTAACATATAAGTACTTTGTGTAACAAATGGGCGTTCCTGAACTCTTTCAATAGAAATATAACAGAAGCCAATATATGTTGACATTGAGTAGTAATATAGAAGGACTACTCCTTCCTTAGCTAAAAATAATTAAATCGAAAAAAAAAATACAAAAAAATAAAATAAAATAGGAACAACCAGATGTATTTTTGGCGAGCACATTAGTATTTCTGACAAAAATATATCGCCACAAAAAAACCTTTTAACGAGAAAATTGTGGAATGTAGATAAGAATTTTTTGTTGCAAATTGTTACACTATTTGCGGTGACTCTAAATTATTTCTGTCCATTGCTACAATAGCCAGAAATAATTGTATTTGATTCTAAATTAGCTGTGATTTTTGGGCAGCCATTCTTAGCTAGAAAAGAGTACTGCTGGTGAATTTTAATCTACTTTCGACGACTAAATAATCTTATTTCTTGTAGTGAACACTTTAAAGTACTGTAGCAATATAGTGGAGAGAAAAATGGGTAACATGCATGGCACAACCTTGATCATTAGATCTTGGCATTGTAGGTTTGCCATTTGTCAATTTCTAAAAATTTTACTTAGTTTTTAATAATTATATTAAGCTCTTGAACTTTTTTTTTTCTAAATTTGTTTTTGTTCTCCAAAATTTTAGTATATATGTGGAAAAAGGTCGGTTTGATTTTCAAAAAAATCTAATAAAATTGACATCAAATTTTAGAAAAGGATTCGAAGAGGTGAAGAACTTAGCAAACATATTAATGAAAGCGAAATGGAAGTTTACCAAGTGCAAAAATCATTGCAAGCAATTCTTTTTTAGTAGTGGTATAATTTTTTTAGTTATCATTCAAGGTTCTACTAGCATAATAAATCACAAAAGGCATCTTATTCACACGTTGACCCAAAACTGCACCCAACGAATAGTCACTTGCATTAGTCATGATTTCAAAGGGAAGGTCCCACTACAGAGGTTGCATAATGGGAATGGTGGTAAGTGATTCTTTATGAGTATCAAAAGATTTTTGGCATTCATCGGTCTAAACAAATTCAACATCATTTTGTAAAAGAGTGCACAAAGGTTTTGCAATAGAACTGAACCCTTGAATAAATTGCCTATAAAAGCCAGCATGGTCAAGGAAAGAATGAATATCTTTAACCGTTCTAGGGATAGGAAGTTTAAATATCAACTCAATTTTTTCCTTGTCGACTTTTATACCTTCTGAGGAAACAATGACCCAAGATAATACCTTGAGTAACCATAAATTGGCATCTCTCCCAATTAAGTAAAAGATTTTTTTCCTCACATCTTTGGAGAACACATGCCAAATTATGTAAACCACTCTCAAAAGATTTTCCAAAAATAGAGAAGTCATCCATGAATATTTCACAAATATCCTCAACCATATTAGAAAAAATACTCATCACGCATCTCTGAAAAGTGGCTGGGGTATTATACAAAACAAAAGACTGGTAAATGCAAAGGTGCCAAAAGGACAAGTGAAGGTAGTCTTCTTCTGATTCTCAGCCGCTACAACAATTTGGTAATAACCAGAAAACCCATCCAAAAAATAATAAAAAGTATTATCAGCCACTCTTTCTAGAATTTGATTCAAAAATGGTAAAGGAAAATGGTCCTTCCTACTGGCTGAAATAAGTTTCCGATAGTCAATACACATTCTCCAGTCAGTGACCATTCTAGTTGGAATCAACTCATTTTTTTCATTTTGCACAACAGTCAAACCTGATTTTTTTGGGACTACTTGAGTAGGACTTACCCACTTAAAATCTGAGATGGGGTAGATGATGCCCACTGCAAGCAATTTAAGCACCTTCTTCTTGACAACTTCCTTCATTGTGGGGTTGAGCCGACGTTGAGCATCTCTAACTGGTCTAGCATCATCCTCCAAGTGGATATGGTGAGTGCAAACGGTAGCATCGATGCCCTTGATGTCAGCTATGGTCCAGCCTATCCCTCCTTGATGCTTCCTTAGGACTTCAAGTAGAAGGTCTTCCTCTAGCTGTTTTAACTTTGAGGAGATCACCACAGGGAAGGTGCCTTCTTCCGAGCCAAGGAACACATATTTTAAATCTTAAGTAAGTGGTTTTAGTTCCAGCTGGGGGACTTGTTCCTCTAAAGACTTAAGTATGTGAATTGGCGGTGGAGTCTCAAATTGGGGTTGCCATCTTGCACTTGCGGCTTGCACCTCAAGTAGTGAAGAAAAATCTACAAAACGATCTAACACTTCAAGAAAACTTATATTAGCATAGTCAATGTTCTCATCAAGCAAAAATTAAGAATTCTAAAAAATATACTCATCATTAGGAAAGGAAATCAAACCCTCCACAGCATTCAAGCCACTTGTGTCGTCGGGATTTGGCATCTTACACGCATTAAACACATTCAGCTCAAGTGTCATGTTCCCAAAAGTGAGCTTTAGGATGCCACTTCTACAATTAATCAAGGTATTCGACATAGCTAGGAACAACCTCCCAAGGATGACAGGAGCTTGAGAGCTGTTGACACTTTATTACTGCATATCCAAAATCACAAAGTCTACTGGATAATAAGATCTGTCGACTTTCACAAGTATGTCTTCCACTGGTCCTCTTGGGTTTTTGATTGATCTGTCGACTAACTAGAGCATGAGTGTAGTCGCCTTCAATTCTCCCAACCCAAGTTGCTCATAAAGTGAGTATGGCAACAAATTTACACTACACCCCAAATCCAACAAGGCTCTAGCAATTTGGAATTCCCCAATCATGACAAGAATTGTGGGGAAACCTGGGTCTCTATCTTGGGAGGGGTTTTGTGCTGAATTATTGCACTGACTTGCTCCATGAAGAAGGCCTTTTTCTTTACATTCAACTGTCTCTTCACCGTGCATAATTCTTTTAAGAACTTGGCATAAAAGGGAATTTGTTAAGTTGCCTCCAAAAGCGGGATGTTGATTTTTACTTGCTTAAATACCTCTAGAATCTCTTTTTGTTGTCTAGTCTTGGTAGCCAAAAATAATCTCTGAGAGTATGGTGCTGCAGGCACATACTCTTTCTTCAATTCTTCAATTTTCTAACCCAATGGTTAAATTGCCTTAGGTAATTTTGGTGCATCTTCTAAAACCTCAGGGAGTTGCTCAGATTCACGCTTATCTTCCACTGACGACCTTCGTTTAACTTGTTCAAGGATGTCTAGTCGCTCAACTTGCTTACCACTCCTAAGTGTGATCACCGCCTTTACTGATTTAATGTCTTCATTTTCTACTGAATGCACATGTGATTGCTTGTACACTTGTGGGTTGGGATGAGCTTAAGCTAGAAATTTACCCTTCTCCAAAGTGTTCAGAGTGGTCATCGTCTTGCTCAAGGTGCCTCTAATTTCATTGATGGCCTGAGAACTCTGAGTGTTGGTTGCACTTTAGCTTGCCATAAATTGCTGAAAGGTGGCAGCCATCTAAGCAACTGTATCATCTAGTGTCTTCTTGGGCGGTTGGAAAGGCTGTTGATATTGGGTCATGGGAAACTACTGAAAATTACTCTGAGAAGGCACAACTGCTTGATTTGACTGGCCATGATCATTTCTCCATGAAAGGTTTGGGTGGTTCCACCATGCTAGAGTATATGTATTTGACATTGGTGGATTCTGAGGTCGACTCAACAAATTTACATTCTGAGGTTGTTCTGCACTACTATCCTGATTCATCAGAAAAGCGGGACACTCCAAAATTTTATGACTTGTGTCAGCACACAAGGCACACACCTCTTTGATTTTATTCACTATTTTTTCTTTTGTCAATTCCATGACCTCCAATCTTCTACTGATAGTAGCTAACCAAATATGAACATCAACGTCATCTTTTATCTCATGTCGCCCTCCACCTCCTATTGCTCTTAATGGTTGAGCCGCAAGTGGCTTTCTATCGACCCTGGTAGTCCACTATTGAGCGTTCTCAGCCAAATAATCAAGGAAACTGAGAGCATCCTCAGGTTTTTTATTGAAAAATTCTACAGTGCACATGGTGTGAGCAAACTGCTTCGACTCTGGAGTCAAAGCTGTGTAGAAATAATACACCAGCCGCCACGACTCAAACCCATGGTGAGGACACATGTTGACCAGCTCTTTAAACCTTTCCCAGCTTGAATGAAAAGTCTCATAAGCTCTCTGCATAAATTGGCTGATCTGTTCCTGAAATGATTGAGTTCTCTATAGAGGAAAAAATTTATGCAAGAATTCTTTTTCCATGTCAGGCCAACTAGATAAGGAGTTGGGCCTAAGAGTGTTAAACCATGCCTTTGCCTTATCTTTTAGTGAGAAAGGAAAAAGAGAGAGCCTAACCATCTCATCAGGGACAACCTTATGCATGAATGTGGTGCAAACAAGCTCATAATCAGTTAAATGCTAATATGGATTTTTAGACTCTATCCTATGAATTGTGGTATCACAAACATCATGTCATGCTTGATGTTAAAATTTTGTTCATGCTCAAGCAAAATGGTGCAAAATGGTTGTATGGTTTGTGCAGGCTGTAGATAATCCTTAAATGTCCTAAGAGGTGTTAAGCCATATTTTCAAAAAAGGGATTTTTGAAATAACTCTCAGAATCCAAGTCAAAACTAGAATCCAAATTAACACTTGGCATACTACTACTTGAATTATGATTCATGCGATAAAGCCTTCCTATGTCATCCCTACTCCAAGACATCAAATATGAGTGCCACTAAGTTGAAATACTCTTAAACAACTAGAAAAGAAAAATAAATTGCAATAACAAAAAAAAAATACCTAAACAACTAAAGTACTAAACAAAAGAATTAAACACTAATGCAATCAAAACAAAACAAGGAAAGACAAGATAAAAAAAAAAAAATTAGAGTTAAAGAATTAAACCTTAGCAACGGCGCCAAAAAACTTGACTCGTTCTAAAAAGTGTTTTAGAAATGACTCCCAAGCAAAAGAGTTGTCAGGTAATATTAAGGAAGTCCCTAAGTCATTTCCTTAAAGAACGATTGCTTTAATATGCAAATTCGCCCACTACTAAAAATAAAATGAAATTATAATCTAAAACTATTTGCAATGATGTTCACAATGAAAATGGATTTTTTTTTCGGACTTTATAAAAATGTTAAGTTTCTTTTGTTTGAAATGATGAATTAATGCTAAGACTCGCGCTAGAAAGATCTAGGAAAATAATGCATCAAACTTGGGTTAGGAACAAAAAAATATTTAGCTAGCATATAAGAAATTTGCGCTCTAACATGTCTTGATGCTATTTCAATCACTTCCACAAACTAACTGGTTTTGAGAACGTGCGTTAAATAAATTATGGTTATCCTTGCTTGAGAAGCTAAACTCCGTTCATCAATGTGATCTAATCCACGCTTTCAAGAAATAAATAGAAATGTATGAATTTTACGTTTTAAGAGGCACTTTATCAAACACCATGTGTGCAAGCGTAAACCAAATATTTCCCTGGTTCTAAACAACTCAACTTAAGGCTGGAACAAGCAAGAATATAACCCAAGATGCAAAAACTTAAGTGGGACTGCTAGGACTTATGACACATGAGAAATTAAATAAAAACAACCAATTACAAACCACTCAACTTCTAAAGTAAATAAGGCTTGCCGACACCTAGTTTCTGGAATGCATCAAGAAAATACCAAAACATAATCAGATATAAATTACCAAACAGTGCAATACAGTAAGAGAAATGTAGTTCGTAACTATTGGAATTTATTTATGAGGTACGAAATGAAGTCTAGCCACTAACATGAAGGCAAACAAGGCTACCAAAATGAGGAAGGCTACCAAATATAAGCTATACTAGAGCCTAAAATAAATCAACTCTACAGCAATGAACTAAATTGAAAATAACTTGAATAAAAATGCGATGAACAAGAAAGCACCAAACTTGATGAAAAATATACCACCAAACAGACATGAGGTTACCGAAATACAACTATCGACTGGGGAAGAATTTCAGCTGCTGAAAATGGAACCAACACAAAAATGGACATTGCAAGTAAAATATAGAAACGAAATCAAATTAAAATAAAAATAGCTCAAAGGTAAAACAATAAAGCAGAGCTCCAATCCAGTCACAACTGGTCTAGGGATTCTGACAGGGAAATCCCAAGTGGGCTAGGCCCGAAGGAATTAAACCTGAAAGGAAATGAGGGTGAAGCCCAGTCGGAGGAACAGAGACAAGGCGAAAGGCTGATCTCGAACGTCCATACTAATAGGAAAGGGGGCCAGGACGATCCCGACCATCCACTAAGTCAGAGAAAATCGCAGACTAAGAAGACAATGTATCTCCCCCTCCCTAGCCACAGCCGACTTTGCATTAAATGATAACAAGGCCCCCGTCGATCTGACAGAACACCTCGTTTAATGCAAAGTTGGTTCAAGCATACCACATTAATTGCTGGACTAGACAGGAAGAGTGCCGCATTCATTATTGCCCATCATTCAAACTGACCAAAGCATTGATCGGAAGGATAAGTTACCATGGATGGGACAGAAAGGGATAGACCATCATGCGCCAGTGACGATTGGATGGTGTCACTGTAGGACACCTTCTTCTTCGTCTCCATCCTCAAAGAGAGTAGACATGTATCTATAAATAGAACGCACTCAATCCAGAATCGGGTAAGAACATACATTTCTTGATCTTTCATTTACATGACCCTATCTACCATTTATCTGATACTAACTTAGGTATCGGAGCAGTCTCGGACCCCAACCTCCCCCTTCCTATTTTAGTATCTGCAGGAAGAAGTTGATTGGGACCCTGAAGGGCTGGGCTACAGAATACATCCTCAACAGTGGCACCATCTGTGGGATATGTAGAAGTGTACTTTTTTGTATTCCTACCACGATGCGGCCCAAACGACCAATGACGAACGATGCTAAGACTTCGACATGAAGGAGAGACTAAAAGAAATGGAAGAGACCATCAAGAAACTAATAGAGGAGAATGCGGCCTTGCGACAGCCCAATGAAGGACTCTTAGCGCACAACAAGGTCAGCCTTAATGAGAATGTACACTCACAACACCGTGGCGAAAATAATGCATCCGAAGAAGAATGACGCTAGATGCATATTGAGCTCAAGGAACTGGGAGACAAGTATGCTGAAATGGCTAAATCGATCGACTTGCCCGAGAGACCTGGCTCGTCACAAGGAAGCACGGGAACACCTTACAGTTCTGGCGTCATGGCGGTCCCTCTCCTATCGAATTTCAAAGTCCCTCAGGTGGAGCTGTATGATGGGTCCCAAGATCCTGTGGAGCACTTGGAAACCTTTAAGGCGCATGCTAGTTTGCATGACTATCCCGATAAAGTGGCGTGCTGAGCATTCCCCCTAACACTAAGGGAACGGCCCAAACAAGGTTCGGACCATTCCCCTAGGATTGATCGACAGTTTCAAAGGATTGGCTGGCTCTTCACTACCCAGTTCATGGCCATTAGGAAGAGGAGGCGCCCAGCAGCATATCTCTTGACTGTTAAGCAAGGCGAGAGGGAAAACCTAAAGGGGTACCTAGCTAGGTTCAACAGAGAAAGAATGATGACTGATGACCAGGATGAGAAGATCACACTAGTAGCCCTTTTAGGCGGCATATGGCCCAGGACCCCTTTTATGGCAGAGATAGCTCGGAAGGACCCCCACTACCTTAAATAGATTCATAGATCAAGCCGATGAATTCATTAATGTCAAAGATACCCTTGAAGCCTTGATAGCCCCACAATGCGGGGAACTCTGACAGCACAATGAGCAATAATCAGCGATAGAGGGAACTCTGATCAACACCGAACCAGAAGGAAAATCCCTGACAAGACAAGAAGATGAGGTCCCCCACAGGAGTATAGACCTCCACCATGGTCATATTCCAATCTGGCAGTTGAAGATTGAAACCCGCCAGAGTTAAGACGTGAATCCATTAGGAGAAGACAAGGAAACATGTACTGTGAGTATCAGAAGACAATCGGGCACAACATGGAAGACTTCTAGGCTATACAACGATCAGCAGCCCAATCAAAGAGGAAAAACCCGATCCAGATCCCCCCGGTCGAAAACTGGAATCTATCCAAGGGGGGGGGGATATCCCTACGTCTAACCGCCCGCTTGGTGAGATCAAGACCATAGTCGGAGGACCTTCCAAAGGAGGATCGACTTCCTCCTCCCAAAGTGCGCACACTCGAAAAGCTAGGTACGAGGAAGTTTACACCCTGAGAAATATCCAAGGGTGAGGCAATCGAATCCCCAGGGAGTACCGATCATTTTTTACGAGCGGGATGAAGTAGGCATCATCCATCCACACGACAACGCGTTAGTTGTATCCATGCTAGTGGCTAATTTCACCATCAAAATAATACTGGTTGACAACGGGAGCTCAATCGACATCTTGTTTTGGGGAGCCTTTACACAAATGGGGGTCGATCACAACCAACTTCGATGCGTCCAAGCACCCCTTGAAGGCTTCACAGATGAAGTAGTATATTCCGAAGAAGTCATAACTCTTCCAATCTTGATAGGTTTAGCACCAAGAACTACGTCAGTCATGACCAACTTCCTGGTGGTAAAGGCCCCCTCCTCCTATAATGCCATCTTGGGGAGGCCGACACTACGACCTACCACCTCAAAATCATATTCCCGACTAACAGAGGGGTGGGCAAAGTCAGGGGAGAGAAAGTCACGTCCAGAGAATGCTACGCATAAAAACTGAGATACAACGCCAAATTAGTAACCATGGTGTCTCCCAGGCCTGAAAGTACCGAGCTCCTGCCACCCTCTCTCCAAGATGGATTGGGACAACGAATTCAAAGATGAAGGAACCTAGCGTCAGGCAGAGGCCAACGAACCATTGGAGCTAACCCCAGTTGACCAAGCAAACCCAGGGCGGACCGTACGAATAAGAACCAGAATGGATCCCAATATGAACACAGAGCTCAAAAAACTCTTCATCGAACACAAAGACGTGTTCGCCTAGATGCACACCGACATGCCTAAAATCGACAAATCAGTTATAGAACATCAACTGTGCGTTGACCCGACAACTCGGAGAGTTATGCAGAAATGAAGAAGCTTCTGTGCCAAGAAATATACGGCCATAGTAGAGGAAGTCGACAGACTGTTAACAGCAGGGTTCATTCAGGAAGTACACTACCCAGAATGGTTGTCCAACGTAGTGCTTGTAAAAAAGGGAGTGGAAAGTGGCGAATGTGTGTGGACTTCACTGATCTAAATAAAGTTTTCTAGAAGGATAGCTTCCCTCTGCCATGCATCGACCTCATTGTGGACTTAACCGTTGGGCATTCACTCCTCAGTTTCATGGATGCATATTCAGGCTACAACCAAATCAAGATGAGCTGGAACGATGAGGAAAAAACAACGTTCATCACAAACCGAGGGCTTTATTGTTATACCACCATGCCTTTCAAACTCAAAAATGCTAGAGCAACCTACCAACATCTGGTCAATCGCATATTCAAAAATCAAATTGGAAGGAACATGGAGATTTATGTTGATGACCTCCTAGTTAAAAGCTGAAGTCCCGAGGGCCATTTGTTAGACCTCAGAGAAGCATTCTCTGTTTTGTGACACTACGAGATGAAACTCAATCCCACTAAATGTACATTCGGGGTTGAATCCAGGAAATTTTTAGGCTATATGGTCTCTAAGCGAGGAATTGAAGCCAGCCCAGAGAAGATCCAAGCTATCCTTGGTATGATTTCCCTCCAAAACCAATAGGAAGTTCAATGCTTAGCTGGTCGAGTCGCTGCGCTCGGTCGGTTTATAGCAAGATCAATGGATCGGTGCCACCCTTTCTTTCAGGTTCTCCGGAAAGCACGTGAGTGGGATGCACCATGTGAACAAGCATTCAACCAGTTGAAAAACTACCAGATTTGCCCTCCTCTGCTTAGCCAAACCGTCCTGGGAGAAACTCTGGTGGCTTACTTGGCGGTCTCATCTCATGCAACGTCTGTGATCCTGGCGAGAGAAATGGACCAAGCGTCGAAGCCAGGTACCCTTAAACCGAGATGCTGGTGTTTGCTCTACTGATAGTGGGTCGCCAACTATGCCCTTACTTCCAAGCTCACTCAGTCAAGGTCTTGACCGACCAACCCCTCGGTACTATTCTCCAAAAGCCCAATACATCTGGCCTGTTGGCTAAATGGACGATCTAGCTGAGTGAGTTCAACCTAACATTCTAGCCAATAACGGAATAAAAGCACAAGCTCTAGCAGAATTCAGAGCAGAATACACAAGATTTCCTGAGGAGCTCCCTGACAGACCTCGGTGTTAGCTGTGGCAATTGTATGTCGATGGGTCCTCGTGCTGAACAAGAGGTTGTGTGGGAGTACATATCACTACTACCCAGGGTTCTGAACACATTTATGCTAAATGGGCGATCCAGCTGAGTGAGTTCGACCAAACATTAAAAGCACAAGCTCTGCCAGGGATCCAACTTGTGCTTTTAAAAGATAACATTATGCTAAATGGGCGATCCAACTTGTGCTTTTAAAAGCACTACTGCCCAGGGATCTGAACACAATTATGCTAAATGGGCGATTCTGTGTATTCTGACAATCCAGCCAAGAACAGCAATAAAAGCACAATCTCTGGCAGACTTCATAGCAGAATACACAAGATTTTTTGAGGAGCTCCCCGATAGACCTCGGGGTCAACCCTGACAATTATACATCGATGGGTCCTTATGCTGAACATGAGGTGGTGCAGGAGCACATATAGCTACTGCCCAGGGTTCCGAACACAATTATGGTATAGGCCAATCCTTCAAAATAACCAACAATGAGGCGGAATATGAGACGCTCATAGCCAGAATGACAATCACCCGGATTCTATGGGCAACTGAGGTGGAGGCTTGGACTAACTCCCAGATAGTAGCCAACCAGGTGCTCAGTTAGTACATCACGAAAAGCGAGAGGCTGAAAAAATATCTACAACTTGTATGCACCAAAAAGGACCAATTCAAGTGCTTCCAACTGCAGCAGATCCCGAGATAGGAGAATCAGTTGGCAGATCGATTAGCAAAAATAGCATCAAGGAAGGATGAACAGCCACCTCCAGTGCACACTAAAGTCAGGTCAATAGACACCCCCTTAATCGGGAGCCAAGTTGTAGCTAAAGCCACCACAGTCCCCGATTGGGGAACAGAAATTGTCGAGTACCTTAAAGACGCATACTCCCCCTGACCCAGAGCAGACACACAAGATCAGGAACAGGTCAGCTAGGTTCGTCCTGATTGAGGAAGTGTTATACAAGAAGGGCTTCTCCAAACCCTTACTTAGATGTGTGACAAATAAAGAAGCGCAATATGTGCTTGCAGAAATCCATAAGGGGATTTGTGGGGCCCACATAAGAGGAAGAGCCTTAGTTGTCTGCGTGACTCGTGCATGGTACTACTGGCCGTGTTCACTTAAAGAGGCAAAAGAATTCGCCAAGAAAAGCCCGAAATGTCAAGAGCACAACCCAATATCGCGCTCCCCACCGGAAGAGCTCACACGATGTCATCTCCCTGGCCCTTTGCCCAGTGGGGACTGGATCTGATCAGGCCATTTCCAGTCGAAAGGGGCAGGACCAAATTCATCATGGTAGCAGTAGACTACTTTACAAAGCGGGTGGAAGTGGACGCCCTCGCCAGTATCACCTCCCAAGCCATCACTAAATTCCTATGGAAGTCTATTATTTGTCGATTCAGGATACCTTAGAGTTTCATATACGACAATAGGAAACAGTTCGATTGCAGCCATTACCGAGAATGGTGCTCCGAGTTGAAGATTAAAGTAAAATACTCCTCGCCTGGACACCCACAAGCTAACAGGCAGGCCCAAACAACCAATAAGACAAACCTCTCCAAACTGAAAAAAGACTCGAATCCACAAAGGGGCATGGGCCGATGAGCTACCTGGCGTACTTTAGGCCTACCGAACTACGGTCTGAACCCCCACGGGCGAGACCCCATTCACCCTTACCTACAGCTGCGAAGCAATGATCCCCGCCGAAATCAGGATACCCACGCTACATGTTCAACACTAGGATGCAACCACTAATGACACTAAAATGACAGAACGGTTGGACTTGCTAGAGGATCGAAGAAAAGAAGCCCTTACCCAGATCGCCAACAACAAACACAAGATAGAGTAGCACTTCAATAGATGAGTAAAACTGTGCAACTTCAGGATCGGGGATTTAATGTTAAAATAGACAGGTGTCACAACCCTGACACAAGGAAAGCTTTGGCCAAAATGGGAGGGATTGTACGTGTTAATGGCAACCAATAGACTTGGGTCGTACCAACTCAAGGATAGCCTAGGAATAGACCTACCCCACCCATGGAAGGCTAAACGACTAAAGAGGTATTATGTATAAACATTCTGTCTTATGAATGTCATTTTCATTGAAATTTGTAAAATTTTGAATATTATCAATAAGATGAGGTATTTGAAAAATGAAGTCCGTCAAATCTAAAGAATCTCGCGGGGTCGGTCTACCCACCCACGCGAAATCTATTTGAACATTGAATCCCACGGGGTTGGTATACCCACCCATGCAAAGTCAATCGAATCCATCGAATCCCACGGGGTTGGTCTACCCACCCATGTGAAGTCAATTGAATTCATCAAATCTCGTGGGTTCGATCTAGCCACTCAGGATTGGTCTACTCACCCATGTGAAGTCGATCGAATCCCACGAGGTCGATCACCCACCCATGTGAAGTCAACCGAATCCCGCAAGAGTCGGACTACCCACCCACGTGAAGTCGATCAAATCCTGTGGGATCAGACTACCCACCCCATGCGAAGTCGATTGAACCCCGCGGTCAAGATGCATAATTTACTCACCAACACTTAAGTGAAGAAGGTATTAAGACCTGATCGAGACACTTAATTTTTACAATTCCCAATCAAGTTGAACTTGCCAGGAATTCGCGGGGTACAACCAGGCAAAGCAATACAAAATCAAACAACTAAGCCAAAAATTATAGGGAAGAAAGTACAGAACTAAATTTGAAGAAAAGCCAAAATTAAGTTTCATTCGTTTCATTATATCATTTAAAAAAATAAATAGATACAAATGGTTAGCCCTCTGGAGGCGGTCGGGGGTTTAAATCATCGAAGGGAGGATAGCTACGCTTCTTGATCTTCTTCAAAAAAATCTTCACAATATGATCAAGTCGAAGGGACCTAGGGCTAATAGTGCTAATGTTGAGCTGAGGATCCACCAAGAGCTTAGCCCCTACCCATCGCAGACCCTCAACATAGCCATATCCCCAGGCCGAGTTGTGAATGGCTACGACACAGGACGTTTAGTGCTCGAGGTCAGCTATCCTCCTTTGCGCACCCTCCAAAGCACTACGAACTTCCCCCAGCTCGACGTCTTGGGCCACTCATGCAGTCTTTGACCTGGCCAACTCCACCCCTAGAGCTTCCCTGGCATGCTCGAAGTTAGCCAGCTTCTTTTCCCGAGCGCTCGAGCACGCTCTGAAGCTGTCAACTCTTCTTCCCTTAAAGAAGGGGCTTGAATAGAGGCAGCCAACTCTAATGACTGAGTAGTCAAGTCTGCCCGGAGAATTACCTTGCCTTGCTCAGTGGCCGATTTGGCATCAAGAAAACACGCATTCCTTCAATGAGCACACCAAGGAAGACCGAATCACTTTTAGCTCGATCTGGAGCGAGACATTGGCCTTCTCCAGGTTCTCCTTATCGGTCTTTAGCTCCTCAATAGTCTTGATCAGACCCCCACAGGTCCACTGAGAAGCATTAAGCTGGTCCTTTGTCTGTTTTGGCTTATAAGAACTGAACCTACAGATCGTCTCGAGCACACTATTAAACTCCCCAAGTTTCGCCAATTCGAAACCAACAGCCTGGGATATCTGCTCAGCAACTTGAACGCAAAGAAGAAGACTATCAGTCAGGCACAAAATATATATATATATATATATATATATATATATATACTTGGGCCAATAGAGGCTCCAACATCCTTGCCACCCGCATTGTAGCATCCACCTTGAGCTACTCAAACTCAGAAGGGGCGTTTGAGCTCCCCCTTCACTTCTTTCGCCCCTGTCTCCCTTTTCCAACCTACCTTAATCCAACTCGAAAAACTGTCCGAGTGTGGCAACTTCACTGCGTAACTGGGAAGGAGAGAGGGTGGGTATAGAGGCTTCTGAGCCTGGAGGTGGCTGTTGACATTCAGGCTAAGTCCCCGAATCCAATCCCATCTCAAAAATTGGAGGTGGTCAATATTGAGCCCCCGAGGTCAACCTCATCTCAAAAATTAGGGAAGGGCCCTTGGGAGACTTGTTGACAACAATAAAGGGGACCTCGCCCCTACCAAAAGCATCAGCACACGTTTCCTCCCCCAGGATGGCCCTGCCTTCCTTATCCGTCCTCTCGACCTTTGCCTTGCCTCGATGACCCCCCAGCTCACCTCCTTGGTTGTCATCTCCTTGATTGTCTTCTCCCTGGTCATCCTCAAGATCAACTCATCCTCACTCTCTGAGGCATCAGTATGAAGCTCAGGGGAAGAAGGTTGGGAGGGGGGTGGGCAGTTGACTTCCCCTAAAGGCCTAATCCTTCGACTCTTGGCGGAATATATGGTCGAACGGCGTAGCACCTGGTAAGAGACCAGAAGCATGCTCTGAAGCCTCTGCAAAGTCCCGATCAATATCCACCCCATCCAAAGACTCCACCTCAGCTGCTTCTGCTGTTTCCGCCTAAGCCTCGAGGGCAATCCTTCTAGCCTCGCACCTAATCTGCTCGACTTCCAAAAATTGGAGATCGTCCGAGGAAGTCTACGACGAGGCTTGAGCAAGATCCTCATCACAAAGAACCTTGCCCTTTTTTTGTTGGGTACCTCGAATTAACGACCCCTCACCATGACAACTCTTTCTCCGCCTCTCCTGTTGAGCGTCATGATCAGGGGCACGCTTACGAGACATATGGGGGGGCTCCTTAGAAATTTGGAGGATGTTCTGACTTTCGGCATAAGACCGATCTGGCCAAGTCAGATGCTCCTCGATGTTCTCCTCGGTCAGGAGAACATCTAACCATAGCCGATCAGGATCTTTTGCTCCCTGGGCAAGAATGGCCGTTACTCTCTTGGTCTCAAAGGCAGTAAGGGTGATCTCCAGGTGCGCCAGGGAAGGGAGGAAACCCCAGTCTTTTTGGATTAGGAATTCATTCCTCTCTCCCTCAGGGACATCCCAATCCCTGCTCGGGATGAAGAAAAACCTATGGTAGTAATCCTTGGCACTCAAGTGCCTCTCCTCCATCTGTATCAATTGGCACTTGGGCTTTATTTGGAAGCCCGCAATGTTTCCATCGAGACGAAGGAGCCGATACATCCAGAAGAACTCCCGAGCAGTCAAATCAAGGTAGGGATCGTTCCTTCCGGAGAGAATGATCTGAAACGCCACATAAGTGGCCAACAGAATGCACCACCCATTCAAAAGGATCTGGGCAAGAGCCAAGCCCAGGAAGTGAAGGATTTCTCGAACGGGGTGGATGAAGGGAAGACGAAAGCCCTTTAAGAACATTATCAAGCCCTAATGCCATCCCCAAGTGCTTCAAGGGTTTGCCCCCATGAAATCTGGTGCTTCTTCCTCAAAGAATTGATATTGGAAGTCTACACAAAAGAATTCCAACCATTGCTCGAGAAGAAAGGGCATAGATTGGTGGAAGCCATGGAAACAGAAGTTCAGGGAGTAATCGGAAAGCAACGAGAAAGAAAACCAAGATCGGGGTAGAAACGATGAGGTAGGTTTGAGGGTTGGGTAATTTATACCTAGGAACCAAATTAAAAACACGCGGGAAAAAAAGCAGCACAGCAATCAATTCACTTGACGTGACCCTTGGAAACAGGGGAGCATACTCGGGACAAGCCAATCAGAAGCGAGGATCATTAACCGTAATGACAGGTTAGGAAATAATGGCCAACGCGTGAAGGTCACGAGCCAATTACCATTTAAACGGCATTAATGGTTTAAAAGTCGAGGTGACAAGGCATTTCAAACCAAAAGGTATTAAATGCCCATTACTTGGGATACAAACCGAACATCAAACGGCATTAATGGTTCGGAAGTCGAGGTGACAAGACGTTTCAAACCAAAAAGTATTAAATGCCCATTACTTAGATTACAAGCTGAACGCCGAATAGCATTTATGGTTCGAAAGTTGAATCACCCCCCGATGTCCAATCGGCTAGAGTGACGTCAAGTAAAGCTTTTGTAACTCCAGAACCTATTTGGACCTCACTCAGGCTCAGAGGGCTGACTTGCTCGGTTCCTAGTCCGAACAAGAGAAAAGTAAGATAATCACCATCCTTGAAGTTTTTTTTTAGAATCCCCATCGGAGTTCCTCCGATAAAGATTCAAGGGGTACTGCAAGAGAAATCCCGAGTGGGTTAGGCCTGAAGGGATTAAGCCTGAAAGGAAAGGAGGGTGAAGCCTACGGCCGGATCAAATCAACTCAGGCCCAAGCTCGTTTGGAGGAATAGAGACAAGGCGAAAGGCTGATCTCAAGCGTCCATACTAATATGAGAGGGGGCCAAGACGATCCCGACCGTCCACTAAGTCAGAGAAAATCGCAGACTGAAAAGACGGCATATCTCCTCCTCAGACTTTGCATTAAATGATAACAAGACCCGCGTCGATCTGAGAGAACACCTCGTTTAATGCAAAGTCAGTTCAAGCACACCACATTAATTGCCAGACTAGATAGGAAGAGTGCCACATTAATTACTGCCCATCATTCGACCTGACCAAAGCATTGATCAGAGGGATAAGTTACCAAGGATGGGAGAGAAAGGGGCAGACCTTCATTCACCCAATGACAATCGGATGGGTCACTGTAAGACACCTTCTTCCTCATCTCCATCCTCAGAGAGAGCATGCAAGTATCTATAAATAGAACCCACTCAATCCAGAATCGAGTTAGAACATACATTTCTTGATCTTTCATTTACATGACCCTATCTACCATTTATCTGATACTGACTTACGAATTGGAGCGGTCTCGGACCTCAACCTCCCCCCTCCATTTTAGTATCTGCAGGAAGAAGTCAACTGGGACTCTGAAGGGCTAGGCTGCGAAATATGTCCTCAACACATTCCAAAGAGGACTAAAAGAAACAAAAATGAAGTATGGGCAACTCTTGGGGAGTTTGGCTGAGAAACCAATCAACAAACCCTCCAAACAAAAACCCCCTTTGAAAACTTCCTTCCTCCCTTTTGTTCCCCTATTTATTCTCTTTCCGTAGGTGCCAGCTCTTTCTTTCCCCAAACAGGTTTAATTCCTCTCTCCTTTTTCTCTTTTCAGCTGTTGGGTGTCCATATTGGGTTGCAAGTAACCAAGGGGTAAAAACTTTCGGGTCTTCATTTTCTTATCCAGTTTTTGTATCAGTCAACACCTAAAGAACCAACGGACATGTGGCTTATATCTAGTACAAAACAGAGTCTTGAATCTACTGTGTTTATGCAGGGGCTTGCCAAGGCCTAGAGTGAAATGCAACTTGCCACGTTTTGAGCAAGAGTTGGAATGCTGCTTGAGAGTTTCTATATTTCTGGGTCTGGAATGAGTCAAAATAAGGGCTGCCTTAATGTGTATTTCAGTGCAACAACTAGACCATGCTTTGAATTGGTGTAGCCCTTTCTTTGCAAGGCAGGTGTTGCATGTTGCGGTGTAACATGAGAGAGGTCCACGTGGCTTGGCTTGCCTTTGGTTGAGGGCCCAACTAAACTTCAATTCGATGCTAGTGAAGCTCCATGCAAGGTTGCAGGGGTTGGGCTTGCGTGTGCTATTAGTGCAAGCTTGCTACACCTTAAAGCAATTAATCTCCGTGAGGTGGACATGGAATGATTCGATGATATGCTTTTTTTGATATTTGGTCTTGAAACTGTGAGATGCAATTGGGTGCTATGAGTTGAGTCCATTAAGGTGCAATTATTGATGCAAGTTGGTGCTTGAATCGATGCATGAGGTGTCACATATGTGGCTTGCAAACGTGATGCACAAAATGATGCACGGGCTTGCTTTCCACCTGAATGTTTGCCAATAAATTATATACCAAATGAATCTATTCAATTGTAGATAATCAATTCGAAATCGGAGTTCACAAAATTAGGCATTTTCAATTGAGTTATAGTGATTTATCAAAGCCTAATTTGCTCAATTTCTAGAGGGAAATGTGTGATTGACATTAAATTAAAGTTCAAAATAACAACAATATTATGGCTCAATCATTACGTTCGAACGTACCAAGTATACATTTGAAAGTAACCCTTCATCTTCCCAAGATTAAACTTGGACGCTCAAATGTTCATATGGAACGTTCGAACGTTAAAATGAGAATGGTTGAGTTGACTTAGCTATTTCCAAAACTCCATTCCATGGAGTTTTAGGACCATAACACTCTGTAGAAATGAAGTGAACACTTTAAAGAATCTTTCTACGGAATCCTTTTGGCCAATGGAGACCCATGGTGGCCGAAAATTCAAAGTAAAGTTCAGGCTACCACTTTTTTCAAAAACTTAAAAAAATAATAATACAAAGTATATAAAAAGAGTGGGTTTAGAGTACCCTACCTATTGGTGACAGTTGCGGTGGCTTCGGTGACTGTTAAGGCGGCGCGCGTGGTTAAGAGAATTTGAGAGAAATGAGGGAGTTGCGGTTGCATATGATCCATCATTAACGTTCAAACATATTGTTATAACATGCGAACGTCATCTACCTATAGTTCGATCGTTCATGTTGAGTAATTTGTTGCCCAAGTACTCTCTGCATTCGAATGATCCCTATGAACATTCTAACGTTTCATGAAAACATTCGAATGTTAAACTGACACGTTTGAACGTAGTGTCGTATTTTTAAATTAAAATTAAAATTATGTTATAATATATTATAACACAATTAAATATATTATATACCCTAAAATATAACTAAAATTCTTCAGTGCCAATAGTACATAACACTATAGTATTAACTATTATATAATATATTATATAATATTATAATAGTCTACTATCTATAATACTATAGCACTTAGTATTGTATGATGTTACTATAGTAGATAAACATTTTATGAGTTATGTTTAAAATATAATTAGTTAACACTATATAGGTCCATATTGTTTAGTATTATATTATGTTATATATTTTGTTACAACACTATGTAACACATACATATAGACAACACTATATATTATATAGTGTTGATTATATATTACTTTTCTACATAAATCCCTTAAATATAAAAAATATATATTATATTAACTATATTAAATTATTATATATTTACTATAATTTTATTAGAAAATTTTAATATATTTTTGTTTAATAAATTATGCAATCTAAGGATTTAATCATAATTTTTCGTAAAAAACAAAAAAACGTTCGAACGTCATATAATTACGTTCCAACGATTAAAAAAAAAAGTGAAAAATTTCCCGCACTTTCTAGAACATTCGAACGCAACTTTATGACATTCCAATCTTTATGTCTGAATTAAGTGTTTTATAGCATTTTAATTAATGTTTGAACGTAAATTCCTAACGTTCGAATGTCAGAGGTAAACGTTCAAACGTCATTAGTGTGTTTAAGTATGTTTGAACATTATGGTTAGAACATTCAAATGTTTTTAAAAATTCAGACAAATTCAAATATAGGCATGGGATAAAGCCAGAATTGTCATGTGTTTAATGGTTTTTTTAAGATGGATATATTTTTTGTGTAAATTTTTCCAAAAATATATATAGTGAAAAATATTGGGTATAATATTATTGATGGGTTTTAGGTATAATATTATTGTTAGGTATGTTATATTTGTGCATTTATAACATACCTAACAATAATGTGCATCTAATCCTCTCAAAGGTAACTTCAGAAGTCATTTATGTAGAGATTTTTTTATCATGCTATTGATTTTTGACAACACTAATTAATGGATCATTGTGTATTTTTTTAGAGCTTGGTGGTGTATTTGAGCACTTGTGAAGAAAAACTAGTGATTTTGCTAGGTATATTTCCCATTAATTCATTGTAAATTTTACGATTTGTTTGCAGTTTTGTATGTTATATTTGTGAAATTTTTTAGTTTGTTTAATTTTAAAAGCATGAAGTTTTGGATTTGTTTATTTTTTAGAGTTTTTTCTATCATGGAATTTAAGCATATTGTGTTGTTTGTATTATTTTAGTCATAAGGGCTTGCAAACATGTTGCATAATTATTTTCATGTGCTTAATGGTTTTTTTAAGGTGAATATATTTTTTGTGTGAATTTTTCCAAGTATATATATAGTGAAAAATATTGGGTATAATATTATTGATGGATTTTAGGTATAATATTATTGTTAGGTATATTATATTTGTGCATCTATTTATTTATTGAGTGCTTATTGAGTGATTACAAATATTGAGTGATTGTGCATAGTTGGTCATTTTGTATATTAGTAGCATCAAATATTTGTATTGTTTTAGTAATATTAAAGTTTATTTCTACGAAAGTGTGTTGTTTAAGTATGTTGGAAGACTATTTCAATGTGTTTTATCATATATTGAATGTGAGTATCTTTGCATAATGGGTATAACAATTTATGCCTCTTTCACATATTTATGTTGGGTTGTATACTTTTGTGCCTTTGTGCATTTTTCGCAAGCATGTATTAATTAAACCCTAAACCCTAGCTCTTAGACCCTAAACTCTAGACCTTAAATCTTAAACCCTATACCCTAAACCCAAACCCCAAACACCAACATCAAATCCTTAACCCCAAATCCCAAATCATAAATCCCAAACCCAAACCCTAAATCCCAAACCTCAAACCTTGAATCCCAAATCCTAAATCCTAAATTCCAAACCTCAAACCCAAATCGTAATTTCTAAACACCAAACCCTAAACCCAAACCCCAACCCTTATTCTATAGTTTATATAACAAGTAGAAAGTAACAAATGATATCATCTTTGTCAATGAGATGGATCTGAGTTATACACAATGGGCACTCCATGGTGAGTCGTATGAACTTATATCGAATGTATCATTTGATCTTCCAGATTATATGCAAGATATTTGTGATGAGAACTAGTGGGAGGATGCTGATGAACGGGATCAGATGGAGGAGGCGTTGGGTGACATTGGTACTGGGATGTTTATGGATGAACTTGAAAACAATGGCCCAAGCAGTCGAGAGAATAATCCAAATAAATTTTCCGCAATGTGGGAAGATGCTAGGCGTGAGCTTTATCCTGGCTGCACAAAGCACAACAAAATGTCATTTATTGTACATTTGCTTCATATTAAGTCATTGTATTGAATGTCAATGAAAGCAATAAACATGATATTGGACTTATATACTGAGGTGCTTTCTGAAAGGTCCGCATTGCCAAAGAACTTATATGAAGGTAAACAATTGAGAAAAGAATTAGAATTTGAGAACAAGTCCATACATGCATCCAAGAACAATTATGTTCTATTCTGGAAGGAGAACGAGGAAAAACAAGCGTGTTCGGTATACGGAGAGTCGAGGTGGAAAACTAAGAAGAGCGTGCCAGTCAAGGTATTGCATTTTTTTCCTCTAAGACCTCGACTGCAAAGACTACATATGTCTAAGAAAACAACTGAAGATATGAGATGGAACCAAGAGAAAAGAGTCACAGATAATGCATAAATGAGGCACCCAGCTGACCACTAGCATGGTAGTCCTTCAATGAACAACACCCCAACTTTGGGAACGAGACTCGCAACGTGTGCCTAAGATTCACAACTAATGGATTCAATCCATTTGGCAACATGAGTACAAGTTATAGCACTTGGCCAGTTGTGTTGATACTGCACAATCTTCCCCCCTAGACATGCATAAAAGCGCCCACTTACGATGCATCAATTAGGACCTGATTTCAGATCTTGCTGTGGTGATGTAGACGATCAATGATTTTCCTACATATAAAAATCTCTTTGGTTGGAGCACTAAAGAGAAGTTGGCGTGCCCGATGTATAATCAAGAAACTTCCAGTGAGTGGTTAAATTTTCTCAAAAGATGTTTTTCATGGGTTATGGCCGTTCTCTCTAACAAATCATGCATGTAGAAGAGAAGGACCTAGGTTTGATGAGAGAGTAGAGGAAAGATCTACACCGAAGGAATTGTCTGGGGACGATATATTATAACAGCTACAACATTCGAACAACTTTGGTCAAGGTCGAGAAAAGAACAAGAGAAAACGAGGCATAATAGAAATGAATTGGACGAAGCGCAATAGTTTTTTTGATTTGCCGTATTGGTCGTCCTGTATGTTGTGACATAGCTTGGAGATATTGTTAGGAAGACCAGTACAGTTCCGTTGGATGTATCTAGTCGAAAGATATTTGGGTTAACTAAAGCGTACAACTAGGATTAAAGCCAGAGCTTAGGGTTCAATAGTAGAGGCCTATATGCATGATGAATGGTTAACATTTTGCTCACTATACTTACTCAATGTTCAGACACGATTTAATCGTGAAGAGCAAAATGTTGATCTTGCTATTCCACTTCCTGCTATTAGTTTTCTCCCAGAATGTACGACCCTTGGGTGCACAAACTAGTTACGACCTCAATGATGGAGAGTTGGAAAAAGTGAGATGGTACGTGTTGAATAATTGCCAGGAGATTGATGACTATCTCAGATAGGGTACTCATCCAATCTTTATTTATATTAATCGTGAAAGTTGACACACTGAATGTATTAATATATTTTTCTTGTATTAATATACAGTGAACACTTGGACAAACTTAGCGCAGAAGACGTAGATAATGTGGAAGCAAGATGTGAAAAAGAATTTCCCAGTTGGTTTGACCAATGTGTATGAACTACAAATTCAACATATTTGATTTTGAAATTTGTAAATATTCTCTATGACATATTAATTGTATTTATTGTTTTATATTGTTAGATCTTGGAATAACGTGTTCATGATCCCGGGTCAATTACTTCTGAAATACATGCATTGACCCATGGTCCCTCAAACAGAGCGATGCGATACACGTCATGCATTGTTCGAGGTTATAGATTTCATACTTTAGACCGTGAATGAAATAGAAAGACACACAACTATGGTGTGTTGGTCAAGGGGAGTCATGAGATAAATGATATCGACTATTATGGTGTCATACTTGATATAATTGGATTGAAATATCTGAGTGGGTCTATAACATTATGTTTTGAAATTTGATTGGTGAGATCTAGGTGGTGGTTGGGATTCTATGCATAAGGATAATCGCTTTACGAGCATCAATGTTAGATCAAAATGATATGAAGATGATCCATTGTATTGGCTTGTCAAGTTACGCAAATCTATAACTTACATGATCCACTAAAAGGCGTTGATGAAAATAGTGGAGAAATAACTTGATGAGTCTTGTAAAATTTTGTTTTTAATAGCATATATAAGGCAGGAATGAGTGCGGATCATAACTCTAATATAGATGAAGATGACACTCTGATTGTAGAGGCTTACCAAGAAGATGGAGATTAATGTATTATCTTGTTTGTTGACCTCGGTGTACTCGAGATACTTCCCTTATATAGAGATGATGTGGCATTTGTTCACCTCGACCCATCTGAACTAGACGCTCGTCCAATTGAAGTGAGTGAGGAAGAAGAATAAGAGTCCGAGGAAAAAGAAGAAGAAGAAGAAGATGCTATTGAGAGAAATCCTGAACCATCTGTGGAAACTTCATTCAAAGAAGAAGAATAAGAGTGCAAAATCAAATAAGTTAAATTGTCAATATTATACTATTAAAAAAAGCATTCTAATCACTTTTGTTTCTTAATGTGTGTTTTCTTTCTAATTGCAGGATAAAATGTTGGATATGCATTCAGCTTTTGAGGAATCCTCTCGGCTAGTGATATAGACATTTTCAAGAGCAAGTGTAGAGGGAGATGGCGGCCCAGATGGAATGTGTTATGTCACTGCACTAGGATCACGGTGGACGAGGAAAAAAGAAAAGTTAAATTTTATCATTTTTTATCATTTATAATTTTTAGTATCCAACTTTGATATGCTATAAGACATTGTACACTTTTAAACATTTTATAATTTTGTATGTTTTTCTTTTTATTATTTGTAATATGATACAATTTTTCTGCTTTTTAACTTTATTAAAATTTACCAATTCTGATTAATACATTCGAATGTACAAGGTAAACATTCGAATGTTTATTCAAAACAAGATCTAATGTACACAAAATGTTTGAACTAATTGAACAAAACTTTTGAATGTTCATAAAATTGACGTTCCAACTTAGTGACATGAAACATTCGAACATTACCCAAGAAACATTTGAACGTCAAAAATACATTCAAACGTGACAAGCGTTCGAATGACAAAACAAACGCTCAAACGTATAAGAAACGAATGAACTAGATTCTCATTCGAATTTCAGCCAGATGGGTTTACATTCGAACATAACTTTTGGTAACACATTTGAGCCATCACTAAAGGTTCTAATGTTCGAATGTTACATCAAACGAAAGGACACCAACTGTCACAAAAAATATTTTTTGTGACGGTTGAATAATAAATTGTCACAAATATTTATCTGTAATGCACTTACTATGACGATTGTTGTAATGGTTTCAAGCTATCACCAAAAGCTTTTTGTGATATTTTGACCAATTTTTGTGATGTTTTTATCTGTAACAAAAGCCCAAATTTGTTGTAGTGAAAGTAAGTAATATTTTTTTTTTGAAAGAAAAGTAAGTAATAATTAGTAGTGACACTAATTAAGTTTAAAAAAAATGAAAACTAATTAGTACTTTCATTTGATTGGTTTAAATGAAATCATAAAACAAATAAATCTTTTTATATAATGATATTATTTATAAGCTGATTATATTTTTTTGGGAGTTTTTAGGAAGATACTTTTAGTCCCAAATTAATAATATGGCTATTCATTCATGCGTAGTGCTGCAATCTAGTCACTCATGTGCTTGACATTCTTCAATTAAAGTGAAAGTGGTATCAAGGGGTCTGGTCTCTTGAACATCTTAAAAACAAAACCATCTCTCAACATTGCACGATATCAGTGCACACTCTCCTGTAGATGACCTTGATTTTATGGAGATTTTTTTCTCCCCTATCATGAGCCTACATATAAGCCCACAAGGGATAAAACTTGTTCATAAAGAAATCCCTGCAAAAGATTACCATGTAGCAGAGATTGGTGGAAGTCACGACCCTAACACCTTCCCACGACGACCTACACATGGGAACTTCTGATAATATGCAAACGAAAATAAAAAGTATCAGCTCTGACCTCCTAACAACAGACAAAAGAAAGGCAAAAAGGGAAGTCAGCAAAATAAAGTGGACCATGGAGTCATGCCGCATTAATGGCACCAACTCCTGGAAAATACGCCACATCAATAACACCATCACAGAGCCATCCCACATTAAAAGAGCTATGACAAAATTAATAGTTGGAAGGAAATAAGGCCCATAGGGATAGACATGATCTGTCCCACTAGGATCCTAATATAAATAGCAATCTCCAAGTACAAAAAAGACTATCTAGACTCTCTTCCTTAATATACAAGCTCCCAAAACGATATACTAACTTAGGCATTAGAGACTCATTTGGCCTCACCAAGGCATCCATTTTTCTTACATTCTTCTGCTTGTAGGACGTAGCCCAAAAGACCTGAGTTGCTAGAAATTGGCCCAAAAGCTTACAAAACAAGACGTTAACAGTTGTGCTATTTATGGGATCAGAATAGACTTCTATGTACTTTGTATGCCTATAGCAACCCATTCTCAAACAACTCAAGAATGAGAGGAAGCAGTGTCAACTAACATAGAAACCCACTGATAGGGAAGTGAATCTCCTCAGATAACCACCAGCGAATCGTGGAATGAAGCAGAACCTAGGAACTGAGAGTGTGGAGAGTTGTGTGAAAATGGAGGGGGAGGAAACTCAGAGGAAAGACAACAAAGCACTTAGAAAGGGATGCCTTGGAGGGGCAGGGTGCATATGGTACAACCCCTTGGCCGATAACCACATCTTCCCACTACCACCTGAGCGCTCCCTAGCAGATGGAGAAAACTAAGATAAGACTATTCTCAAGGAGGTGGAGCCAAATGAGCCATTGGATTTAGTCCCCCTAAACCCAAGCCAGTCAAAAGCCACTTCTAGGATTGGTGGCGAGATGACGCTCAAGATGTGGAGCGCCATGCAACAACTTCTCACTAACATCGGGATGTCTTCGCCTGGAGTCATGAAGACATGCCTGGCATAGACCCAAAAATCATACACCACCACCTTAGCATGGAGCCAAAGGCCAAGGGAATAAGGTAGAAATGTCAAAACCTCAGCACAGAGAAGAATGCCGCCATAGTTGTAGAAGTTGACCGCCTGCTTGTGGCCAGGTTTATCTAGGGAAGCCTGCCTAAAGGACAGCTTCCCGCTTCCTCTTATTAACCCATCGTTGACTCCATGACAAGCCATCACATGCTTAGCTTTATAGATGTCTATTTTGATTATAACTAGATTTTCATAAATAGGATAATAAGGAGAAAATTTCAACCGAGAACTACAATGCTACACGATAGTGCCATTCACACTATAGAACGCAGGCATTCAAGGTCCTCAAGAAGTATCGTGCGAGCCCCCACTACTCAACCAACCTAAATATAGAGCAACGTTGATCCTGTAGTTGTTGATCTCTCTGCAAGTTGCTTCCTCGGCTTTTGTACGTTAAGAGGGTAGAGTCTAAAGATCGGTTTACTACACCAGTCAGGCTTACTACAAGGCTGAAGCCACATATTCTCTTATAGAGCCACCCGCCTTCACCTTAGTACTGACCACTCGCAATTTGTGCCCATCCTTTCAAGCTCATTTAGTAAGAGTCCTCATGGAGGCCCCTCTAAAAAAGCTCCAGAGAAGACCAGATACCTCAAGTCGACTTGTGAACTAGGCTGTGGAGTTTGACATCAAGTATGCACGGCAAAACACCATCAAGGGGCGAGTATTGGCAGATTTTGTGGTTGAGTTCACCGACTTCCCAAAAGAGGGCGAATATGCACCTCTTGTGAAGTCCTGGTATGTCTTCGTGGAAAACTCAACTTGCTAGGCTAGTGGGGGAGTGGGGGTCGTGCATATTGTTATGTACGAGAGCGAGGAATACACTTATACCATCAAGTATGAAGCATTTTTTTAGTCTTGGCAATATTGCCAAGTTCTTGGGCACTGCAACGGTTGTAGTGCAAGTCAATTCGCAGGTGGTCGCCAATGGAGGGCGGGGGAAATTCGCTGCAAAGAGTAGAAAATTGAAGAAGTACCTAGTGCTAGTAGAAGCTAAGCACTCCTATTTCAAGTACATCCAAATCCATCAGGGGTTGAGGGTAGAAAATCAGAAAGTAGACAAGCTCGTATGTGCAGTATCTTGGCAAGAAGACTCCCCTTGCTAGGGTAAACGGTGATTCAAACCATAGAAGTACTCGCCATTGGGATGAAATGGTAGAAATATAGCCAAGGGCCCTATAGTAGGCGATGGACATGATCAAATACTTGGATGCCAACTACGTACCCGATGACTGAAAAGAAACTAGAAAGATTAGTAACCGTGTAGCATGCGACACACTGATCGATTGAATCCTGTATTGAGGTGGATATTTGATGCCACTATTAAGGTGAATCTTCCCCCAAGAAGCCAAATATGTATTGGAAGAAATACACAAAGGGATTTGCGGTGACCACTCGTAAGGAAATGTGTTAGTAGATAAAGTGATGAGGGTGGGGAACTACTCATCCTGTGCCCTGCAAGATGATTAGTATGCGCGGAATTGCCGAAAGTGCCAAGAATACTCCAAGGTGCCCCACTGCCTGCCAAAAGATCTAATGTCGATTACATCACTGTGGCCCTTCATCCAATGGGAAATTGACTTGGTAGGCCCCTTCCCCTAGGCAAAAAGGGGTAAAATTTGTGGTAATGGAGATCTCCAAATGGGTCGAGGCTGAGGCACTAACAACAATCATGGTGAGTAACATTATGCGTTTCTTGTGGAAGGTAGTGGTCTACAGGCTTGGTATTCCACACACTATCATATCGGACTACGGGAGACAGTTCGACTTAGACTACTACCATAAGTTGTGCCAAGAGCTAGGGATTAAGTTCTGATACTCATCCCTCAGTCATCTCCAATCCAATGGACAAGTAGAGGCGACCAACAAAATGTTAATGAGAGTGCTCAAAAAGAGACTTGGCGGTAGAAAGGGTAGAAGAACTCCTCAAGGTTCTGTTGTCATACCAGGTCGCAGTAAGGGTCCCGACAGGAGAAACCCCATTCACCCTTAATTATGGCCAAGAGGCAATTCTACTAGTAGAAATTGTGATCCCCATTGACTGGGTGCATAACTTCAAGCAAGACTCTAACAATAGGTGGTTAGATGAGAAACTAGACTTGTTAGAAGAGGTTAGGCTAGAAGTGGAAATAAGAACTGCGATCAACAAGAGAAGGGTGGAGCTATGCTTTAACAAACTAATGTGCCCAAGGATGTTCAAAGTCAAGAGCCTCATACTCAAAGAAATAAGGACGGCAACTTGAGATGAGGGAAGCTAAACCCTCAATAGAAAGGCCCTTATATGTCAACGCCAACCGAGCACCTATGTTGGCACTATGAATTCTAAAGACAAGGATGTCGCTCTTCAGGAACATAATGCATTTCACCTATCTCGACTCATCACACTACCAAAATAGTCTACACCAGCATATTCTCTGTCAACAAAATCTCCATCAATTAGTTACAGCATATTCTCTGTCAACAAAATCTCCATCAATTAATTATCTCCCTGTGAGACAATAAAGGGATGAGTTACATCAAAGGCTATCTTATCCCTCTCATGCCAGAGTGTGGGTAAGCCTTTGGTTGCCCGAAAACTTACTTTCCTCATGAGAGTCAACAAGCGGGAGCTAGCTAGTCTTAAATTGTTTGGACAACTCTCCGCGAGACTAAAAAGGCATGTTGCACTGAAGGCCACGTTGTCTCTCTCGTGATGAAGAGCAGGTCCAACCCCTCGGCAGCCCAAAAACTTAACTTGACTTCTGTCGCGATAAAGAGTAGGCTTAGTACCAATCTGACCCAACACTTACTTTCCTACGATGTCAACAGGTAGGGCTAGGTTGTATTGAACGAGGCGATGTGGGTCTGCCGTTATTAGAATCTCTTCGACTGTCATCAAAATCTATTCGATTGTCGTCAAAATCTCATTTGCCATCATCAAAATCTTGTCTGCCTTCATTGAAATCAACCAGATCAGGTGCTCTTTCCTTCTTTTACGTGGTATTCAGTTGGTTACTGATGAGGTTCTCATGTGATTCTTATTTGTGCCCTTTAGTTTAAACGATTCTCATTTATGTTAATGAAAGATCTTATATGACTAGAAAAAAATAAGGAAGGATCTGAGACATGGGTCTGCCATCAGTTTATGTCAATGAAAGATCTGAGATGACTAGAAGAAAAAATAAGGAGAGATTTGGGATGTCGATGTTAGATTCTGGTTGTGTAATGTCTAGAAATTACAGAGCACATTTCCAAGCAACTAGATAGATAGCTTATATTTTGGGACAAAGGAAAATGTGGCTTGAATGATATTCTTCCAATAATGATACAAGCATATTTCGGACAAAGGAAGATCTTGTCCCTTTTTGCTTGATTTTTGGGACTTCCAGTATTTGCTTGTTTAACCACTTACATGAAATTTCATATTTAAATCTCTATTTTTCATCAATAACTAAAATTGAAGCTAGAGTTTTATGGAGATCTACCATCAGTTTGTTTGGCCTTCAATTGCCTCAAATGATGGTGGATGTATTAGTATTTTTTTTGCCAATTAAAAAACAGAAGATTGGTGCATTGGAAAGGTCAGGCTGCTCGTGCTCATTCAGAAGTAAGCGACTGAGAAAAGTCACTGACTTTTGGCCGAGAAGAAATGATTGTAGTTTTATGGATTGTGAGAGGACAATGGAGAAACTAAATATCCTAGTTGCCTTTATATTTGGATGTTTGCTCTGTGTACTCACTTTTGCTCTATTTCTGGTTTTCAATGAGTATTTTGCTCTTTTTTCTTTGTTTGTTTAAGCATAGAATACTCTTTGTGTAGCGAGCTAGATACCACCCATATTTTATTTCTATTAATGAAACCTTAATTCCCAAAACCATATTTTACACAACAACAAATGCTACGGGCAAGCTAACATTGTCATTTTCACCTTGTAGTCTAGCAAGAAGGATAATGGTGCAAGTAGATAAAAGCTTCATAAGGCAACAAAAATTCAAATATTTTGGTACACCTGTATATTGCAACTTTTTTCCATTCTAGTACACCTGCACATGAAGATACCTACGAAACAAGAAAGCTGATTTTCATAACTAACCAAAGATGCACTCTACTTCCAATCAATAATATGCTCGTTTCATACAGTGGCATACATTTCTCAAAATACATTTGTCTGGCATACATGCTTTCAAGCACATTAATGAAGGGTGACCAACAACTATTCAGATACACATAACAACTAACTTCTAACACAAATCTGAAATCACTTATAGACTACCAAGTAACATGCTACAACAAATGCAAGAACCCATTAAACTCGGCGTAGTGTGCGTGCTCTTTCAGCTTCATGTACAACATGTAGAAACTCCTCATCTCTATTGGATAGTACCAACTCAATCTCATCCACTCTCTTTCAGAGATCAATCTCCTTCTTTTCGATATCGCTGAGTATCTTCTTCAGCTCTTTAACATCTCTATTGGCATCGCACTAATATTAATAATTTAACTAATATTTTCCCAAAATATTAGATGCACCTTAGTGTTGTTCTTTCGACAACCTAAAAAAGATCGTCCTCGATTTCTTGGAGTGGTTGCATATCTCACTTGGGCTTCAACCTCACAGAAGTAGAATTGTTGACCCAGAGTTTGTTTAGAAAAAGATGAAGAAGAGATCTTCATGGATGATGGCATGCTCTTATCAGATGGCCAATAGCTACCATGATAATCCCTATCATAAATATTGCACTCATTTAGAAAACCTCAATTTAGCATATAGAAGGAACCTAGCAGATAGACACATTCAAATGCAAATAACTGACAAACCTAATGGATAGATGCATAAACCTGATGCCACACAATACAATACATAGCAACTTGGAAGTGCATTCTCACTTGCTGCACAACTTATCTTTTGAGGATGGATTTGTTAAGCTTACAAGGCACAAGACAAAGTAAATGGCTTTTCTCATGCTACTCAAAGCACTAGTACCAACTTAGTAATCAAATCACTTGTTGTTGATACAACAAAAAAAAAATATGGGCTGGAACATAAGAAAACTCCAAGTAACACTAAAGAAGATGTAACATAAGAATATCCAACTTAACAAATCTACTCAAGAAACTCAACAAACATAAGAAATCTCCAAGTAAGAAATGTAACTTAACAAACATTATTCCACTAAGAAACATGATTCCATCTTTTTTAAAGTCAAATATTGCATTGGTGATGAAACTAAGAAACATGTCAAACTTTAGAAAAGATGGAATAAAAAAAGAAAAAAAAAATAGATAGTATTCTTAGTGGAGTAAAGTGCAAGAGAACACCATGTACCATGTTTTTGGGTCCTAGATACCATGTTTCTGTTGTACACTAAGAAACATGTCAAACTTCTTATTGGTGATGTACCTTAACAAACATGATTTCATCTCACTAATCTACTCAAATCACTGTATCCCTTGATACAACTAAAAACTGTAACATAAGAAAACTCTTAGTAACACTAAAGAAACCCAAGTATAAAATTATACACTACTAAGAATGCACCAAATAATCCAAAAAGTTGGTAAGGGATGAAAAGAAAGGCCACATGTAGTTCAAGCATTTGATGAATGCCTCTATGGGCTTTGTCTATTCATAATAGCATTTGCAGTACAGAATTTCCCCATTATAGAGCACTATGTGCTGCATAGTATTTATAGAGAATACACTCGAGAATGTATAACAGAAAATAATTCTAGCTAAGTCACAGAAATAAAACAAAATCTGAAACAAACCCAAGCACCAAATGAAATCAAATGAAATCAAATATCCAAGCACCAAACGAAATCAAATAAAATAACATCGTAAACAAACCTGAGCACCAAATGCTATCAAATATCCAAGCACCAAATGAAATAAAATAAAATAAAATCTGAAGTTTGAATATTCTAAGCCCATTTCACTCGAACACCCAAGTTCAAATATTCTCAAATATGCGAAGAAGAAGAAGATGAGAAGAAGATGTGAAAAAGAAGAATATTAGTTTTAGTTGAAAGGTACCTAATATGAGAAGAGGGTGGGATACTACAAATCTGAGGAATCGAAATGGGATGCTACCGAATTCGATATGGGGTTTTCACCTTGTCAAAATTGAAATGGAGGGGAGAGCCAAATTCTTAAATGCACTGTATAAACAAAAAGTGAAATGGAGACAGCGTTTCACTAATTCTTTAAGAGAAATGATTGTTGTACATGCCCATGGGGACACGGGGCGTATACATTGTCTACGTGGATAAATTAGTGAAACAACGCGTTTAAGAAATTACGTGCAGAGCTCTTATAGAGCTTAAATTGCAGTTGCTCCAACTTCCATTTACCATCTCTATCTCTATTTATCTATTTTTTTAGTCTTACAGTTAGAGTAGGAATAGGAGTAATGCAATTTAATTTTTCATTTAGTTTACTTTTTTGTAGCTTTTGGAAGTGAACTCAAGTGGGGAGAGAGAGCATGGCAGCAAGGTTGTAGAGTCCTTCGTGCCCAATTGCTGCCTGGCTTTTCTCCTTCACTTGTAATCTTCATCTCCACCTTCTCTTATTTCATTTCTTTTTCATTCAATCCTATTTTTCTGTAATTTTTGAGGTGAAATCAAGTGAGGAGAGAGAGTATGGCACCAAGGTTGTAGAGCTCTCACGCTCAACTGCTGCCTGGCTTTTCTCCATTTATAGTCTCCATCTCCAACTTTTCTTTATTTCAATTTGAACTTTATGATGCATTATTGTGAACTTTGGCATTTTAATTCATGCTTATTTAATTTAATGTTATTTACATTTCTTGCTTCTTTAACCTTTCATTTTAATTCCTTGTTCGTTTAATTTGATGTCATTTACTATTTTTGCTCATTTAAATTTCGATCAATTAGTTTTAGCAAATTAAATTTTCTGTTTTGTATTTTAATATTTTACATTTCCTCAGTACAGTCAAATCCAACAATATGAATCTAGTTCACAACCAGTGCTCTTTTTATTTTTATTGCACTCTTCTATCCACATATCACCATTTTTATTTTTTCTTTGTAAATATCTCTACTATTTTAGGCAAGTTTGATTTAAAAACAACTTTCCTTGAGTTAAAAACAACTTTCCTTGAGGAGACAATTTAGAAATTTATTCCTAATTATTACAGGACACCCTCCTGCACTTGGGATAGCATTTATGCAGCTCATTTATTAGTGAGTCGAGTTTTTGGCGCCATTGCTAGGAAAAGTTGATTGACTTAAAATTAAACCCATTTTTTTATGTTATTTTATTTTCTTGTTGTGATGTGCATGATACACAAATGACCAATACACTCCACCCCACTCAATGGAATTTGTGATAATATGAGATGTAAATAAAAGAAATCCCCTATGATCTCTTGATAGAAAACACAAGAAAGGCTAAAAGGAAAGTTGGCGTAATAAAGTGGACTATGCAGCCACACCGCATTAATTACGTTACATCCTGGACAACACGTCGCATTAATAACTTCGTTACAGAGGACAAGTTGCATTAAAAAACTCTAATAACGTGAACAATTAAAAGGGGATAAGCCCCACGAAAATAGGCACGATCTATCCCGCCCATGATCCTAGTATAAATAGCAATCTCAATTACAAAAAAGTTCTCTAGGCTGTCTTACTTAATATATGAAATCTCGAAATCATATACTGACTTAGGTATTAGAAACTGTCCCAATTTCATCAAGGCCCCAACATTCTCTTTGCCTTATTCATGTTTGTAGAACCTAGTCCAAAAGACTTGACTTGCTAAAACTTACTCTAAAAGCATATGAAACATGACATTAATTCCAAATTATATAATTTATTCCAACAAAAAGGGAAGTTAACTTTTTATTATTATTATTATTATTATTATTATTATTATGTACAAATAAAAGCATTAGATCAAGATTATTTACCCCGACCAGCACACATCCCAGCACATCGTTATCATTAATGAATAGCTACAATCATGTGATCATCCACTTAATTAATTTAGAATTTTTCAAAAAATAGTATTTTTTCAGCTTCGTTAACCAAATTTAACATATGACATTCAAGTCTACAAAGTTAAAAGAAATCTATAGGTAAATAAAATACTTTAAAAAGGAAAAAAAGACGAATATAAAATTCTTGCGATCTCAAGCTATATATAATAAATAAGACCACACAAATTTTTCAAGTACTCAAAAGTCACAACCCACACTTATAACTAATTCATGTACAGAAGAAAAAGCTCCTTACATTACTGAGAAAGCAAATCAAGGTGAGGGCCAAGGATCCGAATTACACAGTACACTTACATGCACGCGCGCACATACATATATACATATATTAGTTTGCTCCTTATCAAAAAAAAAAAAAGTTTGCTTCCTTTCACATTAATAATTACTATAACTCATCAGTATATATATATAATCAATCATCGCTGGCAGCGATAAAGCATAGAAGGGGACACCACCTTTTAAGCAGAGTTAACAGTGTCTGTGAACGCATCTTCACATGTAACGCTATCGGAATCTAGAGTTGGGTAGGTTAACCCAGTATCACGAGTCCAAGTTAACCCCGTCCCACTATCCGATTCCAGCAAGTGTCCGCTAAGAACGTTGTTGCACCGAGCAGCAATACCGGTACTGGTACTGGCATCTTGGAAGGATAATACCTCTGTATATGTATGCCCGCCGCCGGGATTGATTTTCTCCGCGGCATCATCTGCTTCATTCTGCCGTTGCATTGCGAAGACGAGCTTTTCCATGACATCGTTCATGGTAGGCCGTTGAATCCCCTGATCACGCACGCAACTCTCTGCCACCTCTAAGTATACCTTGAAACACGCCGGTGCTATCCTCCCCTTCAGATAGGGATCTATGATTTCGCCCATGCTCCCATTCTCAATGCATTTTCGGGCCCAGATGGCCAGATTCCATTGCTCCTCTTGCAGTTTATGATTTAGTGCTTTTCGGGCACATAAAACTTCCAAGAGCACCACGCCAAAAGAGTACACATCGGATTTTTCAGTAAGTTGTTGACGTCTTGCGTAATCCGGGTCCAAATACCCCCAGGTACCCTTTACCATGGTACTAACCGCGGTGTTAGCTAGACCCTCTTTGGACAACCCAAAATCTGAAACCTTGGCCACCCATTTCGAGTCCAACAGAATATTGGTCGTCTTCACATCACGGTGGATTATTGGCTTTTTCATGCCCGTGTGCAGGTAGTTTAGACCACACGCCGCTCCGGTACAAATCTCTAGCCTCTGTTTCCAATCGAGGGGAGCATTTTCGGTGTCATAGAGGTGGTGGCGGAGTGTGCTGTTGGTCATGTAGTCGTAGACAAGGATCATCTCGCCCCCATCGTTGCAGTATCCGATGAGAGAGACAAGATGGACATGGCGAAGCTGAGAGAGCATCTCGATCTCTGTCAAAAACTCGTGACGACCTTGCTTTGACTCCGGGTTCAAGCGCTTGATTGCCACAGTCTCGGTACCCTCGTCAATGAAACCCTTATATACATTGCCAAAACCTCCCTTGCCGATAATTAACTCTTCGTGGAAGTTGTGGGTTGCTGTTTTGATTTCCTCTAGTGAGAAGTGGCGGCATAGTTCTTCCGGCAGTGACGATGCTTTTGACCGTTTGGACTTTCCTGTACTGGGGTCGGACCAGCACCGCAACTTCGATAGTGGATAATAAAAGCCATACCGTTTGGTCTTTCTCAGTTTCCAGAGAGCCACGCAACATGCTAGAGTGAGCACGACCAAGAAGCCCACAACGCTTCCGATGGCCATGAATATTGTTTTCCTAATCTTAGACTCGTTAGTTGTCGAAGCAGGCTTTGGTGGAGAGGCAACGGTAATCATGATAGGATTGGGTCCAGCAAGGCTATCTCGCTCACTCAATTTGAACACTTCCATCCCGTTTAAAATAGCATCGTTGATTGCAGCAGTTGCTTTTCTAGGATGTAGAGCAATGGAGAAATCACGCTTGCCCTCAACTCCCTTCTTTTCGATCATTACTATATAGTCGCGAAACACAGGCGTATTCTGTGCACCGCTCCACAGAATAACATCTGCGATCTCCTCGGCTGTCTGATTGTCTATATAAATAATGAAAGGCCTTTCGCCGGCTTCCGTTATATTGGGCTCTATTTCGCAGAAATGAAGCCTCACCAGATACTTGAATCCTACGTCAACGTTTATACCCCAAGTCAAATTTGAGAGCAAGTTCTTGTCGTTGTATGGACCCATTGTAATTGCAGACCGATAGACATCATCTGGTGCAGTGTGATTTTTTATTTTTGAGTATAAGAGTTTCAAAGATGGCTCGCGAGGGTTAAACACTTTAGTAGTACCCAACCTATAATTTGTGTCCTGACCCCATTCTCTGAACATGCCTGTATCGTCCATCGGTTGTATCGAGCTCCCTCCCATCTTTAACCGAACAACCATCTCGAGTGCAGTGTTATTGTTTATGTTGAGCCAAGAACTTTGTCCGACGTACTTAGGGATGCCTTCAGGGTCTTCTGAGATATAGTAGAGATCATCGGGCATGGCGACAATCTCAATTCCATTAATAAAAGCATAGAATCTACTAGAAGCAGTACTTGGAGTTGGAGATGGGATGAATGTTAAATTCAACTTTTGATCATCCTCTTCAACGACGTTGATGCAGAACTCTTTAGAAAGAGTCTTTTCCTCCAAGTCGTTGGCAAGAATGTTATAAGCACTGAAGTTTGTAAGTAAAGTGAACTTACCTGCTTTGACGGTAAAAAAAGCCATAGATGCATCAAGACCAGAGTAAGAAACCGGGTAAAAGTACAAACGAACAAATTTCGGACCGGAGGTGACAGGAAACACGTACTTGAATTGGGAATAAGAGACACGGGCAGTCGTGTAGGGGACGGGATCGACGGAGGAGTCTGGGGTTTGAGCTGTCGAGTTATAAGATTTATGGTCATGATCTTCTTCTATGGGAGCGAATTTGGAGTTATCTCCGTCTCCAGTCCACTCGCGCTTGTCTTTAGCGGTCGACTTCTCAGAAGTGCCGCAGTTGAGTGATATATTCTCAACAGCTATGTAAGGAGGAGTAGAGCTTGTAGCGACTGAGATATGATAGAGAAGGAAGACTGAGAGGACGAACAAGATAGGTTTGAGGATGGAGATCATGTTGCCGGCCATGGCAGCAAAGATCATCACTGATCAGTACCGTGACAAATTGGGAATCTGGAGAGGAGGAAGAGCTCAATTTTATTCAAAGAAAATAAAGTTGTCCCATTCACTAATTTTCTTTTTCGTAAAAGCAGCATTGGCGAATGAAAGCGGTTCTCCATAACTTTATTACCATTATTAGCGCTTTATGGAAAAGCAAGGGAAATTTCTTAAAAGGTTGGCCAATTTTCCATTGGGACCGATCGATCGAGATTAATTCACTACAACAAGAATGGCCTTTCGCTGCCTTTTATTTTATCGGCAATAAGATTTCATGGCAAAATAGCTATAATCACCGACACTGCTTGAAAATGCCGTCAATTAATCCCTACGCCACAAATAAAGACTTACTGCTGTGGAATCTAGTCGCCGCAAGTAAGATCGTAGCTAAAGCAGACATTAATTGCTACGATTACTCTAACTATCGAGTCGATACACAATTGTGGCGCCCTTTTTTTTTCGCCATAACAAAAACTATTTGTTTCTGATGCATATCTACTTGTCGATAGAAGGCAGTTACGACAAAATATATGTTTCTGCGGAAGGGATGATCGCCAACATATGAGTGAATTTATTGCGACGGCTACAAGTCGACGTAATAAATATATTGCGCCGATGACTTATCCACACGGAACATACAGCTAACTCGATGTTTTATTGCGGCGGAACGAATTTGCCACAATAACCATTATATAAGACAACTCTAATCTCAGGCTTCTCTCTACCTGCGTATTGGAGGCAAAGGATGTTTCCTTCCCCTTTCGTGATTCATTTCCTAGTCTGAAATGGGTCCCGCCACTCTTACCACTGTGAGGCTGTTGTTGCGCCATCGCCAAAATAGCAGGTAAAAATCCCAAAGTCTCTGATCTGGTATCAGATTATGTTCATCAATCTTCACTTTCTCTCCCTCTCTCTATAACTCTGACTCCAATCTATTTGTCTCCCCCTAAGCTGCTCCACAATTTAATCGCAGTCCCACCAGTGCTGCCTGTAATATCTCGATAAGGATAAGTGGTGTAAGGGATCCCATATTATTTGGGAATGAGAAGTTCTTGCTTTTTATAAGATTCCAATAAGGTTTCAATTATATCATTGACTAGTCATTTTGAAGTATAAGCCTTGTGGTTTGAGTCTTCCATTGGAGTGTTACACCACTTACCCTTATCAAGGTATTACAATCTATCCTCTTAAATGTTCAATGCCCTTGTCGGGTCTATCAGTGGTAGGTGGCATGGCTCAAATCCCACATTTTTTTATTGGAGTATAGGCCATATAGTTTGGGTTTTTCATTGAGGCGTTACACTGCCATACTAGATAGAAGTTGTGGATTAGCAGCACCATCGTTCAACGCGGTAAGAACTGTAGTTTTAGAATAAGCTATCACCTTCAATTTGAATGGGTCTATACACAAATCTGTTAGGTAGACCTATTTGTTCCAGATCAATTGTTGTGCAATATATATGTACCCACGTGATTTAAACAAGCCAATTTCTTAAGAGAAATTGATCACTCAATTGCCAAATTATAGTACATTAAGATGTAGCCAAATTTTTGTTGGGGCATCGTGTGCTTCCATTTGCTTTAACAAGATTACATACCAAAGTAGACTGTACTATCAACTACTATTTCTTGTGTTCTTATTTTCCATCTTGTGTTCTTCATCTATTCCTTAATCGGAACCATAGCAAGTGGGATCTTGAGTCATCAATCCATGCTATGATTTCAGTGACTGTGAATGTCACTGATGAATTATAAATTTTCAGATTGATCAACAAAAATTTACCCCTCACTACAAGAAACATAGGAGAAGGGGTTAGCCAACTAATTAATGTGGTCATCAAGTTATTTGTATATAGTGAACTAATTGTATTTAAATAATTAAGGATATTCTTAATTATTTATTTGGCTAGTAGCTTTTTAAACTCTATCTCCCTACTTTTACTTACATAATCTTGAGTGTGTTTGGTTAATATTGGGTGTCAACACAACCTGAAGTTTGAAGACCTTTGATACATGCATATATGTGTGTATAAATTAAATTTATTTGATTAGACAATCAAATTTTATCACAACTTGATGGCCAACTATTCATAGTGCATTTTCCAAATACATATATATTGGCCTTGAGATTGTTTATATGGAATGAATATGATACTAAACTCCTATCTAATTGTTTAGCTAGAGTATTGCTACATAAAAGACAACTGTATTTTTCATCACGTATGGTGTAGTTTTCTTGTGGTCTTTGACCCTTTCTTTTCCTTATTCTGGTATTGTTTAAATAAATTTATCGTTTTTTGCAAAGTAGCTTAACTTGAGTCATTGTTTTTGTAACGCCCTAGTCCCGGAGGTCCAGAAAGTTAGGTCTTTTTTCTCGAATCATCTCAAATAACACCAATTCATATATTCCAAATTCTCCAATGACCAACTATTATTAAAAAGACACTCCATAATTATTTAACAAATATTCATGATACTCTCCAAGAAAAACTAAACATAAACTTTAATAAAATCAAATGATTTCAAATATTTGCAACAATCCAGAACTTGACATACTAAAAAAAAATCAACAAAGATAAATTTATACTAAGACTCAAAGAAAACTTGTATCCACGAGTACTTATTCTCCTATGATCACCAAGCCTCTTTAGTAATGGCTACCCTTGCTGAGATTGCACTGAACATCTCAAATATTTGAAAAATGTTATTAAAGGAGGGGGTGAGTTATCCACAACTCAGTAAGCAAAGAACATATACTAGTGTGCAAACATGAGCATTTACCAAAATTCAGAATGCAGAACAAAATATTTCTTACTTTTCAAAAAAATGTAGAAGCAGATTATATTATCAAAAATTAGAGCAAGAGTTTAATATGAATAGAACCAGAAAATCCTTTGGCATAGCTTAACTAAAATATCTTATCAGAACAAAAATACTATGTTTAACCCCCGTGGTAGGGTTGTGCAAATCCCGACGGCCAACCGAGCAGAAATAGAATGTGAATCTTCCCCTTATTATTCTCGGAGTTCCGAGTGTGCACACAAGAAAGACCACGCAGAAAACCACTTTGCAACCAAAGTAGATGCACCAGAAACAGAATAGTTGGTACCATCCCAGAACTGAATAGAGCGGAACAGAACTAGAATGTTAGGGGTGGGCTCCGACTCCGACTCCGACTGCAGTCGGAGTTGAAAACAACTTTCGACTCCGACTCCGAATCGGAATCGGAGTCCGACTCTGATCGGAGTTCGGAACTCCGAACTCCGATCGGAGTTCGGTCGGAGTTTCGATCGGAAGTCGGAACTCCAATTTCCGAACAGACTCCGATTGAAATGGGCAAATTTTTTTGGCCCATTTCTGATTCTACTTGGTTCAAAGGAGCCAATTTTTTGATGTATTTTATCTGTTTTACATATAAATAATAAATTAGTCAATTAGTGTTAAATAATCTACCATTTAATAGTTGATATTTGATAAACAAATAATACAAATTATATTATTATAATTTACAATACTAAGGCTAATACAAAAAATAAAACAAACTGAATAATACAAATAATAGTACAAACTACAAAACCACTCGATGTAAAGTAGAGAAAAAATATATGCAACCGCTTCATCGTAATGTAGTTCATCGAATCATCAATCATCGACAAGTATGTCAGGATTAATATGTAGATCTGTGAAATTATAGACAATATAAGTTAGATAGATTGATAAAATCATAAAAAATAGTTATTGAAATAATTATATACACTTTGTTACTTTAATCATAAAAAAACAAGTAAATTAATTAATTTAATTTTACCTGACTCAAGTCTATAGCTAATAGCATCGATGCCAATGCTCTCTAGTCCAGATGGAATATCACTAATCCAATTCTGCGTGCAAATGAGGGCCTCCACAGTTGACGATGAGAAACTCCGATAAGCATTCAATACTCGACCTCCGGTGCTAAATGCCGACTCAGATGCAACCGTAGTGATAGGAACGGCTAGTACATCTCGAGCAATACGTGAGAGGATTGGGTACTTGGAAGAATTAGCCCTCCACCATATCAAGATTTGAAATTCATCTGTAGGCTCCTCGACCTCTGCCAATAAATACCGATCAACCTCATTCGTACACTGTAGTGGATTTCTCGCCGACCTTGCCTGAAACGACGTCATAACGTTGAAGCCTCGGGGTCGACTGACACTGTCTGCACTGGCCTGACGGGTACGGGCATTTGAATGAGGTCCTGACCTCGAGCTCAAATGTGAGCTACTGCAGTTGCTGAGGATGAAGGCTGGCTATTAATGTTGTAGTGGCTGTATAAGTCATTCAGATCAACCTTAAGTGCTGCGATAAATGTAGCTACCTTCACTGTCCCGAGAACTTCATTTGTCCACCATTCTATCACCGCCAACTTCAATCGGGGGTCGAGGATCGATGCTATGAACAACAATCGATTTATTTTCTCAACTTGCCCCCAATATTTATCATATTTCGACTGCATTTGTAATGCCATACCAGATAACAGTCCGTTCGGGTCAGCACAACCTTCTTTCAAGTGGTGGTGTACTATTGAGATCTCGCTGAACCACATGTTTGCCGTCGCATATGCGGATCCAAATACCCGCTTAGTAATATCATAGAAAATCTGTAAAAAGTTGACAAACTCAGATATAGCTTGCCAATCCGTACTGTCTGACCGAGCCCCGTTCCATTAGGCTCCAGCAGGGCATACCTCAGACCCCCATCCTCAATCTCCAACCGCTCAAATGCCTTCTGGTACTTTAGTGCCACATCCAACATCAGATATGTGGAGTTCCATCGAGTGGGAACGTCCAAACACAACATTTTTGAAAACTCAACCCCAACCTGTTCTGCTATTGCCTTGAACTTCCGCAACCTTTGGGGAGAAGCCCTCGCATACCACACGATATTACGGACTTTCTTGATGGAGTCGTTCCCATTTTCCATCCCCTTAATTGTTTCATCATTGAAAAATGATACCATTTTCAAAATTATTAATCATAAAAATATTAAAATATAAAATACAAAATCAAAACCAGAGAGGCTCACCAACAATAAGGTTGAGTATGTGAGCAGTGCATCGAACGTGGATATACTGATGATTTTTAATCACATCGTATCTTGCCCTCGTATTCTGCAAAAACCACTCGATGGCAGTCTCATTAGCACTGGCATTATCAACTGTAATGCACAGCATCTTTTGGATGCCCCAATCTACCAAACAATCATCCATATCTGCCCCTATTGATGCACCCTTATGGTTAACTATTTCTTTAAATCCAATAATTCTCCTTTTAAGATTCCACTCACTGTCAATGTAGTGTGCTGTGTGTAATAGCCCTAAAATCTTCATCTTAATTTAATTATTTAATTAAATGCTAATATACAAGATTAGTGGTAATTTGTAAAAAAAAATAAAACAAGCTTTAAAGAGATGGGCTTGGGAATGAGACTTTTGAGGAATGAATCAAGTGAATGGGCCAAGAGAGTAGTGGTGAGCCCATAAGCCCATAGAGTGAACCCATGGCCCATCAAGCTCATAGTAGAGACACATGTCACTTGGAGAAAAATCCTAGAAAATTATCCAAAATGCTTGTAGGAAAATCCTAGTTGGTGGAGATTGACTAGTAGGTGAACACATGTCATGTAGGATTGAGTGTAGGATCTAATGGAGTGATTTTCCTACCATGGAATCTTAGAGGTACAAGACACCATTCCTTGACTTTCCATTTGAGATCATAGTGTGTAAGGAAGTGACAAATGGCATGAAGAGAAGCATGGAAGGAAGGAACAAGGAGGGTTTCAGTGGAGGCAACCCGTGGGGTATCTTGGGAGGATTTCATGGGGTATGGCCACCAACAAGTTGATAGGACAAGGGAGGAGTGTGTAAGTGAATAAGGTACAATGTGTAAGAGAGTGTGGTGATGTGAAGAGAGGTATGGTGTGGATGTAGGTGATGGAAATGACAAAAACAAGGAAAATGAACAAAGTGGGTTTCGGTGGAGGCATAGCTTGGCCGGATCATGCTTTGCTCAAATTCCAAAAAGCATGGCTTTGAGATCACTTGGATGGACACATGAGAGGATGGGGGAATGATGATTGAGTGAAAAGCAAGAAAATGAGTGCTAAACACTCAAAGAAGCCGCCGGCCACAGCAAGTGAGAAGGGAGAAAAGAGAATCCTCCAAGGCATGGCCAAGATTTGATCTTGGAATGGCCTAGAGTTGTCAATCACTCAATCTATCATTGGCCATACCTAAGTATGGTAAAAAGTGTACCAAAGACCCTAGGAAAAGGAATTGGCCGTGTGACCCCATATCCATTTCCCTTAGCTCATTTCACTTGGACACATGCAAACACTCTCCTATCTCATTTTCTCTTCACCTCTCGGCCAAAATCACTTAAGCCACTTCTACTTTTGTTTCTTCTTCTTTCACCACATAATTTGAAGAATCCTAAAGTAGTGAAGCCAAAAATTAAGAGTGTTGAGGTGATCAATACATTAGAGAAGGTTAGTGACTAAATTCATGCAAGCTTAGGAAGAACACACACACACATGTAACACTTTGTTTTGGTTAGAAGGAAATAAGGTTTCCTTTAAAATTTTGTGTTTATAGCTAGTCTAATAAGAGATTTCATATGTGTATTTTCAGATTTTAATCAAAAATCTAATAGGAATATTGTAAGTATACTTTCACCTTTTCCTTAACAATTCTTGTATATAGTGAGGTGATCATGCTTGTTGGATTAATGATTGTATTGCCATGTTTGGATTGAATTGATTTTACTTGTCTTTGATATGAATATTCTTGCGTAAACCTCTATGATGAAATAAGCTTAGAATGTGAGTAGAGATGATGGATCAAGTATTAGTTGCAAAAAGAAGTGAAAAGCATGATTATTATATGAAATGATGAAGTTGATGCATGATGGATTTTAGTGTTAAGTATTAAATTTGGTGTTGCTAAGATAAAGTTTATTTGAGGAAATTAGTAATGAAATTGATTTATTCAAGGAAAATATTGTCTTGAGGAAATGAAAATGGACATGGGAATAAAATACATGATTGATATGAATTGAATTGGTGTATACTTGCATATGGAAAGAAGTAACCACTTGTGCATGATGACTAGTAATGTTTAATTGGAATTTTATGATATTTAAGGTTGAGATTAGAAGATTAAATTATATTGCTTTGTGGTGGAATTATTTAGTTGAGCTTATAGAAGAAACTTATAGAAAAGGAAACTTTGAATAGATTAATGGAAGGAATTTCCCAAGTTAGAAAGGTGAAGGAAGGAAGTTAGAAATAATTAAGTTTGGAAATGAAAATGTCTACTTGGGGAATACTAAGGTTTCGGTTACCCCTTGCTAAGGAGGGTATATGTTTTAATTTAACACTTTTAAATTGTTGGAGGATAATTGGAGTCAAGTGATGAAGGAAAGCCCTAGGAATTTCCCTAGGAAGGTTCGGCCATGATGGGTTGGAGATGGGCCAAGTACCCCCCACTTCAATCCTAGGCCCAAATTTTGGGTGTAGAACATGATGACTAAGTAGGAAGTTGAAAAGTTATCCCAATAAGGAAGAAAAGAGAATGAAATATGAATGCACTCGAGCTTGTCTCGGGTTTTGCATGAAAATGAGTAAGCATTGCATGTCCCATGCATAAGTCATGAAAAGTATGTTTTTAAAGTTCAAGATGTTTTTAAGAAAAAGAAAAGAAAAGATTGAATTTTTGAAAGAAAAGAAAAGAAGTAAAGTTTTATAAGAACCCCAAAGGCTGGGACGGGGAAGTGCCCTAGTGGAACTCCCTATCCACTCAGGAGTGTTTAAAGTCGAGTGGAAGCCCCTGGGTTGACGAAGAACAGTCGGCAGACCGTGTATGGCTCCAAAAGGTGTCCGGAGCGCGGTAGCACCTAACGCTGGTGGGTGCCAAGGACGGATAAGGTGTAAGGACCTACCGTTTTATAAGTTATATGATGCACTCACTTTAAGGTGATGCAGTAACCAGCAGGGAACACGCGGTGCTTAGGGGAACCGTGTTGTGTCTCATATATGTAAAGTGATAAGTCATGACAAGATGGGCTTTCGAGCCATAAGAAAAGATCTGTTTAAGATAAGTGACGCCTAAGAAAGAATAAAAGATACGAAATGTTTTAATGAAATGATTTGAAAAGCAATGATATGAAAAGAAGTTTGAAAGAAGAAATCCGTATGAAAGTTTTGCGAAAAGAAGTCTGAAAGAAGCAAGTCTGTTTGAAAGTTTTCATGAGCATGTGCATGAGTCAGTCATTCATTGCATATGCATTGGTTACTATTGTTTTGTTCACTTATCTGTATATTCGAAATGTTTTGGTTTAAGTGCTAGTATACTTGCTGAGATTTCTCCCGAAATCTCACCCGCTTGTTATTATCTCTACTATCGCTCCCTTGGGAACGATAGAAGTTATTGCAGGACATGATAGATCCCCGGATTACAACTCTCGAGAAGATGAGTCGGACCCTCATGGGCCCGACTAAGACCGATACTGCTGGGCCAGTGACCCTAGACCTATTGGGTCAGTGGGCGGCAGAGTTGCTTCCTATGGCGACATACTTTTTTGATGACTTACGCCCTACGGGGTGTTGTTTGGTGCTAGGAGTGGATGGGCTCCTCCACATGGGACGCCTGTTTACGTCATCCTCTGGGATGATGTGTGACGTAGGCCCAGGACTGAGTCTGGACAGTCTTCGTTATGGCCCGGACTTTAAGAAGATAAAAGAAGAACCTGCCTATTAGTATGGTTGGTGGAAGGGTGGGATGGATCGTCATTATCTTTATTTTGTATCGCCGATGTATTTTCAGGAAAAATCTTCCCGTTGTTTTGGGAAGTGCTTTTGTATAAAACTGTTTACATTGGTGACTTTAACTTTGATATATGTATATGATGTTTAATTTGTGTTTTATTTCGTTAACCATGTGATGTGCGACAAGCGTAACGTTTTGTCGTTTGTTTATGACTTGACCTTTTTCCACTGCAAGAAAAAAAAAAAAATATATATATATATATATATACATATATAACATAAAATAAGGCTCCCACACGTAAAGATGAGGGATGACTTCCTTATGACGTTCGTCCCCGGCGTCGCAATTTGGGTGCGAACCTAAGCGCAAGCTGGGGCGCCGACAGCGATGGTATCAGAGCAGTTAAGTCTCTGGGTAAAAAACCACAAGTCCTAGGAGAAAGAATCACATGGTATAGGTTATGATCCTTTAGGCTTAGGTCTGAATCTTTAGATAATTGATTGGAGATAGTAGTGGTGTACAAGTATGATGTGATGAGTTACAAGAATCGGAGCACAGGAGTTAAGGTAACTCATACGAGGATTATGTGCTTTTCAGGGAAGAATGGCAGGAGGGCGACGACGTGCCCCTACTCCAAGACCCGAAGCATTACCGAGAGTTAATGTTTCGCGTCCAGTGCCGACCGTGGAAAATGCGCCACTAATTTCGCCACCTCAGACCGGAGGAAGGGAGACCTCGAATGCCCCGTTGGATGGCGGACAAGCGATAGCGGAAGCTATTCGCCAGATGACGGAATTAGTGAAGCATCAAATGGAGTAGAGCCGATGCCACCCAAACGTCAGTGGAGGGACGGCAGGATGCTCATACGAAAAATTTTTGGTGTATCGGTACCCAAATTTTGTGGGGACCGAAGGAGCTATGAAAGCAGATCGATGGATTATGGACCTAGAACGCACCTTCGAGATCAGTGGGTGCACTGAGGCACAAAAAGTGCAATATGCTGGTCACCTATTACAAGGGGAGGCCGGACTATGATGGGATACAAAGAGAAGGCTACTGAGACAAGAACTGGGAGAGAATGTAGTTCTTACCTGGGATAGGTTTAAGACAGAATTCGATAATCGATTCTTCCCGGAATCGATTAAACAGCAGAAGGCGATAGAGTTCGCCACGCTAGTGCAAGGAAGCATGACGGTGGACCAGTACGCCGCTAAATTTATGGAGCTGACACGATACGCCCCGCATTTGGTGATAACAGAAAAGATGCGAGCGAAGAAATTCCAGGATGGATTGCAGCCAAGGATTCGTAATCAAGTGGCTTGTTTACGAATCGAAAATTTCCAAGAGTTGGTGAATGTGACGGCCATTGCTGAAGCGGAGCAGAGAAGTCTGATTAATCAGACTTACAAGAAAAGAAATTTTCCGTATTCTTCGGGAAAAGATATGGGTAAAAGGAGAAGTACTCGTCCCATGGATAAGGGGAAGGGTAAAGTAGGCGGACCGAAAGGAACAATCTCATTTCCACCATGTAGGACGTGTGGACGTCCGCATAAGGGTGAATGCCGAGCGGTAACAGGAGCTTGCTTTCGGTGTGGTCAAGTGGGCCACCTGATCCGTGATTGCCAACAGACAGCCCCTGGCGGAACGACAGCACCTGGAGGAAAGGCGAAGGCCCCTGTGAAGTCCAAGGTGTACGCTATTACCCCGGGAGAAGTAGATGTGGACGATGAGGAGGCTATCAATGCCGGCATTATTACTGGTAACGATCTTATTTTTTTTCTAGAATTAAAGCATAGATAACTTCCTCAAAATAACCATGAGAAAGTTTTATATATAGGTGAAATTATATTGATGCGTAATGTGGTATATGCTTTGTTTGATTCCGGCGCGACAAGATCTTTTATTTCATATGATTGTGTGTGGAGGTGTAAGTTAGATGTAGAGCCTTTAGCTCGAAAAGTGTTGGTGACGCTCCCTGATGGGAAGACATTTGGATGTCAGCGAATAGTGAGGAACTGCCCGTTAGAGATAGCTGGCGTAAGGTTTAACGCTGATCTGATAGTTTTCCATTTGTTGGGATTTGACGTGATATTAGGCATGGATTGGCTATCTAGATATTACGCCAAAATTGACTGTCGCAAAAAGGAGATTACATTTGAACTGCTCGAAGAAGAGAAGTTGCGCTACGAAGGGGAAATAGTTCACTATGTTTTTTCTATAGTGACAGCAGAAGGAATGACGAAAAGTTTAAGAGGAGGAGCTGAAGGATTTTTGATAATGTCCTTGAAAGCGGGTGGAAATACCAAGAATATTGAAGAAATTCTTGTAGTAAAGGACTTCCCCCAAGTGTTCTCAGATGATCTGCCAGGCTTACCCCCGGAACGTGAGACTGAGTTTACAATTGAACTTGAACCTGCAACGACTCCAGTTCACAAGGCGCCTTATCGGATGGCTCCAACGGAATTGAAAGAATTGAAGACTCAAATCGAGGAATTGTTGGAAAAGGGGTTTATACGGCCTAGTTCATCGCCGTGGGGAGCCCCAGTCCTATTTGTGAAGAAGAAAGATGGAACAATGCGGATGTGCATCGATTACCGAGGACTCAATAAGGTCACTTTTAAGAATAAATATCCGCTACCCCGGATAGACGATTTGCTGGACCAACTGCAAGGAGCCACAGTATTTTCTAAGATAGACCTCAGATCAGGGTTCCATCAGCTTAGGATTAAGGAGCAAGACGTACCCAAGACTACTTTCCGAACTCGCTATGGACATTTCGAGTTCTTAGTCATGCCTTTTGGATTGACAAATGCCCCAGCAGCCTTTATGGATCTGATGAATAGAATTTTTCGATCGTACCTAGACAGTTTCGTCGTGGTATTCATTGACGATATTCTGGTATACTCTCGAAATGATGAGGAACACAAGGAGCATTTAGAGATAGTGCTGAACATTTTACAAGAACATCAGTTGTATGCCAAACTTAGTAAGTGCGAGTTTTGGCTCCACGAAGTTAAATTTTTGGGCCATGTAATTTCAAGCAACGGAGTTTCCGTGGACCCGGCAAAAATTGAGGCGGTAACCGAATGGCCACAACCAACGTCCGTTCATGAAATACGCAGTTTTCTCGGCTTAGCAGGATACTATAGAAGATTCGTCGAAGGGTTTTCCAAGTTATCTGGTCCTCTAACAGCCTTGACCAAGAAGAATGCCAAATACGTCTGGAATGACCAGTGTGAGCAGAGTTTTCAAGAACTTAAAAGAAGATTGACTTCTGCACCAGTGTTGGCATTACCAGAGCCCCACAAACCATATGTTGTATATAGTGATGCCTCAAAGTTGGGTTTGGGATGTGTACTAATGCAGGAAGGACGAGTAGTCGCCTACGCGTCCCGACAGCTTAAAGATCATGAGCGAAATTACCCCACCCATGACCTGGAATTGGCAGCAGTAGTGTTTGCATTGAAAATTTGGAGGCACTACTTATATGGGGAAGAATGTGAGATATACACTGACCATAAGAGTTTAAAGTATCTGTTTAGCCAGAAGAATCTAAATATGAGACAGAGAAAGTGGATCGAGACCATAAACGATTTCCGGTGTGAGATCAAGTACCACCCAGGAAAAGCTAACGTGGTGGCAGATGCTTTAAGCCGAAAATCTCAAGTGGAGGAACCACCAGTGCTAACAGCCATGCAAAGTATGTTGGTTAAGAATCAGCCTAGAGAAACGATGATGGCAACAGTTCAAGAGATTATTTCTCTAACTGAAGATGAAATCCGGGAAGGACGACGGCAAGATACCAAATTGGAAAAGATCCGAACGAATTTACTCGAAAGAAAAGGATCGCCCCATTTTACCGTATCTGATGATGGGACGTTATACTTTGGAAAGAGAACAGTGATACCAGATAACTCAGAATTAAAGGAAAGGCTTATGAGGGAGGCACACTGCACCCCTTATACAGCTCATCCCGGAAGTACCAAAATGTATCGAGATCTAAAGGAGAGATTTTGGTGGGAAGGTATAAAGAAAGATGTAGCTGCTTTTGTGGCAAAATGCTCTGTATGTCAAATGGTTAAAGCAGAGCATCAACGTCCCGCAGGAATGTTGCAACCTCTTCCAATTTCGGAATGGAAATGGGAAGATATTTCTATGGATTTTGTGATAGGGTTTCCAAGAACCTCGACTGGAAAGAACACAATTTGGGTGATAGTGGATAGATTAACAAAGAGTGCCCAATTCCTACCTATTGCAAATACTGATTCAATGGAGAAATTGTCTCGAATTTATGTGAAAGAAATAGTTCGTCTGCATGGAGTGCCTAAAACGATTGTCTCAGATAGGGATCCGAGATTTACCTCTCACTTTTGGCAAAGTCTACAAAAGAGGATGGGATCCAACTTGAAGTTTAGCAGCGCCTATCATCCGCAAACTGATGGTCAGACAGAACGGACTATTCAGACTTTAGAAGACATGTTACGGGCGTGTGTGCTAGACTCCAGTGGCGATTGGGAGAGTCTTTTGCCTTTAATTGAATTCGCCTACAACAACAGCTTTCAAACTACTATCCAAATGGCACCGTACGAAGCCTTATATGGAAGAAAGTACAGATCTCCTTTATATTGGGATGAAGTCGGTAAAAGCAAAGTATTAGGGCCTGAGTATTTGCAAGAAGTTAAGACTCAAGTAGAGCTGATACATGAAAGGATGAAAACTACCCAAAGCAGGCAAAAGAGCTACGCAGATCAAAGGAGAAGACCCTTAGAGTTTGTAGTTGGCGACTGGGTGTATGTTAAGATTTCGCCAATGAAGGGAGTGGCCCGCTTTGGCAAGAAAGGAAAATTGAGTCCCCGATACATCGGACCGTATGAAATTTTGGAAAAAGTGGGACAGGTAGCTTATCGTTTGAATCTACCAGTGAACCTACAAGGAGTCCATAATGTGTTTCATGTGTCATCCTTGAAGAGGAGTTTCGGCGACAAACCGGCAACGGTAATGGATCCGAGTACCATCCAACTACGCCCTAATCTAACTTATGAAGAGTGGCCGACACAAATTACCGATCGCAAGGAACAAGAACTGAGGAATCGAAAAATCTCCCTAGTAAAAGTGTTATGGAACAACCCAGCATTTCAAGAAGCAACTTGGGAACGCGAAGATGCTATGAGGGCTAACTACCCTCATTTGTTTGAAAATTTCTAGTATATCTGATTTTCGTTTGACTGGATTTTGTTGTGAATGAATGAATGCTTTGTATGAATGTATGAACTATTGATTGATGTTTTGAGTGTTATATTCCTTGAATTATATCACCAAAACTATAAGTAATTTCTTAATAAAAATTTAACCAGGTTATGGCCCGAACTAGAAGAACCCCACGCATGTCAGTAGCCATTATAGCCCAATTAAGAGAGAGGAGAGAAATTAGACAAAGAATCTTGCGTAGAAGGCGTGAAAGAAAGAGAGTGCAGAGGCTTAGGCACCTAGAGCGATGTGAGAGACACCGTACCCATCGGATGGACATAGGGCCTAGAGGAAACCTCGTGTTCCGTAGAGCTACACCGAACGAAGAGCGACAACCCCCTAACCCGTGGATGAAGGGAGAGAGAGAACATTTGCGTAGAATAGTACGGGGAGAAGCGAGTGAACCAAATGTGGAACTCCTGGAAAATTCTGATACCTCTAACGATCGCATAAGACAAAGAATAGAAGGAATACCACGAGTGGAAACAGAAGAAGAAATAATGCACAAATTGAATGAATTAAGGACGAATATGTATTACGACTCAGACGTGGATGCTATATTTTATTTTTCTCAAGACTCTGTAACCGAGGAAGAAGGAGTACCCACTTATTCATCATCAGAAGAGTCCACTACTAATAGTCCTCGAGGTATGTTATAATTTATTATTATTCTCCATGTCATCGCATGCATTGATTTCGAGGATGAAATCTTTTATTAGTGGGGGAGGATGTAATAGCCCTAAAATATTCATCTTAATTTAATTATTTAATTAAATGCTAATATACAAGATTAGTGGTAATTTGTAAAAAAAAATAAAACAAGCTTTAAAGAGATGGGCTTGGGAATGAGACTTTTGAGGAATGGATCAAGTGAATGGGCCAAGAGAGTAGTGGTGAGCCCATAAGCCCATAGAGTGAACCCATGGCCCATCAAGCTCATAGTAGAGACACATGTCACTTGGAGAAAAACCCTAGAAAATTATCCAAAATGCTTGTAGGAAAATCCTAGTTGGTGGAGATTGACTAGTAGGTGAACACATGCCATGTAGGATTGAGTGTAGGATCTAATGGAGTGATTTTCCTACCATGGAATCTTAGAGGTACAAGACACCATTCCTTAACTTTCCATTTGAGATCATAGCGTGTAGGGAAGTGACAAATGGCATGAAGAGAAGCATGGAAGGAAGGAACAAGGAGGGTTTCGGTGGAGGCAACCCGTGGGGTATCTTGGGAGGATTTCATGGGGTATGGCCACCAACAAGTTGATAGGACAAGGGAGGAGTATGTAAGTGAATAAGGTACAATGTGTAAGAGAGTGTGGTGATGTGAAGAGAGGTATGGTGTGGATGTAGGTGATGGAAATGACAAAAACAAGGAAAATGAACAAAGTGGGTTTCGGTGGAGGCATAGCTTGGCCGGATCATGCTTTGCTCAAATTCCAAAAAGCATGGCTTTGAGATCACTTGGATGGACACATGAGAGGATGTGGGAATGATGATTGAGTGAAAAGCAAGAAAATGAGTGCTAAACACTCAAAGAAGCCGCCGGCCACAGCAAGTGAGAAGGGAGAAAAGAGAATCCTCCAAGGCATGGCCAAGATTTGATCTTGGAATGGCCTAGAGTTGTCAATCACTCAATCTATCATTGGCCATACCTAAGTATGGTAAAAAGTGTACCAAAGACCCTAGGAAAAGGAATTGGCCGTGTGACCCCATATCCATTTCCCTTAGCTCATTTCACTTGGACACATGCAAACACTCTCCTATCTCATTTTCTCTTCACCTCTCGGCCAAAATCACTTATGCCACTTCTACTTTTGTTTCTTCTTCTTTCACCACATAATTTGAAGAATCCTAAAGTAGTGAAGCCAAAAATTAAGAGTGTTGAGGTGATCAATACATTAGAGAAGGTTAGTGACTAAATTCATGCAAGCTTAGGAAGAACACACACACACATGTAACACTTTGTTTTGGTTAGAAGGAAATAAGGTTTCCTTTAAAATTTTGTGTTTATAGCTAGTCTAATAAGAGATTTCATATGTGTATTTTCAGATTTTAATCAAAAATCTAATAGGAATATTGTAAGTATACTTTCACCTTTTCCTTAACAATTCTTGTATATAGTGAGGTGATCATGCTTGTTGGATTAATGATTGTATTGCCATGTTTGGATTGAATTGATTTTACTTGTCTTTGATATGAATATTCTTGCGTAAACCTCTATGATGAAATAAGCTTAGAATGTGAGTAGAGATGATGGATCAAGTATTAGTTGCAAAAAGAAGTGAAAAGCATGATTATTATATGAAATGATGAAGTTGATGCATGATGGATTTTAGTGTTAAGTATTAAATTTGGTGTTGCTAAGATAAAGTTTATTTGAGGAAATTAGTAATGAAATTGATTTATTCAAGGAAAATATTGTCTTGAGGAAATGAAAATGGACATGGGAATAAAATACATGATTGATATGAATTGAATTGGTGTATACTTGCATATGGAAAGAAGTAACCACTTGTGCATGATGACTAGTAATGTTTAATTGGAATTTTATGATATTTAAGGTTGAGATTAGAAGATTAAATTATATTGCTTTGTGGTGGAATTATTTAGTTGAGCTTATAGAAGAAACTTATAGAAAAGGAAACTTTGAATAGATTAATGGAAGGAATTTCCCAAGTTAGAAAGGTGAAGGAAGGAAGTTAGAAATAATTAAGTTTGGAAATGAAAATGTCTACTTGGGGAATACTAAGGTTTCGGTTACCCCTTGCTAAGGAGGGTATATGTTTTAATTTAACACTTTTAAATTGTTGGAGGATAATTGGAGTCAAGTGATGAAGGAAAGCCCTAGGAATTTCCCTAGGAAGGTTTGGCCATGATGGGTTGGAGATGGGCCAAGTACCCCCCACTCCAATCCTAGGCCCAAATTTTGGGTGTAGAACATGATGACTAAGTAGGAAGTTGTAAAGTTATCCCAATAAGGAAGAAAAGAGAATGAAATATGAATGCACTCGAGCTTGTCTCGGGTTTTGCATGAAAATGAGTAAGCATTGCATGTCCCATGCATAAGTCATGAAAAGTATGTTTTTAAAGTCCAAGATGTTTTTAAGAAAAAGAAAAGAAAAGATTGAATTTTTGAAAGAAAAGAAAAGAAGTAAAGTTTTATAAGAACCCCAAAGGCTGGGACGGGGAAGTGCCCCAGTAGAACTCCCTGTCCACTCAGGAGTGTTTAAAGTCGAGTGGAAGCTCCTGGGTCGACGAAGAACAGTCGGCAGACCGTGTATGGCTCCAAAAGGTGTCCGGAGCGCGGTAGCACCTAACGCTGGTGGGTGCCAAGGACGGATAAGGTGTAAGGACCTGCCGTTTTATAAGTTATATGACGCACTCACTTTAAGGTGATGCGGTAACCAGCAGGGAACACGCGGTGCTTAGGGGAACCGTGTTGTGTCTCATATATGCAAAGTGATAAGTCATGACAAGATGGGCTTTCGAGCCATAAGAAAAGATCTGTTTAAGAGAAGTGGCGCCTAAGAAAGAATAAAAAATACGAAATGTTTTAAAGAAATGATTTGGAAAGCAATGATATGAAAAGAAGTTTGAAAGAAGAAATCCCTATGAAAGTTTTGTGAAAAGAAGTCTGAAAGAAGCAAGTCTGTTTGAAAGTTTTGATGAGCATGTGCATGAGTCAGTCATTCATTGCATATGCATTGGTTACTATTGTTTTGTTCACTTATCTGTATATTCGAAATGTTTTGGTTTAAGTGCTAGTATACTTGCTGAGATTTCTCCCAAAATCTCACCCCCTTGTTATTATCTCTACTATCGCTCCCTTGGGAACGATAGAAGTTATTGCAGGACATGATGGATCCCCGGATTACGACTCTCGAGAAGATGGGTTGGACCCTCATGGGCCCGACTAAGACCGATATTGCTGGGCCAGTGACCCTAGACCTGTTGGGTCAGTGGGCGGCAGAGTCGCTTCCTATGGCGACGTACTTTTTTGACGACTTATGCCCTACGGGGTGTTGTTTGGTGCTAGGAGTGGATGGGCTCCTCCACATGGGACGCCTGTTTACGTCATCCTCTGGGATGATGTGTGACGTAGGCCCAGGACTGAGTCTGGACAGTCTTCGTTATGGCTTGGACTTTAAGAAGATAAAAGAAGAACCCGCCTATTAGTATGGTTGGCGGAAGGGGGGTGGATCGTCATTATCTTTATTTTGTATCGTCGATGTATTTTGTGAAAAAATCTTCCCATTGTTTTGGGAAGTGCTTTTGTATAAAACTGTTTACATTGGTGACTTTAACTTTGATATATGTATATGATGTTTAATTTGGGTTTTATTTCGTTAACCATGTGATGTGCGACAAGCGTAACTTTTTGTTGTTTGTTTATGGCTTGACCTTTTTCCGCTGCAAGAAAAAAAAAATATATATATATATACATATATAACATAAAATAAGGCTCTCACACGTAAAGATGAGGGATGACTTCCTTGTGACGTTCGTCCCCGGCATCGCAATTTGCGTGCGAACCCAAGCGCAAGCTGGTGCGCCGACACTGTGATACACATGTACGACGTATTCTATATAGACGTACATGTGTCAGTCGTAAATGACACTCTCTAGCCAGCGGTGATTAACATCTTCTTCATCTCTGCCTTCTCCCTCATATGCCTCTTCATGCAATCACGCATTGGTGTATAACTGGATGGCAATGGAAATCTTGGCTCAAGCAGCTTCACAAACTTGCGGAACCCTTTCTTCTCAACAATGTTAAATGGCATCTCATCCTCTATAACCATCTCTGCAAGTGCCTCACGGTACACCTTCTCACTGTATTGAGGGACCACCAGATTTATCATCTTGTTTCCTATCCCATCAATTGCTGTAGAGGTCTCGTAACTAAGATTAGTTTGAGACCCACCTGCGACTGCATATAATAATTTATGGCCCAATATTAGTTTAAACTTTAAAGTTAAATGAATAAATCAATTAGCATACATAATACATATGGCCCAATGAGATTAATAAAACACTAACCTCTTGACGCCAGCCCCTTCGCTATTTGGTATCGCTGGCAACCATTGAGATGTGATGATAGACAAGCGGTGCCTTGTCTTTTTGAATGACACCCAACTTGAGCGCCACAATGGTTGCATTCAGCCCGTGGCTTCTCAGGATCCCCACCATTAACTTTCGTGAAATGTTCCCATGTCCACGATCTTTTTTTATTTGATCGTGAATGGGGTGGCCCCATAGCTACAGGGTGTACTGGTATATCCAGATCTTGAACCGGATCGTCCCCAAGATCCATATCCTCCTCCTCCATAAATTGATCGAAATCTCCCGCTTTTAATTCTATGTTCACTGGAAGTGGAAATCCACTACTAGCACACGAGGTCTGTGCTCGAGTGTAGCTAGGTAATCGACTCTGAGTCCGACTCGGTATTGCTGCTTGGGATGCCGACAGAGTCCTGGCATCCGGAGTCTCATATGGAGTCGGAGTCCCACTGGCACTATGTGAGCATGAGGGATCCATCTGTTAAGTAGACCTAAAATTCAAATATAACAATCTAAAAAATGTTATATATGTTTGACTTATATATAAGTTTATATATATGCTTATAAAATATCACCCAACTCACGCCGCTAACTATATATGTTTGCTTAAAGAACCTAATATAGAAATCATGTAAAGGAGTCAAAGATCATACTAGTTTATCAATTTTTTATATTATTATAATTTATATATTATAATTTATATATAGGTCCTGTGTCAATCATTATCCACCACAAAATAATACCCTAACAGAGGAGCAGAGACGAGCTACATGCCCATTACAACAATAGCACAAAGCCTTCTAGAATAGCAGAGTAGAGAAAGTAGTTAGAATTTCCCTCAAGTTATTGTAACCAACACATATTCTTTTATTCTTTTATTCTTTTATATTGTATATAAATACAATCCACAATACTCAATGAAAGATAGAGAAGTTTTAGTATATTTCCTTTGTATTAACAAAAGGATGAGATGAATAAAAAAATGTCATATTGTTTCTAAGACCTTACTATATAATTACTTCGCTATCTTCACCTAGAGCTTGACCAGTACTTGATCCATCATAGTTCCACTTGGGAACTGGGAAGCTCAGATGGATGCCTAACAGGCTTGGATATTGTCCGAAATTTTGAAAAGAAAGCAGCAAGAATACCAATGTTCACGCATGTTGAACTAGATATAAATAAGTAAATAACTAAACAAATGAAATTAAAAAAAAAAACACATTCCCAACAAATGCACACTTGCATTCTAACTTATCATATAAAAAAGCACATTCCCAACAAATGCACACTATTACAATTAAATAAAGACTGTCCTCAAGGGCCAAGGCCAGAATCACTTTGTTCCATTTCAACTCCGAGAAAGCAAAGTAGGGAAGATGTAGTTATTTCTCTTGGAAGATGTAGTTATTGAGTAAAAAGTTCGTTCTCTAGTCTATGGCAGATGATCATGAGAGCCCAAGTTTTTTTTTAGGGTAAAAAGGAACTAAATAATTACTCTATAATTCATAAAATTAGAATGACTGAATATAAGGCATAATATGACTCTTTTTTCTTCCCATGAAGAGGTCTGCATCTTTTTTTTAATTGCAATACTGACAGAACTTAAGAATTTCAAACAAAAAAATAACCTTGCATGCATGGAGAAAAATTAAGTTAGTTGTTTATTTAGTTGTTTATGTATTCTATTTGGTTAGTGAGAAAAATTAAGTAAATAGAAAGGAAATAATAGAAAGTTAAGGAATATCATTTTTTTTTTCCAGCCATAGTTTGAATAAGGAATTTCATAACAAGAAAATGTACTCAACTTTCGTGAAATAATAGAGGACCCCCTATGACTGCCCCTTAAATTTACAGTGGAACTTCATAATGCATATGATGATATCCAAAACTGTAGTCAATAATGTGCTCTTATGTAGTGATAAACTAAGCACATCAAGCAACCTCCGAGTATAACACAATAGTAGCTACTATTTTTAATTATATATATTTTTCCTCCACATAAAGTAATAGCAAAAACCCATATTTCCACGACCAAAATGCACCTCAAGATTCATAAGATCAGGTCGTGTATAATTACTTGTACTCAATGGCACTACTGGCCGGTCTTCATATTTTTTTTTTTGAATAATATGTTGAAATGTCTTAAGAAGCAGCCATATTAATTAATGCACCTGGAATCAACAGAAAAGTAAAATATAAATATGAACAAGCTGAAAAGGGGCTAGCTAGCTAGAAATTTCAGTTCAATAGTATCAATTTGGAATACAAACATTAAAAAAAAAAAAAAAAACTCAATTACATGTACCAGCAAACACGACCATCAACAACGTCCCCATTCAACTTTTAATTATATAACTCAATCTGGCATGATTTAAGCCTTTGATAAATCATCCAGGAATTAAAACACAATTATATGATCTAAAAACAAAAAGAAAGTGCTTCTAGCTAGCAGTAGTACTAGATCATGAGGGCCAGCTCTAGAAACAATATCTTCTATAGATCATGCTAGCATGATATACAGCCAACTAGAGATATTAATGCCACTACACATGTACACCATGGATGAGGTTAAGAGGTAAATGCCATGAAGAAAAATCCTTAACCACAGGAGAGCCCCAGTTACTTTTCTAGTGATAATAACAAAATGCATTATATATCTTGAAGCCAAAATTATGATCAACTTATAATCTATTTCTTAGACTATTTATATATATAATTCTCAAATATCTGCATAGAGTAGTACTAGTACTCCACATTTGCAAGTGTCAATCTGGTAATGAAAGATGTGCTAATTCGATCGTTTGTTACCAAAGGTTACATTTCTTGATCCAATAACGGTTGTCAAATGAATGAGGGTAAAGTGGTTTAGAGGGATTGGATTTAATTATGTTAAAAGATAGCATCATGAGTAACAATATCAATTGAGACTGATATTTAAAAAGTTGTGAAATGATATTTGCATTCATTTATAGTAGTGCACATGCACATGCACAAGCACCTTGTACTCGAAAAAAAAAATATTCATATGAAAAAGAAAAACTAATATTTTAATAGTGGACCTGATTAGTTTTTAAACAGATTATAGGATGTTTATACATTCTAGCCTACTAATTTCATTAAAATTAGAGGTATTGAAATATAATAAGAACGTATATACTTTACTTATAACTTTAAAGAAATTAGTAATTATTGTCAGTTAATACTTTGAGGGTTGGTCCGGATTGCTTTGGCAAGAAAGGATCAATTCGAATTTCGGACCCAAATCAGGGAGAAAACTGATGCAAGAAGTACAAACCAAACTCAAACGACTACAAATTAGAGGCTTGAAAAAACAAAGAAATTAAACACTATAATTTCGAATCTTCAATAGTTCAATTACCTTACAAGTAATAAAATTAATACAATAGAAAATAATTAACACAATCATCAATTAAAATTAAAAATAAAATCCTATTTTGAAACCCTAAATAATACCAGGATTACGGACTTGGAGGCTCTCCTCGGCAGTGGCGGTCCGGTGTAGCGAAACTCAGACGACGGCGTCGTGGCTGGAGAAGCGGTTGCTCGAGCCTCGAAGACGGGAGAAGAATCGAAGATGAAGCTGGGCTGTTGCCTGCTGGAGAAACCGAATGCGATGCGGAAGAAAGAAGAAAGAAGAAAGAAGAGGAGAGAAAGAGAAGAAGGGATCCGGGGGGGAGATAAAATAATTTGAAAACGACGTCGTTCCTCATTAGTTGGAACGGCGTCGTTTAATTTTTTTTTTAAAATATCCCAGATCGTTTTGCATCTAGATTATTTTAAAAATATCGGAGTTCGGAGTAGGAGTTCGGAGCATTTGTTTTCTCCGATTCCGAATCCGACTTCCGAATTCCGATTTCGATCGGAGTCGGAATTAGAGCGGAAGTCATTTGGAAGTCGGAAGTCGGAATTTTTGCCCACTCCTACAGAATGTCATGCCAAAGGTTTCAGAAATCATATCATATCATATCAGAGTAGAGAACTTTTCCAAAACAGAACAGAATCAGATCGAAAATATTATTTATGCACAAAATTTCATATTCGCTCTTTTTCAGTTCAGAAAATAGAATGCAACAAAATTAGCTCATGTCTATACCAGTTCATGTCAGAAACACTTTATTCTTATACATAAATCTTATGCAGATGCGAAACAAAACTAAGGTCACTTCAAAGTTTCTTTTCGTAACTAAAACATGCATATTTTTCTCAATAACCTCAGTTAATATTTTTAATGCAAAGTCTAGCATAGGAACCCCATTTACTAGAACCTCTTAGCCTTTCAGAAATTCTTCAAATAACGCCGAAAAATTAATAATCAACACCTATAAAATAATCATGTAACTCCATAAATTTCCAAATGATTACAAACCTCAAAAATAGAACCTGAGACATAAAATCCACTATCTTCTCTTAACATATAAAAACCCCAAAATTTTGATTTAACAAGTATCTCAATATTAAAACCTAGAGTACTAAAAATCGCCTTATTCTACTTCCTCAAAATTCCGAAAATTCTCATAATCTAAAATTATTGTCATCCTCCATAATCATCGAAATCCACTAAAGAATGCCTAACTCAAATACCAACTCAAAAAGCCTCCTTCAATAATAATAATAATAATAATAATAATAATAATAAAACTCAACTTACTAAATAATGCCACACCCATGACCTGCTTTAAAATACTTTAAAAGCCGATCCCCAAAAATAAATTAAAACTCCAAGTCTAAACCTCAGAATACCTTAACTTCAAATTTTTTTTAAAAAAAATATAGCACAACACACTCAAAATAAGAGAGAACTAGTATCGACAAACCCATAAGGCCTTTAGCAAAAACAACCCATCAGAAAAAGGAAAAAAATAACTTTAAATCTAATTTGTTTTAGAAGGTAGAGGGCAAAACCATAATTACGTAAACAAACAATTTTTTTCTGTAACACCTCGGAGGGCTTGAAAACACATCATGCAAAGAGTAAAACAATTGCAGGGAGCATAATGAAATGAGATAAAACATGCAGCAAGGGCTCACCGCGAGAGGAGAAGGTTACAACGGGACTCGGGCGGAGCTGGGCTACTGATCGCTATAAGAGAAACAATAGGATGAGAGAGAGAGTGACAGAGAAAAACTGCTAGGGGTGAGAGTGAGAGGGAGATGCAGTGATAACAAGAGAAAGCAAAACGAGAAAGAACAAACTAGAGTAGAGGTCAGTAGTTTACCATGAGGGGGATGAAGGACCAGAGGTGACCCAACTGGCGTTTTCTGGGCAAGTAATGGCAACAAGGAGGGAGTCGGCATTGTGGGTGGCTGAGTTGTAGCTGGAGGGAGCAGGTGCTCTGTTTCAGGAAACAAAAACAGGGACGAATGGGGGTTATTTTCGATGGTGGCTAGTGGCTAGTTTCTACCGTTGTGGGTTTAAGGATGCTAAGGTTGGGTGTGGCTGAATTATGTGAAGGCTTTCAGTGGCTGGGCACGGTTGTTCACAGTTCAGTTGCTGGTATGGAGGCTGCTACATGACACAGGGTGCAGTGTTAAGCTAAAGGAGGGGCTGCAGCTATGGGTTCTCTTCATGCATGCATAAGCCAGAAATGTGTATATGTATATATATATATAATTGAGAACCCTAAAGGAAACGTGTAAGCAGAGTGAAGGGCTCGACTAGTGCAAGCCGAAAAATCTGGAATTATTTTCATGATGCCGTGATTCTAGGTGATACAGCAGAGCGGGCGGATGTTGAGATGGAAAGAAGAAAAAAAAGAAAAAAAAAATAATAATAAATAAATAATACTGATAGGTAGCGGCAGGATCAAGCGTAAAGAGAATATATATAAAACTGAAAACCTAGAGGAAGAGAGTGTGTAAGGAAAGATGTCGTGCATGGCATGGGTCCAAAAAGATGTCAACGGGCTTGGTCTTGGGAAACCGGGTTACATCCATTTTAAATAAAGGCTCAAGATAGGATAGTAAAATAAATAAAAAAATCACATGTTAAAACTATGTCGAGAAAAAGATCTGACTCCTCAAGGATCTAGGTGTTACATCCTCTCCTCTTTAAAAAAATTTCGTCCTCGAAATTTGTTGCGCCTAATGCCGAGTCAAAAACAATACTAATCCTTCTCCTTCCATTTAATCACACTCAAACCCAACCCAACAAAATTTATTGAGTAGTGTACCTGTGTGCATCGTTGTCATCCTCCACAACCTCAGTGGTTAGTGCAAACACACAAGCTGGCCCTCCTATTTCATGCTGATTAGTTCCCTGAGTTGCCTTTTGGGGACCCGGAGGGTTAGTCTTGTTGTCCAACAGGAGTAACGGGCAGTTCCTGATAAGATGTCCAGTCTTGCCGCAACGAAAACACGCCCCTAATTCTCTTCTACACTCCCTAGTGTGAAGGCGATTACAAAACTTACATAGAGTGTTAGTTGATTTCCCTGTGTTTGCTTTTGGCCAACATTATTGCCTTCATTCCTCTTTTTCCATGGACCTTGATATACTGTTGATTGAGACCCTTGAGTTGCAGTCCTCTTCCTCTATTCCACCAGTGTAGCACTCTTCTGCAGGCTTCGCTCAAAGATAATGGCCTTATTCACCAACTCAGTAAAATTCTTTAATTGAAAACCCACCACCCGCTCAAAAATCTTTTCGTTCAGTCCTTGCTCGAACTTACGACACTTCTTCTCCTCATCAGGGATCAAGTACACAGCAAAGCATGCTAAGTCAGTAAATTTGGCTGCATATTGATGAACCGACATAGCTCTTTGGACCAAATTAGCAAATTCCATAGCCTTGTCATTTTTAACTGAGTCTGGGAAAAAGCATTCCAAAAAGAACTTCTTGAATTTTTCCCATTCAACTATTACTGTTCTTGTAGATTCTCTGATAGTTCTCTCTGAAATCCACCACCTTTTCGCTTCTCTCATCAATTTGAAAGCAGAAAATAATACCTTATATTCTTCTATGCAAGGTGTAACACGGAGTATCTCCTCAATGTCTTGGATCCAATCCTCTGCTAAAATCGAATCTCCCCGACCATCGTAAGTGGGAGGATACAATTTATTAAAGTCGTCTATAGAGCTCTTCCATCCATCATTTGTCGCATTCATACCAGATAGACTCCGTTCCTGACGATGAGGCGGCATTCTGAAAACTCAAATAATAAAATCTTACTGAAACAATAATCACAAGGGAACCATGCAATAACTTTAAATATAAACCTCCAGTAATAACAATTAAATTCTTATTGTCAATCCAAGTATACACCTCAACCAAAAAAAAAAAAAATTTAATACCTAAAATCATCGACAATCTAAATTCTCTTGACCAAACAAGTCCATAATCTCAAACCTAAAATATCCCCATAATCATTTCCAAGTCCTCAAAACCTCAAACCTTATCAAACTTGTCTGACTTTCGATCACAACCAAAATCTAAATCTTGCATCATAATCGAGTCATGCCAACAAAATAAACCAATTGAATCTAAGTCATTAACTTCCCAAAAATCCATCCTATAAAGTCTACAGACTCTCAAACTTGAACTTTCCTAGAATACATTCCCGAAAACCAATCGAATTCTACAACCTTAAACGCAAATAATCAATTCTATACATAATCCACAAATGTCTATACCTCTAAATCTGGAAATTATTTCCTCAAGTCCACAAACAATTAATCAACCTCAAATATTTTAGTCTGAAGAACCTCAAACCCGGGCTCTAATACCAACTGTAACGCCTCAGTCCCGAAGGTCCAGAGAGTTAGGTATTTTTTCTCGAATCATCTCAAATAACACCAATTCATATATTCCAAATTCTCCAATAACCAACTATTATTAAAAAGACACTCCATAATTACTTAACAAATATTCATGATACTCTCCAAGAAAAACTAAACATAAACTTTAATAAAATCAAATGACTTCAAATACTTGCAACAATCCAAAACTTGACATACTAAAAAAAATCAACAAAGAGAAATTTTTAGTAAGACTCAAAGAAAACTTGTATTCACGAGCATTTATTCTCCTATGATCACCAAGCCTCTCTAGTAATGGCTACCCTTGCTGATATTGCACTGAACCATCTCCAATATCTGAAAAATGTTATTAGAAGAGGGGGTGAGTTATCCATAACTCAATAAACAAAGAACATATGCTAGTGTGCAAATATGAGCATTTACCAAAATTCAGAAGCAGATTATATTATCAAAAATCAGAGTGAAAGTTTAATACAAACAGAAACAAAAAACCCTTTGGCATAGCATAACTGAAATATCTTATCAGAACAGAAATACCATGTTTAACCCCCGTGGTAGGGTTGTGCAAATCCCGACGGCCAACCGAGTAGAAACAGAATGTGAATATTCCCCTTATTATTCTCGGAGCCCCGAGTGTGCACACAGGAAAGACCACGCAGAAAACCACTTTGCAACCAAAGTGGGTGCACCAGAAACAGAATAGTTGGTACCAACCCAGAACAGAACAGAGTGAAACAGAACCAGAATGTCAAGCCAGAGGTTTCAGAAATCATATCATATCATATCAGAGTAGAGAACTTTTCCAAAATAGAACAGAATCAAATCGAAAATATTATTTATGCAAAAACTTTCATATTCGCTCTTTTTCAGTTCAGAAAACAGAATGCAACAAAATTAGCTCATGTCTACACTAGGTGATTTCAAAGTTTCTTTTCATAACTAAAACATGCATATTTTTCACAATAACCTCAGTTAATATTTTTAATGCAAAGTCTAGCATAGGAATCCTGCTTACCTGAACCTCTTAGCCTTTCAGAAATTCTCCAAATAACGTCAAAAAATTAATAATCAACACCTATAAGATAATCATGTAACTCCATAAATTTCCAAATGATTACAAACCTCAAAAATAGAACCTGAGGCATAAAATCCACTATCTTCTCTTAACATATAAAAACTCCCAAAATTTTGATTTAATAAGTATCTCGATATTAAAACCTAGAGTACTAAAAATCGCCTTATTCTACTTCCTCAAAATTCTCAAAAATTCTCATAATCTAAAATTATTGTCATCTTCCGTAATCATCGATATCCACTTAAGAATACCTAACTCAAATACCAACTCAAAAAGTCTCCTTCAATAATAATAATAATAATAATAATAATAATACTAACTCAACTTACTAAATAATGCTACGCCCATGACCTGCTCTAAAATACATTAGAAGCCAATCCCCAAAAATAAATTAAAACTCCAAGTCTAAACCTCAGAATACCTTAACTTCAAATTTTAAAAAAAAAACAATATAGCACAACACACTCAAAATAAGAGAGAACCAATATCGACAAACCCATAAGGCCTCTAGCAAAAACAACCTATCAGAAAAAGGAAAAAAATAACTTTCAATCTAATTTGTTTTAGAAGGTAGAGGGCAAAACCATAATTACATAAACAAACAATTCTTTTCTGTAACACCCCGAAGGGCTTGAAAACACATCATGCAAAGAGTAAAACAATTGCAGGGAGCATAATGAAATGAGATAAAACATGCAGCAGGGGCTCACCGCGAGAGGAGAAGGTTACAACGGGACTCGGGCGGAGCTGGGCTGCTGATCGCTAGAAGAGAAACAACCGGATGAGAGAGAGAGAGTCTCAGAGAAAAACTGGTAGGGGTGAGAGTGAGAGAGAGATGCAGTGATAACAAGAGAAAGCAAAACAAGAAAGAACAAACCAGAGTAGACGTCAGTAGTTTACCATGAGGGGGACGAAGGACCAAAGGTGACCCAACTGGCATTTTCTGGGCAAGTAATGGCAACAAGGAGGGAGTCGGCACTGTGGGTGGCTGAGTTATGGCTGGAGGGAGCAGGTGCTCTGTTTCAGGAAACAAAAATAAGGGACGAACGAGGGTTGTTTTCGAAGGTGGCTAGCGGCTGGTTTCTATCGTTGTGGGTTTAAGGCTGCTAAGGAAGGTTGGGTGCGGCTGAATTATGTGAAGGCTTTTAGTGGCTGGGCACGGTTGTTCACGGTTTGGTTGCTAGTATGCAGGCTGCTACATGACACGAGGTGCAGTGTTAAGCTAGAGGAGGGGCTGTGGCTAGGGGTTCTCTTCGTGCATGCATAGGCCAAAAATGCGTATATATATATATATATATATAATTGAGAACCCTAAAGGAAACGTGTAAATGGAGTGAAGGGCTCGACTAGTACAAGCCGAAAAATCTGGAATTGTTTTCATGATGTCGTGATTCTAAGTGATACAGCAGAGCGGGCGGATGTTGAGATGGAAAGAAGAAAAAAAAGAAAAATAATAATAATAAATAAATAATACTGATAGGTAGCGGCAGGATCAAGCGTAAAGAGAATATATATAAAACTGAAAACCTAGTGGAAGAGAGTTTGCAAGGAAAGATGTCGTGCATGGCATGGGTCCAAAAAGATGTCAACGGGCTTGGTCTTGGGAAACCGGGTTACATCCATTTTAAATAAAGGCTCAAGATAGGATAGTAAAATAAAAATAAAAATCACATGTTAAAACTATGTCGGGAAAAAGATCTGGCTCCTCAAGGATCTGGGTGTTACAGTTTTTACACAACTAGGATACACGTGTCAAGCAGATTTACGTCACATGAATACTTAGAAGGAATTAATAAACTCTCACAATGGCAAAAGCCAATGGCGATCCTGGAAGTACTACCTTCAGGTGTTCATGTCGAAAATGCCATAATAACCAACTTCTACCAATCAATGAAGTCAAAGATTATTTAATCACGTTAGGTATTGACCCAAGTTATATACATTGAATATTTCATGGGGAGAGTGAAAGTTGGAGTGTGAATTCATCAGACGGTGATCATGATACATTCAATGACTCATAATTTTTGATGATATAGATTACATGTTAGAGGACACGCAGGCTGCATCATTCCTTTACCATTCATTTGGGGAACATGGTACCACTTCACAACCCACCATGAGTTATTGACAATCAAAAACCTTTGAACAATTGTTTGAAGATGCGAGACGTCCACTTTATCCAAGGTGTGAGAAGTTTTCTAAGCTTTCATTTATAGTGAAGCTGCTTCATATCAAAATTGTTGGTGGGTGGACTATCAAGTCATTTAACATGGTTTTACAATTGTTAAAGTCAGCTTTTCTAGATATTGAGATATCGAACTCATATCACGAGGCCCAACATTCAGAACATGGTTTGGGTTTTAGTTATGTAAAGATAGACGACTATCTAAATTATTGCATTTTATTTTGGAAACATGATGTGGACAAAGAAGTTTGTCCTAATGTGAGTGGCGATGAGAGGAAAAAAGACAAAGATTCCCCAAAAGGTTTTGCGATACTTTCCACTAAGGCTCAGGTTACAAAGACTATTTATGTCGAGAAATATAGCAATGTTCATGAAATGACATAGAGAACAAAAAATATCTAAATTTGCCTGAAAAAATAAAAAACAGGAAAGAACAAAACAAACTAATGCAAACATAAGGAAGGCAATCCAAAATGATCCATACGAATCAAGCCCCTCAACAAACGTGGGGCATCGACAATTGAGTGCCAAGAAGAATTTATGCCGCTTGCTCCTTGTTTAGCAAGCCAATCAGCCACTTTGTTTCCTTCTCGAAAAACATGAAGCATAGTACAATCCAGTGAGTAAATAATTTCATAGACTTCTTCCCTAAAACCTTCCAAATACCACACTCCACATCTTCTACTTTCTATCATGAAATAATATTCATTGAGTCAAGTTCAATTTCCACAAAAGAGAGGCCCAACTGTTGACACATCTTAAGCCCTTGGAGTAGAGCTAGCAATTCAGTGTTATTGTTGGAGGCAATACCAATATGAGATGCAAAAGTATGAATGAAATGACCTTGCTCATCTCTAATAATTCCTCCAATACCCAAGAATCCTGGGTTTCCTAAATTGATTCCATATGTGTTTAATTTAACATTGCTTGAATCTGGTCGATGCCACCTTACTACTATGCATCGACGAGATAAAGGAGCTACTGCAGGGATCTTTAAGGCTTGGAGCACTTGCATATCGAAAGTTGTCAATCTTGATACTTTATGGATTTTCTTGCAAATTGTCTCAATCTAATATTTAATATAATTAAAAAAAACTGAATTGGACTCACGATAGCCTTCCACGCAAGCTAGGCACCGTCATCTCAAAAGTCTCCAAATAATAATCACAGGTAAAATACTTAACAAGAGAACCACCTGTGTAGAAGAGCTTACTCAGTGGAACCAAGATGTTTTTGTCTCCTTCCAATTCCGGTCAAGAGGTTCACCAAAGAGAGCTCCATAGAAGATCCACACCTGCTTGGGAAAATCTTCGTCGAACATTACATGATTCTGATCTTCATAATGGCTTGTATCACAACAATCACAATAAGAAAGAATTGGGGTGCCAATACGGCATAGGTGGTCATCAACACTTAAGGCCGAGTTCCATGCTTTGCATATGTTTATAGGCATTTTTAAAGGTAGCAATTTATGCCACATCTAAGAATGCCATTGAAGACTAATCCCCCTTATTCAAATGCAATCCCAAGCCGATTTGGTAGAGAAAGAACCCATCTTTTTTAGTCCAGATTAACACATCCGAACCTTCTTTTGAAGTTGCTAAAGCTTCCAAAATATCATCCACATTATTTTCACCAACAAGACTCACAAGGATCTCTACATCCCAAAAACTATTCAATTTGTAGTCATTCACTCATAGTAAAGGCTGACCTACCATTTGTATCTCCTCAAATAATGGTCCTTGATCATGCCATTTATCATACCAAAAGAAAATATCTCCATCTTTAACCTTCCATTTTGAATTGTCCATAACATGCAAAAGGCTTCTAATAATCATTTTACAAAATCTAGTCCCCATATTAGGATTAATAAACGCAAGGTTTGTTACTCACATATTTTTCTTCAAAAAAAATCGCCCAAAGAGAATTATCTTAAATAAGGTTCCAAGAAAACTCATATGCAAAGTATGATGGATATTATCAAGGTGTGTCAAGTCGAGGCCTCCATCTTCAATCGGATTGGAAATCTTATTCCAAGAAACCCATGACTCAATCAAATACATGGAGAGGCCGAGGTGCTAATAGACCAGGTCAAGGGGTATTACCAACAACTGAAACCAACCCCACAGCAAGTACCAAGAGGTTGGACTGTAAGGGTTGAAGCTATCGTGGACTCATATAACTCCACTCAACCCCCAAATGATTTACATGCATTGATTTAATTTGCCATCCAATACTCCTGCAGATGATAATCCAACTATCGAGGGTAAGTATAAACTTGGTTTCACTTCTTTATTGTGGTGTTTCTTAAACTATACATTGGGTGCCAATCTGATTCACAAACTATAGTCCAAAAATTTCTGGAAATTTGTATTTATGGTATAGTAACAGTAGCTAGTAAATGTGGTAGGGGTGTAGTGAATTGGCCATAGTTTGAAAGGATGCAAAAGTATGGAAAGATACCACTTGAGATCAAAGATGGGAAGATAGATCCATCATGAAACAATTATTTAGTATACACAACGAGAGTCACGTGGATCACGATGCACTATGCAGAAATGAGGCATGTTAGCTGGAGTGATGTCAACGAGAAGGAGAAAGAGGAGCTTGTACAATGTGTTTGAGTATGCATTTTATTTATAATGCTTTGAATATGAAGTGTTGACTAATGAATTAGGTTCCATTTTGTTTTATTGTTTGTTGGTAAAGGAATTACATTTGCAATATCTATTTGTGAATCCCTGTTGTCAACACATAAATAATGCTTTATTCTCAATGTTTATCAATGTAAAACCTATGCTTCTAAGAAAAAAAAGTTCATACATCCAAACTTGATTCAAAGATTGAGACACATGAATTTTAACTTTTATCTCCAATTGCTGAAACTTTATTATGACTTAGGAGTTGTAATGGTACATTGGGAACAGGGCAATCAATATAGCCTACATTATGAGTTCTCAATTTGAATGAACTGAACATATACTTTAAAGTGTTTCTAAGTTATTAACAAGTGTGTTGAACCCAATATTTCAAACTTCATATTTTTATATGTCTACGTATAGATATTGATATAACAAATGAACTCAAGTCTTAAGCTTAAGTTGTCTACACAATAGAGCCAAGTACATCAAGGAATGAGCTATGCACAAGAAAGGAAACAAGTCTACAAGATAAATCTCTTAAAGTAATTATGTACATCTTTTGATAAAATTTGAAATTAGATTAAGACTCAAAATTAATCTTTTCACATAGAGCATCAAATTACATTTTTTACATGTGCATGACATTATTAAAAGTTTTAGTTTTGAAAATTGTAATTTTTATATTTGCATGATATCATTAAAAGTTTTAGTTTTAAACAACTTTATTTTTCACATGTGCATAACATTATTAAAAATTTAAATTTTGAAAATTTGTAAGATGGTTGATTGTTGTCTTTGACATGTGCATATTTTGTTGAAACGTAATTGATGCAATTTTAACAAATGCAAAAAGTAGATGATTTGGTTTGAAAAATAAATCATGCTCATTTTGTCATATGTGAAAAGTAAAATATTATGTTTGAGTAGTTTGAAAAATGAATGAAATTGTCTTTGACAATTGCAAAATGAAGATACTTTTATTTGAAAATTTTGAAAAGTGAATGGTACTCATTTTGACATGTGAATCTTTTAAAATTGAAAGTGAAGTATTATATGTCTATAAATAGCTCAATTGAGTTTTGCAAAATTATAACAAGAGCATACACATCAATTATCAAGTTTTACATTATTCATTCAAACCCTCACTCTCTCTTCTATTACCATTGAACCTTAATCCTTGTTCATTTTGAGAAAGATATAGTTTGCACTGTATTATTCTTATTGCACTCATTGAGGAGTATATTATGATAATCTACCCACTATCAGCTCTTATATTAGTAGAAGAGTGCATATAACCATTGTGTGTGTAGAAAGTGTTCTACATAGGGAATAGTTAAATCACCACATGTGAGATGATTGTAAGTGTAGATGGTGTTCTACACGAATTTTTTATAAATAGGTGTCTATCTCCACCTAAAAGAAATTGAATAATAAACTTGACGATCGTCAAAGGGTAGCTTGAATTGACGACATAAGTAGTATGGCTGAATCTCGTTAAAATATTAAATTTGCTTATCTCGCCCCACTCTTTATATTTCCTGTTGCTTCATATTTTACTTACATATTATATTGTATACTTGGTTTATAATTGTTAATTTTTAATCTAACCCAATTCACCCCCGCCCTTCTTGTGTTAGTCATTTGGGCAACAAAGTATGCTAACAAACTTACAATATACATGGTACATGGGTTTTAGCACAAAGGCATTGATAGGCTAACTTTGCCTTGGATTGGACCAAGAAAAATCATTGGCAAACAGTTAACCAATCAACTGAAACTTAATTTGTAAATAATAAATTTGAGAGTTACATGTGGAAATATTATAATGTAGATTCCCACATTAATTTAGACTTTTTTTGTGAACCAATCATTTCATTGGTTTTATGTTTTATACTAGAAAATGTGAACCCAAAACAGAGAAAATAGGAGTAAATAAGGAGTCAACCACACAAGTGGAAGGACTTCTTTTGTATTACTAATGGAAAAAAAAGGTATGTGACATTTGATCAATTAATCTGGATGGTGTTGCCAGAGATAAATGATGGATATTTGGAATAATATGTAAAAGAGGATGACTGGTATGGCTATGTTCGTGTAGATGGACAAGAATGTGATTGATTTCTACAAAAATGTGCATTGGTCAAACAAAAAGGGCAAATTTGTCATACCAACTATAGAATACAATTATGTGAGCATATATTTACTATATATTCCCAACAATTATGTGAGTAGATGGTGGAAAAGCTGAGTGCCAAAGAGCTAGAGGCTCGCATAGATGAAGCACTAGCAACTATTTTTAGGTAGGTTTATGGCATAAAATAGGGTATTCGAGAGGGTTAGGCCATTTTGTTATGCCTGAATCGAGTAAAGTACCAGGAGTACCCAATGAAGAGTAAGAATGGCTTGCCGAGCAAAATGAACAAAATAGGAAAGATGCAAAAGTATTACTGAAATCAGTTTGAGCAGGCTGAATATAGATTCTTGGCTATAGGGAAGCATATAGAAGAATATGAGACACACATGGGATTTCAAATGTCAGAAATGTAGACGCAATTTGAGTCTCAATGAGAGATTCAAACTACAGCTCCTTAGCCATGTTGTGTTTGCTAGCAGTCACTATTTTTGTATTTTGATCATTATGTTTTGTAAACACTTTTGACAAAATTGTCTTTTGAAGGATGAATTCCCACATGCAGTACTACATTTGAGTATTTTGGAATGCTGTTTTCCCACCTGGGTGTTGGAGAGGGTGAAGGATGCATGAGAGGTAATGTGGTTTCTTGCATGTACTTTAGTTTATTTTACATATATATTCAAATTTGATAGGTCATGGTAATTAGAATAGCATCTTGAGCATCTTTTTAGAATCAAAAAGTGACTTGGGTTCAGAATTGTTCTATTAAATGTCGTGTTGCTCAGGAAGGACTTTCCAGGTTTAACATGATTGCATGCAATGTGTGCTAAATTAAATATTTTTGTAACTTAAGGAGAATAAAGCTTTGTTGATTATTGACCATTACTGAAAATTATGACAATATCTTAGGAGCTGTATGCAAATAAAGTATATAAGTTACAATAGAAAATTAGCTAGTGAACAAAATTCAATTATAACATGATTTGCACTATGAAAATGATTTTCTGCTTTAAACAATTGTTTCCCAACTCATCAATTGGTATAGTGCTCTAGTGATCATGTGAATGAGATATCATTAAACAAATTGTGTAAAACCAAAAATTTGAAGAACTTTGCTTTTTCATACACAGGGTATTGAGCTAGAGGGGTTATGGAACTGAATGCAATCCATCATTAGCCTGGTATGACTTGAGGTTGTTCATGGCCTTATCAAGTAGACAAAAATCATCAGCTTCAAATATCATCATAATTCAAATGTATTAGGAACAAGAATTTGGTATCAACATGTAGCTAAATTGACATCCCACAACTTTATATAAACCATCAGTTATCACACATTGCAATACCCACCACAAATATATCCCATCTAAAGTGCAAAATTAAAATGAAGGAAAAATGAAACATAAATTTAAGGTAACTTGAGGGATTCTTCTAGGATATTTTAAGCTGAAGGATGATATTTTGTAGCCTATTTTTGTAGTCTATTTAATATGTGTGGATTTTTGGAGACTAATTTTATAGCCTACTTGTTAGGTTCAATTTTTGTGCTACATGATGCATGATTTCACATTCACCATTGCTAATGGTATAGGAATAACTTATTCTAGGTTGGTGGTCTGGTAGCAGGAACGCGTGCTATGGTCAAGAGCTTCCAAGGGCCAAGACTTGTTTTGGATAAGCTAGTTGATACCCCAAACAAGTTCAACGTAAAAAGTCCTCTGTACATGATTATGGTGTACACATGTATGAGTAGAAACAGGTACGACTGCTGGCATGTTGAATTAGAAATTAGCAAGTGATGCATTGTATAACCAATACAATTAGAAAGAGTAATCATCTCTAGATGATGATTGACATACTGATTGCATTCTATATAGTACTACTTCATAAAGTTTTATGTGGATTACGGTTATTCTCTGTCATCTGAAGTCTAATGGTTGTTGTATGCAATCTAGTGGAATAACATTACACACCCATTTTAGTTGACTTCTGTGGATGATTTCCTTGCAAAACACATGAACATGCATGCATACAAAGAAACTAGATGGTAGCCCAACTGATCAGGATGTGTGTGTGTGTGTGTGTCATGTGCAGGTGCATGTATGTTTGTGAAAATTACCCCATGATCATGTGCAAACCCATTGGATTTCAAAGGTCAAAAAACACAGTCCCTTGCCTATGTGAAACCAACTTTTAATATTTGTACTACTACTTGTGTTTGGTTTGATTTGTTTTCCATCCAACACAAGTCATCAAAGTACACCAATATATATATATATATACACACACACATATATGTGTGTATGTATATATATAGACATATATATATTTGATCGGTAATCAAAGTATTTTATTCAATAAAAGTAGACAAATCCCAAGTATACAAGAAGTATACATGTGAAATACCTAGCTAGAGTTTTCAACTGATAATAAAATGTCAAGAACATTAAATCCATTACAAACTATGGCCCCCGCCCATGAGAACAATGTTTTAAAGAAAAAAACTTTCAACCCCTCCATTGTCTTTTCATAGTTTTCAAAGTATATATTATTTCACTCCCACCAAATGCACCAACACATGCATATAAGGACCATCTTCTAAATCACTGCCATTTGTGAATTTCCTCGGAGGCCTCTCCAACTTGCTAGAAAATCCATAAGAATAAAAGGTATGACCCAAGAGACGCCAATTCCTGCAAAGAAGTGATCCCACAAGTTCCTTACCACCTTGCAATGTAAAAACAAGTGATTTGCAAATTCCCCATCTTTCTTGCACATACAACACCAATCCAGAACCGTCATCTAGTTTTTCCTCAAGTTGTCCATGGTAAGAATTTTGCCTAGTGCTATTGTCCAGACAAAAAATGTAGCTTTTGAATGAGCTTTTGTTTGCCAAATGCTCTTCCAGGAAAATGTGTGCATGCCTGGGTTTGATAGAACTTTATGAAAAGATTTAATAGTGAGCTTTTCTTTCTTGGAAGGACTCCAAAGCATTCTATCCATTGTGCCCTCCGTCATACGTATCGAATACAGGGCCGCATAAAACTTAGGAGCCAATAGAAAACACCAGGAGCTCTGATATCGCTGCCTCTTTCTCTCATGCAAGCTTGAAAATGGCAGGAAAAGTATATTTGAGGTTTGGTTCACCAAGCCAAATGTCATACCAAAATCTAAGTCGAGAGCCATCACACGGTACAAAATGTGTATGTCTCCTGAACAACTCCTAAACTTTTATAATATACTTCCACAACCACCACATATGGTCCAGATATGTATATATATATATATATATATGTATGTATGTATATGCATGCACAATCTGATCAGTTGGGAGAGATCAAATTTCTATAGATTAAACTCATCATAAGTCTTAGCGCAAGTTTAGGTCCAAGTAATCCAGATAATAATATATGATTGTTACTTTAGGTTCAATTTTGTAGTTGCCCTAGATAAATTAATAGGTCCAAATTTGCAAATTTCACTTCACAATGAGTAATTATCATCAAATTAAATGAAAATTTGAATGCTTGTAATTAATCTATTCCTGGGAATTAAGGGGTATCGTTGATCAAAGTTCAACACCATAAATGGTCTTCTACCTTAGGCTGAAAAATCTATTTTAACAGTTCTTTCACTATAGCGAATGTTATGAACCTATCATAAACGGCGTCGTTTGCTGAGGATTACCTTGGTGCAACGCAGCGTTTTGCTTCTTTAGATAGATTGCCTTTAAAGTCTTGTAGTTGTTTTATTTTCTAGAAACCGTTTAACGTGTTATCTTGGTAATTGTTGAGTTAGTTAGTCAGCAAGGTTATGTAGGGGAAGGGAGGCCTGGTTCAATTATTCTGGAAAATTGTTTGAAATTGGTTATTTGCATTGTGGAGGAAGGGAGACCTCGAATACTCCCAACATAATCAGCTTTTTATCATTGAGCATTTCTATCAAACACGTCATGTGTCACTCTTGTTTCATTGTTGCTTTCAGTTCCTTCCTTTCCTTATTACTAGATTGCATCCAACGTAACATGTGATTTCATCCGAAAGGGATTTATATCAAGAGGTTCCTTACAAGTGGTATTATGAGCCCACAGTCCTCCATGTATGAATTGAGAGAAGTTTTCCTTCAATGGTTGTTTCAGGATCCAAATATTCTTAATTGGCATGCTTTGATTGAGAAATACTCACTTCTTCAAGTGGCGGAAAACTTATCGCGTATGAAAGAAGCACTCGATTGAATGCGACAAAATCACAAGCGAATGTACAAATCCTTCAATGTGTAGAGCGACCAAGAAAATGAGAAGATGAGGCAGTAGAGAATGATTCCGTAGAAAAGGTGGGTTTGGATACATATGCAATGTTACTTATGAGTCAACTTGCAGACTTTTTGTTGAACTAGCCATTCATGTGAGCCTAAGTTCCTCATATATACACTTGGGAGGTTGCTGGCACTTATTGAGTTTGAAGCCATTAGTATAACTAGTGTTTGTTGGTTGGTTGTGGAGTGGCAAAAATCTCTTTCAAATGTTGGTGATAAACTGAAGGGGATTAATTGTGCCCCTAAACTGCTTGATATAGTGACACTTAAGTGTGTTTTTGGGTGGTATGAGGTGAATTTGCCACAACTCAGGAAAGTGATTAGGAACTTAATTGATTTTGTTGGTCTGAATCACTATACATCAAGGTTTATTGCTTATACAAAAGATAGTCCTCGTTAGGGGTGTTCATCCAAGTTTCAAATTTAGGAATCCGGATTCTAAATCCAAAATTTTCTTAAACCTTTTAAATAAAAATGTCAACTTTATTGAAAAATAAATACAATTTCAAAAAAACGAAATGCATGCTTACAAAAGGATAATTCCCACACAAATGAAACGCATGCTTGAGATGGGTTGATGGTCGATAATTTGCTGTGTGAAGATATTACTATCCATCCAATTGTGGGAGGTTTTAGGAGACGAAAATTTCTTAAGGAGCTATTTGATCATAAATTTGTAGATGCAGTATTAAACGAGTGGCAAAAAACAATGATGCTATGGTATCAGCCTGCAATGCCATTGTTGTTTAGTCACTGGCTCCTTCTCATTCATATGGGAACACATTCCACTTTGATTTGCAAAGTACATTACAAAAGCTGCCTAGTAATATATTTCAAAGGAGTTTTGCATTTTGTGAATTTCATATACAAAAGAGAATCCATTCATTCTTCTACGAGGCTGCAAAGTTGTTTATGGTTGGGTTAAATGCTGGAGCACTGCCCATGTTGTTCCAGAAAAATCACAACTAACCAACTACTAGCACATCTAATCCCAGCCAAACTCAAATTACATTTACAATCTCCCCTTTGGCTGATTTGATGTCAAGGCATATATCGGATGAATGTAATTTAACCTACAAACACAACTAACCAACCACTGGCAAAGATCTCATGTCGCAAGTCATATTTCATATAAAACTTTACCACAGAAATTTCTAAGTATTGCTAAACATATCAAAAGTCTTTGCAATCCACACATATCAGTTTAAAAGTAGCAGAAAGAACCACATCATTGTTCAAGTTACATATCAAACTGAAACATAAAAGAAATTAACAAAATAGTTTGATGGTGATTGTCAATATCTTGTCTGCACTTCTCCTGCCAGCTCCTCTTTCTCTCCTGCTGATAGTTTGCATTCATCCCTATACTCCTCCTATGTCTTGTCAGCAACTCAGTCAAAGGCCGAATTTTCTTCATCTTCATGTGGGTTGCCAGTTTTCAGCACTTGATCCACGTCTACCACTACCTGCTGTAACCTGTCATTGACCTTTTGGATTCTTTAGCAAGAAATTTTTCCATTAATCTTATTCTTTCTTCCCATTTTTCAATAAAGGAGTCAAATTTCAACTGAAATATTTGCAGTAGTTCCATCAATTCTGGTGAATGAGCAGGATTTGGAAGGGAGGAGGTTGAAGCATCAGTGTGAGTTCTCTTTTTGCCACTCATTGCTGCTTTTGACTTAGTCACTGTCTTGGAGGAAATTTTTCCATACATCTTCACTGTGACCTCAGTGTTTCTCAAAGGAACCTTTGCAACAACGGCCAATTTAGATATAAGTCCACCAAATGGTAAACTTTTCTTGTTAGTAAGGTCAGATCTGGCCTTTGAGATCACTTTAATGACATGTACAAAAAAATCTATAGGATGACCAAAGCATACATCAAATTAGCCTTTTCAAGAATAAGTTCAACATGCCTTGATATTGGCCAGAGGTTTGTTAGCATGATCTTAGCCAAAAAGCTATACTCAGGGAGCATGGAATTCATGGAAAGTCTGTTAGACTTAGTAGGCCAAGAGGGAGCATCCGTTCAACAAAATAGGTCCTCCATTTGGGCCTTATATGGAGTGGCCATTCTCTTAAAGGGATAACTAGGATTCCCTACATTTGGTAAACTATAGAACTCTCTAATAACTTCAAGAGTTACTAACATCTCAACTCCCCTTACAGTAGATGTGATAATGTTATCATCAACACTTAAAATAGCATTAGCATAGAATTCTCGAACAATCTCAATGTAAGGAGCAGGAGCACCCTCAGTAATTTTTTCCCACTTCCTATCAGCAAACATATGAGCAAGAAATTTAAATCCAGGTTCCTGAATATCATTTAAAGTTACTTCCCTTTCTCCAAGAACTGTTCTTTTTTAGAACAAGATTTTGTAAGCCTATTCTGCCTCTTCACTTACAAATTTAGAACCTTTGAAATCTTTGGGAACGGGTTTGGAGGTACTCCCAATTTTTGAAGGCATAAGCCTTTATCTAGTGCTTTGGATTTCTTGGGAGAATTCTTTAGTGTTCTTGTTTCAGTTTCCTCATCACTTGAGGAAGGAGCAGGGGGTGCTTTTCTATCAAACTTTGCCTTCTTGGCAATTGTTTATATTTCATCTGCAAGAAAAGAGAAAAGAAATTTGAATATTAAATAGACACTGTTATCCAAGCATCCATAATAGTTTTTTCCGAAATATTGTCTTAATTGAGTCAAGTCAAATTCTCATATTTTCTAAGCCTCATGCCAAAATGGATAGAGGATTCAAACCTGAGAAGCTATTCTTTTTAATCGAGGAAAATATCTAGTTCTCAATACAGGAATATCACAGGAGGATGAAGACGACAACATTGTAAGAAGGATTAAGAAATCAAAACCAGCCAATCAGGCATCCTCAACTGTTTACGTCGTTACTACTTTCTTAAATAGTATCCTTAAGATTGTATAAATCCTTCTCAACCAGATTACTTAGTTCTAGTCCAACTCTGAGTTTTGAGATTTTTCAGATTCTAGGGATTTTTAAAACAACTTCGGAAACACAACAAACCCTAATAAGAGTCCTAATCCATCAAGAACTCATTTAATTGAAAAACACAGCACCACTTACCGTGAGATTCTATAGAGAAATAAACAATTTCGTTTTGGATTAGGGTGAAGAGAGTGGATGATCCTTCTCTACAGAGTGTACCGAAGAGAACCCAGAGAAGAGAGAGGACAAAAGGGAAAAATGAGGGAAGATGGGTGATGGACATGCAAGTTTATGCAGTAGCTTTTTCAGGTTTTCCTACCCATGCCATGAATGTGCCATGCACGCGGGCCCCATCTTTTGACACGAGGTCAAACAGTTTTCTCTATTTGGAGTAGTTACATGCCCCTTTTCTCTTTGTTTTTCATGATTTTCTTGGAAAATATTTAACACATGAACCAAATTTTAAAGAATTTTAAAGAGAAAAAAAAACTTTAATAATTACTAAAGAATCAAACAATTAAGCACTAAACAATTCATGTCTTTTATCATCTTGAATGATTTCCAGGTCCAAGCCTTATTACACTCAATACTTATTCAACCATCTAGGAGATGAATTTTCCTTATTGGTCAGTCCTCACAATTGAGCACTTTTCTTAATTGATAACCTGTCAAGAATTCATGTGTGAGAGGAGAAAAAAAAACTTTTTTTGTCATTTTTTTTTTCTTACTCTCCCTTTCTTTTATAATTTTTCTGTTATTACATCAATAAGGGTGAACTTTTCTTCAAAGTCAAACTTTATGCTAGGGCTTAGATACCCGAAAAAGTAACTTCCCTCAAGTACAAAACCATATTCACTCTTTATGTCAATTTTGTATTACTTATCTTTTTTCACAATGATTGAAGGAACGATTTTTCCTACAATGACTTTTACAGCTTAGATCCATGCACGAGTGTTCGTCTTTTTTCTCAATGACTGATGAACACCCGACTTTTTCTATAAGGATCGACTTTAATGCATGGCAAGAAGAGACCTTTTTCGATTTGGTACTAGGTTCAACTAGTTTTAGTCAATTCAAGGCATAGATTCCCCCTTACTTTGAGCATATCATGAGTATACGACTGTAGTCAGCAGTTTGTTAGGAAGTCAGAATTTAACTCCTCATCGTGCAGAAATTAGAATTCTTATGTGGTCTTTAACTTCATATTTGTACACCAAAAGGAAGTCACATACCAGTTAAGATCTTCTTCAATCCTAACAAGTTGAATTTGTGCAGTTATAAAACTCAAAGACCGGGTATACTCGTATGGCTTGTTATTTGCAAGATGTTAACAACATGAATGTTTTAAGGAAACAAGCAGAAACATTACACACTTTTTTTTGTTTATTTATTTATTTTTATTCAAAACGAAATCAGGGCATGTCACATACACCAATGGCTTTTCTAAGAAACTCAAACCTTAAACCATTTAATAGTTTAGTGAACAAATCTGCTAGTTGGTGTTCAGTATCGACGTGTTCTAGTGACACAGTCTTAATTTTGACCAAGTCTCTTATAAAGTGATATCTAATATCTATGTGCTTGGTTTGAGAATGTTGCACAAGGTTCTTCGAGATATTTATGCACATGAATTATCATAGTAGATCGTCATAGTATCTTGAAGAAACCCATAATCCTCAAGCATCTTTTTCATCCAAAGAAGTTGAGTACAACAACTGCCAGCCGCAATGTATTCGGCTTCTGCAGTAAACAAGGAGATGGATTTTTGCTTATTGCTCATCCATGCTATCAAATTGCTGCGAACATAAAAGCAACCACCAGTGGTGCTTTTTCTGTCATCAGTATTCCCTGCCCAATTGGCATCGGAATAGCCAACTAGATTTAGTGTTGAATCTTTTGAATACAAAATCCATAGTTAAGGGTAGCACTTAGTTATTTTAAGATTCTTTTTACTGCTATGAGGTGTGATTCTTTGGGATTCGCTTGAAACCATGCACAAACACCAACACTAAATGCAATATCAGGTCTGCTAGCAGTAATATAAAGAAGACTACTGATCATGCTTCTATATAGAGTGGCAACAATGCTCTTACCTGAAGCATCGGAGCAAGTTTTTACAGACGTGCTCATTGGAGTGCAAGCATGTGTCTTTCCTTCCATGCCAAACCTATTAACAAGGTCTTTGGCATACTTTGATTGAGAAATAAATATTCCTTCTTCAGATTGTTTAATTTTAATTCCAAGAAAGAAATTTAGTTCTCCAATCATACTCATTTCAAAATTCGTTTTCATTTCATTTGAAAATTCATGTGAAAGTTTGTCAAGAGTAGATCCGAATACTATGTCATCTACATAAATTTGAGCAATAAGGAGATACTTACTAGTTTTCCTTAAGAAGAATGTTCGATCAGCTTGACCTCTTATGAAATCAGTTTTAAGCAAGTATTTAGTTAGTCTCTCATACCATGCTCGAGGAGCTTGATTTAGTCCATAAAGAGCTTTCTTCAACCTAAAAACATGATTAGAAAACACATGGTTAGAAAACCCTTTTGGTTGTTTAACATATACTTCTTTATTTAGTATGCCATTTAAAAAAGCACTCTTAACACCCATTTGATAAAGTTTAAAATTTAAATGGCTAGCAATTGCTAACAAAATGCGAACAGATTCCAAACGAGCGACTAGTGCAAATAATGTTGTGATCTTCTGGTCTTGGAACAAGCTCCCATACTTCATTTCCAGTGAACTGGTATAATTCTTCATGCATGGCATTCACCCAGCTTTCATCTTGTAGTGCTTCTTCCACCTTTTTGGGTTCCACCTGAGATAAATAGCAAACATATGAGACTTGATTTAAAACTCTTTTTCTCAGTCTCATGCCATCATCCAAATTTCTAATGATGTTTTCCTTTGGATGATTGTGAGTGATCCTTGTAGAAGGCTATTTTTCATGGTGTGAAACTAAGTTTGGTGGAGTAAGTTCCACTAGTTTTGGAACCTCTTGATCAGTTATGTTTTCTTCAGCTTCCTTCACGAGTTTGCTCAGTTTCTTCTTGGTCTTCTTCTTCGAGTTATCATCCATGACCATGTTGATCGACTCCATCACTATTTTTGTTCATAGATTGTAAACTCGGTAGGCTTTGCTATTTAATGAGTATCCCAAAAATATTCCTTCATCACTCTTATTGTCGAATTTGTGAGTGTTGTTTCTATATCTCAAAATGGAGCAAGTACTCCCGAACACCTTGAAGTATTTTGCTATGGGTTTCTTTCCATTCCATAACTCGTAGAGTATGAGTTTGGTCCCTGGATGAAATACCACACGGTTCAAGATGTGTTCAGTAGTGTTGACTGCTTCTCCCCATAAGTGTAGAGTCATCTTCTTGCTGCTTAGCATGGTGCGAGCCATCTCTTGTATTGCTCTATTTTTCTTCTCCACAATTATATTTTGTTGTGGAGTGATTGGGGCTGAAAACTCTTGGTGAATATCCTGTTCATCACAAAAGGAAGAAAAGTTAGTATTTTCAAATTCTCTACCGTGATCACTACAAATTCGAGAGATAGTAGAATTCTTCTCTGTTTGAATTCGTTTGAACAGTTTCTTAGCAAGCTCAAAGTTCTTAAATTTTTCTCTCAGTAGGATAATCCAAGTATATTTTGAGTAATCATCAACGATAACCGTTATGTACTTCTTTCCACTAAGACTTTCACTTTGCGTGGGACCCATAAGATCCATATGTAGCAACTCAAGTGGTATTTCAGATAGAATATCAACTACTTTCTTGTGCTGAGATCTAGTCTGTTTTCCTTCCAGACAAGCTCCGCACATAATCCTTTTATTTTTCAGTATTTTAGGTAATCCTTGGATAGCTTCTTTCTTGGAGATCTTTTGCATGTCTTTGTAATTGATGTGGCCTAGCTGATGATGCCATAACTCTGTTTCATCCAACTCTACCTTGTGACAATACAATGAGTTCATGGGAGAAACTCCATAGCAGTTGTCAACGGTTCTTGTGCCTGTTAAGATCCACTTTCATATGTTGTCATAGACTTTGCACTCATTTTTTGAAAACTGCACAGAAAGATGTTCATCACAAAATTGACTAGTACTTAACAAGTTGGCCTTTGGGCCTTTAACAAACAATACATTGTGAAGAATTGGCAACCAAGAACATTAACACTTCCCTTTCCTTCCACACTTGCTGTGCTCCCATCACCAAAGGTTACTGATCCTCCACTTATGGTCTCCAATTTTTTAAACATCCCTTGGTCTCCTGACATATGTCTAGAGCATGCACTATCTAGGTACCACATACTAGTATCCATAGCTTTAAGTGCAGTGTGTGCAACAAGACAGATGGCTTTTTCTTTTACAACCCACTTGGTTTTACTATTTTTCATGTTTTTGGGAAAACACAATTTGGACAGTTCACCAATATTTTTATCAATGTATTTTATTTGATTGACAGATTATTCACCTTGGTTTCTAAATTCATTCCCTTACTTGAAGGATTGTTAAGATTACCTTTTCCTTTTCCTAGCCTAATGCAATTTTTCTTAATATGTCCAATTGTTCCACAGAAATGACATATAGGGACAGACATACCTATGGGCTTACCTGAAGAAGTCATTGTAGACTTGCTTTTGTCCACAGATTTCTTTGGGGTACTTTTTATATTGCTTCCTTTTAAAAAGATAATACCTTTGAATGTGGATGCAGCGAATGCGTTGAGATGTAAATCTTTGGAAGCATTGTATCCCAAGCCCGTGTGATTAGAAGTATTCCTTTGAACCTTCAGCATGTCGTCAAGTTTTTGGGTGGAAGTTTTCTCTTGATAAGTTGCTAACATCCTCTCAAGTTCTTCTTTCTGTGCTCGCAATCTTGTCACCTCCAATCTATCACCTTCAATGCCTCCATCAGGTTGCTCTTTTCATTTTCATGATGCTCAGTCTTTTGTATAGTTTCTTGTTCACCTTTTGTATCTTCACAAATTCTCCACATAGTTCCTCATAAGCTTCCTGCACACTTAATTCATGATCAGCAATTTTGGTGGCAATATCAGAATCAGTATCACATACTGACACATTGTTATCAGCACAATATTGGCTTACGTCAGCACCATCAGTAACAGATGAGGAAAAAGAAATGAAGGCAATATCATTTTCAGATGATATTTCTGAACTATCAGAGTCAGAATCATCACTCAGAGAAGTATTCAAGGCTTTTGCCTTTCTTTTATAATTCAGACATTCAATTCTTATATGTCCAAAACCCGATCGCTCATGACATTGTACTTTTTCTTTAGGCTCAATTTTGTCTTTATTCTACTTCTCAAAATCATTCTTTTTAGTAGGATTTTTTCCTTTATTCATCTTGCCAGAGTTCCTTTTATTAAACATGAATTTTTTAACTTCTTAGTTGCTAGTGCTAAATCATCATTACACATATCTTCATCATCAGATTGATTTTCACTTTTAGCAGATTTGAGAGCAATGGACTTGCCTTGAGGACGAGGTTCTTTAAATGGAGGGTATTTATTATGAACCTATCATAAGCGACGTCGTTTACTGAGGATTACCTTAGTGCAAGATAGGGTTTTGCTTCTTTATATAGATTGGCTACAAAGTCTTATAGTTGTTATATTTTCTAGAAACTGTTATTTTATGTTAACATGTTATCTTGGTAATTGCTAAGTTAGTTATGAAATTACCCAAGTACCCCTGGATTCACAAGTGAAATCTAAACAAGCACTATTAGCATAGATTAATAACCAATCATAAAGTATTAAAAATGTTAACACAATTATTTGGTTACGAAGGGAAACCCTTTGAATAACTCTTCAAAGATAAAACCCTACAGGGTAACCAAACCCAAGAAAGTCAATTTTATTAATTGAGAGTTTTACAAGTAAATAGTTTACAAAACCTTTGTAACCTGACACATTTACCCAAGACACGTAACCCGCTTGTCTTCTATCTCAGTAGGTAACCAGAACCTCTGATACTCTTCAATCCTTGCCTTTCCTACTGGAACCTTCAGTGGTTGAACACGATCACAGCTACTCCCCCTTGGAGTATGCTCTTACTCATTCCCACGGATTGAGCCTTTTGGAAAATCCTTCGCTCAAAGTATTTTCCTTCACACGATCACTTGAAGCTCTACCCTAATCTTCAAGCTCTTCAACTCTTATATTTGTGCTCTTGAAGTGTTCAGTAAACCCTTCAGTCAACTCCTCTATTTATAGGTAATGCAGTGGTGCAGTGCTTGTGCTAGAGTAGAAGTCTGTCGTTGAGCCTATCCAGAATCCAAGTATGTTACGTTGCTAACAAATTGCTAATAGCCTGGATTGGATCACTTCAACTGGATGATTCCGAGTTTTGATCAGCTTTGGTTTCTTCATTTGAAATTCGAATCCTCATCCCTTCAACTGACTCTTTGACTTGTAATGTACATAAGACTCTTGTACTTCTTATTTGAACAAGTTTGGATAAGAATTACAAATCAAACTTTATCCTTATTGGATAAAACACTTCATCCTTACCGGATGCAATCCTAGAGTCCTATTTAAATACATTCATCCTTAATTTGAATTTAAATACAACTTCATCTAATTCTATTCAAACTCAAATTACATTTACAAGTTAGTCAACAAGGATATATAGGGGAGGGGAGGCCTGGTTCAATTATTCTGGAAAATTGTTTGAAATTGGTTATTTGCATTGTAGAGGAAGGGAGACCTCGAATACTCCCAGCATAATTAGCTTTTATCCTTGGGCATTTCTATCAAACACTTCCTGTAAGAGTTTCGTTGTTGCTTTCAGTTGCTTGCAATCCTTACTACCAGATTACATCCAACTTAGCCTGTGATCTGGAAGGGATTTCTATCAAGAGGTTCCTTACACCGAACCTCGCCCATTGGTGGATTTGGCCTCGTCGTGAGTATAAATTCAGTTGCAACGAACAAATGGTCATAGATAGTTGATCTGAAATCACCGAGGAGTTTTGAGTTGTTGAGACTAACAAATGGTCGCAGGCAACCAGATCTTGCATTACCGAGACCATTATTGTTTATTACGATGAACATTCAATAACAAAGGAGAGGACCTTTAGTCGTTGAGTGGAAGGCAATCTCTTCCAACGATTAGGACATTTTAGTATTGACTAACGAATTTTGCGGCGTCTGATGGACTCGGTTGGCCACCAACAGTGAAGGCAATGACCTGTCCATTTCTCAACAAATAAATCGATGAAAATACCCAAACCCTAGTCAGCAATTCCATTATGGCGAAGAAAAGAGAAATGCAGGCTAATTTTGTTATGTTTGAGTGGTGATAGAAAAATTTTGGCTGCATTGACAATAGACTAGTCAAATTCATTGTTTAACTACATAGTAGTTAAGAAACATTAAAAGCATGCTGCAACAGTTTTTCAACAACTCTAAAATTAAAATAATTTTCTCTCCTGACTCACCAAATTATTTTTTGGGACTAAAATATTCATCCATTATTTATTTTTATTTTCATCTCAAAGTCATACCAACATCTAAAATTGTTGCACAGCATACCCATGTTATTTATTTATTTATTTATTTATCTTATTCTTCCACATGCAATATTTTTCATTTTTAGTAATAATTAATATTCATTACTTTGATCTTCTCGACTACAAACCCTTAGATATATTAAGGTGTTCATTCTTAAAGAATATAACCGTTAAAAAATATTACCTTTAAAAAATTTTATCCGTTAGAAAAAATTTTAACGTTAAAAAACTAATGTGTATTTTATAATAACAAATCAATATTCAAATTACAATTAAGTAAAAAAATGGAAAGTTGAAAAATAATATTTTAATAGAATAACTATTGATTTATTGAGTCTATTATTTGGTATAATAAAAAGTAGCTATCCAAAATTTGTAAAAGTAGAATCTCTAACCAAAATTTGGTTAAACAATAATTAGACTATTGTGAATACTCCAAATGAATTTGCCACATACGTTTCTCGGTTTATTATTGTGACAATAGTGGGCCACAAAAAGCATAAACTCGAGCACTCGCATTAAATTTAGACATTAAAATTCGTTTTAAACCCACAATGGATTGTTCAAAAGCCAAATATGTGAATAGTAAACCTAAAACAAATGTCAAATATGGTCAATTAAATACAATGGCCAAATCTTTATTCTAATTTTTTTTCTTTCTCTTTCTTCTTTACTCTCTCTTCCTATAGTTCTTGAGTATAGAAAATCAAGTTGGTAAGAAAATATAGTTGGATGAGAAATAAATAGAAATAATCTTTTTAAAATATCAATTAGTAATTTAATTTAAATATGATATGATTACAAATAATTTTTAAAACTCATAATTTAAATAAAATGTGATTATTCATTAACATATAATAGATAGAATAATCAAATATGATAAAATTAATTAATTTAATAATTGCAAATAATTAAAAATTAAAAATTAAAAATTAATCATTATTATGTATCTTCATAAATGAATAATTGAATGTGAAGATTTAATGTGAATAGCCTAAGTTAAAAATTAGTTATATTATTTTATTATTATATTTTGAAAAAATAGCTCATCCAATTTAGAGACTTAAGTAAATAGAATAACCAAAAATCAAAATGGAAGTTATATTGACTAAAATTGTACTTTAACAATGGCTAATCCAATGAGAGTACTCTAATGTATATAAGATCTAACCTTCTTGAGTGTGCATTGCGTAATTATACTACAAGAAAAATAAACTTTTGTGACTATTTTATTGCGACGAAATGACTATTTACAACCAAAATTTGTTACAAATAGTTATTTGATCGCAATTAAATAGTTACTAATAAATAGTTTTCTTGTAGTATTACCTATTAGAGCCAATAGAGAAAATGAGTTGAATATCTGATTGCATTTAGAAGTATGTTATAATATATAATAGGATTATAAATGTTAGTCTATTTCTTTTAAAAGAAAAAATAGCGATAGGAAGACAACTCTTAACAACATTTTCATAACTTATATCCATAGAAATAAGTACCTCAATTTAAAAAAGAATTATAAAATATATATGAAAGAATGTCTCAAAAAAATTAATACTGTTGATGAATAAGCCTAACCATCTAGATAAAAATATAATGAGAGAAAAATAAAAATAAAGAACACGAATAGTAAAATTTAATGACATGTAAAAATAATATTTGTATACAACGTATAAGCAAAAAATAAACAAGCCGTATATAAATAATATTTCCCAACCATTTACATTCTCCCGTGAATCACCAAGAAATAAAGGCGTGAAACCGAGGTGCCAACCGTGCCATGGCACGAGAGGTCTCAATAGAATTCTCATTCAAAAAGAAAGAATGTAGCTTCTCTATCGGCCTGCCTTCGTCTCTCTCGACCTAACCCTGAAAACTCCCCTCCAACAAGCGCCGTGGGAGGGGGGAGTGGGAGTCTCAGCTCCCCTCCCTCCCTCCCTCCCTCCCCCCTTTGCCTTCTCCTTCCTCCCTCCCCCTGCCCCTCTCTATTCTCATTCCTCTCCATATTCTTGGTTTTAGTTCGGTTTTCTCCCCCTCCCCACCTTTCCCTTCTCTACTTCGTTTTCTTTTGTTTTCTCTTCTAGTTTTGTGTTGCAGGGGATCTTCGGCACACATGGACTCCCTGGAGACCTTCGACTAGTGGCAATGGAAAGGCAAGCGGCCCTATGTACTAGTCTCGCAATGACTGATCCCCTTCAATCCACTGACTCCCAACTCAAATGTGCCGTACCACTAGCCTCGATCTATCACCCGGGATTGGAGTTTCACTAGTTGAAGCCGCGCGTGTCCCTCACGCATGTCATGTATGGGGTTGTTGTCTCCCCACGCGCCTCCTCTTAAGCAGCCTTTCAGCTACCACGAGCGACCCAGTTGGGACTGGGGCCTCCAGTTTTGCTGCGCGTCTTCCCGTCCGCCACCCTCCAGGGGCGGCACATGTAATCCACGTGCCCTTATGTAACACCCATTTTCTCATAGGATAAAGAGTATCACGTAATTTTCTAAAAATTTTAATCTGATACATGATTCTTGGTTTTAATAATAAAATAAATAACATTTATTCCAAAAAAAAATTGAAGTTGTAATAAAATGTCTTTCAAAAAATACTTACTGAAATAACTGAAAGTAAATTTGTGTCATAAAAATACTTTTTTCTAGAAATGCTGAAAATTTAAATAACTGTTCAATCGATTCCTAGCCTGCCTACTCGCACTGGTTAACTTTCTCACTTAAGTAGTTTTAAAAATATAAAATAAACTAAAATGAATCGATGAATTAGTAAGGAACCCACCACAATGTAAGATAATACTATAAGAAATTTTCATAAAATTTATGTTAAAATCTGAAAACATGATTGTACATGCTAATGCTCATACTATGCATGGCTGAACTATCTGATTTAACTGACTAACTGACTAGTCTAAATTAACTGATTGATCTAACTAAGTTTACTAACTGATTTAACTGAATTGATTTAGCTGAAATAATTTAGCTTAACTAATTTAGCAGAATTGATTTAGTTAAACTGATTGGCCAACACACTTAACCTTGTCTGCAAGGTTGTGCACCGGTCCCACGTCCCGCTGCAATAAGGGGAGCCATGAATAGTACTCTAGCATACTATAGTGGACCACGCTTAGGTCCATGACTTGTACATCTACCCTAATCTAGTATGTATTGATACATGCATTTGAATGATCATTTGAATTAATTGATTAACTGACCAACTAATTAATTGATTTTTGTTCTAATATAATCTTATACTTGAACTTAATTTAACTTATGCGACTTATGCAATATAAGATGCATAATTACATACTAATATAAATAATTATAACTCGCTGAATCTAAATATGATGCTAAATGACATAATCGTATTCTGTACTATACTAAATGACATGCTTGCATGACGTAAGGAGTATATGAAAATGGCTATCAAATAACCGGTTTTACTAATAATATAAGCTACATGTGAGAATCCTAATTTTGTAATCAAATTCACTTATCCCGTAGCAATGCTTTTTAAATTCTCCTTCATAATTTATTACCAATACGAAATATGAATCGCCACTAATGTTTCTAAAATGTCGTACATGTCGTAATATTCTACTAAATTAATACATATCGTGAATAATAGTACATACCATGTTTCATAAAAACATATTAAATACTAATAACATATTTGCACAATTTAAAATATAATTTCGTGAAATACTTGTCTATATTTAATCATACGAAAGGAGTTCGTGGAGACCGAATTAAATTCTTCAAATAATATTTAATATAATTATTTTACTTTTACACGAAAACTTCATAAATACTAATATCATTTGAATATTGTTTAACATATTACTTTTTTTTTTTAACTAAAACTTTAATAACATAACCATATCAAAAACTATAATAATAACATTTAAGATTTATTCCATAAATATGTTCGTTTCATAAGTTCTAAACCAAACATAACTATTTGAGTAAAAATATGCCAATCGGAAAAGTAAGTCCAAACCTAATAAAGAAAACAAAAGTCTAAAATAATTTGTCACAGCTTAATACCAAGGGTAGTAAGATAATAGACAGAAATATAATCTTGTAAAATAACTGATGCTTAAAACAAAGCCCAGAATATTAAATGCAATTTTAAGAGTCGATTAAAAAAATGAAGCCCAAGAAAACTATGAACTATACATCTGTTATAGCTTTCGGGTTAAGTAGCATACTTGTAAATAACTTAAAATTACACCTTTACAACGTTAGTGTTACCATATAAAACCAACTACTAGTTTTTCATTTCGAAGTGTAAAACATGCGAGAAATGAGTTCGGTGGCAATGGCTTACCAAGCAGACTAAAGATGCTATGGAAGCGAAGCGCGATGGAGCTAGGTTGAGGGAGGCGGCGAGTGCGACGGCAGGCAGCTGTGAGAGAGAGAGAGAGAGAGAGAGAGATAACGTGAGAGTGCTGTTAAAGGAGAGAGAACTGGAGAAGAGAAAGTGGAGGGGGATAAGCGTATAGGGCTTACTGAGATGGTGCGCGGCTGACGGAGGGCGTTCTGGCGGCATTTTCTAGGTGGTTTTCGGCGAAGTCATGGTTGGTGGTGGCTGGGCATCTGTGAGCACTTGCTGCTCTGTTTTGGATGGTGTAAAACAGGGGCTTTCATGGTGGTTGTTTACGGCGGGTTGGTGTCTAGATTTCCACTAGTTGGACGCTGGTTGGTGGCTTTCGCTGCATGGAGCTTAGGCTTGTTAGTGGCGTGGGAAGGAGCAATTGAGGCACGGTGGGGCTTATCGGTGGTTGCGCAGCATGGAGAAGACACGTGTTCACGTGCTTGCTCTGTTTTGATGTAGTAAATGTTGGAAATCAACACACAAATCAAATGAGCTGGAGGCTTCTGGAAGATGAAGTTAGGCACCGTCAGTAGCAGCTGGAAGATGAAGTTAGGCACCGTCAGTAGCAGCTGGAAGGTAGGCGCCACCTGGAAATTCAAGAATGGAGGCCGCCGGAATTCCACCGTTATTTCATGTTCACACTATTTCTTTATCCTATAAATACATGTAAGATTGTAATGAGGAAGGTGTATCTGAGGTGAGGTTCGTTGGAGAGATTAGAAGCTGTAAGAGTTGAGAGAAACCATTGTAAATAGTTGGTTTGTTGTTTAATACAAATTCTCCTCTGTGTGTGTGTGGACGTAGGCTAAATTGGCCGAACCACCTTAAATCTTGGTCTCCATATTATTTGTGAGCTTCCGCCGATCCCAACAAGTGGTATCAGAGACGGTAGGAGGCCGGATTTGTGAATTTTCGTAAAAGACCCATTTTGAAACTTGATCGAAATCAAGTTTGGAGGATACCATCAGATTCCTCAGGTTAAGACGAAAATTCTGGTGAAAATTTCATCTCAAACGGATACCGGGAGCCTCCACACCCGCCGCACGCGCCGACTGCGCTCCGTCCACGCGACGGCCACTCGCGACACGCGCCGCACGCGCCAGACGAAGGAGGGAGAAGACTCCGACCCGGATTTGAGATCCGACCCGTACCCACTCCCAACCCATTTTTCAACCCGCTCCAGCAACCCATCAGGGAAGGAATATTCCGTCAGCATATTCCGTCGCCGTCAGGAATATTCCGTCACCGTCAAGAATATTTCGTCACCGGCAAGAATATTCCGTTGACATATTGAACTATTCCGGTGAAAGAATATTCCGGTAAGGAGGGAATATTCCGTCGACGGGAGAGAATGTTCTGGTTGACATAGGGAATATTCCGGTGACGTAAGGGAATATTCCGTTTCAAAAGGAATATTTCGTTTGTCTTATTTTTTAGGTTTTTGGCACAATTTTGATCGTTTTGGAACGAGACAAGAGTCGTTTCCAAGGTTTTCAACCGTTCCAGACACAACGGTGAGCTCTGTTTGTTGAGATTCAACTCCGAACGTTGAGAAAAGGTCACTCAAATCAAAGATTAAAGCGGAACTGATGGAAGATTCAGGAGCAGGTGCGATGATCAAGCTAACATCTACAAATTACGCACTATGGAGACCTCGAATGGAAGATCTCCTGAATTGTAAAGATTTCTTCGATCCAATTGAAGAGAAAAGCGTAAAGCCAGATGATGTAGCGGAAAAAGACTGGCATAAGTTGAATAAGAAAACTATTGGTCAGATTCGGCAGTGGATTGACCATAGTGTTTTTCATCATGTTGCACAGGAAACAGATGCCTATTAGTTGTGGAAAAAGCTAGAAAACATGTACCAGGCAAAAACTGCTCAGAATAAGGCATTATTAATGAGACGCCTTGTCAACTTGAAACTCCAAAGCGGCATCTCAGTGGCTGCACACACCAACGAGTTTCAAAATCTTATAAATCAACTTGCATCCGTAGACTTTAAATTCGGAGACGAATTACAATCTCTACTACTTCTTAGTTCCCTACCAGATAGCTGGGAAACGCTAGTTGTCTCACTCAGTAATTCAGCTCCAGATGGAAAGCTCGCCATGTCAATGGTGACAGACGCCTTGTTTAATGAAGAGGCTAGACGAAAGGAGGCTAGAGGAGACCAAACAGATGCCTTTGTAACAGAAGGAAGGCATCAGAGAAATAGTAGAGGTAGAAGTCGAGAAAAGAACGGAAGTCAAAGCAAAGGGAGATCCCAAAGTCGCGGTAAACAGCGAAAGAAGGGAAAATGCTTTTACTGTGGTATTGAAGGCCACTTTAAAAGAGAATGCCGAAAGCTGCAGAATCAGCCAAGCAGTCAGTCAAAGCACGAAGAAGGCGAAGCTGCAGTGACGCTTTCTGGAGATTGTGTACTCCTTTCCGCTGGTGAAGAATCTTGCTTGCACGTTTCAAGCGAGGAAGCCAAGTGGGTAATAGATACAGCAGCATCCTATCATGCCACTCCTTGTAAGGATTTCTTCAGTACTTACAAGGCAGGAGACTTCGGTACAGTCAGGATGGGAAATTCAAGTTTCTCAAAGATCGTGGGCATTGGAGATGTCAGAATAAAAACCAGTGTTGGCTGTACTATGGTGCTAAATGACGTTCGGCACATACCCGATCTTCGACTCAACCTAATTTCTATAAGAACCCTTGATCAACAGGGTTACAAGAGCATCTTCAGCAACAATGCTTGGAAATTGAAGAAAGGAACAATGGTTGTTGCACGGGGACATATCTGTGGCACTTTGTACAAATCAAGTGCTAAGATATGTGCAAACAGTCTTAATGTAGCTGAAGATGATACATCGCCAAACTTGTGGCATCGGAGACTTGGCCACATGGGAGAAAAAGGGGTGTTTATGCTTGCAAAGAAAGCATTGATCACAGTAGATAAAGGTATTGCTCTCAACCCTTGTGAATACTGTTTATTTGGTAAACAGCATAGAGTTTCATTTCAGACATCTGCTGGAAAAAGATCAGAGTTATTAAGCTTGGTACACTCTGATGTTTGCAATCCTTTTGAAGTTGAATCACTTAAAGGTAACAAATATTTTGTTACTTTTATTGATGATGCTTCACGAAAGGTGTAGGTGTATTTCCTAAAAGGGAAAGATCAAGTTTTTGAGCAATTCAAAAACTTCCATGCCATGGTAGAAAGAGAAACAGGCAAGAAGCTGAAATGCCTCCGGACAGACAATGGAGGTGAATACACTTCTCGAGAGTTCAGAGAATACTGTTCCAGACATGGCATCAGACACGAGAAGTCTGTCCCCTACACCCCACAACACAATGGTGTAGCAGAACAGATGAACCGGACCATTGTGGAGCGAACCAGATGCATGCTGAGTATGTCAAAGTTGCCTAAGCCATTCTGGGGTGAAGCAGTAAAAACAGCCTGTTACCTGATCAACAGAACACCGTCAGTTCCACTGCAGTTCGAAATCCCAGAGATGGTGTGGTCAGGCCGCAAGATTACATACTCTCATCTAAGAGTATTTGGGTGCAAAGCATTTGCACATGTATCCAAGGAGAAAAGACAGAAACTTGATGAAAAATCTACTCCGTGTTTTTTCATTGGCTATGGAGATGAAGAATTTGGATATAGATTATGGGATCCAAAAGCAAAGAAGGTCATCAGAAGCAGGGACGTTGTGTTCCATGAAGACCAGATGTTTGGATCAGAACAAACAACTCCAAGTGCTCTAGAACTAGCTCCGAGTTCACTACCGCTTCAGTCTGTCTCAAACACTGAAGATAGACAGGAAGTTTCCCTAGAAGAAGAAGAGGATACTGACAACGGAGAAACCAGTACTGAGCAGGGGGAGCAGTTGCCCTCTCCATCAGAAACTGCAGAGTTTCCCCAGTTGTCAGGTGATCAACCTCAGCAGGACAGATCCTCTAGAGGGCGATTGTTGATTCCGTCTCGAAGATATCCGGAATCAGATTATATTCTTCTTACAGGTGAGGGGGAGCCAGAAAACTTCCCGGAGGCAATATCTCATCCAGATAGCAACAAATGGATGCAAGCTATGCAGGATGAGATGAACTCGTTACAGAAGAATCAGACTTATGAGCTAATGGAACTTCCAAACGATAAGAGAGCACTGAGAAACAAATGGGTGTTCAAGCTGAAAAATGATGGCAAGCAGGTGAAGCACAAAGCTCGCTTAGTCGTCAAAGGATTCCAGCAGAAGAAAGGAATTGACTTTGATGAGATATTTTCACCTGTTGTGAAGATGACTTCAATTCGAGTGGTACTCGGATTGGTAGCAAGTCTTGACTTGGAGCTTGAATAGATGGATGTGAAGACAGCATTTCTTCACGGCAATCTTGATGAGGAGATTTACATGGAGCAGCCAGAAGGCTTCCAAGTTCCTGGAAAGGAACATTTGGTCTGCAAGTTGGAAAAGAGCCTTTATGGTTTGAAGCAGGCTCCTAGACAGTGGTATAAGAAGTTTGACTCATTCATGATGAGTCATGACTACCAGAAAACTGATGCAGATCAGTGTGTTTACATCCGGAGATTTTCAGAAGGTGACTCTGTGATGTTATTGCTCTATGTTGACGACATGCTGATTATTGGAAAAGATCCATCCATTATCAGAAAGCTAAAGACGGATCTCTCCAAAGTCTTTGATATGAAAGACTTAGGACCTACCCAGCAGATTTTGGGCATGAGGATCACTCGTGATAGGAAGAAAAAGAAGCTATGGCTGTCACAGGAAAAGTATGTTGAACAAATACTACGAAGGTTCAACATGGAGAAAGCAAAGCCAGTCAGTACTCCACTGGCTAATCACTTCAAATTGAGCAAGAGCTCATGTCCCTCATCACCGGAAAAAGTTCAAGAAATGGCTACAATACCGTACTCCTCAGCAGTAGGAAGTTTAATGTACGCCATGGTTTGTACCAGACCTGACATCGCTCACGCTGTTGGAGTTGTAAGCCGTTTTCTTTCAAATCCAGGAAAAGAATACTGGAAAGCAGTGCAGTGGATTCTCAGATACCTTAAAGGTACATCAAAGTTGTGTTTGTGCTACGGGGGAACTAACCCAGTCTTGAATGGCTATACAGATGCTGATATGGCAGGTGATCTTGATGGGAGAAAATCTACATCAGGATATATTTACACATTTGTAGGTGGAGCTGTATCATGGCAGTCCAAACTGCAGAAATGTGTAGCTTTATCTACAACAGAAGCAGAGTATATTGCTATAGCAGAAGCAGGAAAGGAAATGTTGTGGCTAAAGCGGTTCCTCCAAGAAATGGGAGTTAGTCAAAAAGAGTACAGAATCTATTGTGATAGTCAAAGTGCTCTTGATCTGAGTAAAAACTCGATGTACCACTCCCGGACAAAGCACATCGATATTCGTTATCACTGGATACGTGAAGTAATGGAGCAACAACTGTTGAAGCTTGTAAAGATCCATACAAAGGAGAATCCAGCGGACATGCTAACAAAGGTAGTCACATACGAAAAACTTGAGCTATGTAGAAACATAGCTAGGTTAAGTACCTTGAGCTAAAATGTGTCAGGATATCCTCCGTTTGGTGTTGAGGGGGAGATTGTTGGAAATCAACACGCAAATCAAATGAGCTGGAGGCTTCTGGAAGATGAAGTTAGGCACCGTCAGTAGCAGCTGGAAGGTAGGCGCCGCCTTGAAATTCAAGAATGGAGGCCGCCGGAATTCCACCGTTATTTCATGTTCACACTATTTCTTTGTCCTATAAATACATGTAAGATTGTAATAAGGAAGGTGTGTCTGAGGTGAGGTTCGTTGGAGAGATTAGAAGCTGTAAGAGTTGAGAGAAACCATTGTAAATAGTTGGTTTGTTGTTTAATACAAATTCTCCTCTGTGTGTATGTGGACGTAGGCTAAATTGGCCGAACCACCTTAAATCTTGGTCTCCATATTATTTGTGAGCTTCCGCCGATCCCAACAGTAAAACAGAGGGGTTGCTGAAAGGCTTTGGATGGTTTCCAACGTGTATGGTGGCTGTCCAAGGAGCAAGGTGGTGGTTTGTGGAGGTAATGAAGGCTAGGAGGTGGCTCACGATGGTGCTAACATGGTGGTTCAAGGTGCTGAGCGGTGACAACGAAGGGCTGTGTTCCTCTCAGTCCAGAGTAGCGACGGCGTGTGGTTTGGTATGCTGTGATGAGATACATAAATATATGTAAGTGAGGAATCCCTAAAGGAAAGAGGGAGAGATGTGCATGGAACGTATCAGTTGTTGAAAAACCTAGGAAAGATAGGAGGAACGAAACTACACAATCTTGAACGTAACAATGCTGCTGACGGCTTGGCCGAGTGAAAAGGAACATAATTGATGGAGATATACCCCTTAGAGTAGGATTTTGTGTTTGGGACGATTGAAAAAATGTATTAAACGTGTAAATATAAGTATTGTGGATTTTTTATACGTGAGTATATATAAAAATAATATTCATACGTAATAAAATTATATATAAAAAAAAAAAATCAATTGTTATAAGTTTACTCATATTTTTCTATAATTTAAAAAAAAAAATCTAAATCAACACATAAATTTAAGTTTATATCCTATATAATAAAAATCTAAATTAGCATATAAATTTGAGTTATAAACAATAATTTTAAACAAGAAAGAGGACTAAATTCACATCAAAATTAAATTGGAATTATAATATTCTAATTTAAATATAATTCAAATTTTTATTCTAAATATTCTAAATTAGCTAAAATATTTGAATATAATATAATTAATAATATATAAATAAATCAACACATCATTATCTCAAGAGTCAAGTGACATGCATAAAAATATTAAACTGAAATTAAATTTAAAAAGAAAAAACTAAAAAGTTGCATACTGATAACATATTGCAATTGCATACCCATTTATATATAAAAATAAATAAATCTATAGCCGTAAGCAAGTCAAGCAAGTCTGCGTAGTGCATATCATTATCTTACCATTTAAAAAAAAAAAGAAAAAAGAAAGGCACATCATGATTATCAAATAAATACATGCGGCACACATCGGCAATGTCATAACTCTTAAGATCATTTGTCTTCCTAAGCAAGCTTCAGACTTCAGAGTACAAACGTGATGAAAATGAAACTATGAAAGTGATCCTTACCTGTTCAAATGCGATGTGCGAATGGATGAAGCGGCGAATGGGCTCGGAAATTCGAAATCGATTAGTGATGGCTCTCCTAGGCAAAATGATGGAAGTCTGGGATTTCAAGCAAAGTCTTACAGTTTTTAAGAATATTGAATAAGATGATTTTTTTATGTTCTTTAGATTTTTTCTAAAATTTTGGACGGTTTGATGATTTTCAAATTTCAATTTCTGAAGAGTGAAATAATTTTTGAGGTTATGATTTGTGAAAATCTTGATCTTTTCATTTGTAGTAGTAATTTTTTTTTTCCTTTTTTCATTCAGAGTTCAATCTATGCTCTATATGAAAACACGGTACCAATACCATCAATCCTCAATCAGAGACTGCGAAAATTATGGATTAGTAGTCAATAGATTATAATGACCTCAAAACTCAACAAAATATTAAGACAATCGGTGGGCAATAACTACTAATCTAATGTGAAAAAAGAAATTTATACGCTGTGAGAAAGTAATTTCAGTTTTTGGAGGTCTAATTTTAAAAATATTCTTGTATATAGGAGAGAAATTAGATCAATCTATATACTATATTACATTTTTTTAAAAAATTGGGGGGCAGTAGCCCCCTAAGCTGCATGTAGTTCCGCTCCTGCCGTGCGAGTAGGAGCATACATGGTGAAAGGTGAACTGGGGTGCTGCATGGAGACGTACAACGTAGGGATGTCAAAACGTATCAACAGGTCGTGTTCGTGTCGTGTTAGGACGTGTACAAAATGCTTAAAGGGTCAACACGAACACGACTCGTTAAGATAACGGGTTAACACAACATGACCCGTTAAAACCCGTTAAGACCTTTGACACGACATGACATGACACGATACAACACGATTTGACACGTTTCAACCTACAAACCTGTTAGTGACTTATTTGAGTTTAACTTAATTGATTTTATACAAATAATAAAACTTAAATAATAATTATAAAACATAAAAAATTAATTATAAATTACAATCTTAAAATTACAATTCAATAAGAAGTACAATATAAAATTTGATAAACACACAAATATGATTCACACATTGTAAAATATTAAAATTATAACCCAAACATATTAAATAACAATGGGTTAACTCGTTAATGATTTTTTAATAAATATTTAAATGGAATATCTAAGTGTTTAAAAGTATAAAACTAATTTTAAATTAGGATTTTTTGAAGTTTAGGTCAAGGGTATAAAAGTAAATTCTAATTTCTTAACGTGTCTTGACGGATCATAACCCGTTATCAAATCGTATTTTAACGAGTTGACACGATTTGATCCGAAACCCGTTAAGGCTAAACACTAACCCGCTTTTATCGTATCGTGTTTGTTTCGTGTTAACGTGTCGTGTCACATATTGCCACCCCTAGTGTAACGTTTAAATTATGGAATGAAATCCGTTATCTAGAAAAGAAATCTAATTGTAACAAACTCTGTTTTGAAACATATAGTAATAATAATAATAATAATTAAAACACTACCTGCAATAAAATCCACATTTAAAATATAAACTATTTATTTCTCGCATATAAACCCATCAAAAATATAATACTAGTAACAATATAAAAGAATTCTAAAATATTATTAAAAGTTAAAAGATCGAAATATTCGTATGTAACAGTTAAAAAAAAACATCTGGATTGAGATGTTACACCTTACAATTGTGGTCCTCTACCAGTTTTAAGCTTCCTCCAAAGTTGAAAATCGGATCTATATTCATATGATTCGATTTTTCCATGTTATTTCTTTTTGCTGTTGATTTCTTTTTATTAAATAAAAAATAAAAAAATAAAAATAAAAACACTAGTCTCTAGAACTTTTAATCCTTAGAATATGTCCCCTTATGAGATTTTGTTTGGTTATTTTGTTTGTTGGTCTGGTAATTGTTACTTTGTTTTGAATAAAGTTAAATTATTTCTCAAACGATATTCTTAACAGATTTGCAGCTAGAATTAAAATATAGTAGTCATTTTTTAATGTATTTAAGAGTTATATATAGTCATTTAATAATCTTGTAATGTATGTTTGATATCTATTTATAAGTCTCATTATTAATTAATGAAATGTGTTTGATTTTTTAAAATAAAAAAGAGACCACGATTTTTTGCCCTAGCTTGTTGTCTCATCATATTTGCTTTTTTACTTAATATTATTTTAACTTCCTTCCTTTTTCTTTTTTCTTTTTTCTTTTTTTTTTCCTTCATTTCCTATCATTTTCTTGGAGGCTTCTTTAGTTTTGGCCAATCACAAAGTACTTAACGTTTTTGATTCATCGACCATGGTAATGCGTGAATCATGCTTGGCTACGTTTGAATAATAAAGCAACTATTTTCAAAATATTTTATTATTATTTATTATTATTATTATTATTAAATATTCTATTATTATTTTTTCTTATTTTAACTATTCACAATTCTTATATTTTACACTTATTACTATTCAAAATTACTTAAATCTTTTTTCCATACTTCAATCTCTTCTTATCAGAACTTGAGGATATCAAATGGGATATATATATATATATAATGGTTATTAACAGACATTTTTTGATTTAATGAAAACTGTTAAATTATGTAGAACCTCTTAATTCACTTAAATGATTCATCTTTTCACTTAAAGAATATTTGTATTTAAATCAATAAAAATAAAAAATAAAAAAGAGCAAAAGGTGGTGGATTGAAAAAAACGTCAGAATTAAAAACGGTTAGCAAAAAATACGTACGAATAATAGATGAATCAAAAGAGGGAGAGGCCGAAGTGGTAATCCCGCCCTTTTGTATTTATCGTCAATCAGGACCCCCCACTCCACACGTTCAATCCACCCTTTCATCCATTCACATCCCTAATCTGTATTCAAGCATGAATTTAAAAAAAGAATAATAACCTCTATTAATTCCATTAAGTGCGTGTTTAAAATTACGATAAAAAAAATTATTTTTAACTTAAAATTTATAATTTAATATAATAAATTTTACTATTAAAAAATTATTTATTGTTTGAAATGTATATATTTAAAATACGTTTTAAAATTAATTACGATAATTTTTTTAAAATATATAATAATTTGCAAAAAAATTTTAATAAAAATTTTAATTTAGTATTTTTTAAAAAAGCTAAATTTTAATTCTTTTTAACCAATTAAAACACTTTTTATAAAATTACCCAACATATTATTTTTTCTTTAAAATTACTTTTAATTACTTAAAAACATTTTTTAAATTTTAAATTGCAAATCCTAACAGATTCTAAGAATCTTTTGGTGCAATTTAAAAAGCCGTCTGTTTTGGTGCAATTTATATATTCAAGCAATTTAAAGAAAATTAATGACTTAGACCATTTACATTCCGTCTGTTTTGGTGCAATTCCAAAAGCCATCTGTTTTGGTGCAATCTAAAAAGTAAGACAGCCTGTATTCATTGGGAATGCACTCCCATTCAATTATCAGTTATGAAAAGTTATTTATGGAAAAGATTAATAACTATATTCACATATTCTGAATATAAAATTCAATTGAAAGGTTAAGGGCAAATTCTATATTTATCCTCATTAGTCGTACCCGTTCTGGGAATCTACCAATTTTTAAAGACCCCGCAAATAGCACCTCCCTTTCCCTCCTTTTTCTTATTTTGTTCATTAAAAACCTATACTTAATAAGAAAATCTCATACATAAAATCTTGCTTCACATTTATCTTATCTGGTTTGTAATTTTAATCTGCAGGACAGTCATCGTATTTTATTAGTTGGTGATTTTTTTCAGATCTACATACCTAATTTTTAGGTTTGTAAGCATACTTTATTATCTGGTTATGATATAATAATTCTGATATATTGTTTTATGTTTGCTGGTGATATTGTTTTCTGGTTATTTATTATTTTTTGGTTATATAATGTTTTTATCTTTTTGAATGGTTTGATTTAGTTAATTTCATAAATGGTTAGGACATCTAATTTCTTCATATTTTATATTCTGTTCTTGTTCTTTGAAAAATTAATTTCAGTACAAATTTTCAATAAGAGTACAAGTATTCAATAAGTTTTTTTTCTTCCTTGCATCTCAAAAGTAAATTTGATCAAAAGAAAATAAACAAGACGATATTTATCTTATAAGAGCATGATCTTTATGTTTTGTGATTGCAGACAATAAATTAAACCTAAAACTTGTGGGTGAAGAAAAGAAAAGAAAGCAAGATGGATGAACTTTGGCTGCGAATTAAGTGGTCCAAAAAACATGCACCCACTAATTGATACAATAATAACGGTACAAAAACTTTTTAAAGCTTAATTAGGAAGTATGCGAGCTGTAAACTTCAATTAAATAACACCAAATTGGGCTTGTGTTTGTAAGAATTGCTTAGTATTAAAGCTGGTCTTCATGTACTGCTAGCAAGCTAGATTAGATTGTAAATATAGACTATTTTATAAACTTCAAACATGTAATTCCTACCTGTCTGTCTTATTTCTTAGGCTTCACTACTCTCAGGTTTTAACTGAGTTTTAAGCAAAAAGACACTGTAGAATAGATTATTGACACACTACAAGATATTCATCTCATGTTATTACATTATTTAGATTATCTTCTTGTTGAATTTGAATTTTCATTTGATAAAAATGTTTACCCTCTAATAGAATATATATGTGGAAGTAATAATGTAGGTACATTTTTTGGTAGTTTTATTTTTTAGTACATTAACCAGCTGTCTGGAAAACCAATGTTATAATTTTTTTATAATAATGATCCGTTTTAATGTTCGTTGGAATTTGTTTGCAAATATGCATTAGGTCCAGTAATTGGGAACCAAAAAATATGTCATATTTTAATCCCCATCAAACAATATTAGGTCCAGTATTTGTTACGGGGATTAGAAGACCCATTAAAATATTCCATCAACGAACAACCAATATTTGCAGCGAACATATTTTTGCATCAATATACAAAAATATTCATTAAATCTAATGCTTTTGCTGGTCAGGAAATGTTTATGTTCTGCGAAACCAATATTATAACTTTTCTACATGAACATGTTCAAATTAATAAACCCACTACTCTAGAAATTAAACAAATATTTATATAATTCCTATAGCCAAATAGTGAAAGAAGCAAAACATAGGAAACTACAACAGTATATTTCAACATACACGACATTTCACGAAAAAAACATAAAAGCTCAACAAATTTATTTTATAGTAGTCCAACCATTCGAAATGCTCAAAAACAGAACACCAAATAATTTCCTTCAACATATACGGCTAACAAGACTCAGAATACTCCCAATAGAATAGCTAAACTTTTCTTTTTTTTTTTAAATCATATTTTTTGCACAACTTCCCATAAAATTTGGTTATATTTAATCAAAAACTACTAAAAGAATTATTGAAAAAGGTCAAAAAGTACACTTTATTTTTAAAAGTGAATAGTAAAATTAAATTTTACTTCAAATGTGAAGAAAAATTTAACTTTATTATTCATTTTTAAAACTAAAGTGTACTTTTTGATTTTTTTCAACTATTCTTTTAGTAGCTTTTGATCAAATATCACTACAAGATAATAGGTTTTTTGAGACAAATTATTTTGTCTCAAAATGTATATTTTTTGTCCCAAAAAATCTTTCGAGCCAAAAAAATTTCGTCCCAAATTTGTTTCAAAAAGTCCGTCTCAAAAAGTTTTTAAGGATGAAAATTGAATTTCGTCCCTAAAATGTTTTTTAGAGACAAAATCTTACTTGCCCGTCCAAATCCGTTCAGACGGGTTTTTTTATTTGGGACAAAAAAAATTCGTCTCAGAAACCCGTTCGGACAAACATTTAAGTTGTCCAAACTGACAGTTGCCGTCTGAACAGATATATATTTGGTTCGAACAGATTACCTGGTTCGAACGAGGTAAGCATCCGAACGAATATTATATGTTCAAACGAATAAATTTATTAGAATTAATCTTGTTCGAACGGACTCTTTTTAGTTCGGACGAATTTTTAAATCGTAATGTATCGTTCGAACGTGATTTTTTTGTTTGAACGGTACCGCTACACAGATTCATATTTAATTAAAAGATGCATTGCTATTATAATAAAAATGTAATTTGCACATTATATTTGTTCAAATATTATTGTTAAACAGAATAATATATGTACAATTAATATAAAAAATAAATTTTAAGATCGTGGTGGTGGCATAACATTTTTGGACATCCTCTGCCATTCTTCAAACATTGCTCGAGTCCTCGACTCCAGTCTCTCTTCTATTCTTGACTCTAACTCCGTTGCTTTATCTAATCTGATCAACAACTCTTGTTCTTTGGACTTCAATCGTTCTATCTCAAGTTGTGTTGCTTCTAATTCCTTAGTTTTGTTTTCATTGGATCTAGCCTTAAAGAGAATGATGAACTGGATGATGGCTTCACACAACGCCCTAAGCTCCTCAAATATCTAGAACGTGATCCAAGAACTTCAGATAGGATCTGAGCATCGTTGACAGATGATTCATCAGATGGATCTGCAGTAGCGTCCTTTAAAGATTTCATCTTTTCCTAAAAAAAAAAATCATTAAAGTTAGTATAAATAATAGGAATATTCTATTAGACTTGACTTAATTTACTTAAACTTACATAATTTACCTCAGCTTCAGGATTGGTCCAAACACCATCACGATTTTTATGTGTTTTAGCATATAAATGGGTTAGATCAAAGTCACCAGAACTTTCAGCTTGCTGCAAAAGAAAAACTATATTAGAACTTGAAAGAGAAAAGTACATATTTTAATATGAGACCAGAATTAATAGCACTGACCACTTTTTTATGCAAACGATGAAAAGATCGAGAACCCGCACGATGGTGAATCTTTAAATTTGATCTATTTACTTTGTTCACTGCATTTCGTTGCTAAAAAAAAAAGAATTTGATTACAAGTTTCAAATTATAATACATATATAATTTTCTATTAAAAAAATATAAATGTGATATTACCTTATAAGCAGAATCTTCAAACAGATCACAAACTTTCTCCCACTCGGCTGGTAGTATTGCTTGGAATGGATTTCGGCATGCCTCTGCAGCAGTGCTGAATTTCTTAAAATGTGCGTGGCACCGACCTTTGTACTTCCGGAATGCACCCAATATTAGTTCTTCAACTGTTTTTCAATGCTCTCGTCGACTAAAATCTAGATCAAACTCATCCTTTAAAAAATTATAAGTAATTAGTAAAAATACAATTAGCATTAAATTTGAATTTCTTGGGATGTAGCTCATTACCAAGCAACGATTTTTTATGTGATCTTTTACATCTTCGGGAACGTTAACCCAGTAGGCTGTTGACATCGGAGCATACGTGCGAGTGAGGGCATCAACATAAGTAGAAAGTCGTGCTTGTGAATCACTGTGCCCACCAATGTGACCCTCTAATATAGCAACTTTAATTTTATCCATTTTTCTAACTTTCTCTATGCAGACACCCCTCGTGATGCCTCGCCCTCAGTGCTGGCTTACAACTACAAGTATAGTAATTAGAACAGATATAAAATTTGGTAAATATATATTAACTCATGTGGTAAATACCATAATTTGACAAATACGTGGCATTGGATTTGGTGATGCTGGTACATTATTACTGGTCAGTGAATCACGTGCATGAGAGTCAATAATGGGTAGGGGTGGGGATGGCGCATGAACTGCTTTGCGTTTGGGAAGCATATCTATTTGAAATTGTAATGAATTAAATATATAACTAGATAAATATTGTTGATATTTATCAAATTTATACTTATACAGATATTTTAATTAATTCAATATCAGTTTTGCTGGACGAATCTCCTTCATCTTCACTAGACACATCAGTAGATTCATGTTCTTCTGACATTTCACCCTCGATCACTTCTACTGCCACATCTTCTCTACGAAGTGGGACCACTTGCCATGGGTTCCCGTATTCCAGATCATCTAAATAAAAAATTTGATTCGCTTGGCAGGCGAGAATGAAAGGATCATCCTCGTACCAGGTCCGGGATGTATTCACACTAACAAAACCCCCATCTTTATGCATTCCCAATTTAGGATGTGAAACATCCCACTAAGTACATCTAAACAACCAAGCAATATAACCTCCCACATATTTTAACCCTATAATATCTTCTACAACTTCGTAGAAGTCAATGTTATCATTTCCATGGCTCCCTTCAACTGCGACCCCACAATTTTGAGTTTTTCTATATTATTCTCTATCATGTGTGTAAAATATATATCCACACACCAAGCAATCCGAATACTAGATAGCCCTCTTACTTGGACCACATACCAATGCATAAAGTTCTGGTGAGATTTCATCGGGATTTGTAGCATGTTTTAATTGAACTTACATCAATAAATATATTTAGTATAATATTAAATATCAATAGAGTCCATATTAATTTTTTAATAATACCATATGTTCAAACCACAAGGTGAACTCCTCTTCATACTTCTTTTGTATCAGCTCCACCACTAGAGTTAAGTAGTTGTAAATGTTCGTTGCACGTTTTCATGTGAAATATTAGTTATATGAAAATACTAACCTCAATTATTTTAGTTATACGTAAATTCATTACTAATATCAAGTAGTGTTCAATTTTTGCACAGTTATTCAGGACATACCATCGAGCTCTATAAAAATCTCGTCCACACAAGTCGTAGCCCCCCTGTGTGCCCATTGGACGTACAATTTGTGAAAATACAGAAAATGATGATGAGATACCAATTTGTTCACCTTCATAATTTCGATCCGGTCTTGTAAATCTGGTATCAATCCCACGAAAATACATTGAACAAAAAGTGTGTCATTCATTATCAATGTAGGACTCTACAATCAAACCTTCTAGATGAGCCTTATTTCCCACACTTCGCTTAAGCTTTCCTAAAAATCTTTCAATTGGATACATCTATCTATATTGAATCGGGCCAGCAACTAAAGCCTCACGAGGTAGGTAAACAGCCAAATGAACCATTTACATCAAAGAAAGAAGGCGGGTACAAACCTTCTAGTTTGCACAATATCACTGCGATCTCAGCTTCCATTTTTAACAATGTGTCAACTTGTAACGTCCTATTACAAATGCCTCTGAAAAATGCCCCTAACTCTGTGAGAGTTGTATGAACATCTCGAGTAAGCTTTCCACGCACACCAACTGCCAATAAACGTTGTAAAAATATATGACAGTAGTGACTTTTAAGACCAGTTATCTTCCAGTCATGTGTTCGCACGCATCTTAACATGTTCGAAGCATACTCATCAGGTAATTTGATTGACAATAACCAGTTACAAAATTCCATTCTCTCATCACTTGATAATGTATACCATCCAAGAGGCATGATGGCTCGAGACCCATTATCTTGTAAATGCAACTATGGTCTTATTCCCAACTCCTTCAAATCTTTACGGGAGTTAACTGTATCTTTTGTTTTTCCTTCTATTGACATGAGAGTACCCAAAATATTTTCACATATATTTTTCTCAATGTACATGACATCTAGATTATGGCAAAGTGTCAATGTAGACTAATATGGCAGCTCGAAGAAAATTCTTTTTTTTGTTCATTTGAATTCTATTGAATCTCGTTTCCTCTTTCGCGCTCGTGCGCCCTTCCCAAATCTATTTTTTGGAATCTCAAGTAGTTGTGCAAGAATATCATCGCCAGACAGTGTTGGCAGTGATGACCTCCGCTCAGTCTTCCCATCAAATATTGTCCTGTTCGAACGCCATCTATGATTATTAGGTAAATATCGATGATGACATATAAAACATAATTTTCTTCCATTTGTTAACCACTGGGATTGTATATCTTTATTGCAAACAGGACAAGCCAATTTACCTTTTATGCTCTATCCAGACAAGTTTCCGTACGCTGGAAAATCATTTATTGTCCATAAGACTACGGCGTGCATCTTGAATTCCTGCGACAAGGCCGCATCATATGTACTCACACCCTGTTCCCACAACTCTTTCAATTTTGCTATTAATGGTTGTAGATATACATCTATGTCATTTCTTTGTGACCTCAACCCTGGGATCAATAAAGCCATCATGAAATAAGGGTCCTTCATACACTTCCAAGGTTGCAAATTATAAGGCATTAATATCATAAGCCACATACTATGAGAAGTGCTCATATTGCCAAATGGATTAAAACCATCAGTTGCTAACCCGAGATGTACGTTCCGAGGCTCTTCGGCAAACCATGGATACTCTCCATCAAACTTCTTCCACTGTAAGAAATCTACCGGATGCGAGAGAAATTGATCATTTAGAACTCTTTCTACATTATGCCAAGTCATATCCTTCGCAATCACTTGAGAAGTAAACAACCGTTGAAGTCGAGGGATCAAGGGAAAATGTCTCAATACTTTATTCGATATATTACACTTATCTGATATCCATCTTGACTCGTGGCACATTGGACATGAATCAAATTCTGCATATTGCTTCCAAAAGACTACACAATCATTTTTACAAGCATGGATAATATTGTAATCAAATCACAATCCTCGCTTCAATTTTTTCGCCTCATAAAAGTTACGAGGCACTACTTTATCTTGTGGTAGAACCTCTTTAAATAACTCAAATAGCATGCCAATGGCCTTTGTAGAAATCCGGCATATTGACTTGATATATAGCAATCTCACTGCGAATGACAACTTGCTATGACGGGTACACCCCTCATATAGTTGTCGTTGTGCATCCTCCCACAGTCTTGCAAAATTCTCGTTTCCCTTAAAAGATTATGATGATGTTCCTTCTCTATCTCGAACCCCAAACATGCCTGCGCCAATATCGCCTAACATCTCAGTGATATCCTCTCCATTATCATCACTATCTCCATTATCATCACTATCATTCGAAATGACCACATTTGTATTGTCGATATCGATCTCATCACCAATTTCCTCCATCCAATTGGAATGACTATCAAATCTAACTCTTGTAAGAAATGGTTGGCCATGTAGAGCTCAATGCGAGTATTTAGGATCTATCCCATTAATGAACAAAAGAGACTCCACTACTACCATGTTTAAATAACTCAGGTTCTTGCACTTCTTGTACGGACATCTTATAAAACCCCGACTGTCAGCACTATTTTTTGCAAACTCTATAAAAAATTTCACCCCCCGTGCATACTCCTTATAGTCTCGCCCAAGTCTATCTCCCAATAGCATCCAACTTTTGTCCATTATATTTTCGTTACCCGTCTACTGCCTATTAAAAAAAACCTAAATCATTTCATAAACATCATCAATAATAGTGTAATTGATATCCTCATAACACTATTTATTTATTCTGACTGCACGAGTTTCGTTCAAACGTATATTTTTACGTTCGGACGGACCTAAACAAAATTCAACATTCGTTCGGACGTGAATAATTCTGTTCGAATGGAACTCGTGCAGACAGAATACCAGAACCAATCCTCAACATCAAGCAAGTAAGCAACAAATGCCCAAATAAACAAATCATGCTCGAAATGGGTTATATAATAAAACCCCAAATATCAAACTCAATATAGAAAACTAACCTCAACTTTTGCACTTCCAACTTCAAATCTAATTCAACAACACTGTCCACAATTAGAAATCATAAGATGAGAAAACTCCCAACTACTTTTAATGTTGAGAAATACACAAAAAAATATTGAGAAATGAGATTTACCTATTTCCTCTTAAAAATATCAAGTTCTCCACACTCAAGAATCCTCCTACAATATACAATCATTCTCTGCCTCTCTCTCAGCCTCCCTCTCTAAAAAAATAGCTCAATCCCGCTTGAAAAATGAACTGAAGAGTCGGTGTTTAAATCATTGAAGTTGCGTTCGGAAGTAGAATTTATTCGTTCGAATGCAAAAATTTCAAATTGCCGCCTTGTTTTCCCAAGAAAAATTTCAATTTTTTGCATCCGAACCGAAAATTTGTGCATCCGGACTCTTTATTCTAAGCATATTCTGAGTATTTATCGTTCGAACGAATTAGAGGCCGTTGGGACGTATAACAGTCCTCAGTATTTGGCACGAACATTTTTCTCCAAATTATTGACACAAACTACGAGATAAAATACGTTCAAATAATAGTAAATTACGATTCAAACAAGTACTTCATATTAACATACTAAATAATACAAAAAATTATTATATCATTATTGTAATAGGCTTGTACTACGTAATGTAATATATTATCTTAGTGTTATATCATCTTATAGAGTTACACTAGAATTATAATACTAATATACTAGATAATGTTTAATTATTATTATTATATATGTTTATACAATGATATTACTAATACTATTCTAAATAATATATATTATAAGTTATGTATACTGAATAAGTGATGACACTACAAATTATATATTAAGTAATCTAAGCAACATGTACCTAATTATTATAAACTAAGTACTACATGCAAATAGTATAATACTTATATTCTAACTAATATATATTAGTATATACAAAGTACTTGATATATATGAAGTTAAAGTACTTGATATATACTTATTATATATAACATTATCATCTTAGTATTATATATAATGCATGTACATTATAAAGACTAATTTTAGTATTTTTTTTTTTACTAAATACCTTATAATATTATTAGTGTCGTATGGTATATAGTAATAACGTTATAACTAGCCGAACTGATAGTAGATTGCTTAAACCCCAAACTCTCTTATTTTCATTCGAACAGATACCCCTCCGTTCGAACATATACCCTTGCCGTTCGAACGCTTATAAACTCCGTTCGGACGCTCAAACTTGTTCGAACGATAAATTGCTCGTCCGAACGAGTGTTGGGATATATATACACAGCCCTCGTCGAATGCCTCATTTTTTCATCAAATGATAGATTCCATTATCTACTCCCATTCGAACAAGAATCATACCAGAACTTTCCAAAATCAGCATCTACAGTGAGATACATAAGGTATGGTCCCTCTAACCCCTCCTATTGGTTAAAAATGGGTTATGAACACCCATTTTTATAGGGGTCGGATTTCAAATTGAATCCAACCCATTTTTCATAATTTTTGTAATTTTTTTTCTAGTATTCATTGTTTCGGACCTTTAGGAGTGATATTAGGTTAATTTGGTCCGAATAAATTTGATTTTTGTAGGAAAAAAATAATGGCCGAGTCAACTCGGCCATTTCTCTTCGCAGGGGTTTCCGTTCGAATGGGAATGACCCCCGTCCGAACGAGATGTAGGAGATGATCCTTTTTGTTCGAATGGGCTTATAACTTGTTCGGACGTGTTATTTTCCATCCGAACGAGCTAGTGCCAAACAAAACAGTTTGATATGAGTTTTGATTTTACTTAAGTATTTTGGGTTCGATCAAACCTGTCTAACTTCTTCCATCACTTATTTGTTAAACAGTATACGAATGGCGAGTAGAGCTCAAAAGCATGGGAGAGATCAGATGATTAGAAGTAGCGACACACCTCCACCAGTGAACGCTACTCCAGTTGCCTCCACTCCCGTCCCTCTCGCTGCTCCCAGTGCTCCTAGTGCTCCTGTCCGTAGGTCTGTTCTAGTAGAGCAGCCTGTCACCTTGGATGACTTCAGAGAGCTGGAGTGGGAGGGACACACTATCCACCAGATCTTCACAGAGCGAGGATGAGCTCCGATCTGCATGCAGGAAGGGATCGCATATCTTGATATGGTTTACGAATTCTATCGTGCATTGGGAGATCAGCCTAGAGATAATCACCACTACATGCTGATGGTGCAGGGAGTCAGCATCACCTTCTCTCCTCAGGTGATTGCAGAGTATTTGAACATCCCGCGCGTGATGGATGCATATCCTCATCCCTCCGCAGCAGCAACGTCTAGATCTGCCAGGGCAAACACGGAGGCTGGATCCTCATCGCCCGTTGCAACATGGACTGCCGATGAGTTGGCTGCAGGCTCAGACACTGATGATAGCGATGAGGAGTACGAACCTGATGATGGTCTCACAGACGATCAGGTATGTGAGCTACTATGACATCTCGATGCTCCTGTATATGATGGCGGGAAGGCCATCAAACAGGTCGACTGCACTCCATTCTTCAGATTGTTGAATCTAATAGTCGGGTACAACGTGGACCTGAAAAAGCACAAGACAAATTTCGGAATGGATCTAGCACGACTTCTTATGCGGCTAGCGAAGGGGGACCCGATTGATCTAGCGCTATATATTTTCTACCGCATAAAACAAAAGACACGATATGGGAGTGGAGGCAGTCTACCATTTGGACTGTTGATATCTGGCCTCCTACTCCAAACTGGAGTTACAGAGTGGATTGGTGAGAAAAGAGAACTTCAGATGGGGGCTCGCAACAAGATATCTATCAGCAAGAGCAAGGGGCACCCCTACGTAAGGACCTCAGGGTCGACTGATGCTACTACCAATACTGCTACCCAGCTTGCTCAGAGCCAGCCTGCAAGATTTACACTGGAGTTGTTGGTGGCAATGGTGGAGGGCGTGGTGGAGAGAGTAGCGACCCACGTGGTAGCAGAGGCTGAGGACCGCATCATGAGGAGGATAGATGATGTAGAGACACAGATCAAATCTATGCAAGAGGACATAGATTTGATACTGAAATAGTAGGAGTATTTTTATTTAGTATTTTATTTTATGTGTTATATCAAACAATATTATATATATTTTGAGATGTAATTAGTATTTTCTTTTATTTTTAGTGTTCATAACAATGTTTCTTTTTTTTATTTTTCTCATTTTACTTATTGCTCATGATAATAAAATAAATAAATTTTTAAAAGTAATTACATAAAATTAATATGTGTATTTATAAATATTTTAAATTTTTCATAAATCATAATATGTAACATAAACACATTTTTTTAATTTTGAAAATGATAAAATTAAATTAATAGAAAACAAATATATATATATACACAAATGAATAGTGATGAACAAAAATGAACCGTTTCCAACATCTTTTCCGTCCGAACGATATACTTTTGGTCCGGACGGACTTGCAATTCTGCCGCCACGTTTCCCTCCAAATATATTCCGTTCGGACAAATAATTATTTGTTCGAACGTATTTTTTCGTCTTGTTCTGACGAATTTTTGTCCGTCCGAACGGATTTTGCAACTCATCCAATTTTTGGGACGAGTTTTAAAATATGTCTCTAAAAACCACTTTTAAGGACGAAATAAATTTCGTCCCTAACAAATTTCGTTCCTAAAACTAAAATTTGTTGTAGTCTATGATCAAATTTTTTGGGAAGTTGTGCAAAAAGTACAATTTTAAAGAAAAATTTTAGATACTCCATTAGGATTGCTCTCAAGCATGAACTAAAAAAAATCACACAATGGAATTAAAAGAGGTATAAATCTGGAAAATACAAACTTTCAACAATTAACGGCTCAGTTAGCATCAAACAATAATCCAATCTGTAATATCTAGAAATTTTTAAGATAAAGTTTTATTTGGATTTCTTTAAGGGATTATATTTTTGGGAATATATTTTCTAGGAAAAATAGAGTTGGAACCTAAATGAGAGTTTTGGACTTAGAATAAGTGAGAATTTGTATTAGAGAAAATATTGTGGGGAAATCTTTGAGATTTGGAATAAGGTATCAACTAGAGAAATTCATTTTTAACATAGAAGGAGTTGAAGTATCAAAGATTTGGGTGTAAATGTAAGAGGGAGTGATAGAACCAAATATCAAACACTTGGTGTACATTCTCGGATTAAATTGTCGAGTTTTAGTGTAATGATCATAAGTTACTCATATGAGGTCTAATTTAGATAATTCCACTTTTTATAGAATCCTACGAGATAGATCTAAAACTTTTATGTTATGAGTTTTTGAAGATTTGGACAATATCAATGGCTTATTTCGGAATCAAGTGGATAACTCTGGACTGAGCTTAAACCAGAACTCGAGTTAGAGAATATATATCCAAATGAGATTCTATCCTAACCAAACTAAAAAGTGGCCTTCTAGAACTTATTAAGTAGAGTCCTAAGGAGGTTAGCAAGTAACCAAAAGAGTTAGGGGAAGGCTAAGGGGGCGTGGGCTAACCAGATGAGGGATGGAAAAGGGAGATGCATGCATGGGTCGGTAGGATGACACCTCATCCCTTATCCTATAAGCCTCTACCCGAACCATTGATCAAATGGTTAATAAAAATATCTCAAATACTGACCATTGGATGATCTTTTTAGCTGTAAAGCTTAAGATTTCTGGGGATTTAGCTTAATCATGGAAAAAGATTTGGAAGGGACACCTCATCCCATGTAAACCAGAAAGCATTTGTTTTTACCAAGTTACTCTCTTCTCTCATTCACATGAGTCGACCACCACCCCTATAAGTAGACAATTAGGAGTCTTCCAACTCTTTTGAAGAAGCATAACATGAAATCCTTTGAAGGAAACCCAAGCAAAATCCTTCTCTTGTCCCTTAACCTCCAACTACATCCTAAGTGAGCTTAGTAAGAGTTTTGAGGAGAAAGATTGCAAAGACTTGGTTTGATCATCTTCAACCAGATTTAGAAAGTGTGTAAGTTCATATTATAGCTTAACTCTAGTATGGAGATGGTTATTTAAGAGGTTGGACTATACATGTTAAGTATTGAACCCTTCTATTTGTTAAAGTGTTATAATAAATCTAAGTGTTGTTTGAAGTGGTTTTGTTAATGGAAATATATTAAATGGAGTTAGAAGAACCTAAAAACTATGTTATAACAAGTAAACATCAAGTTTATGTGAAAAGATTGTGAGTTTTGGATTTAAAAGCCCATACTCTGTAACTTCGCTTGCCTTCCGCTCAAGCGACGGATCGAGCAAAGAACAATTACAAACTCTCACTTGACTTTCGTTAGATGTCGACTCGAGCGAAGTGCAACGCGAGACTTCGCTCGACACTCGCTCGATGTCTTGCTCGAGTGAGTTCTAACCCAAGAACTCGCTTGAATCTCGCTCGATACCTTACTCGAGCGAGATACCCAGTTTACCTAATATTCGCCTGATACTTTGCTCGACCGAGCTCCAACTCGAGACTTCGCTCGACTCTCGCTTAATATGTTGCTTGAGCGAGATACCCTGTTTTGTTATTTTAAGACTTTTGTTGGGATAAATGTATACATTGAGATAAGAATGAATTATATGTATTATCTAAGTGTGTAGCATGTGTAAAACGCTTGGAAGAATTTAAAATACATACATGTATGAGTATGTGATAGTTTAAGAGTACATGCATGTTCTAATATGTGATGAGATTTAAGAAAAGTGATACATCATGTACTTAACAAATGTTCCTAAGAATAAGAAATTAACAACTAAGAATAAGAGATATGGATAAGTTAGTCACGTCATGACGGGAACGGTGAGACATAACGCCTGGATGACTGACGTGTCGACAGAGATGGCGATATGTAATGCCTATCGTATGATAAGAGTGATATGTATTATCAAGGGGATGGCGAGACGTAACGCCCGTGGAAGTGATATGATAAGTGGGGACGGTGAGACATAACGCCCACTATGTTAAAAGTATGTTCCGTGTCAAGACAGGAATGGCGAGACGTAACGTCCGGAAGATTGACACGAAATTCATCATAACGAAAATGGCGAGACGTAATACCCGTATGATTAATGAGTTATAGGTGATGGAGACGGCGATATGTAACGCCCATCCAGAATAAGAAAGAAATATGTTGAAAAAGGGTTATCTGCGATGGGGATGGCGATACGTAACGCCCATTGAAGATAATAATTGAATAAATGTTAAGAATGTATCAATGCTTAAGAAAAGACCTTAAGATATCCTAAGAGTGTAAATCTGTGTGGGTGATTGATAAATCACGTGAAACATGTTTTTGATCGTTAACTGTTATTCTCTTTTCTTAAAAAGATTAGTGATTACTGTGTCTATGCTTTATTAAGCTAATTATATACTTACTGAGATTTCTAAAGGAAATCTCACTCTTTTGTGGTTTTATGTTTCTTTCTGGTATGTGTAAATTATATACAGGATGTGATGGCCAACTGGGGGAAAGCCTTGATGACGCAGGAGACTCCGAGGAGTCCTGAGGGATTTTTTAATTTTAGTCCTTATGAAAATTTTACTTTTGTGTCCCTGAGACTTTCTATATATGATCAGCTAGTGGAGTTGTGGTATCATAGTGTACTTGCTTTTGTCGAGGAGGAGTAGCGTATAGATTGCTGTTTAACTTTACGATTGGATGGTTCCCTATCTGTATATGGGGTTTTATCGACACCACAGAGACAATATCTTCAGTAAGACTGTTGTCTTAGTTTGGATATGTTCCGTTATGAGAAGGAATTTCCTGAAGTTAAGAAGGAATTTAAGTGACCATAGAGATGGTCTTTTGATATGTATTTCTATTTGGTTGACAATGATAACTATTTTGGGCATGTATATATAACAGTACAATGTTTGATGTATGAAAGAAGAATGCGGAAGTTGTATGTTAATATTTGCCATATGTGATCTTTAGAATTGGTTATAATTAATACCTAATTCGCTGCGAATTATATGACTTAGGTCAGTAAGTCAAGAGGAATACTTTAAGATATTGATACGTACGCGGGTAAGTAGTTTAATGTTACTTATCCTGACCCTTTGACTTACGTTAAATCCCAAACGTAAGTTGGGAGCATCACACAATCAAAGAAATCCAAATTAGAGTTTATACCTTTGAAGAATCTCTACCAAAAACACAAAATGGAGTAAAGAAAAGTTAGATTCAGCATAGGAAGCTAGAGAGCGTACGAAATCCTCAGCTGGAAGTAAAAATCGAAGCATTAACAAAATCCCCACTTGATTAAACCATATCAGCATTAACCATAGCTGATATTTCTCTTTTAAGAAGATGAAATACCATAATCTTGAGGCTAGGGTTCAAAGAAACACAAATGAGCTAAACGAGAGAGAGCAAGAGCGAGATGAAAGAGAGGCGAAGAACAACAAAACTCTGCAACCCCAAGAGCAATGACAAAACCAAAAAAAAAAAAGAACAAAAGTACAAAAATTAAAACACTTTGAAATTTGTAGACTGAGATTTGTAGGACTTAGAGAGAAGAGAGTGAGGGAGCATGATGAAGTTTTGGGATGAGAGAGAGAGGGAGGAGATTTGGGAAGAAACAGAGAGTGAGGGAATGGAATGGATTTTTGGAATCAGATACTAGCTTTTATGAGATGTTGAAGGGCAAAGAAGGAAAGAATAGGAAATGAAAGGGAAAAAAAAGCTAGATGAAGATTACCCTCAACCACTCGAAGGAGTCAGAAGGTTTTCACAAAGAAAAAAGCCTACAACACAGTGACAATGAGACAGACGAAGACACAAGAAAAGAGAAATAATGACAGAGACATAAGAAAAGAAAAATAACTGAAACACCAATTAACATATTACAAGCTGGTTGGTTTTTTTATTATTATAAATTATTTCATCTCATTTTAAATTTATTATTATATTTTCTAAAATTTTTATATAAAATAAAATAAAAAATTTATTTTTATAATTTTAAAATAATCTTTTTAAAATTTTAAAATAAAATTATTATTAAAAAAATATTTTATAATAATATTTTATTTTTTATAATTTTTTATTTTAAGTCATCCCTAAAAATAAAGAAAGCAAACCGTCCAAACTCAAACAAAGTGACTAGGGCTGAGCATCGACTTAGTCGAAGTCGGAAATAGGATCCTCCGACTCTGACTCCGACTTTGTCAATAGCAGAATCCGACCTCCGACTCTGACTCCGACTTTTATAGACTCTGATCCGACTCCAGTGGAGTCAAAACGGAGTTGGAGTTGGGCTTTTTTGTTGGGATTTTGTATTAAACTTTTTCTTAACCCATTTGAAATCTAAATTTTACAATTTCGAACTATAATAGATCGAAGTTGGACTTTGATATCATTTTTTTTAAATGTTATTTTATATTTCAATATACAAATTAAAAATATATAATTGAAGCCAAAGATCCAAAAGTACAAGCTAATATCATTTATACAAATTAAACACAACCAAAGCCTAAGGTCCAAACTTATACAAATTAAAATTACATAACCAAATCCAAAGGTAAATGTCCAAAGTTACAAAATAAAAGCATTCATACAAATTAACAATACATAACTTGATGGTAGCAACCATACTATTGTCTCATTTCACCAAAAAATAAAAGCAAACACCACCTATCATCTAGCCTCTATCATCTACCATCATTAAACCCATATTCCATCATCCTGGATATATATAAGCAAACAACATCCATCACGTACCATCATTGAACTCATATTCCATCATCTAGCACATCATATAGATGATTCATCCACATCCCACAATTTATCTTCCTAAATTTCAAATTATCATCCAACAACAAAAGAGAAATAATAGAAAACAAACAAACAATAGTTTCCTCATTTCAAAAAAAAAAAAAACTAATACAAATTACTTGTCATTCCAAATTTCCAACTTGTGTTTGAAGAAAAAAAAAGAACAAAATTAGTAAGGAAATAAGATAGCACATAAATTTATTAAAATAAGAAAACAATATTAAACAAATAAAAAAGTACACAAATTCAACAATAACAAATGCACCTCAAACCTCAATCATCTTCATTCTTCACGTAGTAAGTTCGCCATATTAGTAACCAATTCTACATTAACATGTTAAAATAGAAAATTTTAGTACTAAAAAAAAGACAAATCAAAATATATAACATAATTAATTAAATTTAAAATATATTACCTGAGTCTAACTTATAGCTCTCTGCATCATCAATTAAAGCGAAATGATCTTGACTCAAGCATATGTGAGTGGACTTCAACTAGTTTTGCGTACACACAAGAGCTTTCACAGTTCTAGGAGCCAAAGAACTCTGGAATGGATCCAAAATACGGCCTCCCGTGCGAAATGCAGACTCCGAAATAACAGTGGTAATTGGAATAGGTAAGATTTCTCTCGCCGTCATTGCAAGAACTGGATATTTGGTGGAGTTGACCCTCCACCAAATTAAAATATCAAAACTCTGTGAGAGGATCTCAACAGCTTCCAACAAATACCGTTCTAACTCCGACTTAGTATCCATCATACTTGAACTCTTATTTTTTTGGAGATCCATGTAAATGTCGACACCAATAACGCTATTGCTATCCCTTTTTAAGATACTAGTATCACTTTAAGTGCTAGAAGTTACATCTCTAGGACCACTTGTGCTAGTGTACTCACCATTAGACTCTGCATATTGTTCATACAGTCAGGTAAAATCATCCTTAAGGATTTCAACAAATTCCTCACATTTATCCTCACCCAATGCTTTTTTGAACCAATATTCTTGAGCTTCCAACTTACACCGCGGATTAAGAATTGCAGCAATAAACAACAACCTGTTTATATTTTTAATATCCCCCAGTAGTTATTATATTTTTCTTTCATTCTCAAGGCTATTGAGCTGAAGCGTCGATTGTTACTCTTGCAAAAAACCCATCAAGTTTTTATGAATGCCAGCGAGCTCTTTAAAAAATAGATTTGAAGTAATATATAATGTACCAGAAAGACGCATTGTGACATTATAAAATACTCCTAAGACTTCGAAAAGTTATCTATTGCCTCCCAATCATCATGCATGGGAGCTCCCAATTCTTTTCTCGCATGCCCATCTTCAGACAAATAAACCCGTGAGTACGAATCATCATCAAGCAAAAGTTGTAAGACTTTTTTATACTTGGTAGCCACATCCAACACAAGAAAAGTTGAGTTCCATCTAGTGGGTACATGAAGACATAAGAAACTATTACATGGAACTTTTGACCTTTCAACACAAGTTTTAATAGTGGCAAGTCTTTGAGGAGAAGACTTCACATACTTAATCAAATTATGGATCTTGCCGATTGACTCATCAACTTTTTTTAAACCTTCTTGGACAATAAGGTTTAAAATTTGCGCAGTACACCTCATATGGATAAACTCATGATCCTTAATACACTCCAATTTTCCAACTTCAACTTTTTTCAACCAATCAATAGCGGAATTGTTAGTGAAAGCATTGTCCATAGTTATTGTAAAGCAATTTTTCAATCCCCCATTCAAGCATACACTCCTCCAATGCCCTACCAATTGTTGCCCCTTTGTGATCACCAATATGAGAAAATGAAATTATCCGCTTATGTAACTTCTAACTACTATTAATAAAATGAGCCGTGACACACATGTAATTGATATTTTGGATAGATGTCCAAGTGTCGATGGTCAAGCTCACTCTTTGCTTAGTAGTTATAAACATTTTCTTCAAACTATCATTTTCTCTCAAGAATAGTTTCATGCAATCCCTCATTACTGTAAAATGAGAAGGAATAGAAACCTAGGATCAAGAGATTTAGTGTATTCCTAAAACCCTTCATCCTCAACAATTAAAAAAGGCAACTCATCATTAATCAGCATCCTAGCTAGGGCAGCCCTAATTTTTTTTTCATTGTACTTTGTCATCCCTAATTTCTTTTCCCCTTCCCCTTCGTCAGTTCTTGCCTCCAGGATCAAGAATTGTTGATTCTTCCGTTTCTTAGGCCCTTTAGGGCAAAGGTCAACGTGGGTTTTCAATGCTGAAGTACCCTGCCTCTTGATGACATTTAAATTTCTTCCCACAATGGTTACAAGTGCATGTGGGTTTATCGGGATCGCAATCTGTATCTTTTGTGAAGTTATCCCAATCAATAGACCTATTCTTGGGGGGATTTTTTTGACAAGTAGAACAGGTTATCTTAGAAGTGGGCTCAATGGCTGTCGTAGAGTCTAATTGTTCATTAGACTCTGCGATCATGGGAGAGGGAGATTTAAGTTCTTCAATAGGAGGAGGTAGTGGTGCTGTTGGACATGATGCAGAGGTGGACGTACGAGTGCTTCCAGAGTCTTGAACATTCATGATTTAAAACTTCAAAATAAAAAGTAGAGGAAATATAAATATGATGATGGGTTATACCATGAAGAGGAACATGAATACAAGAGGGTATGTTTGGGGCAAGGTAGTACTGTTTCTTCGTGAATATTTGTTTCTATGTCTCTCTTTATCCAATTTACATTCCCATATTAACAAAGCTTTTGCTAAATGAATGACAACAAATCATAAATTGAATCGAAGATAGCAGCAACATAATTCAACATTAATATATATTATGAGTTCAGAATTGATGGGATCAAGATGAATAAGTAAAACACCGTAAGTAAATAAATGTTTCAGCCCAATCCTTGTGAATTTCTATAGAGACAAGGGTTAGCCAATCAGCTTTGTAGGTTCAATATGGATTTGCTCAACTATCATCTTGTTCCTTCTATACTAAACAGTGCAATATATCTCAACTTCTATACTAAAAGGCCCAAGCTGTGAAGAAAAAGGTAGTTAGGTCATTTATATCTCCACTTACTCAGTATAAACAGTGCAATATTCATTTTCCTAGGTTTCCCCCCATTTGTCCCAGTCTTTGGAGGTTATAGATCAGACTGCTCCACCCAAAACCAGCCAACACTCACTCTACATCAAAACCACTACCTATAGATCTCCTAAGATCAATTGTGTAGGTCCAACTCTATATACATACCACCCACCATCACCATGCAACCTCCTATTTGTCTGAACGTTCTCCAATATACATACAACCATGCATGGTCTGTCTTTAGGTGATGGTCATTTTAGAACAATTGAATATTGTCATTTAATTGCGGAAAGGACCAATGAATATGACAAATGCATAGTATAGTAGCCTTATAAAAATAAGATATATCAAAACAATCATGCTGGCAGAGATGGGATTAATATTTTTTTTTTTTTCAAAGCAGAATAATCTCCCTGCAAATAAGTCTCTTTTTCCAAAAATCACAAAAAATCACAATAACCGATCTCTTTTTCCAATAAAAAGGACTTCAAAGATATAGTTTTCAATAAAAGATTAGATACAATAAATAATCGACTGGCACAAATCACATTGATCGATCTTTTTAACAAGACTCAAACCATCCTAAATTAAACAAATCGACTGAGAGCATTTTCATTAGATTTGTTAAAAATTAGTTTTTAAAAAATATAATTTTGTATAAATATTAAAAAATAAATATTATATTTGATTAAATATGATAATAAAATATGTAAAAAGATGTTCAAAAAATATTTTATGTAAATAGTAAAACTAAAACAATTACCAAAAAATTAAAATAATTATCAAATTTAGTAATTATTAGATAAAATTTTAATTTTACTATTTACAAAAGTGTTTTTATTTTCTTTTTCTAAAAATTTTATTGACATAGATCAAATATGATATTTTTTTTATATTTATATAAAATTATACTTTTTAAATGATAATTCTTACACAATCCATTAAAAATGCTCTGACACAAATCTTCCATGAACGATGACTTTCTCCAAGACTCAAACCATCCCTTTCTCCTTAAAATCAACAATAATTAAAAAAAAAAAACCTAAAACACATAACATCCAAATAAAAATAAAAAAAGTTAGTAGAGAACAAAAAACAAAAGCCTCGACGTAAATAAATAACAAAAATAAAAAAAAATCCAAATTTTAAAAACGAGAATTGGTAAATATTATGTATAAAAATTATTTCTAAGCTTCAATAAAAATATAAAGATACAATAAAATTAAACTAAAAAATTAAAAACAGATTTTTTGGATGAGATGAAGCTACATGCGGATTTGATGAGGTTTTATAAATAATAATAATAATGATCTATCTAAAAGCTAATGGATATCCACTTGGGTAAACCGGATTGAATCCAGTTTACCCAGGCAGATATTCAGATTGAGAAAACTTTTAGTGGTCGGGTTTGCACTCTCCTTTAAATGCATCCCTCCAGTTATTTCGTGCCACGTAGGGTTTCCACTTGCGTTACCGTAGTCCATCACCACACAGAAATAGACCATCTCCCCTCTTTCAAACCATTCCCCCCTGTTTCTCAGAACAGACCATCCCCCCCTTTGAGCTTGACAAGTCTGGATCTCCTCCCCCCCCTTTCCGCGTCTCCCTTTCACGTCGCGATCACCCTTCTCCCTTTCCTTTTCCCCCACTCTTTCGCACTGCAGCGTCAAGACTAGGTTTCACATCGACTTGTGTTCAACCTTTGAGTGACGCGACACTGACTGGTATGCTCTCTCACCACTCCAAATCTTAGGAACCCTAATTCCACCATTTAAACAAGTGCTTTACTATTATATTAAATTAAGGTTTTGTTTTACTATTAGGGTTTTGCTTAACTGTTAGGGTTTTATTTTTCTTTTAGATTGGAAGAAAGAAATTCTACCATTGAAGCCACAAGAATGCTTAGTGTAGCATAAAGTGCAATTATGAAATTAGGATTTTGCTTCACATTATTTAGTTTGCTTGTTTGGTATCAGTTCTCAGAAATTGTGTTTAGTAGCAGTGTCTCAGAAATTATTTTGCTTCTTTGGTAGCAGTCTCAGAACTGTGTTCATTTTTGCTTGTTTGGTAAATGTCTGGGAGATTGCTGGTAAATGTTTGTATATCTTGACGAATTTCAATGCTTTGTATCTGCATATATTTTTTTCTCTCTAATTTTTGAGTCATCGAATCAACTTTTGATGTCTTTAATGTCATGAGAAAAATCATTTGCCTTCATTTTGAAATACTTTTTAGGGGCCTTTTAACTTTGGAAAGGGATGATCTTTTTTACCTCATATGTTAATGAACTTGTTTTTGGATAGTGTTGAGAGTTGTATTTTTTCCATTCCTCGTATGTAAACATCTAGTCTAATGTATTTTTACTGCCTGTGATTGCTGAATAATCCATCCCTACTTTTTCTTGTCATTAGTAACCACTTGCTTCGTAACCTTAATTTAGGGTGTAGTTGATATTTTTTTTTTCATTTCTTTACCTTCTTTCATTCTCTCCTACACCTTGCCACAACAATACACTACTTTGTATTGCAGGGGCTCTCTGTTTTTAAAGCATTTTATGAGCTGCTTGAAAGTTCTACAATTGTCCAAATCATCAGATGAGTAAATAATGTGATTTATTTGAGTGGATTGATTTGGAAAGTTACCAAAACAACTGCTGTAAGCTCACGTTGGATTTAGCTGAAGAAAGGAACGAGAGGATACTTCATGGGTGTCGATGCATCGAGCAAACCAAATTTAACGCAATGAAAAAGAAATATAATTGATTCATGATGGTGTTAATTTTTTCATGGTTGATTTTTTTTTTGGTTTGTGTTGTTATCTTAGACATGTTTTGATTAGTGTAATGAGAACTTTGGACATGTCTTGTGAATCTGTTAGTGTAATGAGAATTTTTAACATGTTTTGTGAATTTGTTTTGCAATGAGATCTTTGGACATGCTTTGTGAATCTGATTTGGCATCTGATTTGTAATGTGAATCTGTTTTCATGGTGATTGCATTTGGGAGGCATATTAGAAGATCCACTTAGAATCTAATAAAAAATTATAACACTAAGAAGGATCTCAAAAGGCTGCTCAAGTCTCAAATTCTTGTTCCTCTAGCCTCTAGAACTAATAGCAGATCCAAGCCCCACCGAAACACAAAGAACTTCTAATTAAGCAATTAAATCAGCCGACAATCCAAGAGCACAGCTATTTTGCCAGGAATCCGAAGTTTCCATCCTATTTTTGTTTTTAATTTTTTTGATCACCTAAAGATCTAAAACTTAAGTTTTTGTGATAAGGTAAAAGTGAAATCTACCTTGCAAAGAGAAATTGGAACACCCTCTAATCCTCCTGAGTAGCTAGCAATTAACTACTACCAACAGCAACAAGAAATATATTTCATCACATATCATCAACCAACACTCTGATCCAGCGTCCATTACCAAAACAAGCTCAACCAGTCATTTAAAAAATGCAGGAACCAATTTCGAGACCAACCACAAACCAATCAAAGATAGCTATTGGATTACGTAGAACGGTCATCATTGAAAAAAATCCAGTGTCCAAAATGAAACTTTTTTAATATGACCTTGACCCCTCGAACAAAAATTCCACAATGTGCAAAGCTCAAGAAACTTGTTTGTTTTGATACAAATCCAGATTTTAATATATGGTCCAAACAAGGAATTTGGATTTTCAAACCCCAAATCCAAATCATCCACCTAAATCTATTCATCCAAACGCAACATAAGTGAACTCCTTAACTAGCAATCCTAAACATTATTTTAGAGAAGACCTAAAGAAACATAAATCAGAGCAAAAAAACCAAATGAATCACAAGAGACCATAGGTTCCACAAATATTCGATAATGAGAATAAAAATCATTCAGAACTTCAGACATTGGTTAAGAGTCTTGAAAGTGTTGTCCCATACTAGGAATTGAAACAAAACCCATTACAGTAGCACCAAAGCACTATACTACTCAATATTAGTAAACAATAACGAAACCATAGATATCAACCAAAAAGTTTGCCTCTCCACTCTTCTACTCTTCCTTGGTGACCGACTCAGCAGCCTTCTTGTCATGCTTTCTAGCGTACCTCTGGTCAGTACGCTAGAAAAGTAACTCTTCTATTGCTCACAATCTTCCACCTAACTCCCTGTCACATTAAAGTAAGGTCGGGTTAAATTAACTTCAACTGCATCAAATATTAAATCAAGCTCGCCCAAACAAGCTTGGTGCCTTCATCTCGACTATATTTATCGATTGAAGAAGTCAATGCACTCTCTTTGTAGTGACAAATCAAGCTTTTCCGAACAAGCCTGATGTCTAAATTCAAAAGCTTTTGTTCACATATTTTACCCAGAAATCACAAACTATATGAAAGCTTTTTAAACGATTTCATGATGTCTAAATTTAGCTTTTGTTCGCATATTTTCCTATAAGAAATTGCATATTTTCCCATTAAAGAAATAACGAAATCTGGACATATTTAAACACGAAATCGCATATAAATTCACGAAATCAAGAAATCTGCTGTAAACTCATGAAATGAATTTTAAAAAAATGAAATCAACATTTTCGAAATTAAGAATACCATTTTGGGCTGATGCGCAGAACTCGGGCGTTGAAAAGGGTTGAAATCTAGAGATGGAAAGGGGCGACATCTGGAGCAGTTGTTTCCGAGATCACTGGTGGCGAGAGACGATTGTTGGGAAAGATGAATCCAGCTGCATTTGGGTAGTGTTCTTCATGCGAGGGAGAGAGTAAAATGGGAAAGTCCAGGACTGAGGGGCGACTAGTGCGTGTGAATCATCTTAATCTCATGCAATCGAGCTTACCTGTCCTTTAGTGAAGTATGCGACGTGTTTGTATTCTATTGGAGGGTTGCAAACATTCCTAATGCAGTCATACCGTATAAAAGAGGGAGACATACGGATTTGGCAAGAGATGTCCTTTCTTTTTTTAAATTTTTAAAACTTTTTATTATTTTAAAATATGCTTTCATCACCACGGTCAGAGAGATTAAATATCAAGATAAAAATAGAAATTTATGGACTATGCATAAGTTTGTTAAAAAATTATAGACTATGAATTATATTATTGATCGTAATTTAATTTTTTTATAAAAATGATAGATTTTATAAAAATATCTATTTTATTAAATTAGACAAACATATTTTATATATTGCTCATATATATATATATATATATATATATATATATAGTGATGTTCCCATGCTATTGTGGGAAGATATATTATAGACACGCATGAGATGGTTTGACAAATTATATATAAAGGAAACAGTCTTAGTGCCTCTCGATCTTTTTTCTCTTCATTTGATCTGAAATTTCTAAGTTACCTTTGAATATCAATGTCATGCTTCATAAGAATCGTTAAAATTAATTAGTAACCAACAATATCGTACAAGAAATATAAATTAAAATAAATACGATATTAGTCATAAAGAAAAACTCAATAAAAAAACTCTTTAATGATAAAATTCTATAGAAAAGTCAAATTCAGGAAAATTAATTTTATTAGATTAAGATTACAAGTTAAGTTTTCATATTACAAAACATGTACAACTAGATACTCTTACTTCATAAAACAAACGACTCACTTGCTTTCTACTGTAGTAGTCGTCAAAATCTCTGACGATTTCAAACCATTATTTTTCCTTCCGAAATCTCCAGTGGCTAAACACGAACACTTCAATTCCTACTTAGAGTAAGCACACATTCAAACCTTACGACTTGAGCAACTCGAAAATTCTTCTCTTGAAAATTTTCTTTCACACGAATATTTGTGGGCTCTCTTGGCTTTAAGCTCTCAACAATACTTGTAAAATATTTTTGAAGTATTAATTCAAACCTTCAGTCGAACCCTTCTATAAATAAACAATGTAGTGTTTTAGTTATATCAAGATTCTACTGACGGCCTATCTAATTATTCAGCCTATTACGTTGTTAACATGTTGCAAATGTGTTGGATTGAAACACTCAATTAGATGTTACCGAATTCAAGTCTACTTCGATATCTTCAATTAGATCTTCTTAATCTGGTTACTTGATATCTTTAACTGTTTTCGAGACTTGATTCTTTATCGTGGATTCTTTGAATCTCTTTTCTTTGAATTTGAAAATTTATTATAATAGTTACAATACAATGGAGATTATTTCCTTACTACTTGTTCAGATAAATTTTAGAGTCTTAAATTAAATTACATTCATCAAATTGTTCAGAATTTAAAACCTAATCAACTAGTCCTAACCAACATGAAATTTACATTTACATGATCATCATCAGCTTCCTCAAGTACATGAGATGGTTACGTTGCCTTAGATTGTAGTACCTAGTACTGAAACATAATTTTCTTTTGCAAAGCATCTTTGGGCCAATGACACCGTTAAGGTGGAAATATCAGAGGGCCTACGCATTCTGCATATACCCATTTCCTCAACACTCAGTTTGGAGTGCGTAGCAAGGAATAATCTTCGGTTTCTCTTTGCAGCGCCTATCACAATTGAGCAAGCTTTCATTTCCTCCCGTGAACCTTGAGCATGACCCTTCTCTTTGCAGAGACCTATTATCGACCTCTTCCCTTCCTTGCCTCACCATCATCACCACAATGAGAGAGTCCTTCCCTGCTGAGACTGAGAGTCCTTCGAGCTTCCGTCCTAAGAGTTTGCGAAAGCTTCCTTTATCTTCAATTGAAGAGTTTGCATTTTTTCCATCACTAGAGTCCGTCGAGCACCTCATCATCTCTTAATAAGACCTGCAATTCAATCCCTGGTTGCAGGAAGATTAACTTTTTGAACTGTCGTAATAATCTCGTACAAGCTATTCAATTTTTGAGATCCATGTTATGTTAATTCCTCTCTCTTCTTTTTTTTTCAACATTTTCTTGTTTATATGCAGTTTAACGTCGAAAATTTCTCAACTTTCCAAATGATCCCTCTAATTCTGCTATCGTTCAACTCCATCGACATGCAAAAATAGCTAATTTCCTTTCGTGTCCACAACCCCCCATCTACAATCATTCACCAAATACTCTCTTGTTTTTCATTTGAAAATTCCTAAAACAATTCACGCCATAATGTGGGCTATCTCAATTCGGTGCTCTCAGATTCAGCACGGGTTCATGCCGAAGATGTGCCCGTAAACGGCGGGGGCCTCAGGTTTAAATTCTTTTTATGAGTAAATTCTTGCTTTGAATTATATATTGTAGCTCTTTTGTGTTCCGCTTTACTGTTTTGTATGCTTTTCCTTAATCTGCGTTTGTGTTTGATCGGTTGTAATATATGCAATGATCAAGAGATAGCAGGGGATCGAAGAAGAGGTGTGAGCAGAGAGAGCGGGATGGGGAGAAACGGAGTGAGCAGAGAGAGGGATAAATACGGGATCTCGAGACAGAGAGAGAGAGAGTGAACAGAGAGTGGGGATGGTCGATTGAGTCCGTTATCCCTTGCTGCGCGTCTCATATCCTTCTACCGTGTATTCCTTTGTGTCCTTTACATGATGTTACTTGACAGGCCTCCAATATTTCAAACTTAATGATGTCACCCACGGGAAGACTACTTTTTCTATTTTTATCGATGTTTTTGGTTCTATTCCCATTCTGGTTAGGTTTTAATATAAGTCGACATGTCTTATCATTTATGGCCTTTCAATAACATTCTGTCAGAGTAGTTAGCAAGATTGTAGATCCAGATTAATTATAAGATGCATATCAATCCATACATCATTGATTTTGAATTTTTGGACTTGATTTCGATATTTTAATTTTAATAAATAAGAAAATATACAAAAAAAAAAAAGACACTAGATCAGGATCAGTACTCTGGCAGCAATAATCTTCATCTTTTAACACCAAAAAAAAAATGTTGCAAAAATTATTAATGCTTAAGACTGTTTATCCAGATTGGATATTTTTTTGATTTTGGATTTCGGCCTGGATATCCAAATCCCGATTTCAAATTCCATTCCAAACCATGTGCAATCCGGGATCCGGATGATAAAATCTGGATAAATATGGTCCATATCTAGTTGTGTAATCGGGATACCAGATTTAAAAATCCAGATCTCGGATTTATATATATTGAAAAAGGAAGACGTTGGAGATCGGTCCGAATAATCCCCATTAAAAAGCAGCTCCCTAAAAACACAATAGAAAACTCTAAAAAATATAATAAAAAATACAATAAAAAACATAATAAAAAATAAAATTTAGAAAACATAATAAAAAACATAATAAAAAAATAAAATAAAGAAAACATAATAAAAAACACAATAAAAAAAATAAAAGAATATGATTTCACATAGGGAGCTTTCGACCTCAACCCAACGGAGCACGAACCCATTTTGAGTTTAAGGCTGCCGGAAGAAGGTGGGAGGTCGTCGGGGGTCGTCGTCGTATGGGTGAGGTCGCCAGATGAAGGTAGTCCCGATGGCATGGGCAGTGACGCCACTGGTGGCCGGTGGCGTCGGGCGCTGGTTTTGTAAGATGGTCGGATGGTCCAACTCCTAGATTTTTTCATTGAAAAAACCTTAAATGCTAACCCAGAGTCTAGAAATATAATGAATCAATTTTTTTTAACATATTGTTAGCCATTCCATTGTGAGAGCTAGAAGGGAGAAGTGAAAATATTCATAACCACAGAGTCTCTTAATAAAATCTAGATTTGGATAGTAGGTATAAGTTTTAGATGATGTAGAACTCATTTTCTTATAATAGATTTGTTTGGATTATCGTTTAGTTTTTGTTTAGAACCTAATACAAAATGGTGCTATCTGAGGAAAAGAAGAAACATTGATCTGGATTTATTGAGAAATGGCATATTCGTGCTCGTCTGTCCTATTTGTCATTTAGTTTCATTAATCAATTGTTCTTTTGCAATTGATATTGCTTCTGGCTTATCCCGAGGCTATGCTATTTACAAAGATCATCAAATTTTGAAAAACCCATTGGTCAATCCTCAATTTATATATCTCTATGCTTTTTGTTTTATTTGATTTCTTTGGTCTCTAGTACACCAAGGTTTATCCTGTGGCTATTCTTGAGGTAGATGATCTATAAGGATCCTTTTAGTTCAAATAGTTGGATTGATCTGTTTGGTAAGTTTCATTGAAAATCGTAGAGTTTCATTTTCTCTGCAGATTCCTTTAATTGTTTTAAGTGCAGCACTAATAGATGAATTTGGAAGACAAACGCTGTTGAGGCCAGATTAGACAAATAGATATACCATAATCGAAAACTATTGCATTTTTTAACATATATGTACCTTAATTAGGAACTTGGCTGGTGGAAAGAAGCAAGTCCCATTTTGGTGCTGATAGGAGTTTTGGTATGCAAATTTATTTGACAAATAATATTTCTATCTTTCATTTTTTCAGTCTGTCTCCATTCAAACAGTACTAAAGAATTGGGCAAGACAGTGAAAGTACCACTTTGTTTTCAGCAGGTATATATGAGAGGTCTTATGCATTTGGTATGGGTGGAATACCATGGATTGTGGTGGCGGAGGAGGTTGGTTTATACTATATATCTTCTTTTTTTGGTTTTGTTAATGTTATGTATTTTTTTTTTCTTGTTAATGGTTTGCTTTGTTCTCTAGATATTTCCAATTGTTCGACTGGAACCCTTTCCTCAAAAAGCCCAGATAGCCTACTTCAAATTGCTACGAAGTCAAATCACTTAAAATAGAACCACTTTAAAGTTGCTATTTGCTCGAATTATTTTGTAATTCATGTCTTGTAGTATTGTATTGTAACGTAATGTGTAAATAATAAAATAATGTAATATGTTGTGAATTGCAAACATTTAGTTTTTATTTTATATATTTTTATTTCTCTTAAAAATGTTAGTATTATGCTTTTTAATGAATTAGTATATTTTTTTAACATAAATAGGCTTTGATAAAAAAAAGTATGATTTTCAATACTTCTTTTTAATTTTTTTAAAAAATATTGGAGAATTATGTTTTTCAACATTTTCATATAAATATAGCCTTTCATTTAAAAAAGGTAGGCATCTGAAAATTTAAAAAAAAAAAAAAAAAACTGGGTCAGATCCAAAAACCGGATTTCCGGCTGGTTAGAATCCGGATAGATCCAAAATCCAAACCAGATTGTAACCCAGGTTGATCCGGTCTAGAATCCAATTGAAAGTATGGGTTTCGGGCTAGATTGATCCGGACTTCTAATCTGGAATCCGCTAGAACACTGATGAATAAGCTTAATTTTCTTCCCGTGAATCAAGAAATGAAGGCGCTACTGATAAACTGAGGTGCCTTGGCGCAAACGACACCGATTTTTTTTCTCTGGCCTGTTGCCTCATCACATTTGCTTGTTAAGTTCACTTAAATATTATTTTAATTTTCTTTCTTTCTTTTTCTTTCTCCGTTTCCTTCATTTTCTTGGAGGCTGCTTTAGTTTCGGCCAATCACAAAGTCCTGAACGTTTCTGATTCATCGACCATGGTAATAGCAAACGGCCATTGATTAACGTGATTCATGCTTAATCTTATTTTGAGCTTAATTATTTTCTTCCCTTATGGCTTTAATTTAACACAACGTCTGATGATATCGTCAGACAAGATAATTTAAAAGACATGACTGAGATGGTTTGACAAATTATATATGAAGACCTCTTTTTTCTCTTCATCTGATCATCAGCTTCCTCAGAATTGAAGAGATCACGTTTTTGTTCTATTCCCATTGTGGTTAGGTTATCTCAATAAAATAAGTTAGGATAAAAGTAAAAACTTATATAAAAAATTATTAGAATTATTATAAAAAAAATCACTTATCCCTACTCAAATATTTCTTATCAAAATAACTATTTCCTATCAAAATAAGTCTGTTTACGTTATAAATAATCTTCATCGCAAATAACCCATCATAAATACACATTTTTCTTATTTGGAATATGTTTTTTGAATATTATTTTTATTTTAAAATCTTAAAAATAAAATTTTTTATTTTATTTTATATGGATATTTAAAAAAATTATAATAATTAAATAAAATGAGGTAAAAAGTTTTATGAAAATGAACAAGCGTAAGTACGTCAAAATTCATGTCTTTTTTTTTTTCCTCAACGATGCACAAAATAAGTCTGTCTTATATGGCCTTTCAATATATAACATTCCGTCAAAGTAGTTAGCACTGCAATAGAATACGTCTTTCGGGATTTCGTCTCGAAAAATATAATGAAAAATTTTATCTCAAATTATAGGGATTTCGTCCAAAAAGATATTTTTGGATGAAATAATTTGTCCCAAACTCGTGCCAACAACACTGTCCTAAAAGATATTTTAGGACGAAAATCACCATTTCATTCCAAAATATATCTTTTGGGATGTATTTGAAGGAAATCGTTCAAATGAGAAATTTTTTTTGTCACAGTTTCAATTCATACCAAAATATCATTTGAACGGTTAAAAATTTACATTTGAACATTATTAATTTGTTTGAACAGTTGCAAAATACGTTCAAACAAAAATACATTAGATACTCGTTCGAACGATATAAATATAGCTTTTCGTTCGAACGTTAAAGGGACAGATCGAATGGTATAAGCATTCGAACGGTTGAAATTTATGTTCGAACGCTACAAAGATAAATGGCATTTGAACGTTATGTGGTCGTTTGAACCATTTAATAACTGGAGTTCGAATGTTATGTAGTCGTTCGAACGATAACTATTTTATTTAAACTCAATAATAAAAAACTAAATAGACAATCATAATATTTGAAAAAATACATTAAAAACTGTTTAATTCTCACAAAAGTTTTATAATTAGTGTGAACTAAATAAATAACTATAAGATTGACATGGTTCGTACATCAATAGATAATTAATCCAAAAATCTGTCGTAAAAAACTATCAGTTGCTTAAAGGCTTGTACTGTTGCATAAGCTATTGCATTTGGAGTTGCATATGTTTCCTGAACTCTTCTTGTTGTTCTTCATGCTGTTTGATGCATATCTTAATGTCTGCTTGTTTCGCCAATTGAGCCTCTAACTTATGCTGCCTTATAGTCAATTCTTTGATTTTAAAATTTGCATTCTTTAGGGCGATAGAGGTCGTAAAGGCAAACCCGGAAGAAGAGGAAGAGCGAGAAGGCTTTACACAGCGACCCAAACCCCTCAATATCCTGAATGTTGACCTAAGACTTGTGTAATAATATCAACATCACTTGTTGAGGAATTTTGATCTAACGCAGATTCAACACGTAGGGCAACCATTTTATCCTAGACATATATAAGATAAAGAATTAATATCGTTATAAATATTCTAATATAGTTAATTAAAACTGGTTATAATACTTACATAATTTTCACGAGCATCAAGATGAGTCCACTCTCCAATACAATCAGTGTGCGATGCAGCATATAATTTTGTCAGATCATAATTGATATCTGAATCTTGTTACAATAAATATGTATTAAGATATAAAGTCATTATGATTCATCCAAATAATTAACTATATCCGATAAAAAAATAGCAATACCAATTTCTTAGAGAGGCGATAGAAAGATCTTGAGCCTGCATGATGATTAATCTTCAATTTTGATCTATTTGTTTTGTTTATAGAACTTTGCTTTGGCAAAGAAATTGAAAATATTATGAAACGAAATGACAAATAGAACAAGTAAAATAATGAATTTAGTTATACCTCATATGATGGATCCTCAAACATGTCACAAAGTTTGACCCACTTAGAAGGTTAGACATCCTGAAAAGGATGTTGGCGTGCATCTTCCTTGTTCTCAAACTTATTATAATGCTCATGACAGCTCGCCTTATATTTGTAGAATGCATTACTTATAAGCTCTTCCACATTCTTACGCTCTTCTTCCCGACCAAAATTTAATTTGAAATCATCATTGAAAAAAATAGTCAAAAACATATTATCATTTATAATATTCTAAATTTAAGTAAAATATAGAAATTTATTCTACTAAATCAATGTTTTAAACAATACCAAATAACGCTTCTTGATAAGCTCTTTAACATCTTGGGGGACTTTTTGCCATGAAGTCGTTACCAAAAGTGCATAAGTTTGTGTAAGAGCACCCACATGTGATTCAAGCCAAGCTGCTGGTTGTCCTTCGCCTCCGGTATATTCGTTAGGAATGTTAATCTTGATCTTACCTACCTTACGATACTTTTCCAACGCCATGCCTCTAGTTGTGCCTCGACCTTGACGATATTGTACTGTAGACTCTATAAAATATAACATTGTAATCAATCTCTATTATATGTCTATTATATGACCTTAATTAATAACTTTTATGAGTATTAGATTTTTACGTTGTTCTATAGAGTCCATCTCTAATGGTGAGTCTGAAGAGGAGTTAGGAATAGGTGGAAATGGGTTACGAACTTCCTTCCTCTTTGGTGGCATAATTTCAAACCACTGATACAATCAATAAGTAAAATATTTGTCTTTGTGACGCCCCCAATTTACGTCTGGGATTTAACGCAAATTAAGGTGTCTGGATAAGTAACACTTACAAATTCTTCAAAGTTCAAGAGAATGGATTCAACCAACTTCTTGCAAGTTTTTCTCCAAACTCAATCACTTAGCTCACAAAGGAAATTTTTAAGGGTTTTGGGAGGGTTTTTCTGGAGTATCTTTCAAAGGGAAATGTGTTCTCTCCTTCTAAAGGAGCTTAGAAAGTTCTCAAGAGTCTATTTATAGGGTGATGGTCGACCAACATGAGGGAGAGAAGAGGAAGAACCCTAAGGTGCACTAGTTGTCTGTTTTGCATGGGTGATGAGGTGTCTATCTAAGCATATCTTATGATGAGGCTTAAGCCTCCCAAATCCTAGGCTTTGCAGCTGGATTAGTCATCCAAGGGCTCACATTTGAGATATTTTTGTTGCCAATTTTGATCCATGGCTGAGGAGAGTTGAGTCCTCGTTATATCGGACCTTATGAAATTTTAGAAAAAGTAGGTCCAGTGGCTTATCGCCTAGCCCTACCTAATGATTTGCAAGGAGTTCATAACGTCTTCCATGTATCTTCTCTGAAAAAGTGTTTGAATGATCAGCCAGTGGCAGTAATGGATCCGCGTCCTATTAATTTGCGTCCCAATTTAACTTATGAAGAGTGGCCCGTACGAATTGAAGATAAAAAAGAACAGACCCTTCGGAATCGTACCATAGTGTTAGTAAAAGTACTCTGGAATAATCCTGTTTTTCAAGAAGCCACTTGGGAATGTGAGGATGTAATGAGAGTTAATTATCCCCACTTGTTGAAACGTAGTTGTAATAATATGCGTCATAAATTGAATCAGCTGTATGACATTTGTATGATATTTGTATTTTCTTTTATGTTGATATTCATTAATATTTGACCTTACACAGGATTATGGCTCCAAAAAGAAACGCACATATGTCAGTCACCCTTGTAGATCAGTTAAGGAAAAGATATGAAAGAATTAGAGAGAGATTTCATAGGAAAAACTGAAGCAATGGAAAACTGAGAGATTGAGCTGGTTAAATAAAAGTGAGAAGCACAGAACTCATATTATGGACATAGACGAAAAGGGTAACCCTGTAAGTAGAAGAGCGTTACCAGGTGAGGAAAGACAACCCGCTCGAAAATGGTTAAAAGCAAAGAAAAGATTTTTGAGAATAGAGGATAAAGGGAAATCTGTCATAGTAGAATCATCTGATAGATCTGAAGATCGGAAACGTCAATGTGAAGAGGGACCCATAATAGAAGAGATAGAGGCAGAGAGATTACATGCCTTACAAGAAATGAGTGTGAATATGTATTATGATCCAGATGTAGACATGATATTTTACTACTCTCAAAATTCGCTGCTTAATGAGGAAAGAGTACCTACATCTTCAGAAGAATCTACTGCTGCTAGTAACCGAGGTATAGATTCCTTAAACCCTTAATTATTTATATCTTAGCGATTTCGGAGACGAAATCCTTTTTAAGGGGGGAAGGATGTAATAGCCCAAATTTTCTAAGGTAAATTATTTTATGAAAATTACGTTAAGGAAATTTATTTGATGTATTTATTTTCTAGGAAAATAGAGTGGGAGATTTAATTGAGGAATATGAGATAACACTTGGTATTGGGAATTATGCATTCTCGGATTAATCTGTCGAGTTTTAGTGAAATGGGCATAAGATATTCATATGAAGTCTAAATGAGGTGATTCAAATTGGTATATAATCTTGAGAGATAGATCTAAAACTTAAATGTTTTAAGTTTTCCGAGATTCGGAAGGGATCAATAACTTATTTGGGAAGCAAGTGGGTAGCTTTGGAATGGGCTTAAATGGAACCCGAGTTGGATGAATTGAACTAATTTGAGGCATGTAGCTAATTAGGCAATTGTTTTTGAGATTTTCTGGGATTAGGACATGTGTAGGGATAGTTGGAAATGGATGGAAAGTTGATTTGGAAGCTAATTGATTAGTTAGTGTGATGGAAACACAAGAGGAGCCAAAATCTAGTTGATAGGTGACTAAGTGGGTCTCGCTCAACACCCGCTCGAGCAAGATGCCCTATTTTGCTTAGACTCGGGGTTTTCTCAGAATAAAATCGGTGTTCCAAATGGAAAGGGTTATAAGTGAAAAACTCATATGAATAAGAAAGGAACTACTAAAAAGAAAACGATGTATAAGAATAAGTTAGTCACGTCGTGACGGGGACGGCGAGACGTAACGCCCGGATGACTGATGTGCCGACAGGGACGGCGATACATAACGCCTGTCGTGTTATAAGAGTGTGTGGTCTTTACGGGGACAGCGATACGTAACGCCCGTGAGACTGATCTGAATATCACCTCATTTGGACTTCATATGAATAACTTATGCCCGTTTCACTAAAACTCGACAGATTAATCCGAGAATGCATAATTCCCAATACCAAGTGTTATCTCATATTCCTCAATTAAATCTCCCACTCTATTTTCCTAGAAAATAAATACATCAAATAAATTTCCTTAAAGTAATTTCTATAAAATAATTTATCTTAGAAAATTTGGGCTATTACAGTCATCAAGTGTAATCTTAACACATAATCGGTCAATCATAATATATATCAGTTTCATTTGACAATTCGCTCTCATCATCTGTAGATACTTTAGATAATTCAACATTTTTCTCAATTGTCGCATCAGTAATTTCAGCATCAATATCTTCTCTATTTAATGGAATCATCTCATACAGGCTCAAATTCACAAACAAATTTAAGGCGGTTGACTCTCTTGGTATACTTCTTGAGTAGATGGGTCATCTTCTTCTTCATCTTATCCTTCCGCCTAAGGGATAACATCAAATATATATCTTAGAGAATATTTTTGTACTTCTCGCCATTGATTTCCTAACTCCAAGTCATCTAAGTAGAATACTTGAGATACTTGAAAAGCCAAAATAAAAGGATCATCTTCATACCATTTTTTTGATGTATTAATACTCAAAAAATATTCATCATCACGTACTCCAGTTCGAGGATTGCTTAAATCCCACCAATCACACTTAAACAGATACACCGCAAGCTCCCCCAAATATTTCATTCAAATTATATCAACAATAACCCCATAGAAATCAATATTTTCTCCATCATGACTTCATTTGACTAGGATACCACTATTTTTGGTTTTCCTATAACAATCTCGATCAATTGTGTGATACCTACTTCCCCAAGAAATACATTCAGAATATCGAGCAGCTGGTCTCGATGGGCCACACACTAATGCATACAATTCATCCGATATATCGTTTAGATTATTCGCATGCATTTGTACAATCTATAGTATCATTGAGTAAAGCATATATTATATCAATATTTAAATCAATATTTTTTCATTGGTTATTGAGTAAAGCATATGTAATGTCATTACCCGTTATTCAAACCATCTTAGGAACTCCTCTTCATGTTTCTGGTTTGTATCATTTACTCCAAGTTTCTTGGGCACATTAATATGATCATTGAAATTAATGATTACCACAAATATTTTATATTCTTAGAATTTTCTTTAAAGTAAATGAGCGAATTTAAAATAAGAAAAAGTTATAACTTACTTCAAGTGGTTCTCTATCTCAAGGTAATTGTTAGCACGTACCACTGAGCTTTCTCGAACTCTCTTCCACACAAGTCATAACTATGCATTGCACCAATTGGATGTATTTGTTGGGAAAACACAGAAAACACATTCAATTGTCTTGCTCGGTCAACATCAAAGTTTCTTTTCGGCCGATCAAACCTAGTGTCAACTCCATGTAAATATTTGGAACAGAAGGTATGCCACTCATCGTCAATATGTACTTCTGCAATTGATTCTTCTGGGTGGGCCTTGTTACTCACTGTACGTTTCAATTTTTCAAGGAATCGTTCAATGAGATACATCTATCTATATTAAACTGGTCTTGCAAGTCGAGCCTCACATGACAAATGAACGGCTAGGTGGATTATGACGTCGAAGAATGATGGTGGGTAAATACTTTCTAGTTTACACAATATTATGGCAATTTCCCGTTCCATTCAATCCAAAGCTTCTACATTCAACATCTTAGCATAACGCTTTAAAAAATGCACCTAACTTAGTTAAAGCCATGAGCACGTCTCTCGTCAAGTACCCACGGATACCAATAGGCAAGATATGCTGTAAGGAAACATAACAATCATGACTTTTTAATCCAGTTATTTTTCAATGATTTGTTCTCACACACCTTGTTAGATTTGAGGAATAACTGTCCGGTAATTTAATCTTCATTAGCCACTCATAAAATGTAATCATTTCGTTCCTTGACAATGTATACCACCCAATTAGCATGTAGACAGACGAACCATTTTCTTGAAATTGCATTCCTGGTCTTATTCCCAGCCTCTTCAAATCCTTCCTTGAGTTTAATGTATCTTTTATTTCTCCTTCAATTGACATTAATGTTCCTAGTACAGATTCACAGATTTTTTTTTTAATATTTATAACATCAAGACTGTGCCATAATTTTAACTTCAACCAGTATAGGAGTTTGAAAAATATACTCTTCTTTGGCCAATTCAACTCATTCGTAACTTGTTTTCTCTTTCGTTGTTACTTACCAAATTCATTACAACCAACATCCATAAATTGTGCAAATACATTTTTGCCAAACAAATATGGTGGAGGTTGGCCCCATTCAACAGTTCTATCAAACATTCTAGAATTTCCACGCCATCTATGGTCACCAGGTAAAAATCAACAATGACCCATGAAACATAATTTTCTCTCGTAAGTAAGCTATTCAGATTTGGTATGTTTGTTACAAGTTGGACATGCCATTTTCCCCTTAATACTCCAACCTGACAAGTTTTCATAAGTGGGAAAATCATTTATTGTTCGTAACACTGTAGCATGAATTTTGAATGACTTGCCTGCTAATGAATCAAATGTGACAACCCCATTCTCCCACAAATCTTTCAATTCTGCAATCAATGGCTGTAAGTGTATGTCTATATCATTTCCCGATGATCTCGAACCTAGAACCAGCAAACTCATCATGAAATATGGATCTTTCATACACTTCCATGGTGGTAGATTATATGGCATAAGAATAACTGGCCAAGTACTATGACTAGTATTCATGTTCCCAAACGAATTAAATTCATCTATTGCCAACCCAAGACGCACATTACGCAGTTCTTCAGCAAACCATGGGTGTTCTTGATCAAATTCCTTCCACACCTGGGAGTCAGCAAGATGTGACAAAATATCATCATTCCTTACTTTGCCTGATGAGTGCCATGTCATATCTACAACTGTTGCACATGACATAAATAATCGTTGTAATATAGGTATCAATGGAAAGTGGCATACAACCTTTTGCTACACATTTTACTTGTCCGATATCCATCTTGATTTGTGGCATATGGGACACTTGTTCAACTGTTCATTCTCCCTCCAAAATAACATACGATCATTCTTACATGCATGTATTACGTTGTAATCAAATTTGAGTTCTTGTTTCAACTTTTTTGCTTCATAGAGGTTACGAGGTAAAGTATTATTTGATAGCAATGCCTCTTTAAACAACTCAAGTAACATATTGACAACCTTAATAGATAATCGACACATTGATTTTATGTGAAGCAATCTTACAATAAATGACAACTTACTGTGTCTTTTGCATCCTAGATATAGCTCACGTTGTGAATCATTCTATAATCGTGCAAAAGTCTTATGGCCCCCATCATTTAAACTTGATTTGTCCACGTCACCTTCATCCATAAACATTCATGCACCGATGTCACCTAACATTTGCTCCCTATCCTCATCGTATTCATCTCCAACAACTTCTGCTTGTACATTTTTATCGATCTCTTCTTCTTCATGTGGAGCCTCGAATGAACTTGGATATGGTTCACCATGTAAGACCCAATCAATATAACGCTTGTCAATACCTTTGACAAGCAGATGCTCTCTCACTAAGTCTATCTTTCGAGAACGCAAATTCCTGTATTCTCTACATGGGCATCTAATATGCCCATCACTATCACATGTACCAATGCAAACTCTAAGAATTTCTTAACACCTTTAGTATATACATTGTAATTCTGATCTAATCGATCGCTAACTCGCATCCAACTCTTATCCATGTCGATTATCTTCATTACAAACAGTCACGTGTGCATCAACAAACAACCATGTATTATGTTTCAATTAAGGAGTATGTCACCTTTCACCGGGTAGTTGGTCCCATCCTGTTCGGGATTTAAGATCATAGTCGCCAACCTATGATCTATTATTTGTCACGTCCAACAAAATTTTGATAGCATCTCCCCATAGTTCTCCAAATATACTCATTTGGTTATGTGCACTAACGATTAACACGTCATTACACCATCACCGAAACTGCATATTTGAAGAATAAGGGAGAAAACTACCAAAATCATAATTTGGACGATAACAGATAGAGCAATGATATGGGGCCCTAATGGCCCTGGCGTTAGGGCCCCTTTGCGCCCCACAGTGTAAATTTTTTTTGCACTTTTTTATAATTCATTTTTTTTTTTTACAAAATCAATTAAAAATATATGTAGATAAAATATATTTAGTTTTTTAATTATTTTTTTTTCTATTTAAAAAGCCCCATGGGGGCGCAAAGGGGCCCCAAAACATTTCTCTAATAGATATAGTTTGATAGTTCGCGAGAATGATATTACAATCCCAAATTGTCCACTCTGGACAATTCAAGAGTTATCAATCAAGCATTCATCCGAATTGATAACTCTCAAACGAGTCTAAGGTTTATTTTGATGAATAAACAATGCAAGATATGCTAACAGATGTCAAACAATAACAATATATTATTTATACAACAATACAAAAAAACAACAATTATTAAGTATTATTTAAGATTTAGTAGTATTTTAATTTAAATACTTTATTTTATTAACTTAAAATTAACTATTAAAGTATTATTAAATCTTAACCATTCGTATTTTAATTTTAAGATTTAGTAGTATTTTAATTTAAATATTTTATTTTATTAATTTAGAATTAACTATTTAAGTATTATTAAATCTTAACCATTTGTATTTTAATTTTAAGATTTAGTAGTATTTTAATTTAAATACATAGAATTAACTACTTAGGTATTATTAAATCTTAACTATTTGAATTTTAATTTTAAGATTTCGTATTAAATATTTGTATTTTTATTTAGTTTAAGTATTTTAAAACTATTTTTGAATAATCATTATGGACAACTATCCTTATATATTCTAATTTCTAATTCTAAATACATTGATGTATAAGCTTCCGTTCGAATAGTGTTAATCTATATTCAAACTAGACCATACCCAGTCGAATAGTAAGCCTAATCCATTTGAACGGGTATGTTCTAGATTCCAATTGTCTTCAACAACCGCAAACGCCATTAATCCCGAACTCATGCTAACACAAACAACAATATCAAGAACAAATAATATACTAACATTGCAAAATAGCATATTTAAACGAAAATGAGAATATAAAAAACATACCTAGGTTTTGGGAGATGAAAACGCAAGGAGATTAAGCGAGATTTCCATGTACCCAATACGAAGGAGCTTCCCAAAAAGCAGTAAAAATAACAAATTAATCCGATAATAATTGAGTGAGATGAAAACTAATAGTATTTTGGGGCTGAATTGAGGGAGTTTAATATCCCGAAATTTCTAAGATGAAGTATTATTTGGATTTCTTTAAAGGATTATAATTTTGGATATAATTTCTAGAATAGTAAAGTTGGAAACCTAAATGAGAGTATTGAACTTAGAATAAGTGAGATCATGTATTAGAAAAAAATATTGTAGAGGAATATTTGAGATTTGGAATAAGGTATCAACTATAGAAATTCATTTTAAACTTAGAAGGAGTTGAATTTTCAAGAATTATGGTGTAAATGCAAGAGGAAGTGGTTGAACCAAAGATCAAACACTTGGTGTACATTCTCGGATTAAACTGTCGAGTTTTAGTGTAATGATCATAAGTTACTCATATGAGGTCCAAATGAGGTGATTTTAATTTGTATAGAATTCTACGAGATAGATATAAAACTTTTATGTTATGAGTTTTCGAAGATTTGGACAGTATCAATAACTTATTTCGGAATCAAGTGGATAACTTTGGACTGAGCTTAAACCAGAACTCAAGTTCGAGAATATGGATCAAAATGAGATTCTATCCTAACCAAACTAAGAAATGACCTTCTATAACTTGTTAAGTAGAGTCCTAAGGAGGTTAGAAAGTAATCAAATGAGTTAGGGAAAGGCTAAGGGGGCATGGCTAACCAGATGAAGGCTGGAAAGGGAGATGCATGCATGGTTAGGTGAGATGACACCTCATCCCTAATCCTATAAGCCTCTACTCCAACCATTGATCAAATGGTTAGCAAAAATAACTCAAATACTGACCATTGGATGATCATTTCAGCTGCAAAGTCTAAGATTTTTGGGGGATTTAGTTAATCATGCAAATAGGCTTAGGAATGACACCTCATCCCATGCAAACCAGAAACTTATGGTTTTTACCAAGTTATCCCCCTTCTCTCCTTCACATGAGTCAACCATCACCCCTATAAATAGACATTTGGGAGTCTTCTAACTCTTTTGGAGAAACCTAACACGAAATCCTTTTGAAAGAAACTAAAGAAAAGCCATTCTCTAGTCCCATAACCTACAACTATATCCTAAGTGAATTTAGTAAGTATTTTAAGGAGAAAGCTTGCAAAAATTTGGTTTAATCATCTTCAACCAGACTTAGAGAGTGTGTAAGTTCATATTTTAGCTTAACTTTAGTATGGAGATGGTTAATTTAAATGATTGGACTATACATGTTGATATTAAACCCACATATTCTTGTTAAAGTGTTATAAGAAATCTAAGTGTTGTTTGAAGTAGTTTTGTTAATGGAAATGTGTTAAGTGAAGTTAGAAGAACCTAAAAATTATGTTATAACAAGTAAAAATCAAGTTTATGTAAAAAAATTGAGAGTTTTGGATTAAAAAGCTCATCCTTTGTAACTTCACTCGACTCCCGCTCGAGCAAAGGATCGAGCGAAGAACAATTGTAAACCCTCGCTTGACTCTCGCTAGATGTCTAGCTCGCAGCGAAGGGCAACCCGAGACTTCGCTCGACACTTGCTCGATGTCTTGCTCGAGCGAGTTTTAACTCAAGAACTCGCTTGAATCTCGCTCGATACCTTGCTCGAGAGAGATACCCAGTTTGCCTAATATTTGCTTGATACTTTGCTCGAGGGAGTCCCAACCCGAGACTTCACTCGATTCTCGCTCGATATATCGCTTGAGCGAGATACCCTATTTTGCTGAGTTTAAGAATTTTGTTGCATAAATGTGGACATTAAAATAAGAAGGAATTATATGTGTTATCTAAGTGTAAAGCATGTGTAAAACACTTGGCAGAATTTAAGATACATACATATGTGAGTATGTGATAGTTTAAGAGTACATGCATGTTATAATATGTGGTGAGATTTAAGAAAAGTGATACATCATGTACTTAAAAAATATTCCTAAGAATAAGAAAGGAACAACTAAGAATAAGAGATATGGATAAGTTAGTCACGTCGTGACGGGGACGGCGAGACATTATGCCCGAATGACTGACGTGCTGACAGGGACGACAATACGTAATGCCTGTCATATGATAAGAGTGATATGTATTATCACAAGAACAGAGAGACGTAACGCCCGTGGAAATAATATGATTAGTAGGGATGGCGAGATGTAACTCTCGGAAGATTGACAGAAACTCATCATAACGGGGATTACGATACGTAACGCCCATTGGTGATTGATGAGTTATATGCAATGGGGACGGTGATACGTAACACCCATTGGTGATAAGAGATAAATATACTATAAAAGAGTTATCTACGATGGGGACGGCTATACGTAACGCCCATTGAAGATAATAATTGAATAAGTATTAAGAAGGTGTTGATGGTTAAGAAAAAGGAACATAAGTTTCATAAGAGTGCAAACCTGTGTAGGTTATTGATAAGTTGCATGAAACATGTTTTGATCACATTTTGTTAGTTTCTTTTTCTAAAAAGATTAATGATGGCTCTGTCTATGCTTTATTAAGCTAATTATGTACTTACTGAGATTTCTAAGGAAATCTCACTTTTTTGTGATTTTATGTTTCTTTCTTGTATGTGTAAATTATATACAGGATATGATGGCCAATAGAGGGAAAGCCCTGATGACGCAGGAGACTCCGAGAAGTCTTGAGGGACTTTTTAATTACAGTCTTTATGTAAATTTTACTTTTGCGTCCTTGGGACTTTCTATATATGATCAGCCGATGGAGTTGTGGTATCACAGTACACCTGCTTTTGCCGAGGAGGATCAACGTATAGGTTACTGTTTAACTTTGGGATTGGATGGTTCCCTATTTGTATGTGGGGTTTATTCGACACTACAGGGACATTATTTTCAGCAAGACCGTTGTCTTAGCTTAAATATATTCCATTATGGAAGGAAATTTTTCGAAGTTAAGAAGGAATCCAAATGACCATAGGGATGGTCTTTTGATATGTATTGTTATTTTGTTGACACTGATAACTATTTTTGGCATGTATATATAAAAGCACAATGTTTGATGAATGAAAGGAGAATGTGGAAGTTGTAAGTTAAATTTTGCCATATGTGATCTTTAGAATTTTTATATTTTAGTACTTAATCCGCTTTGAATTATATGGCTTATGCTAGTAAGTTAAGATATATGCTTTAAGTTTTTATTACGTACGAGGGTGAGTAGCTTAATGTTACTTATCCTGACCCTTTGACTTACGTTAAATCCCAGACATGAGTTGGGGGCATCACAGGGAGAATGACACTAGTTTGTGGATATAGCTCTGGTTCGTGAAAGACTGAAACGGGCGAGAGGAGAGGGAGAATGAAGTTCTGTCGTGTATTTGCAGAATATTTACCGTTTGAACGGTTATTTCCCTCCTAAAGTTTTCCATTTGAACGTATAAATAGTACGTTCGAATGGTTATGGATGCATTCCCGCTTTATGCCAAAATATAATATAAACGTTCGAATGCTTATTAGTAATAGTTCGAACGGTTAGGTAAATGCTTAATAATTTGTTTTTTACACTACACCTTTAAATAAAAGAACAACATTAATATATATATACATATTAGATGATACAATAGTTTAGTATCATAGTAATATCATATTATAATATATAATCGAGCATATTATATATTATATTATAGTGAATTATATATGAATATATAATATCATACTAATTCAATTATAAGTAACATATATTTAGTATCAACATATTCTCTCATCTATACAACTAGCATATTATATAGTGTCATCTAATTGGATTACAACTAAAATATATTATGTTAATATATTAAACTATATATTACATATATATAGTATCATATATAGTGTCATCTAAGTAGACTATAACTATAATATAATATGTTAATATATTAGACTGTAGATAACATATATATTCTATCATATATAGTGTCATCTAATTAGACTATAACTAATATATATATAGTATCATTGATATTAGACTATAATATCATATTTATTATAGTATAGTAAAGTAAAATACAATATATATTATTAACTATATATATATATCATATAAGTAGTACTATAATATATAGTACTATATGTTACATGTTATATAATATATACAAGTATTAATTATATTAGTACATTACTATATAGATTAATTATATTTATAACTATTAACTATAGTATATAGTACTAGTATATATATTACTACTGATAGTTACTAAATAGTATTAATTATGATAGTATTAATTAAATTAGTACATTACTATATATACTATATACTATATATTATATATACTATTATATTATATATATTATTATATATAATATACTATATATATAGTTATTATATTTAATATACTATACATTATATAATATATATAATATACTATAAGTTATATGATGTAGTATAATATAGTATATAACATATTATATACTAGTATATGTTATATAACATATAACATATAGTACATTATAGTACTACTTATATGATATATATAATTAATAATATATATAGTATATATATACTAGATACTAATATAATTAAATTACTATAGTAATATAATATAGTACTATATAAGACTATATAGTGTACTAGTACCATATAGTACTATAGTTAATATCTATAACTATAATTTATAGTGCTAATAGTACTATATAATATAGTTAAAGTACTAATATAATTAATAATATTATAATTAATACTGTATAGTAATAGTTAGTAGTAATATATATACTACTACTATATACTATAGTTAATAGCTATAAATATAGTAGTTCTATAATAGTATTATAAAGTTATATAATATAGTACTATATACTTGTACTATATAATAGTCGTATATATTAATATAATAGTAGTATATACTATATATAGTATATATAATATATTATATACTAGTATATAATATATTATATACTATATTATACTACATCATATAACTCATAGTATATTATTTCTTAATTATGATAATTATATTTATAGTGATATCATAAGTACGATTAAGAAGCTTGATATTAGTATGTGTTATGATCAAAGATTGACTCATCAATAGATGAAGAATAGAAAGAAAGCCAAATATGAATGAGAAATTTTTGTAAATAATTTGGCCTTCTTCCTATTGCTCCTAAACCCTAGAAATAAAGACATTTTGATACCAATTGTAATCAGACATCTTATGGTATTGTAAATGATTCAAATAATCAGAAATACGATTAGTATTGTTGGAGGGTGTTCCAACAAAATGCTTATTACTGATGTAAATCAAAGTATTGACACTATCAGGGATTCCCCTTCCTATGGTCTCATCAAATATGGATAACCCTTCGTCATCATACTTAATAGCATTCTGAATGATTTGTCTTCCTTCTAAAGTGAGATGTTTGTCCCACCATGCACGAAGCATACCCGAAAATCCAAAAGTCAATAGAGTGACAATCTCAGATTGTTGGATATTGTTTTTAACATAAGTACTAGCTACCATAGACATTTTGTGCAAAGTATTGAGGACTTCTTGTTCAGATTGTCCATTAATATTCCATTTATAAATTCTATCAGTAGTAGCCAAAAATTGAGATTGAAACATTCTTTCTTCAAATTGTAAATCAGGGGGAGAAGGCTTGTTGAACTCAAATATGAGATTAACTCTCTTAAGTCTGAAAATTTATCTTTCAAACAAGATTTAATTTCTTTAAAAATTGAAAATCAATTTGATCTTGCATGTCCTTCTGATAAAGAGGAAACAAATGTATCAAACCATGATGAACCCTCTGGTCATGTTAAGGATATTTGTTTGCTTAAACAACCTATTCCTTCTAAATGGTATTCAAATGTTAATATTATTGTTTGCCATGAATTTTCTTTTTTTGTGATTGCTTTGATTGATTTCGGATCGGATCTTAATTGTATTCATGAAGGTTTAGCTCCCACTAAATATTTTGAAAAGTCCACTGAGAAATTATTCTCTACAAACGGATCCAAGATGAATATCAATTATAAGCTAAACACTGCTCATGTTTGCCAGGACAATATTTGCTTTAGGATTCTTTCTGCTCTTGTAAAGAACATGACTTGGGACATCATATTAGGAATGCCTTTTATTTCATCTATTTACCATTTTCTAACCGAAACATATGGGATTACCACTGAACCATTCGAACAGAATGTTAAGTTTAAATTTGCTTCTAAATTTGATATTGATGTTTCTAGAGGTTTACGTTATTTGATTTCTGCAAAAAAAAAAAAGCATTTGAACTTCCTTCAACAAGAAGTAAGATTTAAAAAGATCTCTGAGTATTTATCTGATCCATTGCTTCAGTCAAAAATCAATGATTTTCATAAAAAAATTGATTTTTGATATTTGTTCTGAACTTCCTAATGCCTTTTGGGATAGGCCTTTTGGGATAGGAAGAAACATGTTATTTCACTTCCTTATATTAAGAAATTTTCTGAGAAAAATATTCCAACCAAAGTCAGACCTATTCAGATGAATAGTGAGATTTTGGAGTTTTGCAAAAATGAAATTTTAGATTTTCTTTCAAAAAGTCTTATCAAGCATAATAAGTCATCCTGGTCATGTGCTGTTTTTTATGTTCAGAAAAATGCTGAGATTAAGCGTGGGACACCCCGTTTAGTCTTTAATTACAAACGTCTGAACAAAATTTGAGAGTGGATTAGGTACTCTATTCCCAACAAAAATGACTTGGTCTATAGGTTGAGTGATGCAGTTATTTTTTTCTAAGTTTAACCTTAAGTCTGGATTTTGGCAGATCTAAATTAGGGAATCAGACCGGTACAAGACTGCTTTCACCACTCTTTTTAGTCATTATGAGTGGAATGTGATGCCTTTTGGCCTTAAAAATGCTCCTAGTGAATGTCAAAATATCATGAGTGATATCTTCAATTCATTCACTCGTTTCATCATTGTCTACATTGATGATGTTCTTATTTTCTCCAAATCTATTGATGATCACTAGAAACATTTGTTTACATTTCTTGATATTATAAGACATAATGGTCTAGTGGTTTCTGCGAAAAATTTCAAATTATTTCAAACTTTAATATATTCAATATCAAAATCAAAAATACTTAAAATAGCTTGCCATCGTGCAAAAATATGTTTTGATGCAACGTTTTGGACATCTTTTTTTAAAACATACTTAGCGCTTTTGCAATCAATTCTTAGTAAGAATTTTTGATTAAGTAAATCACTTTGGAACTTTGAAAAGCATAGTACTATAGATAATATTTCTTTTATAATAGTACTATAATTAAGCTGTGCATGATTCCAGGTTCTAGAGTGAAATTGAACAATTTGTTCGAAAAAATCTGGTGAAACAATTTGTTTCAGAATGCCACAATAACCTATGTCTGAGGCATCTGTTTCAACAATTTTGACAGAATTTGAAGTAGGAATATCGAGGCATGAAAGATTTTTAACAAACGCCTTGATTTGTTTAACTAAATTAGTATGGACATCTTTAAATATAATAACTATATACTATATTTAGTAACATATATAGTATATCATAAACTGTCACTAATTATTATCTTATATAATAACTAAAATATATTATATATCTTATATTATTATATCATGGTACATATAGTTTATGATATAATAAATTATAATATATTAAATAATATAGTATAGTATATAAATGTATTGAAGCAAACTGTTCGAACGTACTAACTAACCGTTCGAATGGTATTGCATATATAAGTTCAATTTGATGGTCATTTTCACAGATGCCGAACGGTTTAGTAACATCATTTTTTCCTCAATAACTGTCCATCTCTGCCGTTTAAAGCGGTTGTCGCTGTCGTCAACAATACCCAGTCAAAGTCTATTCCTCTAAGTACTGGTACGCTATTTTTCTAATCATTTGACCGTTTAAATTTAGGTTTTTGATGGATTATTTACTTAAATTAGTATAAAACAATTTATCCATCAATACTCACCATAGATTTGCTTAAATCCATTGTAGGAAGATTTATTTAAGTTTCTATCTATTACTTTGTTAAAAAATCCATGAAAAATCGAAGGATTCTATAGATTTCAATGGCTGAGTCGACTCAGCATCGTCCACTCGCATACCGTTCGAATGCTGGGTAGGGCGTTCGAACGGTACGAACCAAACAGATTTATTTATTATTTGTTCAAACATTGTTTTAAACGTTCGAACGGTACCACGTTCAAACGTTCGAACAATACGAGCTAAACAGGTTTTATACCGTTCGAACACTAATTTTGGCATTCAAACGATATAATTAAATTGATTAATATTAGTGAATCCTTATTTTTATTCCATATTATAGTTCTATTAAATCTTAACGAGAATATATAGTATATTATATATAAATTAATATGGAAAATTTCTAACATTTTGTTAAATATTAAATTTCTATTAATATTAATCTAATTAATATTAAATAATGTGATATTATTTTTATAAAATTATGTGGTTCACAATGTCTCACTTTATTAAATTAATATTTGTATGTAATTTAGTAAAAAGTTATTTATTATATTTTTATCATTAATGTTGTATTGATAAATTCTTTAATTGTAAATTTCAGATTGATTAACCATGACGTCTGCTTCTAGGTCCGGACGTAAGTGACGCAATCCATCTAAGACTACTATCAGTTGAGTAAGGGATATGACTGTTTTATTAGAGCAATATGTTATCAGTTTTGACTTCCAGAGGCTTGTTTGGGAGGGTCATTCTCTGCCATCAGTCTTTAACGATTGTAGTTGGGGACCTATCTTAGATGAGCGGGAGGAATCATGGGAGACCGTCTCCTATATTGACATTGTTGCTGAGTTCTATAGAAAGCTCAGTGGTGCCAGCCCAGATGATGGAGGGGCATATAGGATCTCTGTCTGAGGAGTTCTCATTGTATTTTCACGGGATGGACTTGTTGGGCATCTCGGTATTCCTAGACTGCTAGATGCATATTCGAATGTGGTGCATAGAAAATCTAATCCTTCAGTTGAGGTAGAGACAACTAGGGAGGAGGCACCAGTTTATACAGATGAGGTCGATGCCCTTGCTGATCATGAGGTGAGGGATTTGGTTGTTGGTCTAGATGCTCCGTCGTATGACGGGACGAAGAGCATCAAGCAGGCATATCTATCTTCTTTTTTTAAGATTCTGAATTTGATAATTGCCAACAATATTGACTCTCAGCAGCACAAGACAGAGGTTTGCAATGACGGGCAAAATTTACGATATGAGTCACTCGTGGCATTCCTATCGATCTGGTGGGATATATATTCGATAGGATTCAATCAGAGTCCCGGTATATTTCAATGGATATACTGCCATTCAGGATTATGATCACTCGATTTTTGCTAAATGCCGATGTCGTACCTGATGTTGCCTAGCATCAATGGGAGTCAACGGGACTGATCAACAAGACCACCCTCTCACACAGCATGGGACACTAGAGAGACTGCGTCTTCGTGGACATGTTCCAGACCTGGTTGATACTCGAAGAGATGCACAGCCGAGAGATCATGGAGCATCGACTGCTGACACATCCACACAAGCCGAGGCATCAGTACACAACACCACTCATGAGGACATGGTCGAGATAGTGTGTGCAGCGATCAGTGGACAGACATCAGCGCTAATTGATGCAGTGCATATGGAGGTCCGTACTGCTGTGTTTGAGTTTCGTATAGAGATTACTGCTAGCATCTCTTAGTTCTGTATGGAGTTTGATGCCATGTCTGCAACTCAAGTCACCATCAATACTCGACTGACACAGATAGAGGAACGCTTAGCTGCAGTCGAGGAATGGTGCAAAGACTTGGGGTCTTAGTACTTTCTATCTTTTATTTATTTTTTTTTATTTTTAGAATGAACAATATTTTGTGTTTTTTAAATTCAGTATTTAATTATGAATTAATATTATTTTATATTTTATGAACTAATTATTTATTTATATTATTCCTATTATTTAATTGATAAATTTTTTATAATTACTAGTTAATATAAATATAATTTTGTAAAAAAAAAACATATGAACACCGTTCAACCCTACAAATTACGTTCGAACAGTGCTGATTCATCATTCGAACAGTGAAATTGGTACGTTCAAACGGTAGAGCAATTTTTCGCTATAATAATTTTACTTAACGTGCCAAAATGTACGTTTGAGTTCGAACGGTTAAATTTAACCGTTCGAACGTTAAACATTATATTTGAACGGTTTCATTATTATGAACAAAATATTTCATCCTTAACTATACTATTCGAATGCGTTCGAACTACATCTTCCATCGTTTTATTGGCACGAAATATGAAATTTGTCCCTAAATCTCACTTTTTGGGACGATTTTCATTTCGTTCCAAATCAAAATCCTCCCAAAAGATCATTTTTGTTGTAGTGTAGCATGATTTTAGATCCACATTATAAGATGCATATCACTCCATGTGTCATTAATTTTGAATTTTTGTACTTATTTTCGATCTATTATGTTTAATAAATAAGAAAATGTACAAAAGATGGACACTATATTAGGATGTCGATCACTCTGACAGCAATAAGCTAGCTTCATGTACTTTTATTTGGACTTTCTTCATCACGCTAGATAGATCTATTAGTACCTTTAACGTATCCTCTAATTAAATAGCGGATTATAAATTGATTCATATGGTAATCTCAAATATTGCAATACGTAAACACCGAAAAAAAAGGAAATTAATAAATCAGGGAGCTAGGGTACGTATATATATCAGTGTACAAATGGAAGAGGATTAATGTTGGTACCTCTCGCATATATATATACCTCTTATATATACATATATAAGGTAATTAACTCTTACAAGCAGTACTACTGATCCTTTCCTATCCGGCAGCACATCTGTTAACTAGCTACGTACGGTTTAAGAATTATTCATTACAGCTAGCCATGCATGTTTGACGATCATCTGAGGAAATTGCGTATTTATTATCCAATAAAACATGCATACATATATTAACAAAAGAATAATGTTATATGTCTAATAAGTTGGCACTTTTTTTGATATTTTATTTTATTTTATTAATTTTTTTATTTAATGATTAAGGAGTTGATTATTAATATATTGATATTTTTTTATATTTTTTAAAAATATTTTAAAATTATAAAAATAAAAAATAAAAAATAAAAAGATAAAATATACCTAACAGTAGTCTAGAGCAGTAAGGTCAAGGCAGCATTGTAGCAGATCTCTTAACAAAAACACCTTATGCACGCAGACAACACCGATCGTCTCATAATAAAGTATACACACATACGTCTTTCTCAGTCTTTCCTCTCCTAGGATTCCGAAAGTAATGGCCGACGTGAGGGGGAGCAGAGCTCAGGCTCCCTCTCCTCCTAACTTTTCATTTTTCTTTCTTTTGTCTTTCTCCCTCTTCTTTTTCTGGTTTTCCCGGCCACTATGTTGCTATTTTGGTGCTGATGGTGGTTTTCAGCTTTTGAAGGTTGGGTAGACAAGTTCGAAGGCTTCAGGGTTCCTATGGTCACCATGCGCGATGTCATCACTCTACCAGCCCACCAATCTTGTCGTTGCCAGGAGATTTTAAGGAACGGTGAGGCCGTGCTCCTCACGCGTGAGGACCAAATGGGCTTAGCTCTCATTTTTTCTCGTTTTGTTAGATCTAGCTGGCTATCAATGGTGCAGATCGGATCCAGAGAAACTGGAGCTCCAATACCGTGCGGCATTTCACTCCTATAACAGCGCGTGGATTACATGCGCTACCACAGACAGCCTTTTATAGTTTTTTCTTTTCTTGCTATTGTATTTTGTTGTTTAGTTGGTTATTTTGTGAATATTGTTTGTATAAAAAAAATTATGTTGGAAAAATAGTGTCATGGACTTAGGTCCGTGAAATTTGAGTGCTCTCCTTTAGAGGATGAGATTTTAGTGTACTGCTTGTGGCAGTAGTTTAGTCTCATAAACTTATGTCTATTGAGAATTAGAAGCTGTACTTAGTATGCTTTTAGTTGATTTGTAAACTGAATTCTCTAAGTTTAATAGGTCATATTATAATCTTCATTTTTATGGATGAATGCAGTAATCCTATTTCTTCAAAAAAAAAAAAAAAAGTAAACACACATACGTACACACCGCATCTTAAAAAGACAAAACGCATATAAAAAAGTCTAGTGCAGTTGAATGGATGCACATAATCTCTGTGCAGCTGAAAGGATGCACATAATCCAGATCGAAGGCGATCGGATTACACTTTGCATACTTGTAATTTTATTTACCGCAATAATCTCGGTTGTATTTCGACTTTTTAGGTTCACAGTGATGGTTGCCTTTCAACTTACTAATGCAGTCAGAATATGCCTTCCCGTCCTGTGGTTTCCCACGAGGATAACCATTACTTTTATGGTTGGAGGCCTCGAGTCCACCGTTTTTTTTATGACGATCAGCAAGAATCCGACTGATGTAGGGGTTCATCAGGAATTCCAGCTCCAAATCGTCCTCAAATCGTCCTCCATGATCGTGCATTCTTCAAAAGCGGCCATTGCATCCGAAAGTGGTGTTACTCTTAACAAGCTGGATGCTGACGGCAGCTCCACCACAAGAAGAAGCATTAAAGAGTAGGCCGAGTATGAGCATGGCAATCATGAATGCAAGAGGGTAATGCATCCCATCCTTTCTTATCTTAGAGTATTAGTATTTGACTCCTCAAAATTTAATTTCTTTCAAAATTTGATGGAAAGTTCAAGTTTGATGTAAAAGACACTTAAAAAAATTCTACATCAAATTCATCAAAAAAAAATTTGTCATAATTGATGAAAAATGAGGAAATAAAAGTGAGAAGAATAAAACATAAATACTTTTATTTTGACTTTTAAACAATAATTCGGATTTTCTTAGGTATTTTATTTTCATCAAACTTGTAATTTTTATCAAATTTTTTTTTTAAAAATTTGATGAGTCTAATAGTAATGTTTATATATATATATATATTTTCTATCCACTTTTCCCAATCTGCAGGCGCGCGTACGTATAAAATATAGATGCAAACAGAAAGCCATGCAAATTTCGAAAAAAGGGGGATGCCCTGGTGATGATCATGTGGTTTTATGGTTTCAAGGCCAAGGCGCTAGCTCCACATTATTTTAAGCAAATCAAACAGCGTAGTACTAGGTTTTCCAACGCGCGAGCGCCTTGCATGCAGTACTCGATAGTTATAGGAATATTAAAAACACGTATTTACAAGGTCTTGCGGAGTCCTAATTACCAAAAAAAAAAAAAAGTTTGCTCAAAGATAAGTTCAAAAAAGAAAAAGAAATAGTACTCTGATGTATGTCGTGACTTCAGAATTTGGCGGAAGGGGGGAAGTGTTGTGGACCACGGATCACATTTTTAAATTCTTCTCTCGGCATGAAAATAAAGCTGCTGAGTTATAAATGAAGTAATATTATATGCCGAATTGATTTCCCTTTCGGCTTCTCCGCATGTGTGTTCATTATATAATATGCTAGTAATCTCAAATAGGCATGCTTTGCCAATACAAATTTCACTAAATATGCAAAATCTTGTCTATTTTCTTTCTAAAAAGTTAGACATTACACTAAAAAAATTACTTATTTGCAGTCAAATAATTTTAGAAAAATAATTATTTATAACTAAAATTAATCGCAAAATATAATTTTTTTTCACAGTTGATTAGTCACAAAAGCCGACGCAAGATTTCTTTACTCTCTCTCTCTCAAGAAAGTAGAGGCACTACACCTTCATGGTGGCTTTCGTTATCTTCCTTGATAGAGCAGAGCTAATATTGTAAGCTTTCTAGTTTACCCAGTAAAGTCAACACATCATTTTCACTCTTTTCTTCTACCTGCTACGGATTATCATCACAATAAGATGGATTTGGAAAAGTTGATCACTCAAACGGAAGCACTATCATGGCGTGATCTGGATTTACAACCGGAACCAGATTTAGCAAAATAAAAACCAGAGCTTATACTAGTGGGCTAGCTGGTGGCAGATCGCTCATTGAACAAGCAAGCACTCCAAGCTAGTACAAAAGCTGCTTGGAATTTTACCAAGCCTTTTCGCATGGAAGAAGTAGACAATAACAAATTCATGTTTGCCTTTCAAACTTCTCATGATAGGCAACGAGTGCTGAACCAAGCACCCTGGAATTTTCGGGGACATCTACTAGTGCTGAAGCCATGGCTGACAGATAAAACAATCAAAGAAACTTATCTAAGGTAAGCCTCTTTTTACATCCAAATCCATGGCCTTACCCTAGATTATATGACTAAAAAATGCAAAAAACATTGGGAAAGCATTAGGAAAACTCATTTTAGTGGAAGAGGATCCGATATTTGGAGTTACATGGCGTCAATACTTAAGGCTTAAAGTGGAACTAGATATCACTCAACCTCTCAAACAAGGGTTTATGACGATGAGAGATGATGAGACAGAAATTTGGATAGCCTTGAAATATGAAAAATTAGCAGATTTTTGTTATGTTTGCGGAAAGCTGGGACACACTCAGATATACTGTTGTAAAGCAATACAGTCTGAAGCAAGGCAAGAATTTGGACCTTGGCTACGCTCGGAATATAATAACCCAAACCCTTTTGAGGAATTTCTACAAACACATGCAAAGCAAAGTTATCAGGCAAGAAGTTCATCATCGCAAGGGAGTAAACAATCTCATTACCAATAGAGCAAAAAAGGAAGAGAGATCCAAATCTTCAATGAAAAAAGAGGAATAAGCTACAAAACCCATTTCTCAAGCCCTTTTGCCAAGAACGAAGCAAGCCATTTCAGAAAGGACTTAGTTCTGGAAACCCATCTCATATCTACAAATTATGATTTCAGTCAGTCGTCGGAAACACATCGGGGAACTACCGATCCTTTGCAAGCTTCGAAAACACCGTGCGGCAACAGTAACCAAAGATCTTTACTCCACGATCTCCCTGAATTTAATATCTTTACTGTTCCACCAGCAAACATTAAAGAGAAAATATCTCAACCGGCAGGAAAGTACAGTAATGCTTGGCTCGAGAAATCTGATCCAGCACTTACGGAAACTATCATCCCAACAACTCCAAATTATCCTTTTAGTAGGCTTGTTACTCCCAGTCATCATACTCCTTGGAAAGCAGGTTGGAGAAACCTGCATTTAGCCACTAGAGGAACGAAAATGCACACAGAAATGTTTGGGCCTCTCCCACAGCAGGAACATCAGTCGGCCCATTTGGCACCCCCCTCATTACACACCAAGTCAACAATTTTCAACAAAGGGGATCTCAATGGATCAAGACTCGAACTTGGCCCAACCCTTTTCTCAGCAGTTTTCAAATTATCAAGGACCAATCCTCGCAGAGCTACAACATCAATTTTCTTCCTCTAGGCCCAGTGTCTCACCTTCAAATCAACCATCTTCAAAAGGCCAGGCTTCATCTTGTTCTCCTCCTTTCCGTTATCCACGCATACAAAGCTTTTTGCCCAAGATAAACTCTCTTCTCCTGGTAAGAGCCAATCCATGGAAAATAAACCAATCCATCTTGCAGAGATCCTAGTAAATGAACTGTAGAATACTCAATCTTCAAGTGGAATAGCTTCTTTCACTCATGTTAATGAAACTTCTGTTTTTGAGGTAGTAGATAAAAAGATCAAGCCAAGTGTATCTCCTACTACTCCAAAAGTTCTCAGACCATCATCAGTTTCCCATCCAGGTTTACCGACTCTGAAGCAATCCCAGGAACAAATGGACGCAACCCAATCTGTTAATGAAGACCTTGGGACTAAAATAGCGCAGGCTCTCACTCTTTGAGCCCAAACAGAATCTTTTCACTCCAAAAGACCCCTCCTTTCATTATCTGCAAGAAACATGTCACCAGAATTGCAGCAGGTTATGAAAAAAGTGAAAATAGAACAAGTTCAAGATGATGGAAGCAAACTGGAATCGCAACAAGACTTACATAGAGCAGACTACTCTTCGAAAGGAAAACAGATTGAAAGTTCAGGGAAATCCAAGAAAAAGGAGAAGGTTCGAGCAAACCCATACAACAAACTGATGCAAATCACCCTAAAATCATCCAAAAAAGCGAAGGATGACAGCTCTAATGTGCCTCCCATACTTGAATGAGGACAATGATATGGAATTGCCGAGGTTTAGCTCAACCAAAGGCAATCAGAAGTTTAAGAGCTCATATTAGAATAAATAATCCGGATCTAATATTACTTTCGGAAACTATGCTGGCTTCTAATAGTATCAAAAGTCTTGTAAATAACTTAGGCTTCTACAATTTTGTATGCTTTCCAGCTATATCTAAGAAAGGTGGCCTTATTTTGATGTGGAGACCGGGTATTGACGTAACCGGTTAATGTTAATATTAATGTTATTTCAATTCTAGTTTACTCGGATCCTTCCTATAATCCTTGGCTGTGCACAATGGTCTATGCTCCTGCTCATAAATCACACAAAGCATACTTTAGGGATCATTTATAATCTATTCATAAATCTTTTGATGGACCTTGGAGTTGTGTAGGAGATTTTAATGATATTATACATCATTCAGAAAAATTTGGGGGAAAACCAATGTTACCGAACAGAAGCAATGGTCTAAAAGATATAATGAAATGGCCTCATTGATATAGGATATACTGGTCCTCAATTTACTTGGACGAATAGGTGATGAGTGCACAAAAATGTACTCTAAATATCCTATTTAAATATTAAATAATAATAATAATAATAATAATATAACTCATAATGACTCCAAGAATTGAGTCACTTACTTATATTTATATGTCATATAGGCAGACACTGTGAAACAAAAATCAAGAAGTGCTATAAACTTACATCAGCCAGCCTGTCAGGAGCAGCACCTTGATTATTCATCTTCCACATAAATATTTGAAAGCAACTTAAAGAGAGATTTTACTTGAAAGGAAAAACACAATTTCACCAAAATTGCTCTAAAAGAGACAATAGCAACCAAGGATACTAGAACCAAGATTAGCAAAATACCAAAATAGAGAAAGGAAGAATAGGAGAATAACATAGCCGATCTTAAAAAACCATAATTTTTTCTCCCATCTCAGTTGGTTATAGAGGTTTGGAAAGCTAGTTATGCCAAGATTTGGACATCTGATAGTATTCATAATAACTACTTAGCCTTCTGCGAACCTTGTCACTCAAATATATAATTACAAGTTGTCACTCAAATATATAATTCATGTAAAAAGAGTATCAAATTAGAGGAGAATGTTATAACCGATGAGTTTAGATCCTTATATTGAGGAATAAAAGTAGAAATTGAGGTAATTTCCAATCTATGTACTCCCTATATTTTCTTGTAGCTTCTTCGACAAGATTTTGTTTCATATAAGAAATCTTTTGTTTAACAGGTACTGATGTCTGCATTAGACACTCATGGAATAGAGTTTCAAATTCCTCCAACTAAAATAATATGAGCTTTAAGTGAAACCAAGAGAATAAAGCTTTGAACCATATACTCCTTCACAAGGAAAATTTGCAAAGCTTGGGATGATTAACCAAAGATTTTTTTTGTTTCTTTTTGCAAGTTATGTAATCTCATAAGTACATACAAGTTATATGGTAACCTCATAAACATGTATCATATTCAATAGAAAAAAAATAACATAGGATATATTCAACTAACCCAAGATATATCGAGTGATGAAGTCTTCATGGACAGAGCAAATGTTTCCTTTAAACCACATCAATGATATATAACTTTTGCTCGTCCTCGAGCAAAACTCTAATCTACTTTTCCAAAAAACACCAAGGTTGCAATACTTTTAATAAAAGTCAATCAAATTTTTTCAGAACTCATAACATATCATGAACAAACAACTTTAGTCAGCATTTTCACTTGAAGATAAAGTAAACTAAAAATGTAAATTTTCACGGAATTTAACGCTCAATTCTCATGTGTTTGAAAGGTATGTATTTCGCTTAAATTCTTCTCAATGGAAATGATCTACCATAAGCTTGCATATTTTCTCATTCTCCACTACTGTGATTACATGCATAACACGAATCATAAGGACTTTCCAAGAGATGTAATGGGGTTAGGGTTAAGGTAGGAAATATTTGGAAGTGTAGCTCAAAAGTCATAAAAACTAGTGGAGTAAAAATTAATCAACTCAAATTTAAGTATATAAGACATGTAAAACCAATCTCCTCATTCAGCAGCTTCTTCATTTTTTCTTTAATGCATTTAAACCAAATAAAACTCTTGTGTTGAAAAAAAGATCGTTCAAAATGAACATTTTTTTTATTTGTAGCATGGAACGATTATTTGCAACAACTTTCACATTGCGTATAACATAAGTAAACATAAACCTTTCTTATATATATATATATATATATATATATTTTTTTTTTGAAGATAGAATTCACAAATTGAGAGTGAGAACATATTCCATTTCACCATTCATAGCCATATCATAAATCCAGACACCCCCACACTTATTTCTTGCACATCCATGAATAATTTTCCACTAGCTCTATAGCTTGGGTAAAGATATTGTTTTTCAGGTTTAATGCTTGTAATGTGGGTTTACAACAAATGAAAATGATTAATAAGGCTCAAAGGGGTTTCAATAAGGAAGAAATAATTATTAGGTAGGCTATTTGGCTTATGTAGCTTATAACAAAGAGGGCCTTAATCATGTTCATACATGCATGTATCAATGTGATTTCAAAGAGAATCAAGGCAAGTTCTAGAGAAATAAATCCATGAAAGAATATCTCACATGAAAGAAAATGGTGAGACTGATATGGATATGTCAGTCTACAGGCTCAAAATCTCACTGGCTTTTGTTTACCAAATTTAGTCACTAACATTTTTCAAGGAAAATAACTAGACTAATTAATTTGGAAGATTACTTATTCAATCATGTTATGAATTTTTTTTTTTTTTAACAAAAATATATTTAAAACACAACCTAAATTCCCTCCCCTACACTTAAAACTTCATTGTCCTCAATGTAAGGTTAAATGCACAGAAAAGATAATATATATATATATATATATATAAATGCGAGAATAAGAAAAAACTCCCTTTGGGTTGCCTCCCAAGCAGCGCCTTTGTTTATTGTCGTTGGCTCGACTTAAGGTTTTTCTTCTTTATTCAGAATAAATTGGATCCTCAAGATCCAATTTTACCGTATTCTCTACTTGGAATCCTTATTGGAAAGTCTTAATTCTATGGCCATTTACCTTAAATATTTTGGAAGTTGTTAAACTTTGAATTTCAACTGCATCATGAGGAAAAACATTAGTAACGACAAAAGGTCCAATCCAACGAGAACGCAACTTATCCGGAAACAAACGTAGTCGTGAATGGTATAGAAGGACTTTTTAACCAACTTTAATTTCCTTCCTAAAGATTATCTTGTCATGAAAAGCTTTCGTCTTTTCCTTGTAGATCCTTGCATTCTCATAGGCATCATTGTGAATTTCCTCTAACTCTTGTAATTGCAACTTCCTATGTTCTCCACTTTCATCCATTTTCATGTTGAAACTCTTGATAGCCCAATAAACCTTGTGTTTTAACTCAACTGGAAGGTGGCACGGTTTCCCAAAGACCAATCGATAAGGTGACATACCAATGGGTGTCTTATATGCAGTTCTATATGCCCACAAGGCATCATCCAAACTCAAACTCCAATCTTTTCTACTTGGATTGACTGTCTTTTCAAGGATGGACTTGATTTCTCGATTTGACACTTCTGCTTGTCCACTAGTTTGCGGATGATAGGCAGTTGACTTATGGGTTACATGGTACTTTCTCATCAAAATCTCCACAGTTTGATTGCAAAAGTGAGTACCTCGATCACTTATTAAAGCTCTTGGAATTCCAAACCTGGAGAATATGTTAGACTTGATAAAATCTGTAACAACTGTAGAATCATCAGTCTGGTGGCTTTAGCTTCCACCCATTTCGAGACATAATTAACAGCAAGCAAAATATAAACATAACCGAAAGATACAAGAAACGGTCCCATAAAATCGATGCCCCAAACGTCAAAAATTTCACAAAATAGTATGGGGGTTTGTGGCATCTCATTCCTTCGGGATATATTACCTGTCTTTTGACAATGATCGCATGATCTCAGGACTTACAAAAAGAATATGAGTCTCGGAATAAAAATGGCCAAAAAAAACCACTTTCTAGTACTTTTCTTGTCGTTCTCTTAGCTCCAATATGACCTTCACAAGCATAAGAATCACAAAATGTGAGGATCGAAAAAATTTCATTTTCAGGAATGCATTTTCTTATCACTTGATATGCACAATGCTTCCATAAGTATGGATCATCCCACACATAGTATTTGGCATCACTTTTGATCTTGTCTCTTAAAGCCTTAGACAAACCAGGAAGTAAAATGTTAGTAACCAAATAATTCACAATATTCACATACCAAGGTAATGCCACACTCGCGAAGAACAATTGTTCGTCGGGAAACGTTTCTTGCAGACAAAGTTCATTTTCCACATGAACAAAACGACTTAAATGACCTGCGACAAGATTCTCTGTCCCTCTTTTGTCTTTGATTTCCAAATCAAATTCATTCAAGAGAAGTATCCATCTTATTAATCTTGGATTTGCTTCTTTTTTCGTCATCAAATAACGAAGAGTTGCATGATCAGAATAAACAATGACTTTAGTACCAAGCAAATAAGATCTAAACTTTTCTAAAACAAACACAACAGCTAAAAGTTCTTTTTCTGTAGTAGAATAATTTCTCTGGGCATCATTCAAAGTTCTTGAAGTATAATAAATGGCATGAGATGCTTTTCCCATTCTTTGTCCCAAAACAGCGCCTACTGCATAATCACTTGCATCGCACATTATTTCGAAATGAACATTCCAGTCAGGGGGTTGGATAACTGGGGTAGAAGACAATAGTTCTTTCAGCTTATCAAACGCCTTTTTACATGTCTCATCAAGCTCAAAAACTACATCTTTTTGTAGCAACTTGCAAAAGGGTAATGCTATTTTGGATAAGTCCTTAATAAATCTGCAGTAAAAACCTGCATGTCCAAGAAAAGAACAAACTTCCCGCATACTAGTGGGATAAGGTAACGATTGAATAATATCAACTTTGACTTTATCTACCTCAATTCCCTTAGATGAAACAACATGTCCCAAAACTAAACCTTGTTCAACTATAAAATGATATTTTTCAAAATTTAACACAAGGTTAGTGTCTATGCATATTTGAAGAATAAGTGTAAGGTTATGCAAACAATTATCAAACGAGTCTCCATAAACTCTGAAATCGTCCATAAAGACTTCTATGATATGCTCAATATAATCTAAAAATATGCTAACCATACACCTTTGAAAAGTGGCTGGGGCATTGCAAAGGCCAAAAGGCATGCGACGATATACAAAAGTCCCGAATGGGCATGTAAAAGTCGTCTTTTCTTGATCTTTTGGAGCAATTGCAATCTGAAAATAACCTGAATAACCATCAAGAAAACAATAGTAAGATTGACCAGCTAATCTTTCAAGCATTTGATCAATAAAAGGTAAAGGAAAATGGTCCTTGCGGGTTACAACATTTAATTTTCTATAATCTATACAAACCCGCCACCCATTCTAAACACAGGTGGGTACAAATTTATTATTCTGATTTTTCACAACAGTTATTCCAGTCTTTTTTGGAACCATTTGAATCGGACTAACCCAATTGCTATCCAAAATAGGATAAATCACTCCAACTTCAAGAAGTTTGAGAATCTCATTTTTTACTACATCCATCATGGGCAGGTTCAATCTTCTTTGTGGTTGACGAGAAGGTTTTGCTCCCTCTTCAAGTAAGATATGATGCATGTAGATGGGCTAATTCCTTTAATACCCACAATCGTCTAACCAATAGCTATCTTATGCTCCTTAAGTACATGCATAAGCTTTTCTTCTTGCAGTGCAATAAGTTTATTAGAGATAATCACTGGTAATATTCCTCCTTTTCCAAGGAACATGTACTTGAGCTAACTGGGAGAGGCTTCAAATTTGGAATAAAGGTCTGCAAAACAGAGAGTAAAGGCCTTTTGTCAAAAATTGGCAAGGTAATATAAGGAAAGTTACCTGACTGTTGTAACTTTGGAGAATCATTCAATGCTGCAATAGTTTCCTGCAATTCAGTACTAAAAGTTAACTCCTCATTCTCTTTCTCAAGATGTTTACTAATGGCAACTTTCAAACCATCTTTTCCATTAAGTTCAAAAACTTCTTGTGTTAAAAAATCAATCATATCAATAGAATAAACAAGATTATCATCACGGGATATTTCATGGCATTATAAATATTAAACTTAACAATTTCACCATCAAATTTCATGGTAAGTGTGCCACTATAAACATCTATCTTAGTCTTGGATGTGTTTAAGAAGAGTCTTCCTAACAAAATATGAGCATTTTGATCATCACTTTCCATATCAAGCACATAGAAATCAGTAGGGAAAAATAAACCATTAACTTGTACAATTACATACTCAACTAAACCCTTAGGATATGCATTAGATCTATCAACCAATTGAATTACAACACCAATTTTATTCAAAGGTCCAAGTTAAGAAGCATATATAGAATATGGCATAACATTGATAGAAGCTCCTAAATCTAGCATGGCCTTCTCAAATTTAGTGTTATCTACCGTACGAGGGATAGTAAACATACCTAGATCTTTGCATTTTGTAGGTAGTTTTTTTTGAATAACTGCATAAACATTCTTCCCTACTCTCACCTTCTCACATCCTTTAAATTTCTGTTTCCTCTTAGTTGTACACAATTCTTTCAAAAATTTAGCATAACGAGGTACTTGTTTAATAGCATCAAATAGTGGAATATATACCTCGCATCTTCGAAAAGTTTCATATAAATCTTTATTTTGCTCATCTTTTCTAGATTCAGCTAAAGCTTGGGGAAAATGGGGTATTGGTTTATAATCAGATAGAGGCAAAAACTTACGTTTAGGTCCGTCTTCTTCACTGAGAATGTTCTTGTCTGCTACGACCCTTTTCTCTTTTTCTTGTTCCGATGATACAGAAGTTGCTTTTACTGGAATTTCAACTTCTTTACCACTTCTCAAGACGATTATAATTGCATTTTCTCTTGGATTTACTATCGTTTGAGAGGGTAATTTTCCTGAATTCTGCACCTCTAGTTGACTAATTGCAGTTGCCATCTGACCCATCTGATTGTCTAAATTTTGAATACTGGCCATCGCCTCTTGTTGAAATTGTTTTGCCTCCTGTTGAACTTGCAAAGTGTTAGTAGCAAGAGACTTAACAATATCTTCTAAAGACATACCAGAATTAGAAGTTTGGCCCTGTTGTTGTCTAGGGAGATATGACTGCTTATATTGCTGGAAATTTGAGCGGTTTTGAGTAACAGGCTGATTTATTTGTTGATTCCCATAGCTAAGATTGGGGTGATCCCTCCATCTTGGGTTATATGTGCTCGAGTAGGGATCATACTTCCTTTGTGGTTTTCCAAGAAAACCACCTGCCGTATTCACTTGCTCAATGGGTTCCTATTGAAGAGTTGGGCACATATCGGTTGGATGTCCTGTTACAGAACAAATCCCATAAACTTTCGCAGTTTGCATATTACCTACAGCCATTTGACGAACAAGAGAAGTTAAACTCGCAATTTGTTGTTCAATGGAGGAAACATTTACCTCATTAACTTGCTTAGATGGAAAGTCAAGCCTAGTGCAACTGTTAAGAATTGGCTGTCATATTTGCAATCAAGTTTCTTGTAGCCTCAGGAGTTTTATCTACTAGAGCTCATCCACTAGCAGCATCAATCATACCTTTATTAGTGGGTAGAAGACCCTCATAAAGATATTGGATTAGTAGTTGCTCACTAATTTGATGATGGGGACAGCTTGCACATAATTTTTTAAAACGTTCCCAGTATTCATATAGGGACTCTCCGTTATGCTACCTTACACCACAAATTTCTTTTCTAATGTTGGCTGGCCTTGAAGCTGGAAAGTATTTTTCCAAAAATAACATTTTCATCTCATTCCATGTGGTAATACTCCCGGAGGGTAAATAATAGAGCCAATTCTTAGCCAAATCTTTCAAAGAAAACGGAAAAGCTCTTAATTTAATTTGATCTTCAGTCACCCATGTGGGTTTCATACTTGTGCATACCACATGAAGTTCCTTTAAATGCTTGTGAGGATCTTCACCTGCAAGGCCATGAAAAGTGGGTAAAAGGTGTATTAGTCCAGATTTTAATTCAAAAGTAGTAATAGCATTTAAAGTAGGAAACATTATGCATAAAGGTTGTTGGTTCAATTCAGGAGCGGCAAGCTCTTTCAAAGTCCGATTTCCAGCCATGACTTTTTCTTCTAAATCAGAATCTCTAGCAAACAGGGAGTCAGAAGCCAAGTTGTCCTCTTTAGAATTTCTTCGATTTCCCCTCCTCAATCTGTGCAAAGTCCTTTCTATTTATTGATCATATGACAAATTACCTTGATTAGAAGATTAATTTACAGTCATAAACAATTACGGAAACTCTAATAAACCATAAAAAAAACTACCAAATACTAATTTTTTTCTTTTTTACAAAATAAAAATCACAATAAGCACAAAAATTAACTAGAACGAATCCCCAGCAATGGCGCCAAAATTTGGAGTGCTGTCACAAGCACCCAAAAATAAAATCCTGTACTCAAAAAAATATATGTAGTAGTGTGAGTAAGGGTCGATCCTACAGAGAGTGATTAGCTTATTTTTATGCTATTAAGCAAGGAAGATGGAGTTTTTGATTGTAATGAGAATATGTGACGACCCCGAATTTCCTTACTATACTTTTATTTAATTAAACAAGTAGAGCATGGTGACTTAGGTAATTTAGTGGATAAAGCCTTAAAAGATGGGCTTAGAAGTTCAAAGCCTTAAGGCCATAACCAAGACTATGGGCTCAAGTGGAGATGACAAGCCCATAGGTCCATGAAATGAAATCCAATAGTCAACCCAAGCCCATGCTTAAGGACACATGTCAAGTTAGGAGAAGTTTAGTAAGTTAAACCAAGATTAGTAGGTGAAAGAAGAAGAATACTAATAGGTGAGAAGGTTGACTAGTTGTTTTGGTTGGAGAAAGGAAAGAGAAGATCAAGATGAAATCTCCACATCTTTTCCTACCTAGATAGGCGTGTGAGACATAGGATTTTTGCCAAATAAGATCATTATAGGATTTTACCATATCTAGCCAAATGGTGAGGCAAGATTTGAGAGGATTTGAAAATGAGAAAAATGAGAGAGGGGTTCGGTGGGCTATAGCCGAATGCCCTAGGGTTTTTCTCACAAGCACATTTCCAAATCTTGAGGAATGATTGCTAAGAGATCTTGAGAAGACAAGTGAGGGTTGGATAGGTTGATTGAGTGAGTGATGGAACAAGTGGGGAAGAAAAGAAAAACCAATGGAAGGGAATGGGGGGCTACAGGTAAGCATGTAGCCGACCCCCCCCTCTCTCTCTTGTGTGTTTGTTCTCTTTTTGCCTCCAAATTTAAATGGAATAGACATGTGAGATTGTGTAAGAATAGACAAGACATGATGTTTAAGAGGGTGGAAGAGAAGGATGACTTGAGATGTGGAGTAAAGGATGCAAAAGTGGGAAGAAGAAAGGGAGGGTTCGGGTGAGGTGAGTAGCCGACTCCCCCTCCCCTTTTTGGCATTCTTCTTGCCACCAAATCTAGACTATGGATATATGTAAGAGTGATAGGACAAGTATGTGTAAGAAGTGAGGTGAATAGTTGATTGATTGAGCATGTGACAAGAGGAAAAAGAGAGTAGGAAGAAGATAGGGTTTCGGATGGAGGCAAGGGGTCTAAACCCCACTTTTGCCTTCTCCCAAGAAGTTGATCCTCAAATCTCTTAGAGTGACCTATGAGATGATGGTTGGAAGACAGGAGGTGATGTGAGGTGATGGAAAGGGGTTGGAACCCTTGAGAGAGAGGCCGGCCATGTGGGGAGAAAAAGGAAGCTAATTCTTCAACCTAGAATGAACTAGATTATGTTTGATGTGATCAAGTGATGTGAGTCACTCAAAGGTCTTTCAAACCCATCAAGTGTCACCCAAGCTTAGGGGAATGAGTGGCCTAGAGCGTAGGAGAGTCCCATGGCCGAATGGCCTTGCTCCCCCACCTTTTTGGTTGCTTCATTCGGACACACACACACACACACACCTCTCACTCTACCTCACGGCAACTCACCCTCCCATTCCATTCTCTTTGCTTCACTTCATCTCACCACCTAAACAACTAAACACTCTAAGCCTAGAGGAAGAAGAAGCAAGTGGTGTTGGAAGGAGGAAATCCTAGAAGAGGTAAGTGACTTTGTTACGTTAAGATAAACCTAGAGGTGTAGGGAAGAACACTTGACTTTGTTCACGTTTTCTAAAAGAAATCTCCTTTTTGAAAATGGTGTGAAGAAATCTCCTTTTTGAAAATGGTGTGTTCTTAGCCTATTCTAATAAAATACTTCTCTTATTTTCAGAACTCATATAAGCTAGTTAGGAGAATTGTAAGTATATCCTTATTTTGTCTCCAGCATCTCTAGTATATTTTTGAGTGAATGTGCTTGTATTGCTTGATTTTCTTGCTTGATATGCTTTGATAAAGCTTTTCGGGTAGAAATGCTATTTTAGTTAGATGCAAATCCATGTTTAGAACCTATGTTCCTTCTTAAATAAATGGTTATAATATATTGATGATCTTGGTGGTTTTGTTGAGGAAAGCAAGTAAGCATGATTACGTTTAAATTTGTTGAATGTTGGGTAATGTGGGATAGATCATTTGGAGAGGTATCTTGATTCTAGTAGTAAATACCTTGTTTATTGAAATGCTATGCTAGGACGATTATCTATGAAATATTGGTGGAATTTAGTTACATCGTTCTTGGATGATAATATTGCTATTCTTGATTGATGGTTGGTAAAGAAATGCATGATTGGTAAAATAAAGGTTATACGCTTGAAGAAAAAAAAAAGGAGAACATGCTTACGGAGTTTCGGTTTGGAGGGTTTCTTGGCGTGGAAATCTTGAGAATTTATTTCCCTTTCATGAAATATGTGTGTTTGGATATTTTGGAGAATTTAGAAACATAAGGAGTGGGAGAATATCATATATATTTTCGGTTTCCCCATGAGTGTTCAAGTAGGATACTTGTTTTGATGAAATAAGGTAGGAAACACAAAAGCTAAGGGCTATAGGGTTTCGGGTTGCTCACTTGTAAGGCTAGAAAATTGTTTTAAACATTGAACTAGGGCTTGAGAGTGAAAGGAAGATGAATGGAGGACGAAAACACCAAGTGGTGACAATGTGCGTCTCGGCCCAAACCCTAGGGGTGGAAGCCGAGCACCCTACTTAACCTATTAGACCCGTTTAAGTGTTTTCGCATAAGTGATGAGTTAATGAGAAGGGGGTTTTGTTTGGAAAAAGACTAAATGTGTGTACTCGAGCTCGCCTCGAGTTTTGCATCACAAAGTTAGAAGTTGCATGTCTCATGCATAAGCACGAAAACCATGTTTTGAGTCAAACACGTTTTCGAAAGAAATGAATTAAAATTTCAGAAGATCCCCAAAGGCTGGGATGGGGTAGTGTCCCAGTGGAACTCTCTGTTCACTCAGGAGTGTCTAAATTGAGTGAAAACCCCTGGGTCGATGAAAAACAGTCGGCGGACCATGCATGGCTCTAAAAGGTGTCCGGAGAGTGGTCGCACCTAATGCTAGTGGGTGCCATAAAAGCGGTGTTGGTCTCGGCCTCACCATATGAAAAGTTTGTAGTTACTCAAAGAGAAATTCCCGAGTGATGAAAAGCGTGAAAAGGCGCGAAACGTAGTCACCTAGGTTGACATGGTCGCCGGGTGTGACGGTAACTAGCGGGGAGCACACGGTGCATAGGGGAACCATGAGGTGTCCAAAACAAAAAGTCATGACGAAAAGAAAATGGCTTTCGGGCCGCAAATGATATGATAAGTGGCGCCTAAGATAAGAAAAGACAAAAAGTTTTTGAATAAAATGTCTCTTTGGAAGAACATGAATTAAGAAGTTTTGCTATATGATTTTTATGAAGAAGTATGCATTGGAAATTAAGAAAAGATAAGAAAGATGAATTTTGTCACGAGCATGTGCATCAGTCCCAGCATGAGTCTCATGTTACTGTATATGTATGTTTTGCTTGTTATTTGCTTAACCATATGCCTGAAATGCTTTTATTGAAATATTGAGGTACTTGCTAAGATTTCCCCCGAAATCTCACCCCTCCCTATGTCCTTACTATCCTTCCCCCTTGGGAATGATAGAAGTAATTGCAGGTGATGATGGCTCAACCGAGTACGACTCCCGTGATGATACCTGAGACCCTCAGGGACTCAATTGAATCCTCCCTTAAGGGGCCAGTGACTCTGAACCTTCCGGGCTAGTGGGAGGTGGAGTCACTGAAGATGACAATGTACCATTCAGTTGGTCTACACCCTACGGGGTGTTGCTTAGTGTTAGGAGTAGACGAGTCCTTTCACCTGGGATGTGTTTTTGGACCGCCCTCTAGGGCGATATGTGAGGTAGGGCCTAGTTTAGACTTAGATCGGCTTCGCTGGGGCCCAAACCTTAAGAAGATAAAGAATGAGCCCATATATTGAACCCAATGGGCAGTGTTGAGGCCCACTCTATTTTGTAACGCCCATTAATTATGTATTTTGTAAAGTCTTCCCACTTGTGGGAATTGCTCTTTTGTTTATCTGGACAAAATTATGTAACTTGAAATTTGGCTATGTATGATATTTGTTTTGGGATCAACAGCGTAACCATGTGATACATATTATAGAAGGCTTGACCCTTTTTCTTTCGCTGCGAGAATCTTTCTTCGATGTTTTCTTAAAAAAAAAAAAAAAAAAAACGTACACATATGATATGACAAGGGGTAAACTTCCTTGCGTCGCTCATCCCCGATGATTCTATCCACATGCGATCCTAAGCGTGGATTGGGGCGTCGACAGAATATCTTCAAAGGAAATAAAAACAACTAAATAGCAATTTAATTTCGAAATATTAATCAAAGGAAAAAGAATTGGTAGAAGTCAACGTCCACCATCGGAATTTTGTAACTGATCATTGATACAATATAAATCAATTAATACTTTGTATATTCAACGTTAGAATCATTTTCTTATCTCTCCTTAAACTTAATTAATTAGAAAACAAGCGATCTAATTAATCCTAACTACTAAACAACCCAAGATAAGCGCTAAGGATTAAATCTAGTATCAGATTTAAGAATTAGAGAGATCGATGAAATTAAACAATACAAACACAAGCGGTTGCATTTAATTTAGTTGAGTGCTCTTCTTAAGTTCTAATAATTTCTGACCCAGCAAATCACTAAAACTTAATTGCTTCATAGATTAGAGAGATCAAACAATTACGGATTTGATATCTAATCTAACAATAAATTATAACGAATAATAAACTAGTAGGCATTATAGTAATTAAACGAAATAACCATGAAAATAAGCACAGAAGAACATTTGATACTCAAAACATAAATTGAATGATAAGAACAACTTAGATCTCACAGCTATATAAATTTCGAGGCTTTCGTTTTCTTTGACCAATTACAAAAGTTTAGCCACTCAAAATCATAACAAAAATATCAATCAAAAGAAAAGGAAGAGAAATGAGGTATTTGGTTTTTCTTTCAAGATAACACAATAACTCAACTAAACATCAAAAGCATAGTCTTAGAACACACACCCCTCCCTTCTATTTATAAACATCCTTCATGCAAGTTGTCATGACAAAATCATCACAATTTCAAGTTGCTTTGCCATGTATTATTTTTTAATCCAAGTAGTTTGTAAGTAGGCATTTGATCATTTGTTTTTCCACCATCCTTAACTAAAAGTTGCTTGTAGCTTGAGTATTCAATTTTGTTTCTTCTTCATTAGTTACCTTGTATGACTTTATATCTTGTATTCAAACAATTTGTCTTCAAGAAACTTGAGTACACCTAATCTTGCATGTAAGTTGATCATTGAATTTGCAAGTTGGTGCAGGAGTACTTGCTGGAAAATGTTGTCATAACATGTGGATTTGATGCAAATGGTTGGAATTGTGGCTGAAGAATATTCAGGAACGTCAAGTGCAGGTGCGTCCACTTCATGGTCGATTTTGTCCTAGATTGAGCTGATATCTCTCAAAACATAAAACATAAAAGTTATATATATTTCTCTTGAGGTTATATATCATCTTTAATCAGCTCAATAGGAGATTGGATGAGAGAGTTATGCTCATATTATGAAGAGACGTCAAAACTATCTAAAATTCTGTAATTATCTTCATTTGCTCCTAATGCCTCTATTTGTATCCTAAATCAAAATATAAGAATAATGAGTATATTTAGGCATCAAATAAGAATAAAATATTAAACATTAAGAGAGAAAAATATGGCATTTTATATTCTCATCAATATATCTAATATATAAAAGCTATTCATCCTTATTTGAAGAACTAATGTAAGTTGAAGCCATACCTTCTTTCCTACCATATCATCCCGCTCAATGGGGCATCTTGTACAATATAGGAGTTGTAGGTCCTTGTTGCGTACGCCTACAAATGCACTAAATATTTATAATCACTTTAATAATAATGGTGCAAGTCATGAGAAATATGTCATTTAGGAACGAGGTTCAACACAAGCTAATTCCACCATATTTGCAGTCTAGATATTTATAGTTGATCACAGGAATATGTTAGTGTCCATAAAATCAATGGAATAAATTTAGTGCATTCTGTTACGCTGCGTTTTCGACTTTGCCATAGCAATCCAGCACCAAACTTTCCAACATTCTAACTTTAGCCTATTTGAGTTGAAGCAGCTTTCACTAGAAGCATTATTTGAGGTACTGCGGTCTGAGCCTTGAGGCAGAGGCAACATGTTCCCTGGACAACTACCATTTCTTTCCCTAAGGATTTCATTTTTTTACCCTCACATGTCATTTTGTTCGTGGTTGAAAATTTTGATGGACCTTCATCATCTTCAATTTAATTATTAGAGATGAATGAACTTCAAATGATTTTAATACATTACTTTTTTGGGATTAATGATTCAAATTCAAAGAAATATACCCATCAATTGAACCAGAAATATTATTTATGCCCAGTAATATAGTCATAGCTAATAAATGCTAAATATTATATACTCCATTTAATAGCATGTCTTGTTAACCAACTCAAGGAGAAAGCCTCTATTGTTAACGAAGATCATGCAGTTAGTGACAAATTTGTTAGCAAAGATAAGGTTGTTGAAGTTAAATCCTCAACCAAAGATTTATCGAGAGATTGGGAGCAATTTAAATTTATTATGCAATCTCTTATGTAATTGTTTAATTCAAATTCAAATACATTCAAATGTAACTCATCTCTATAAATATATGCAATACATACGGGTTGATCACTTTTGATCTCCCCTGTTTTCTTCACTTTGTTTCATGGTATTAGAGTCTTTGGCCTACGCCTCTTACTTCCTACACTCATGGCATCCAACTCTTCCGCAAGTCTCCCTTTCATAATGAATTTTCCCAACTTCACTTAAGTCATCTCTGTCAAACTTGAAAGCACTAATTATCTCATGTGGCTATCTTAATTTCCTCATGTTCTTTGTAGCAGTGATCTTTTGGGCATTGTCGATGGCTCTGAGCCATGTCCCACAAAATATCTCAAGGATGCTGAGGGAAAAGAAACTCTTAACCTTGAATATACACTTTCGGTACGAAAGAATCAAACCCTCCTTCGCTGGATCAATTCCACCTTATCTGAGAAGGTTTTGGCCACAGTTTATGGCATCAACACCTTTAAGCAAGTTTGGTCTACTCTTGCAAACCGATTTGCATCTCAATCCAGGTCTCATATTGTGCATTTGAAGAGGCAATTGCAGACACTAAAGCAAGGAAATCAGTCTTGCTTTGAGTACCTTCAAACTGCCAAAGCATGGGCTGATAAGCTTGTAGCCGTAGGCTAATCCATTGAGGATGATGATCTCATCCCCTTTATTATTGGTGGACTTAATCCTTCCTATACTCCATTCATCACTTCCTTCTTGTCACGCCCCGATTTTTCGCATTGAATACAACGCAAATCGACGCATCCGGACAAGCAACGCAAGGCTACTTATCCTACGTAAACATAAAAAGCAGCATGCATGCATCTAAGCTTACTAATGAAATGCAATGCCGATCGCAGCTGGAAGAAGTAAATTACCAATATGAGCAAAGAGATCTAACTCTCGCATCAATAGACCACATGGCATACTATAATTACACTTCTCATAACATTGTATTTACAACCACATTCTGTATTTACTCTTACATAACCCAGTTAGTTTTCTCTAAACAAGACCCATATCCTACACCCATCCAATACTCTTACTTCTTCGCTTGATCACGTACATGGGGTCATCTCAACCGGAGAGGAGCATTCCATAGGACCCTCAGGGTACCTCAGAATCTCCCGTGCTGATCGGGTCTCAATGCAATTTGTCTATCCCTGCAACAACATCTATCATTCCATAAGGAATGATAGATAAAATAGATAAAACATAAAAGAGTGAGATTTACAAGAAATCTCAGCAAGTACACAGTTAACGAAATAAAACATAGATAACCTCAACTATCACCACACATAGTCATACTCATCAACATATCACTTACAAGAATACCTTATGGAACTTCACAAGTCAAATACCCATCTTACCATAAAATCTTAAATCTTAGCTAGCCCCATCATCACATACAACCTTAGATCTTAGCTAGACCCATCATCACATACAACCTTAGATCTTAGCTAGACCCATCATCACATACACTTATACTTTTCACTTTACTTATTAACCTCATTAGTTTCTTTTATTTTAAAATCTCGACAGGCGTTACGTATCGCCGTCCCTGTCGGCACGTCAGTCATACGGGCGTTACGTATCGCCGTCCCCGTCATGACGTGACTAACTCATCAATCATACTCATCAATCATCCGGGCGTTACGTATCGCCGTCCCCGTTATGATGAGTCTCGTGTCAATCATCCGGGCGTTACGTCTCGCCGTCCCCGTTATGACACGAAACATATTATTATATCACGGCAGGCGTTACGTATCGCCGTCCCTGCCGGCACGTCAGTCATACGGGCGTTACGTATCGCCGTCCCCGTCATGACGTGACTAACTTATCAATCATACTCATCAATCATCCGGACGTTACGTATCGCCGTCCCCGTTATGATGAGTCTCGTGTCAATCATCCGGGCGTTACGTCTCGCCGTCCCCGTTATGACACGGAACATATTATTATATCACGGTAGGCGTTACGTATCGCCGTCCCTGCCGGCACGTCAGTCATACGGGCGTTACGTATCGCCGTCCCCGTCATGACGTGACTAACTTATCAATCATACTCATCAATCATCCGGGCGTTACGTATCGCCGTCCCCGTTATGATGAGTCTCGTGTCAATCATCCGGGCGTTACGTCTCGCCGTCCCCGTTATGACACGGAACATATTATTATATCACGGCAGGCGTTACGTATCGCCGTCCCTGCCGGCACGTCAGTCATACGGGCGTTACGTATCGCCGTCCCCGTCATGACGTGACTAACTTATCAATCATACTCATCAATCATCCGGGCGTTACGTATCGCCGTCCCCGTTATGATGAGTCTCGTGTCAATCATCCGGGCGTTACGTCTCGCCGTCCCCGTCATGACACGGAACATATTCTTTATATAAATTGTTTTCTTTCTTTTTGTTTCTCTCTTATTCATATGAGTTATTTTCACCTATAACTCTACCCATTTGAAACACCACTACTATTCTAAGAAAACCCTAAATCTAAGCAAAACAGGGTATTTCGCTCGAGCGAGTGTCGAGCGACAGTCGAGCGAAGTCACGGGTTGGAACTCGCTCGAGTGGGGTATCAAGCGACAGTCAAGCGAAATCACGGCTCAAAGGGTCTTTCAACCTAAATCAAGCAATCTTTTCACACCAACCTTATTTTTACTCATTAGAACATAATTCTAGGTCCTTACAATTTTCCTAACATTTTACAATCACCAAATCATATCCAAAACACCATAGATTCCAAACACATCATTCAAGCCTAATTCAAGCTCCAACCAACAACAAACTAATTTCCATCAATAATCTACCTAATCTATGCTAAGATTAAGTTAAATTGTATACTTACAAGTTTCTCCAAAGCTTGGTTGAATGATCCAATTAGCCCTTACAACATTTCTCCTCAAAGTACTCACTTAGCTCACTTAGGAGATGTTTGGAGGTTCAAGGGTTAAGGAGGCTTTTTCTTTGGCTTCCTCTCCAAGTGGACGTGACTCTCCTCTCCCAAAAGGTCTCCTATGATCTGAAGATGGCTATATATATAGAGGAATAGATGGCTTGGGGAAGAAGAGAAGGAAAACAAACCAAAGGAATTGGTTAGCTCAAACCGTGTAAGGTGGGTTGTGTTGTCCAGCTTTGGTTAGTTCAATCCTCATCCAAATCTCCCATGATCTCCAAAGATTTCCATCCTATGGCTAAGCTTCTTCCTCATCTAAAATCATTTTAGATCAATGGCCCCAAATAATCACCAAATATGGATATAAAAGTAAACTTCCAAAAAGTCTAAAATACCCAAGATAAGCTTAGCTGGCCATTGGCCTTCCTTGCATCCTCAAGACTTCTAGAACTTCTTCTTCACCCTTTGCCCCACGTCCAAGACTTCCTTGGCACCCTTAGAGTGGCTGGAAAATATCTCATCACCTAATTCCCAAGGTTTGGTTACCAATTGGTTGGAAACAAAGGGGATAGTTGACTGTTTTGGCTAATCAGATTAGTCCTTCACTCTTGCTTGGTTTTAAACTAATTATTCTTCTAGAAGCTCTTTCTCCACCTAACACATGCTCTCATACATGTATCTAGCAGATAACCATGAGGAGAACCAATCAAATTCGAACATCTAAGGTGAGGTGGTGAAGTGATTTATTTTCGAGCTCCAGTTTGCACTTAAAACAGATCAGTCCCATTCCAGCCAGATTAATCCATTGATAAACTTCGATTCTATAAAACCTCCAATCATAAAAGTTATAGATCTGTGTCTTAGGGTTCTATAGGAACTGGAATCACTTCATTTGGAGTTCGTATGTCCAAGTTATGATTTTTATAATAAAACTCGACAGATAAACCCGAGAACACCAATCCGGGTACACCAAGTATTGGATAGATGATTCATCTTATTTCACACGAAATTCACTAAATAAAATCTCCTCATTTTCCACATCTCTACACACTTGTCCAGATCTTAGGGTAACTAAGAAAATAATCCAAAGGCTTATTCTTATCCAATGCTCTTAGTCAACTTCAAGTCAATGCTCAACTATCTCCAATTCAGACCTGATACTTCAATCTCTATTTCTTATTTGATTAAGTCCATATCTCTTAAACCTCAAAACATAAAAGTTGTAGATATTCCTCTTAGCTTTCCATAGCCTCTTGAATCACTCAAATCCGACATCAAATGAGCAAGTTATGACCATTCTACTAAAAGACGTCTGTCTGTCCCTGTATTTCGCTCGAGCCAGATATCGAGCGAGAGTTGAGCGAAGTCTCGGGTCTAGGCACTTTTCCATCTTAACACAAGTCACATTTATACCCAACCTTATTCCCAACCTTTCAATATAAGAATCCTATACATATATCCCAAAATTCCTAAAAATGGTCTTGGAGAGACATAATCATCCCACACATGAAAATTAAGCGGATGTCTAAAAATCCGGGTTGTCACACTTCTCCTTAGCTAATCGAGACAACCCCTCGAGGTCCTTTGATGACTTCCAGAATGAACTTCTTAATCATGAGACAGTTCTCAAATAGCAACCAACACCTTCCTTGGACACCTCCACTTTTGCTTTATACAATCAAAAACCATCTCATTGAGGTTTTCACCAAAAGTAGAAACAGACACCTAAATTTTCTACCCCATTTACTGGACCCTCTAAGCCTAACTCATCTGCTAGTCTCCTCCCCACCCCTAAACCAAAACTAGAACACACAAATACATCTCCTAATCCTTCTTATCGTGCCCCATGTCAGATCTGTGGAAGGAAAAATCATCAAGCCTTGGACTATTTCCATCGAATGGACTATACTTATCAAGGAAGACACCCTCCACCTTAACTTGCAGCTATGGTCGCACAATCAAATGCTGCCTTTAATGATCAAACTTGGATTGCAGACAGTGGGGCCAATGCTCATATAACCAGTGAGCTTGAGAACTTGTCCATAAATCAACCTTACTAGAATGAGGATACGGTAGCAATCGGCAATAGGGCTGGTCTCAACATTGCCAACACTGGTTCATCTCTTTTCACTATCTCTACCTCTAAACAATCTTCAACTTTTCATTTGAATAATATATTACATTCCCCTAAAACTTCTGCAAATTTATAATCCATTAATAAAATCTGTAGAGACAATTCATGTTACTTTATTCTCACTGACTCTACTTTCTTTGTTAAGGACATTCAGACTCAAGCACTATTGCTGGCGGGATAGTGTGAGAATGGCCTCTATCCACTAAGACTGCACAAACATTTTCCTCCAAAGAGCACTCTTCTCAAAAGTTGCTCCCTTTACTGCTTTCATTGGAATAAAGACCTCTTCCAGAAGATGGCATTCTAGATTAGGACATTCGGGTTTTGGTGTAGTTCAATATGTACTCAAAAATTTTAAGCTTCCTGTTTCTATTAATGATTTCAATAAAGATCATGTTTGTGCCTCATGTCAATTAGGCAAAAGCAAGTGTCTACATTTCTCTCCCTCTACTCGCATTAGCACCACACCATTGCAACTTATTCACTTTGACAATTGGACCTCAACAATTCCTTCTGTCACAAGTTATAAGTATCATATAATTTTTGTGGATGACTTCTTGCACTATACATGGATTTATCCTATATACACCAAGTCTGATGCCTTTAGGTCCTTTGTCAAATTTAAGACACTTGTTGAGAATCAATTATCCACTACCATCAAACAATTCCAATTTGATGGAGGTGGAGAATTTATCTCAACTCAGTTTCAAAATTTCCTCCACAAGCATGGTATTCTACATTGTAAATCCTGGCCTTATACTTCAGAACAAAATGGGCTTGCTGAAAAAAAATTATGCCATATCTTGGAAACATGCCTAACTCTTCTTGCATACTCACATTTGCCCAACAAATACTGGGCTGATGCATTCCTTACTGCAGTTTATTTGATTAATCGCCTACCCACCCCCACTTTAAATAATCAATCTCCATTTAGCAATCTCTTCAAGAAAGAACCTGACTACAAAGCATTAAGAGTTTTTAAATGCAAATGCTATCCATTGCTCCGACCCCAAGGCTTACATAAATTGGAATATCAGACAAAGCCTTGTATTTTTCTTGGTTACCACCATGTAGGATACAAATGTCTTGATCCACTTAACAACAAAGTCTATCTTTCTCGACATGTTATTTTATATGAGAATGCATCCTAGAAAATGAAATGGAGCCTTCCTCACTGCCTTCCAGCATCTCTGCACGAGTTGTTTTTCCTTTCATGGTAAGTATCCCTCACCCCATCTCACAAGGTTCTCTTTTGAGCTCTTCTACCACTAATAATCTCACTCCCACAAATAGAGTCCCTGTGATATCTAATAGCCCTTCTCCTAGCCCTTTACATCCCTCTCATAGCCCCTTTTCTTCTCCACAAACCTCTCTCTCTTTACCTGAGACATCTACTCCCTCAAATGACCACCAATCACCTTCTCAAATCATCCCCACTCACTGTGACGCCCCCAAATTCTCCTTAAAATGAATACGAGAAGCGAGGCGTCGGGATGCTGACAACACGAGTCACGCACCCCTAAAGTCAAGTGCTAAGTGTGTGAACACATGACATGCATAAATAAAAACAGCGGATATTTGAGGTCATTATCTAAGTACCAGAATTATTTTAGAATTATTTTACAAACTAATTTAACACACATTCTCCAACCGGAGATTTAATACAGTTATCGGAGATACAAATTATACAAATATATATTTATAAAAAGGGGAAAACAGTTTCCCAAGATAATAATTTATAATAAGAATACTTCAACAGCGGAGTCGCCTCCTTAGGTTCAGCCTCCACAAAACACTGCATTCAAAAACTACGACGCCAAGATGACATCGCAGATAAGTACAACCAAACCAAACCACAAGATATAAAATATACTCATGCACAACAACAACCTCACACATGAACAGGACACCGTATGCATGAAACTTAAAAATCATCTTCCTCAAAATAAATAAAATAACCACACAAACCAAAATCCCAATTTGGCCCAAAATAAAACTCCAATAAAATCATCCATCATTTTTCCAGAAAATGATGTCCATAAATCCATTAAAACCACAACCATTTTTCCAGAAAATGGTTCACGTAAAACCAATAAATAAAACTCGCTACTTTCCCAGAAAATGGCCTAAACATCCATTTTATTAACCGTATGCACCATGATTTCCCCTAAGGACCATCCGCACACCTTGGCTTTCATCATATCACACTAAAGGTAACGACCACGCATGTGACTTCGGAACAGGCGATGTCTAGCTAACCACGCCTAGCACGTACCATGACCAGGCATCCCCTAGCTCCCACCAACAGAGGAGCCACAGAGTCGGCACGAGAGCGTTACCATCCCGTCCGATCCCGTCGTCGCCCGGTGACGACCCAGGGGACGTCACTCAATATATTCCGCTCCCAAGTGACTAAAGGAGCTCCACCGAGATAATGCCCCATCTCGGCTTGGGGTCGTAATACACACGCACTCGAAAACCATAAACACAATGAAAACCCAGTTTTTATTTCTAACACATGAATATCTGAAACCATGCAAAAATCTAATTTCCAAATATTTTCATGAACATGCGCGTAAATACAAAATGCAGACGATCATGTACCAAATAGCCAACGATTAATAAATTCCAACAATGACTAAACACACATTTGTTGATGCCAAAAATATATTTAAATCTTAAAATTCGTTTGGAAAGTACTTACAGCGGGTAAAAGCGTAAATTCTTGAGCAAACGTCAATCCGCAGCATTCATAACAGTCACTTGTACGTTAGGGTAGAGTACTCGGTTTGACACCAAAATTTAGGGAAACACTCAATGGAAGGTGGGGAATCTCATGGAAGTGGTGGTGTGGCGGCACAACCACCGGAAGGTGGCGGATCGTGGCTCCAAAAGGGTGGAAGCCCATTTTCGAATTTAGGATTGTATAGGGAAGGTGGGGCCACGGATGGGGAAGTTGAGCTAGGGGGTTGGTCAGCTGAGCAAGGGGAGTCTTTTGGTGGCAGTGGTGAGGCCTACGGTGGCCGGATGGCGGCGCGGCGAAGATAGATCCATTTAAGGACCCATTTCGGGTGGAGGAGTAAACGGCGGAGCTGAGTGGCTTTGGGTAGTGGGTTATGCTCGCCGGAGTAAGGGGAGGCTGCCGGTAGGTAGCCGATGCCAAGGGGTAGCCGGCGGTGGCCGAAAAACACATGAAACGTCAAGAACTCATTTTCGATTAGGGGGCTATGCAGGGGTGGTGGGGTGGTCGGAGGTGACACCACCGATACCATTGGACTCGTCGGCATGTGGGGGTGAGGTTGGGCTGGGCGGTGTCACCGGAGAATAGCTGACGGTGGCACGGGGGGAGGAAGGAGAAACGGGCGGAAGAGATAGCAGGGGAGGGGAGGCTCGCGCAAGGGCTGGGAAAGCAGGGGAAGAAAAAGGAAAGAAAAGAAAGGAAAAGAAGAAAAAGAAAAGAAAAGAAAAGGAAAAGAGAGAAAAAAGAAAAAGAAGAAAAATAGGACTAACTAGAAAAAGCACAATAAATTAAATAAAAGCCGATTGAAAATACTACCATTCAATATCAATAAAATAAGATATTTAAAGTCCAACAATAAACTAATTTAATTTAAAGAACAATTTAAATATAAAACACTAATTAATATTAAGAAAGCATATCAATTAAGATCACATAATAAAATAAAAGAATTTAATTCCAATTATTAAAATAATTACCTCATATTAAAATTAATAAGAAAAGTAACGTAACTCAATATTTAATTGAAAGAACAATATAAAACTAATATTAACTAATCAATAGATCAAATAAATATCTTAAACAAATAAAACACGACTAATAATATTATTAAAATAAATTAAAATAGTTAACACTGAGAATAAAATAATGTATAAAAATACACGTAAATCTGGAATCTCACACTCACTCTATGGTAACCAGGTCCAAAACTGGTTCTCTTCAACCACGAACATTCCCTTATTTCAAGCTTTACTCCAGCTCCAAACATTTCTTCACTTATGTTCATAGTGATATACAGGATGTTGAACCAAGCTCTTGTGGTAAGGCTGCTATCAACCCTCGTTGGCAAGCTACCATGCAACAGGAATTCGATGCTCTCATGGCTAATGGCACTTGGTCCCTTTTTCCTAGACCACCTAACAGCAATATAATCAGGAACAAGTGGGTGTATAAGATCAAACAAAAGGCTGATGGCTCAGTTGATCGCTTCAAAGGTCGGTTAGTGTCTAAGAACTTTGAGTAAATTAATGGCCTTGATTATACTGAGACATTCAGTCCAGTAATTAAACCATCCACTATTTGCATTATTTTATGCTTGGCAATCCAATTTGGGTGGCATATCCGTCAATTAGACATGTCTAATGCCTTTCTTCATGGCTCACTACTTGAGGAGGTGTATATGGGGAAACCTCAAGGTTTCAAGGATGCACGTCATCCTCAACATGTTTGCAAACTACATAAAGCAATTTATGGTCTTGAGCAAGCCCCTCGAGCTTGGTTTCATAGATTCTAAACCTTTGTCTTCGATCTTGGATTTACAAGCTCCTAAGTTGATTCATCCCTTATCATTTTTCATCATGGAGATGTCAAACTCTATATCTTGTTATATGTGGATGATATCATTTTTACATGTAATCACATTGAGGTTTTACAAACATTTATCTCTCGGCTTCAACAAGAGTTTCCACTCAAAGATTTGGGCCTTCTTAGTTATTTTCTGGGAATTCAAGCAACCAAAAATTCTCATTGTTTGCAACTCAGCCAGACCAAATATATCACAGACTTACTCACTCGCACCAACATGCTTGGTGCTAAACCTTCGAAGACACCCTGCTCTGCCGCATCCAAACTCTCACAGTTTGATGTTGAATATCTTTTTGATCCAACAAAATATCGACATGTAGTGGGTTCCTTGCAATACTGCACTTTGACCAAACCTGAGATAACATTCTCAGTCAATCAACTTTGCCAACATCTCCATCACCCCATTTTAGTTCATTGGACAATAGCCAAAAGGGTGCTACGCTACTTAATGGCTACTATAGATCACAGTTTAATTTACACTCTAGGACCTCTTCAACTCTCAGCTTATTGTGACTCTAATTAAGTATACTACAGATCCCATTTTAGTTCACTTTGGCCGTGAGAAAGTAATCAATCGAGACATCATAATTAAGTATATCTCCACCTAAGATCAACTAGCAGATGTTCTGACTAAAGGATTATCATCACCAAGATTTTTGTTTCTCAAAACCAAACCCATGGTTGTTGCCCCCATTAGTTTGTGGGAGGGTGTTAACCAACTCAAGGAGAAAGCCTCTGCTGTTAACGAAGATCATGCAGTTAGTGACAGATCTGTTAGCAAAGATAAGGTTGTTTAAGCCAAATCCTCAGTCAAAGCTTTATCAAGAGATTGAGAGCAATTTAAATTTATTATGCAATCTCTTATGTAACTGTTTTATTCAAATTCAAATACATTCAAATGTAACTCATCTCTATAAATATATGCAATACATACGGGTTGATCACTTTTGATCTCCTCTGACTTCCTTTGAATATTATTAGAATTTTGGGGCTGACTTCCTTTTTATACCCGGCCATGCATCAAATGTATGTCATTATTGGGTTTGATTAGTTAAATATAAGTTGAAATATTAATTATCGAGTGGAAACAAATTATGACATTGTTAAAGTTTGGTACAAATTAAAATAGGTAGCAAGAACTCTATAATTGTGACCCGGTTTATCATTTTCAGAAACGACTTTCACACATTCCTATTTTTCATCACGACAAACATCTTTTAAAAACTCCATCAATTTCCTTAGTTACATCATATCCATTCACAATAGGTTACAAAACCAACTCTAGAAACAGCAATCTATAGCAAGACCACTCTACAACCCATACCTTGGGGATTTTATTTTGCAGGTTGAGAAATAAGGAGGAGGAGCTGAAATACATTTCTTAAAGAGCCTCAAAATTAAAGCAAATAACATCTAAAATCATTTTAATGTTGAATGTTTGGGCAAAAAATACCTTTTTGATGGAAAAATAGAACAATTTGTGGTTCGGCTTCCTTGATTCTCCAACAAAATCGAGCTCACAATCACAAAGTGTCAACGGTGGGATCCTTCCTCCAAGTCATGCCCAACTTTAATAGTTGAATGATAGCAGTGCAGAATAGAGTGGAATTAAGATAAGAACAAAATATCGAACGATAGCCCCATAAACCCGATTAGTAAGGCTCGAACCATCTCCTACACGGATATGTTCATTACCACAGTAAGGCTCTGAGTTGAGATTCAGGTTGTTAAAATCATGCATAATGTGATGAGTTGCCGCCGAATCGAGATACCGAGTTGGATCCTGGAAGGTGTTAGGCTGAGTGTAATTAGCCGTGGGCTAAGTGTAATTGGCCAAGAACGAGGTTAGGGCACCAAATTGATAGTTGTGATCAAAGCGATGACGCCATTTAAGAGCAATGTGTCTAGATTTCTGATAGACCTGGCAAGTGGGTCGCTAAGAGGTTTCTGGAGAAAAGCTACGACCACCCTTGTTTTGGTAATTGGATTGACCTCCACGGCAATTTCGACCATTGTGTCCACCACATGCTTAAGTGTGACCACCATGACCAGTAGTGTTGGTGAAATTCGTCGAGAATTCAGCAGAGGATGAGCCACAAGCACTGTGAGCTAATCTGCTCTCGTGAACTAAAAGGAGTTGATATAGCTCAGTGGAGGAAGGGAAGTTTGCTCAAGTGGTGATAAGTGTAACAAAACTCGTAAGGAGTTAATGTAATAGTCGAAATTTCTAAGATGAAGTTTTTACTTGAGTTTTTTTTTTTAAAAGGAATTTATTGGAAATATATTTTCTATGAAAATAGAGTTGGAGACTTAGATGAGAATTTTGAGCCAAGAATAGGTGAAATCATGCATTCTAGGAAATATTATGGAAGGACCTTTGAGATTTGGAACAAGGTATCAACTAGAGAAATTAAATTTAAACTTAGAAGGAGTTGAATTTTCAAAAATTAGGGTATAAATACAAGAGAAAGTAATAGAACCAAAAATCAAACACTTGGTGCCCGGAATATGCATTCTCGGATTAGTCTATCTAGTTTTAGTGTGATGAGCATAAATTACTCATATGAGATCCAAATAAGGTGATTCAAATTTTTGTAGAATCATAAGAGAAAGATCTAAAACTTTCATGTTTTGAGTTTTTAAATATTTGGAAGGGATCGTTGACTTATTTGGAAATAAGTAGACAATTTTGGATTGAGCTCAAGTGGAACTCGAGTTAGATGAAATCGATCAAATTGGGACATGTGATGAAATATGTAATTGGTTTTGAAGTTTTCAGGTATCTAGACATGTGTAATAATAGTTGGCAAGTGATAAGGGGCTAATCTAGAAGCTTAGTTAGCTTATATATTTTATGGAAACACTAGGGAACCAAAATCTGCTGATAGGTAACTAAGTGAATCAAAATTAGACTCTATCCTAACTAAACCAAAAAATTACCTTCTAGAACATGTCAAATGGAGTTTTAGTAGGATTATCATGTAACCAAATGGGTTAGGAGGAGGATGAGAGGCGTTGGACACCAAGAGAGGACTGAAATGGTTTGATTCATGCATAGTTAGGTGAATGTCACCTCATGCCTTATCTAATAAGCTCCCTTCTCAACCATTGACCAAATTGCTTGCAAAAATATCTTAAATTTTAACCATTGGATGATCATTTTATCTGAAAAGTCTAGGATTTTGGAAGATTAAGATTAATCATTAGATTTTTGAGGTAGGAGACCTCATTCTCCAATAGGCAGCCGGTTACCCCTATCTATCTTCATCTCTTCTTTCCTTCATGTGGGTCAACCCCTTCCCTATAAATAGGTATTGGAGAGTCTTCTAACTCTCTTTGGAAGCATAGTACACTTTCCACTTGAAGGAAGACAACGAAAAAACCTTCTTAAGTCCTTAAACTTCCACACATCCCCTAAGTGAGCTAAGTGAGTGATCTTGAGGAGAAAGCTTGCAAGGATTGGTTTGATCATTTCTAACAAGGTTTGAAGAGCTTGTAAGTCCACATTCTAGCTTAACTTTAGCATGGAAATGGCTTATTTGAGTAGTTGAACTATGCATGCTAGTATTGGACTCTTAAAACCAAGTTTAAGTGATGAAATGGAATCTAAGTATGTTTGGATTGGTTTTGTTATGGAAAGGTGTTAAATAAAATTAGAAGAACCGAGATTTATGTTTTAATGAGTACAAATAAGGTTTATGTGAAAGAATAACATATTTTAAGTTGAAAAATCATATGAACCGTGACTTCGCTCGACTCTGGCTCGACTTATGGATCGAGTGAAGAACAATTATAACCCTTCGCTTGACTATCGCTCGATATCTTGCTCAAGTGAATGACAACTCGAGACTTCGCTTGATGATCGCTCGATACCTTAATCGAGCGAATACCTTGTTTGCTTAAATTCGGGGCTTTTACTTAGATAAAAGTTGATGTTTTAATAAAGAAGAATTTTATTTGTTATCTAAGTATATAGCTTGTATGATACATGTAGCAAGATTTATGATACATACATGTGCAATTACGTGATAAGTTTTTAAAAGATGCGTAGTATGTATTTATGAGAATAAGAAATATCTATAAGAATAAGAAAGGAACAATTAAGAATAAGAACTATGAATAAGTTAGTCACGTCGTGACGGGGACGGTGATACGTAACGCCCATCGTATGATAAGAATGCTTATGTCATCACGGGGACGGCGATATGTAACGCCCGTGAGACTGACATGATTAGTGGGGACTACGATACGTAACGCCCGCTATGCTAAGTATGTTACATGTCAAGACGGAGACGGCAATACGTCACGAGACTCATCACAACAGGGATGGCGAGACGTAACGCCCGGATGACTGATGAGTTATATGCGATGGGGATGCCGATACGTATTTCCCATCAAATATAAGAAAATTTTAAGAAAAATGTGATAAGTCTTCATAAGAATGCATATCAGTTTAAGTTAAGTAAAGTATAAGTTATGCATAATTCACATGAAATATATTTTGGGTCATATCCTTTTTCGATTCTCTAGGAAAAATTAATGTTTGCCTTTGTCTATGCTCTTTTAAGCTAATTGTGTACTTATTGGAATTTCTAAGGAAATCTCACTCTTTTGTAGTTCTATATTTCTTTCTTATATATATAAACTATACACAGGGTTTGATAGCTAACAAGGGGAAAGCCCTGATACTACAGGAGACTCCGAGGAGTGTTGAGGGACCCTCTAGCTATAGTCCCTATGTAGATTTTGCTTTTACTTCCTTTGGACCTCCTATCTATAACCAGCCTATAAGATTTTAGAGTCACAGTGCATCCGCTTTTTCTGAAGAGGAACGACGTTCGGGATGCTGCTTAATTTTAGGTTTAGACGGTTCCCTGTCCATATGTGGGGTTTACACGACGCCATAGGAACAATATCTCCAGTGAGACTTTTGTCTTAGTTTAGATATGTTTCGCTATGAGAGAGAATTTCCTCAAGTTAAGAACGAATCTAAGTGGCTTTAAGGATGATCCTTTGTAGTGCTACAAGTATTTTGTTGACTCTGATAATTATTTGGGTTTTGTATATATAACAGAACAATTTTAAGTTATGAATGGATGATGTGGTGTTATAAGTATATTTTTCTCCATGTGATCTTTAGGAAATTTTTATGCTTTGAGACCTAATCCGCTGCGACTCTTATGACTTATGATAGTAAGTTTAGATACAAACACTAAATTCTTGTTATGTATAGGGGTGAGTAACCTAGTATTACTTATCCTGACACCTTAGTTTACGTTAAATTCTATACGTAAATTGAGGGCGTCACAGATAAGTAACGAACTCAAAGTCTGGTAGTGGATTCCCAGAAGAAGAAAGGATATCGGCAAGTGATCTAACTTTACCAAAATAGTCAATAATGCTTTGGTCACCATGAGTCAAGTTAGCAAGCTGGAAGTGAACCTGAAATTGCTTCACTTGAGAGTGAAAGGCCAGAAGAGAAGAAAGTGAGGTACAAAGGGCACGAGAAGTGTTTAAGAAAAGACATGTCCAAGTACCGTGTTAGAGATTGAGGAAAATAAGATACTAAGAACAAGTTGATCATTCTTTATGCAGGAAGAATAGGCTGGATTAGGTAGATTGGTGTTTGGGAGAGACTCAGGTGGAGTAGGCAGAGAACCATCAATGTATTGATAGAGTTCCTAGCCCCTAAGATAGGCAGAGATCTAGACGAACCAAATAGGGTAGTTTGATGTGGTGAGTTTGGTAGAAATGATATGAGAAAAGGATGGTATAGTAGGAGAATTTGTGGAGAAGATGATGGAGGAGGAGGAGGAAGAAGAAGATGGGGAATCCATGGATCAAAAGATGTGAGTCAGAATGCTCTTGATACCATAACAGAATACCATGACCTCTGAATTCCTTGTTATTTTACTATTGCATATTACATGGATATTTATACATGTGCAGAACAATATTCCAAAGTAGTGGAAAGAATAAAAACGGTTACATAACTTGAGAGAATAAATTATCTTTACAAGCCTATACAGTGCCTATGGCATCCTTAGTATTGACAGAAATATATATCCTCTATATTAATAATCCTAACTATTTATTCACCTATTGAAGAAATGAATGGAAGGAGATAGGGCTCAAGATTACTATTTCCCTACCTTAGGATTCGGGCCAGACTAAACCTTCAAGAGTCAAACCCTTCAATAGACCTTCAATTCGATTTGGGAAGGGAATATCAAAACTTAAGAACAAAGCCAAAGGTATGTTGACTGGAAGTTATGTAGACCGCTGTGGGAAGCAACTTTGAAATAGTAGTATACGGGAAACCTGGGGAAAAAATAAGTATGTGAGTTTCTGAGGTGTTTCTATATAAGCCTTGCCATAATAAGTCCTCATCTACGAAGAAAAAAAGTAACGAAAAAATGCACATGCAAGTTACGACGATATAATCGCCGTAATAGTAACCCAATGTCGTCGCTAATTGTTTTTAATTGTTCACTCACGCTTTTAAGAGGGAATGGCTTTTTCTTGTAGTGAATTAATTAGTTCAGGTCAATGATTTGATTGGTTTGAATTAAATCAATAAACAATTAGAACTTGTCGATCACCCAGACTGCAAAAATCTCGCTTAATTAATATAATGGCGACTTTCTTCAATAGGCTAGACCTAATAATTAATACCTCATTAAGACTTCTAAATGGCAGAATAATGGATTCATATCGTAATCTCAATTGCAATAAATTAAGGAAAACATTGAAACGAAATTAATAAATCAGGGAGGGCTCCCCCTCTCATGAGTAGTACTGTACAAATGGCCGTAGAGTCTAGAGGAATTCATGCATGTTGATCATCCGTAACAAGAACTAGTTCCGATCCCTCTAATTAATTCCTATAATATATCCCTCCAACACCTGTTAATTAATAATATATTATAGCCATATATATATATATGCATGATCATCATTTAGGAAATTGCGAATTTATACTCCAATAAAAACATGCAGATACATTAACTAAAACATGATTTGCAAACATACATGATATAACAGTACCGACTCCCGACTCACCGTCCCTACATCATGCAGGCACTAATTTATTTATATATATAGTACATGAACCTCTTTAAACAAAATTACACATAATTAAACATATATATAAATATTAAGAAGACACAAAACCCAAATAAAACACATCAATGCCGGGATTCAGACTAGGGCTGGTGAGGTGAATTATCCACAAGGATTAGGGCGTCTGTACGTCGAACAATTCTGTTTCTTTTTTCTTTCTTTCAGGGGGTGAATACATTTATTATATGGAGGCGGGTCATTTGATTTCCCACAAGTAGGCGTCTTTCCGCGTTGCCCGGAGATTTGGCTTAGATGAGGTGTGGGAGGAGCAAGAATGATCCGACTGATGTAGGGGTTCATCAGGAATTCCAGCTCCAAGTCGTCCTCCATGATCAGGCATTCCTCGAGGCGGCCATTGCACCCGAAAGTGGTGTTGCTCTTAACAAGCTCGATGCCGACGGCAGCACCCCCACAAGTAGAAGCATTAAGGAGGAGTAGGAGGATGAGCATGGCAATCATGAATGCATGAGGGTAATGCATCCCTCCCTTTCTGCTCTTGTAATACACGGTCGCCATTTCAGCACAGATTGCTCCTTAATTTTAATTTTTAACTCACGACTCTCTATTAGCTGCTGATTTCAGTAGTACTCCACTACCCACAGCTCAAGTTCACTGCATATGTGTGCGTACGTTGAGATTCGAGAGGGGGATACATATATATATATAGAAAAATATTCTAGGCACAAAAAAATTATAAGGTAAAAATAAATTTACAAACTGATATAATGATTTATGTGATACTTCAAATTATAAAATTATTTTTATTTTAAAATAATTTTATTAATTAAGGTATTTATAAAATTATATTAATTTATAAAAAAATTGATTAATTAACATATTTATAAAATTATATTAATTTATAAATTTATTTTATTTTATCGCTTTATATATATATATATATATATATATTATATACAGTACACATAAATATACACACCGGTTTCATTAAGGGATCGTGCGCGCATGGCATATATTGCGCTTTATTCTTTTTTTGGTAAAAATAAAAAATTAGCCTTGTTAACGTTTTTGAAAGCTGTATTTGAATCACTTCTATCATACACGTACTGAAATCGCTCGTATTAATAGTTTTTACATATTTGACCGATCGACCAAATTATTAGTCTATAAATTTCTAATAATATTTTATATGATATATTAATGATTATATGAGATAATATGAGAAAAGAAGAGTTAAGATGAATTAAAAGAAGTTGTAAAAATTGATGAGATCTTAAAGTCAATTATTAATTAAATTGTGATAGTATTACTTGTAGTTTTTAAAACATAATTTAGTAATTAAAATGTTTAAAATTTTTCCTATATAAATTGTGTTTGTGTCTTGTGCTTCTCAGAATTAAGTAGTACTGTAGTTTTCGAAGAATATTTATTATTATTATTTGAAGGAAGAAGAATAATTATTTGAGTTTTACTGAATATAACAATCTTGAGCTAGCTAGCTAGCTAGCTAGCTACAGTTTTGAAAAATGATTTGGAAGGCAAATTAAGAATTTATAAAACAAAAAGTGCTATTGAAATTTAACCCAAAATCATGAAAATATAGCTAGCTTGCCATTTACATGATCGATTTTAGCTTTACAGGTGGAGCATATATATCTTCTTCTTTTTTTTTTTCTCTTTATTCCTTCCTAAAGTGGCTGACAAGTGACAATATTAAGTGAGCTTGGTGGGGCATGAACCCCTTGGGCGACAAACATATTCACATAATTTTACATCATCATGTTTTTCATCAATAAATTAATATAGATCCAGGTAATAAATTACAAGATGATTAAAGTTAATCAGTGGGTCGACTGAGTTTAAAGAATTTGAAAACCCAACGTCGTTGCAACAAAGTTACAAAGTAATGGAATGTAAAGAAGAATAAGGAAATAAAAGGGAAATAGTGCATATATTAATTGTATAAGACATGTTCGCATTATTTATATATATATATATATATATATATATATATAATATGGCTCAATAATAAGGTGCATGTTACGCCTAAAGGCTAAAAGTATCGTGCTTTGCTTGATTAATTAAGGTTTTTTTCTTTTTGTTTTATTTTATTTCTTTTTCTTTTTCCCACTTTATGTGCTGCTTAGCGTAGGAGTTGGACTGGGATGTACCTTCCTGCAGAGAAAGTGTCGGCCATGCAACATTCCAGCTGCGGACTCCTTTTTTTTTTTTTTTTTTTTTTTTAAGAACTGCGGACTCCTTTGTGGTATAAACAAAAGGAAAACATTCTATATTATAAAAATAATATTATAAATTAATATAATTAGACATATTAAGTCAGATTATAAAATTATATTTATTATAAAATAAATATAAAAAATTAAATAAAAATACATCAATTTTTTATATTATATTTATATAATTTATTTGTCAATGTAACACTCCTATTGTCCTAAACAGGGGTGGACCTACTTGGGTGCTTGGGGAGGGGTTACGGCCCCCCCAAGATTCTTCAAAAAAATATATATATATGATATATAAGTTTATATATTTACATATATATATAATATTAAATTATTTTTCAAATTATTAAAAAATTAAAAATTACCCTCCCAAATTTTTATTAAAATTATTCTCTCAAATGTTAATACACATATAATTTTATTTTAACTTTTAACTTTATTGAAATTCAAATTTCAACTCACCTAATCTCATAATTATTTTAATAGTCTAATTCTAAAAAAAATATGATTATAAATTTATTTGATTGTCAAAATTGATTAATTATACTTACTTATATAGTTTCACTCTAACTTGATTGTATAATTATGAGATATACTTTGTTAAAAATCTAACATCAGTATATCAGTAGTTATTAGAAATTTTTTATATTTATTCTTGATCTATAATTTTTTTTAAATCAAAAAATAATATGAGCAAGTAAAAAAATTGATTTTTTTTTAAAAGAATGTAGATAATTTGAAGAGTAATACATTTAGAGAGTTCGATAACGAAAAAATGTGATATTTCTATCAAGTCCTTTTAAAATATATATATAGTACATATTTTATCGATCGCCTCCCCAAATACAAAATCCTGATTCCGCCCCTGGTCCTAAACATATACTTCTATCAAAAGTTTTGGTAGGACTATCTGTAACATACAATCTGGGATTTCCAGAGTCTTAATTATCGAATTTCCACAATGTATATGCTATTTGTTATTTTTTGAAAATTTGAGAATACAATGCGTCCCTTTTATTGTTTATAAGTACAAAGTCTAAAATAGTATTTGTAGTTTTTAACACTTATATTAATTTAGTTATTTAACATTTTTTCTTAATTGTGTTTGTGGTACTTTTACTTCTTCAAAATTGTAGTATTTCGAAGAATATTTATTTCATTTATAAAGAAATCTAACAATCTCAGATCTACAATTTTGCAAAATGATTTGGAAAGGCAAAGAAGTTTTAAAACAAAAGTACTAATATAGAAATTAAACCAACATCAAATAGCTTGCCATTTACAGTGATCCGCAGGCGCTAGGGTGTCCAATTTTTCTGGTGATCTCTTTTTTAGCTTTACATGAGGTGGGTCACATCTGTTCTCTTTTTTATTTTTTTGCTTTTTCTCTTTGTTACTGCCGAAGTGGCTGACATGAATATTGAGGAATGATTAGGATATAAAGTTGAGATAAGATAAATTAAAATAAGATTAGTTTAAATGAGTTTTAAAAATTAAATAAAATATTATAAAGTAATATTTTTTTAATATTATTATTATTTTAAAAATTAAAAAAATTGAATAATTTATTATATTATTTATAAAAATTTAAAAAAATTATAATAATAAAAAAGTATAAAATAAGATAAGTTAAAATAAATTTTTAATCCCCCGTATAACTAGGTTGACAAAAGCATAACTTCTCTTTCTCTTTTTATCTCTACTAGTGATTTCTGGAGTCTTTTCTAATAATTTATAAATTTATTTTAATTTATCTTATTTAATTATTATAATTTTTTTAATTTTTATATATTTTTAAAATTTTCTTAAAATATAATAAATAATTTAATTTTTTTAAATTTTTAAATACTTATAATATTTTAAAATAATATTTTATTTAATTTATCTCAACTCAATTTAATTCTAATCATTCTGACATTTAAAAGCAAGCTTAAGTTTCAAGAGTCCCCCGAATAGTCCACGCCTCGCCTCGTAAATTTTATATATATATATATATATATATATATATATTGTTTTCAGTAAACAAGCTTCGTAAGGGTATATGCTTTGCTTGATTATTACATAAGGTTTTTCTTTTTTCTTTTTTCTTTTTTCTTTTTTCTTTTTTCTTTTTTCTTTTTCATCTCTAATCCTTACCGTGTGAGTGTACGTACGTACCTTCCTCGGGATAAAAGTGTCGGTGCAGCAATCCTGCAGCGCTGCTATAGTTTTTATACAATTCCAAACTTTTTTAATGCTCAATCATGGTTATTATAGAAAAAGCAAAAAAAAAAGAAAAAAAATTAAGAGTGCCAAATCGTGTTAACGGGTCGTGTTCGTGTCGTGTCAAGACATGTATATTATACTATATAGGTCAACCCTAACCCGACCCGTTAAGCTTATCGTGTCAAAATCTCAAACCCTAACCCGACCCGTTAACATAACGTGTCGTATCGTGTCAACCCGTTATGACCCGTTAGTAAATATTACAAAATATATTAATACGACATAATATGATTCGTTTTAACCTGTTTATGTAAATGAGTTGAATATGTCCAAAATTAACCCGTTTGACTTAATTAAATTTAGTATAATTTTATATAAATATTAAAATCACAATATCTATAAAACTAATAACACTAATTATAAGTCTAAATTACAATCTAAACAATAAAATATCAAAATTAAAATTCTAACAATCTTACTTTTAAGTATAAGAATATAATTGTAATTTTAACTTTCTTAGCGTGTCATAACGTGTCATAACGGGTTAAAGCAGGTCAACCCGCTATCAACCCGTTAAGCAATCGTGTCATAACGGGTCAACCCGTTTTGACCCTAAACCCGTTAAGACTAAACTCTAACCCGCTATTATCGTGTTGTGTTTGTGTTGGATTAACGGGTCGTGTAAGAAATTGTCACCCCTAAAAAAAACTCAATCATTACTCGTTTAATATCAATTTATCTCGTTTTATTCTATTATTATGAATGTTATAAATCTTTATATAAAATATAATAATTTTTTTTAAACTTCAACTAATAATATTAAAAAATAATCTTTTATCAACTTTCACTAAAAAAAAAAAAAAAACTTTTTGTAACAAATTTTGTATCGTTAGAAACAAAATCATTACGATAAGTCATCAATTCTAGCAATTTCTATGTTACCGCAAATTTTTTCAATTTTTGAAACAAGTCTTTTGCAGCGCTTTATTTATTTTTTGCGATGACAAAATTTGCTGCATTATGCAAATTGTGCTTTTATATTATACAAGCCTATAACCACACACTGCACATATTGTTATGCAAATTTTATAATTTTCATTATACATAATCACTATTTTAATAATTAACAAATTTATTTTTTAAATATTTTTAAAATTCATCTGATAGCTCATAGTACCTATTACCAGGTTATCCTCCTTATAGTCCAACGCATTCGAAATTCTTTCTAAAATGAAAAAGATTTTATTAAAATTATTGTGTCTTGAGAAGTACTTCATGCATTAAAAAAAAAATCCAATAGCAGCTTCATATATATACTAGGAGTGATGCAACGTGCAAGGCACGTTACCCTGTTTCACTATAAAAATAATCAAAATAATATAAATATCTAGTATACATATAAAAAAAAAAACTTAAAATGAATGAGAATAACATATTTCATTCAAGTTACAAACTACTAATTCAAATAGTAATATGTTTACACAAACTATAGATCCAAACAAATTTAGACAAACCATAATTTATCCTATGGGAACAAGATGCATCAATTATGGCGTAATATATTGATCAAGCATAGGAGCGTACATTACAAAGAAATTACAAAAGAAAATATAATAGCATATATATCTCTAATTGGACAAGACCATAATCAAGTTGCTAAAAACTCCAGTGCAGAAAATTGTTGTCTTTCCTATTCCAAGCTGGTCACAAAAAATATATTTTTTTGACAAAACTGTAAACCAAATAACTAAACAAAAGCATCACTACAAACTGAACAAAAAAGTCGAAAAAAAAAATACTATTTTTCAAAACCTACAATACACAAAAAAACATAAAAAAAAAAGAAAAAAATAGATTCTTTTTCAAATTCACAAAGCTCACAATAAAAAAACATCAAACTAAGCGCAAGTAACTGTGAATAACATAGAGTAGAGAGAAATTTCTATTTTTTATAGATAAATCTAAAAACTTTTGGGAAGCTACAGTAATTACAAGCTTAGCCGGCACCATGCCTATAGCAAGTGATACTTAGTGACTTGGCTTTGGGGTGGTTTCTCCGTGGACAATGCGGCCGTCTTAAATCCTTTTTTAGTCTTTCATCATTTTCTCCCCTTTATTTTAGTACGTGCCAATCTTTTTCATTTATCCTCAACAACACTACATTAAAAAAAAAGAACAAATCGATATAATCAGAAGCAAAAAATAAGGAAAGAAAACCTTTTTTGTTTTAAAAAAAATGCAATTCCAAAAAGAAAAAGCCAACAAAGCAAAAAAATAAAAAAAAACCCACTAACTCATCGTTACACAACTCCTTTAACAAAAACTTCATCTAGAATGAATGCAACATTCTTAATGATTTATGAAACTCTTTTACTAATGCAGTTAGAAGCACACACCCAAAAGATGAAATATACCGACAACATAATTCAAAAGAATTGCTAATCTCTTTAAGCTTTTCACATCACACAATTGTCAAAAAATGCTTTCAATATATATACATATATATGATAGATATACTATACGTATACATACATATCTAATTCTTTCATATTTTCATTAATCGATATATGCAACATATGCCAAAAAGATAATACAGTTATGAGTTCTCTCAAAATGCTATGAGACAAAAGAATTTTTTGGTTATCAAGAAGCATTTATGGTTTCAAACGCTTCAGTTCACGATCAATATACATACAAACACATTGCTTGTATATGATCAGTTATTAATCCTTGATAAAGCAGACTTCAGATTCAATAAGAGATAAAAAGAAAATATAAATTACAACTAATAACTTGCCTAAAGTCACACACAAAAAAAAAAAAAAAACCATTGTAAATTGTGAAGCTCGATAATTAATTTTTTTTTAATGCAAAAGAAAGCCTGTAGATACATGACAAATTATCTAGGAAAATGAAAATGTAAAGAACATAAGAGCCCTATGTCAGTATAAGACCAGGATTGACTTCTTTTGTCTCCATATCAATTTAAATAACAAAAATAAAAATACAATATCGCAATGACATGCAAACAAGAAACCAAAATGCATACACTTTTTTTAATGGCTTTGTTTGAGATGAAATTCTAGAATTTTTTTGAGGTTTTAATGGTTTTGACTGCTATTTTTCTAACTAATTGATTTCTCCTACTTCATAGGGAGATGCACATTGATACCTTAAGAAAATGTGAAAACGAATAGTTGAAATAGCTGAAAATATATCTGAAGATCATTAATGGGCTATGTTATGACATGCTTTCTTTGTCCTCCAAAATTACCCCTCAACATTTCATCTCAAACTATGGTATCAGCACACACTTCTAAACCCAAAACCTATGAATTTAGGATGAAGCAAATTAAAATTAAAAAAAAAAAAAAAAGAACTGAAGGGCATGATGTAAATGCTTCCAAAATCCTAATGGTCATCCACATGCAAAACTCTATTAGAAATAAGAAATTACCTTAAATATATAATCCATCACCGCATCAACCTCTTGACCTTTAGTTGTTTCTATGTAATATATCAAAAGCAAATAGATAGAAGAAAGCCACCATCACTAACTATTAAACTATATCATGTTTAAAAAAACCAAGATTAATGGCTGTTCAATCCAAGTTGACCTTTATTTTTTTGCTCATAGTATGAATCATGCTAAAGATTATAGTTGCAAGCATTGTTAGTCTTAATAGAGACCTCCCAATGATAATAATTATTGGCCAATAATTTCTGTCTCACCTTCATGTAGATATCAACATCTTGATCAGGTTTGATATTTGTTTATTTTTCTCTTCTAGACAACTCTACTTGCATATCTGCAGATTTTAAAAATTTTAGTCATTCTTTCATTTATAGATTACTCCTCGAAAGAGTTTAATTGAAGGAAATGAGAAAATGGAAAAAGTTATGCGAAAAAGTAATAATCTAACACTACAATTAGCTACTAATTCAAAATTTCTAATATTTTGTGATCAAGATTAAAGCATCTATATGATTAGCCTAAAAAATCAACTTTCATCTAGTTGTATTTCCTCTTTCTTTGACTTCTCATCCCTAACTTTTTCAGCCTATTGTAAACAAAAATATGAAATTAGCTTGACAGAACATAAGAACATGAACATCTTTCACATCCTTAAACCTCACACCCTAATTCACTTCGGCACCAATAGACTTGCTTACCTCAGAACACATTTTCTGATAAGCAAGGCCACAATGATGGTAAATGAAATAACATGGAAGAAATAAGATTGATCCGTACAAGAAAGCTAAATCAAAATCAGTTTGTTGATATGGTATTGGTACCTCTTAAATTTAGCACAATTAAAATCCACCGTCTCAATGACAGACTACGTAAATTTACTTGTCATTCGCAATGTAAACTTAATTAAAAAGCCATAACATGTAAAGCACGTGCAAATCAACTAAGGCAGTTGCATGCTTCATACTTGGCAAGTTGAGCCATGTACAACCTTAACTGAGAAAACAAAAGTACAAAAGTGCAAAAATCAGCCAGAAACATCAAACTAAGCATGAATTATCCCTTCAAGAACTTCTTTGTGAAAATATAAAAATCCAAACTAAGCAACAAACCCAAATTCAGGATCTGATTTGGTCCTCCACTCTTCATCACCACCTGAAAAAGTAAAACCAAAAAGTTATTAAAACTGTGCTCTTTGCCACTGAATACATCAACATCAGACTAATTTGAATGAAAAGCAAAAATAGAATAAGTACAACATACAAAAAATACAACATAAAAAAATCCATAGAAAAACAGACATAGAAAAACAGCAATAAAAAATACTTATTGAATATTAAATCAATGCTTCTGAGAACAATATAAAAAAAATGAACAAAATCAAACAGCAACAGAATATCATAAGAACAGAATACAGGAACAACATACAAAAGGAAAAAAAACATAATATATACAAAACAAAATACAGAATCAAGACCATAAGGACAGTAACATCTAGCAGCTTTGAACAAACTTAATATTCTAATCACATTAAAAAAAAAAGATCATTTTGTACTAATCAAATTCTGAACTTTGACGTGTCATTTCGATTTCTATTTCGGCAAATGAACAATACCATTTTGTTGTAGTTTATGGCCCTATAAAGACACTGCTTTACTCACATGAGTAACACTATTCTAAAAATACTGGAAGGTTTGAAGTGCATACAAAAATCTTTAGGCTAATTTATGGATATAAACTATGCTAAGGAATTCAATTTGTAGAACTACATGAATATGTTTCTTTTTCTCAAACAATTAACAAGGAAAAAAGTAAAACTTAGCGCCTCTTTGCATAAAAATATATATATCCACATGTACACAGTAACAGAAGTGGCTATTAATATGTTGCATTTTTACCTATATTTACATATACATCATCATCAACTTTGAAGGTTAATATACCATTCATTAATTAACTCTCAAAAGCAAAAGGAAACAAAATCTTATCAAAATAGCTATCTATCACAAAACAAATATAGACCAGAATTTTCTAGTCCCTGCCTCAATAATAATATATAAAATCAAAATTTTCTTTCTCCAAATATTTATTAACCACTGCAATTCTATCAAGACCTAATACCTTGTACTTGCTCAAATATAATGAACTCTACAACCATCATCAACCCATAACAATAATAATATATACAATCACAAATTTTCTTGAAATAAAAGGACAGGCCAAGAAACTGATCTGACTAGATTTCGAGATGGGAAAACACAAACATCATGAAAGAACAATTGTTTCTTCTCCGGTTATATAAATCCAATTACTGATGCTTCATTAATTCGAACTCATTAATACAACCCAATAATCCAAACAGCATAAATCAATTTACTCATCTAGCAAAAAAAAACCTGCACATGAGAGCCCAACAATAGAAAATGCACAGGAAAAAAAATCAGAAACTCATTAATCTAATAAAACAAACCAGGATCAATTAAAGAAAATAAAAATAAAAAGAGCCAATCTTCTGAAGACCTCCTAACCTCATAACTAAATTAATAAAAACCCATAGCCGAGCTCCAAGTTAGCGAAAGATTTAACTAAAGACCTCCTAACCTTATGACTAAATTAATAGAAATGGATTTTAAGCATGAATCAGGATGAGTTTTAAGAATGAAAACCTATTTGTACATACTTAATAAGCATGAATAAGGATGGGTGTTAAAAATCAAAACCTATTTGTACATGCTTAAATACCCAACATTATTCCCCAAAAAAGGCAAAGTTCTAACTTGGAGAACCCAATAACAAGTCATTCTATCAAATAGATAGGCATAACATGAAACGTGATTTCTTTCTTTTTTTTTTTTCTTTTTTTTTTCTTATAAGGGCATGGAGTAAAATATTAACCAAGGAGATATCCATCATAATGTATCGCCGAGAATAAAATAAGAATAGGATTTTGAGGAGAAAAGCAAATCCAAAACCTTAAAAAATTACTGATAAATAAAAAGTAGGGAGTGTTACATTTCACGATTACTCCTTTTCTAAAAGAATTGTTCTTGAAGAGGGCACCGAAATCATATATATATATATAAACTTATATATATATATATACATAGAGAGAGAGAGAGAGAGAGAGAGAGAGAGAGAGAGAGAGAGAGAAGAAGAAGAAGAACTAAAATAAAAATAAAAACCAGAACCTAGCCTGCAAAATGCAAAGTGAGATTTTAGAAAACATAAATATATACTGAAAAATAAAAGGCATGCAAGTAACGAATGCGTGTGAGAGTGAGAGACTACCAGGATGAGGGTCACCATTGAAAAATCCATCAACATAATTTGGTGAGTGTATGCACGTGTAATTTCTTTGGAAATTTGCTTATTAACACCAAAAGCATCCATTGAATCCAAATCATTCAAACGGATTCCATCCATGTACTCCAAAATAAGGACTTACTCTGTTGACTATAAATACAATTTATAACATGTCTATAAATAGAATCAGCAAAACACAACATCATTTGTTGTCAGAAGTTTCAAGAATAGAGACTCTATTCCACAAATTTGATATATGTGAGACATAATGACAGAAAAGAAATCTATGCAAAGTTTACTCCTTTTTCCCATCATTCTTGTTTATGCCAAACTATATATGAAAATCCATTAAAGGACAGACTGCAGCCCCTATAAAGAGCAACAATATATAATTTTCTTCTCAAATCTGAAAAAGGATATTTGGCCATTGAAACAATATGTTCAAAACACTATTCTTTATAAAGAATCAAACACGATACCTTAAATCACCAACACAACAAAATATTTTCCGTATTGAAAAGACAATTCAATCCAGATTTAGAGAGAAAACATTGAACTAACTCACAAAAACCCAGATCAATATTTATCAATCAACTTTTCTCAAATCTTGAAAAGGCAATATGGAAAGGACATTTGGCCATTAAAACATATGTTCAAAATACTATTTTTTATAAAGAATCAAACACGATACCTTAAATCACTAACACAACAAAATATTTTTCGTATTGAAAAGAAAAATCAATCAGATTTAGAGAAAGAAAACACTTAACTAACTCACAAAAATCCAGCTCAATATTTATCAATCAACTAAAATACCCGCACTATAGGTTCTTCATCGACTACTGCTATGACCAGAAGCATACTTAAAGAACTTCATCTATGTGGATTTTATAAATTAAAGCAAACGACACTCTTAGATTGCCGATATAATTAGAGAACCTAGGAAGATTTAACCAGACAAACAACAAACAAAAGGCATGCAAGTAACGAATGCAACTCAGAACCCAATAATTCATATAAATAAGTTGCACCCAAAAACCAGAATTTATAGGGACTTCAAGAATTGAATGATAGACCAACAGAAACAATTCAATAATAGAAAAAAGGGACTTATCTAGGACGAGCAAATACCCATTTCTATAGTACAACGTATTTCACTAAAACTTTTTAATTGCTCTGTTCTGCTAAGCACCAAAAAATATATGCTTTCTTGGATGCTCTGTCGAATGGATGGCTAACCTTAAATTTAAGAGAGAAAATGGAGAAGAACACGCTTGATCAACCAAGAACACCAAACTTTTTCTCCCAAATTTCTGTCGCTGGCTTACCATACAGGAGCCTATCTCTATCCCCCTAGCAGCAGACGGCAGAGCAATAAACGAAAGAGAAATTGAAGGCAAACTTTGCATTTCATGGACCCAAAAATAGAGAAGCATAATAGGTAGAGAACTAAACCATATACCCAAATAACCGATCGGAAAATGCATGAAATGTCGAACACAACTGGGAGATCAAACTTAACGATGCAAAATCAAAATAAAAGTCAACAAGTAACAGATAATCAACATGATTCAAATCCAAACGACCACAATAGAAAAGCATGCTCACGGCGCACTAAAGGCTAAAACCCTAAGATTTACAAGTTTGTTTCGAGAAGCAAAGAGATTGGGGAAACAGAAAATCAAAGAGGGAGAGAGACAGGTGTCGAGGGGCTAGACCTCACAGTGGGCTCTGTGTCAAGGAGAGGAGGAAAGGGTGATCCTGGGGTGGTCGTGCGGCTCGACGGCGGCTGTTTACGGCGACGTATGGCTGTGTGCGGCTAAGAGAGAGGCTGCCAAGGGGATTCGCCGTGTAAAACCCATTTTGGGTTATGCTCACGTGTGGCTGAGAGAGGGGCTGCCAAGGGGATTCCACGATGGGGGTTGCTAGCCGGATTACGGGGAAGCTGCCGAAGGTGGCAGTGAGGCTAAGTAGTCGACGGTGAGGCGCAGTCATGGGTTGCTTGGAGGAGAAGCCGAAGGGGCGAGATTCTTGGGATGTTGTCGTGAAGAAGAAAGGAAAAGAGATTGCGAGTTGCGTTTTGGCCTGAAATCAACGGGCTGTAGGCATACGAGAAGGGTAATTTTGAGATAAATGAGAGGTTGTCGTGTGAAACTTAAAGGTAATTTTGGAAATTTGAATGTTAAACAATTATTACTGTTCATCAAGGATACGCACTTTTTAAGTATAAAGATATATATTCCAATTAGGAAGCTTTATCGCAAATAATTCATTCACATTCCCCACTGTTTAGAATCAATACTTGGACAACATGGAGAGATATAACTTTATGTAACCCTAAACTAAATCCAATCTTCACTCCAATAAACGTTAAACTGATATTCAGAAATTCTTTAAATTGGACTTTGATTTTTTGATAATTCTTTGAACCGGACTTGATTGGCAAAATAACTCATAACCTAAACTTAAACTTACATGTTGTTGAAGACAATAAGCAAAGTCGTATATTTTAGCAATAAGATAAGTTTGCTAGTAGCCAAAAGGAATCAAGAAAATAAATGGGTAAATAGTTATAAAAAAGTAAAAACACCAATACATTTTATATGCCAGCTGATTTAGAAGACTTCCACATTATTTGTGTGTTGTATATGTTAATAAATAGGCTCAAACATAGGTTTTTTTTCCCAATGATTTTCTCTCTAGGTTGTCTTTGGACTTATGAACCATCAACAACAAGAAAAATTGGTTTATCTATTTATGACCTAAAGGCTAGGATATTCAATCTTATAGAATATACTCACGGGGTAGATATCATCAAACCTAGGTCCCTAAAGACTACAACAAAGCACAATTAAGCAGCGAAGGGGTACTTAACTTGGGAGAGCTACAAAAAAAAGGGCAGTTGGTACATGTCAAAAGGCAGTTGATACATACGATTGGAACACACAATTAGAATCATATTGTTTTCAAGTAGACCCAAATATCAAACAATCTTATTGGAATGGTACTTGAGAAAATATGTATACCAAGTCCACCATGTTTGATGAAACAACTAAACGAAATCAAACTATTATATATTAACTTGTAAGTTACTGGTAGAGAAGGGCATTTATACCAAAATATAATTAAGATGATTATATGGCAGCCTCAACTTCATTAGAATTCACTTCAACACCAATTGGTCTTTTTTCTTATCGATCGAAGCTGAGTAGAAACATCAACTATAGCAGAGTTCAACTAAATGCAGTACCCACTGAGGGTGTAGCCCAAGAATTGGTTCCGATAATGTAATTAGTTTTTTTTATTGACTTATTTCTTTAATACATTTAAATATTTTAAAAAAATCATAATATCATTCAAAACAATTTTTTAATCATTAAATAAAAAAATACATTTGAATCCATCCTATTTTAGCTTATTCATATAGAAAATACGAAATGCCATATTCAGTGCAGCACATCTCACTTGAGTTTTAGACTCGACCTTTGTGAACCCTAACCAATTTTGTGCATAATCCAGACTCCACCTGGCACCTGCAACATAATGTGAAAATAAAGCATCCATTGGTAATCCATTTTATATATCAAGAAATCCAACGACATGGAACAACATACAAGTTAGCTAACTTGTGTACTCTAAATTCAAAATTTTCATAAATTCAAAACTCAAATTTATGGGTATTTTGGTTCCCCTAATTTTAGAGAGATATGTTACTCACACGGCAGTCAACATGAACACGCCATATGATTTTCCCCAAGGAGGTTTGCTACTGATAAGACTGTTAGCTGAGAAAAATAGTTTTGCTCCAATAACAGAATGTATTTGTTATGAATTATGATCACCTCTTGAAACAAACCCCTCGATAACCTTCTCAGGGTTGCAACCAAGACATTGGATATTTCTTTCATCAGTTCAAAGGATCAAATAACTAACATACTCACAAAACCATTAGTAGCTGACAAATTCTTTAAACTCAGAAAGAGTCTCAATGTCATTGACACTCCCTTGAACTCGAAGCGATAAAGGATGTTACCACATCATCGAAAGCCACTATATATAGTGGCACTACAAGAGATCATGGTTTTTGTAGCCATTTCTTTACTGGCGAGCCAATGGTTGGATGTGGTTGTGGATATCAGGCCATTTGGATGCAGCGAGGGAAAACAAGCCGTAATAAAAATCTATTGCGGCAAAAACATTACCGTTGGCATTAATGGCGACACATAAAATTCATCTCTGTCGGTTGATGAGTTTATTATAGTGAGTATAACTAATTGGCCGCAATAGAAGTACGTGGCATGTATTTGTTGCAGCACAGAATAGGGACGCTATTTCATAGGTATTAATACTGACGCCAAAAACTTCATGTGTCGTCTGATGAGTTTATTGCGTCAACTATAACTAACGGAACGCAAGAGCTTTATGCATATCGCTTTGTTGCAGAGCAGAATTGACGACACAATAACTCTTGACTTAAATAGTATACCAGCTCCGTCAAATTTTCTAGATGATCCCCAACCATTATTGTAAAGCCCTTGCTTCACTCCCGTTTCTCTCTATCGCACGGTTTGTTGTCATTACCGCTCCTTCTCATGCAGTACTGTCTCCACCTTGATCGTCGTCGCATCACAGGTTAGTCTCTCGATTTCTTGAACAATCTACATGATTTATATTTCTCTGTCTCCCCCAGCATAATGATTTGGGCCTATGGCGGTCCTCACTCATCTGATCTCTATCCCTATCTCTCTTTCTGTCTATTGTTCACTACAGCAACAATATTACTTAATGACCAGTCTCCCAATCTGCAATTCTTGATCGGGAGATTTTCTCTACACGACAACTCTGTGGTTGCTAAACAGGGTAATTTCTCACGGATCTGTCGTGATTTTGCTCTGTCCCCTTAAATCCCCTACTCTCTCGCCCACTATAAATGTAATTTATTTTGTATGTTGTGTTGTTCTTTTGGTTGTTGGTGGGGTTACATGTATATGTCCACACTACTTTGTCATGATCAGGGATTCAAGATGATTTGTTGATCAATGGGAAATCAAGATCAATTTGAAAATGGCCGATAGACTTGGGATCTATATATATTGCTCATGAATTCGTCTTTATAATTAAATTTCTCACATACCATGGAGGACAATCATGATCATTTACTCATCTATAATGCTATTAATTGAAAAAATTAATTGTAATTTTCAAAACTATTTTATAATGCTATTTTATTTTATTTCTTCATTAATTATTGCATATATAGATCAGATCATATTCACGAAGTCAAAATTGGGGAATGTACTTGATAAATTGAAATGTGTATTATTTATTTAGTTTAAAATATTGACAAATAAGTACTATTTTATGTTGACATCTATTTAAAAATACAATGATGAAATACTGTAATATATCTCATTCAATGAAAATGTGATGGAGAATATCTTTACTTTAAAATCAAAATAGAGAGTATCTTTACTTTAAAATTAAAGCTGGATATATCTTAATTTTTTATATTGTTTAAGGAAAATGATATTATGTCTCTTGAGTTTGCTCCCTCAATTTCAGCACTCATGTATTTTAATTTATTTATTAATATTGTTTTACTTAAAATTAAAGAAGTTACGTCTATAAGTGTATTTGATGTTCTTTTTTTAAATACTTAAAGATAGATTTAGAAAATGTTTAAAATAGAATGTAAAAAAGAAAAGAAAAGTGCAATTTAGATACATGATACACCAAATATGCAAACTTGGGTTGCATAATAGCACTACCATAATTTAATTTGTTTTGCAATGATCATTCCTCTCTGACCTCTCTCTTTTGGATTTCTTAATGGAAGTATGGTTGGGAGACAGGATCATGATCAAAGACTCAAAACATATTTTCCCTTAATTATAAATGTGTAACAAATGGTACTTAATTAATAGTTTTGTTATAATTGATTAAGAAAGTGGAACGGTAACTGAAATTTTTTAATTAAGAGTCATCATCCTTTTCCTGTTTTCTCTCCTTTTTGGGCTCTTTCACCCTCCAAAAATTGTGATCTTTTCTAGTTTGTTCCAGCAGGAAGTGATTGCTGAAACTTATATATAAGAACATATATATAATAATAAGGACAATTAACTCTTTATGGCTTTTCTTTATTAAAAAAAAAAAAAAAAATCTTTCAGCCACACGACTTGTTTGTTTGTTTGCCAATCTTGGTGGACAAAGGAGGCTTAGGAAGAATGCTTCCAAGTTGAAATTGAAGTGGTGGCTAGTGGTCATGATCCTAAGTCATGAGCATTGGAGTTTACACTGCATTGGTATTCTTTTCAAACACACAAAATGGAGCTAAAATTAATTGAAGTGGTTGTTGTTTAAAGTTTTTTTAGTCTGAAATTTTTTTGCATTTAAAGTATGATGACTCAATTTATATAGATAATTGTTAAGTTAATCCAATTTAACTAAACAAATGTCTTAAGAAGAAATAATTTTGATCTAAGAACTACTATTGCCTGCCTAGTACCTCTGCATGCCTAAATTCCTAATCAATAATTGTGAGTAGCAAAATCTAGTCTCACCCAAACAGCATGCAGCTGAATCCATGGGTTTCTCGTGCATTTGTTTAGAAATAATTTATTTTACTTACTATTAAAACATTTGTAGACTATTTATCAAAATCTCATTAATCTGAAGAATATTTTACAACTATTCTCCAACATTTGTTCAACTTGCATCCAAACATCATAGTTCCCAAACATCCATGTGTGCATTTACATAGAAAGAATGTCGATTCAAATAAGGTAGACATGATAAGGATGTCATATCCCACTTTATTCAATAACGAAATTACCAATTATTTTTGTACATGGCTTATAACTATGTTACAAGATAATTGTTATGCATGATTGATTAAAAAGTGGGTAATATAAAGCATTCATCCAACTTATTCTAGTTTTAGTTTACACCAATGAACTTACTTCGACGTCTAAATTCTTTTCAGATGAACAAAAGTTGGATGCATATTTCTGATAGACTTAGGTCAAGAGAATATGGGGAAAGGGTTAGACAGTTCCTCACAATGGCTCGAGCTCATGCTCTGGGAAGGAACAATGTCAAATGTCCATGCCGTAGATGTCGTAATAATTTCTTCCGACCTATCAACGAGGTTGAACAACATTTATTTGTAACGGACATTGATCCAAGCTACACTGATTGGATCTTTCATGGGGAGGAAGACCCCATTAATATACAGTCTGAGGACGAAGATGATAATGATCTTGGTCAGGATGGCTACATTGATGACATCGACAAGATATTGGATAACTTTCATACTGCAAGCGATGTAGGCCTTGATGACGAGCTACTTGCATGCACTGAGGGAACCAACACAGAAGAACCCCACGACAACCATCCACCTTTGAGCAGTTATTGGACGATGCTCACCGTCCACTATACGAGGTTTGCACTACTTATTCAAGACTATCATTCATTGTGAAGTTGTTCCATATCAAAATAATAGGTGGGTGGAGTGTAAAGTCTTTGGACATGCTGTTACAACTTTTGAAAACTGCTTTCCTGAGTCACTCTTATCAATCTCATTCAATGAGGCACATTCATTAGAGCAAGGGTTAAGATTTAGATAACACCAAAATACTTGCTTGCCCAAATAGGAACATGCCAAAAAGCAAGAGTGCCCTAAGTGTAGGGCATCTAGATGGATGTCATCTACATCATCTAAGCGTATAGTCCCGCAAAAAGTGATGCAATACTTTCCATTAAAGCCCATATTGCAAAGGCTCTTTATGTCAAAGAAAACTACTAAATACATGAGGTGGCATCAAGCTAAAAGGGTCCATGATGAGAACACTTCACGACATCCTATGGACTCGGAGGTGTGGACCACATTTGACAAAGAACATCATTGGTTTGCTGAGGATCCAAGGAATGTGAGGATAGGTCTTGCTAGTGATGGGTTCAATCCATTCAATAATTTGGCCAAACCATAGAGCATATGGCCAGTTATTCTAGTTCCCTATAATTTGCCACCATGATTATGTATGAAGGATTCTTTCTTTATGCTATCTACGCTAATTCCCGAGGCTAGATATTTCATGCTACATGGTGATAAAAGGAACCGATTTTGTGCATGGATTAAAAATGTCAAACTACTTGATGGTTTTGCATATAACATTACGAGATGCGTTAACATTGATGGGTGTAAAATATCGGGTATGAAAAGCCATGATTCTCACATTTTCATGCAAAGACTATTGCCGACTGCAATTGGAAGGTACTTAAGACCTGACATACATCTCACCCAAATGGAACTTAGTACATTCTTTAGAGAATTATGTGCACGGACTTGCCAGAAAGAAGTTGTGAAACGTCTTGAGACTGACATTGCCCTCATTCTTTGCAAGATGGAAATATTTTTTCCACCAAAATTTTTTGACGTAATGGTCCACCTAGCTCTCCATTTACCTCATGAGTTGTTGTTAGGAGGCGCAGCTCAATATCGGTCGATGTATCCATTTGAAAGACATTTAGGTAAATTTAAGTGTTACGTTAAAAACAAAGCCAGGCTAGAAGGATCTATTACGGAGGCATATATTCATGTTGAATGTTTGATATTTTCTTTGATATATTTGAATGATATACCAACTAGATTCACTCGACCAGACCGAAATATTGATGTAGGGGTGCAAACATCTGAGAGATCTACCTTCTCAAAATTTTCACAAAAAGTTCGCACACTCGGGGCTTTTATTCCTATCCAACTAGAGAAGCGACTATTTAGGACTGCAAAATGGTACGTCCTCAACAATTGTGGGGGGATTGAGCAATACTAGCAGTAAGTAACGAAGATTATACTTTTTTTGCCTTTAACAACTAACTTGTCTTTAGTTTGCTAAGTACACTTTCATCCATTTTTATGAGTTCATTGCTGACATTTTAATGTATTACTTCATTATAGGGAACACGAGGATATCTTGAAGGAGCAAAGCATATCTAAACTTGAAAGGAGACAGGAAATTGAATTTCCATCATGGTTTAAATAACGTGTACAAAAAATGGTGGATCATTTTAATAGAAGTTAACTTATTCTTAATTTATAATAACATTTTATACGGTTATTGACATTTTGTTCTCTTCTTGCCTTTTTAATCTCGTAGATTCAAGTGCTCCATGCTACTGATCTTGACAAAGTATCTAATGATCTTTATGCAATAGCTTGTGGTTCTGACCCTTGGGTGAGTTCATATATCGGGTGTATAATGAACGGTATACATTTTCATACAAAACAAAAGGAACTAAATCATAGGACATAAAATAGTGGTGTATGTGTTACCAATGAGCACCAAAGTACTATGGTGGACTTCTATGGCATGCTGAATGAGATATTGGAGGTACGGTACATGGGTTGGCGGCATGTATGGTTGGTTAATTGCGATTGGTTTGATGTTGGTGATAGACATCGATGAATACATGTTAGCGAGCATGTTACAACTGTCAATATGTGCAGAACATGGTACAAGGATAACCCCTTCATTTTGGCATGCCAAGCTTCACCAGTTTATTACCTTAAAGATGCCCAATTGCCTGAGGGATGGCACATCGTACATAAGATCACATATAGAGATGTTTATGACATCCCACAAGTGAATGAAAGCTCCAACGTGGATGAAGGCAGCGAGCCCGAATTGTTCCAAGAGGAAGAGCTTGATGAGATTCAAAGAGATGTACACATCAATCACAGTATACCATTACCATCATGACTTCGACCAGACGTTGAGCCCAACACAGTTTCTGCAGTTGCTTTGTCTAAAGATGATACTAACATTCAAAGAGATGCCCAGCATCTCAATGGCAACAATCATAAGGAGTCAAATTTTGATGACAGTGACTATTTTAATACTGACTCGACTAATGAGGATCTACCTATGGACACCAATGTTGACACAACTGATGACGTTAGTTCATCGGATGACAGTGATTGTACATTGCAGTGGGAATTACTTCTAATGTGACAACCTCTCCAAGTCATTCATAATAGCAAGCGACTCAACAACACAATATGCTTAATATCTATATTGCTTTCAATTATGATTAATTATGTTTAACGAAATTCATTATTACCTATAAAAAAAAATTATGTTTGACCAAATTAACACAGATTTCGGGCAGTGAACACTAGTTCCTTTCATGCGTACCATCTAGATCAAGAGTAGCAGAAGAAAGTTCATGTGCTTTGGTGTACAGGTGTACATGATATAAAATAATTTGAATTTATGCAAGATGGGAGGGCATGGACTACTTATGTCTATTTACAGAAATTTGTTTATGCATTTCGAGCTGAATGAAAGTAAGGCTGGAATGTATTATTCTAAGGATGTTGAGAATTGTCCACTAATTTTATATAATATGATTTAGATTTCTGTTTTGTTATTCGTTTTAATTAGAAATGATGAATATTAATATAGAAATTGTCAGACTAATTTAGTCTACCTTAAATTAGTAGACATGGTGGTGGACTAATTAGCACATAATTTCTTGTCAAATCACGTTGGGTCCTACAAATGGAACGGATCGAGTTGTATGGACGTGGCATTTTACAATTCATAAGCTGCTAGGGACATCAGAACCAGGGAGCATTACATTTCAAGCCGAATGAAAGTAAGGCTGGAATGTATTAATCTAAGGATGTTGAGAATTGTCCACTAATTTGATATAATATGATTTAAATTGCTGTTTTGTAACTTTGTTATTGGTTTTAATTATAAATGTTGAATAATATAGAAATTGTTAGATTAATTTCTATAACCTTAAATTAGTAGACATGGTGGTGAACTAATTAGCACATAATTTTTTGTCAAATCACGTTGGGTACTACAAATGGACACCAAGTTGTATGGACGTGGCATTTTACAATTCATAAGCTGCTAGGGACGCGGGAACCAGGGAAAGTTATAGGGGACTTGTGCATGGACTTAGAGGCAGGAAATGAAAAAACCAGTGGCGGGATGGGAAATTTTAGGAAGGGGCAATTTATAATTTCAACAAACAAACTCTAATATCAGCTTGACACTTCAACTCATGATCGGGCATGTAAAATTATAAGCTTGCCGAAACATACAACTAGTTACTTTTCTTTTGGGCCAGTTGCATTGTCCGTACATTGTTGAGGGTGCTCGCCATTTTCTTCACCTACAAACCATCACACCACAGCAGATCATAAGTGGCCAGGTTCCAGGGAGTTGTAGAGAAGCCACTCCATTTGGTACATCCCATATTTTCTAAAGGTAAGTCTATTTTTTCATATTTCTTCTTTCAGATATGGTTTTCTCTCCCTCTACAAAGTATAAACCAGTCATATTCTTTTTCTTTTACTTCGGGAGATACATGGTTATGAAAAGCATCTACCTTTCTCGTTGGGTTTCACTCTTTTTTAGTTTTTTTTCTTTTTTTATTTTATTTTCATATTTGTGGTTTTTGTTATTTGTAGTTCTGTACACATTATTGCCTCATCTGGGGGTTGCATGTCATTTAATCCGTGAAACAAAATACTCATGTTTTAATCTGTGATTCACCTTCATGTGCATGTTCATGTTTTATTCTGTAAAACAGAATGGCGCACATTGTTTCTCTCCCTCAAACAGAATGCTCACAGTTTTACATGTTTTAATTTGTGATTCTTTCGTGCTACATTTATTAATTTGTTCAGAAGTTGAAGGTTTACCTCATATATAATAAATTACATGGGATTCTTTAGAAGCTAGCTTGTGGTTCATATCAAATGCTATTAATGTAGCTTGTGCATTTATTAATTTTTTTAGAAGCCCAAGATTTACTTCATATATAATGAATTGTTTTTAAATGGGCCTTGCATTGGTGTCATTCATTAACAACTTTAATGAATGGTTTTTTAAATGGGAACTCATGACATGCAAACGTATGGTTTTGGAGATAATATGCATTAAACGTTAGATAGCTTCTTATCATGGCTAATTTATGATTGGTTTGAAGGGGGAACTTGTTTGCCAAATTAATTAGTAGACATGGTTGGAAATATACGATCAAGAGAAATACGTTGCCAAGGGAGCAGTTTTAGGGGCTTCTTGGCTCACAGGCCAAGGGTATAAGATGGACCATCACCCCCACGAGATGACAGGCTAAGGGTATAAGCTGAACCATCACCTTCACAAGATACCAGGCCAAGGGTACAAGTTGAACCATCACCTACACGAGATATCAGGCCAAGGGTACAAGTTGAACCATCACCCCCACAGGATACCCCAATGTTAAGAAATGACACTTATCAGTCCTCTTAAGATGACTCAGCCCCACCGTCCAACGTCGTCTTTGAAACTGAGTTTCCAGACCAGATTGATAGTACAGGTACAATTTTCAATGGGTTTGACATATTTCATTCAATTATTTCTTCATGAGTATGGTATTTGTAAGCAATTGTAGTTATAATGCTAACTAATTAGTTGTGGTGGAGATTCACATGTAGTACCTATCACTAAGAAACAAGGTTGTGGACGAGCCAAGATGACTAAATTTGATTCTCTTAGAAAGATTGGCCCCATTCCTTTGATGATAAAGGATGGGGACATGAAGGTTTCATGCCAGCATGCAAGTATATTTAGCAGAAGAGTTACATGGGTCATCAAATACTATGCTGACTTGGGTATGCTCGCTGGAATGATATGCCAGATGTTGAACAAGAGGAGTTGTGTGCACGTGTTCGAGTAAGTAACACGGCCAACCACAAAAGTAGCTTTGTCATTCTTATAATTTCTTAATAGTTCATTGTCTTACTTGTTGATATTGACATATATTCGGGAACTTATCACTTTAGGCTGACTTTATCCTACAATGGGAAAAGCAAAATCAACGCAAAACAGTCACAAAACAATGACGAAGAAGGTTTAATTATTTCCACTACGACCTGCACAAGATCTATGTTGACTATCGAAGTCATAAAGTTGCTCTAGCAAAGGGCACTGATCTCGTGGATGCAAAGGTATGGAAAAAATTATGCATCCAATGGGGTAATAAGGACTTCAAGGTAATCACACTGCCCTCATCTAGCTGGATAACATATTTTTTAATGCAATAGTACAAATGACATTGTCAAAATTGGTGGTGCTGAAAATCTGCATGCATGAGTACTGTTTGTTTGCTTAGAATATGGTGGGTTTGATCAAATATATGGTTCATTTGGTTAAACATTTTTTTTCATGAGTATTCTTGTATAGGCACTTTCACTACAAAACAAGGTGAATCGAGACAAACAACTGATTAACCACACTGCTGGAAGGAAGTCCTTTGCTCGAATCATTGAGGAGAAGGTAATATAATTCTGTGGTAATTTAAAATATATGGTTTATTTCAAAACTTAAGTTGCTAAGGGGACTATTGTAACATAGTCAAATTTTGATACTGACTTTAATATGCTTAATAATTGCATATTTCATGGCGAGAGTGTGACTAATCTAGTGGACCTTTTCAAAGTGACCCGTTGATCAAAGAATAAAAATAGATTTGTGACCAACATGACCGAAGTATTCCATGTGAGTCACCAAGCTACTTAGATGGACAGTTTTATTCAATAATATATAACATGCCCACCAGATTAATACTAATTACCACATTGCTTACAAAATATTATTGTTGATCAGTTTTATTTTCACCTTTGCATAAAACTTTTTACTTGTTTATTCTCATTTGGAAGGACAAAATGGTGGAGAAGCTTAATAACATGCCACTTGAAGAGTGAACAAAGGAAGCTGCAGCTATGGTGTTTAGAGGTTCTTGGGCAAAGGTCTGGATGTGAAAGGGATTTGGGTGAGAAAATAATGCTGGAAACATTAGTGGGTCCATCTATGTGTGAAAATGGAGGTGAACTTTCACAAGATGCACAATATTACAAGGCCACGTTTGAGGCATTGCTGGCCAATGTTGAGGAAATGGGGCTAAAGCAGGCAAAATTTGATAAGTTTATGACATTTTCAATGTCATAGAGACAATTTTCAGTAGAGTCTCCAAGGGAGACTTCGGGAGCTGTCTAAATTGGTTAGGTGATATTTTTTTGTGGTTTTTTAGTGTCCTACTTGGTTGTCACTAGTAAGAAATGCTTTTGTTTATAAGCTATAAGCTATAGGGAGGGAAGTTAATTATAAGTTAATTTTGTGGGTGAATTTTGATGGCATACATTAGTTGGGTGGATGGGATGCAAAAAATATTAGTTGGTATGTATATACTTGCACTACAAGAGAATAGGTTTTTTGAGACAAATCATTTTGTCTCAAAAAATCTTTAGAGACAAAAAAATTTTGTCCCAAATTTGTCTCAAAAAGCCCATCTCAAAAAGTTTTTAGGGACGAAAAGTGAATTTTGTCCCTAAAAATGATTTTTAGAGACAAAATCTCACTTGCCCATCCAAATCCGTTCGGACGGGTTTTTCTATTTGAGACAAAAAAATTTTGTCTCAGAAATCCGTTGGGACAAAAATTTCAGCCGTCCGAACTGACGGTTTCCGTTCGAACTAATAAATATTTCGTTCGAACAGATTGCCTTATTTGAACGAGGCTAGCGTCCGGACGGATATTATCTGTTCGAACGAATAAATTTATTGGAATATAAATCTTGTTCGAATGGACTATTTTTAGTACGGACGAATTTTAAATAATAATTTATCGTTCGAATGAATATAAGAGTTGTTCGAACGGATATTATCTGTTCAAACGAATACAAGAGTTGTTCAAACGATACTGCTATACAGATTACATTTAATTAAAAGATGCATTACTATTATAATAAAAATGTAATTTGCACATCAAATGTGTTCAAATATTATTGTTAAACAGAATAATAAATGTACAATTAATAAAAAAAATAGATTTTAAGATCGTGATGGTGGCATAATGTTTTGAGACATCCTCTGCCATTCTTCAAACATTGCTCGAGTCCTCGACTCCAGTCTCTCTTCTATTCTTGACTCTAACTCTGCTGCTTTATTTAATCTGATCAACAACTCTTGTTCCTTGGACCTCAAACATTCTATCTCAAGTTGTGCTGCTTCTAACTCCTTAGTTTTGTTTTAATTGGATCTAGCCTTAGAAGAGGATGATGAACTGGAGGATGGTTTCACACAACGCTCTAAGCCCCTCAAATATCCAGAACGTGATCCGAGAACTTCAGATAGGATTTGAGCATCGTTGACAGATGATTCATCAGATGGATCTGCAGTAGCATCCTTTAGAGATTTCATCTTTTTCTACAAAAAAAAATATTAAAATTAGTATAAATAATAGGAATATTCTAGTCGACTTGACTTAATATACTTAAACTTACATAATTTGCCTCAGCTTCAGGACTGGTCCAAACACCATTACTTTTTTTATGCACTTTAGCATATAAATGGGTTAGATCAAAGTCACCTGAACTTTCAGCTTGCTGCAAAAGAACAATTAAATTAGAACTTAAAAAAAAAAAGAGCATATTTTAAAATGAGATCGGAATTAGTAGCACTGACCATTTTTTGATGTAAACGATGAAAAGACCGAGAACTCACATGATAGTAAATCTTTAAATTTGATCTATTTACTTTGTTCACAGCACTTCGTTGCTTTACAAAAAATAAGAAAAATATTATAAATTTCAAATTCTAATACATATATAATTTTCTATTAGAAAAATATAAATGTGATATTACCTTATAAGCAGAATCTTCAAACAAATCACAAACCTTCTGCCACTCGGCTGGTGGTATTGCTTGGAATGGATTTTGGCATGCCTCTACAGCAGTGCTGAATTTCTCAAAATGTGCATGGCACCGACCTTTGTACCTCCGGAATGCACTCGACATTAGCTCCTCAACTGTTTTTCGATGCTCTCGTCGACTAAAATCTAGATCAAACTCATCCTTGAAAAAATTATATTTAATTAGTATAAATACAATTAACATTAAATTAGAATTTTCTTGGGATGTAGCTCATTACCAAACATCGATTTTTTATGTGATCTTTTATATCTTCGAGAACGTTAACCCAGTAGTAGGCTGCTGACATCGGAGCGTACGTGCGAGTGAGGGCACCAACATAAGTAGAAAGCCATGCTTGTGAATCACTGTGCCCACCAGTGTGACCCTCTAATATATCAACTTTAACTTTACCCATTTTTCTGACTTTCTCTATGCAGACACTCCTGGTGATGCCTCGCCCTCGGTACTGGCTTACAACTACAAATACAGTAATTAGAACACATATATATCATTTGATAAATATATATTAACTCATGTGGTAAATACCATAATTTGACAAAATACCTGGCGCTGGGTCTGGTGATGCTGGTACACTATTGTTGGCCAGTGAATCACGTGCATGAGAGTCAATAATGGGTGGGGGTGGAGATGGCTCACGAACAGCTTTGCGTTTGGGAGGCATATCTATTTGAAATTGTAATTAATTAAATATATAACCAGATAGATATTGTTGATATTTATCAAATTTATACTTACACATATATTTTAACTCATTCACTATCAGTTTTGCTAGACCAGTCTTCTTCATCTTCACTAGACACGTCAGTAGATTCATGTTCTTCCGACATTCCACCCTCAATCACTTCTGGTGCAACATCTTCTTGACGGAGTGGGACCATGTCATACTGACTCAGGTAAACAAATAGATTGATCACTGGTTCATTTTCTTGATATGCTTTTTCATTTGTCAAACCATCGAAGTCTTCATGTGGTTCATCTGCCTCTGGAATATAATCATATATATTTCTTGGTGCAAACTTCTCCACCACTCGCCATGGGTTCCCGTATTCCGGATCATCTAAATAAAAAACTTGATTCGCTTGACAAGCGAGAATGAAAGGATCATCCTCGTACCAGGTTCGGGATGTATTCACACTAACAAAACCCCCATCTTTACGCACTCCCAATCTAGGATGTGAAACATTCCACCAAATACATCTAAACAACCAAGCAATATAACCTCCCACATACTTTAACCCTATAATATCTTCTACAACTCCGTAGAAGTCAATGTTATCATCTACATGGCTCCCTTCGACTGCGACCCCACAATTCTGAGTTTTTCTATATCGTTCTCTATCACGTGTGTGAAATCTATATCCACGTACCAAGCAACCCGAATACTTGATAGCCCTCTTGCTTGGACCACATGCTAGTGCATAAAGTTCTGGTGAGACGTCATCGGGATTTGTAGCATATTTTAATTTAACCTACATCAATAAATATATTTAGTATAAGATTAAATATCAATAGAATCCATATTAATTATTTAATATTACCGTATGTTCGAACCACGAGGCGAACTCCTCTTCATGTTTCTTTTGTACGTCAGCTCCACCACCAGAGTTAAGCAGTTCTAAATGTTCACTGCACGTTTTTATATGAAATATCAATTTATACAAAAATACTAATCTCAATTATTTTAGTTTTACGTAAATTCATTACTAACCTCAAGTAGTGCTCAATTTCTGCACAGTTATTCAGGACATACCATCGAGCTCTCTCGGCATCTCGTCCACACAAATCGACGCCCCCTTGTGCCCCCATTGGACGTATAGTTTGTGTAAATACAGAAAATGATGATGGGACACCCATCTATTCACCTTCATAATTTCGATCCGGTCTCGTAAATCTGGTATCAACCCCACGAAAATACATTGAACAAAAAGTGTGCCATTTATTATCAATGTAGGACTCTGCAATCGAACCTTCTGGATGAGCCTTATTTCCCACACTTCGCTTAAGCTTTCCTAAAAATCGCTCAATTGGATACATCCATCTATATTGAACCAGGCCAGCAACTAAAGCCTCACGAGGTAGGTGAACAGCCAAATGAACCATTACATCAAAGAAAGAAGGCGGGTACAATCTCTCTAGTTTGCACAATATCACTGGGATCTCAGCCTCCATTTTTAACAATGCATCAACTTGTAACGTCCTATTACAAATGCCTCTGAAAAATGTCCCCAACTCTGTAAGAGCTGTACGAACATCCCGAGTAAGCTTTCCACGCACACCAATTGCCAACAAACGTTGTAAAAATATATGACAGTTGTGACTTTTAAGACCAGTTATCTTCCAGTCATGTGTTCGCACGCATCTGGACATGTTCCCAGCATACCCATCAGGTAATTTGATTGACAATAACCAGTCACAAAATTTCTTTCTCTCGTCGCTTGATAGTGTATACCATCTAAGAGGCATGATTGGCTCGAGACCCATTATCTTGTAAATGCAACTCTGGTCTTATTCCCAACTCCTTCAAATCTTTACGGGAGTTAACTGTATCTTTTGTTTTCCCTTCTATTGTCATGAGAGTACCCAAAATATTTTCACATATATTTTTCTCAATGTGCATAACATCTAAATTATGGCGAAGTGTCAATGTAGACCAATATTGCAACTCGAAGAAAATACTTTTTTTTGTCCAATTCAATTCCACTGCATCTCGTTTCCTTTTTCGTGCTCGTGTGTCCTTCCCGAATCTATTTCTGGAATCTTAAGAAGTTGTGCCAGAATATCATCGCCAAACAGTGTTGGCGGTGATGACCTCCGCTCAGTCTTCCCATCAAACATTGTCCTGTTCGACTGCCATCTATGATTATTAAGTAAATATCGACGATGGCCCATGAAACATAATTTTCTTCCATTTGTTAGCCAATGCGACTATGTATCTTTGTTGCAAATAGGGCAAGCCAATTTACCTTTTGTGCTCCATCCAGACAAGTTTCCGTATGCTGGAAAATCATTTATTGTCCATAAGACTGCGGCATGCATCTTGAATTCCTGCGACAAGGCCGCATCATACGTACTGACACCCAGTTCCCATAACTCTTTCAACTCTGCTATTAGTGATTGTAGATATACATCTATGTCGTTTCCTGGTGACCTCGGTCCTGGGATCAATAAAGCCATCATAAAATAAGGATCCTTCATGCACTTCTAGGGAGGCAAATTATAAGGCATTAATATCACAGGCCACGTACTATGCGAAGTGCTCACATTGCCAAATGGATTAAAACCATCAGTTGCTAACCCGAGGCGTACGTTCCGATGCTCTTCGGCAAACCATGGATACTCTCCATCAAATTCTTCCACTGTAAGGAATCTGCCGAATGCGAGAGAAATTGATCATTTCGAACTCTTTCTGTATTATGCCAAGTCATATCCTTTGCAGTCACTCGAAAAGTAAACAACCGTTGAAGTCGAGAGATCAAGGGAAAATGTCTCAACACTTTATTTGGTATATTACGCTTATTTGAAGTCCATCTTGACTCGTGGCACACCGGACATTAATCAAATTCTGCATACTGCTGCCAAGAGAGTACACAATCGTTCTTACAAGCATGGATAATATTATAATCAAATCTCAATCCTCGCTTCAATTTTTTCGCCTCATAAAAGTTACAAGGCACCACATTATCTTGCAGTAGAACCTCTTTAAATAACTCAAGTAGCATGTCAATGGCCTTTGCAAAAATCTGGCATACTGACTTGATATGTAGCAACCTCACTGTGAATGACAACTTACTATGGCAGGTACACCCCTCATACAGTTGTCGTTGAGCATCCTCCCACAGTCTTGCGAAGTTCTCGTTTCCCTCAAAAAATTGTGAAGATGTTACTTCTCCATCTCGAACACCAAACATGCCTGCGCCAATATTATCTAACATCTCAGTGATATCCTTTCCATTATCATCATTATCATCCGAAACGACCACATCTATATCGTCGATATCGATCTCGGCATCAGTTTCCTCCATTCAATTGGAATGACTCTCAAATCTAACTCCTAAAGGAAATGGTTCGCCATGTAGAACCCAATGCGAGTATTTATGATCTATCCCATTAACGAACAAATGGGACTCCACTACTACCATATTTAAATAACTCAGGTTCTTGCATTTCTTGCACGGACATCTTATAAAACCTCGACTATCAGCACTGTCTTTCGCAAACTCTATGAATACTTTCACCCCCCGTGCATACTCCTCATAGTCTCGCCCAAGTCTATCTCCCAATAGCATCCAACTTTTGTCCATTATATTTTCGTTATCCGTCTACTGCCTATTAAAAAAAAACCTAAATCATTTCATAAATATCATCAGTAATACTGTAATTGATATCCTCATAATACTATTTATTTATTCTGTCTACACGAATTCCATTCGAACGTATATTTATACGTCCGGACGGACATCAACATTCGTTCGAACATGAACCATTTCGTTCGAACGGAAATCATGCAGACAGCATACCAGAATCAATCCTCACCATCAACTAAGTAAGCAACAAATACCCAAATAAACAAATCATGCTCGAAATTGGTTATATAATAAAATTCCAAATATCAAAATAAGTATGCAAAATCTATAGAAAATCATCCCAAAATATCAAAATAAATCTCTAATCTTTAAACCCTAATAATTAGAAAACTAACCTCAATTTTTGCACATCCAACTTTAAATCCAATTCAACAACACTGCCCACAATTAAAAATCGTAAGATGAGAAAACTATCAACCACTTCTAATGTTGAAAATATACAACAAAAAAAATTGAGAAATGAGATTTACCTATTCCCTTTCAAGAATATCAAGTCTTCCACACTCAAAAACCCTCCTACAATATGCAATCCTTCTCTGCCTCTCTTTTAGTCTCCCTCTCTAAAAAATAGCTCAATCTCGACTAAGAAATGAACTGAAGAGTGGTGTTTAAATCTGCGAAGTTGCATTCGAACGTAAAATTTATCCGTCCGAACGCCAAAATGTCAAATTGCCGCGAGTTTTCCCGTGAAGAATTTTCAACTTTTTGTGTTCGAACGGATTATTTTGGTGTTCGGACTCGTTATTCTTAGCATATTTTAAGTATTTTCCGTTGGAACGCATGAGAGACCATTATGACATATAACAAGTGTTATATCTTATAGACTTACACTAGTATTATAATACTAATATACTAGATAATATTTAATTATTATTATATATTTATATACTGATATTACTAATACTACTCTAATTAATCTATATTATAAATTGTGTAGCCTCAATAAGTGATGACACTACAAATTATATATTAAGTAATCTAAGTAACATGTACCTAATTATTATAAATTAAGCACTACATGTAAATAGTATAATACTTATGTTCTAACTAATATATACTAGTATATACAAAATAATTGATATATATGAAATTGAAGTACTTGATAGATATTTATTATATATAATATTATCATCTTAGTATTATGTATAGTGCATGTATATTAAGTAATCTAAGTAACATATGCCTAATTATTATAAACTAAGCACTACATATAAATGGTATAATACTTATGTTCTAACTAATATATACTAGTATATACAAAGTAATTGATATATATGAAGTTGAAGTACTTGATATATATTTATTTTATATAACATTATCATTTTAGTGTTATGTATAGTGTATGTATATAATAAAGACTACTTTTAGTATTTTATTTTTTACTAAGAACTTTATAATATTATTAATGTCGTATGGTACATAATAATATCGTTATAACTAGCCGACCTGATAGCAGATTGCTTAAACCCCAAACTCTCTTCTTTCCGTTCGAACAGATACCCCTCCATCCGAACATATACCCTGACCATTCGAACGCTTAAAAATTACGTTCGAACGCTTAAACTCTTTCGAACGAGAAATATCTCGTCCGAACGAGTATCGGGGTATATATGCCCAGTTCTCGCCGAACGGCTCATTTTTGCATCAAACGGTAGATTCTAAAACTCAGTCCCATTCGAACGAGAATCACACTCCACCTTCCCGAAACCATCATCTACAATGAGATATATAAGGTATGATCTCTCTAACCCCTCCTATTGGTTGAAAATGGGTAATGAACACCCATTTTTGTGTGGGTCGGATTTCAAATTGAATCCGACCCATTTTTCATAGTTTTTGTAATTTATTTCCAAGTATTCATTGTTTTGGACCTTTAGGAGTGATATTAGGTTGATTTGGTCCGAATAGATTTGAGTTTTGTAGGAAAAAAGTAATGGCCGAGTCAACTCGACCATTTCTCTTCGCAGGGGTTTCCGTTTGGACGGGAATGATCCCCGTTTGAACGAGACTTGTTTGTTCGAACGGGCATATAACACGTTCGAACGTGTTATTTGTCCGTCCGAACTAGTAAGTTCCAAACAAAACAGTTTGATATACATATTGGTTTAATTTACGTATTTTAGATTCCATCAAGCCTGCCTAACTTCTTCCATCACTTATTTGTATACAGTATACGAATGGCCGCTAGAAGTCAAAAGCGTGGGAGAGATCAGTTGAGCGCTACTAGGCCTGTGATCGCAGATCCAGTTGTCTCCACACCCGTCTCTCCCACTGCTACCAGTGTTCCTGTTCGTAGGTCTGTTCTAATAGAGCGGCCTATCACTTTGGATGACTTCAGAGAACTAGAGTGGGAGGGACACACCATCCACCAGATTTTCACGGAGTGAGGATGGACTTCGATCTGCACACAGGAGGGGATCGCATATCCTGATATGGTATGCGAAATTCTACCGGGCATTGGGAGATCAGCCTGGAGATATTCACTACTATGTACTCATGGTGCGGGGAGTCAGCATCACCTTCTCTCCTCGGGTGATTGCAGAGTATCTGGACATCTTGCGCGTGATGGACGCATATCCTCATCCATCCGCAGCAGCAGTAGCGTCTAGATCTGTTAGGGCAGACACGAAGGCTGAATCCTCATCACCCTTCGCTACATGGACTGCCGATGAGTTAGGTACTCTCTCAGACGTTGATGATAGCGACCAGGAGTACGTACCTGATGATGGTCTCACAGATGATCAGGTACGTGAGCTACTACGGCATGCCGAGGCTCCTGCATATGATGGCAGGAAGGCCATCAAACAGGTTGACTGCATTCCATTCTTCAGATTGTTGAATCTGATAGTCGGGTACAACATAGACCCGAAAAAGCACAAGATGGATTTCGGGATGGATCGAGCACGACTTCTGGTGCGGGTAGCGAGGGGGGACCTGATTGATCTAGCACTGTATATTTTCTTCCGCATCAGACAGGAGTCACGATATGGGAGTGGAGGCAGTTTACCATTTAGACTGTTGATATTTGGCCTCCTACTTCAAGCTGGAGTTACAGAGCGGATTGGTGAGAAAAGAGAACTTCAGATGGGGGCTCTCAACAAGATATCTATCAGTAAGAGCAAGGGGCACCCCTATGTACGTACTCCAGGATCGACTGATGCTACTACCAGTGCTGCTACCCAGCCTGCTCAGAGCCAGCCCGCAGGATTTACACTGAAGTAGTTGGAGGCGATGGTTGAGCATGTGGTGGAGAGAGTGGCGACCCGCGTGGTAGCAGAGGCTGAGGATCGCATCATGAGGAGGATGGATGATATAGAGACACGGATTAAGTCTATGCAGGAGGACATAGATTTGATATCGAAGTAGTATGAGTATTTTTATTTTATGTGTTGTATCGAATAATATTATATATATTTTGAAATGTAATTAGTATTTTCTTTTATTTTTGGTATTCATAACATTATTCTTTTTTTTTTATTTTCGTCATTTTACTTATTGCTTGTGATAATAAAATAAAGAACATTTTAAAAGTAATTACATAAAATTAATTATTACATTTATAAATATTTTGAATGCTTCATAAATCATAAAATGTAATATAAACACATTTTTTATATTTTGAAAATGATAAAATAAAATTAATAGAAAACAAATATATATATATACGTAAATGAATAGTGATAAAAGAAATTAACCATTTCCAACCTGTTGTCCGTCCGAACAGTATAATTTGGGTTCGGACAGACTTGCAATTCCACCACCACATTTTCCCCCAAATTTATTCCGTTCGGACAAATATTTTTCCGTTCGAACGTATTTTTACACTCGTTCCAAAAAATTTCGTCCCTAATAAATTTCGTCCCAAAAAATAAAATTTGTTGTAGTGTTGGCTGGTATGAGTTTGTCTGGGTGCAATGTATTCACCATAGGACCACTTATCAAAATAATGTATTCACCATTGGACCAAGCTAGCTGTGGTCATGATTTTATTGCATTATTCATGGGACACCAACTACATCAACTGAACATTTTATTGCCACAACCATTCGAAGCAAGTATATATCTATCAACACCTCTTTTTTATAAAATAAAGATGATTAATGTTAGGAGATTTAATGAAGCATGGGATGTCCATATGATAATAATATATATAGATCAGTTATATATATATATATATATATACCATCCAAATTTTAAGTACTTATTTATTGTAACATAAAATCACTTCAACAACTAGTGGCTTTTGCCGCAGTTTTTTTAGCGGAGAGTCAAATGTTGCCGCAAATTTAGTGATTTCTACTTCCCATAGCATAACTCGCTGTAGGGAACAAAGGGCGCTGCATTTATTTAGTTATTTGCGGCGAGTCGAGGTCGCAGCAAATGAAACTGCCGCGGTATATGCAGGTCAGCGAGAACGGTCAACGTCAAACAATAGCCAACATCTGGTGTTGCGAGAGATTGTCGCCATAACAAGTTCTGGAATGAAAAACCATAGCAACGTAGGTAAAACATTTGAAATTGTAGTATTTTTGAAGTTATTGAGGCGATATATTTCGCTGCTAAAATAAATACTAAATATTTTAGCGGTCTCACAAACGCCAATATTAGGGCTAGACAGCCAAAACTCTCGAATATTCCCCCCTCCCCAAAACACAAAAATTACCCCCCCTCAAACCAGCGTAGACGTCTCTGTTCTTCCTTGTTCGCTAGTACCAGCTTAATCCCGCCATCTCACTCGGCTTCATCTCCATTTTCGATCACCACCCCAATCTTCTACTCGTCCACTCAAGTGAAACTTTGGCGGAAGCTAGGGTTCTCGTCTCCTCCCCATACAAATCTGTGCCGATTCGTTCTTTTGGAAGTTGGGGTTTTTCAAGCATTTTCGTGTCGGAGGTCGAGATTGTCGATTTGAGCTTCATGGATACCTTGCATCACCACAGTATGGCTGCAATGATTTTGTCCTGTTTCTCCCCCATCATCAGCGTTTCTTGCTTTACAATTTTTTTTTTTTTTTGGTTTGTAGAATATCTTTTAGATTCTTGAATATGGAATTATGTCCCTTTTTTACTAGAGATTTATTTTTTATATCTACATTTTCATGGACGTGTTGATGTAGGTATCATATGTTGCTAATATTTAATTTGCACCCCCACAGATTTTTCATTTTTGCATTAATCCCTACCTTTTCAATTACAAATCAAACACTTTCTTTGAAATTCCACTGACCAATTTGGTTATTTTTGTTGTGTATATAAATTTTGAGTTCGAACCAGGTTATATAAATTTATATGAATGGAATACTATGGTTGTATATATAATAATAAGAAATTAGTTGCTAACATGCGTTGACTATAGATTAGAAGTTTCTTTGTTCTTTGTTTTTTCCTTGTGGTAGTCGGCCTCCAGCTATTATTCTCATAAGATTAGCTAGCCTTACATAATCCAAGGGGTGATTTGGTATTGCTACATATATACTTAGTACTTACATATCCAAATTTCAATGTGTAATATTATAGTGATCTTCAGATTCTTCACTACTTGTTTAAATAAAGTCATTTTACTTTTCTAATGATGTAGAGGACAATATCATTGTGAGCCATATAGCTGACATATATGGCATGATTTTAGCTCTCGATCATATATAAAGTTTAGTGCTTGAGTATGCATGATGCTTTCGGCAACCATATTGAATTTCCAAGTTATAACATCCTTTCTAGTTCACTCTGTGGTTTAATCAGGTTTGATTGAACTACTGGAACTCCTTGGTTTTGGAATTGTTTGAGGCACACCATAATCTTGCTGAGAATCTTGCAGTTGTTGCTGCAAATATGATGGGGCTACATGTATCCTGATTGTAATTACTAGTGGATGTGTCATCCATAGTGTATAATTCTACCTTGTTAAACTTCGGATACCTTTAAGAGGCTTATGATTATTTTGTGTAACATGCATATTTATTTTTAGTTTGTTTTGGTCTGTTGCATGTCATCATCTTGTATGTTTCAAGACTTGTTTGGAGTTGGCTGAAATCTGCGAAGAGGTTGGTCTGCCTCCTCACCTTTTATTTTGAATAACTTTAGCTTCTTATACTCTGTTTCCAACATTTGGCATTTAATGGTTTAAGTCGAGTGATACGAGCTGCATTTTAATTCACAGTTCTAGTTTTTTTGCACTCTTTTCAGTAATGAAAGTCCATAGTGAAGGAGACTTCAACGTAAACTGTTTTTGTTCTACAATCTTGCATTAAAAATTTGCCAATTATTGGTTCATATCAATGTTTGTTCTTGTTGAATGCATATAATACTATATTTCACTTGTCTAAATGTGTAACTTGCCCGTCAAAGGGAACCAATTATGCTGAATGAGATTTGCTCTCTGTGTTGCAGTGATGAAGATGAATCAAAGACATTACCATATATGATCTTAATCCTCCATTACCAGATGTAGGCGTGTTGGTTTGGAAGGTAAGTAAAAAAATATGTATGTCTTAATTAGCATGCATTCATTTTCCTACCCAGCCATTACTAGTATCCTATAAAATCATATAATATTAAACACTATTTGGTATTGTTTAGATTTAACAACTTTGCTCTAATATCATATTAAATCATTCACTTATTTCAGCAATCAGCAATCTGGAACCAATTTAAAATAGCATGTCATGCATGCATTTCGGTTTCCAATACAAATAACTTCATTAAAAGGATATTGTCCATTTCGGTTTCCAATACAAATAACTTCATTAAAATCGTTCACTTATTTCAGCAATCAGCAATTTGGTTTTAGGATGATAAGGGAAAATACCACTTTGGGCAGGAATTTGACTCTATTTTCACAAATTACTTTGGCTGGCACCATAATTTCCACCCATCATGCTTAAAAATCTGATAGTTTGGAGAGACAAGTTTTGCATGTTGCAGTTTGCATTACTTTTTATTTTATGACCTCATTTGATGTTTACTTGTACTTTATATTTTTCAAGCATTTTCTTTTTTGCAGTGTACTTCTATCTTTCTCGGTGGAGGATTGAAAATGATGAGGTTTCGCTTCTTCAAGCTAGAATATGCTGATAAAGATCGTATACATTTTTATTTTTTTTGTATTTTTAAGTACAAATAAAATTTAGCCAATTGTAAAAACTCATATACTTTGTTTTATAATTTTTCAGTACTTCTAAGAAATGAGATGTTAATATTTGTAAATTTTATATTTTTAATTGATGTGAAAATTCATGTAATAGAATTCCGTGATCTCATTTAATGACATTTTTTTAGATTTTGTATGTGGATCATTTTAGGTTTTTTTTTTGCAGTAGATTATATATTTTTTTTTAAATTCTGGTACTATTTGCTGCGAACTTAACTCGCCACAAAAATTCCTTCTCAAACCACTTAAGCTGCGTTAGAAGGCTATTTGCTGCGTTAAAAGTCCTTCTCAAACCGCTTACATTGACCGCAAAAAATAAACCAATATTTGGCAGTCCCTTTGCGAAGACAAATGAAGCTTATGTCACGCTTAAACAACGGCGGCTCGCCTGCGACCACAAAACTGCAGCAGAATCTCATATGCTGCAATTAATTAGCCATTGCGGCCAATTCTAGCCGCAGCAAAAAACAACATATGTTGTAGTGAATATAATAATACTTATGCATGCCAACAATAGTAGGACAAAATATTTTGAGGTGCACACCTATATATAATCTCAATTACATTTGTGATACTTATTACCAATATGATTTAATGTTTCTAGAGTGTGAATTATAGATTAATTTTGTTGGGCAACAACTTTGGTTGGGATGACTCATCGAGTAAGTCGGGAAACTCTATAACATGAAGCACAATAATTTATTATGCTTTCCATGTTGGTCTCAATGGTCCATGTTGTAGGTTAGACGAACATGAGTATATTAGTTGCTTTCTCTGGAAGTTACAATGCATTAATCTTTGAATTGTTCTACACAACTTGTATAATATATAACTTGTAATTAAGGCTTTATACTTTTATTCTTTGGTCAAACAGGCCGTAACTGCTCAGAAAAATTACTAACCAAAAAGATATAAAAAGCATATGTGGCTAGACTTAATTATCAAGTTTTTATGAATATGCATGATTTTCCTGTTACCAAGGAATTGGGAGATACATTATATGTAGCCAAGGTCATTTTTTTTGTTTTTATTTGATTTGAGGTTTCAACATATATATTTTATGGCACTTTAGGGAATTAGCAAGAGGTGAATTAATTAGATGTAACATTATTGGACCCTGATCATGTGCATTTTAATAGGATAAGCATGTGTGGTTAGAACTTGAATCATGATCTATCTGATCAAGGTTGTGATCTTTCATTCCCAATGAGATATTAGCTTCTCCCCTTAATTAATTGTAGGATTGGTTTTGGATGCAGGAAAATGTAGCACCAAAAGCTTAATGAAAGCTGATGGATGATTGCAAAGAAGGGCATGAGAGTACCATTAATATTGTTACATGGTGAACTTCTCATCACCATGATGCTTCATCTGTAGAAATTAAGAATTACAAATCTGACTGGTGGGTATCATATATGCAGCATGTACATATTGGCTCTACCCCATGATTTTTGTCTGCCTAAAATTTTTATATGTTCATGTAAATAGTTTAGGCAAACAAACTTTTTAATTAGGAAGTTTCTTTGTTGATGTAACTTTTGCTTCCACCTGCCATGTATATACTGATTTGTAGTACTACTTCACTCCCGGGAATATGACAGTGTATGTCAATGGCATTGTGTTATATATAGGCAGTTCAACTGATCTAACTGATGCTTTGTGGTGGTTTTCGATTCATATGGAACCTATAACTGATCTGAGTATAATATTTTCAGTATAAACAAATGTAAGATTAATCTTCAATATGGGTTCATGTATACTGTTTTGAAATGATGTATTAGTGATAAGCCAGTAACTTAATTCTAAACTATTGAAGCTGTTAGGTATTCATTGTAAGACTGTTTTTCCTACCATGTGGTAAAGTGAAATTATTAGTGAAATGATCTGGAATGTAATAATAAGTTTGGAGTTGTTAGTAATGACTTAAATCCCATTAAATTTATAAATTTAAAATCCCATTAAAAGCTTGTCGATTTTGATCCATTTCCGACACAAATCGTTACGCGTTGCACAGTAAAAAAGTGCACTACAAAGCCATTTGCTGGCATTCCAAAAACAAAGTAATGTGTTTATGCACCTTAACATTTGCGGCATTGTAAGGATATGAATTCATCTTTTTTGCGGCAAAGATTGGAAGACGTCATCGGTTTTTTGCGACTCTATGTTTCCTGCTGTAATAAACCTCATCAATTGCGGCATCTTATTAAGCATTAACGGCGCTATTTTCGTGGACGTAATTAGCCTTTCTAGTAGTATAACAACACATTCACGGCGTATAGTTTTAATTTTAGCGGCGATGTGAACACTGCCAATGAATCACCTTTAGTGATTGTTTTATTTAGCGCTGCAAAAAACTTTTTAAGTCGGATTAGAACCGACCATCTTGCTACGATTGCCTGGGGACGCCAATCTCCCTATTCTGACATGTTTTTCAGTTTTAGCGTCACTTTTAATCGCCGCAAAAACCATGATCTCTTGTAGTGTGAGACCGTAGGAAACTTTGGTAGTTTTTCGCTCAAGTTATTGTAACAGATTTTATTATTAAAGATTCTTGTACACTATAAATTTTACTATCAATGAAATACAATACAACTTGGAATTCAACCAAATATGAGATTCTAAAAGGACTTGCCCATGAACGTCTATATTTCGTTGGTAAAGTCAATAAATTAATTTGTAACTTGAATACAATTCTTCTTTAAAGAAACCCATGCATACAATTTCTACCTTTGCAATTAGTGAATGTCAAGCCCCGAAATATTTTCAGATAATGTTCGAACAAATTAATTTATCCATCATTGGTGAAAGTTTTCTTTTTTATGAATGATGAAACTTTTTGAGCAATTTTTCCTTTCAATTCTACTACATACAGTCAATTATGTGTATTTTTTGTGCACTTTGTTGATGTAACAAAACTCAGCAGTTATTTTATATTTAAAAAAATGACGTAGTCAATCAAGTTAACTTGTGCGCAAATTAGTACACAAAAATGAATGTACTTATATAGAAATTTTCTTTTCTTCAATCAAAGTTGCACATTCAAAGCATGAATTTTTTTACATCTAGTGTTCACGTACATGATGAATATTGAGCTGAGTTTGGGTTTCAAGTATATCCATCATGGGCGAGCGAGCTTTATATATTATAGTTGAGCTCTAGCTAGCTATCTTGGTTTGTTTAGTTGACAAACATGCCCAAATTAACTAGGGGTGTACGCCGACCCGACCCAACCCGATAACTACCATTCCGACCCAACCCGATAGCACTCCATCTCGTTAAGCTGAATATTCGATAAGCCAAATACCCAACCCGACTGCTTATCGGGTATTCCTTTATTCCGTTAAGCCTTTTCCGATTGTTTTGTTATTATTAACATGCGCATGTCTGTGCTAAAAGAGAAAGGGGGTATTGATGATCGAGATTGTAAATATTGGTGACATCATTGGATTGTTCCGTTACTTCCGTAGATCTGGAGATCATGCACCAACCTTTTCAATGACAAGCATTAATATTTTTTTCTTGAAGATAAAACTTATAAAGGTCCTTTTTTCTTCTCCGATTCTATGTTGTTGTGTTTTTTTTTTTTTTTTTTTTTTGGCCTTTGAGGTGTGGATTTTGCCTTCCGACCCATTTTTTTTTTCCATGAAGATAAAACTTAAAAAGGTCCTTTGATGGGCGGTCCTTTCTTTCTTTTTTTTAGCTATAGGATATAAGGTAATACTACATACAGTCGTGGAATTGCAAACGGCGTGCAGTCGCTTTAACTTTTTTAACAGTGGATCCCACTTTTTTCTAAAACGACTACACGCCGTTTGTAATTTCACGACTGCATCTATCATTTCTCTTGTTGAAAACGATGCATTGGGATTATTTTGCCACATCAGCAGCCGTTTGCGCGTCATTTATCCCAGACGACTGTTTGCAGAGTTTTCTACGTCATTAAAGATGTTAAAAAAATATTAAAGATGTTTACCACTTGTTTACCTCTAGGTCCATAACCACAAATAAATTTGACAGTTATAAGTCATACAAATCAATAAATGTCCTCAATCAGCATTAAAAATTGTCCTGAATAAAGTAGTTGTACTAGCATGCACCAAATCAAACTCAAATCAATAAAAATTCAAATAACTCTAATATCTAATCAATTTACATCCATTGAAATCAAACTTTTTCTTTTAAGAAATGAATAAGTCATGAAGAGTACCCTAGATGTCTCCATCCCTAAATAAATGGAACCTACACAAAACCCATATTGACAAAATTAAAACAAATAGAAAAAACCAAATAAATTTAGTAAGAAACTCCCAAGTTGATGTAACCCAACAAGATAAAACAAGCAATATTTGAATCTACCATTTGATATATCTTGAAGACTTGAACAATGATGAGATTTTGGGAATAGTGATGCCTGAATAAGAGCCACCGAATCAGTCTCAACCCAACATTTTCAGTTTTTATTCAAAACTTGAAATTTAAAATAATAGAATGTAATAATCTCAGTTTTTATTGGCATATTATTTCCAAGTACTTCAAGTTTTTGAGTAATCTTCAATCGATCTCATTCAAAATATTGGTAAAATATGAGAACTAGTTGTTTGACTATTCGAAGTTGGTAGAGTGCTATCCAAATGAATGGACATTGATGCAGACCCAAATGAAGGCATAGAAGCACTAGGTTCCATAGAATTCAGCTGCAAAATAATAAAAAGATTTAGTAAGTTGAAAGCCTAATAATAAAAAAACACACACACACACAACAGCAAAAACCTTTCAATTTGAATGAAAGGACCCTCTAAAGAAAATATATGCAAGTAGAGAGTGGAGAGCTAAACAAAAACCTCACCACAGCAAATACAATGCACATAAAGAGAGTTAAAAACAGGTACTGAATTCATGTTCATTGCCAAAAGTAGAGAGCAAAGTGTTACTTCCTCAGTTGATTGTGATCTTCTGAATTTTCTTTGTTTTGGAAAACTAATCTTCAGTACCTGAGATTCGTAAAATCTCAATGAAAAATCAAAGTTTTTTGGGCTGTTTTGGTTTAAATGGATCACACACCAAACACATGAAAACGGCCTTTTCAAGCCATCCACATCAAAGAGGACCCCAAGTAATTTGACCAGTCAGCCTTATAAGACAACATAATTATGCAGCAAATGGATATGTAACGTTTTGCCAAAAGAAGAAAAAAACTGATTAAAAGCTGTAAGAAAGGAGGATTTGGTATCAACTTTTTGGGGGGAATACAGCCAATAAATATGAAGGCAAAATGAACATCAATACCAAGAAATGACAGGAAAAATGATGAAATGCTTTATGCAGAAAAGCACAAGCTTCAAACCCAAGCATAAATTCTGTAATTGGTTGGAGTTTTATACATATCGTTTTTTGACATGATAGAATATTAGAACGTCTTGTATTGTCTTTATCCCAGTCCCCGAAACCCTTTTGATCCCTACATCTTCTTCTGTTCCATAATTAATAAAGAAAACCATTATTGCACTGTCATTATATTGGTAAAAAAAAATGCAGAGTATATTTCTGGGAAAATTCTTCAATATGGCAAAACATATGTAGCAAATGAATAAGCCCAAAAGTCTATGTATAAAAGAAAGAAAAAAATGAATGGTGGTGGAGCATTTGAGGGGTAGAAAGAGTGAAAAATGAAATGGGAGGAGATGATGACGATTGATGAGTAAGAAGGGTGAGACAGAGACAGAGACAGAGAGGCGAACCTACCAGTGTTTTGGACAATAAATTCAGGTTTCCCGATTCTCAAACTCCCATCAAGAATGCATGCATATGGCATAGACAATGACATGTAGGGAGCTTAATGCTTGTCAGAACTCAGAAGCTTCCAAATGTGCAAGCCATGTGAAGCATTACCAAAACTCATAAAAAAACTGACATCATTTAACTCATATAAGATTTGATAGCAAATGATAAATGTTCTTGGTTGGCGCTCCCCTTTAGTCTTGGCATCCTTGAACATATTTTCATTCATATGTAGGAAAAAGAAGGAAACCCAAATGAAAATGTTGCTTTGATACTGAAGGAAACGAATTACTAACTTTAATGAGATAATTATATAGGATGAAAAAAATAAAGGGCAGACCTTGCTTATGACTCTTAGTCTCTCAGTCTCTTTCACAAACTTCTTTCAGGCGCTATCAATTGTATTACATAACCCTTTATTTCATTTTCCAAATATTTCTTTGTCACATTACAACATTTTCTCAACAGGTACATTACAGAATACAATGCCCAAAAACATTTATGTAATGTGTACTGATGATTCGATGAATATAACTCTCAGTGCAACAATTCAAGAGAATCTCAAAATGCTCCCACAAACAAATCTAAGATAAGTAATGGGTTTATGAACAAATCTCGGCATTCAAATCTTCACGTAAGAAAATAAATGAAATCTTAATCTTAAAATGAAAATGGTCTGCTGCAAGAGTGAGAAGAGATTCAAGAAGACAAACCTGGGAATCTATGAGGAGTGATTAGCGTCGGCGAGAGAGAGCAGCAATCGGCATCGGGAGAGAGAGGGAAAATCGTGAATCAAGCGGAGAAATGAGAATGGGGCAAGCGTAAGAGTTTTTGGGTAAACGGGTTATCGGGCATTTCCATTTGAAACCAAAACGAGTCGGTAACGGGTATCGGAATGTGAGCTTCCGTTTGCATGGCTATCAGGTCGACATATCGTGCGGGTCGGTAGAACGGTCATTTTGTTCACTCAATTAACAAATGTCTCAAACTACCGTTCCAGAACTGAAATTGATCGTGAGAACGCGTTTAGGTTTATTTAAAGGGAAATGATACACACACTTCAACTTTTACAACACATTACACAACAGGAATACGTGTCGTTATATTCTTGATGATGAGTCTTGATGATGGATATATTGATGATTTGACATTTACGAATCGCCTCCCTCTTTTCTCATCATGTTTTTCGTGACATTTTTTATTTTTTAAAAGTCCATGGTTTAGCAACAATAACTTATCAAATATATGGGTGAACAGTAACTTAGTCAAACATTATAATATTCATTTCTCATCACTCTTCTTATCACCAAATATATAGGTGGTCTCTGTAATTAAAAAATATGGTTTGATTTATTATTATTAAATATAAAATGTGATAAAATAAATAAATTAGTTAATAGTAGTTAGAATATAATTATTATCAAGTTTAATATTAAATAAATGTGATAAATATCAATATTTATTAATTAGGATATAATTAATATTAACATTTAATTGGTAGAACTACAAAACGTAATAAAAATAAGTAATAAAAAATCATTAAATTAATAATATTTTATTATTATATAGACAGTAAATAGATAATCTAATGTGAAAACGAAATTTAAATAAAATAGACAAATACAAACTCATGTAATATTAGCTAAAATTTATATTTATATTTAATCAATTCAATGCGAATGCTAGCTCTAAATGATTATGGCTAGCTAACTTTCGTTAGAGTATTTTTATTAGATTGTTCAAAACTAAATTTCAAATAGTACAAATTTGAACACATAAAAAATTTTGGTCATATTTGATCAAAAATTATACAAATTTTTAGATTTATTATTCACTTTTGAAGATAAAAAAGTACATTTATTTTTTTTTCTACTTTATTCTCTTTATTTTTGATCAAATATAATTAAATTTTTTTATATTTATATAAATTTATACTTGTTAAAATTTAATTTTAGATAATTTAATAAAAATATTCTTACTTTTTCATTTGGATTATTGGGCGCTAGAAAATCCTTTCGAGATTTTTAATTAAAACTTTAACATGTTGTACTTAAAAGCTTCTAGCATGCATATTCAGTATGGATCAAGCTAAATATAGACTTAAAGTGAGCTAGTGTCAGACACTTTATTATTAAAAAATATTTATTTATATAAATCTCATATTTATTTAATTATTAAAAAAATATACATGAGATTTATATAATATTTTAAGACTATAAATATCATTTTTTATTTTATATATATATTAGATAAAAAAATTAATTTGCAAAAAATTATAAGTAAAGTCATCTTTGGAAACTTAAATAAAATGAGAAAATTAGTAATAATGATATTGGTACTTACATGCATGAGTAGTATTACGTATCCCAAACCTGCACGAAGTTTTAAGAAAATCCATTGTCATGAATTTAACTTGCCTTGCACTTAAGAAAATAGAATTAACGACATGTGTCCTGCTGTGTAATGTGTTGTAAAAATTGAACTGTGGTATCATTTCCCTTGTCTAGATGCAGCTTGTTCGGGCCGGCATCCCCGATCCTTTTGAGGTGAATGGCTGCTAGCTCTAATTGCGTCTTTGTGAATTATCAACTTACAAAAGAATGGCATCGATTCGAGGCCTATCTAATGATCATTTAGGGCGCCAAAATAAAAGATTAAAGTATCATAATTAATTCCACAGTCAAGTGGCAGATTAAACATCTAATTTGACCCAGAGAAATACTATGATTAAGTACGTATTTTTTTAATGATATTGTGAATATTTTAATATATATATATATATTCTTTTATACGAAATAAAAACTTTATTGCAAAGGAGGCACTAAACACCTTAAACTTGACTACAAGAAAGTTTATTAACAAAGACAACATTATCAATAAAATTAGGAACATTGAGTGGTTTGTATTTAAAATTGGGTTTTATTATTCACAACTCATTTCATATTTTCAGCTTATTTCAACCACTCATTTCAAATTTCAACTCATTTCAACCACTCATTTTATTACTATTCATAACTCATCTCATCTCTAAATCCAAACCACCCTCACCAAATTTGCATTTCAGAAATAGTCCTTGCATGTCTTTCTAGTTGATGTGCAGCCGCGTTAGATAATCTAACTCTATGCTGCAACCTGCATTGCACAAAGCCTTGCATAAGTCTTCTAATCTCAGCAACAACTATCCTCACTAGAGTCTCCAAGAATAGCTCCAACACAATTTTGTTGTAATCGTGCGGCAATTACGATGAATAATACTAAATTAATCAAATAAAAAAATAAGAGAAAAATCGCACACAGAGATTTATGTGGTTCGGCGATATGCGTACATCCATAGTAGTGAGCGGCAAAAATTTTACTATTATTCAAAATAGGATTACATCATGTATATTTATACCAATCCCAAGTGTATAAATGTATTTAAGGAGACATTTTGCTCAGCTACATCCCACTCCGCTCGCTCAGGCATCTTCCACTGGCCACTATGCATGCAACAAATATAAACAACATACTCCAACATGCTTTATTGTAATGAAAAAATAGAACCCCATCAACATTCAGTTTAAACTAATCTAACTTAGTTTAAACTGTTGGTGGGGCTCTATTTTTTCATATCATGTTTAAACTAATCTAACTTAGTTGAAAACTAATCTATTTTTCCCAAGTTTTAAACTAATTTTCACTTTAAAATAAGCTATTGCAACATGATATCTAAGTTTTCGGGGTAATTGCTTATGCTGGAGGTATATATATATATATATATATATATATATTGGTGATTACCAAGATGAATAGGATGTTTAAATCCAATTCATCTGTCAGTTTCAGATCTAGTTTACCGTCTAATATAATCGATGAGGAAGATTGTGCTTTCGAAGAAACAGATTCACTTGATATCGATTGATGACACATGTTAAAGATTGATACTACTTCTCTTTACAATACTTCATGGATTGAATCTATTTTCAAAACCGAGTACAATGTTAAAACCGTTGAACAGACTTTTGCTATTTCAAAATCTCAAGAAAAATGTTGTTTGTTTTAAAGAAAAACGATTCAGGCCTTTATTGATAAATGTTACAAATTCATGCATATTGTCAAGGCATGGAAGAGTTTTGACATATACCTTGATTTGTTTGCCACCCCATTCACTTCAAAATGCTTCAACTTTTGGCACAAAAGGCTAGAAGAGCTTCCGGTGCAAAAAGGCTACTTTTCAACTGTTTCACTTGCGATTTAACTGTCGGCACAAAAGGCCAAGAAAACTTTCGGTACAAAATTATAGCTGTTTTACGTTTAATGTTCCACTTGTGGTTCACCCACTACACTGCATGTGAAATTTTACTATGCTGCGTGTGATTGTTTTTGTAAAGGCAACTCCTTACTTTATATAAGGAGACCTCGTTTCACTTGGAAGACAGAGCTCATTCTACCCTCTTCTCTCTGAACTCTCCTACTTCCAAACTTCTAATCAATTCCTTGTATTTCGAATCCTATAAGTTTATGGGAAAACTTTTTATTCAAGTTTGCTTGCAAGTCTAATTTCATCATAATTATTTTAGCATTCTCATCTTGCAATCGGCTGGCTCTACCGCCTAATTTATCATTTTACATCATTCTACGTTTTTGAATCTGCTATCAAAGAGGTCTGGACCACGTCAAGCATGCTATCATTAAAATTTTTGAATCTGCCATCACGCAAACATAAAAGCACATAAGCATTGATGCATTTTCTAACTAAAGGATTGACAACAACTTGAATTGAAGCAATATGCATGAATTTGTAACATTTTTCAATAAAGGCCTAAATCGTTTTTCTTTAAAACAAACAACATTTTTCTTGAAATTTTGAAATAACAAAAGTCTGTTCAATGGTTTTAACATTGAACTCGGTTTTGAAAGTAGATTCAAACCATAAAGTATTGTAAAAAAAAGTAGTATCAATTTTTGGCATGTGCCATCGATCGATATCAAGTGAATCTATTTCTTTGAAAGTACAATCTTCCTCATTGATTATATCAAGTGGTAAACTAGATATGGAACTAACAGATGAATTGGATCTAAACATCCTATTCATCTTGGTAATTACCAAAATAACACTCTAGTACTTCCTAACTCTAGGTCTAGGACCTATTCCTTTTGCACATACCCTTGGCCCACAACATCAATATCTCATGCCCTAAACACGCCTTCCTCTCTACAATTGGGGTCTTAACGTGTACGGATGTATTCGAACGGGGTGCTAAACCATAATCAGCTTTTGGTATCAGAGCCAAATTTCTGGCCCTGGTAGGTTTATTATGTTTATTCAGCTTATTTATCTTGTTAATTCCCAGATTTGCTCTTTATTTCCTAATTCTTGTTCTAACCTCTTTCTTTGCCACCCAATTCAACTACATCCGTGAACATTAAGACCTCAATTATAGCCAGGAAGGCATATTCAGGGCATGAGATACTGATATTGTGGGTCAAGGATATGTGCAAAAGGGATAGGTCCTAGACCTAGAGTTAGAAAGTACCAGAGTGTTATTTTGGTGATTACCAAGATGAATAGGATGCTTAGATCCAATTAATCTGTCAGTTCCAGATCTAGTTTACTGCCTAATATAATCAATGAGGAAGATTGTGCTTTCGAATAAATAGATTCACTTGATATCGATCAATGGCACATGCCAAAGGTTGATACTACTTCTCTTTACAATATATCATGGTTTGAATCTACTTTCAAAACCGAGATCAATGTTAAAACCATTAAACAGACTTTTGCTATTTCAAAATCTCAAGAAAAATGTTATTTATTTTAAAGAAAAACGATTCAGACCTTTATTGAAAAATGTTACGAATTCATGCATATTGCTTCAGTTCAAGTTGCTATCAAGCCTTTAGTTAGAAAAGGCATCAATGCTTCCATGCTTTTATGTTTGCGTAATGGCAAATTCAAAAATTTCAATGATAGCGTGCTTGGCGTGGTCCAGACCTCTCTGATGGAAGGTCCTATCCATTTTGATTGTTTTCCTGATTTAATTGTTTCTTTGCATGATAAAAATGTTTTATCTGTTTGAACTTTGAATATTTTGACTTCTGGTTTTGATATGGTTGAAGGCAGTAAGCCTCTTGCTTTGGTTTACCGTATTTATTACCGAGTTTTAAAAACTAATCTTAATCCCAAGGCTAAGATCAAGTCTGCCAAAAACGAGAACCTTCTGATACAGAGTTCTATCTCTGGAGCCAACATCAGAACCCCCAAAATGCTTTACTAGAAAGACATCACTTTATCAGATGAGTAGATTCTTCAACAATAACTTCCACCAATCAAGATTATATCTGAAGATAAAGACCTCAATCATATTCAACAGTTTCTCAATAGAATTGTAAAAATTTCTTTTGACTGACCACTCCTACCCAATGAAAGAAGACATTCTTTCGCCAGTTCCAGATCTTCTTGTGTTTCAGAACTAGAAAGAAGAGATGCAAATCTCAAACAATTTCTGGAGGATTCTGCCTGAAATGTAACAGATCCTAAAAGCCCAATTTTACTCAGGGATATTCTTCTAAAAGAAAAACCCTCCGTTTCTAATTTAAAATTAAAAGGCATTTCTACGGATTCATAAGTTACTTCTGCTTATTATTCCACCAAGGATGAGATCCCGTCCAAAAGTAAATCCATAAAGGAAGAAGCTAAGAATGAAGAAGACACTTCATTCTTATCTCCCACAGCTTCAGATATGGTTGTTCCTCATCACCACCATAATCAGCTTTTGATGTTAGAAAAAGCTTTTGACATTGATATGATTTCTTTGTTTAATGAGTTTAATTCGGCAAAAAACCGTGATAAGCAAAAGGCTTATCATGCGAATTTTACACCTTCTGAAAAGCAGAGAGTTAGACAAAAATATAAAGAGATGATGTATGCTTCTAATAAGCATATTCTCTTTTTTGACTTTCTTGAAAATTATTATGTTTCAAAACATCTTTCTTTAAATGTTTTAAAAACTAGTTTTACAAAGGATGAAGTTAGAGTTATTATAAAATCTAGTCATCCTCCTCCTCTTGAAACCATCCTTATTTCAATCAAAGGAAAAAAAGTCAAGGCTTCACCTTTCAAACTCCCAGAGGTTGATTCAAAAAACTCCTCTGTTTTCAATGAAACAAAAAAGATTATTGAACAAAAAAATTTTGTCAACTAGACCCTCCATAAAATAGGTCGACAATTAAACCATATCAAGGAAAAAATTGAAAAACTTGTTTTAGAAAATTATACCTCTGCTTCATCAAAGATTGAAAAACCTGTGATCATTTTATCAGAGAGCAAGTAAAAAATTGATTTAAAAAATGTCAGTACTTTGGATAAAATTGATCGAATGCTTGCTCAAATAAAGCAAGAACAACCCTCCACTAATGTTTTAGACAAAAGTGGTCAAGGGATTGATTTTAATGAAGTTGATGTTTTCACTTCAGATGATTCATCTGATGAAAATTTAGATATTGATTTGATTCAAAAGAATTTTCAGGATATTTCTTTAGAAAAACCTAAAATTGCCAAGCTTTTTTCAAAAGAGCCCAAGTCAATGGGTTTAACGAAGAATTGGTACACCAGACCAACTCCCCAAATTTACAATTTAAAGAAAAGATTTTCCACCAATCCCAATTTTCTGTTTTCGCTGATAAGATTTATAAATGGAATATTGATGGATAGTCTGAACAATAAGTTCTCAATACTTTGAATAAAATGACAATGGTTACTAATGCTTATATTAATAGCAATCTCTAACAACCTGAGATTGTTACTCTTTTAACCACTGGATTTTCGGGCACACTTCTACACTGGTAGGACAAACATTTCAGTCCTGAAGCAAGAGAAACTGTATAAAATGCTATCAAGCATAACGATGCAGGTTTGTCCAAATAATAATAAATAATCATATTTTCTGTTTTATTTTTTTAATAAACCTGACAAGTAGTCATATCGATCTATCATTACAGAGAAAATCAAAATTTTTTGAATTATTTGTTCCAATAAAATGAAAGTTGGATATTCAAAGTCTTTAAACTCAGTCGCCCCACTGATTAACTTTGTTCATTTTTTTATTAATATTTTTTGTTATTTTAAAATATTTTAAACATATATATAATATTAATACATTAATAGTCATTTTTTTAATCAATAAATAAAATATAAATAAATAATAAATAAATAAATGTAGGAGCACGGATCAAAATGAGTAAGCAAAACAACATTCTCTTCAGGGAAAAAAAAAAAAGAAGCAAAACAACATTCTAACATAAGATCAGGTAAGACCGCAAGAGCTCCAAAGTTTTAACGTGAGCCACGACTCAATGTTGTGGTGAAGTTAAAATATGCGTTGCTTGACCATTTAATTATGAATAATGGTATACTTATAATTACTCATCTACTATTCTTCTATCACTTTTTTTTATTTTTTATTTTTTTAAATATTTTCTTAATGATTAAGGATGTTAAAAAAATATTTAAAAGAAAATAAAAAAAAAATTAAATGTACTAAGAGTGATAAATAAATGGTAAACCAATAATAAATGTATCATTACTCTTTAATTATTAAGTCTTTCTTTTTCTATTTTTCTTTTTCTTTTTCCTGAATAATATTATTCGTTCTTTCATTTTTTATGCATGTTACCTTAAGTACTATAATTTAATTTTATTGCTAAAGTAGGTCACTATGAAGTGAAAATATGCGTTGCTTGACCATTTAATTATTAGGTCTTTCTTTTTCTTTTTCTTTTTACTTTTTGCTAAATATTATTCGGTCTTTCATTTTATATGTTATCTCAAGTACTTTAATTTAATTATATGAAGCATAGTTCCATTAATATTGCCAGTCTCTCTCCTTTTTCTCTCAACCAAGCCGACACACCTCTCTGAAACTTTTTGTTGCCATGGGCAGAGGTGGGTTGGAACCTCCTTCCCTCCTTTTCCGTCCATTTGCTTTTCAGCTATTGTATCTTTTTTCAATTTATCTCCATTTTGTAGCTCCGATCGCCGATCTACTTACAACCGAACACCTCCAACCACCACGCACAAGCCAATTGACTTCTCCAACTGCCAATATTCTTGTTCGTAGTGGGGAGCTACATTTTCAGTTAGCACGTTGGCTACATGCGCAGCTCTTGCCATGCGCATTGATCATGCAAAGCTGTAGTCTGGGGTAGTTCTTGACGCCACTCACGGTTGCATCGGCTTCAGAGGGCTTGGATCTCTCGGAAGAGATCATCCTTCTTTGTTCCAAGTAGCGCGTGGGTCCTACGCGCCTTCGGAGAACCACCACCATCGGAAGGGGCTTGGATCTCTTGGAAGGAGTTGTCCTTCTCTAGCTGCTACGCTCCTATGTTTTCGCTTTCAATAATTTATGATCTAGAAAGAGGGATCATGAATCTCTCCTTCAATTTACTCCAGACAACATGCGATAGTGCTCCTGCCACCCGCACTACTTTTAGCGGAGGAACCACCACCTCTAGCGGTGGTTTCTTTGTTCATTTTTTAACGAACACTTTTATTCCATCTTGTTATAAGATGACGTATTGTAATTGTAATAGGACTTGGATAGGGACCATTAAGCAATTGGTCCCAAATAAACCCCTTTATTCACTTTTCTGGCATTGTTGTTTTATAGTTTTGGGGTCATTGTCGAAAAACCCCACCCCCTTATGTATTATTTTTCCTAGTTCAATGAATATGCTTACTTTAAAAAAAAAATACTTTAATTTAATTTTATAACTAAAGTAGGTCACTAATTTCCTTTAGCACTAATTAAATAAAGGAACGTTATCCCCTTTACACTTCAAACGCTGTCTAGTCTGACCGGGAGGACAATAATAATTCAGTTGTCCCAAACACTAATTAACTAAAGGAACGTGGAACCAGTCGGTTTTCAAAAAAAAAAAAAAAACTAAAGGAACGTTTTTTATCACTTTCCTTCTAACACTTGGTCCCATTTGGAAGTTGTGTTGATTTGAGATAAATTAGTTATTTATATATAAATAATAGTGAATTGAGATAATAGTGTGAGTTTTGTAGATTCTAATATCTAAAAAGAATTTATATTTATTTATGTGTTAAGATGAGTTTAGATATATTTATAGAGAGTTAAAAAAAGTTGTGAATTCAACATGTAAAGAAATGTTGAATTGAAAAAAATTATAGGTCCCATATGTAAAAAAAATTTGAGTTAAGTGAGTTGATTTAATAATTTAATAATCGAGTGTTTAAAACTCAATTTAAAATTAAAATTAAGTTGATTTAAGTATTTTCCAAGTTCCTAATGGACATTAATTATTTATGCATGGTCGTGATTATGTGATATATCCTAAACATCTTTTTTTTTTCAAGTAATATTAAGTACAAGCCTTAAATAGATAAGCATATACAAATCCTTTGTAAAAAAGTGAATCTCAATAATAAAAAATAATTTTTTTACAATCTTTTTAACAAAATGGACTTACAGGCTTTTTACTAAAGATAAATTGCCATAGAGAGGCTATCTCAAAACAGCTATTGCTCTTATCAGAGGAGCTATTAGAAGAGTTAATATCACCTATTCACTATTAGGAATAAAAATCCTTCTTCCACTTCCTTTCCAGAAATCAGCTCTTTAACTTCAAAGCCAATCTTTAGAAAGGGAAGGGTCAAAGGCAGAATCAGAATTTGGTGTTTAAAAGGGTGATTGGAAATTGATAAAGTGTGTGATACGTGTGACCATTACAAAAAAAGTATATATATATATATATTAACTTCGAATTTTTTTTTTCAAATTAAGCTCAATAATAATATTTCATGAAATAAAATTCATCCATTATCATTTCTGATCGTTGTTTGATATTTTTTTAAGATCATGGAAGATGACCAAGAAATTGGGGAATATATATATATATATATATATATCATTATCATTTCTGATCGTTGTTTGATATTTTTTTAAGATCATGGAAGATGACCAAGAAATTGGGGAATATATATATATATATATATATGTTTAGTAGAACAGTCCCTTCTATGCACTTAACTCCCAATGATGTTTGTTGGATGGTATGTTCTTGCAGCCATCTCCCCAGTATATAGCAGGTTGTATATAAATAAACACCATACATAAAAATCAAACTCGTAGTCAACAAAAAATAAATCAAGCAAAAATGAACACCGGCTTAGGGGAGCATATTTAGAGGCATATAAGAAAATAAGAGAGAACATCCAAATTTTGATGCTTACTTTGAAAAAAGTTATTGTTTGTAACTCATTTCATGAACGTACATATGGCTGTCTACTACATTTTGAACGGTACAGACATGGGTTTGAATTTCCCCAAGCGCTGGTCTTTCTAATCTTTTTGTCTTAGTTGTCATTATTCGAGTTTTGCAATTTGATTTCATTTTAGAAGGAAAGAAATGGCTACAATAGTAATAATTGACTCATTTTCTCCCAAACAAAAGTAGTTTTTACAGCTTTGCAATTATGAATTATCCAATGAATTAATGATGAAATATTCTCAGGTGCGACATGTGCTTAGAAATAATAATAATAATAATAAGTGCCAAGGACGTATAGGCGCTGGTGCAAAAGCTTGTAAACACATTTGCTATTTGAAATATAAGTTGTTAATATCAAAGAATGAAAGTAGTTGACTTGATGATGAACAAGATCTGTGTACTTACTTTAAGGATCCTAAAGCACATACCCAATGGCGCAACACGCAAGCAGGGGCTGCTCGTATCTGCACGGTCAGTCACTATCATGGTGTCGCATGGACCATTAGTTTTGAACTGAAGGTCTACAAGCTGCTCTCTAACTATAAGCATGGACCATTAGTTTTAAATTTATAGTTCAACATGGCAGCTGGTAAATTCATCTAAAAAGAAAGTGACTGTAAGTCTGTGTAGCAGGAAGGGCTGTTGTTCAGCATTGGGGGGGCTGATCTAATTTTTTTTTTTTATAAAAAGTGGTTGTTAGTTTATATACTTACTAGAGCTTTTTAAAAGATCTGGGGGTAGCCCCCCGAGGAAACACCTGGTTCCGCCCTTGGGAAGGGGGGTCTCTTTTACAAAAAAAATTGATTAAGGGATTAGGCCAAACAAGCAAAGGTGGTCGTAGATCAGCTAGCATTCTCAGTTAGCTGTTTTTTTTTTAAGTACAGGGGTAATGTGATTCAAGTCTGAGAAGCTATACGGGCTAATACTCAATTTTTTTTATTTTTTTTTTTTTTTACAAGAGGTTATAATATAGAATTTGTCTATTTATAACTTGTACAAATTATTTTTTTCTTTTCACATGACAAACCTAGTTATAATATCAGTCACTAAGCTAGTAGCTAGGGCGCTGTAAGCGATAGTCGTGCAGTAGTGTTCGAGCTTGGTTTTCTCACTTTGTTATTTATTGATGACGATAACAGAGCCCAACAAGTGTTTGTAAGAATGACAAAAAGAGACAGAATGAATAAACCTCTCTGTGGTATTTCGTATTATGAGTGTCCTTCAACACAATGCATATCAATACAACTTGGTATTTATAGAACAAATCCCAATGAGATATTACAAGATGATTGGTCCATCCTATACATTTCTGTTATGAGAAATATTCCTTCTAGATGTTAGTGGGTGCTGCGGCAGAGGTCATGCATCTAGAGGTGATTTCTCTACTATGTGTCCTGGCCGGCTGTTGGTCTTGCTGTGAATCATCACTGTTGATTGCCTTATCATCCTCCCATGATTCAAGCGACACTTGAGTTAGAGTGAGGCTTGATTGGAGCTGTGAAAATTGGGCTGAGGACAAAGACTTTGTAAAAATATCAACAATTTGGTCTTTACTAAAAATAAAAGAAACACAAAGGGTTTTAGCAGCAATTTGGTCTCTAACAAAGTGATAATCAAACTGCATGTGTTTAGTATGGGCATGTAAAACAAGGTTTAAAGAGAGATAGGTGGCGCTCAAATTATCACACCATAAAGTGGGTGCTTCTTTTCATAAGAGACCAAGTTCTTGTAAAAGAGATTGTAACCACAGAATTTCACAAGTACTATTTGCCACAGCCCTATACTTGACTTCAATGGAAGACTGAGCTATAGTGGGTTGTTTCTTAGAACCTTAAGATATAATGTGAGAGCCAAGATAAATGCAATATCCCCCAGTTGAGCTTCGGCCATCCAGGCACCTCGCCAATCAGCATCAAAGAGGGCAGACAGCTTAGAAGAGAAATTTAAACCAAAATACAGGCTAAGATTTTTTGTGAGATTGAGGTAACCAAGTATGCGTTTGACAGCTTGCTAGTGGGGCAAGCGTGGGTAATGCATGAATTGACATACCTTATTGACACCAAAAGATATGTCAGGACGTGTAAACGTTAAATACGATAAACTACTGACAATGCTTCTATAGAGGTGTGGATTCCCAAATGAGGGCCGATCAAGAGCAGTTAATTTAATAAAAGTCGAGAGTGGTGTTGAAACAGGTTTAGAGTGATGCATCTTGGTTCGGATGAGCAGGTCAGAAATATATTTAGATTGTGAAAGGTACCGTCCAGAGGAGTTTTGAAAGACCTTTATTCCTAAAAATAATGTAAGGATCCAAGATCCTTGACAGGGAAAAAGGAACTCAAGGAAGCAAACAATTTAGATATCAGCATAGAATCAAAACATGTAACAACAATGTCATTAATATAAATTAACACATAAATGAAATCAGACCTAATTCTAGGAATAAACAAAGAACTATCAGGTTTTGAACCAACAAAACCAAGAGTGAGTAATCCATCTGTGAGATTGGAGAACCAAGCCTAGGGACTTGTTTCAAGCCAGAGATCGATTTTCTTAACTTACAGATGTGATTGGGAAGTGCTGGATTGACAAAGCCCAGAGGTTGCTGCATGTACACGTCATCTTCATGGTCTTTATGAAGAAACGCATTATGGATGCCTAGCTGATGAAGGGGCTAGTCATGGGTCACAACAAGGGAGAGAATGAAGTGTATGGTGACCGGTTTGACAACCAGACTGAAGGTCTCCATATGATCAAGGCCAAGCTATTGGTGAAAACTCTTGGCCACAAGGCATGCCACGCTCAAGGGAGCCATCAGCCCGATGCTTTGATTTAAGAACCCATTTACAATTGAGTAGGTTATAAGAGGAAGAGAAAAGTACTAAATCCCAACTTTTGTTTTGCAAAAGGGCATCAAACTCATGGGCCATGGTTGCTCTCCATTCGGGATAGCGAGATGCCTTAGTGAAATTAGTGGGTTTTTCGGGCATGGAGTGGAAAGCAGAGGTGAGGGAGAGAGAGGGTTTCGAAGGCCAAGGGATAGTTTCGTGTGTTCGACCACGAAGACAATGCGTATTGGCTTTAGCTCTGGTGATCATCAGGTGGTAAAGAGGAGGTATAGATTTGGTAAGAATAGCAGGTTCGGAAGAAGACGTAGGAGCAGTCTCTATAGAGGGAGGGGACAACTCAAAACTAGGGTTAGCAATGGGAGAGTTTTCGAGTGACAGGTCAATAGGTATAATACCCAAGTCCTACTATATAGACTCTTACATCATTTTAGTATTTTCTTTTAAATAATATTTTCTTTTATAGATTTTATAATGGAGATTTCATTAATTTTATTTATGGTAAGTGTGTTTATTTTGTAATAAGATTTTACTAAATAAACCAAGGTGAATAGATTATGGTTTTATTTTATTTTTTACCATTTCTCCTAAGCCCTCCAACTCTTACCAATTTAGAAAATGACCCAACAAACCCCTACCCTTGGATTTGGTAGGTGGGAAAATATCTCCCATGGGATGATCTCAACCATCCTATTCACTTTATTGGAATGAGAAAAACATGATTTACTAAATTACCCCTCTTCTCTTTCATCTATTCGGCCAAGACATAAGAGAAATTCAAGCTTATACTAAGACTACCACCTTTTATTCACGTCGACCACTACAAGAGAAAGGAGAAAACCCTAACTTCTTCCTTCAAGCTCCATAGTCGAATCTTCCCCTCTTCTCCTCTTGTTTCTCCTTCAAGGAATCAGGACCTCCTCTCCATCTCTTTAATCATGCGAAAATTTTAAGAAATGGAGCTCATTTCATCTCTCAAGCACACAGGTTCACTCTATCTTGGACCCATTTCGGGATCTTCACTCCAGTCTTTGAAAGCCAGCTTGAATCTTTTTCCAAATTGGTCACATTCGAAGGTAATGGGTTTAGATTCCACTCCTAGCTTCCTTTATACATGGGTTTCGGTTTTAGCTATTTTCCTCATACATGTATTTCAGTTTTGACTTAAGCAAAACAATGGGCTATTGTGATTCCCTTTATTCTTGGTCGTAGCTCTCCATTGTGCCATCCACCTCTCTTTTATAAGCATTTGAAACTTGAGGTAAAACCCTAAAATTTATCCTTTCGATTTGGGTTGGTTTTTGGAAGTAAAATGAGTTTTTTGGCTTGAGTTTGGGTGTGTTATATTTACCATATGTCATGGGTCCGAAATGCCCTGTTTTTAATATCCTAAACCAAGTTCGAATGGTCATTTTATTATGCTATAAACTGGATTTCAAAAATAAATGTCATGAGTTTATTTGGGTGAGTCTTTAGATGGTTTTAACGTAGTGTTTTAACGTTGTAAGTTGAGATCATATGATTTATAAAAGTTTCGATTGTGTGACCTGTTTTATAAATTAAAAGTGTAGTTTAATGCTTCGTTCTTTCCCTCTAATTTTATAGTATATTTTAAATGCATTAAACGAGACCTCAGGTAACTAGTATTAAATAGGTGTTGTTTGCATAATATGCTATGTTCTTTGTGTATAGTTAAATTAGGATATGCTATCTATATTATTTAATATTCGTTTAGGTGAGTTATCTAGTTTATAATTGTTAGATTTAGGTGATTGGCCTGTACGTTATTTATTTGTTATAGGACCGTTATTGCCAAGAGACGCTCAAAAGCCCAGGGTAAGTAGTTATGACCACGCACACACGCCATGTTCTCTTTAAAAAGAATATCTCTTCTTGCAAATATTTTCTTAAAGAAATAATGAATGAACATTTATATTATGTAAGGCCTTTCTTGATAGCCCCTATTAAGTACCTTATAATTGTTATTATTTGTATAGGAAGTAATGCATTCGCATTCATGCTTTAGCATCACAAACTCTCATCATTCATGCTTTCCAAGCAAAAACTATTAAACTCTCCAATATGTAGTATAGCATGAAAATTATTTCCTATCATAAATTGCATATGCATATGTAAAGAAGAATTGATGAGATTGCATGAAGGTTAAGAAAAGATAAGAGAAGAAAAGAAAAGAGAAGAAAAGAAAAGAAAAGAGAGAAAAGAAAAGAAAGGAAGGGAAAAGAAAATAAAATAAAAAAAGAGAGAGCTTTAAGAATGACAATGTTAAAGATCCTTATAATTATTAATTAAGGTAAAAAATCAAGAAAAGAAGGAAATGACAGATTGCAATGCTAAGTCGATTCTGCTAGTTGTGCACTTAGTGGTGCCATCCAAAGAGAATGATTCATAACCTGTTGGCCACAGGCAAAAATTCGGGTCCCTAAAAAGACCACCAACTTGCACATAGGGCGTAACAGTGTGTAATAACAAGAAGAATAATAAAAAATGAAGGTATTATCATTCCTTAAAATAGTTTATGCATGAAAATAAATGTTTTATTCTTAAATTGTTATGCATTGAAGCATGTTTAGTAGCATTTACACATGAAAGCATGCCAAATAATTATTTATGCATGAAAGCATGGTTATATACTCAAAATATTTATGTATGCATGTTTCAAAAATGAATAGATGCCTAATATGTTAACAGCGTGGTGTACTACTTACTAAGTATTCGACTCACTTTGTGTTTAATATTTTAAACGTCCAAGTATTGAGGACAAAGTTGCAGGGTAGGACGATGCAGATGAAGGACAGGCCGCAGCTTACGACTTTCCCTATTTTGACCTGGCAAGATCATGAGTCTTTTTGTTGGTTGTGTAGTTGTTTTTGGGTCTCATTGTTAGGGGCAATACGTAAGATTTAACTTAGGGACATTATGTTATTGTAAGTATGTAGTAGTAGAATGGGGTGTTATAACCCCATTTACATTTGACTAGTTGTTAAATTTTGGTGGGGTGTTAATAACCACATGGACTTGTTTATACTATTTTGTTTGTCTTGGTGGGGATGGAGACCCTTCTTGGCTTTTTGTAATTATATTTTAGAAGTATATTAGGCTCAAAGAGCCTATAAAATGAGAGAGCCTATAAAATGAATGAATGTTTATGAAATACTATCTGTTGTCACTTTTTCTAAATTAGAATTTTTAACACATCCCTATGTCATTTCCCATTTATAAGGTAAAAAAAATGCATAGGTCATGTCAAATAACAGTCTCGCCCCTTTAGGGCAGGGTCGTTACATTAGGGTTGATAGAGTGCAAACGTGAATGGATAGATGGGTTGGGCAGAGATGTAGGACTTGAAACAAACGAATTACGTGATTGGGCCGTGCTCGAAGTGGGCCTGATGTGAATGAAGGGATTAAAGGTTGAGGTAAAAGGTAACTGGGTGGAATTTGAGCTAGGGCCAAATTGAGCGTGTGTGGAAAGGAAACATGGATTCATCAAAGTGGACATCCCTGAAGATATAAGTTTGGCCTGTAGGCAAGTGAAGGCGACAATAGCCTTTATGATCGGGACTATATCCCATAAAAACATAAAGTTGTAAGCAAAAGTTCATTTTATGACAATTAAAGGGCCGTAAGTTCGGCCAACAAGCCACCCTAAAAACCTTCAAAAATATATAATCTGGGATTTTATTAAAAAGAACCTCCAAAGGAGATTTGTTTGATACGATTGGATAGGCATTTTATTTATTAAGAGCTAGTCTCTACAATGTGATGATGGTAACGTTCAATTGTGCCATTTTGAACGTGGGAGTATGGACACATAACCCAATGGCTAATTCCATATATTTGAAAAAGGTGGTGAAGTGATTGAAATTTGCCACCCCAATCTATTTGAACAGAAACAACAATAGTAGAAAATGTGTTAGTCACATAACGCAAAGAAGCTAAGAGAACAGTAGAGACATTTGACTTCATTTGAAGAGGAAAGATCCAAATATATTTTAAAAAGTTATTAAAATTGAAAGATAAAAATGACAACCGTTTGAGGAGAGCATAGGCACAAGTCCTCAAACGTTTAAAAAGAGAAGTTGAAAAAGTTTAAATGATCAAGATGGGGATGGGGATAGGGTAATACATGAGTTTTAGCTTGTAAACGAGCCAAACAAGTATGAGATGCAAAGTTGGGTGTAACAGGAAGTTGATATCTTCAAAGTGTGAGAGAGGTAATCCAGGGTAATGGACGATCGAGTCAAGCATGCCAATGTGGAGTGGAAGTCCGTTCACCAAGGTAGGCTTGAAGAGGAGTGGATGGTGGGGAAGACAAGGATAGCAACGGTAGAACATAAAGATCATCCTTAACGAGACCTTGAAATAGCACCTCCTTAGTTTGCAAGTCCTTCACAAAAAAATAAGACAGGTGGAATTGAAAAAAAATAGAGTTATCAACAGAAAATTGATGAACGAAAATTAAGTTTTTAGTAATTAAAGGCACATGCAACAAATGATTAAGAACATAAGTAGGAGAAGAATTAGTAAAATGAGCAGAACCAAAATTTTGGATAGGAAGAGTTGTGCCATCTCTATTGCTAAATTGTTCGGGACCTTGGTATGACATAGAGTCAAAGTTGAGATTTGCAAAATTTAAGGTAAAGTGATTGGTAGCCATAGTGTCGAGAAATCAATGATTTGATGGAGGTCCCATTTAAGGGAAGAAAAGTGAAACTAACAGCAAGAGAGGGATTGAGGCCTGATATGCTTGATTCAGGTGTTGACAACAGGTCACAGCCGTATGGCCCATTTTTTGATAAATTTGACAAACAGGCCTAGAGTCAGGCCAAGGAAAGAGAGCTGAAGTTTGGGACGAAGAAGGATACCCATGGCCCAGCCCTTTGTCTCGATGCCCCCTAAGATTTGAGCCATTTCTTCCTCTCTGAGACTGCCCAGAAGACATAGGAGCTCACGAGGCAACATTTGCACAGATGAAGTATTCAAGAGAAATTGATTTTGATGAGCAATTTTAGACTCGTGGTTGAGAAGATAACTAAAAATTTGATGAGGGAAAAGGGCTATGGACGAGTTGTTATAGAGGTGATGATGGATTCATAGTTGGACCCCAACCCGGCAAGGAGGTATACCGTGAACTAGGCGGAGGAAATGGACTATCCAGCAACACTTAGAGTAACAAAGAGGGACTTAGCCTTGTGGAAGTTTTAGTCATCGATTCAGAACCATTTTTCAGTGTAGCAAGTTGAAAATGGGTTTGAATAACATAGCTAGATGACTGAGCGGCATAAAGATTTTGTAAAGTCAACCATACCTCAAACGTAGTACTACATTCAAGTACCTGTGCAAGGACTATGTCGAATAGTGAGGATGTGAAGCCCCCCACTCCCACGTACAAAAATATGGGAATCAAAGTGTCAGGATGATGACAACCTGGGTCACACACCCCAACGACAAGTGCTAAGTGTGTGTGTGTATGTAACATGCATAAAATAAAAGAAGTAATGGATAAGCTAAGTGGATAACTAAGTACCAAAATTATAAAATATTACAAACAAGTTTAACACAAATTTCTCAACAGGAGATTTAATACAGTCATCACATAGACAAATCATTAAAATACATAATAATCAAAAGTGGGAAAACATTTCCCAAGATAATAAACTACACCAAAGTCACTCCAATGATGGAGCGCCTCCTCAAACTCAGCCTCCTCGTCATTACATCAAAATCTACGGTACCAAAATAGTACTGCAGGTAAGTAATAAACCAAATAAGCCATAAGATAAAAATACATTCACGCAACAACAAAATGCATGAACATGATACCATATGTATGAAACTAAAAAAAAAACATTTTTCCCAAAAAAGAATAGTTTTCCACACATGCCAAAATCTCATTTTGGCTCAAAATAAATTCATTTGAAAATATCCACAATTTTCTTAGAAAATGGTTTACATAAATCAATTTATTAAAACCCGTTATTTTCCCAGAAAATGACCCACAAATCCAGTTTTAACCGTATGTCATGGCCTCCCCTAGGGACCATCGATACATCCTGACTCTCTTCGCCACACCATGAATAACGATCGTGCATTTGACTTCGGAACAGACGATGCACAACTAACCCCTAGCCCCTACCAGCAGAGGAGCCACGGAATCAGGCACAAGAGTGTTATCATCTCGTCTGATCCTGTTATCACCCAGTGACAACTCAGGGGACGTCATTCAGTATATTCTGCTCTCCAGTGACCAGAGGAACTCCATCAAGATAATGTCTCATCTCGACTTGGGATCGTGATACACACGCACCCGAAAACTATTTACACATAAAAATTCAGTTTTCATTTCTAACACATGAACATGCATAAATTATGCGAAAATCCAATTTTCTTTTACAAACATGAACATGCATGCACTATGCAATGCATGCGACAATACACAAATATATCCAACAACCAACAAATCCCAACATCAACCAAACACACAACCAACTCTATCCTCCAATCCAACCGACCCCCAAACTCCTAAGACTCAATCCGATACAACCAACCAAAACACAAGATTTGTTAATGCAAAAATATATTTCAATCTCAAGGATTATTTAGAAAATACTTACTATACACTTGATATAAATTTTCAAATATAGCAAACTGTCAAAAACGATCCCGCACCTCCACCAGCAAGTACACTGATATCTTAGCACCCAACGCATCACCAAAAATAAAACACCATAAATAAATAAGTATTATTACCAAAAATAACTAAATCAATTAAAATTAAACATAAATAAAATCACATATATAAAACACTACAATTATCAACAATTATTATGAATAAGTATTTAAAACAATTAAACATAAATAGATAATCCACATAAATAAATTAAAGATAACGCTTAAATAAATTAATTAATTTAAATGGTTAAAAGTTTATCAAAAGTTTCTCAAAATGGTGAAGCGAATGAAACGGTGATTAAAATACTATTAAGATTCCACTTGGAATTTTCAGATTACTAGAGTTTGAAGAGGAGAAAAACTAAGTTCGAGTTGTGGGAAAAAGAGAGCTCAAAACTAACTCAAATGGAGGCTAGAACATGGCATGGAGAGTGATTTCGATGTGGTTTTTCAGCAAGGTTCGACAGCCATTTATAGGCTGGAATATGTGGGTTTTTGGGTGGGAAAAATCACGTGAAAGCTTACCAACATCAAGCCAAGACATCCAAGCTGAAAATGAGAAGAATATTTAAGCTTTTCAGATGAAAAAATAGGGGCAAACGCGGCTGGAAGGTCACTCTTTTTAGACGATTTCTGGGCACATGAAGCATCGATCAGCAGCGAAAATTTAGGAAAAATGTTCATCTAGGTACAGAGTATTTGATAGAGTAACACGTGTGTGAAATGAGCTGAACGAAGGCTGCAAAATTTGGCTGGAATCTCCCAGGTATATAGGGAACGAAACCAACTGAAAAAGAAAAGAAAAGAAAAGAAGTGAAGAAATGGGAGGAAGAAGACGACGTGCGTAGGCCAAAAATTCACTTAAATAAATGATTAAAACGGTGCCGTTTGGTAACATATAGAGGGGCTGACGCATTGAAGGATTTAAAGTGGCCTGGTTTGACTATGCCATCAACTCTAACGGCACCGTTTGAGACAAAAAGGACGGGCTAAAAGAATTAAAAGGGCTAGGCTCACTTTTGCAATTATATATATATATATATATATATATATACATATGAAAAAATCTACGTACAAGTCCGGCTTGTACAAGCTCCACTCACATGAATAGTGAAAATATTGTTTACATAAACAGTATTTTTACTATTCATGTGAGTGGGACTTGTACGTAGTAGTCCTCATACATACATATATATATATATATATATGCCCAAAACCGTAGATCACATAAAATTAATTAATTAAAACCCAAACACTACATATAAATATATGCATTTATATAAAAGCCCATTCCGAAAATCATTAAATAAAATAATATAAAATCAAAACACAGTAAATTAAAATAAAATAATTTACAAAACTTTAATTTAATTACCAACATAATAAATAATGAGATTAAATTCAAGTACTAAATTAAATGTATGACAATAAATTCTTAAGAGAAAATAAATTAGCTTACAATTACACATGCAAATAATTTTTAAATGAAGATGAATTATCCAAATATTTAAACACAAGAACAATAAAATATGTTAATATCAATCAACTCATAACACCCAATATTTATATTAACAACAATACATATTTAATATTAAATTATTAAATTACAAAGGAAGTAAAAATTACAAGTCCTCATAGAGGAGTTGAGGGTAGAGATGACTTACTAGTCTTGAAGCGCCCATCTAGTGTATTCGGGATTCACAGAGTCCTTAACCATCTTGGGTGGAGGAGGTGAGGATCCATCAACATGAGAGTAGAGTTGATGACCCTTCAGAAAGGGGACGATCTGAGCTTTTCAAAGAATGTAATTATCAATAGAAAATTTGATATTAACGAAGTGATTGGCATCGGTGACAATGGTGGTGTTGAGGGGAAGAGGGTCGGTGACAAAGGAGTTGTTGTTGGAGACATTGTCGTTAGACATCATGGGCAGACACATGTAAACAAGGAAAAGAAAAACCAGGAAGAGTGGTGAGCCTTATGGTGCTCTTGATACCATATTGATGATGATAACCGAGCTTAACAAGTGTTTGTAAGAATGACAAAAAGAGACAACATGAATTAACCTCCATGTAGTATGTCGTATTAAGTGTCCCTCAATACAATGCAGATCAATACAAGTTGGTATTTATAGAACAAATCCCTATGAGATATTACAATATGATTGGTCCATTTGTACATGTCTGTTATAAGAAATATTCCTTCTAGATTTTAGTGGGTGCTGCAGCAAAGGTCATACAGCTGGAGGTGATTTCTCTATTGTGTACTGGGGTGTTGGTCTTACTGTGAATCATCATTGTTAATTGTCTTATCATTATTAAATCAAGATTAATTAAAGCTTAAAACCGTGATCAATTTTGATGTTTAAGTTTGTGATTTTTTTTTTTTTTGAGAAATAATTTCATTCATTAAAACTCATAAAGCTTGAAACCTACAATGTGATCAAAAGATCAACTAAATACATACTGACGATCAGCTTCAACATCTCTCAGTCAAAATTTGAGAGAATTATCAACTGCTTACAAATGAGGCATGTACTAAGTTTCTTCACAAGGAGAAAACTAAACTTCAAACAGACATAATGTCTGGGAGACTATTTCTCAGAATATAAAAATTTTCTCTATACAAACACTAAATACAAACCAACAATACAACACCAACCTAAATAAAGAAAAACCAACAAACAACGCAAAAACCAAACATAAAACAACACTAAAGCACGGCTGTGGTGGCGTGTAAACACCATAACACACGCCACACTAGGAATGGTCAACCGGCGTAGCTGAGGGTCACGCTGGTGCTAGAACCGCGAGGAGCCGTTCCCGATGGAAGGATTCTCCAAAAAAGCATGGTGTGTCGGACTGAGGATCCCGCGCCTTAAGAACACACGCCACTCCAAACAACAACAGCTTCAGCCATCACCAAGTTCGGCGGACGAGGAGCACGATGGTGGGGTGTGTGGTGAACTTTGGCTACCAGAGCATCTTCAACCTGCAAACAAGCCGAAAATACCCAAAACACCCGAAAACCACCTACAAGAAACGATGGTCGGGAGAAGGAGAAGAAGAAGAAGAAGAAGAAGAAAGGAGAAAAGATCTAAGGGGAAGGCGGAGCCGGAGCTCCACCCTCCCCCCTAACTACCGGCGATGAGAGAGGGGTTTTGTTTAAAGCGTGAGAGAGAGAGAATCACTTGGGTCCAAGTTTGTGATTATTTGTACATGGAACGCCAATCAAGCTTGGGCTTGCCTGGCCCATGAATGTATTTGTTTCGTTGGTTAAGTCAATGAATTAATTTATAACTTGAATACAATTCTTCTTTCGATCAAAAACCTATGCATATTTCTATCTTTGTAAGTAGTCCATATCAAACTCCGAAATATTTTCTAATAATGTTCTAACAAATTAATTTACCCATCATTGATGAGAGCTAGTGTTCTTTTTTCTGAAAATTTGCATATCCAAATTAAAGCACAAAACTTTTGATATCTAGTGTTCTCATTTGTTTTACATGTAACAGAATTGCTCTTGTAAAAGTTATAAATAGGGCACGATCCCTCAATGAAATATAGGGAAACAATTATACAAAAATATTCCTTCTAACATGGTAGCAGAACTGCTAGACTAGCAGTCCTTTTGATCCCTGACCTCCCTCGTTTCCTTCTCTTCTCCTTTCTCTCATTCTTTTGTTATCTCATCCTTTTCTCATGTTGTTACCACGAAATTAATAACTGAGAATATCTTGTTGTGAAAGGTGCAGATATCGACATATCTTAGAGGACAAGATCTCTATGGACATGTAGATGGAATACTACCACGTCCTTCAAAATACTTGCCACAAGATTCTACCTCATCTGCTCTCCAACTTAATCCTACTTTTCTTTCATGGGTACGCATGGACCAACTGGTGCTTAATGTCCTATTTTCCTCCCTCTCTAACTCAGTCAGCAACCATGTCCTCTCTGCTTAAACCTCCCATGACTTATGGTCTTCTATAACCTCCATGTTCAGTTCCCAAACCCAGGCAAAAGAATTTCAAATACATTGTAAGTTAACCCACCTCTCTCGTGGAGATCACTCCATCTTTGATTATTTTGGGAAAATTAGGAATCTTGCTAATACACTTGGGAAAATATTTTTTTATTAATACTATAACTTTTATTAAGTTTTTAAAATATTGAGAGTATTTTAAAAAATGCATGAAAATATGAAATAAAGTAAATAAATAAATAAAAATTGCACTAATCGGGATTTGAATTTAGATCTCGGTGGCTATAGATCAGACACATAAACTAACCATCTTAATGTGACTAATTGATTATTACATATAACTAACTTTCCATAGTCATAAGCAGGGGCGGAATCGAGATTTGATGTTTGAAGAGGCGATCGATAAAATGTATAGTACGTGTGAATATAAATAATATATATTTTTTGCACGTGACTATATATAAGAATAATAATTATACATCATAAAATTGTATAAAAAGAATACTTGTCTAGAAATCATTTTATAAAATGATTTTCTTTAAAATTTCCATAATTTGTTAAAGACATTAATGAATAGTTTGTCAAAACTCACTAATTAACTAACATTATTAATTAACCCAAAATAACCACTAAACAACTAAAAATTGCCCCACGTAACATGGTTTTAAGATCATTAATCATGTAGTGATAATCATTAATGCTCTTAACTAAGATTGTAAACTAAATTTAATTATCTTAAAACAGTCTTCTAAATTTTAGTGTTGATTTAAGAGTTGATCTATAAGAATAAATAAACGGGATATTACAATCTGGATACAAATCATATATATAAACATGATGTAATTAAATAGCCATTTAATTAACATGTAATAAACATCATATATATATATATATATATATACAAATCCATTTACATCCAAATAGCCAAAGTAATTAAAAAATTGCCCTGTACATGGAAAGGATGGTACTGAACTAAATGAAAACTAGCTCAACTGCTTGGACTTAAACAAAAAAGGAAAAGGAAATAAAGACATGAACACATTAGTTATACTCCATTTCATTTCTTCAAGAATTGTAGTCCCATCAGTACATTAAATATACATTCATCTCTTTTTACATACAAAACTCAACGTTCCAAATACAAATAATAAAACAATAAAGGCCAAACTAATTAACTAGTGTCGACACCAATCATTAAACTAATCAACACGCAACAGTAGACTAGTCTGCAATGCTTTACAATTACCAAACTTTAGCCCTTTTCTGACTCACAGCACACGCAACAATACCGACTACTGGCTACTGCATACAACATGTTTGATGGACCGTAAGTCAATAGGAATAAGTATAATGGGTAATGAGAGAGTATGTTAGAAAAGAAAGATAAATAAATTTTTTCTGTATAATTTGACATAAATAAGTACCATTAGTCTCTAACAAAGCGGGCCCGCCGGGGGGGGGTGGTGTTAGTAAAATCTTGATAGGTACGAGAAAAAATCTATTGTTTTATAAGCTATATTAAGGTTTCAAAAAAACTTGGGGGGCGGTAAAATATATGTAGTTCCGCCCCTATAAGTCATTAATATATAGTTAGTAGTACTTTTATGAACCTACGCATACATTCATCGTAGTATATATATTGTTTTTAAAATGAAATATCAATGATCATATAAAATCAAACCATATACAATAGTTGATAATGTATCACAGCACTCAAAATATGGATGGGGCATTCCTCCATTCAACCCTGCTCTCACGCTAATGGAATTGCAAATTTGCATATCTAGCTAACATATATGTGCCACCATATTTGTCTCTCTATACGTAAAACTTATCTGCCATCCACTGATCCTGTTTTGCATAAAAATCTTGATATCATGAATCACAGCAGCTATTGTACTTCATCTTACTATATTAGTCTATAAGAAAATATATATATTTATATTATATGAACCACTTGCCAGTCAAAATATGTATAAAAGTTACTTATCCAAATTTATAAACACTAGTTGCACTCATAGATTTTAGGAAAAAAAAATGAAAAAATGTTTATAAGTAAAAGGGATCGATGTTGACTATGTTGGCCATATATAATATTTGCGTGTTATTTATTTATTTATTGTTATTATAGCAAGATATATATCCAAATTCTGCGGGTAATCGCTGATGCGCTAAAATCTAATAATCATTCTATTTGTAAGGAGGTATATAGAAGACACTAGCATGATATGATTTGATCCATAAGTACATTTAATTTCAATACAAGAAAAATAAGTTTTTATGGCCATTTAATTGCGACCAAATAACTATTTACAACCAATTTTAGTTACAAATAATCATTGGTCACAATTAAATGGCCACAAAAACTTATTTTTCTTGTAGTGAATTTTAAGATTTTCTTGTAAGTTACATCTTGTTTTTCACATAATTTGTAAAAGTAAATTTTTTTTTTTATTGTGATACACTAGTTTGTGCTTCCCTTTATTCTTTATTTGAAAAAATAAAATAATAAATAGGAAAGGCAGATGTAATTACATTTGTTGGAATATCAATGCTCAATTCTTTGATCTAAGAGAACAAGAGGTCAGAATAAGCAATTCAGGGGCAAAAGTTGATTGGGGGTAGAATCTTGGGGGTTGCAATACTTAAACATTTATGTGCAGACGAGGTGCAATCCATCTAGTCGTGTTGGGTTAAATCCTACCTTAACAAAGAGAAATTTCTGGCAGTTGAAGTTTTCAGGAGACTGCTCCTGGACATGGAGGAAAATATTAAAACTGAGATCCCATGCACGAGATATGGAGGGAGTTGATCCTAGCCCTCACCTACTACATGATCTATAACACATTGTATATTAACTCCTCTTCGACCTAGCCTATAACATTCTAGGCTCACGTCAGATTCTATAAACGGTGGCTGCAAATATAAGTCAGAATATGATTAATTATATTATCGAGGATATTAAGGTAACCCAATAAAAGGTTTTGTCGTTTAGGATAAATACACATATCGAAGACGAAACAATCTGGGCAGACAGATCAGTTGGCCTCGTAAAATTGTAGGATTACATATCATGGCACGAATATATTATTGCCGACTCTTTTCGGTCTTTGCCTACTCCGTACTGTCCAGCTGCTTAATTTGCAATAAATTAAATAAGCCCCAATAATTAAAGTAATAAATTAGTACACATATTAAAATTTTTATTTATAAGTGAAGATAAGATTAATTAATGCTGGAGATCGTGGACGGATACTTAAACTCTATTACGTTTTTTAAAAAAAACCGAAAAAGAAAAGAAAGAAAGACAGATCTGATTATTTTCTTTTCGATAATTTAAAGATGGATTTGAAAACCTTTATAAAAAGTTTATACCCAAACATGTAGTCAGCCTCCCAAATTGAGATATAGGGAATAGATCAAAGCTTTTCCGCAAATTTTGCGCTTACAACTTTTTGGTCAGATTTATATATATATATATATATATGAGAGAGAAAGATTTCGAAATCTAGACCTTCATTTTAGAGGAAAAAAATTATGTTAAGCCACAAACCCTTGGTCAGACCCCTTCTTCATGAGAACATGCAAGTATCACCCATATTTTGTATTTTCTTGATAAGTTATTCAAGAAATTTTCTTATAAAATTTACTTCAAAATTTATAAGTGATTGTTATAAAAATATCGATGGTTATAGCGAGTCATTTTCTCTCTAAGCCCTCATTTTCCCTCCAGAAGAATAAATCTAGCTCCCCTCAAGCTTTGCGTTGTATGGAGGGGGTAGAGTCTCGGCTCCCCCGTTGAGATATGTCTTGAATACACGCCTCTCCTGCACTCTCGCTCGAGCAAAGTTGATCCCGCTCGAGCGAAGTTGATCCCGCTCGAGTAAAGTGCAACCCGAGAGTTCGCTCGACTCTCGCTCGACGTCCCGCTCGAGCGAGATTAAGGTAGAGACTTATCTCGACAGTCGCTCGACAGCCCACTCGAGTGAAGTGCCAGGTGGTCGTTCGCTAGCTACTCGCTAGACATTCAGCTCGAGCGAGTCTGACCTAGAAATGTTCACTCGAGGGAGATTAACTCTCGCTCGATCGAGATTGCATAAATATAAATATCGCGATCTCATTTCTACGTTTCCCCCCGACGAACTCCAGAGCCTCTATTTCTCCGCCCGCAAATAGAGCATCTCCTAAGATCATTTCTTCTCCATTTCTTGAGTTTTTTGAGTGTAAACACGTGAGGATTGAGTGTATACACGTGAGGTGAGTGATTTCTACTGTAAGAATCTTTTGATTATCTCTTTGTAATCTCTATTTGATCATAGTGAAGTTTTGAGACCAACTCCACTCTGGATGTAAGCTCAGTAGAGTTGAACCACTTAAATCTGTGTGTTCTGTATTGTTTTTACTGTTTTACTTCTCTTAGTTGCTACCGCTGCATTTGATTTCATATCTGTATTGTTTGTTTTATCGGTTTATTTCTAATAAACTGGTATTAGAGCTATCTAGCTCTGTGAAGGACTGAAGGGATGGCCACAACCAGATTTGAAGTAGAGAAGTTTGATGGACAGAACAATTTCAGTTTGTGGCGCTTAAAAATGAAAACTTTGTTGCGCCAGCAGGGGTTATTCAAAGTTCTTGAGGAGAGGTCTGCTAATTCTCCTGTACCATCTAAGGACGATGAAGAAAAGGTACATAGCATTATTTTATTATCTTTATCTGATGGAGTATTAAGAAAGGTTGCTGAGGAAGAGACTGCTGAGAGTCTCTGAAATAAGTTTGAGAGCTTGTACATTAAGAAATCACTTACTAACCGGTTGTATTTGAAACAATGGTTATATACTCTCAAGATGAATGAGGGTTCATCTGATACTGAACACTTAAATGAGTTTAACAAAATTGTTATGGATCTTAGAAATGTTGACATCAAGCTTGGTGATGAAGATCAAGCTCAAATTGTATTGTATTCATTACCTGCATCATTTGAGAATTTTGTAAATTCTATGCTATATGGACGAGATACCATCTCCTTAGCTAATGTGAAGTCAGCTTTGAATTCAAAGGAATTAAGGAATAGGTATAGTGATAAGGGTAGTGAAACTCAAACCAGTGACTTGATTGTCAAATATTCTTCCAACAAAAGAAGATCATTACTGCCAGAAGTTTGGACATTACAAGAGTGAGTATACTAAGCTGAAGAAGAAGGAGGAATCCACGAGTTCCTCTAATGCCGTCAGTATTGCTTATGAATCTGATGGCTCATATGTGGTCCTTGCAATCAGTGATTCAACCAGTCGGTTTAGTGACAAGTGCGTCATGGACTCAGCTTGCACTTTCACATGTGTACCAAAAGCGACTGGCTCATGAATTATGAACAAGTCAACAGTGAATCTATTTTGTTGGGTAATGACACAGCTTGCAAGATTGCGGGAATGGGTTCAGTGAAGATCAAGATGTTTGATGGGATAGTTAGGACATTGACCAATGTCCGGCACATTCCAGATCTGAAAAGGAATCTTATCTCTATGGGAGCTCTTGATTCTTTGGGGTTGAAGTACACGAGACAAGGTGGAGTACTGAAAGTCAGTAAAAACTCCATGATTATTATGAGAGCACTGTGTGTTTGGCAAACAGAGCATGGTCCAGTTTGCAACAGGGGTCTACAACACTAAAGGTACAGTGGACTACATTCATTCCGACATTTAGGATTCATTCTCAGTTCCATCGAAAGGTAGAGCAAACTACTTGCTTATTTTGATCGATGACTACTCACGGAAAGTGTGGGTTTATTTTCTGAAGCAGAAAATTGATGTCTTCAAGAATTTTAAGCAGTGAAAAATTCTGATAGAGAACCAGAACGACAAGAAGGTTAAACAGTTTCAAACTGACAATAGAATGGAATTTTATAGCAGTGATTTTGATGAGTTCTGCAAGAATGAGAGGATTGTCAGGTACCGTACAGTTAGACACACTCCACAACAAAATGGGGTAGCTGAACGGATGAACCGAACCCTCATAGAGCGAGAGCACGCAAGATGCTCTCCAATGCCGGGCTGACTAAAGACTTTTGGGTGAAAGCAGTCAACACAGCCTGCTTTCTGGTGAATCGCTCTCCAGCCACAACTATTGGTTTGAAGACACATAATCAGGTATGGTCTAATGCACCTACTGATTACTTGAATTTGAAAATTTTTGGTTGTCCTGCTTATTTTCATGTTAATGATGGTAAACTAGAACCTAGAGCAAAGAAATGCATATTTATAGGATATGCTACTGGGGTAAAGAGATATAAGTTATGGTGTACTGATCCCAAGTCACCCTGATTTGTGATTAGTAGAGATGTTACTTTTGATAAAAAAAAATATATGCTTAATCCGAGAAAGGAGATTCTTGTGTCTACAGAGAATAAGGTGGAGCTACAACAGACTCTATAGAGGACACCACCTGAAACTCAGAATCATGCTATGGCTGATGAGCATGATTCTGAGTCTGAGACTGAAGCACCGGGTGAGGAGCAGTACAGTATAGCTACTGGTAGACAGAGGAGGCAAATCAAACCACCTCAGAGATATGTTTAAGCAGACATGGTCATGTATGCACTCGCTAAAATAGAAGAAATTGTTGGGCAAAAACCTTCTAGTTACTTAGAGTCTGTAAAGAATACCGAATCTACTCAGTGGTGCTCAGCTATGACTGAAGAGATTGAATCTCTTCACAAGAACCAAATCTGGGATTTGGTTAAGTTACCAACGAAGACTAAAGTTGTTGGCTGCAAATGGATCTTCAAAAGAAAAGAGGGAATTCAATCTGAGATAGATACAAGATATAAAGCACGCCTAGTTGCTAAAGGCTACAGTCAGAGGGAGGGGATTGACTTCAATGAAGTGTTCTCTTCAGTAGTGAAACACAGTTCAATTAGAGTTTTACTAGCCATCACGGCTTTGTTTGATCTGGAGCTTCAACAACTTGATGTAAAGACAGAGTTTCTACATGGCGAGCTTGAAGATAGTATCTATATGAGTCAGCCAGAGGGGTTCATTGTTGAAGGCAAAAAGGACCGAGTATGCAGACTGAAGAAGTCTTTGTATGGTTTGAAGCAGTTGCCTAGGCAATGGTATAAACGTTTTGATTTGTTTATGATTGATCATGGTTATTTGAGAAGTAGCTATGATTGTTGTGTGTATCATAAACAATTGCCTGATAAATCTTTCATTCATTTATTGCTTTATGTTGATAACATGTTTATAGCTGCTAAAAGCATGGTTGATGTTGATTTGATGAAAACTCAACTTAGAAATGAGTTTGAGATGAAAGACTTAGGTGCTACTAGGAAAATTTTGGGAATGGAAATTCACAGGCATAGGAAAGCTAGGAAGTTGTACTTGTCCCAGAGAAAGTACATCAAGAAGGTTTTTGACAGGTTTGGAATGTCTAACTTCAAACCTGTAAGTATGCCATTAGTGATGCATTTTAGATTTTCAGCTTCCCTATCTCCTCAGACAAATAAGGAGGAACAGTCCATGGCAAGAGTTCCTTACTCTAGTGCTGTAGGCAGCATTATGTATGCCATGGTAAGAGGAACAGTCCAGACATTTCACAGGCAGTGAGCGTGGTTAGCAGGTACATGGCTAAACCTGGTAGAGTTCACTGGCAGGCAGTAAAATAGATTCTAAGGTACTTAAGGGAAACCTCGCATGTTGGCTTGATATTTGATAGAAATGTAAATCTCAGTTTTGATATTATTGGGTTTGTTAATTCTGACTATACTGGGGATTTAGACAAGAGAAGATAATTGACAGGCTATGTTTTCACATTGTATGGTTCTGCAATTAGTTGGAAAGCAACACTTCAATCAACTGTTGCTTTATCAACTACGGAGGCAGAATACATGGCAGCAGCTGAGGCTATCAAGGAAGCCATTTAGGTGAAGGGACTGATCAGTGACTTGAGTCTTCAGCAAGAGGGGATGACAGTGTTTTGTGATAGCCAAAGTGCTATACATTTGACCAAAAATTAAATGTATCATGAGAGGACGAAATACATTGATGTCAGGTATCATTTTCTCAGAGAAGTAGTTGCAGATGGTAAGTGAGTATTCAGAAGATTGATACTTTAGAGAATCCAGCAGACATGATGACAAAGCCAGTTACAGTACACAAGTTCAAACTATGTTTGGACTTGATTGGAGTTCGAGGTTTTCAGATCCCTTAGGGGATTTTTTGATGGGGTTGGTTTTTTTTGTTGATTTGGGTTTAGTGAGGATTGTGAGTATTCAAGCCAAGGTAGAGATTTGTTGAGATATGGCTTGAATACACGCCTCCCCTGCACTCTCGCTCGAGCGAAGTTGATCCTACTCGAGCGAGAGTCCAACCCGAGACTTCGCTCGACCTTCGCTCGACGTCCAGCTTAAGCGAAGTGCAACCCGAGAGTTCGCTCGACTCTCGCTCGACGTCCGGCTCGAGCGAAATCAGGTAAAGACTTCACTCGATAGTCGGTCGATAGTTGCTCTACAGTCAGCTCGAGCGAAGTGCTAGGTGGCCGTTCGCTAGCTACTCGCTCGACGTTCAGCTCGAGCGAGTCTGACCTAGAAATGTTCGCTCAAGCGAGATTGCATAAATATAAATATCGCGATCTCATTTCTGCATTTCCCCCCGACGAACTCCAGAGCCTCTGTTTCTCCGCTCGCGAACAGAGCACCTCCCAAGATCATTTGTTCTCTATTTCTTGAGTTTTTTAAGTGTAAACACGTGAGGATTGAGTGTATATACGTAAGGTGAGTGATTTCTACTATAAGAATCTTTTGATTCTCTCTCTATAATCTCCATTTGATCATAGTGAAGTTTTGAGACCAACCCCACAGTGGATATAAGCTCAGTTGAGCTGAACCACTTAAATCTGTGTGTTCTGTATTGTCTTTACTATTTTTTTTTACTTCTCTACTACCGCTGCATTTAATTTCATATCTGTGTTGTTCGTTTTATCGGTTTATTCCCAACACCCCCCCTCCCTCCCTCCCTCCCCTCCTCTTTTCTCACGGCCCCTTACCCATTCCTGTGAGTTTCTTTTAATTTTTGCTTCTTCTTCTTCTGTTTCTCTTCCCCCGCCCATCTTCCTTCGTTTTTCTTCATTTTTCCATTCCTTTCTTTTTTCTTCTTTCTTGTTTCTGTTTTTTCAAGTTCATTGGTGGCCTTTTTTTGCTCCTGGTTGTTTCGTAGGTGAACGTCGTCCCGAAGTCTCCAGTGGCCAAGGCATCTCACACGCCCATCCACAGTCCTCCTAAGGTGCCAATCTCTCAAACGGGGGAGGAATTGCACCATCCAAAGCTGCGCGTGAGCCGCACGCAAGCTAAATCTCATTGGCTTGCTCTTCCACACGCTTCCTCCAGGGCTGACTATTGTGGCCACGCGCGACTCCACAGAGACCTTGGCCACCAGCTGCTTCGACCCCAACCTCTTGCAATCCTCTAGGGGCAACATCTCGCAATCCTCCAGGGGCGGCGCGTGCAAGCCACTTGCAACTCTCAACCTCGGGTCTCTTGGTTGTTCGGTTTTATTTTTCCTCCAAAATTAAAAATCAAATTCATGTCTTTGTGATTCAGTTTTCCCATGTCTTTCATTTATGTTTTATATTTTCGTTTTTGTTAATAAAAAATAAAAACATGTAGTCTCTAGGACTTTTGATCCTTAGAGTGTGTACCTAACTCGTCTTAGAATTGAGATTGTGAAGTGAGTTATTTATAAGTAATAGTAAATTGAGATTGTGAAGTGAGTTTTGCGAGATCCATCTAAAATAAGTTTTGATATGTTTAGATATTAAGATGAGTTATATTTGTGAGAAGTTATATGGATCCTACGTATAAAAAATTAAGAGGTATTAAATTAAAAGAAGTTATGAATCTTATATGTAAAGAAATTTTAAGTTAAGATGAGTTTAGTAATTTGAGAATTGAGTATTTGAATGTGAAACTTAGTTTAAAATTAGAGTACTATAATATAATATTATATATATTGTGTCATGTAAAGATAATAAGGAGAATTTTTTATGCGTCGACATTTATCAAACCTATATTATCCTATACTAACCATTCTTCATTTATCAAACTTTTTTTTTATTTTGAGAAGCATTTAACTTAAACTACACGGAAACGTAGAAAAATGCATGAATACATGCGTGCATTATAAATGTCAACTTTGAGAGTTTGGTAGCAGCTGGCGTCATCGGGGACGGTTCGATTCTCCAAAAACACTGGGTAATACTTCCCCCGGTTCTGAGCTGAGAGCTTATGATGATGTCTGTCCGAGGCTCCGAGTTTTGACGCGTTCGCTGCCAACGACTATCTAACTAACCCATCTCCATTTCCCGCGTTACAGAGTTTCCTCTGATGGGCAGGAAGCAGCAATTGGATTCCAGCGGAAGTGAAAGGGCCTCTCTTTTGAATAAGGAGGTTTGTTTTCTTCCTTCTAGTTCTAGCTTTAAACTTTCTTTCTGTCCATCCTTTATATTTTCTAATTCTCTTAGGAGTCTTATGTTTGAGGATCATTTTGTTGAATTTGTTCTACCATGCCCATATCAAGAACTTGTTTACCCTCGATTGCCGAATTTAGTGACGACACTCCTTTTCCCCCCTTCATCATATGTTCAATCCCTTGAGTTTTGACTAGTTTATTTATATACGCTTTTTTTTTTCTTTTCTTGTTGGTATTTCTCTTCCCAGTCGTTTTTTGGCCAATGGACTGAAAATATACGTAATATTAAATTTGATGTCTCCCGCTATTTGGGTTTGGATGTGATTGACAGCTACTATGCTCATATCGTTTTGTTAGGTTTAGTTACATAGGGTTTCCGGTTTTCTCAATTACCGTTTCATGAAAAATGCGGTGCCTTTTCAGTTTCCGATTCCATATTTGTATGTGCGTGTTTAGCTTCCCTTTTCTCTGAAGGCCTTGATAACATATGCACTTTATTTTGAGAAGGACGATGATCGATCTTTAATTGGAAGATGACTATTAAGTTCCTTTTCAATTGTTCCGAAAGAAAGGGAAAGTAATTTTTTTCTTAAAAAAAAAAAAAAACATGTAGGAAAAGAAGAAGGCAAATGAAGACCAATCCACAGATGGACTTTTGACAGACCTTGAGCATGGAGATGCAGTACAGGTGATGGCTACTCATATTATTCAGCCCTACAATTCTATTTGTATCTGATTTAAAGCCTTTTTTCACAAGAAAGTTATTGTGTTTTGGTAAATGCAGGCAGCGAATGTTGGATTTGGTAGAGTATTGTCTCTGGTAAATGGAAAATTTGCAATGTCTTTTAATAACGTAGTGGTGATGCAGAAGTATTGTAAATTTTTTAAATCCTTCTGTTTTGACAGGCAAAACCTGATGCAGGGAAGCTACTTGTTGCCACCATTGCACTATTGTTGGCATCCACATCAAATATTCTGCTTGTATGTTGATTTACCCATGCGTGTCCATGCTCTTTCTCTTGTTTTTATGTTAATTGCCTTAATTAGAATGTAACACTGATATAGTGAACAGATTGTTAATTTAACTGCCAAATGCCTCTTAAGGATTATTCCTGCTTCGCTGTCATTGACCAATGCATAAAATTGGAACTTTATCTCTATATCCTGCATAATTTGGAGTTTTAAGTAAAATGAGAGTTTTTTATGAAGCAAAAACTATGGATTATAAACAAATTCTAATTGAAAAAAGTTTGGTATTGATCTGACCGTATAAAATAACATTTGGTGTATCATTGTCGCCAGTATATCTAACATTACACTACTCCATCCAGAAGAAGCTTTCTAGCCAAAATCATGTTCTTTCTGTTTTCACATAGGAATTGTATATAATCTTTGAAGATCCTCCAATGTTCTTTCATCCATCTTTCTTACACTCTTCTGAAATATTGAAGACTACATCTCCAAGGTCATTTGATGTCTGCGAGCTCAACTTCTGCTTTTTACACAGGCCAAAGTTCCCTAAAAGCTGCCTTTCTCTTGGATCTTCTCCAATTAGTATGTGATAACTTACTTAGCAATCCTACGGTCCTACCATATAATTTTAGTGAAAATAATATGACAGCTACCAATACTGGAGCAAGGTTGGTGAAGTTAACAAGTATCTATATTCTCTCCATAAACTTAGGTGGATGTGCTCTAATGTTGAAGCCCTACTTTGATCTTCGCTGGTCTTTGAAAGATGAGCACCAAGGAGCCTAGACAACAATGTGTTTCTGTGGACATAGTTAACTTTGGCAAACCATAGTCATGTGCATGGACCTCTCTGTCTGAATGTTTTTCATTGATGCAGTTTGGGGGATCTTGCTTCTTCCCTGGGACTGCTCTAGTTTTTCACTACTGACATAGTGTTTTTCAACAACATTACTTCCTATGCGAGCTAGCTTTTTTTTTTTTTTTAATAGGAGTAACTTGTTTTAAACATGCTTCAATTACCAAATGATGAATATCTTGCTGTTCCCCATTGGTGATTCCTTTTGCATGCAGGTAGTTGCATGTCCTCGCAAAATATTTTTCTCTGACTCTGGTTTTCTGATATGCTAAAAGCGATGAGTGCAAATAGTGTCACTATACAGAAAATGTTTTGAAAGGAACTGACAGCATGTAACTTGCTTGGTTCTTTGAGTTCTTTGACTTTCTAAAGATGTATCATGATTATTGTTGTGCAGCCAAAGTATGGTGGTATAATAATAGACATTGTATCAAGGGAAATCAGAACTCCTGAACAGCAGTCAGAAGCTCTGGATGCGATAAAGGACACCATAGTGTATATTGTGCTCATAGTTGTCATTGGGTATGATATACTCTTATCAAATTTACCAATAGAATAAAATATGGTTTCTAGTGGCAGTAATTTAAAGGAATGGTCGCTGCAGTCAATCATCCCCAGACATTGAAGAAAACAGTGTGTGGGTTGTGCTTGATTAGTTAGGGAAAAACCCCAATTGAATCGACATCACAAAAACTACCAAAACAAGATCCAATTAGGGTGCAAATGACAATGAAACCTATATGATTAAATAAACCACTGTGAAAGTATTGAATTGAAAAACAGAAAAATCCAATAGGACCAACAATGTCTTTTTAATTAACTTGTTATTGAAATCTCCAGTACTGATTTACGTATGCAGGACAGATTTGCGGAAGCACTTATTATGTACAATGTCCAATAAACTGAAGCATGCTTTGAGCAACACAGTAGAAATAAGATCTCTATAGTTTCAATTTCTTTTCACCTTGGCTAGGTAAACCCTTAAGTTTCACGATGTGAGAATGCCTTCACTTGTTGGCTAGAAAGTCAAATTTCTTCCAACATAGAAACGAGAAAAGCAAGAATTCTTACTTCTATGAAACTGATGGTATACTTTAAAAGCTTCATAGCTTGCTTCACTAGAAGTAAAAGCTTAACACACAATATAATACAATGAACCATTAATTCTACAAAATGTCTATCAAATCTATTTACTAAAGATAACATATTTATGCAAAAAAGTGGATATTACCAAACATTGCTTTAATTTGTTATGTGGCCTCATGAGAAGGATGATATAGTGCACTTGTTCAGTCAGAACCATCTAAATTTAAATGTGAAACTGAACCTGCGTTTGTGCATATGTTGGTAGATTTTATCCTTTTTATCATATTTCGAAGCATATATTAGCTTTGTGATGTTTGTTGTTAATTGATGATGCTTCTTTTTAGTTCTCTGTGCACAGCACTTCGAGCATGGTTGTTTTCTTCTGCCAGTGAAAGGGTGGTAGCTCGTTTGAGAAAAGACTTATTCAGTCACCTTGTCCAACAGGTTAGAACCATTACTTCCCAAATGTATAAAAACCTGGAACAGCTATTTGTGAGATACAAAAGTACTTAGAAACACACACATATTGAACACCAATTTCTAAACTACTCTACTGATTGATATATTGGAGTTTATCAGGGTATAAGTTTTCCATCTACCATACGTGTTTAAACTGTGAATAACTTCTTCAGTGTGAGTTCCAACTTTGCCGGGTTGAGCCATATTATAAACAATGAAATTCAATTTTAGAAAAAATATATGAACCCTGTTGTCTCTTTTTTTTTTCCTTAATAAATGAAAGCCAGTTGTTATCTTACCATTATTGATGGGCCAGGGGGGTCATCTTAATGCCTTCTTCCTTCTCATCGGAGTTATTTCACAAAGAGTTGCCATGGTAAGGAAGAACGGCTGAATAGCCTTTGACATGGTTGATCCTACATTGTGCTACAGGAAATAGCATTCTTTGATGTCACTCGAACAGGAGAACTCCTAAGCAGGCTATCTGAAGACACACAGATCATAAAGAATGCTGCAACTACCAATCTTTCTGAGGCACTCCGAAATTTGACAACTGCGTTAATTGGCATTGCCTTCATGTTCTCGTCTTCATGGAAGTTAACATGTAATTGTTTAGTTTACTTGCGCCAATGCTTGCTAGTCTAGTATATATTCTTCTTATTGGATGTTTTTTTCTGCTTAGTGTTGGCTTTGGCCGTAGTGCCAGTCATTTCAGTTGCTGTTCGGAAATTCGGGCGCTATCTTCGCGAACTTTCACATGCAACTCAAGCTGCAGCTGCAGTGGCTGCCTCAATTGCGGAGGTGTGTAAGCTAAGCAAAATATTACATTTTATATGCTATTTAATTATTTTTTAACTATTCATTGCATACTACTGGAAACCATGCGGTATAATTTTTTTGCGTATGTAATATTTTCAAAGTCAAAGTGGAATGAAGAGGAAGTCTAGAAGGTAATTTGAGAGGTTCAAGTTATGGAAAATTCTATGGTAGGGGTGGTACAGAAAGGGTGGTACAAAAGATGGGGAAAAGGATATTTAAAAACTTGCTTGGATATGGGAATGAAAAATATAAAGATTTTGATTATGTCAAAAGCATCAAATTGAGCTTTAAAGAGTTCTTTTAAGGGAAGACCATTACAAGGAAGATGGAAGGGCTACTTAGAAATAAAATCCATCCATGCAATTGGGAAGAATTTGTATCCCCATTAGAATAACTGAGATAATGGATTTGTCAAAGAAGATTTGCTTGGATTCCTTGTGCTTCTGTTATCGTATATCCATATGCTGCTGTAAAGTAGTTCTAGATAACTAGAACAGCCAGGTAAGTCATTATTAGGAAATTGTTGGCCATTTTTTCAATTTAAAAGTGATCTTTTTCATGAAAAATATTGACTCTTTAGGAATCTTTTGGGGCCATTCGAACGGTCAGATCATTTGCTCAAGAAACTTACACAATTTCAAAGTACTCAGAAAAGGTTGACGATACATTGAAGCTTGGTCTCAGACAAGCTGTGAGTTTCTTGACTATTCTATGCCTCAGCTCTCTCTCTCTCTCTCTCTCTCTCTCTCTCTCTCTCTCACACACACACACACACACATTTTTGGAAGCTGTGACTGCACATATGTTGTGTGTGTTTAAATTTGCTTTGTCTGCTACAGAGAGTAGTTGGTCTATTTTCTGGAGGACTAAATGCGGCATCCACGTTATCTGTCATCGTAGTGGTGGTTTATGGAGCTTACTTGACAATAACAGGCTTTATGACTGCAGGCACTCTTACATCCTTCATTCTTTACAGCCTTACAGGTACTTCCCTTCATTGTCCTTAACCTGCAAAATTGTATCTCAAGGGACAAATCCTCTTCAACTTTAGTTTTCATCTTATAAAAGATCATAAGAAACTTTCAAAACTTCTAAGAGCCATGGCCAAAATTCTAGATATTATATTGTAAAAGAATATTGTGGGCATTCAAAATGCCGATGTTCCCTTTTCAGGATTATTGAGGATTGGGGAAAGTTTTTGAAATGCAAGCCTCTTAAGAAGCTATATTCTTTTATAAGTGTTGTCAGTTACATGATTTCTGTTATTGTTCTGTTTCGAATTTGTTTTGATCACCTTATCTGATTGTTTGTGTTCATGTTAAATCAGTCTTCTAAAACCAAAGCTAGCATGTTGTTAATATTATTGCTTGGTTGCTTTTAATTGCCTCTCTCTGTTTTTTTTTTCAACCAATTTTCTATATAGCTGCTATAAATTTATAACATTGCTAAATTTGTTCCTGCAGTTGGGTCATCAGTATCCTCTTTATCGGGATTATATACCACAGCGATGAAAGCTGCAGGAGCAAGCAGGAGAGTTTTTCAGCTCCTGGATCGTATCTCAGCCATGCCCAAACCAGGAGATCAGTGCCCTAAAGGGTCAGTTAAATTCTTGATAAGTTATAGGGTCAGTTAAATTACAATACCTCTTGTGTTCATCCTCTTATTGAGATTTAAGTTTTATTCTTCTCAATAATTTTGTGGCATTGATTGCAGAAATCCAGATGGAGATGTGGAATTAGATGATGTCTGGTTTGCTTACCCTTCTCGCCCAAGTCATATGATACTCAAGGTAATATTTTTCTTTGATCGGATTACATTGTGAACTTTGAATATGACTTGCATCACTGCTATGATTGCTGTCAATTTACATGTATACTTTGACATTGAAATTGGCTCTGTTGGTCTAACCCTTTTAGTCTTTAGGGTTAAGACACTTTGTTGTGCTGACATCCTATCTTATTTTGAATTATTGAGTGAATCCAAATTTAATTTATCTTCTCATTTCTCTGCCACCTCACCCAATGTAAGAACATGCTTAGAATAGCATGTGGTTTTATAATTTTCTTTTTGTTGATATTGGAATATACTAAGCATGCAGGACTTCAAACGATGCTGACCTTGTGATTCTTTCTGCAATAACTGATTTGAGTGCAGGGTATAACTTTAAGACTGAGGCCTAGTTCAAAAGTTGCTCTTGTTGGTCCAAGTGGTGGTGGGAAGGTGATATTATGTTTTACTTTTCATTTTTATCTCTTGCATCATTTTTGCCTTCATGCCAAATGATGAAGCAAATTACACATTATTAGAATTAATAAATTTTCTATTGCAGACCACAATAGCAAACTTAATTGAGAGGTTCTACGACCCTCTCAAGGGGAAGATTTTGCTTAATGGGGTTCCATTAGTGGAAATATCAAACGAATATCTTCATAGAAAGGTGATTTTAGTTCTATGTTCTGTCCATGCGTGCAATTAGTAGATTTTAATAGCATATTTGCTACTCTATTACCCTACAAAGATTTTGTGTTGTATCTTCCATTAATTATGCTCTCTTCACTTATTGTGTCTTACAATGTTTCTTTGACACTCATTTATGCATTTTGTCAATTTACAGATCAGTATCGTAAGCCAGGAGCCTGTTCTTTTTAATTGTTCTATTGAAGAAAACATTGCTTACGGGTTCAATGGAAGCACAAGCTGTACTGATATAGAAACTGTAGCTGTGAGTTTAATCTTTTCTCCTTTCTTTTGGGAAACTGGACGTACTTAAAATTTTATATCTGATGAAATGATAAATATTACAGAAAATGGCTAATGCCCATGAATTCATAGAAAAGTTTCCGGAAAAGTATCAAACTGTCGTTGGAGAACGTGGAGTAAGGCTGTCAGGTGGTCAGAAACAAAGAATTGCAATTGCAAGAGCACTATTAATGGACCCAAGAGTTCTGCTGCTGGATGAAGCCACTAGTGCTTTGGATGCTGAGAGTGAATACCTTGTTCAGGTGAGAATGGCAGATTTTGTTTCTTGTTTTTGGGGTTTTTTTTTTTTTTAAGGATGCTGAGAATGCCAAAATTGGGCAGCAGAGATGAAAAGCATTCACAGAAGAATGTTAAGCAGCTCCAGTGTGTTCAATCACCACACAAATTAGATGGTTTTGTTATCTATTAGCACGAATGAGAACAGCGACAATGATAAATAGTTGGGCAGGAAGAATCTGGAGGATATCTAGGTGGGATGAAAAGAAATAGGATCCTTTTAAAATTGAGAGGAATGTGACAGTTGAGGCAGAAACTTTGGTTTACATCACAGCTTATGTGATACCCCATATGATAAGGTAGTGTAGGTGTATAGGATTCCACATTGTTTGGGAATGAGAAGTTTTTACTCTTTATAAAGTTCCATTAAGGCTCCAATTGTATCATTAATTAGTCCTTTTGGAATATAAATCATGTGATTTGGGCCTTCCATTGGGGTGTTATAGCTTAGATGCACATCAAAGCTGGTATATTTCCAAATCCATGAATTACTAAGATCATTTCATAAGCAACTGTTAGATTCCATAAAATACGCTGATGGACAGAACCGCCTCTAGAAATGACATGCAGGAAGAATGATTAGAGTGGGAATTCAATTCATTCCAAATAATGCCAGAAGTTTTATATTCAACATTGATCCTTTTTTCATCTCTATATTTAGAGCTGCTTGAAGAGAGCAATTATAGATAGCTAACCACTTGTTACTTCTCGCAAGAGAAATTAGTAGAAAACAAAACACAGAGATACAAGTTGTTCCTGGTTTCCTCTTACCTATAATTAGAAGAAATTTGTTCCCATTCATTTATCAGACGCAAGAATTTACCACATCTCATGCTATGTGTAGGATGCAATGGATTCTCTGATGAGGGGCAGGACCGTTCTGGTAATAGCACACAGGCTTTCAACTGTCCAAAGTGCAGACACTGTTGCAGTTATATCAGATGGCCAGATTGCAGAAAGCGGTACCCACGAAGAGCTCCTCAGCCAGAATGGGATTTACACAGCTTTAGTTAGGAGACAATTACAAGCCCCAAGGACTACACTGTAGTCCAAAATACTGATAAAACTCCAGTCAGTTAAAATACTTAATAAGTGAGGTTAGTAAATTGAAATACCGATCTGATTTCTTCTACGTTGTTAATGTCTAGATCATGTTAGAATTATCATGAAGAATATTCCCCACTTAAATATTTATAAGATGTACACGAACATCATGATAGGAGTGAATAAATTGTTAGAACACCCAAAAAGCATCTTGGTACAAGATCTTATTTTGTTGGATGAATTCCTTTTCATCCCATTGTCACTCTCTCTTCCTAAACTTTTAACTCGGTACACATGCCAACAGTGGGTGTGAGATATTTGATTGAACTTATCTTTAGAGCTCCATAGATATGGATTGATTGTTGTCTTGTTATGAAAGAAAAATGCAAAAAAATCTACTTTGAAATGTAGTATCATTAACGAAGGCACCACCACAACTTAAAAATTAAGAAACTTCTTGTGTTAGCATGATTATATGCCACAATCAAGGCTTGAGAAAATACTGAAAGAACTCGTTTGATCGAGGCAAATCAACCCATCCACTAGTAGCCATTGCTGTCCTACAAGAACATCAGGCGATAAAAGAATAATACACTGTTGAGGGTTGATTTCACTTTTCCGAGACAAATCCCGACTTAAATATTTCATGTTGATTTGGAAAGGGAGAAAGCAAACGCAGCAGGTAAGTTTTGTTAATAGACCTTGAATCAACAATGATTGAAACTGACAGCTTGTAAGAAAAATCTAATTAAATTTTGATCTAGGTTCCAAAATTGGGGGGAAAAAGTGGAACCACGAGCTCATGATTCACCACCACATCAGCCTATCTGAAAGATCTTTTAAACAGTTGATCGAAAAAGAATTCTATCTAATCATCAAGCCCTGCACTGCCTGTGTATTATCTTCAACGACCCTGTTTGCTTGAATGGTGCCGATAACATTTGCAATATTAGCCTGGAAATAGAAACAAGTAACGAAATTAATTGTCATATACATTCATAAAAGAAAATTATTGAACCTATCATTTTCCCCACAAACAAGTCCATACAAAGGACAGAATGACCAGCTAGTCAACATGAAGCCCGAGTGTCTCACACGATTCACTCCAGCAGAGCAAACACGAGACTTTCAAAATTGTTTTAACTTAATGACAAATTATTAAATGTCTCCAAGATAAATATGACTTTTCTTTATTAAACAGACATCAAATTGACATTTAACAGAGAAACGCAAACTTCTTTCCCTTGTACAGCAATTAAATAACAGGGAGCATATCTATTTGAAAGAAAGCATGGGGAGATATTTTTACCCGCCATGTTCCAAGCTTTGTTTGAAGTGTTTCCCACTGATGCTGCCCAAACACACGCTCAGTATAACGGCTGCACATCAGACTCACTCAGTAAGAAACAAGAAATTGACGAGTGTTATTAGCTAACTGTCAACAATAAATCACAGCCAACGAGCCAGAGTACAGAAATCAGATCTTGCTAAAATCAAAGCCAAATCACACACACACACATAGCTGTGAACATACCTCACAAGCACAACTTGATTCATCTGGTCCATTTTACAGTCAATTAACTTGACAGTGATTGCCTTAACTACCCACAATTCCACCTCATCATCATTAATCTGCAATGCACACGAACATGGTTGACCAGGAAGCAAAAGCAAACCAGAAAGAGTAAAAGTCAGATATTTACTCTTAGTGTATCTTTGATAACAGAATAAGGAATCTGGCCAGATTCATCAGAGGCAAGATCCACCAGTGACATTAACCGCATCTTCATGATACAATCTTCATGGACAAGACCTATACCATTGCAAGGACCATTTTCCAGGCTAGATTTTAAGTTCTGTGAAGCTTAATAAAGCTAAGATCATCAAATTTACAAAGTACTGATAATTTACCACAGCTTTTGAGCAAAGTAGAATTTGCAGCATGAAAATCCAAGTAGGCATCCAGCCTCTGAGTCAGAAAGATTTTGAGAAGCTGATATACCAATGCATTTTTAGCATCCTTCTCCAACAGCCCTACAGCAGGCATATCTAGCAAGTCACACTGCAACGTTGAAAATAAAGTCAATTCCATGAGCTATCAAAATCTTTTATAGAAAATATTAAAGAAACTTACATGCTGATGCATTTAGAGGGTAAAAAACTACTGTGATGACCGAGAAATATATAAACAGTAAATGTAACAAGACCAAATTTTGGTTAGATTCACCCACAAAAAAGGCATATCACAAAAACCTTAATTTCTCCATTGAGAAGTTATAAAAAAACAACCAATGATACAGACCCACTCCATTCCAGAACTTGAAAAATCAAAATCCAAGATCTAGGAAAAACCTAGGTACCATAAGGCCAAATATTTATTCATTTGGTTCCATTTTCAAAAAGTGTTAGTAACACTTAAATAACATCCAAGCCCAAACAAGTAGGGAGTTTATGTTAAGCTGCACAAGTTAAAATGTTTAAAGCACTCAGCTATTAATGTATGAAATGTACTTGAGGCTAGTTTCGCCTTTTGTAACATGCCTAACTCACGTAAAGTTTTCATATTGGCACATCAAGATGCTTATAAAAAAATAAGCTGGCTACTTTTTGGGCATGACTGCATTCTCACCAGGTTTTTAATAAACAATTACTTTCTTAAAAAGGGGGAGGGGGAGGCGGCAGAAGGTTAGGAGTGGGTTGGTGGCACTCCCTTCCCACAGCCCTAGGAAGGTTTTATACCCGACTAGCTGGTACTATGTACCACCCACTACAGCATATGCCACCAAACTAAGCATTGTATGAAGAAAATGAACACATTTACTACAAACTGCAAAAGTCTTGCAAACATTATTTGTTTGAGAGGTCAAGGCACAAAAAAAATAAAATGTTTTTTTCAATTATACAAATAATAAATATTTCACATTGGTCAAATTGACAACAAAACCAAACAAAATTTTCCCATTTACTTGAAATCTGACAGAAATAGAGGGCCAAGCAGCAAGGGAAAGTTGAAAGAACTATATTAAATTACTTTTCTACCAGGAAGAAAGTGTTTTCATACTGGTAAGTAAACTTATAAACCATGCGATTCTAGGTTAATGAAGCATATAAACGTACAATACAAAGAGTACATGAAAACAGTAACCAGCACATTTAATCTCATAATAAAGCGAGTTTGTTAAGGCCCAGTTTGCTTACGGGGATGAAACCAAAAACTCAAACTACATCTCAAACTCATCATTACACTTTTTCAAATCCTCATACAAAATATAATAAAAAATTCAACTTTTTCAAATTCCAAAACACATTTTTCAAATCCCAAAACAAAACTAATATTAAAAAAATATATTACAACAATATTTTATTCTTTTTTTAACTTTTATCTCATCTCATCTCTGAAAACAAACCAGAGTATAAGATACCTGAAACATGTCAGGTGCCCTCACAAACTCCACAATTGCACGCACGGCTTCCTCCTTGGCCTCACTCATTGTATTTGCATCTTCGCCAGAAAAAGTTGCCAAGTATTTTGTCAGAAATTTGAAAGAGTCCTTTGCCGAGCTGGAATTATGAGAAACACAAGTTAATCAAGAAAAAAGATTGGTGATGATACAGTTGAAATAAGAACAATTTAAAAAATAAAAATAAAAATAAAAACTGATTGTAGTAAATTTGAATGGCAAGGCTCATTCCCATCTGACGTATATAAAGTCTCACTTTTGTGCAAGAGAAACCCTTCCCCTATACCTTTTATTTTCTCTCAAAACATTAGAGACGGTAAGAAAGAGCTCTCGCTGATCTGATATCCCAATATTCCACTCTTTAAGGAAGCCATCCATCTTTTTGAATGAAGGAACAACGTGTTCAGTGACTCTCCCATTGAATGCCAGATTTAGGGCCTTCATGTAGACATGGAACTGGGTGTATGGGTTCTCCAGTAGGTTGTATAAATTGAACAAGCTAGAGGGAGAAAGGAACAACTATAAGAGAGTGCCTTCAAAAACCTTACAAGCCACTTATAGTAATAATGGATCATTACATTTTTAACCGTAATGCAGGTTTATCATTTGGCTGTTGAGTAATTTTCCCAGATATAAGTTTTGCCATCTCAAGCTCTTCATCTGAGCTTTCAGACTTGGTAACGAGATTACAGATAACAGTGAAGATGCACTCAAGATCTGAGGAAGAAAACAAAAGACAGTAATTCTTGTTAATATGAATGATAATGTAATATTGACTCACTAAATGTTAGATAATGAATTTAAATGAGATCACACTGTCCAACACATAATTCACAACATTCAACGTAAATCATCTTATTTGTGCCACAAGCCTTGCCTCAAATTATGACAGGCTTGTTCAAAATAATTAATCCAATAAACTAGATAGAGACATGACATCCCAAAGTATAGTGATCGGAAGCTGGTGTATCAACTCCTAATAAACCCTCCCCCCCCTCTCCCGGCGCCCAAAAAAAAAATAAGGAACAAAATCCAAAATTGTGCAGATTTGATCATTATTGAAGACTCCAAAGTATTTTGCTAGTAATCAGGGTAAAAAAAGATTAAATGCTAGTAAAGAAAAAAAAAATGGAGCAGCAATAACCTCTATTTATATTCTCTACTCTTTCTTACGTCAACAATTTTTAAAACTTTCTAATGGTGATAGTATACAGTTTTTGGAATTGTATGAATATAAGCCCCTACACCCATTAACACATACCTAAAATCAATAACCAGAACTGACCACGACATAACTACATAACAAATTGGAAGGCAATATATCTGTGTTTCCTGTAAATTTATTGATTAAATAATCTTGCTCCATGTCTATATATTTGAGGACCTCATACCAATCTGATTTTTATTTTTGGATGGTGCGGACTCCATACCAATCTTATAAAGCCTATGAATAGTACTGAGTTGTGCATAGCCCAAAAAAAAATAAAATGATCAGCACTATTTTACTCTCCCTAATGACATATATTAAGTTTTTCAAAATAAGCACCAGAAAATCAAGATATATACAGCAAACTCATCAGCACATATTACTCTCTAAATCAGCTATGGTCGCTTCACACTATTTTTCGGACACAACACTTCCAAAGCATCATTTGCAATAATATATATCATTGAAAAGAGAACACTTGCACCTTTCTCAGACACCTTTGAGAATATCAAGTCAGCAGAAGTGAGCATAAGTGAAGCTAACTCCAGCCATTTGTTCATTACCATGCATTCTTGGGCTTCCAAGCAAAGTCTGGTAACTTGCGGCTCAGAAACCTGACCAATTACCGAGACAGACCATCTTTTTATAGGTAAATGAAAATTTTATTGATAGAAAACGTGTCCTTTTAAGAACACTAATTTTCCCAACATGCAACAATCTTAACAAACAAAAACAGTTTAAATGGAGCCTAGTGAAATTATAAGAGAACCTTGTCTTTCTATAGCACAATTTCCTTTTATCTTCTGCATCCTCTCCATAACCAAATGTATGATTACCGAATTAATGAGTATAGGAACAAAAAACGTCGACAACACAAAGCGAAGACGTACACAAATTTTTTCAATCTAAATGAATAAAAAATTCGTCCATCATTGAAATCGCCTAAAACCGAGGAACACCGACAGATGTTCCTTTGGGATACACTTATAGATTCGTATGCACATGAATATGCATGCTATAAGTATGGGAAAGAAAGAAGAGAGATCGAAACCTCAGGGCCGGCGTCGGCCCAGGCGAGCTCGGAAGTGAATCGGACAACGGCGAGTGCAGGATCTTCCTCGGAAGTCGGAACCACAGTCGTCATTGTTCACTCAATCTGCAGCGGCAAAGAGTTGAAAACCCTAGACTGTGCAGCAGAGCGAAGAGGGGAGAAAGAGAAACCCTGATGACAGACAGTGGGCGTGGGCTTTTTGTCAGTGTTTTTGTATACTGTAGTACTGTTTTTTGTATGTGGTCGTATTAATATATTATGATCGATGAAGGCGCAACGTAATCACATCAACGGTGTTCGATATGCATTCTTCGTGTAATGAATAATGATATCAAAAAATGTACCAAAATTATAAAAAAATTATCATAAAATTAAACATAAAAAATGAAAATAAAAATAAAAATAGTTATCATTATTTTTATTATTGTCCTCTTAATATTTCCTTATGTGATATTAAATAATAAATTTAAAAAACTATAAATAATCTTTAATAATTTAATACCACATCAATAAAAATAATGAATAACATTGCTCATTAGAATTATGGGACTAGAGAGGAAAGTTTCATTAGGCCATAAATGATACATCTATTGGCCAATCTTATGAATTAATCGACTAGTAGGATTGATATCCAACAGTAAAAGCCAATGATTTGATTATTCATTTATCTTCATATGATGGTCATATGCACATCCCATATGAGGTGGCTCTCGAATCATTCGTGTAAGATCTTAATTGATCTGGGGAGGACATACAATTTTATATACTCACAAAGCTCACTCAAGTTGAGTAGAGACATGTAGCCAAAGCTAACATCTCCAAAACAACTGTTCTTTATATTTCGTTGGTTCAATCTATTTGAAATTCGTTCGTTGGCTTTTGAAATGAAATGGTTTAGATACCTGATACCTCGAACAAGCTTAAAATTCTTTTAATTTATCGGCACTCTTATGGGTCATATTCTTCAGGACGAAACATGTAAACTGGATTTGATAGAGCTGTGCTTAGCAACCCAAACACACAAGATTCAACCTCTTCCATCTCTGAAAATAATGCGTTTGTGTCGAGTTTTATGGGAGTTTCGCTGTGTTTGGTTCAGAATCTGGTTAGAATAAGGTGCCAACCTGAAGTGAATAGCAGTTTGCTGCATTAACGCGGAGCTTTTTGGCTTGTTCATGGGCTACACTTGAAGTGCTTGTATCTGTGCAGTTGCCTGAAGGGGCCATGGTGCTGCGTGGGAAACAATAATCCTATCATCTGCATGCAGATTATTGGGATGACATAGAAAGTGTTACAGTTAACATGAAGGATAAACAAATCAAATACCGAATTTGGGCGGTCATTACACAACATCGATGACCAAGTATGTCCAAACACATGAATTCCATCGAGCATGAATTACATTGCAGAAGGACAAAGTTTTTTTCCCCTTCTGATACAAGTTTCACAATAATATATGGTTTCTGTTCATAGTGCAACCTCTGCATTCTTGAGGATTAAAGATATCAGTTTCCACCGCCACCACCGAAGAGGTACCCCAGAGAAGATGCACCACCGGGGACAGAATGAACTTTGGTAGAAGGCCGATCCTGCAATCACATTTGCTAATCATTTTGAGTTGATCATAATATTACCAAGGTGGGACTTAGAAGGGTCTAAAGAGATACTCGACAATCACATAGCCAAATAAAGGGCAGATAACTTCAAGGCATTTCAACAGAGCCATCACTATTCTTCAGGGAAAGAGGAACAAAACATAAACAATTTAAAAAAGAAGCAAATAGTAACAATCACAATCTCCCTCCGCAAAATAATGAATAGGATACCCTCCTTTTTCGATGCAGTACAGCATTAGCATCATCCGGTGAAGTGTCCAAAATCTAATTCTATGCCTACCGTGATTGAAAATTATGATCTGGAACCTATGATGCAGCCAAACCAATTTCTTACACCTTTGTCCATTCTCTAAAGAGTACATAATTGTGCATAGAGCAGTCCCTTAAACCAGATCAGAGTCACAGCAGATTCCGCTTGATCGGGCCTTCCTATATGTCACTGAAAAACTAAATATACATAAAACTTAAAACTTTATGAATCCCAAGATCTTGACCATCACGATTTTCACAAACATAAATAACATACCAGAATCCATAGCAATTTCTTCAATTAATTTTTAATCTGAAAAATGTAGAACTCTCCAGGAGATAGGTTTCTCTCTCTTAGCCCTTCCTCTAAAATGAAAAGTCGCATTCACACACACTGATGGAAACTGTACGATTCTACTGAAATGGGTAGAGAGAAGACCTATTTCCTTTTTGGTAACTGGCAATTATTTAGTAACCGCCACTCCACTTCCCATCAAAGTCAGGAGTAAATATAAGAAACTACTTCTCTAATCCGTATAAGCCAATATTCTAGGAATAATTATACATGGAGTCGATGGGGAGTCGACTTTGATTTAAAAAAGATTTTTCTTATTTTCAACCTTGATTTCAATTCTTATACCAAATATAAATCAATGGAACTTATTTGATTCATGAAAACAATGTTGAGAATGAGGGAAATCATTTTTAAATCAAAATAATTCTATATGGAGTTGATTTTAGGAAATCAATAGAGAGTCGGCTTTGATTTAAAAATCCTCATTTTCAACTTTGTGTTCATGGATTTAATGAGATTCATTGGTTTGTTTTTTGTATAAAAATACAAAATAAGGTTGAAAATGAGAAAAATCATGTAGAATTATTCTTTAAATCAAAGTCAACTCCCTAAAATCGACTCCATGTAGAATTACTCATATTCTAGAGATTAGATTAGATGACTTCATTTTAATAAGAGACAAAAAGCCATTGACGTGTCATGTAAGACATTAAAAATATCTAACAGTCACATGCCAGAGGAGCCAACTCATCTGACAAGCACATACCCACTCATTAATAGGTCAGTTACTGGCTGAACCTTGTTTGTCACCATTCAGATCTAATGGATTTACTTTATCTAAGACAGCAAATGCAAAGGGCGGGATTCTGACACCTGATCTGTTCAAGTACCCAAAAGAACCCGATGTATCTATGGATTTAGGAAAATTTCATAAGAAAATACAATGTTACAGAAAGATGAACACCATAGTCTAAATCACCTTGACATGCTTGAAAAGGATCATACCGTAATAAAGTTGCCGCAGTTCTGACCATCGGGCCGAAAGTAATTGTTTGTAAGATGGCCCTGAGCACCTGCTGAAATCTGCTTGTCAATTGGTTGTGAAGCAGCAGCAGGATTTTGAGACAGAGAAGGCCCATTGTTTGTTGCTGGCTCCTGGTTCTGGGAAACTTGGGCATTGTTAGTGGTCTCTCCAGTTCCAAACAGGTAACCCAATGAACTCTGTCCACCACGAGCGCTGTTGCCACGACCCATTTCGTCCTTTTTTTACAATCAGATTAATTGATAAGAACGTAGAAACTTCACAATTTCTTCTGGCACAATAGAAGTGAATGCATATGCACATATAACATACAGAATGTTAATCTATAATTCTCTATATATCTTACAATATTGGTCCATACCAGAATTGTGAGTGAATGAAGCTACATTAGTAGGTGGCCACCAATACTGGAAGAGAAAACTAAATTGCTTTAGCACTTGCTAGAGCAGCATAGACTGGTCTGTAACTCTGCATGACCTTTGCCCTCTTCTCTCTATGCAATTATTTAAGCACCACAATCCAATCTCATGTGCTGAACACACAAATTTGGGATGTTATTAAAAATGTGACAGATGATGGTAACTTATCTATCCTTTCTTCAAAATTACAAAATCTCCACTCAAATTCACGTAACCACTAACTATACAGCAAAATAGCACGTTCAAACCCCTTTATGTATTCCAATACAAGGTGGGGAAAAAAAGGAAACCCAATCTATTTAATTATATAAAAGCCAAGTTTAAAATTGATGACTTGGCATTCAGCTCACACTATTAGGCTTAACAGCAAAGTCAAGTTTCATTTGTACACCTTGCAAACCAGCAAAGTTAAATGGCAATGAGTCAAGCAGTGGTTTGCAAAATTGCAAACCGTTTATTTGCAAAGTGAAGAGGTGTATTTAAAAGTTAAATGGTGTGGCCTGTGGTTAGAAAAATATTTTACTTATGAAAGAAAAATATAAGCAGAAACAGAACGAAGAACCAACGGTTACTTAACAGCCGTCACCAAACATTTGTGTTCTTGATCTTCACCGGAGCGAAGAGAGTTGGTGGGGTTTAAGGTTTTTTTTCTTGATAAGGCTGGCACAAGAGTAAAGAGGCCTTCTTGAGCCTGTTTGATTAGTGGGCAGACATTATGGAGACTGGGGTTGTAGATACTCACTTTTGAAGGATTTGAGGGTGGAGATTGAAGGGGAAGAAGGTGCCTTCTCTTTGTTTTTGGGTTTACATTATGAGCTCCTTTGCATTCCCTGCTACAATCATTCAACAGGTCTTCATATTTTACCCCACTTTGTCAAAATTGAACCATAAAATAGTTATTATTAATCTCTTTTACCTATCCAAAAAAATTATTATTTTTTCATTTCGGTGCAATTGACGGGTTTGTGTTATTTTGTGGGCTTTTTTGTTTTGATGATCACTTGCCATTTCTTCGTGTTTTTTGTAATATGCTACATGGTTGTGGCAAATTGTGCTCCTTTTATGTCCTTTTAAGCAATTTTTGTGGGTCAGTCAAAGGAACTTTAGAATTTGGATCTTTCTGGTTAGTGAAGTGCAAATGTTGTCCATTGCTGTTGCTAATTCTTCATTCTCACTTTTGACTTGCGTATTAAACACAAGTTCACTTCTGTTGCTAATGATGAAGACTAAGGCTCTGTTTGTTTTTAAAGATGAGATGAGATAAATTAAAAATTAAAAAATAAATAAAATATTGTTGTAATATATTTTTTAATATTAATTTGTTTTGGGATTTGAAAAAGTTGTGTTGGAATTTGAAAAAAGTAAATTATTTCTTTTATTTTGTATGAAAATTTGAAAAAGTGTAATGATAAATTTGAGATAAGTTGAGAAAACAAACAAGGCATAAGTTTTTTTTTTAATGGGTCTGTATGTTTTACTGGTTAATTAAAGTAGTATTTTAAGGATTATAATAAGAACTGTTTCTTAGGACTTTTATTATCATTATCACAGTATAAAACTACCAAAGTTTTCCAATCCACCAGCTTAGGATTTATCTTCTTCTGTCAAATAACCCTCAGAGATTTTAGGATGATCGCTTTTAATTGAATAATCGTGTCTCATACTAATTGTATCTATTTTAGATTATTTAAATTGAACAACCATATATATATATATTACATTTTTAATATTGTAAATTGACCACGAAATATTTATTGGTAAAGTGAACACTTTTATATATGCATCCTCCATTTTATAAATATTTGATATATGTTTTTTTAGTAATTGTGATTGTGATTATGTATAATCAACTATTTAGATTTATAAAATTCAGCATAAATACATTCATAGGCTCGTTGAAATAATGCATAAACCCATTAGCCTTATACCAGATCCAACACGAACAACAAAATTTCCTTACACAAAAATGCATGTATACTCTTGGAATTATAAAAAATAAAAAAAAATAAAAAAAAAGATCTAGAAATTCAAAAAGAAAAAGAAGGGAGGAAGGGGGAGGGGGGCCGATCAGTATCAAAATTTTCAAATGGAATAGAAGGGAAAAAATAGGAAACCCTGACGAAATAATGCGTAAATCCTTACACCAGATCCAGCACGCACAACAAAAATTCATTTACACAGTAATAGATACATACTTTGGGAATAAGAAAAATCAGATAAAGAAATTCAACAGAAAACGTGGAAGATGTAGTCAAGAAATGGGATCTAAGCTTTGAAGCATAAATGGAGTAAATGTGGATTGGATTTCGTACCGTTCGTTTGGGACCCCGAGATGGAAGCAAGAGAATGCAGAGATGAGTGAGAAGCCAAAATTCAAATGCAATGCAATCCAAGCAATCTGTATCTATACAGCGAATCGGCTCTCCTCGTCCTTTTTGTTCCGGTTAAACTCGAAGGCCCGGTTTGGATCGGAGCTCGTCTCAATTCATTTTAAAATTATTATTATATTTTTTAAAACTTTTATATAAAATATAATAAATAATTTAATTTTTTTAAATTTTAATTTATTTTTTTAAATCTTAAAATAATAATAATATTATAAAATAATATTTTAATAATATTTTATTCAATTTTTTAAATTTATTTCAACTTATCTTACCTCATTTCTTAATTTAAATTAAACTTTAAAGAATAAATTAGTATGCAGTCGATTCTTTGACTTTTCAGTTTGTTTTTAAATAAAATTTAAAAAATTGATTTTTTTAAGATTATCCTTTTATGAATAAACTAGTATGGAGGATTAAGATTTTACGTATTTTTTAATTCTAATTTAAATATTTTTATTATTGAAAGAGATATGCTAAGGTGATCACAAAGCTTACACTATTTTTAAAAGTGACCCCCTCCTTGCACTCCGTCCCGCGTAGGGCAAGAGATGGGTTATCACCTCAGTCACCTGTTCTAATGATATGGGAGTGGGGTATTCCATCCCGCTAGGCAAGATGCAGGGTAAATTCTTAATCTTTCTCACTTCATATCCACTTAAAATATGGATTATATTTTATTAAGTTTCAAAATAATTATTAACTTTAATAATGATCAAAAATATATTTTTAGACTAAAATAGTCTAAAAATTCTAAATTTAAAATTTTTAATTGACTATAATTTAAAAATTATGTAGTTTTTAAATTTGTTGGTGTATATTTTATGTAAATTATAATGTATTAGTTTTTAAACTTTGTAAGTTATAGTTTTTAAATTATATAATTTTTAAATTTGTTAATACATACTTTGTGAACAAATCTAATAAATTATAATATATATTTATATATATATATAATTTGTAAAATATAAATATACATTTATATACAAATATTTATGTTTATACAAATATTTATGTTTATATATATATATATATAAGCGGAATTGGGCCTTCTTTGTCCTCTGTTCTCATTAGGAGGCTAGATGTGGAGTGGGAGTCTCGTCCCTGCGTGTGTAGAGTAGGGCAGACGGGAGTAAGGTAGAGAGCTATGGGGCCCGCTATCCTGGCTTTCATCTCAATATTTAAACATTACTCAACATCAATATTTTTCAATTTTAAATTTTGACTTTTCTTCGCATTATTATTTAATATTTGTAAAAAAATTTATATATCATACCATACATCATATTATCAAATTATTAAATAAGATATGATATATTTTTTATTATTAAATAATTATTTATTATATATTTTTTTATAATTTAATAATGATAAGTATGTCGTATTTTATTTAATAAAATACAAGTAAAATAATAATGTAATGTATACTATTACTTAATTATTATAATTTTTTAAAATTTATAAACAGAATATAAAAATAATTTAATTTTTCAGATTTTATATATTTAAAATCTTTATTTTTAATTTCATATTTTACTAATAGTCATCTTATCATTATGAATCATAATTAAAGGTGTCGGTCGGCTTTAATGGACTTCACGTGGTTTTACAGGGAGTAATGATAGGATGCTGCGCGCCCGCAAAAGCGATGCAACGCTGATAGTCTACATTAGTCCCCTCGATTTCTTTTTTTCAATAAAGCCTCTTCGTGATGTACTAGTATGCCTTTTTGTCTAGAGACTTTATTTGTTCTACAGTATCCATCTCTCAAACCCATTGGGCCATTTCCCTCAAGCTCATTTCTTTTGTTCTACGAAACCCATCTCTTTTATTTTACAAAATCCATCTTGCAGTACACTGAAAATTTTTATTTTACAAAATCAAGTTTTGGTTGGATCTTATTTGACCCTTTTGATTTTCTATCTTTTGCAACCAAAGTCCATAAATCTGGAATGTTCTTAAAAGATTGTGAAGAAGTCGAACGGCTGAAGAAGAAAGAAAGAGAAATGCTAAACGTACTGAAAAAAAAAAAAAGGTAATCTTTTTTACGTATTGACAGGATAAAAGATACAAATGTAAATTTACCCTTAAAATGACTTATCTCTCTCGACCCCTATCTCCTTCTACCCACTCACATTTTGCATATTTTCTATGGAACAAACCTCTCTACGTCTCTCTCTCATTACGATTCCCTCTCCGAATTGTCTAGTTTGTATTCAAAATTCATTTTAAATTATTTTAATTCATTTTCATTTTATCATTATACTTTATAATTTTTTATATAAAATATAAATTCCTATACACTTTTTTCAAATCCTAATATATTTATTTCAAATTTCAATACAGTTTTTTCAAATCTTAAAATAATAATGATATTAAAAAATAAACTAAACTCATCTCATTTCATTTCTGAATCCCAATAAGGCCAGCATGTATCGTCTTTCTCGACAAGTAAGTAAAAATATCTGCATACCTCTTTTCTCATGGAGTTATTTTTCATATATTCTAATTTTTTTTTTAAAAAAAATATTTTTTTCTCACCTTGCTTCATCTTCTTTCCTCTATTTTTTTTCTAGAAGAAACTTTTTTTTCCAAAGAAAACTGGACGTGGTGGTAGCAGCTCTAATGAAAGACAAAAATTGGAACGACATTCTTAAAAAAAATGATGCCAAGTTCTCTAATCTCTAAATTAAAAAAATAAATTGAAATCACGGCATTCTTAAAGAAACCATGCCAAGTTACGATTTTTTTTTTTTCTTACGCACAGAAAAAATAAATATATTGGGAGGGCAGAAGTTTTCCGATTTGATCTGAAAAAAATTTACTTGCTTTGATCATCAAAAGTAAATGGGAATGTGATTAGATCGAGTGCTTTTTGACTGGTTTCATCTGAATTTTCTTCTAGATTTAATTGTAAAACATTGTGAAGTTGTCTTTGAGAAAGACTCTTCATGACATGAAACTAATTGTAAAGTTGTCCGGAAAGACGTAAAGGCTCTACAAAAGATTCTTGTAGTAGTAAAATTAGAATATAGGTGTTTAGAGAGAGAAGTAGTCACCTTTTAACACGTTAGTTCGTAAAAAAAGTACGTTTTATTAAGTACAGGTAGCAGCTCTCAAAAAGAAAATAGGGTAATATTTTAGGCACAGTTGGTGTGCACCGTTTTTTTTAATTTAATGATTAAGAAAATATTATTTAATAATATTCTAATTTTTTTAAGTGTTTAAAAACATTTAAATAATAAAAAAAATAAAATAAAAATGAACTATCAGTGTAAAAGAGGTGGGTGCCATGCCACCACCCAACAAAATATCGAGGCAATGAAGGAGACACTTCACGCGTCTGCTACTGAAATAAAATTATAAAATAATAACTTGGACAGTGAACAGGAGCTCGCCCAGCTTGGTGAGCGTTGTGTTTTTACTGTAGTTCAAATCTTAAGACTTGAAGTTATAATCAGTCCAATGTAGATGAAAATTTTCACATCTAGGGTCATTTTAAACTTGGAATAGGTTATAACTAGTCCGTTGCTAATGTTCTAACAGCCACCAACTCACTGTGATTTCATATAACACTGTACAATAATTCAAAGGATAGTGCTACGGGTCTAGATTTTGAGATCCGATTTTGGGTGTTGATTTATATATATTTTTATTTTTTTTTAATTTTAGAATTAAGTAAGTATTCTTAAATAATGTTGTGATTTTTTTTTTATATAATTTTTTTATCATCTTAATATATTGTTTAAAAAAATTACAATATTATTTAAAAATATTTATTTAATTATAAAATAAAAAACAAGCTAAAAAAATGGGATCCAAAATCGGGTTCCAAAATCTAGATGAATAACATTTCCCATAATTCAAATTACAACGTTACTCTTCACTAGTGCTTTAGGTTTGGTTTAAATAAGATGAGTTGTGATAATTTTAAAAATTGAATAAAATATATTAAATGTTATATTTTAATATTATTATTATTTTAATATTTGAAAATGTTAAATTATTTATTATATTTTATATATAAATTTAATTAAATTATAATAATAAAATAAAATGAAATGAATTTCAAATCTCAAGAGCACTTGAATCTTTTTCATGAAATCAGAATCCACACGAGGCAGAGAGAAACTAACAAAATATTAATATTAATATTAAATCCCCCATTTTATGTAAATGGTGATAAAAATTCATTTATTAATATATCATTATTTAAAAAAGTCAAGTACCAAACAAAATATAAATTTTAGCTTTATTTACGAGGAATTCCAACTAAATTTGTTCTGAATTTTTATCAATTCTCTTTTTACTTGACAACTTTTTTTTCAAGTGTTTCTTATTGACAATGTTGTCTGGAGTTATTTTTATTTCAAAAAATTTGCATGGCATGATAATTAGTTCGTTGTGAAGAATCTGAAAATTACCATTAATATAATCTTTTCAGCTATTATTCTCTGGTTCAATATTAAGTGACAAAACATTATTTTTTATTTTTTATTTTTTATTTTTTATTTTTTATTTATTTGTCAGTAATTCGATACTATTTGAAGATGATAGATATATATTTTTTTTTTTTTTAAAAACTTGAGATAATTTGGAAACAATACAAAACTTGTATAAACTGTTAAGTCCACTGTATTATACATGTTCCTTTCACTTTCAGATCGTGAGAAGATGGCAAATTCAATCTAATTTTTTAAAGGAAGTCTCGTATGCGGAGATAACTTATAACAAAGTTCGAATACATTATAATTGAATATCTATTTGTGTTGGCATAGATTTGTTAGGATAGTGAGATGAAATGAGATAAGATAATATAGTTTTAGAAGAAAATTGAAAGTTAAATAAAATATTATTTTTAATATTATTATTATCTTAGAATTTAAAAAAATTGAATTATTTATTATATGTAATATAAAAATTTAGAAAAATTATAATGATGAAATAAAATAAAATGAGATGATTTTTTAATCTAACAGAAGTTAAAGTAAAAATTGTATTCTCACCAAAACCAAGATCACCTGACATAAAGGGGGTACGGCATGTGACCATGGCAATGCGCTTTGTTAGTTTGCTTCTAAGTGTGATTTAGATAGTAAGATGAGATAATTTTGATAAAAGTTGAAAGTTAAATAAAATGTTATTAAAATATTAGTTTTTAATATTGTTGTTTTAAGATTTGAAAAAAATGAATTATTTATTATATTTTATATGAAATTTTGAAAAAGTTATAATAATAAGATAAAATGAGATAAAACATTTTCATTATCCAAATGGAGCAAATTTGCATTTACTTGTTGTGGCAAGGGGAAGCCAAATGTGAGCACTCAAAAAGGGTAGGTCATAAAAACAATAGCTTTTTTAGAAAAATGCTATTCGCAACGAGGGTGGGGAATCGCGAGAGAATCGCATTCTGTATGGCAAAAATTAAACTACGTCATTTTCATTCACAATCTCAAAACGACGTGTTTTCGTCTTCTCCACTCCATGAATCCCCATCCCCCACGAAGCCCCCATCCCACGAACATAGAGTCATTGTCTTCCCCATGTAGCCACAAACATCCACTCCCTCTTCATCTTCTCCATGAGGCCACAACCCTTTCATCTTCTCCACGAACCTAACAAAGTCCCTTGGGTCTTCTCCACGAAGCCAAACACGACCACCTGCCCTTTGTCTTCTCCACAGAGCCATTCCACCTTCGTCTTTTCCTTAAACCTAGTGAAGCCCCCTTGGTCTACTCCATGAACCCAAGAAGACACAAAGCCACAACCCCCTTCGTCTTCTTCATGAACCTAGCGAATGACCCTTCCTCTTCTCCACGAGCCCACATCATAAAAGATTTCCAACATATCATAATATACAAAGTCGTAAAGCCACAACCCCTTTTGTTTTTTCCATGAACCCACTAAAATCCCCTTTCTTACAAACACACAGAACTTTGGATCGAAGCCCCCATTCGTCTTCTCCACCTAGATTTGAAATTCATGGACCAACAAACCCATAGAGCTTTACATTGAAGCCCCATTTATCTTCCCTTTCTCTTCCCAAGCGCTTAGACCTGAAACCCTCTTTACACAATGCCCCAAAACCCTAACCCTACACTAATAAGAACTTAAACCTTGTGTTAAATCTTAATTTCTATATTCAGGTACATGAGGCACAAAGTTTCCACTTCTTGGCCAACTATTTTTATTTTATTTTATTGCTAGTTTCTATTGTTATTTAGTTTGATGGATTGCATTTGAATTGCATTGTTCTATTGAAGCTTTCACCTGAATTGCATTGTTGTTAAGTCATGGCACTTGGATCCTAGGGTTAAGAAACGAAGAAGGCTGTCAGGAGAGATGAACTACACTGGGACTCCTAAAGTCTCTTGAAGATTGACTTCTAAAGTGTTGAAAGCTTTTGGGATTTAAGAAGCAAAGCTGATACACATCATTTTAAGATTGAAGTTTAAAGGAGCATGCAACTTGTCATCTGGAATAAGGGCTACCATTTGGGTGCGATGCACCGTTTTGATTAGCTATTCTTGGGGATGCGTACTATTTTGTCGATTTCTGTTTAATTAGTTGTTTTGGTGCTGCACACCATTTTATCTATTTCAGTCTTGAGTCTGTAATATATATAGTTTTGGTACGTGATTGTTATTCGCATTTTCCTATATCATGGATACTGTAGCATTTAACCTATTTAGTTACAAAATGTGGGTCATAAGGGGATGGGGTAGTGATGAACGAATAATCTGGAATCATTATAATCCTAAACCTAGAAATTGGAGGAAGATTACTCCTCGAAATGTCCTCAGCATGATTAACGCTACAGTCATATTATCCTATCTCTTTTATATCCCGCATCCATTTTAATCTCCATTTACATTTCTTGCATCTCTGCTCTCATCAATCATACGCAAGCATTCATTTATCTACCATTACATCTCTATTTTAGCCACCGATTTACTGGTTCATTAACTAGAACCATTGCAGTTGGTATCACGCCCACGATCCTGCACCCATAAATACCCGAAATATCCTACCCATTCATATCCTGAAATTCAAACCACAAATACCCAGAAAATCCTACCCATACATACTCAAAAAATCCAATTCACATATACCCATAAAATCAAACCAAACACTAACCCTTCTAGAAATCTCCCTTAACCAGAAATCCTAATCTCCATGGCTGATGCAACTTGCTTCAAAATAAACTTGGCACATTGCCAAGATGCTTAGGAAGCTTGCATGGAGGCTCTCATCGCTGAGGTTCACCACATCTATGAGATGGTCCGCACTCTTGTTGCCAATCAAGCCCAGTTGGCACAAACCTAAAATGACCTACAACAGCAACATGAACTCGATCACCAAGAGGTACGTCGGGGTAACCATGGGCATAAGTTGGATTTTCCTCATTTTAGTGGGGAAAATGCTCAGGGCTGGATTTACAAAGTTGAGCTTTATTTTGATTTTCACCAAATCCCACATTCACAGAAATTATTAATGGCATCATTTTACATGGAAGGTGATGCATTAATTTGGTACCAAGATGCAATACATGGTAAACAAAATGTTTCATGGTTAGATTTCACTAAGGCCTTACTTGTACAATTTGGACCATCCGCTTATGATGATCTGATGGAGACCCTAACTAGATTAAAGCAAGTTACCTCGATGTTGGCATACAAAACCCACTTTGAAATTCTTTCAAACAGGTTGAAGGTACTTCGGATGACCATAAACTTAGTATGCTTTTAAGTGGATTAAAAGATGACATATGCCTTCCCGTGTGCTTGTTGAACGCTTGGATGCAGCTTTTGGCCTTGCAAAAGTTAGGGAGGAATATTACTAAGTGCTAAGAAGTCAGTCAAGACATTTGGGGACGAACCAGCTACTGTTTCCACCCCAAAATGGTCTGCTAGACATCCATTCAGTAGTCCTTCTTGGCATGGACAAAAACCTTCTATCACTGGGAGGCATGTTTCCTCCACTAGCATGAATGAAAAAAGGCGGAAGAGATTGTGTTTCCACTATGAGGAGAAGTGGAACCCAACCATGTGTGTCAACGCCCAAAGATGTATTTTTTGGAAGTTTTTGAAGAGGATTCGGAATTTAAAGGTGAAGAGATTTCTATGATTTCAAGGATGAAGATGAGGCTCCTCCATTTAACTCCAAAATTTTCCTAAGTGCATTGATGGGAGTACCAAGCCCTACTATTACCCGGTTATGTTCAAGAATCGGAACTCCAACGTGGTGATTTTGGTGGACTCAGGGAGCACCCACAACTTCATCGACCCCTCTATTATGTAGCACAACCATTTGCCCATGGAATATGGTGAAAAGATGATGATTCAAGTAGCTAACAGAGAGGTGCCTCCATGTTTGGGGCACTGTGACGATGTCTCTATTGCACTCCAAGGTATTAAAATTTGTCATACTCTTTATGTTTTATCGTTGGCTGATTGTGACGTCGTGTTAAAGGTTCATTGTCTTGACACTTTGGGGCATGTGGCTTGGGATTTTTCCAAACACTTAATGAAGTTCTGTTATAAGGGTAAAAGAGTGGAATTAAAAGAACTCCCACTGGAGAAGTCTACCTTTGCAGTGGGGGAGAGCCTTAGGGCATCCTCTAAGGAAATTATTTTCCAACTTTCTTCATTAGAAGTGCAACCAGCTATGAATTCAGTGCCTATTTATTGAAATTTAGTCCTTATTTCTTGAGTTTAGGCATGTATTTGATGAGCTTGTGAGTTTGCCACCCCATAAGTCTCATGACCACAAAATAACTCTCAAGGAGGGCAGCAATCATATCTCAACTAGACTGTGTCATTATTTGTATTATTAGAAAACTAAGATAGAAAAAATAATAGTTAAATTACTAAAATCTGGGGTGATAAGGCCAAGTTCTAGTTTGTTTTCCTCACCCGTTTTGTTAGTGAGGAAGGCCGATGCTAGTTGGAGATTGTGTGTGAAGGATATGTTCCTAATTCCTATCATTTATTAATTATTGGATGAATTACATGGGGCGGTGGTATTCTTTAAGCTGGATTTAAGGTTCGGCTACTGCGAAATAAGGGTAGTGCTTGAGGATATTCCTAAAATGGTTTTTCATATACACGAAGGACACTACGAATTTTTGGTAATGTCATTTGGGCTTACCAATGCCCCATCGACATTCAAGGGCTGATGAACACTGTGTTCAAGCCGATTTTGAGACATTTTGTGCTTGTTTTGTTCGATGACATTCTAGTTTACAACATTAATATGGCTGAACATTTGATACACTTGAGGCTGATTTTGGAGACACTTTCAGCACACAAGTTGTATGCCAAGAGATTCAAATGTGAATTTGGAGTGCATGGGTGATTACGCCCAAAGAATAATGCGGTCGTTTGCAGTATAGCTTTGGGGTGTCGATTCCACAGGGAGATGGATTGAGAAATTGAAGAACAATAACGAAATTAACAAAAAGATATAGATAAGTGCGAAAAGTAAATTTTAGAGTTTGACGTAAATTAAAACTAAATGAGTAATTTGAATAGTATAAAAATGAGACGAAAAGTAGAGCGTAGGGAATTCCTTGTGTATTTGTGGTATTCAAATTTATTCTTAATTCATTGATAACTCAATTAAGAATTCTATATCCAAATTCTTAATCGGAAGATATAACATTAATAACCAAAGTTTAAATCAAATGTAACTCTTTGAAAAATCATTCTTCGCGCTTAACTCTCATAAATTGTTATCGACATTGAGAAAATCCAACGACGACAATATACCCAAGAGGCGATATTGCAGCAGAGAATTAAATCAATATAGATAATCAATTGCTCCAAACATAATTATAGAACTAATCCACTCAATAGAAAAAGCATGACTGAATCTATAAACGAAATAGATTCTATAATTATTTGAAGACGAAAAACATCACAAATAAATTGAGAATAATAGAACAAAATAGTTTTAATATTTAAAGACCAAATACATGAATCAAAAATAAATTACAAACACCATCACACACACAAGTTCATCCCTAACCCTCTTAGAGAATTTAGTTACACATATTGAAAATATGCAACAAAAATTCTCCAAGGGATAATATGGAAGAGCCAACCATTATTTTCTTCTCTCTTCTTTGGTTTTTCTTTTCTTTTCTCAAGCTCTCAAAATAATGGCTCTTCCAAAGCATCCTCCCACACTAAGCATGGTCTTAGAACACACACCCATCCCTTCTATTTATAAGCATCCTTCATGCAAGTTGTCATGACAAAATCATCACAATTTCAACTTGTTTTGCCATGTGCCATTCTTGAATCCAAGTGACTTGTGAGTTGTCATTTTGATCATTTGTTTTCCCACTATGCATGAGCTGGATTTTGCTTGTAGGTTAAGTGTTTCAATTTTACTTCTCTACCCATTAGTTGTCTTGTATGATTTAATATCTTGTAGTCAAATAATTTGTCTTGAAGAAACTTGAGTGCACTTCATCTTGCATATGAATTGATCATTGCATTTCCAAGTTGGTGTAGGAGTGCTTGCTGGAAAATATTATGATGACATTTGGATTTGATGCAAGTGGCTGAAAAATATCCAGGAACGTCAAGTGCAGGTGCGTCCACTTGATGGTCGATTTTGTCTTGGATTGAGTGGATATCTCTTAAAACATAAAACATAAAAGTTATAGATATTTCTCTTGCGGTTCTAGATCATCTTGAATCAGCTCAATCGGAGATTGGATGAGAGAGTTATGCCCATTTTACGAAAAGATGTCAGAACTGTCTAAAATTCCGCAATTATCTTCATTTGCTCCTAATGTCTCCATTTGTGTCCTAAATCAAAATATAAGAATAATGAGTATATTTAGGCATCAAATAAGAATAAAGTATTAAACATTAAGAGAGGAAAATATGGCATTTTATATTCTCATCAATATATTAAATCATGCTTATATCTATCTCAAGATAAATGACCATTAATTTTAATAACATGAGTTATATTCATTATTTTCTCATTTCTTTTAACATTTAAATAGAGTATTTAGAGTGCATTTTTGTGCACTCATCAATGGGGCTACCATCTAGAATAAGGGCTACCATATGGTGCGACGCACCGTTTTAATTAACTATTTTTGGTGTTGCACACCATTTCATCCATTTTAGTTTAATTATTTGTTTTGGTGCTATGCACTGTTTTATCCATTTCAGTTTTGAGTCTGTAATACGTATCATTTTGCTACGTGACTATTATTTGCATTTTCCTGTGTCGTGGGTACTGTAGCGTTTATCTTCTTCAGTTATAGAATGTAGGACATAAGGGGAGGGGGTAAGTGATGAACGAACTAGAATCATTGTAATCCTAAACCTGAAAATTGGAGGAAGAGGACTCCTTGAAATGTCCTCAGCATGATTAACGCTACAACCATATTATCAAGCTTTTTTTCCATCCTGCATCCATTTCAATTGCCATTTACATTTCCTGCATCTCTGCTTTCATCAATTATACGCAGACATCCATTTATCTACCATTACATCTCTATTTTAGCCACCGATTTACTGATTCATTAACTAGAACCTTTACATGTTGTTAAAACTTTTCATCTGAATTGCGTTGCTACTTAAGGCATGTAATTATTTTATTTTATTCCTAGTTTTTACTGCTACTTAGTTTGATGGATGGCATCTGAGTTGCATTGTTATATTGGCTTGTATTGAATTACAATTCCGATAATAGAAATGCCCCTAAATTATCAATCTTTAAAACTTTGAAAAGAAAAGTAAATTAAGTGTGGGTGGCTTGCTTGGCATCAAAGATGGTATTTGTCAAAATAAAATTAACCTATAACAAAATAAAGTAAACAATAAACAAAAAGAAAATGAACGAAAATAAAATAAAAGAAAAACATACCTGGAGATGGTCAAGATTGATATACTGGGTCCATAAGTGGAATGTCTTCCACTTCTGGAATTTGTCTATCAATTAAGATTTTGAGGCGCTGACCATTTACTTTGAAGATACATCCATCTTTTGGATTTTCTATTTCTACCGCCCCATTTGTGAAAATGTTTTTTACTATAAAAGGGCCGGTCCATCTAGATCGAAGTTTTCCTGGATGCTTATGGAGTCTTGAATCATATAAAAATACTCGATCATTAGGCTTAAATGTTTTTCTCAAAATATTTTTATCATGAAATACTTTCATTTTAGCCTTATAGATCTTGGAGTTTTCATAAGCATCATTTCTCAATTCTTCTAATTCCGTCAATTGGAATTTTCTAAGTTTTCCTGCTTTTTCCAAGTCAAAATTAAAATGTTTAATGGCCCAATATGCTCGATGCTCGAGCTCCACGGGCAAGTGACAAGGTTTTCCAAAAACAAGTCTATAAGGTGACATGCCTAAGGGAGTTTTGAAAGCTGTACGGTAAGCCCAAAGCGCATCGATTAGTCTCAAAGACCAATCTTTCCGATCCGGGTTGACCGTTTTTTCTAAAATTTGTTTAATTTCCCTATTCGCAAGTTCAACCTGTCCACTTGTCTGAGGGTGATATGCAGTAGAAAGCTTATGTATCACCCCATATCTTTTCATTAAAGCTTCAAAAGAACGGTTGCAAAAATGTGTACCTCGGTCACTAATGATAGCACGTGGGGTACCAAATCGAGATAATACATTTTCTTTGAGAAACTTAATTACCGTCCTGTTATCATTGGTCCTGCAAGGTGCTGCCTCTACCCATTTTGACACATAATCTACTGCCACAATAATATATAAATATCCAAAAGAAGGAGGAAATGGTCCCATAAAATCAATGCCCCAACAGTCAAAAATTTCAATTACCAAAATTGGGTTTAAGGGCATCATATTACGACGGGTCATAACTCCTAACTTTTGACATCTTTCGCATGAGCGACAATAGATATTTGTATCTTTAAACAAGGTGGGCCAATAAAATCCACACTGCAGGATTTTTGCAGCGGTTTTCTTCATTGAAAAGTGGCCACCACAAGCTTGGGAATGACAAAATTTCAAAACGCTTGCAATCTCTTCATCAGGGATGCAACGCCTTAAAATTTGATCAGGGCAATATTTGAAAAGGTAAGGGTCATCCCAGTAGAATTTTCGTACCTCAATCATGAATTTCCTTTTGTCTTGGGTGCTAAAATCCTTTGGTATTTCACCTGCAGCTAAATAATTCACAATATGAGCAAACCATGGTAGAGAAGTAATAGAAAGTAAATGCTCATCGGGAAAATCATCTTTGATTGGTATGTGGTCAGAAGTGTCCTCGAATGTGAGTCTAGAAAGATGGTCTGCCACTACGTTCTCCACTCCTTTCTTGTCTTTGATGGTGATGTCAAATTCCTGCAAAAGTAAAATCCATCGTATTAATCGTGCCTTAGCATCCTTCTTTGTAAGAAGGTACTTAAGGGCTGCATGATCTGTAAAGATAATAATAGGAGAACCAATCAAATAAGCGCGGAATTTATCCAAAGCAAATACTACAGCTAACAACTCTTTTTCAGTGGTGGAGTAATTCATTTGTGCACTATTTAGAGTTCGACTAGCATAGTAAATGACAAAAGGTTTCCCTTCTCTTCGTTGTCCAAGAACAGCACCTACAGCAAAATCACTAGCATCACACATAATTTCAAAAGGTAAATTCCAATCAGGTGGTTGCATTATGGGTGCTGAAGTAAGCTTGCCAATTAATATTTTGAAAGCCTCTTGACAGGCTTGTGTCCATTCAAATGGGGCATCCTTAGTTAGGAGATTACATAGTGGTCTAGATATGGCAGAAAAATTCTGTATGAATCTCCTATAAAAACCCGCATGACCAAGAAATGATCTTATATCCTTGACTGTTCTAGGTGTAGGCAATTTAGAGATTAATTCAACTTTTGATTGATCAACCTCCATTCCTTTGGAAGAAATAATATGCCCTAAAACAATACCTGAAGGTACCATAAAGTGACATTTTTCCCAATTTAAAACCAATTCTTTTTCTTCACAACGAGTCAGTACTCTTTCTAAACTCATTAAACATGCATCAAAAGAAGATCCAAAAACAGTCAAGTCATCCATAAAAACTTCCATGCACTTTTCAACCATATCACTAAAAATACTCATCATGCAACGTTGAAAAGTAGCTGGAGCATTACATAGTCCAAATGGCATTCTGCGGAAAGCATAAGTACCAAAAGGACAAGTAAAAGTGGTTTTATCCTGGTCTTCTAATGCAATTTCAATTTGATAATAACCAGAATAACCATCCAGAAAGCAATAAAAAGGATGACCAGCCACCCGCTCGAGAATTTGATCAATAAAAGGAAGCGGAAAATGGTCTTTTCGTGTGGCGGCATTTAATTTTCTGTAATCAATGCACATCCGCCAACCAGTCACCAGTTTTGTAGGGACTAACTCTCCGAGGTCATTTTTTATTACAGTTACCCCTGACTTTTTAGGAACAACCTGCGTAGGACTTACCCATTTACTATCAGCAATAGGATATATCATTCCTGCATCTAATAGTTTCAATACTTCATTTTTCACAACTTCTTTCATTGTGGGATTAAGTCTACGCTGGGGGTCTCTTCGAGGATTAGTTCCTTCCTCTAAATTTATTTTATGAGTACAGATCAGGGGACTAATGCCTTTTATATCAGCAATACTCCATCCTAGGGTTGATTTATACTTGCATAAAATCCGAATTAATTTCTCACCTTGGGACTCAGATAATTCAGATGAAATAATAACAGGAAAAGTATCACCTGGACCAAGGAAAACATGCTTTAAACCCTTAGGTAGGGATTTTAATTCAACTTTAGGGGCTTCCCTACTTGAAGGAATCTGTCTTTCTCTTTTTTCAGGCAACTTCTCAAACTTTGGTTGCCATGCCTGTGTGCTATAATCATGAGTTCTGTCAAAAATAGCACAAATGTCAACTACATCAGATGAATCACTTATAGGATTAAATTCAGAATTAACAATAAAGTATTCAAGGGGATCTGAGTCATGAGTTGTAAGAACGTCCCTTTCTATAAGTGAGTCAATCATGTATGTCTGATGACACTGGACATCCTCTTCTGGCTGTTTTGCAATATGAAAAATATTTACCTCAAGAGTCATATTGCCAAAAGAGAGTTTCATCAATCCATTTCTGCAATTGATAAGAGCATTAGAAGTAGCAAGAAAAGGTCTACCTAAAATTAATGGAATTTTAGAGGTAGTTTCTACAGCAGAACTAGTGTCTAGAATTAAGAAATCAACAGGATAGTAAAATTTGTCAACTTGAATTAAAACATCCTCTACCACACCCCGTGGTGCTCTGACTGAACGATCAGCCAATTGCAATACCACAGAAGTTGGTTTGATTTCTCCCAATCCTAATTGCAAATAAATAGAATATGGCATCAAATTTACACTAGCCCCTAAATCTAGCAAGGCCTGTCCAAGCTCATGATTGCCAATGTTGCATGTGATGGTTGGACATCCAGGATCCTTGTACTTAGGGGGAATCCGCTGTTCAATTAGAGCACTAACTTGCTCTGTCAAGAATGCTGTCTTCTTCACATAATGCTTCCTCTTAACTGTACACAAATCTTTGAGAATTTTTGCGTAAGTAGGAACTTGTTTAATTACATGCAAAAGAGGAAGATTAATTTTTACCTGTCTAAGATTTTCCAAAATATCATTATTATGATCCAGAGTTTGTTTGCTTGACTTTAATGCTTGAGGAAAAGGTACCTTACCAGGATTTTTTTTTACTTCAGGTTCCTCGGGTTTTGTTACCTCAAGTTCTTTGGGAAGTTCAGGACTGCTGCTATCTTGATCTTTCTCTACATCCTTTATTTTGTCTATTATTGGATCACGTAGAGACTTACCACTTCGTGTCACAATGGCGTTTACGTCCTTCAGATCTCCTTGTGCCATATGTTGACCATGAGGTACAGATTGAGTTTGGGAAGGAAACTTACCTTTCTCATTCATAGTCAATGAACTCATTATTTTAGACACCTGGCTCTTGACTTCCTTGTTTTCTTCGACAACCTGCATAATCAAAGATTCAAATTTCTGATTAGTCTTACCCTGTATTTCAATAAAAGTATGCAAAGTATCTTCTAAAGAATTTCTAGAAGATTGAGGTGCATGGTATGGTGCAGGATATGATCTAGAGGGTTGTGCAGGCTGCTGGTTTTCAGACTTCCAGCTGAAGTTGGGATGATTACGCCATCCTGGGTTGTAGGTTTCAGAGTAAGGTGTGAACGGCTTTTTGTACATACCCAGAGCATTACTTTGTTCCTCATACATACCATTCATGTTAGTATGTGTAGGACACTCTTGGGCATGATGATCTATCCCACCACAGACAACACATGGCCCAAAAGATTCTGCATGATTAGCCATGTGTGTTGGTTTTGAGTTTTTGGTTTTCAATAACTCTAATTCTCTGGTGAGCATTTCAACCTTAGCCTTAAGGTTATCCTCCTCCCTTAGATGGTAAATACCACCACTCAAGTTTCCTGTAGGTCGTGACCTATTTGTGCTATCAGTAGCACTAGGTCCAGTCCAAGTATGAGCTTTTTCAGCAAGCTCATTGAGGTACTCTATGGCCTCATCGGGATTTTTCTGTAAAAATTCTCCATTGCACATCATTTCCACGAATTGACGTTCCCTGGGCGTAAGCCCTTCATAGAAATAACTCACTAAGCGCCAATTCTCATATCCATGGTGGGGACACATACTCAGTAATTCTTTAAATCTTTCCCAAGACTGGTACAAAGTCTCACTATCCTTTTGTGCAAAGGTAGAGATTTGTCTTTTTAAAGCATTGGTCTTATGTTGGGGAAAGTATTTATTGAAAAACACTTGAGTCATCTCACTCCATGTTCCAATAGACCGTGGTCTTAGTGAGTACAACCAACTCTTAGCTTTATCTTTCAAAGAAAAAGGAAAGAACTTTAGCCTTACCGTGTCGTCAGTGGTATTTTGATTGTGGAATGTTGCAACTACTTCCTCAAATTCCCTAATATGAACATAGGGGTTTTCATTTTCTAGACCATGGAAAGTCGGAAGTAATTGTATCATTCCTGTTTTGAAATCTACATGACGAACATTAGGTGAGAACATAATACAGGATGGTGTGGCTGTTCGTGCGGGATGAAGATAATCTTGGAGGGTTCTAACAGGTTGGTCCACGTGTTCACTCATCGCGTCAGAATTGGAAGAATTATCAAACAAGCGATTAGAAAAATTAGATTCTGAATCTGATTCTAGCACGGGTCTACTAGCAAACCGTCCAAAAGCATCTCTGTACCTGCGCATGCAAAGTAAAGAAAAGCGTAATACTGAAAAAAAAAAAAAATTACGAAAAGAAAAGTAAAATAAAATAAAGATGCAGAAAGCTAAAAAGAAAATGAACGAAGTTACCGCTTTTTTTTTTTTTTTTTTTTTTTTTTTACAAACTACTAAAAAAAACTACAAATTCTTCTACCGTCTCCCCGGCAACGGCGCCAAAATTTGATTACGCCCAAAGAATAATGCGGTCGTTTGCAGTATAGCTTTGGGGTGTCGATTCCACAGGGAGATGGATTGAGAAATTGAAGAACAATAACGAAATTAACAAAAAGATATAGATAAGTGCGAAAAGTAAATTTTAGAGTTTGACGTAAATTAAAACTAAATGAGTAATTTGAATAGTATAAAAATGAGACGAAAAGTAGAGCGTAGGGAATTCCTTGTGTATTTGTGGTATTCAAATTTATTCTTAATTCATTGATAACTCAATTAAGAATTCTATATCCAAATTCTTAATCGGAAGATATAACATTAATAACCAAAGTTTAAATCAAATGTAACTCTTTGAAAAATCATTCTTCGCGCTTAACTCTCATAAATTGTTATCGACATTGAGAAAATCCAACGACGACAATATACCCAAGAGGCGATATTGCAGCAGAGAATTAAATCAATATAGATAATCAATTGCTCCAAACATAATTATAGAACTAATCCACTCAATAGAAAAAGCATGACTGAATCTATAAACGAAATAGATTCTATAATTATTTGAAGACGAAAAACATCACAAATAAATTGAGAATAATAGAACAAAATAGTTTTAATATTTAAAGACCAAATACATGAATCAAAAATAAATTACAAACACCATCACACACACAAGTTCATCCCTAACCCTCTTAGAGAATTTAGTTACACATATTGAAAATATGCAACAAAAATTCTCCAAGGGATAATATGGAAGAGCCAACCATTATTTTCTTCTCTCTTCTTTGGTTTTTCTTTTCTTTTCTCAAGCTCTCAAAATAATGGCTCTTCCAAAGCATCCTCCCACACTAAGCATGGTCTTAGAACACACACCCATCCCTTCTATTTATAAGCATCCTTCATGCAAGTTGTCATGACAAAATCATCACAATTTCAACTTGTTTTGCCATGTGCCATTCTTGAATCCAAGTGACTTGTGAGTTGTCATTTTGATCATTTGTTTTCCCACTATGCATGAGCTGGATTTTGCTTGTAGGTTAAGTGTTTCAATTTTACTTCTCTACCCATTAGTTGTCTTGTATGATTTAATATCTTGTAGTCAAATAATTTGTCTTGAAGAAACTTGAGTGCACTTCATCTTGCATATGAATTGATCATTGCATTTCCAAGTTGGTGTAGGAGTGCTTGCTGGAAAATATTATGATGACATTTGGATTTGATGCAAGTGGCTGAAAAATATCCAGGAACGTCAAGTGCAGGTGCGTCCACTTGATGGTCGATTTTGTCTTGGATTGAGTGGATATCTCTTAAAACATAAAACATAAAAGTTATAGATATTTCTCTTGCGGTTCTAGATCATCTTGAATCAGCTCAATCGGAGATTGGATGAGAGAGTTATGCCCATTTTACGAAAAGATGTCAGAACTGTCTAAAATTCCGCAATTATCTTCATTTGCTCCTAATGTCTCCATTTGTGTCCTAAATCAAAATATAAGAATAATGAGTATATTTAGGCATCAAATAAGAATAAAGTATTAAACATTAAGAGAGGAAAATATGGCATTTTATATTCTCATCAATATATTAAATCATGCTTATATCTATCTCAAGATAAATGACCATTAATTTTAATAACATGAGTTATATTCATTATTTTCTCATTTCTTTTAACATTTAAATAGAGTATTTAGAGTGCATTTTTGTGCACTCATCAATGGGGCTACCATCTAGAATAAGGGCTACCATATGGTGCGACGCACCGTTTTAATTAACTATTTTTGGTGTTGCACACCATTTCATCCATTTTAGTTTAATTATTTGTTTTGGTGCTATGCACTGTTTTATCCATTTCAGTTTTGAGTCTGTAATACGTATCATTTTGCTACGTGACTATTATTTGCATTTTCCTGTGTCGTGGGTACTGTAGCGTTTATCTTCTTCAGTTATAGAATGTAGGACATAAGGGGAGGGGGTAAGTGATGAACGAACTAGAATCATTGTAATCCTAAACCTGAAAATTGGAGGAAGAGGACTCCTTGAAATGTCCTCAGCATGATTAACGCTACAACCATATTATCAAGCTTTTTTTCCATCCTGCATCCATTTCAATTGCCATTTACATTTCCTGCATCTCTGCTTTCATCAATTATACGCAGACATCCATTTATCTACCATTACATCTCTATTTTAGCCACCGATTTACTGATTCATTAACTAGAACCTTTACATGTTGTTAAAACTTTTCATCTGAATTGCGTTGCTACTTAAGGCATGTAATTATTTTATTTTATTCCTAGTTTTTACTGCTACTTAGTTTGATGGATGGCATCTGAGTTGCATTGTTATATTGGCTTGTATTGAATTACAATTCCGATAATAGAAATGCCCCTAAATTATCAATCTTTAAAACTTTGAAAAGAAAAGTAAATTAAGTGTGGATTAAATTCACCAATAAATATATAAAGATCCGATCACATTGACAAACATATTCTTATTTTAAGTTTTGTTAATGATTCCTAGATCATCTCTCTTAAAATAATATCTATTACCAGGTTTGATTTTATTTATTACATATATAAGAGAACAATTTATATGATGGGGAAACCATCCAACGACAGTCTTTAAGACTCACCTGATGAGTGCACAAAAATGCACTATAAATGCCATATTTAAATGCTAAAAGAAAAGAGAAAATAAAGATATAACTCATTTTATTTAATTTAATAGTTATTTATCTTTGAGATGAATATAAGTATGATTTAATATATTAATATCTCAAATAAATGCAAAAATCAACACATGAGTTTAATCTATTTCCCATGAATTTTCACTAATTACTTTATACTTCACATAAGGCCACTTGCTCCAATGTACCCTATTTAATCCCTCAATTTAGAGAGTCAAAATTTGATTCTAAATCATAGATCTCATCTTTGCAAATTAATTGATTATATTTTCTTGTTGGCAACCATTGTATTAGGCAACATCAATGCATGAAGAATTAAGACGATTGATCAAAGCATGCCAAGATGAAAAGTAAAGACATGGCACTTGAAAAAGGTTTGAAGTTTGGACTCCAAATGGTGGGCAGATCATGCTTTAAGAAGCATAGCCGAATTCCTCTTTGCCTATTTTTACAAAACACCCAACAAAACAAATGAATGAAGATATCATGATAAAGTGGAGGAAAAGTGATACACGACACCTTGAGAAATTGATAAACAACAAAAAGAATTCATGAAGAAACCGACAACTCAAAGAGACACAGGCAGCCACAAGTTATTCGGTTGAAGGAGAGCTTTATCCAAATATTTGGTTGACTCACTTGAAGACAAATAAAATCATACTTGCTAGTGGAAGCATTTCAGCCGAAATGAATGAAGAGGAAGCAAAGCAACACATGGCAAACAATAAGAGAAGCAAAGCAGCCACCACACAGCCATGTAAATTGCCACACATAGTTGGAACTCAAAACACATACAAGGCAATTCTTCTAACTAGCAGCAAAAAGGGCTGGACACATACACGGCACCTTAAAGATTAATTGATAAGCAAACTAACAAAATAATTAATTGGTAGCTGGAAATTAAATACAAATGGCTGCACACAAAAGCAGGGATGGAATTTTCAAAGGAGGAAGCAAGGTTTCAGTGCTCTCAAATAAAGGAGAAATGAAGTGCACGGCAAGAATGGAAAGAAATTCATAAAAGAAGAAACTCAATCACATGCAAGGCCACTTGAAGGAAAAACATATGTTGATATACATATGGCAGCCGAAATTCACAAATAGCAACAAGGATTGATGCAGCCACTATGTTTGACTTAAATGGAAGCAAAGTTATACATGGCAACAAATAGAGGAAGAAAAGATCACACCTGGCTACATACAAGCTAAAAGTAAGCTGAAATGATCTCAAATAGATAAGAGATATACACGGCAACACATGGCACTTCAAGTCCATTCGGTGCTTCCAAATTCTCTCCAAACTGACATGATTATTTCAATTAAAGCATCAGGCGCCTACTTCCATTACAATTCAATTCCATCCAAATGCAATCACTTGAAATAAACACATGGGAGGAAGCAAAGACATACACGACAATTCAAGCTTAATCAAGCAGAAAAATTGGGCCAATCATTCATCATTTTCAGCTGACCAAGACTTCTCATGCATGAATAAATTCAAGCCACAATTTGAAATTAAAAAAATAGGCTACACGGCAACATCTATAAATAGATGCTTGAAGGCTTGAATGAAGATGTGCTTGGAAGCTTGAAGAACCATTTTAGAGAGCTTGAGAAAAGAAAAGAAAAACCAAAGAAGAAGAGAAAACATGGTTGGTTCTATCATAGTTTCCTTTGGAGAATTTTTGTTACATATTTTCAATATGTGTAACTAAATTTTCTAGTAGAGCTAGGGATAAATTTGTATATATGATGGTATTTGTAATTGTTTTTTATTCATATATGTGAGCTTTAAATATTAAACTTTTTGGTTTAGTCATTCGAAATTTATTATAAATGTTTTCGTCACCAAATAATCTTAGAATTTATTTCATTTATAGATTCAGTTATGTTTTTTCTATTGAATAGAATAATCCTTTGATTATGTTTGGTTCAATTGGTTATCTATATTAATTTAATTTTCTGCTGAAATATTACTCTACGAGTATATTGTCGACGTTGAATTTCCTTAATATTGATAACAATTCTCGTTCTTATATTGCGACAAATGATCTTTCGAAAGATTACATTTGATTTAAATTTGGTTATTAATGTTTTATCTTCCGATTGAAAATTTGGACATATAATTTTCAATTGAGTTATTAATAAATCGAAAATAATTAAAATACCGATTATATACAAAGGATTCCCAATGTTCTACTTTTCGTCTCATTTTTATGCTTTTCAAATTAGTCATTTAGTTTTAATTTACGTCATACTTCAAAAATCACTTTTCACACTCTTCTAAATCTTTTTGTTAATTTCATTACTATTTTTCAATTTCTCAATCCATCTCCCTGTGGAATCGACACCCAAAAACTATATTGCAAACGACCGCGTTATTCTTTGGGCGTAATCATCACCCATTAAACCTAAACCTTTAAGGAGACTAGAATAGCAACCTACCATCATGGCCTTTCAACTAAATTGCGGTTTGAATAGAAGAATAATCGAACTTGTGACATGGAGCTCATGTACACAAGTTTATCCTCACTACTTGGACTACCCACAATGGATAATGGTAGGGGTTTTAACTCTACTTTTGAGTCCCAAAAATAGATTTGGTATCTATGACTTTACATTGTCGTTAATAAGTTTGTAATGTATTTAACTATGATTTTATAGGTAAATTGTAAAGATTACTATAATGTGGAGTGTTTTAAGTGTCTTATTAGCTAAGTTTGTAATGTATTGATAGTGTAACTCACAATATTTTTGCCTTAATTGGGAGGCAAAAGAAGGGAGATTTTGTTGTACATTCTCAACTCAGATGAATGATTAACTAGGAATTTAGAAGTGATTTGAATGGAAGCCTTTATCTTTTGCAGTTGATTCTTAACAATATAAATTGTCTACTAGATTCATTTTTGGTTTAATTGCAAATCATTGTAGTATATAGTGTTTTATTTTTTCTATTTTTGGTAGGTTGGATAAGGTAAATACAGTCGTGGAGTGAGATCCTAATCATCAAGTACTTCACATAACAGAATATTCCAGTGCTTTTTCATTTTTATGATTGTGATGTTGGTTCATGTTAGAATGTCATTGTCATCAATGTCATGTTCATCTTTTACTAAATGTATTTTGGGTCAATCATTCTTTTTCTGTGAGGTTGAAGCCACATTGAGATACTCAAATATTGCAAGAAATCCAAAACAACCTTTTTTAGGATATCCAAAGTACAACACAGAGGTAACTACATCATTTGTACATCTATTTTTTATATTGACGATTAATATTATGTGCATCTAACATTTTTTATATATGTATGAAATGATCAGGGATTATCATACTGCAATTTTTTTCAAGTGGCCAAGCTAGTATTTGCAATAAATCCCCTGGTTAAGTAGTCATGCATTACGATATGAACTTCCAATTCTCTGGCAAATACAACCTTTTTTATCATTTCTTCGCATGTACCTGCAGTAGCATTCAAGTAATGCCCTTTGATTTCACCGGTTTCAGCCTGCGCTTTATAAATTGCTTCGGCACAAAATAGGAAACGGTCTCTCCAACGCATAAATGGTTGGGAATTCACGTTCTCATCATCTTTGGTAAAATCAAGCCCACCGCGGAGACATTCATAAACTGCTCTACCGTAATTCTTAGCGGATAATCCCAATTTAGCATATCTTAGCAGGTAATTAAGAGAATGAGTTCTAACTTCAAGAAAGAAATAATGATCTGTTAAGGATATAGAGCTCATGAAGGTACTCAATGATATCGAGAAGAAGGGAACTGAGGTCCGTAAGAGAGCGGTTGAGATCGAGAAGAGAGAGATGATGCTATTTAATAGAAATGAAGAGGAATGAGTTGGTACTTTTGGAGCACACTACTCTGGGTGTATTGGGCTTTTTCAATTGTTGTGTTATGTTACTTAATAATGTTACTTAATAGTATCTAAGTGATTTTGGAACTTGGTATATGTTTTTTGTTATTTAAAAATATCTAAGTTGTTTGGTGTATGTTGGGCAGTGTTCTAGGTTAGTCTGATTGTGTAGTTTAATGTAATAGTCTAAACTTTTGTGTTCTGATAGTGGATATACTTTTGTGTTGAACCAGCATTAAGCACTAATTTTGTTTTATCGGAAAAGCCAAATGAGTTCTTCCATATGGAGATGAAAGTTTTTTTTTTCATTGTGATATAAACATGTTTAAGACTTTTTATGGTGAAATTGTGTGTATTGAGAAGTTCTTCCAGTTTTATATGGTGTGATTCTGTGTAATTTTTTTTTTTTAAGAAGAACTCATTAATTTATTAACTCAAAGCAAATGGCTAATACAAGGAGGAATTGCTTCTAAGTGAATGCAATCCTCATCAAGGTTCAAAGCATTTTTGGCCAAACAATGGGCCACCATATTAGCTAGCCTTGGGGTGTGGACAATAGAGTGGGATTCGATTGTCCTAAGGAGCTGTCTTGCATCTCTTATCAAGAGGCTGGGTGTACTCCAATTCTCCTTGCTGCTGTTGAGGCTATCTACCACTGTCTTGGAGTCACCTTCCAACACTAGCTTGGATCTCAAGCCTAGTTCCAGACAAAAGGAGATGGTACGCGTAGCTGCTACTACTTCCCCTAGGAGCGGATCTGAGAATAAGTTTCTGGTAGCTTGGAGGGTGGTGAGCATCATTCCTTCAGAGTCGCGGATGATCACTCTTATTCCGAGCTTGCAATTGATTTTATCGATCGCTGCATCCCAATTAACCTTTACATGTTCCACTAGAGGTTTACACCAAGTAGAGATAGTAACCAGTTTGGAGGTCGGCTTTTGGTTCTTTCTTGAGCTTTCCAAGTAATCTTCCAAATCTGTCAGTCCTGTTGACACTTGCTGGATCATCTGTTCTGGGGAAAAAAATAGAGATTCGAACACCACTTTGTTCCTCCTTTGCCATAGCTGTTTGAACATTAGTGCCACTTCTGCAATAGTTTCCTCTATACCTGTGGACAAAATAGCATCAAGAACATCAGTAAAGGCACCCTCACGAGTAGAAAATTTTTGTACCTTTCTGGAGCATATGCTCCATACGTCTTGAGCTGCCACGCATGACCACAAAGCATGAGTAATAGTTTCGGGCTGTTGAAGACAAATTGGGCACTCCGGAGTGTCAACCACTCTTTTCTTCATCAAGTTAACTTTTGTGGGAAAGATATCTTTCCCAGCTCTCCATAGGAAGGTGCGTAGGGCATGCGGCAGTTTCAACTTCCATATGCTGTTCCATAATTTCGGAGGAGTAGGGGGTTCAGAAGGTTGACTCGAGCTTTCCTTATTAATGTTGCCCTATAAGTGATAAGCTGACTTCACTGTGAATTTACCATCTGAGGAGCTTATCCAAGAGAGTTGATCTGGGTTACCAAGACTAATGGGAATTTGTAGGATTGTCGCTGCTTCCTCTGTGTTGAACTTGTCTTACACTAGCTTTTCATGCCAGACTTTGTTCTCTGCATCGATAAGTATGGTCACTTTGGCGTCTCGTGGTAGTCCAGCTGGCGGTTTTTGGATTTTATAGGTAGAATGGATAGGTACCCATTTATCCTCCCATATGCGAACAGATTCACCGTTGCCTATCTTCCATAACAAGCCTTCACAGAGAAGGGGTTTTGCTCCATAATGCTTTGCCAAACGAAGGAGTCTTCACTTTTCAGTTTAGCTCTCAGGAACTCCTTTCCTTTGTAATACTTAGCTTGTAACACTCTAGCTACCAGTGATGTTGGATATTGCACTAGTCTCTATCCTTGCTTAGCTAAAAGAGCTAAGTTGAAATCCACAAAATCTCTGAAGCCAAGTCCTCCAAACTTTTTAGCTTCTCCCATGCCTTTTCAGCTAAGCCAATGAATTTTAGAGTGGTTGTCCTTCTGTCCCCACCAGAAATTCTGCATTAACTTGTTATGCTTCTGAGAATGCCTTTTGGGATTTTAAATATTCCCATGTTGTAGGTTGGAATGGCTTGTATAACAACTTTGAGTAAGATTTCTTCTCCTGCATTGGATAGGAAGTTTTTCTTCCAGTTGTTCATCTGAGTCTTTATCCTTTCTCGAGTTGGGTTAAAAGCTCTTGCTCTATGCCGTCCTATGAAGGGGGGAAACCCCAGATATTTTTCAAGAGGCCCTGTTGCCTTGATTCCTGCTATCTCCAGTATGGACTGCTGGACCACCACCTTGGTGTTCTTATTGAACATAGTAGATGTTTTTTCTAGGTTTAGCCTTTGGCCCGATGCCATTTCATAGGCACTGAGGATATCATGTAACCCGTTCCACTCAGAGGGGAGTGCCTTGCAAAATATCAGGCTATCATCTGCAAAAAAAAGATGATTAATAGTAAAAGAGTCTTTAGTCACTGGAAAACTGAAAATTAGACCTTTTTGTTCAGCCTTAAAAAGTACTTGACTAAGGATTTCAGAGCATAAAATAAAGAGTTAGGGTGAGAGGGGATCTCTCTATCTAATGCTGCGTGACGATTGCATAGGTGCTTAAGGGATCCCGTTAATGAGGATAGAGTATGAAATGGTCTCCACACATTGCATAATTAGTTGGACCAGTGATGTGTCAAACCCCATCTTAGTTAGTGCAGCTTTAAGGATGCTCCATTCGATCCTGTTATAAGCCTTACTCATGTCTAGTTTCAGTGCCATATACCCATCTTTTTTGCTTTTGAGTCTATTTTGCATTGAGTGAAGTAGTTCATAGGCGACTATGATCTTGTCGGAGATGAGTTTACCTGCGACAAAAGCACTTTGTGTAGGTGATATCAACTGTGGGAGAATCATTTTCAGCCGGTTGGAGAGAACTTCAGCAACAATCTTGAAAAGCACATTGCATAGGCTGATGGGTCTATAATCTGAAACTGTCTCGGGGGCCTTTTTCTTGGGGATTAGGGAAATAAAAGTTTGGTTTATACTCCTGAGTCCGGATCTGGAGTTGAGGATTTATAACACAGTAACGCCTATTATGTCGCCAACTATGTTCTAGTGATCCTGGTAGAAAATGGATGGGAGCCCATCCGGGCCTGGAGAACGAAAGGGATTCATATCTGCTAGTGTTAGTTCAACCTCCTCCCGACTATAGGTTTTGGTCAAGGCTCTGTTCATTTCAGCATTCACAGTAGTTGGAATTTCATCAAGATAAGAATCCAAGTCCATCGAGGAGGTTGTAGAGAAAATATTAGTACAGAAAGCCTGGAATTCCTTCGCAATAGCCTCAGTCGAGTGCCATGTGTGACCCCTATCATTGCTAAGTTGTCTGATGGTGTTCCTTTGTTTCCTTTGGGTAGCACATTTACGGAAGTATGTGGTATTCCTATCTCCCTCCTGTAGCCATCTCTGTTTAGTCCTTTGTTTCCAAAGGATCTCATCCTCTTCTAGGGTTGCATCCATCTCTCTTTGCAGTGACTTGATACTCTCAAAATTTTGATTAGAGGTGTCTGTTTGTAACCTCCGGAGTTCCTTTCTTTTACGCTTGAATTGCTGACTTTTAGACATTCTTTCCTCTTTGTACCATTCTTTAAGCTGGAAGCCGCATCTCTCTATGCCTCTTCTAGTAATCTCCAAACTGGACCCTATTTGTCTAGCCCCTTGCCATGCCGTTTTAATCACTTCAATGCACTTGGGATGCTTTGACTATGTTGCTTCAAACCTAAAAAGTTTCCTGGTGGCTATAAGCCTAGGCTCAAAATCAGTACTACCAGTATATAAAGGACAATGATTAGAACATTGTACAGGCAACACATGCACATAATTAATGGGAAAGAGGTTACTCCAAGCATAATTAGACAGGATTTTATCGAGCCTCTTTTCATGACTTAGGGGCCAGGTCTATTATTGCACCAAGTGAATTGAGGGCCTTCGAAACCGAGGTCCCCGAGATCACACTCCAGGAGAGTTCTCTTATAATCCTCCATTTGCCATGGTGGCCTAATGCAGAGACTACTGGTCTCCTCTTGTGACATAATTTCATTAAAATGTCCCATGCACAGTCAAGGAATATTCGAATCAGGTTTAAGCATTTTCATGAGATTCCAACCTTCCTTTCTTTTGTTAGTGATAGGATGACCATAGAAGTCGGTCACTAATCCATAATTATCGGCTACTCCGGTGGTGAATTTAAGAGAGATGTGTCTAAGCGAATAGGAGTCAAGTTCAAAGGCAAACCGCTTAGACCAAAGGGTGGCAATTCCCCCGCTCCTACCAAAACAATCTACAATAAAACTAAATTCAAAACCAATTTTTTTTATGAATAGTCTCCATCTTATTCCTTCTGCATTTTGTTTCAAAGAGGAAAACTATGTTGGGGAATTTTTCTCTCACTATATAGTGGAGTTCCCAAACTATCCGAGAATTTCCCAAACCTCAACAGTTCCAACATATAGAGTTCATGGGGCATGGTAGGCTGCACAGCAGCCTCTGCCAACATTGATAATTTGAGTTTTTTCCCACTCTTAGAAAATTTACCATTAGGACTATCCGTCCTTTTTTTGCTCATTTTTTTGACTCCCAATTTTTATGGAGATGAGAGATGCGGTTTTGAAAACCGGATAATTTCGCCCATGGCTCTACGTTTCCAGTTGGAAATAGAGGTTTTTTTGGATGAGTCCCCAGGGGTGAGAGAAAAAACAGGAGGAAGGGGACTAACCTGACGACATGGGTCGTCATACACCATGTCATGGTCTTGCTCTTTTTGGTTCGGGTGAGGGATGTCCTGGAGCGACCCTATCCAGCCTTTGGGAGGACTCCCTGGTAGACTCTGTATGTTATCCGATAGGTTGGTGTTCTCCTCTGACAAAGTGTTTGAGGATTGGAGTGGGCGAAGCACTACTGGAGTAGCTTTGTTATTTTTAGACTTTTCCTCAACGGCTATATCATCAATGACCAGTTCTTGCCCTGTTATTAACCGGTTAATAGGAGTGAATTTAGAGGACCAAGCCCCCCCTGTTATCATGTGATGGGACCCTGTTCAACGTGTGTTTACCGGAGCTGCTCTGCCGGCTGGTGTACACATCATCTTTGTCGTTGCTGCTAGTGGAGAATATTGGAGAAGACTCATGCTTTGGTGGAATCCCTGCCTGGATCCATGGGCCGTATTACATTTGGTGGAGGTCTCGAGTTCTGCTGTCCCCATTCTTCATCACACAGCCTGTATCAGCATACCAAATGGAGCCACAGCTGAAGCAGAAATTGAGCAATCGTTCATACCTGTAGTTGACCCATCTTCATGTACCTCCACCGTTCAGGATGTGCCCTTTAGCCAATGGCTTGGTGATATCGAGCATGACTTTCATGCGGAGAAAGCTCCCCTAGGCTCTCTCGTTTGGGTCCATGTCTAGTAGTAGAACATCACCGATTGAAGCTCCAAGCCTTTCGCCCATCATCCTGTCGAGCCCATCAAAAGGAATATCATGTATTTGGACCTAGAAGGGCACCTGGTTTAAGCTCAATTCACGTGGTGCTAGATGGCCTTCACATTCCTAGATGCACACCAGGTGCTTGTCAAAAGACTAAGGCCGACCTTGGTTAACTCTATCTTTCTCTTTAGTTGATTGTAACTCAATCAGAAATTTGTTTCTCCCCAATTCTTTGATAGTTGTTCTTCCATTGAGCTTCCACACCTTGGACATAGTACTCTTGAACGCCCCTTTGTTGATCTCCCTATCTGCGATTACTAGTGCTATTAGTCGTGAGTTGTTGCCATCACCAGGGAGAGCAGTTTCTTCTTCGTCCTAGAGGGAGATTTTATCCCTCTCGCTCTCGATAAGTTTAAGTCCTTCACATAAGTTTATCAATTCGTCCTCCATGTTTCTATGAGACGAAATGGAAGGGAAAGTCTCTTAAGATCAAGGGATCTAAGAGGGGGAACCCAACCTTCACATAGGAAAGCTTAGAGAAAGACTCTCAGCACGGGAGAGAAAAAATCGTTGGAACTTTTCAAACCAAATTTATTATGATGGCCAAAACCTAAAGACCAATAATTATGTGTAATTGGGACGTGTTTTTCATTGTGTCACAGACAACATGTAGGCTAGTTACATGGTATGTAAAATACTATACTAACGATTTAAAATGTCCATATTAGTGTTTTCAACATCAAAAGTAAGCAGATTTTTTTGACTTCTATAAGCTATAAATATCTTAAAGAACTCCATCCTTGTGTATTTAAAAAACTTGACTAACAACCGAAACAGATGGAGAAGAAGAACATTAATTGCACTTATATTTACACCACAAACTCCAAAATTAGTCAAAAGTAACCTAATTTCCAATCAACCAAATTTCAGCCATCAAATTCTAGCCAACCTAGTGCTAACATTGCACTCATATCATTGCAATCATATAATTGTACTTGGAACCAACATCATATTTCCACATATAAAAAAGTCTCATACCATTCAAAAATAACTACAATTAAAAAGCTATCCATCCAAAAATTAAATAATTGTCCAATATAATATAGCCATTAGTTCCAATACGCAATACACAAAAATGTTTTCTACCATGTGTCCATGAGTTACATTCAATACACAATTTTTTTTAATATTAAAATTAAATTAACGCATTGTGCAAGTTGTGATCTATCCAATCCAAGTTGCACTGGTTGTGATCCATCCATTTTACGTTGCACTGGTTGTGATCCATTCAACTTAAATTGTATTTGTAACGAATAATATTCAAATATTAATATGATATCTATATTACTATTAAAATATTTAAAATTTTAGAAATATTACACTTTTTTTTTACTCCAATCACTGTTTCTCAAAACTAGGTTCCACTAATGTCAAAAGTTGAGTTGTCTAAAACAGCTTGACAATAAATATTTTTCAAAAAATAGCCAAATATTCTAATCCAAATATAAATATATAACTTCTAATATACCTGCACGCCATATGGTAAAATTGCATTTTTCAACATTCTATCTTGATATGTGATAATAGCTTTTGGAGCTATTATAACCATACACTGCAACCATGTCTAGAATAATCACACAAAAGTTTTCCAATTCTCACTGAAAACCAATGTTGCTTTCAACAGAATTAACTGCTCATGGTGGTTTATACTTTACACCAACAAATGGTGCTAAGGAAATCCCATATATATAGTGTCAAATGCGACCACATAATCGAAATATTGCCAGGCTGTCCTACTACATGGGTTTTCCCGGAAGACATTGTCTAAGTTGCATTGGTTATGCAAAATATTCGTTTTTTTTACTGCAATATCTAGAGGTGTAAGTATGCCAGTCTGGACCAGCCTTGGTAGGGGTCTGGTCTGGTCCAAAAATGTTGGGATTGAATTAATTCGGTCTAATCTCGATCCAGGGAATCTCCCTCTGGACTAGACCGAACCAATTAATTTTTATTTATTTGTATATATATTATTTACATAAATAATTGTATATAAATAATTATTAATTTATCACAATATTATATAAGTATTATATTATATCCTTAAATGTATAACTATAATATATAGTACTAGTATATATTAATATATTAACATATTATAAGAGTTGTAGTATAAATTATAGTATATGTATACATTTATAATTTATAATAGTATTAATAGAGTTAACTTAATATGTTAGTATTGTATCACTATAACTTATTAACTACATAGAGTATTCGTAATAAATAATAATAGTATTATTATTATTATTTAATATATTGTTACCAATTTATCACTAACATATTTAATAATTAATATAACTTATTAACTATTTTTTTTTTTATCCAGATTATTTCTCTTTTATAATTTTTTTTCAAGAGTAAATTTTTTTAGTATATTTTAACTTAACTGTGATAAAAACGTGAAGTGGTTAGAAAACAATTGAAATTGGGCCAAAAAATAGATTTGATCATTGGTTAGGATTTTGGATTGTTGGCCCATTTTAGGCATGGTCCAAACTGAGTGGATCGACTTAGATCGAATTAGACCAGACCGGACCAGTTCGATAATAAATTTGGTCCAGTCTAAAGTGGAAAAAATGATGGACTGAATAGGATCAGTCCATCGCCCATTTGGACCAGACCGGACCGTTTACACCCTTAAATGCATCCTATAAAACTACTCTCGTAGATGTCTTGCATTGTTAGTTTAATTATGACAATCCTTTTTTAAAATAAAGAGGTTCTCGAATCCACTTGCGCCAACGATAAGAGATCCAAGCTCTTATTCATTTAGATGCCAACTAAGTCATTTGTATCTTTGACTCTTTTTACGGAGTCATTCACTTCTTTATTATATCGAAAGAAATAAGATTTCTTTGGATTGAGACTGTGGTTATAGATATTAAGAAATGTTATCAATCTAAACTTTTTCCAACTTTTAAGGCATTAAATTTTGCATTACAATTCCTTTTTTTTTGTAAGTAGACTTGGTCATGGCAAGTAGGCTATAATATATTTCATGACCAATTTGAGATTTCAGGGCAATACCCTTTCCCATGTTAGGCGACAAACTCGAGGAATTCAATGATAGTGGACTCATGCCATTCTGTTTTGCATAGCAATTTGATTACATAGAATAATCTAATCATTCTCTTCATAGTTCAGTTACCCTTTACACAATCAACCTTTCTTCTCAAAGGTCACATAGTGGATTATGTGGAAGGAGATTATTTTTCCCATAAGACTCTTATCTTACAATACTCTTTTCTCACATTAAGAATATATGCAAACTGGGATTTTTTTTTCTCTTAAAGGCAAGTATTTTATAAATAGAAAAAAAAAAATTAAAGGATATAAATTTGAGTGAGGTAAGAGTCTTTAATAATTATCTTAATCTAATAAATACATAATAGACACTAAAAATAAAAAAATGATTTCAAGATCACAAGTGTATCTCTCACTAATTTTAATTAAAAAAAATCATTTAAAATAATTTTAAAATAATCAGATAAACAAATTATTATGCTGCAACTTAAAACTGCACTAAGAAAAAATATGCTGCATTTTGATGAGCTGAAATTATTTTTCTGCGGTGCAATTTATTTGGATGATTGGTACTTTTGATACCACATATTTGGATCATGCGACTCCACGTGAAGGTCTAGAGAAAATAAATTAAAGAATGTGATCCCAATGGACATTCTATTATATTATATTAGATATATATATATATATATATTTTTTTTTTTTCTACTGTGTGTGACGTACTTGGAAGACGGCTGGCTTGTCTTCATTTGTCATAAGTTAATCTATTATGCTTGTTTCTATTCTTTTCTAAAAGAGAATGTTAGGAAGAAATTGCATTAAGGTACTCATATTAATATATTATTATTTATGTGAGTGAATATTTTAAATATGCTTCTCTTCATCATTTTTATTTTTAAAAAAACCAACCCCCCCAAAAAAAAACCCAGCATTTGGTCCAAAAGTGTAAGATGCTTCTAATCATTGCTTTTGATGCCCCAGTTATTGTGTGAAAATGATCCAAATACAATTGTATTAAAGCCTAATCATGGAAGCCATCAAAAGCAAAAAACCCAAGATCATGTATTATTGTCAAGGTTGTCACGGGTAGACGCTGTGCCGTCTACAAATAACCCAAGATCATTCAAATAAACTGTACATGCCATATAAAAATATTATTTTTACGTATTTTTTATTTAACTATTCATATTTTTTCTTTTGTTTCATTCTCATTGTATTTTTGTTTTTGTTTTATATTTTTTATTTAACATTTTAACTGACATGATATTATTACCACGTCATCAATTTCACAAAAAAATATTCAAGCCGTATACCTACAGCATTACCTAGCAACAAGCATGCGGACAATTGGATTGAAGCGTCTACTTTGGGTATGTCTCAAGGAACGGTGTTAAGTGCCCCTACTCTGCTACTACGGTACTGCTTGTGTGTCTTTCGCTTAATGCTTCGCTGGCGTGATGCCGTCTGCACTGCATCAGCGCTTGAGAACAGAACAACATCCCGTTTATTAACAACCCAAAATTATGATCAATGTGATCATCCTCTCCTCTCATTATTAATCTAAGTTTGTAGGATAAGAAGGGCTTATGTTCTTTTCTGGCTGCCTCTAATTGAATATAAGTTATTCATGGTTGCACCTCCCAAAACGAGAAATTCTTTCGAATGGAGCAAAAACAGCATGATAAGCAAACCTAGCTTTGTAATGCATACAACAGGGTAATAAGAACGTAAAAATTGCCTCAAAACAAGTTGCTGTTCACAGAATTAATTGTTTGGTGTCCATGACCATGATTCCACGAACATTCTCTAAAACCCAAAAAGAAAAAAAGTGAAAATTATTTATTTCCTGATGGAATCACTAGATAGAATGTTTCAATGTTATGAGCATTTACATGATCACTAGCAGCTTGGATATGTTCGCAACTGCATGCATTAGTTTACCTATATCATGTCAGTGGAGCCTCGGCAGGGACAAATCTCTGGACGCCATCTAGCTACAAGACTGATTTTAAATCGAGGAGATCTTCGAGATCTCTACCAATAATTTGTGTAAGGCTTGAGGCTTTGAGAAAAAAGGTGAGTGGTCTGCGCCTTTTACCCGAAAGACCTGTTCTGGGGGGCTTGAGCTTATCATGCTCTCTTGGAGGAAGATGGGTATGGCATTATCTTCAGGAGTTTCTATATAAAACCGCCTCACAGATCCATACTTCATGTCAGTCAGAGAGAGCCTTTCCAAAACTGGTGCAAAGGGCATTGGCCTCATTGAAACAGATGCCAAAGCAACATCCTAGAATGAGAAACGGAAAATAATCAGTAACCGTGATAGAAGTTCACAAAGAAAAAAAGAAAAGAAATTACATGTAAACAAATGTGAGTGTGCTCGTGCACATTCGGACACTTCTCTGCAATTGCATATATGCGTGTGTCACATATCGATTTTCATGAGATTAAATATACCTTGGCCGGACTTTGGTTGAATAACAAATCCCTCAACAAAGATTTGTCTAGATCAATAGAAGTTGGAGGGTGCTCATTCCCATTTGTGTACAAAAATATCTGAGCCCGTCGCATTAGATCATTAGTACCTGCCTGCAATTTACTTGCATATAGTCATTGTCAACCCAGACACTTCATATGACATTTTTTTATTAATTTAAAAAAATCTATCCCTTTCTTTAGCCAAGCTTATTATAAGAGGAATGCAAAGGTCAGCCATTGTTAAAGATAGTTAGAATCTTCAGCTCTGCACTCACCAAGCTCTCCCCTCATGCTGCAGGCTTAAAGGTACACATCATATCACGGGGCAAAACTAGTTCTAAACCCAAATCTTCTTCTAGGTCTTAAGTTCATCCAGATGAAGGTTTTAGAACTATCTTGGAGCAAATGCACTATTGTCATCTCTCTTTTGTTTTTGTGGGACTGGGAGGATACATTCTAAGTGTATGTTTGTGATTGCGGTAAAAAATATAGTTTTAAGTTTTAAGGCTTATAGCTTATAACTTAAATAATAAGATCTATACCTCAAAAGCTGTTTAATGTTTGGTAAACATGTATCTAAAATGATTTTAAAATTAGTTACAGTAATTTTTTAAAAATATACTGTTATCTGTAGGAGCTTTTTGATAAAATCTTCAATTTGGTATTTTTTAGAAAATGAGCCTTCCAACTTTTTTAGATGATTAAAGCACTTTTTATAAATTTACTAAACATGTAATTTTTTTTCTTTAAAATAGTTTTTAAGCAATTAAAAGAACTTTTTAAATTTCGAAACGTAACCCCAAACATAGCCTAAAATAAAAATGAAAAGGAGACTAGGAAGAAACACTCAGCATCCTTAGGGCCATGAAAAGAAATTCAAGTGCGGCAGCAGAACACTACTTCTGAACAGGGAAATGATTAACCAAAGAAATATTGGGAATCAATTCAACCAAAATTATTCTTAATTCCTGTGATCTTAATACGCAAAAAAGTTCTTTGAATAAGCGAACTTATTTCTTTCTCTGCTTTTTATTTGTTGGTGGGTGGGGAGGGGTTGGGGGTGACCTGTAAGGGGACTGCTCACAATATCAGATATGAAGATAATATTTTTATTAAAAAATTTAATTGCCAAAAAACACAATTATTAGAATGAGGGGAAAACCTGTTTGGAGAACATATCAAGAGCACTTTGTCCATTAGTCAACATAGCCGCGCCAACAAAAACAGCCTTTGAAATTTTGAAAGGAAATGATTCCATTGCATATGATATACATGCACCACCAAAATCATGTCCCACCAAAATCACCTGCTTAAATTTCAAAACAATAAGATGAAGTGAACAAAAAAGAGATATGCTCAAGAAAAAAAAAACAACTTATATATCAATTAAGATCACAAAACAACTAATGTAGCACTCTATCTCCTCCCCTTTCTTCTTGTTCTCTCTCCCTCCCTCTCTTCACTGCTAGTTTTTTTTTTTGTTCATAACTCCTAATTCAGATGCTTATTTTCCTGCTTTGGCCCTTTAAGCTCCCCAGAATCCATTCTCTCTCTCTTTCTCTCTCTCTCTCTTTGGAAAAAATAACAAAAAGTATGCTAAAAGGACATTTATGCTTAAACCTGGAAAAAATAACAAAAAGTATGCTAAAAGGACATTTATGCTTAAACCTACAGCCCATGTGTGATTACAAAAAAAAACTCTGCACATAGGCTCGAACGATGTGTGATTACTAACAGCCTAATTGTGATTAAATTAATGCTCAAACTTTGCACCTAGAATAGCTCGACGCTTAACTGTGCTTGGTTCTTTTGAAAACTCTGGTGGACATATTTAAAAAAACAAAAGAAAGTAAGATAGAAACTGATAATAAATGGGAAAGAACCTTCTCGCCATCAGCAAGATTTTCAAGCAAATCGTTAAGTGGCTTTACATATTGTGAAAGACCTGTGATGCTGTTCGGATCACATGCATGAATTCCAGAACCAGTTAAGTCTATGGCAGAGACTCTGAAACCACCTTCTTCTAGAAGTGCTATTGTTTTATACCAACACCACGCTCCAAAGCCACCTCCATGGACAAGAACAAAACGGTTGGTTTCTAGGTCATCAAGCTTTATATCCTGGCAAAGAGAGAAAGTTAGGAATCAAAAGCAATTCAAAATAATAAAATTTAACTTCAAATATAAAAATAAAAAGAAAAAAGTCTAGCCACATATGAAGTAATACCGGAAAGTGATTAAATGCAACACTTTAAACTTGCTATAAACATTACCTGTATACTTATATAGAACTAGAAACCCTACTTTGTGTGTTGTAAAATACTAATAACAAACAGAAGAAAATTCTCATGGAGAAAGGAAAGATAACAAAAAACAGAATTACTTATGCAAACTACTATGTATTTGTGCATTCAACTGATTCTGCACCATATCATCCAGCTCAACCTCACATTCTGAAACTTAACACAATAAGCCTAATCCCAATGAATTTGTTTAGACCATGATTCTGCATGAAGGCTACCGTGTCCGGCAGTGCTTAACTGAGATCAAATGACCACTTATCTTTTATTTTTTCACAAAAAGGGTAATCCCTCCAATATACAGCCATTCGTATCATTTTGTTTTACCAGTTCCTGCATATACCTTGCACCTCATTGTGAATATGTAACTATTTTTTAGCGCAAATAAGAAAGTAACATGTTCAATTGCCCTTGCCCCTCGGTCTCTCCATAGTAAAGTGCTTTTTTTTTTCTTTTTTTTTTTTTTGCTGGATATCCATAGTAAAGAAAATACAACAAAAATGCATCCCCAACTACCCTAGAAAGGAGCAGAATTACATAATATTTTACTAATTATATTTAAATAAAAGAAAAGGGCTGTACCAAGTGGCGCACATTAAATAGAATATAGACATAAATTCTGCACCCATTTGGAATGACCTCCAATTTGCTTTTTCTTTCCTTTTTTTTTTTTTTTTTTTTTCTAAAAAATAAGATAATGGCCTCCAATTTCTATTTGAAACTCCTCTTCAAGGATTGTTAATTCGTTAAAAAAAGAATCCATCGCACCGAAAGATGAGAGAATTGAATGCCTCCAATAATATATCCAAAGGAGGCTTAAATCCGGGCATCTCATACAGGCCAACCTTAAGAATATACTCAAAAATAGTAAATTCATAATTCATGAACTTCACGAGTGCGTCTCCCGAATCATATGGTGACTTATTTATCACAAATTAAGATGGCATGTTACATACGTCGAGGCGCATACAGACAAACAAAATCCGTAAAAAAGTAGTGAAGCTAATCGTAGAACTTCAAGTAATCATTATCTGTTCTCATTCCGGGAAAAGAACAAACAGAGTATTAACAATCCTATCATTGACTAAACCACCATACAAAAAAATTGTAGTATACCATCAATTCAATAAATAACACTTCCACTGCGAGAAAGCCAAACACTCAAATAAACTTATTAATCCAGAAACAAAAATCACACATTGAACGTTAAAATAATATGCAATCCGACCATACAATCCACTTTAACTTTCAGGAAAGGAAGGGAAAAAAAATCCCGCAAACCAGAACCTGATTAACAAGTTGGTGAGGCTGGAGCAGGGGGTCAGTGAGTGACCGAGTCCTTGAGCTTGAACTCCGAGGCAGCTGGTTCTTCTTGGACCCAGAATTCGGGTACCGGAGCGAAGCGCACCGATCGAACGGCAGAGAACCGTTGTGCTGTTGTAAGATGATGGTGGCAGCGGCAATAGCTTGTTCTTGAATTAAAGCGTCGTCAGATTTTTCCTTGCGCGAGGATCGAATACGGGTCCAGCGGTTACTGGAAGAGGCTGCTTGCGGGTTTGCAATTCGCTTTGCTGGTCTCCTTTTGTTCACTGGCTTTGGTGAGAGGCAGGCGCAGAGGTTGCCCATTGTTGGCGCATGTAGAGCAACACAAACACACACGAACACGCACAGAGATACAGATAAAAGGGTTTTTCAGGGGGAAGAAGATGGTGGCGAAGTCAGGGCCACGGGAACAGAGTGAGGTTGGAAAAGGAGGACGGTGCTGGAATGCTGATGACTCGATGAGACCTTCGAGAACGTTTTGTTTATATACTAGGAGTGAGCCAGTGTAAAGTGGATGACAAAGATTGCCTTGGCTCTTGCCTTTCGATATCGACCTGCCCGAATATTTTTAATTTTTTTTTTTTTTGTATAAACCCTAAGCAAAAACAAAATTCATATTCCGTAGGGCGTTGGGTTCGATTTTATTTGTCTATAATTTAGTGAAAAAAAAAAATAAAACTTGAAAAATTATAAATACTTTTTAAAAAAATATATATCTTAAAAAATTATTAATTAAGTTCCGTTTGATTAAGAAATCATCTAATCTTATTATTATAATTTATAATGTTTTTAAATTTTTATATAAAATATAATAAATAATTTAATTTTTTTTAAATTCTGAAAAAATAATTATATTAAAAAATAATATTATAACAAGATTTATTTAATTTTCAATTTTTATCTAAAATTATCTTATTTCATCTCATTATTTGATTCTAAATCGAATCTTATTCGACCTATCTATTTTTTTTATTTTTATTTTTTAAGAACAGTAGTACATAACATCTCTTAAAAATATTTTAGATGAATTTATTTATTTTTATAGATGTTTGATAAATAAATTATGAAAAATATTGAAATGAGATGTGTTTTCCCAAAAAACCCCTTATTTTAAGATTTTAAAATATGGCCTTCTTAAGCAAATAATGTTTTTTTTTTTTTGGTGAATGATGTAATACTCTCATTTTCATTTTGTTTTTCTCTAAAAACTGTGATCTTTTTCTATTCGTTATGTGAGTAATACATCGTTTGATTCTTGCTTTATTTAAAAAGTATTTCTTGCTTTTTATTTAAATATATTGTTAAAAAATAATATATATATATATATCTTTAGTTTGAACAAATTACTTGGTACTATTTAATTATATAAATAATATTAGATAAAAGTCCTTATAAATAAACAAATCTCATGTAAGTCTTTTGTAAAAAAATTAATTTTACTAATAAAAAATAGTTTTTTTCACACTTATTTTAGGTGAAGTACTCCACTTTTTCCCTAATTATATATCTCACTTTAAAATCGCCGTAATATTAGGACGACAGATTTTGGACTCTGGCGTTGATTAGTTGAGTTAAGTTAACATGTGAAGTTATTCTCATATCGTTATTTGCTACTTTAGCTCTATATCTGGCCTGACAATCCAAATAATAATATATTTGTAGGCCCAAAAACTAAAAAAAAGAGCCAAAACTAAAATTTTTTTAGTTTCTGTTTATATTATTGATATAATACGATTTGATTAGCATGATTTATATAATTAAATTCTAATATAAATTAAATCATATCATATAGAATGATTGTCAGTACTACATATATTAATATTCTCTACACCATTACCATAATGCGAAAAAAGGCTCTGGTGATTTCGGAAGAAAATTCTAACCGTTTTTCTATCTTACAATTTTAAACAAAGAGATCGCTACCAGAGGGGGAGTGGACGTCTCGACTCTCCCTTTTGTTTAGTTTATTTTGGTGTGTTTGTTTCACTATTTTTTAGTATATTTATTCCCATTTTCTAGTATGGTTTATTCCAATGGTCTTTGGTGGTGAAAGATCACCACGCTCCCCACAGTGGCTTCGTCTGGCTTCGATATTCTAACCGGCCAAAGAACCCGCCGTAAGAGATAGAGTCTGGAGCACACACGTGGATCTAACTCGCCCCCAAATAAAAGCCTGTACTTCCGCCACGTACGACGTATATGGGTTCTGCGACGGTCGAGGCTTCAAGGCGTACCTAATCTGATTTTCTCTAGCGTGGCGGGTATTCTAAGGTTTTCTAGGTCTTTTTTTTCTTGTTGTTTGTTTTGTGTAGTTTATTATTTTGTTTTAATTTGTACTTAATATTAATAAATAAGAAATGATTATTCTTTTGTTTATTCCGTCCCTTATTTTCTTTTGGAAGATGATGGTGGGTAAAATTTGATTTTTTATTCTCTGTTTTTACAGAAAGTTACACTCTCCAAAAATTTGAGATGGAAGTCTCTTAGAGTGTTGTCACTTGAGAGTGAATAGAGGTTAAGATAATGTCTGTCACAAGAAATTTGTATGAAGGAGTGCATCAATCAGTTTAATCAATTTGGCTTGTAATCTGAATTTGTCCTATTTATCAGGTTATAGTTGTAACTTCAATTCATTGGAATGAAATGCATTCTTTCATCTTAAAAAAAAAGAAAAAAAAATCTCTACACCAAAGCATTCTTCCAACAAACTCTTTTAGAAGAGGCTTTAATTTCTTACAAACAAGAATATATAAAGAGGTTTGATAATATGTTATCTTTTTTAGTATATATATATTATTTTTTTGAGCAAGACTAAATATGATATTACTGAAACTAAAAAATAATACATAAGTTGGTTACAAAATATTAAGAGAAACACAAGGTGGGTCTTTTCCGATATGAAAATTCAATATTGAAAGAAGTATTTAGATTAAAGGAATGTTGTCAAAAGTTTGCATTTTTGCTGTCTAGTATGTAAGGTTGTGTGTACATGGATTTTAAAAATCGATAAATTTTATTTGCTTTTCAATTTGAAAAAGAGAAAAAATAATACTTGATTTCGTTGGTGATGGGGCACATGCTTGTGATAGCTATTTTAACACAACAACCAGCTTATAAAAAATTGTACGACATTATTAATGTTGTTGGTGGAGAGGCCGCCTATGTCGTTCAATGAATGATCTGCATGCAAAGCAGGTGGATGATAGATTCATATCAATAATGTCATTGAATATTTGTACCAAAACTAGTACTAAGTTTTGGCAGATTCTCAGAGATCGACATCATGTACGTACCAAGTAATTCTTAGAGTGACTGCAGTATTAATGTTCAGTTATTAATGTTAGCTAGCTAGGCTCATGAGATATATTGTACGTTCTTGCACATTAATCATGAATCATATAAGTTTCAAGATAGAATATCGTTATCGCTAAGTAGGTTGATCGACAGTACTTATAATGAAACATTCTCAAATATTAATTGTTTATATACCATAAAAGATATTAAGATTACCCCGATCCATGCAATATTTTCACCAGTTTGTAGTTGAAGATCCTATAAATGCTAGCAGCTAGCTGCTTCGACGTTTGGTACGTTTCTAATTTAATTGCTTACTCGTTACGGCTGATCTTTTTGGTTATTTATTTAAGCAGGCCGGCAGGGATGGGGTGGTGGAAAGTAGTGGTTGTGAATTATACACTTTAATTGCATGCCACCGCCCACCTTAGACCTGTACATAAATTCTACTAGTCAATTAATTCATCTCTCTCTCTCTCTCTGTCTGTGAATTTGTTTATTTAAAAGCTTAGAACTTTTTGTAATAAAAATTGTTCTCTATTAATGGCGCATGATTATATATATGAGCATAAAGTTAGGTAATTAAGCACTGTACGTGTGCTTTTTTACCTTCCCGAATTTTGTCATACTAATTATTAATATATCATGGTTTCGTCGACAGAATGCATTTTAATTGATGCATACCACATAAATTATATATGTATTTCAAAATGGAGAGTACATTACTAGCTAGTCTTTCTTCAAACTTAGTTGATCACCAAATCATGAACTTTGTCAATCAGTCAGACCGTGTCTCTTTAATTAATTATTTGGGTACATTTATGTACTGGATTTATCTTCATATGTCAATGGAACTATGATAATTGGCCGCAGGTGTTCAAAACCAGACCGGCCATCAACAGTACAACTTTTTCTTTTCCCTAAGCAAGCAAATATATCATTCCCACAAGGAAAATGAAATACATGAGAAAGGCGTGGGCCGGGTACTATTTTTTTTTTTATATATCTTAAGTAAAATGACGCCGCATAGCTTAGAAAAAAAATCAGAATAACATTACCGTTTCATTAGGGTTAATACCCATTCACTTCTTATTTTTCTTTCAATTCTCATCTTAGATTCTCTCTCTCATGGGCCCATCTCTCTCACTCCATCACCTACTACACATCTGATCTCTCTCTCTCTCTGAGTTTTCATCTTATCGCAAAGCTGAAGGGACATTGACAACCGACCAGGATCACGTCGAAACCAACATTACCGGTTTTCTCCCCTTCATCGATCAATTTTAATAATATATACAAGTGGTCAGTTCGGTTTTGGTCTTGGACCGAAACAGATGATTTTCACCTCTAGTTTGCATATTTGTGCAAATTGTGGAGTTGAGGAAGCACTGTAATTTGTTGTTTTGAAATATTTCTTAAAGAGATTCATATTATTTTCTCAAAATTATCGATTAGGAAAAGCTGAAAGATAGTAAGAAGGGGAAAGCATGATTACAACTTGGTCCACTCTATTGATTCAATGGTAGTCAAGGCTTTGGCAACTGAAGGGGAAAGCAGTACTCGGTATCATAACAAAGCTGCAGATCGCAATCATGTACTTGTATAATCAACTGGGCATCATTGATGGAAGAGATTTATATATACTTAAAAAAGCATGCATGTGGGTCTATAATCATGGGATGCATGATCTGCAACTGATCCCAGTACTGATCCTCTTACAAAGTAACATGTGGAGTAGAGTTTTGGCATGCATGCTTGCTCCACTTTGAGGTTTGGAGCACATGAAAAACTGACAAAAATGTGATCATCTGATCTACTTCAAGCCACGGTGCTTGTTCACATAAAGAAACCCAGGAAAAAAAAAAAGAGGAACTGTTGAAGTACGATGATCTCTTATTTTAAGCAGATGATCTTTGTCAGTGTCATGATGATGATATCAGTCACTTTTTGTTGTATATTCTTAACCATCCTGCACTGTACAGTCTATCCTACATGTGCCTCACCACATCTATGCTTGTGCTGCATGTTTCATCTGTGGTCCAAATCTTCCATGATCGATCCTTTTAAGGGAAGAACTAGGACCACGATTTATCAATCAATTTCGATCCTTTCTTCTTGTTTCTTTTTCATTGATTATTTTTCGATCGAGATGTATTATACGTTTATGCATCTGCTGCAATCATGATCATCTGTCGTGGTTCTTAGCAATGAAATTAATGGGTCACCGATAGAATGTTATTTTACTTGTGGCGACAACATGGAGCTGTAAAATATAAGGCACCCTTGTTCATGACACCTAAGAAGTTGCACATCTTGGATTTATGAATAATAATAAGATAGGATGAGATGAAATGGAATGGAATAAAAATTTTGTGAATTTTTAATAAAATAGTTTATGAATAGTAGTGAGATAGTTTGAATTAATATTTTATTAGATTTTAGAAAAGGATAGAAAAAAAGTTGAATAAAAAATATTATAAAATTAAAATATTATTAGAATATATAGTTTTTTAATAATATTTTTTTTGCAAAATTTAAAAGCTGAATTATTTTCTATTTATTATTTTAATTTAAAAAAATTGTAATGATTAGTTTGAAAATGTTTATATTTAAATAATATTTGAGAAGAAAATAAAATGATATGAAAACTTTGAAATAAAATTTTCCAAACAAGTCCTAAGAGTTCTTATATACCCCTCTCTCTCTCACATATAAAGCCTTCTAGCCATTGTGGCTAGTGTCCCCCGGGAGAGGGGGCAGGTGCCCCCTCCCATCTAGCCCTCAGTGACTATTTTCATAGGTTTTTTATTTTTTATTTTGGTTTGAGCTTTTGTAGTCCTTTTTCTATAGTACAAGTGACTTCTGATCTGTTGCTTACTAGAAACCTTTCACAGCCAAGTGCCGGATCTTTGGTTTTCTAGCCACCAATCTCTAAGAGGGTCGAAGAAAACTGCCTAAAAGGGTGGCGCGAGAGTTTTACGCATGGGCTTCTATCCACGAGACACCCATACGCCGCTGAGCATTGGTGGTTCCCTGGTCGACTTGCGTGGCACCAACGGGATCAACGACCTTGAATCCATCGATATGGACTATTCATTCTATCCCTAGTGCGGTGTGTGCTGTTCACGCGCAACCATAACAGGTGGTGAAGCTTCTCCAGTGCATCGCTTCCTCTTCTAATTTGTTTTCCCTAACCTAGGATAAAGATGAAGTGGACGTGGTAGTCCCCATTAGCCAGACCAGTTCAATAGAATGCAGCATACATTTCCTTATCGCTTTTTTTAGTCGCAGTCTAAGAGTCTACTTATTATAGTACTATTTTAAAACTGTTTTAGGTATCAGGATTGGTATAAGTCGTACTTGTGGTTTTGAAAATATTTTTTATTTTTAGTGTTTGCTATGTATTTATTGTATTAGAATGATTATTGAAAAATCTCTAAAACTTGTATCCTGAAATTATTTTATTATATTTATGGAATGTTTGCTTTTTAAGTTAAAGAAAAAAAAAGTACTTATAAGAGCACTTGCTAAAAATCTTGGGGAGGGGGGTGTCGAAGAATCAATTAATTGGGGCCAGCTTTATCCAAAAAATAAATAAAAAAGTCAAATGGGACCTTCAAGATGGTTTCTTGACACAAAGCCTTTATAGAGATTACGAAATAACCCAGCTCAACCTAGGCAGATATGTATAATGAACGAACGAAATTTATCAGCCGCCCCTGTCCCACCACTAAATTATGTGAATGACCCCACCACTATTATTTTAAATTCCGCATAGTGACTTGCATAGTGACTTGCATAGTAACTTGCATAGTAATTTCAAAGCCTATAAATAGGGGCTTCAGTTGTAATGAAATTCATAAGAAAATACAGAGAGAGAAAGAAAGTTTCAGTTCTTAAGAGTTTCAGAGAGAATTTCTTATTTCTCTTTTGCAATAGTAGTTTCTTTATTTAAGTTTCATAACACGTTATCAGCACGAGGTTCTACCGATACTGAAGCTAGTGGTCTTCTACTTCAAGTAAGTTTTTCAATATATTATTTACAGTCCTTGAGATAAATATTAAAGGTAATATTGTTAAATATTACTTGATAAAATTTTATTTTTATTCTCATGATAATGTGAATATATTTCTTAAATTCACAGATTTATTTTTGTAATATAATGTCAAATATTGAGATTTATTACTATTGACATTTCTGAAAAATGTTATTTATCCAAGATCCTTGATGAGATCTATTTGGATATGATGATGAACTTGAAAGATACAATCATAGAAGAAAACCATGTGTCCCTGAAGGACCATGCTGTATATCTCATGATGAAAAATCATCTTACTGTGTGAAATGAATTAAGAGAGTGATATAAGCACCAGAAGATGTAATCCTCTCAAAAGATCATTATGATTTATTGCACCTGAAGTTGCAAGATTTTAAGAGTGGTATTGAATATTCTGCACTCTTTAAAATCAGCTCAATATTAAAATTATACAGTGAAAATGTCGCTGGTGATGATATATAAAAGAAGACATTATTTTTCATACCTCGAATGTGCTCCTGCAGTAGCAATATCGAGAGTGAAAGTTCAATAAATATTCTGAACTTTTGTTTTGTCTTCCAGTGATTGAGCTAAATAATGAGTTTTTGTTACACCAGTTACGTCCTATTAATAATATCGAATTTACACAATTCCTAGAAGTGAACGGTGCATCCTTTCAAAGGAATTAAGGGCGTAGACGTGGTAGAAAAATTATAGAAGTGTTAGTCCCAAAAGTGACAACACTAAAGATGAAGATGTTTGTCATAAGATGTAATATGACTAAACAGTAGTTACGTACCTGTCGTACGGCCAGGCACTTAGCTGATTTATATCAAGCTTCTATTAAAGGAAAGAATAAAGTGCATGAAACAAATTTAGTAGAACCATCAGATGATTTATTAGATTCGGTAGATGTAGACGTTACTCATCTTGATGTATCTGATTTCTTTAATCATCCTGATGGTAGTATTGAACACTTAATTGGAGATGGAGGTGTTCCACTCAATTAATGTATTTTCTTTCTATCAGTAATAAAAGTTTTGTATATTTTGTAGAATCATGGATCACATTGATGAGCTTTTTATCTCTGAGTTGAATGATAAAGATATATGTCTGGCTGACAGTGCTACAACTCACACAATTCTCAAAGAAAAGAAATATTTTCAAAATCTAACACTAAGTAAAGCCTATGTCCATACCATATCAGGTTCATCGGATTTAATTGAGGGCTCCGGAAGAGCTTATATTGTGTTGCCTAATGGCACCAAATTTTGTATTGATGATGCTCTATTCTCTTCACAATCCAGAAGAAATTTATTGAGTTTCAAAGATATACGTCGTAATGATTACCATATTGAAACGACCAATGAAGGCAGTAAAGAGCATCTTCTTATTACTAAAACAATATCGGGCCAGAAGCTCGTATTAGAAAAACTGCCTGCTCTATGTTCTGGATTGTATTATACAAAAATGAGAACAATTGAATCATATGTAGTAATGCACTAGAAGTGCATTGACCCTAAAGTATTTATGACTTGGCATGATCGCCTTGGACATCCGGGTTCTATAATGATGAGACGAATTATTGAAAATTCGCATGGGCATCCCTTAAAGAATCAAAAGATATTTCTACCCAATGAATCTCCGTGCTTTGCATGTTCTCAAGGTAAGTTAATTATTAGACCATCTCCCTAAAAAATCATTGTTGAATCTCCATCCTTTTTACAAAGGATTCACGGAGATATATGTGGGCCTATTCATCCATCAAGTGGACCATTTAGATATTTTATGGTTCTAATTGATGCATCTAGTCGATGGTCACATGTTTGTCTTCTTTCACTAGAAATGTTGCATTTGCTAGACTTCTTGCTCAGATAATTAAACTACGAGCACAATTTCCTGAATATCCAATTAAGACCATTCGATTGGATAATGCAGGTGAATTTTCATCTCAAGTTTTTGATGATTATTGCATGTCAATAGGAATAGATGTTGAACATCCTGTTGCCCATACACACACACAAAACGGTTTAGCTGAGTCTTTGATCAAAAGGCTTCAACTAATCGCTAGACCTTTACTTATGAAATCAAGACTACCTATTTCTGCTTGGGGACATGCTATACTTCATGCAGCATCTCTAATTCGCATTAGACCATCTGCATATCATAAATATTCTCCATTACAGCTTGCATTTGGTCAACAACCAAATATTTCTCATCTTCGTACTTTTGGATGTGCTGTATATGTTCCAATTGCACCTCCACAACGTACAAAAATGGGCCCTCAACGTAGACTTGGGATATATGTTGGTTTTGATTCTCCATCCATTATTAGATACCTTGAACCCCTTACAGGGGATATGTTTAAAGCACGTTTTGAAGATTGTCATTTTGACGAATCAAATTTTCCGTTAATGGGTAAAGAAAAGTCGGTGCCTGAAGCACGACAAGATATTACTTGGGATAATAAGACCCTGTCTCATTTTGATCCTCCTACAAATGAATGTAAACGGGAAATTCAAAGGATTATTCATTTGCAAAATGTTGCAAATCAGTTACCGGATGTATTTACTGACACTAAAGGTGTAGTAAAATCTTATATTCCTGCTGTTAATACTCCAGCAAGGATTGAAGTCCCTGAAGGACAAATTGTCAAAGCAGCAATAGGTGAATCTAAAATACGCCTGAAGCGTGGAAGACTTATTGGTGCAAAAGACAAAATTCCCAGAAGGAAAAGAATACAAAATGAATTTGGTGTTCCTGAAGAACACATACCCACAATAAAGGCTACAAATATAATTGGTGCTCCTAAAGAGCTCAAATCTTCTATTCCAGAACCTCCTGAAGAGGAAACTCCTGAAGAGTATAAATCTCCTAAAAAGGGACCTCTTGAAGAGGTGTGTCATGAAATGTTTTCCCCTGAAGAGGAACAGGTACCTGAAAATAATGAGATCTCAATACATTTCATGAAAACTGGAGAAATTCTGGATAGAAATAAAACTGTTGTCGACAACATATTTTCATATAAAATGGCCCTTGACATTACCAGAAGTAATGAAGAAAGTGAGCCAAAAAGCGTCGAAGAATGTCGATGTAGAAATGATTGGCCAAAATGGAAAACAGCTATTGAAGCTGAATTAAATTCGCTAGCAAAACGAGAAGTATTTGGACCTGTTGTCCAAACACCAAAGGGTGTGATGCCTGTTGGATATAAGTGGGTATTTGTACGAAAACGTAATGAGAAAAATGAAATTGTGCGATACAAAGCACGGCTTGTTGCACAAGGTTTCCTGCAGAAACCCGGGATTGATTATGAAGAAACATACTCTCCCGTTATGGATGCAATCACATTTAGATTTTTGATTAGTCTGGTTGTTACAAAAGGATTGGAAATGCGGTTGATGGATGTGGTCACTGCATATTTATATGGATCCTTAGACCATGACATATATATGAAAATCCCTGAAGGATATAAGATGCCTGAAGCATCTACAAGTACATCTAGAAATATGTACTCAATCAGACTACAAAGATCTTTATATGGGTTGAAGCAATCCGGACGCATGTGGTATAATCGCTTAAGCGAATATCTATTGAAAGAAGGATTTGAGAATAATCCTATATGCCCATGTGTTTTTATTAAGAAATCAGAATCCGGATTTGTCATTATTGCGGTTTATGTTGATGATTTAAATATTGTAGGAACTCCTGAAGAGATCTCAAAAACCGCTATATATTTAAAGAATGAATTTGAAATGAAAGATCTTGGCAAAACAAAACTTTGTCTCGGCCTGCAGCTGGAGCACTTGCCAAATGGAATTTTTATTCATCAGTCCATGTATACTGAGAAAGTCCTAAAGCATTTTTATATGGACAAATCTCATCCCCTGAGTACTCCAATGATTGTTCGAACACTTGATGTGAAGAAAGATCCATTCCGTCCTTGTGATGACGATGAAGAAATTCTTGGTCCTGAAGTACCATATCTCAGTGCAATTGGGGCTTTGATGTATCTTGCAAATTGCACTCAACCAGATATTGCATTCTCAGTTAATCTGCTTGCAAGATATAGTTCTGCACCAACTCGAAGGCATTGGAATGGCATTAAACATGTCCTTCGTTACCTTCATGGTACGGTTGATATGGGATTATTTTATCGACGTGGTTCAAGTTCAGAATTGATTGGGTATGCAGATGCAGGTTATCTTTCAGACCCACACAGAGGTAGATCTCAAACTGGATATTTATTTACTTATGGAGATACTGCCATATCATGGAGATCTGTTAAGCAGACACTATCTGCTACTTCTTCAAATCACTCAGAGATCATTGCTATTCATGAAGCAAGTCGAGAGTGTATTTGGTTAAGATCAGTTATTCAACATATCCAGGAAAAGTGTGGACTTCCCATGATCAATAATAGCCCCACAATCTTATATGAAGATAATACTGCTTGTATCACTCAAATCAGAGGAGGATATATCAAAGGTGACAGAACCAAACATATTTCACCTAAATTCTTTTATACTCATGAATTTCAAGAGAAAGGTGAAATTAATGTCAAGCAGATACGATCTAGTGATAATCTGGCAGATTTATTCACAAAGGCGTTACCAACTTCCACATTCAAGAAGATTGTGCATAACATTGGAATGCGAAGACTCAAAGATCTTTTGTCATGCACTTTTCAGGGGGAGTAAATGTGCTGATTGTACTCTTTTTCCTTCGCTGAGGTTTTGTCCCACTGGGTTTTCCTCTGCAAGGTTTTAATGAGGCAATCTTAAAGCACTTGTGGATACATAAGAAGACTGTACTCTTTTTCCTTCGCCATTGGTTTTTCTTCCCACTGGGTTTTTACTTGGCAAGGTTTTAACGAGGCAGATTTCTTATTGGCGGTCATTCAAGGGGGAGTATAATGAACGAACGAAATTTATCAGCCGCCCCTGTCCCACCACTAAATTATGTGAATGACCCCACCACTATTATTTTAAATTCCGCATAGTGACTTGCATAGTGACTTGCATAGTAACTTGCATAGTAATTTCAAAGCCTATAAATAGGGGCTTCAGTTGTAATGAAATTCATAAGAAAATACAGAGAGAGAAAGAAAGTTTCAGTTCTTAAGAGTTTCAGAGAGAATTTCTTATTTCTCTTTTGCAATAGTAGTTTCTTTATTTAAGTTTCATAACAATATGATCTTTTTAGCAATATATATATAGGACTGGGCTATGTGCTTCGAAAGGTCAGAACTCTCTCTCTGTAGATCTGGCTGAAAGGTTTTATGACTGGGAAGGACTGTCCCCTTCAACCAATACGAAAACAATAACCAAATTAATAGACAGGGAACAATTGCATAAGTGATGAAAGGATTTTACAAAATAAAATTTATAAATTAATTTGGTTTAATATAATATATTAGATCTATTTTATATTAAAAATAACTTTAATATATATATATATATATTACATCATCAACTTTAGAGTTTACTTTAATACAATCTATTGCTAGTAAAGTATTTTTCTATATGATACATATACACCTCATAAAGGAACACCTACTAGGATCCTACATTTAGGCCTAGTATGTTTTCACAAATAATATGAGTTAAGTTAAGATAAAAATTAAAATTAAAAAAATATTATTGTAATATATCTTTTTAATATTATTACTATTTATTTTATTTTGGGTAAAAATTAAAAAGAATGTAATTATTAAATTAGATGAAATGAATTGAAAAGTGCTGCGAAAACAAACAACACCTTAAACCCTTGTTTGGGTTCGATCCTGTTTCATCTTATTTTAATATCATCATTACAATTTTCTCAATTTTTTTCACAAAATATAATAAATAATTTAACTTTTTTAAATCTCAAAATAATAATAATATCAAAAAATAATATTTTAACAATATTTTACTCAAGAATGATTTCATAAAGAGTCGAATTTAAGGAGTTGATGAGAAGTCGGCTGAATCCTCTTCTAGTCTTTTTTTCATATAGGGTAAAAATATATGAAACTCAGCTTTTCTGCATATTTATACTGGAAGTGTTACTCATTCACGTACTTACTTGGGCATCATTTTGCATTTTCTTTGTTTTTTTTTTCCAGAACATGAATTGAGAGAATCAAGAATGCAGTGGCCATTCTCAAACAAGATTTCTACAGACCTCAGTTCCTACTTTCAGGGCTACTCAAGACGATAGTCCCAGAAATAAGACCCTGCATGATCTATTAATGCCATTATTTGAATCTATGACTATTTCATCTGCTGTTGTTTTTTACACTAACCAGAAATCATACTATGGTTGACTCCCCTATCAACTCCTTAAAATCGACTCTCTCTAAAATTATTTTTTATTTAATTTTTCATCTTTATTCTAAATTCATCTCATCTCATTTATGTTGACTAACATCTTGAGGATACACAGTAACATCGATGATCACGAGTTTGGCTTTCCATCCATCATGTTTTCTCCCTGATCTACAGATGCATTAATTCATGTTGACCATAAGCCATTTGTGTCCGCTGCCCATTCTCATCCAACCACAACTTTCATACTCTTTCTACAATTAAAGCAGTACAAGGTTCAAAACAGCAATCACGCACAGACAAGATCATGACATGTATCCTACCAAATTTCAAAAGGGTTGGTATATTTTGCTTGGTTTTCAAATATAGTATGCCGCGTGTCAGGCTGCTCTAGGGACTAGGGAGGGGCTTATTTCAATACTTGTCCACCAAGCTGCAGATAACGAAGAAAATCATGCATGCACTATATATATATCTTCAACTCTGGGCCCATGCAGTGCCATGATCATGTGTTGAAAGTATTTATCTTTCTTCACTTATCGTGGAGAAGGCAAACTAGAAGCTACAGCTATATATGTCATTAGCTTTTATGTTTGTTGGTAAATATATATAGAAAACTAGAAAGGACCACTGTTCCCGGCTACACCTTTTATATTTTCTTACACCTCATGCAGCTTGGATCATAAGATGGGATCTTGACTTTCGTAAATATATCTCATACACACTTCAAAAAAATTACTTATTTACTATCACTTATTAGTTATAAATAATCTATTTTAATTATTAATAATTTGTTTTAATTGCTAATAATCTTTTTTATCGTAAATATTGAGTTACTAATATTATTTATTTTTCTTATAGTAACATATAATTGAAAATATAAACCTCTAAGTCTAAGATCCTATGTAGTGGCAATATCCCTTGCTAAAAGATACAAGCTAGCTACCTTTCATGTTGACTTAAAAGCCCCCATTGTTTAGTGTCCTGATAAGAGGGATGAGTGGGGGACATGACCATCATGTGCTGATCATGGTAAGGTAATGTACGTATACTTCTTGCCTCTTGGAGCCTAAAGCTATTTTAGTAGGTCCCTTCATGCCTAAATTATGATGTTAAGGCATCCCTCATCCGCCCTCTTCCCTTTTTGCTTGTGATTGTAGATCAGTTACTACATATATACATCCTATAATTCTACGTACAATCTACATTAATTAAACCCTCTAGTACTTCTTCGATTGTTTTTATGATCTCTTTCCGGCCACTTGTAATCACATATATATTATGGGATGTCTAATCGATTATTTATCGATATCTATCTATCTATCTGTATATCCAAATAATTAGAAGCTACAGCTGGCCAGTTAATCATAAATATAAATTTATAATATTGCATCAAAAAATTACTTGGTTAATCTGCTATATTATAAAAAGATAATCACGCGGTAGTGTTGCTTTGGAATTAAACCTCCAAAATTAAGCACGCACGCATGCAAATGCTGAATGTATTATTAATTGCCTGCCTAGATGCTTAATTTAAAGACAAGGGAGAATTATAAGATTGTCTTGCACTTAATATACTCCCTAATGCGAGATGATGATCATAAAATGACACATGAAATCTTTGTTCACGTACGAACGATACTATCAATGTCTGCTCTAATTCGGAAAACCGAAATTCAGACAAACTAGCTATATAAATAGCGCCTTGCCGCTTGCAAATATCGGCCTTCCGTACGCATGCTGCGAGTACTTATCCTGATTGACATGAATTGTCAAATCCACCTACGTCGACCGTTAACCGTATGTGAAGATTTATGATGTACGTTTATTTTTTATTTCAATATATCGATCGTTTAATTATTGTTATTAATGTTATTAATTACTCTAATACCATGATTACCTCGTACCGTACAAACATCTCTTCATTTTCTTTTTAAATTGTATTAATACAATTTCTCCAACCGGCCTGGCGGACCCCTTATAACTATATACGGAGGACGCATTTGATAAATAACCATATATGATTATTGGAAGGGGACTTCTCATCTGAGCCCTAGAAATAAAGCCTAGTTCGGATAGGCAAGAGCCTAAGTCAGGAGGCCGACCAACCCCTTTTAATCCAATCCGAGGAAAACTTATCGTGCAGGAGGTCCCATGTGACGATGCCACAAAAGTCGCTTTTAGGCATGATCACACCAGATGGAGCGGTGGCATAAGGGATGGTACCAGCCATCTTGAACTATCCTCCGAGCGCTGTTAGGTACTCAAGTACACATCCAATCAGGAGATAGAGAGAAGGAAGAGACATTGGTCCACTGTCATGAAGATATCAACGGATGAGCAAGGGATAAACAGGGACATACCAACAAGGAAAAAACACTGTATTAATGAAAAAGGTGGGAGAACATCATATTAATAACGTTCCACTACATACTCCACACCATATTAATGTCGCGTTGCAGGGGTTGTTCCAATGAAAAGCTTTGACATGAGAATAGTGCTAAAAGCAATGATCATGTGGGGTAGATGCATTCTGCCCCTCCCTTCATATTTCGGGTATAAATAGTGAACTTCAAGGTACGAAAAAAATTCTAGCCACTCTCACTATTGGGCATCAAACTTTGCACCTCTCCTTGTTTGTGAGAAAGCTCTTACTAACTCAAGCATCGGAAACTCCTCAGTCCCAAGGCCGACCATCTCCTACCATTCTCTTACATTTTTGTAGGCAACCTAAAAGATCTAAGCTTTTGAGAATCTGACCCACATGGGTACAAAACACAACATTAACATTGGTGCCTTCTGTATCAACCCGTTCTTAGAGAGCTCAACGAGAACAATGATCCGAGATGGAAGCAAGATTGAAGGTAGCAGAGGATCAGGCGAGAAGGTTAAACCCAGAGCTGGAAAGACTCTATAAAGAGAATGACCACCTCAAACTGTATCGTCTCGAGCAAAACGATGATACTGAGCACATCAATAGCGAGCATGAGGGGTCATGAGATGCTAAGCCAAAGGACAAAGAGGAAAGGAAGAAGAACATGCATGGTGAGCTTCACAACCTCAAAGGCAAATATGAAGAAATGGTGAAGAAGATGGGCACATCTTCCTCAGTAGACCAATGTCTTATGAAAACTGAGCTCCCTTACGCTGAAGGGGTAATGACGGTGTCTTTGCCACCAAAATTCAAGGTTGCCACCATGGAGATGTATGATGGAGGAAAGGACCCGTCGGAACAATTGAAAACTATTAGGGCCCACATGACCCTGCACAACTTCGATGGAGCGGTAGCGTACAGAGCCTTCCTACTGAGCAATTGGAAATGTGGTTTGGGTCATTTGCACCTAGATCTATGAGCAACTTCAACGAGTTGGCATGTTCGTTTCTGACCCAAATCATGTCCATATGGAGAAGGCGAAGCTCGGTTGCATTTCTCTTCACCATCAGGCACGCGAAGGAAGAAAGTTTGAAAGAGTTCATATCTCGGCTCAACAATGAGCACATGACTACTGAAGACCAAGACGAAAAGATAACTTTGGCGGCACTCCTCGAGGTCGTCTGGCCACGGCCTCAGTTTATGGTTGAGTTAGCAAAGAAAACTCCCACAACACAGGGAGTTTATAGACCAAGCCAACAATTTCATCAACTCCAAGGATACCCTACAAGTGTTGACGGAGGCCAGGAAAAAGGAGTTGGAGCGAGCTGACCGAAAGACTAGGGACAAAGAGAAGGCCAAGGCTTCCAAAGGGGAGAGAAAAGCTCCTATGATAGAAGAAAAGAAGAAGCACTCTTGTGGGGCCTCATTCGCCATTTCAATCGATCGACCTTTTCTGTTCAACAGGTCAATCGACGGACTGCATAAGGGATGAGGACTCAAATGTCTTTTGCCCTTATTGCACTTTTCACTAGGGGTGTAAAAAAAATTGATGAACCGGTAAATCGAACCGAATTGGTGGATTTGGTCTGGTATCAGGTTTGGTTCGCTTCGGTATCGATTTATTTTTCTTAAAACTATTAAAATCGGCCTGGTTTGGATTTTTCTTTCTCTAAAATTGGACCGAACCAATTTATATATATAAATTTTTTATATTGTATATAATATATAATTATATTTAAAATAGTTTTGTATTATATGAAAAAATTATAATTAATATAATATTAAATCTTAAAATCTTATTTCATTATAGTCTATTGTATTAATAGTTATACTAATATTATATCACTATATATTATAAGATACTATAATATATCACTGTATTATATATTATAATGTATCACTATAGTCTATAATACAATTTTAATATATATTATAATATACTACAATATATTATCAATCTAATATTATATACTATATTGTAAATATTATATAGTAAATAATATAATATATTAAAATCAAAAAACCGGACCGAAACTGGCAAAACTAGAAGTAACGGTTTAGGGAGGCAACTAGTACGAAATTGGTTCTTGAAAATCCAAAACTAATGCATACTGATTCAGTCCCAAGTTTTGTCCAAAACCGAAACAAACCAAACTAGTTACACCCCTCTTTACCACGATGCATCTCACACACTATGAAAGACTGCTTTCACCAATAGAAATGGGGGGAGCATGAAGAATGGCCCCAATAGCCTTACACGACCAATTGGCAACTGGGATGAGACTAAAGGGAGAGGTTTACGGAGAGGAGTTTGGACTGGACTAACCACCTCCAGAGAAATAAGAGCCTACAAAGACAACAACACACAATCAAAAGTCGTCACGTCTAGACCACTGTCGATCCCCACACAAAGGAGGACCCTTACTGGGGAAATACAAACCATAGTGGGATGGTTTTCAGGCGGAGGAGCCTTTCCCTCAAGTCGAAAGGCCTCTGTGAGGCGACCAACCAAGTATCAAAGAGTGGAGCGAGCACCCGTCATCACATTTAGGGAGGAAGATGAAGAAGGGGTCCTCTACCCCCACAATGACATGCCCCTGATAACCATGTTAGTGGCCAATTTCACTACCTGCTGGACCCTCGTCGATAAAGGAAGCTCTGAAGACATTTTTTTTTTAGAGGTCTTCTTGCAAACTGAGATAGACTCCACACGGTTGCAATCGACTTTTATGCCCCTAAAAGGGTTTTTTATAGGGGTGGGCAGCGGGGTATTCGTACCCCGCTTGCCCGCCCCGTTTGCCCCGCCTTCGCAAGGCGGAGTGGGCTACCCCGCTCCGTCCATGCAGGGACGGGGCCCCCCGCCCCGCATGAGAAACCCAAGGGGGGCCGAGGGGAGGGATAACCCTTGCGGGGCCCCGCCCTGCCCCCCGCTCCGCACCTTCATTAAATAAAAAAAAAATTATTTTATATATTTATATAAATAATTTGTATAACCATAAATTGTATACAAATATTTACAATTTGATAAACTTGAAATGGAATTCAAGTTAATAGATTGCCTTGACCTTCTAGGCCAACCCTTGTATAGGAAATGAAGGCAATACAATAGTGAAATTTAAGCAATGTGGGACTTGTTCAAGTCCCACATTGCTTTGACCTCTTATATAAAGGTTGGTTTTAGAGGCTAAAGCAATCCAAAATATAACTCTAATGAGTTTATATTATTTTTGGATGTATAAACTTTAATTTTATTTAAATTATATTATAATTTGGGTCTAAAAAAAATTAGACCTAAAAACAATTTAAGTGGTTCTCTCTATTGAGCGGGGTGCGGATTCAACCCCACCCCCGGGCAGCTGGGCGGGGGGGGGGGTCAAAATCCTCCCCCACCCCCCCCCCCCCCCCCCGGCGCGCGCGCGCGCATGTGAGGAGCGGGGTGCGGGGGGAGGGGTTGGGTACCCCTCACCCCGCACCATGCGGGTAGCACCCCTAGTTTTTTAGCGACTTAGTCGAGATCATCACACTGTTGGTCCTTGTAGGTAGCGCCCCTCATGCAGCGTCCTTAATGGTGAATTTCCTAATTATAAAGGTTCCATCCTTGTATAGCACCATTATTGGGAGTCTCACTGTCAATGCCTTGTGAGCAATGACGCCGACCTACCACCTAAAAATGAAATTTCTGACTTCTTGGGTGTAGGCAAGTTCAGAGGCTAGCAAATGTTGGCATAAGAGTACCATGTTCAAGAACTAAGGCAAAGGGGATACGCATCATCGATTCGTCGCAAGAGCCCAAGCAGGATTGAGTGAATGCATGCCCTATTGCACTTATGGAAGAGGAGGATGCGTGATCCTAAAGGGGTAAAACAAAGAGGAGCCAAGGATTTCTTTTCTTGTTTATAGTTAGTAAGTGATTTTGTGTAGGTGTCTAGGATGATTTAATAAAGGAAATGGTATCTTTTCAGGGAAATGCCTCTTATCTGCTTCAATCTCAATGGCAAACGATAAAATCTACTCAACAATGTCAACAAAGAAAATCACCTTCAACCAACTCATACTTTCACTACAAGTATCAATTAGCAGGAGCGAGTCCAGAAACAAATTGTCCAAACAGACTATCTCCACATGGATCATGTGGATGGATGAGCCACATGCTGTTTTGTCCTCCCATGGAGGAGAAAGGGTAAAACCCCTCTAGTTGCTCGAATACTTATCCCGACTCTCTTTGTAGTGAAGAGCGGACCAACCACATCACTACCCGAATTATTTACCTCTTTTGCAGGATACCAAAGGGAAAAGTTGGCCCTAAAGGGTTAATTTATTGGTTTATCCCTCCAACAGAGGTCTGCGGGTAGTCCCCAAACTACTCGAAAGTAAGGAGTTACCTTCGTCATAAATATTAATAGGAGGAAGCAAGTCCAATCATAAATTGACCGAATAAACTACCTCCACGTATGCACGCTTAGTGTGGTAGAATATAGCCCTAAGCAAGGCAAGCGAGAAGAGGAGAAAAGTTTCGAAGGAATTTCCATCATGCAAGCTCCATAGGAATCTACATGGGTATAAAAAAGAAGAAAGAGGAGAAGAGGAGAAGATAATGAAAGGAGAGAAGAAAGAAAGGAAGAAAACAAAAACAGACAATGAACCACAAGCAACGGTTGAGAATGACTTCAGAAGATAAAGAGAGTATCATTATCTTTTTGTTGACATCACAAGATAGGAGAATGGCATTAGGATCGGGGGTGTATGCGCCAACAACCTCAAGAGTCAGTTCATCGCCTCAAAAAATGGTAGCCTTGAGTGCAACAAGCTAGCTGCCACCAAAAGCTACGACCCCAAACAGAGTGGGAACCTCGGGAGGAAGCACCAGGTAAATTATGAGAGCTGGGAGACCCTCGAAAGCATCAGGCATCTTGGCCTTGCCAATTTTGCAACCGTGCTTGAAGGCCAGCGGGTCTATTTCCACCATATAGAAGTGAACACTTGGAAGAACTTCTTAAGGGATTGGGGAAATAGAGGGGCCATATCTAAGACGTGGTCCCTCATCGATTCCATATCTTTTTTGTACCCATGTGCCTAGCCTTTTTCGTGAACAGTAGGAGCATGCATTAACTGGGTAATCGCCCAGGCCACCTGCCTCTCTAAGGTTGATATCAGCTTCTTTGTTGTAGACAAGTTTTCCTTCGCAGAGTCAAGTTTTTGCTTCAAACTCATTACGACAGTCAAGTTTCCCAATCTTCGTTTTTGCATGCCTGAAATTTAGAAAATTTGAGCTCCTGAGAATCCAGTCTATAGGTGTTTGAAACACCACATTAACAATGTTTATAGTATATATCCTTAGTGAAGCAAACTAAACTTGTGACAAATTAGATTAAACATGCAGTAGGTGATCATCATAGTCGAGGGATCAATGAAGATCAAGATCATAGAATATTATAAATTAGGAATATGAAATTTGTGACGCATAATTTTAACATTTTAGACCATTAGGAAATGAGGAACAAATAATATGGAATCATATATACACATACATACATACACATAGAATCATATACCTACCTACCTACATACATACATACATACATAAATATATATACATATAATTATATCATTCATTTATATTTGGGGGTAGGGGAAAAGAAAAGTACTATTTTGGCTGATTGCAACCCATGTCAAAAACAAAAAACAACAGCAAGCATATATTCATGAATTGCAGATCATCTTTGAGAATTAAACGAAAACCACGAAAGAACACGATGTATATGAGAATTATATAAGCTGGAAAGCAAGTACTCAAACAGTAAAAGAGGAATTTCTTCAAAAAATTATTGAATCATAGTACATACTTTCTTTCTTTTTTCTTTAAAGAAAGGCACAGTGCTAAAACATATGTTACTTTTCTATGGAAAAAAAACTATGCATATATTGTTTTATTAGGCTCTGACAGTACTCATGATCGATCAAAAGCTGCACTGACATTGGGATTTCATCTCCAAAATGGGACTTCAAAGCCGACCAATATATAACATCATGACATTGTGATGAGTGTAAATACTCCTTAACAATGCTCATATATATATATATATATATATATATATTATATCATTCTATTATTAAAAGTATCTATCTCGGATGAAGAGTATTTTTGGTTGGCATTTTCTTTCTCATTTTGCCCCTGATTTTATGACTAAATGTCTGTTTTATCTGCCGCCGTTTTTCACTTTTTATGAGTCTTTCTACTCTGCTTCCAGACCATTTCACAAACACAAACCAAAAATCCATAACCTAATCACAGACCAAATTCCCAAAACCATCAGTTATAGGCGTATATCTAGAGAAGAAACTATGAAACTCACAAAAATACTAACACGATGTATACAAGAACAAGCAACAATCATTGATCAAATGAAATTCCTCAGATTAATACACCAACAATGAAATATGGAAATCGTCATTATTATTATACAAACTAAGAAAAGGGGAAATAAAAGACTGAAAAGAGAAAATCAAAATCTTCAACTCCATAATGGGGAGGAACAATAACTGCCTTCTCGATTTCTTCTCTTTGAAATAGTATAAATAAATCTGCCTAAAGAAAACCATACCCATGAACAAAAACTGCCAACAAAAATCATACCCACGAAGAGAGAGTGGGATAGACTGAGAGACTTTCAGCGGCTAATGGCTCAAAGATGAAAATCAACTATGAGCTTAATAATGCCCATAAATCATTTAAACTCTCTTCAAAGTGAAGTTAGGGTTAAAAAGATTTTTGAGCATTTGAATGAGCCTTTATTGAAATCAAAAATTGAGGATTTTCATAAAAAAACTCGTTTTTGAAATATGCTTCGATCTCCCTAATGCTTTTTGGAATCGGAAGAAACACGAGGTTTCTCTGCCTTATGTTAAAGATTTTTCAGAGAAAAATATTCCAACTAAAGCTCGACCTATTCAAATGAATAGTGAGACTTTAAAGTTTTGCAAAAATGAAATTAATGATCTTCTTCAGAAAGGTCTTATCAGGCATAGTAGGTCACCCTGGTCGTGTGCTGCTTTCTATGTCCAAAAGAATGCCGAAATTGAGCGAGGGTCGCCCCGTCTTGTTATCAATTATAAGCCATTGAACAAAGTGTTAGAGTGGATAAGATATCCTATCCCTAACAAAAACGACTTAGTTCAGAGGTTGAGTGAAGCCGTAGTCTTTAGTAAGTTTGACCTTAAGTCTGGATTTTGGCAAATCAAAATTAGAGAGTCAGACCGTTACAAGACTGCATTCTGTACTCCCTTGGGACATTACGAGTGGAACGTGATGCAGCCTATTCTGGATCATTTCAAAACTGTAACTCCAAAGATGGATACACAGAATGCCAAGATGCCATTCTTACTCCATTTTTGTGCTCGTTACAAAATTCCTTGGATCCTTAATTGGACCTATGAAAAGTCTGCAGATGTCCTTGTTCGTAGATTTTATGTTAAATTCTGAGATAAAACCCAGATTCCTGAGAATTTTTTGTCGAAGGTTTTAAGAGATTTTCCTGTTCCAGCACCAAATTTAAAAGACCGGGAGGAGTTCCCTTCACCAAAGACAAAACAAATTGAGTTTCCTTTTCCTCTCATTGATGCAAAGGATGTCCCAAATTCATCTTCCAAACAGAAGAAGAAGACTTCCTCAGATAAGAAGCCTTCACTTTCTCCACGGAAGAAAGACTCAGACACAGAGAGTTCAGCCTCTTCAAAGAAAGGTTCTAAGAAGAAGCAGAACAAAGAGATGCTTGAAATGCTGAAGAAATCCATCGAAGGACAACACAATAGCATGATGCTATTGAAACAATCCATCGAGGAAGAAGACAACAGTAAATCAGAGGAATCAGATGCCTCTAATGACTACAGAAAATATTTCGGACATGACAAAGAGTACTCTTCGCCTGATCTCGGAGAGCCATAATTGCCAAGTCCACTCAGATTGCCAGTCAGCAGAAGAAGACAAGATGTCTCCCATGCCGACACTCAGAAAGCCAGTCAACACTAGAAGACAGAGTTACTTTCGATGCAAACAACATCATTGCCTATTAGCCTAGCTTTCGGCGCCGACAGCTTTACTTTTACAAACAATAATCACATGATGTGGTTACTATTTACCTTTTACTTTCGGCCACTTTCGGCCATTTTACTTTTGTAATGCCCCGTGATTGACTCCCGGGTTTTTCTTTGTCATGAGACCTCGTCTATATAAGAGGATCTCAGTTTTCATTTAGAGGCAGAGCTTATTCCACCCTTCTCTCCCAGATAAGAGAAATTGTAAGGAATACTCCTGCAAGCTATAATCTTGTAACCTTGTGAATATTAATATTGTGAATATAATGAAGAATGTTTTTCAAACTTTATCTTCATTATTTATGTTTATGCATTGCATACATATGGTCGGCTTAGCCGCCTATTAAACGGAATCAGGGCTGTTCCCTGGTATAGCGATCGGTCTTCCCTCACAGTGCCCCCGACGGAATGCTATTTCCCTCTCATTTGAATTTTCGCCTTTCTTCTGCATGCATTGGTCGGCCTAGCCGCCTTTTAATTGCTGAATCTTTGCATCTTACATCTCTTTTCTTTGATCTTCTGCTTCTTTTCTATCTCCTATTTTCCACTTCCGCTAGTTAATGGAAGCAGATAATATAATAATGGAAAGAAAATAACAAAAGCAAGAAATAAGAAAAGAAGCAGAAGATCAAAGAAAGAGATGCAGCAGTTAAGAGGCGGCTAAGCCGACCAATGCATGCAAGACAGAAAATAAAATGAAATGTGGGATAATAATAGCGGCCAGGCCGGGTGATGGGACGACGATCGCTATACCAGGGATCGGCCCTGATTCCGTTCAATAGGCGGCTATGCCGACCATATGCATGCAATGCATAAACATAAATAATGAAGATAAGCTTTGATAAAAAACGTTCTTCATTAGATTCACAAAATTACAAGATTCACAAGTTTATGGCTTGAGGGAGTAATTCTTACAAGTTCTCTAATCTTAAGAGATGGGTGAATTAGCTCTGCCTCTAAATGAAAACTGAGATCCTCTTATATAGACGAGGTCTCATGACAAAGAAAAACCCGGGAGTCAATCACGGGGCATTAAAAAAGTAAAATGGCCGAAAGTGGCCGAAAGTAAAAGGCAAATAGTAACCACATCATGTGATTACTGTTTGTAAAAGTGAAAGCTGGGCTAACAGGCAATGATGTTGTCTGCACCGAAAGTAACTCTATCTTCTAGTGCTGACTGGCTTTCTGAGTGTCGGCATGGGAGACATCTTGTCTTCTTCTGCTGACTGGCAATCTGAGTGGACTTGGCAATTATGGCTCTCCGAGATCAGGCGAAGAGTACTCTTTGTCATGTCCGAAATATTTTCTGTAGTCATCAGAGGCATCTGATTCCTCTGATTTACTGCTGTCTTCTTCCTCGATGGATTGTTTCAATAGCATCATGCTATTGTGTTGTCCTTCGATGGATTTCTTTAGCATTTCAAGCATCTCTTTGTTCTGCTTCTTCTTAGAACCTTTCTTTGAAGAGGCTGAACTCTCTGTGTCTGAGTCTTTCTTCCGTGGAGAAAGTGAAGGCTTCTTATCTGAGGAAGTCTTCTTCTTCTGTTTGGAAGATGAACTTGGGACATCCTTTGCATCAATGAGAGGAAAAGGAAACTCAATTTGTTTTGTCTTTGGTGAAGGGAACTCCTCCCGGTCTTTTAAATTTGGTGCCGGAACAGGAAAATCTCTTAAAACCTTCGACAAAAAATTCTCAGGAATCTGGGTTTTATCCCAGAATTTAACATAAAATTTGCGAACAAGGACATCTGCAGAATTTTCATAGGTCCAATTAAGGATCTAAGGAATTTTGTAACGAGCACAAAAATGGCGTAAGAATGGCATCTTGGCATTCTATGTATCCATCTTTGGAGTCACAACTTTGAAATGATCTAGAATAGACTGGAGGCTTTCTGGATAGATATCTGGAATGGGGCCAAAAGATTGCCACCGTTGTAAAAACCAGAGGGGAAGTTTGTTCTTGCATTGCTTGTCAAAGTTGAAGAACCAAGAATGCGACAAATTTGGAGTCTGGTATAAAGGAAAATGGAGCCAAGAATCAATATAATCATGATAATTATATCGAATCTGGGAGTCCGGAATACTTTTGAGAGTATTCAGATTTGATCCCCATTGCTCAGGAGTCAAAATTTTGACAATATAACAAGAATGGGAGAAAATTTTTGAAGGATCCACTTTATCATAAAGTGGTTTCAAAGATATTGCTCCGGTATGGGAGAGAATGGAAAGAAAAAATTTTAAATCTTTTTCTGGATTCCGAGGAACCCAGTGCCATCCTGGCGAAAAATAATGAGATGCTATTCTAAAAGGATCTGTTTCTACAATATTTTCTATGTAGAACAGATTCTGAGAATAGGCTTTTTGAAAACTTTCTGCACTGTTAGGAGCAGGCAATCTGGGTCTTGTCTTTCCCAAAGGGTTGGACAAGGGATTATGAGGTGTGGTCAAGGCCACGACAAAAGAACTTGGGGTTACTGGTCTGGGAATCGTTCCTAGAACAGTGTATCTATTAGCAACTTCTAGTGGGGAAGCTACTGTGGGCAAAAACAAGGAAGACGGGGGAGTAGGGAGAGGCAGGGGCCTCTGGGAACTCTCGGGCTTCTCTGGTTTTTTCTTCTTACTCATGTTTTCTGCAAGAATTCACGGGTAAGGAAGTCAGGAATGGAGTTATCTGATCCTTTTATATACTCAATTTCAAAATAAAAAATGCTCAAAATTGCTTGCCAGCGTGCAAAAATTTGTTTTGATGCAATATTTTCAACATCTTTTTCTAAAACATATTTAGCACTTTTGCAATCAATACGTAAAAGAAATTTATGATTTAATAAATCAAATTGAAATTTCGAAATACATAGTACTATAGATAAAATTTCTTTTTTAATAGTACTATAATTAATTTGTGCATGGTTCCAGGTTCCGGAATGGAATCGAACAATTTGTTCGGATGAACCTGGTAAAGCAACTTGCTTCTGAATGCCACCATAACCAATGTCTGAGGCATCGGTTTCAACAATTTTAAAATAATTGGAATTAGAAATACCAAGACACGGAAGGGTTTTAACAAATGTCTTGATTTCTCTAATTAACTTAGTGTGGATATCGGTCCACGGAGGAGGATTAAGTTGTAGTCTCTCAAAGAGAGGACGACACCGTTTCCTCAAGTCTTTATAAAAATCGGCGATATAATTCAGCGAACCGAGAAATCTCTGGAGCTGAGTTTTATCTAAAATAACATCAGGAAATTTTTCAGCAAAATCAATGGACCGTTGGATTGGTCTGATCTTACTGGCACAAATGTCAAAACCAAGGAATCTAATCTTAATTTGAAAAAGTTTAATTTTCTTGGCAGAAACCACTAGTCCATTATACTTGGCGATATCAAGAAATGCCAGCAAATGTTTCCAGTGATCGTCAATAGATTTGGAAAAAATCAAAATATCGTCGATATAGACAATAGTAAAATGAGAAAAACTATTGAAAATATCGTTCATTATATTTTGAAACTCAGAAGGGGCATTTTTCAAACCGAATGGCATCACGTTCCACTCGTAATGTCCCAAGGGAGTACAGAATGCAGTCTTGTAACGGTCTGACTCTCTAATTTTGATTTGCCAAAATCCAGACTTAAGGTCAAACTTACTAAAGACTACGGCTTCACTCAACTTCTGAACTAAGTCGTTTTTGTTAGGGATAGGATATCTTATCCACTCTAACACTTTGTTCAATGGCTTATAATTGATAACAAGACGGGGCGACCCTCGCTCAATCTCGGCATTCTTTTGGACATAGAAAGCAGCACACGACCAGGGTGACCTACTATGCTTGATAAGACCTTTCTGAAGAAGATCATTAATTTCATTTTTGCAAAACTCTAAAGTCTCACTATTCATTTGAATAGGTCGAGCTTTAGTTGGAATATTTTTCTCTGAAAAATCTTTAACATAAGGCAGAGAAACCTCGTGTTTCTTCCGATTCCAAAAAGCATTAGGGAGATCGGAACATAAAACGAGTTTTTTATGAAAATCCTCAATTTTTGATTTCAATAAAGGCTCATTCAAATGCTCAGAAATCTTTTTAACCCTAACTTCACTTTGAAGAGAGTTTAAATGATTTTCTTTTGCAACAATCAAAGAAATTTTTCCTCTTGATGTATCGGCATCAAGTTTGGAAACAAATTTAAATTTGACTTTTTGTCCGAAGGGGTCAGTAGTGATCCCATCTTTCTCAGTCAAAAAAGGACAAATAGAATTCATAAAAGGCATCCCTAAAATCACGTCCCAAGTCATGTTTTTGACCAGAACAGAAGGGATACGGAAACAAACACCATCCTGACAGACATGGGCATTATTAAGCTCATAGTTGATTTTCATCTTTGAGCCATTAGCCGCTGAAAGTCTCTCGGTGGACTTCTCAAAATACTTGGTTGGAACCAAGCCTTCACGGATACAGTTAAGATCCGATCCGGAATCAATCAAGGCAATAATAGAGAATGAAAATTCTCTGGACACAATAATATCAACCTTAGCATGCCACTTAATGGGCATAGATTGTCTCAACAAACAAACAACCTTAGGACTGTCAGAAGGCTGATCAAGGTCTGAAACTTTTGTTTCCTCATTATCGGAAGGATTCTGATCAAAAGTTTGCTCAAATTTAAAAGCAATAAAATCTTGTTTTAAACTTGAATTTTCAAGCTTAAGGTTGTTGACTTCAGATTTGAGTTCAACAATTTCTTGCTTGATAATTCCGATTTCATGCTGTAAATCATTTGTAGAAACACTCTTTAGTTTCTTATCGAAACGTTTTAGTGTTTCATGAAAACTGATTCTCTCTTGAGAAGATGACGACTCTCTACGAGCCATGGTCTTCCTGAGCTGGGCGAGATATTTCTCTTTTAACTCAGTATTCTCAAGCTGAGAAATCAAATCAAGAAGATGGTTCTGCTGTTCCTCCTCCTTAGTTAAAACATTAATTGTCTTAACTCCGGATTTGCAACAAGAACCACTGCAATTGCAGCCAAGCTTAACCATTGCATGACCAGATGAATCTGATTCTGAGTGATAATTACTATCACTAGAATTGTACTCATCACGATCTGAGGATGATGAACTAGAATTGTCATAAATTAATTGAAACAATTCCTGTTGATCATCTTCACCAATGTTTAAAGCGCTAAGCTTATTCTTCAATTTACTGAGCTTTTTAGGGTTTGGACAATTATTTGCATAATGTCCCCTTTTACCACAGTTAAAACATCTCTGATTTTTGTCAGAGTTTTTCTTAAAAGATTTTTTATGAGAAAATCTTTTATGCAAGGGTTTTCTAAAAATTTCATCATGGGTTTTTCGTTTGGAATAATCTCCGTGAGATTTTCTGGAAAACTTTTTCAAATGTTTTTTCTTCTCTCTAGATGGAGCGATAGGTTGAAGGCCAAATTGTTGACAAAAATTTCCCATCTCATATTTGGCTCTCTTTCTATCTTTCATCTGCTGAGAGATGAGCTTTTGATCATTACACATGCGTATACCGAGCTTTTTAATTACGCTGGTAATATCACTATAGGTGTAACCATCGTAATCTAATCTGCCGGTATCATCAAACAGTGCTTCCTTAACCTTAACGACAAACAAATGAGGGAGACTGTCAATGAATCTCTCTTTCCAATAAGGTTTATCAGAATCATCTCGCATTAAAACACGTGAAATAAACACAGTTTCATACCAATTATAATCTGACATGTTGGGACATCTCAGATTGTTCAAATAATCAGAAAAACGACTAGTCACATTTGAAGGCGTACCAACACAATGTTTAATAATCGTATAAATCAAAGTATTAACACCATCAGCAACACCGCGTCCTATGGTGGTGTCAAAAACAGGGGTACCATCATCATTTTACTTAATAGCAAATTGAATCCTTTGTCTAGCTTCGTCTATAAGGTGTTTATCCCACCAAGGGTGAAGCATACCCGTAAAACCAGAAACTAACATCAGTACAACATTAGGTTGCAATATGTTTTTCTGAACATAGGCATCGGCGACCATGGACATTTTTTGTAGAGTATTTAGGACTTCCTGTTTAGAGAGTCCATCAATATACTACTCATATATCCGATCAGCACTAGCCGAAAACTGATTTCGGAACATACGTTCTTCGATCTGTAAATCAGGTGGAGTTGGCTTAGAAAACCAGTTCTTCACAAAACCCTTAGGCTTTACAGAAGTAAGACCGGCTATTTCAGCTGGCTCCGATGAAAACTGTTTTAAAACAGTATTAATGACAGATTCATCCTCGGAGGAATCATTTGTAGCAATAGAAATAAAATTAGAAAAATCCTTACTACTCTTGTCAAGGACACTAGTAGAAGGTTTTGATCTTTGTTTTTCTAGCTTTATATCAGCTAGTATTTGATCAATTCTATTAAGAGTACTGGCAGAATCCATTTTCTGTCTATTCTCTGGTAGAATAATCAAAGGTTTTTCAATCAATTTGAGTTTTGGTTTTGGAGGACTGGCTGGACGTCTTCCAGAATCCAATTTAAAAACAGATTTTTCAACATTCTCCTCAATACGGTCTAGCTGTTGACCAATAATGTGGAGAGCCATATTTGAAAAATTGTTTTGTTCAATGATCTTTTTCGTCTCAAAAGTTTGAGGAGACTTAGGATCTTCAATAGTTGGAATTTTAAAAGGAGAAGCTTTAACTTCAGCTACCTGCACCGAAACCAGAGTAGTTGGGAGTGGAGGATGGCTTTCGGTTAAAACTGTTTTATCATCAGCCTTAACAAAACTAGTTTTTAAAACATTTAAAAACTTATCTTTAAAAGCACAATTCTTAAAATCATAATGATTTTCAAGAAAATCAAAGAAAAGAATATGCCTGTTTTGGGCATACATCAATTCTTTCCACTTACGTCTAACCTTTTGTTTTTCGGGCAGACTAAAATCTCGTGCATAAGCTTTACGCTTAGGCCGGTTTTCAATGCTGTTAAAATCATCAGCCAGTGAAAACATATCAGACTCAAAAGGTTTGCACATCATCATCAATTGTGGGTACAAAACATTAGTGTTCATAACCAAATCCGAAGCTGTCGGAGACTCAGAAGAGTCTTCTTCAGTTTCTTCCTTTTTGGCTTTTCCCTTGGATGACGGAAAATCATCCTTGGTCATGTAAAAAGCCGAAGTAACTTGAGATTCCGAAGAAACTCCTTTCAGCTTAGACTCAGAAGAATTTCCCTTGGGAATTTCTTGGATAATAATCGGACGTTTGGGCTCTGCCAACTTGACAGAATCCTCCAAGAATGTTTCCAGATTTTTATCTCTACTAATTCTCGGGTCCGAAGAAGTAGATGATCTAGGACTAGTGAAAGAATGTCTCTTTCGTTGGTCGTGGAAGGTCGGTCAAAAGTAATCTTAACAGTACCATCAAGATACTGCTGGATTAAGTCAACATCCTTATCCCTGGATATGACTTCTCTAGGGGGTAATTCCTTAGGAAGAACCCACTCATCTGGAAGAGAAACATCTCTCCAGTAAATCATTTTTGGTATTCTGATATCAGTACTCGAAGACGAGCTCTGAATCAGAAGGGTCTGGTCTCTAGACGAATGTAACTTAGCCTTAGGATTAAGGCTAGTCTTCATTAGTCTATAATAAATACGGTAAATTAATGCCATAGGCCTACTGCCTTCAGTCATATCTATACCAGAGGTCAAGATATTTAAAGTCAAAACATCCAAAACATTCATATCATTCAAGTCAATAGTCAAGTTTGGATAACAATCAAAATAAACAGGACCTTCTGCAAGGGAAGTTTGCACAATCCCGAGCTGACTATCCTCAAAATTCCTGAATCTTGCATCACGCAAGCACAGGAGCACAGAAGCATTGACACCTTTCCTAATTAAAGGTTTGATGGCAACTTGCACAGAAGCAATATGAATGAATGAAAAATCTTTTTTCTTCATGTCTGCAACAACATCGTGTTGAAACAGATAACATTTTTCCTGGGTTTTGGAAAGAGCAAAAGTACGTTCTACGGTTTTCATCTTGAATTCCGTAGCAAAAACTTTTTCTCTCCAGGATTTGTTATAAAGAGAATCAGCATCAATCTTTGGCATGCGCCATTGATCGATGTCAGGCAATGGGTTTTCAAAAGTATTTTCAAAAACCTGATCTTCTTCATTAATAATATCAGGCGGTTTACCTGATCTGGAACTAACTGAAGAACTGGATCTAAACATCCTGTTCTTCTGGGTAACTACCAAAAAGACTCAGGTACTCCCTAAGTCTAGGTCTTTGACCTTACCCTGCTGCACGGGTAACACATACCCTAAGGGAACGCATCTCTCTCACACTCACTATCCTTACCAGAACCTCTCATGCCTCTTCTCACGCCACACCTGGGCTCACACGAGGACTTACTACACGGCTATGGCACTCGACTGCTGGAAGTGGGGGGTGCAACAGAACAAAATAAAAGAACTAGATAGAAAGAGATAGAGTGCCATAGCCGTGTAGTAATTCCTCGTGTGAGGGAAGACCGATTTCTTTTGTAGCGATCGGTCTTTTACATAGCCGTGTAAAAGAAATTTCTTTTATCATAAAGGAACACATTCTATCTAAGGGAACACATACCCTAAGGGAACCAGAGAGTCAGAGCCACTTTCTGGTTCTGGTTTTAATTGTTGAATTCTATCTCTGTTTCCTTTTCTTCTTGATAATTGCCAGAGACACTCTGTCTCTTTCTATCTAGTTCTTTTATTTTGTTCTGTTGCACCTCCCACTTCCAGCAGTCGAGTGCCATAGCCGTGTAGTAAGTCCTCGTGTGAGCCCAGGTGTGGCGTGAGAAGAGGCATGAGAGGTTCTGGTAAATCTAAGTGGGATAGTGACTGAAAAAGAGTTACCATCGGTTCGTGCAGTGCCATTGGAAGCCAAATCTAAGTGGGATAGTGACCGAAAAAGAGTTACCATCTGTTCGTGCAGCGCCATTGGAAGCGGTGGAGGCTTAGATAAACAGACCTGCCACTATGGTTCGTCATCGAGCTCTATCTTTCCATTGTTCCTTCATCTAATCTTCGGTGGTGTGTTGTGTGAGGGAGAGAAGGTGCAGAGGTGTGTGGCACGAGAGAAAGAGAAGTGAGGGGAGAGAGAAAGAGAAGAAGAAAATAAAATGAGGTGTGCTGGGCAGCAACCACGCTGCCGCAGCAGCCTCTCACATGAATAGTGGAATCACTGTTCAAATCACTGTTCATGTGAACAGTTGCTGCCATTATTTTCAAATAAAATAGGGTTTCAACCTTGGGCAAAAACGGTGTCATCTAATCAAGGTGGGTTGGGATTTGTTTCTTCAGACTTTCCACACAGCTTTGGCTTAGTTTTTGGGGTTGTGTTTGTTTCTTTGGGCTTAGTTTATCTTTTAGGTTTTAGTTGTGTGAAGACCTTTTTATAAATTGGTTTTAATTTTTTTTCTTCTAATTTGATAATAATTGTTCATAAACTTTTTATAAAGAGAAATTAACTTATCATATATTAGATTATAATTTATATTAAAAAAAGTATAATTTATATTATAAATTTAATAAATAAATCAATTATAATATCTTCATATTATAAGCATATTATGTCACAAATATAAATAAAAATAAATAAATTTGAGTATATGTATTAATTTTATATACAAATTTGTAAATATATTATTTATCTTTAAACCAAATGCTATGTGCAAGGGATTGTGGAATTAAAGATTTTGGCCAAGTGCTATGTATATTATTTATTTTACATCTAAATATATTAGATTGTGAATAAAAAAATATATTTCTAATTGCTATTCTTAATCCATCTTATTCATTAACTCATTGCTATTGAAATAAATCAGTTTTAGATTTTTATACTAGAATTTTATGTATCTCTACATTATCTTATTTTTATCATTTTTATCTATTGTTTATATATATTATTTTCAGATGTTTTTAATTAACTAGTATGTGTGTGTGTGTATATATATATATATATATATATATATAAACACATGAGACAGTAACAGTATGTACAAGATGAAGCTTTCAAAAATTATAAGAGAAATACTTTAATTTAAAAAAAAAAGGATTATGCTCAATTGCGAAAACATTAGAGGTCCAATACCCATTTTCACATTTTAAGTGTATATATATATATATGTATATATGCGGGGTCACATAAAAATAAAGTAAAAAATATTAGGAAAATATGGGTTTAAGGAAAATGTTATAGGAAACTGGGGGATGTGTAACCTGCGAAATTGTCCTACATGGCAAATTGAAAATGGCGCCGTTTTCCTATAAATTCAAATTTCGATTTCAAACAACCCCTTACCCGAGGAACAACGGTTCCCTCCATCCCCAGATCCTCTCATGCATTCTAGATGAAGCTGAGGTCCCCATCTCCTCACGAAGTTGTCGTCAGCGTGTGAAACACAACACCAGTGGGTCTTCATGGTCGTATTCTTCTCATTCCTTCATTTGGCCAATTGTTCTTGTCAGCGTCTTCTTCACGAAGGCCAATGGATTTTCGTGGTCATCTTCTCCATGAAACCAGAGATTTTGCACAGACTAGTGGGTCTCCTTGAACCCAAGAGCCACGAAGCCGAATCTGAACCCTAACCCCCGTCGTTTTCTCACCCAAATCCAAACCCTAACCTTAACCCAGATCCAAACAACCCCTTACCCGAGGAACAACGGTTCCCTCCATCCCCAGATCCTCTCATGCATTCTAGATGAAGCTGAGGTCCCCATCTCTTCACGAAGTTGTCGTCAGCGTGTGAAACACAACACCAGTGGGTCTTCATGGTCGTATTCTTCTCATTCCTTCATTTGGCCGATTGTTCTTGTCAGCGTCTTCTTCACGAAGGCCAATGGATTTTCGTGGTCGTCTTCTCCATGAAACCAGAGATTTTGCACAGACTAGTGGGTCTCCTTGAACCCAAGAGCCACGAAGCCGAATCTGAACCCTAACCCCCGTCGTTTTCTCACCCAAATCCAAACCCTAACCTTAACCCAGATCCAAACCCTAACCCTAACCCTAACCACCTCCCAACTAATCCGTGTCTTATAGCTACATTATACCTCATAGGTATATCTTGATTGCTAGAGATCGATATCTCTCTTTCTGTCTGTTTATGTGCATGTATTTCATTATAAATATTATCATTTTAGTAGGTCTCTTGTAGTTTTTATGGTTTCAATTGAACTGTTAAATGGCCTTTGCTACTCATCAATTTTCCCTTGGTTCTGGGTGTGTTCTCAAAACATGGTTTGCTTCTGTAGGTTCTTAGCAGTCCCATCTTTGCCTGAAACCATAGATGGGAAATGCCAAATCACTTATCAGGTGAGCACATCCATATCTTTACCATCTTGTTTGATCTTGACTATAAGACCTCACATATTGAGTTATGGTTCAATTGTATGATGAGGGATGCCACATTGTCTAGGAAACTCCAACTGTAATCTTGACCAATCCTTATGGAGTTCAAGTACAAATGTGGTTAGTTCTTTCATTTGGCAGTTAAAAATAGTATGAAAGACAATTTGTAGTAAAAAATGTGGGTCTTAAACCGCGGGGGTTGAGAGGCTACAACAGAGTGGTTTGATGAGGACATTAGAGATTTCAGTGGGGGAAATGTAATATCCTAGATTGAGTTAATTCACTTGTATGAGAGGGTGGCGAGTGGGTTTGGTGAATGAGATCCCAATTTAGTTGGGAAATAGAAGTTCTTCAAGTTTATCAATGATTTGTTGATCAAAACCGCAAGTTTTTTTCAAAGCTTAGTGCACTCTTTCTTAGTCTAGTAAGTGGTATACCATTCTTGTTTTGTAAATTTTTCATTTAAAGTGGATATCATGATTTCTAACATTTTAATTTGTTGCTTTCAAGGTTACAAATTCTATGGTAGTTCAGATCTAAGATGTTGGGTTGACAGTGATTCAGATCTAAGATCCTTAGGTACTGTCAATTCCTGATACTGATTGCTTATTATTGTTGAGTGCATTAAACATTTAGTGTTAGATTACTTCTAAGTGTTTTTTTCTAGAGACTGCTTCTTAGTGTTGAGTGGAAACAACTGTGTTGAATGAATTAAGCAAGTCTAACTAGAGTAATTTGTAAGAGTAAAAAGAAAAGAGTTGGGTAATTGTTATTTTGGAAAAATTTTAGAATGTCATCATCATCAGCAATGTCTTCTTCATCATTTGCTAAATGTATCTTGCATCAACCATTACGCTTCTGTGAGGTCAAAGCCAAATTCAAATACGCAACAACTACAAAACATTTAGGACGACCCTTCTTAGGATGTGCAAAGTACAACACAGAGATAATTACATTAGTTTGGTTTAGATTAAACATTTTTTGATTTGTTCATCAATCTGTTGTGTCTTTTAATACACTTCTGTTGTATGCATGAAATGCTCAGGGATTACTATACTGCAACTTTTTCAAGTTGGTAGATATTAATCCAGTGATTGAGTCCCAACAATAAGAAAGATTCAATCAAGTTATCGAGAAGGAGAAAGAGTTCGAAAAGAAACTCAAGCATTTCGAGAAGACACAAATTGAGTTACGTAAAATAGTAGATCAGCTCGAGAAGTTGCCGATGGTGCTATTCAATAGCTACGACGAAGTTTTAAAAGAGTGGATGCGTCATGCACAAGAAGCTGAAAATAGGCAATCACGCAGACTATTTCGAATTTATTAGACTTTTGCGTTTGTAGTTGTATGTTACCTGGTAGTGTTTAAGTAATTTCTGCTTAGGTAGTGCCTCATTGTGTTTTTATTTTGGACTTTGGCACTTGTATTTAAGTAGTTTGTGGGAACGCTTTCTATTTCTATTATTGTGTTCAACTCTTTGTTTGTTGTTGTTGACATTCTTCTGGTATATCTATCTCTTCAATTCTATGATGATGCTTTATTGGAAAGTCGTACCAAGATATTTCAAAGCAGTCTAAATACCCAATTATTTGGCTAAAGCAGTGATAACCAATTATTTAAATACCCAAGAACCAAATATTTGGAAATAATTATCAGGCCAAACTAAAAGAGGAGATGCCCCTTTAGCATCTATCTCAGGCATCATAATTGTAGAGTGTTGAGACAAAAAATGCCTTCAAAATTTGACCAATACAATAAACCCATCATCATCAAATTTTTACAATAATATGTAATTGGTGATAATCAATCAACAACAAAAGATGAATTTTTACATAACGCCCATTAAAGAGTATATTCACCTAATGGTGATTTCACATGGGACAAGCATCAAATAGCTCAAACATTATCTCTTTTTTTTCTCCCTATGAATAAAATCTAGCAAACAAGGCAAGTTACAAAAATGGTCAGGGGGCAAGTTACCCTCAAGTAGCACACTATCCAAATTTTACATTCTCGTAGGTTCACATAATAAAAACTTCAGCATCAACAAAAGCTCTCTATCTCTAAAAAACTTCAGCCACAACATTCCCTTCCTTCAACAAGGTCTTGCCCACAAAGCCAACACGCTTTTATATTACTTCCTCTCTTCTCCTACACAAACAAGTTAACGAGGTCAGAATTACCTCAAGAATTGAAGTTTCTTTCAACCAATGTTTAATTTGACCAAAACAAACAAGAAACAAATAAGTGCACCATGAAATTCTCACATTCACAAGAACAATTTGATTTCAGAAGTAGCTATGTATATGATAAAAATGTCTAGCTAAGATTATTAGTTACAGTATTAAGCTCATTCTTAGAGCTTGACTTGGTTCCAAGAAAAAAAAAATTGAAGCAACCATGTATCTTATATCAATTAAAATGAAAGCATTGGTGGTTACCTGGTTACGCACATGAATGCCATCTTCTTTTAATACTCGACAACACAACTTGGTGGTCTCATACATTATTGCATATGATAAATCATCTAAACAATCTGCATTTGAAATAACAAGACAACAAATTCATCAAAAATAAATGAACTTACATTAGTCCTATCGCCATCCTCATTGTCCCAAAAACCCTACCCAAAATAACTCCAAAATCTCAATGTTAGTATTAGAAGGACATACCCAAATAATCATATCATTGCAATGAGTGGCATTAAATGAGTGGAAGTCCGCTACATTTTCATTCTCAATTTTCTTTTTTAATGCATTATCATACTAATCGACAAATTCCAAGTTGGTCTTAGAACTAACGTAACCGTCAAGAATTGCGTTCATGCTCTCACTTTGCTGTGTTATATTCATTCTAGCTAAAAAACATCTTTCATAAATGCTGATATCCAATGTTCACGATTAGCGTATAAACTCTGCAACCAAACATTTTCACCCAATTTGTACTTGGTAATAAATTGATTCTAACATGTCTCAAACTTTGCCTGAGAGTGGGTGTCGTACACATATTTCGCCAGTATAGTTTTCATTCTAGTTTTGTAGGACCCATAGGAGTCAAACTTTTCAGGGACGTTTTTCATTATATGCTATAGGCAAAATCTATGTCGGTTTTCTGGAAATACAATTGCAATTGCATTTTTCATTGTCTTGTTTTGGTCAATGATAATAGCTTTCGGCGCTACACCATCTATACAATGCAATTAGGTTCTGAATAGCCACACGAATGTGTAGTATCCTCATTGTAAATCAAGCCTATCCCCAAAAAAATTGACTGCCCATGGTGATTCACACCAACAAATGCTGCGAACGGCATCCCATATTGGTTCGTTAAGTATGTGGTGTCGAATGTGACTACATCAACGAAATATTGGTAGGCTCCTCTGTGACGCCCCCAAATTCCCTTTAAAATAAACACGGGAATCGAGGCGTCGGGATGCTGACAACTCGGGTCACACATCCTAACGACAAGTGCCAACCGTGTGTGCACACATGATATACATAAATAAAGGCAGTGGATATTCAATGTCAATAACTAAGTACCAGAATTTTAAAAATATTTTATAAACCATTTTAATATAAACTCTCCAACAGAAGATTTAATACAATCATTCGAAATACAAATAAAAAAAATACATATTTTTAAAAGGGGAAAAAATTTTCCCGAGATAACAATTTTATAACATAATACATTACCGGCAGAGCCGTCTCCTCAGGCTCAGTCTCTTCATAATCTGCATCCAAAAACTACGACGCCAAGATGGCATCGCAGGTAAGTACAACCCAACCAAACCAAAAGACAGAAATATACTCATGCAACAACAAAACTCATGAACACGACTCCAAATGCATGAATCTCAAAAGAACATCTTTCTCAAAACAAATACGATAAACACACGCCAAAATCCCATTTTAATCATAATAAAACTCTAATAAAAACCATCCATCATTTCTCAGAAAATAATATCCGCAAAACCAATCATACCGGGCGTTACGTATCGCCGTCCTCGATATGAAATGCACACCAAATGACCATAACGGGCGTTACGTATCGCCGTTCCCGTTATGTCATCCAAACACTATCAATCACATTGGGCGTTACGTATCGCCGTCCCCATTATGACTGACAAACACACAATGACCATAATGGGCATTACGTATCGCCGTCCCCATTATGTCATCCACACACACACGTTGATCACAACAGGCCTTACGTATCGCCGTCCCCGTTATGACTCAGCCAAAACCATTAAAATCTATAAACTTAATAAAAACCCAGTTTTCATTTCCAACACATGAATATCCAAAATCATGCAAAAATCTAATTTTCAAATATTTCCATGAGCATGCGCGTAAATACACAATGCAGACAACCATGCACCAGATAGCCAACAATTAATGAATTCCAACAATAATCAAACACAATAACTGTTGATGCCAAAAATATATTTAAATCTTAAAGTTCGTTTGGAAAGTACTTACAGCGATTAAAACGTAAATCCTTTGAGCGAACGTCAATCCACTGCATTCGTAGCGGTCACTTGTACGTTAGGCTAAAGTGCTCGATTTGACACCAAAATTTAGGGAGATACTCTTTGGAAGGTAGGGAATCTGATGGAGGTAGTGGTGTGCCGGCACAACCACCGGAAGGTAGCAGATCGGGGTCAAAATGGATGAAAACCCATTTTTGGGTTTGAGATTGTATCGGGAAGGTGAGGCAACGGTTGGGGAAACTGAGTTAGGGGGTTGACCGGCTGGACAAGGGGAGTCTTTTGGTGGCGGTGGTGAGGCCTACGGTGGTCGAAAAACGGCGCGGCGAAGAACAACCCGTTTAAGACCCATTACGGGTAGAGGGGTAAACGGCGGAGATGGGTGGCTTTGGGTGGTGGGTTATGCTCGCCGAAGGGTGGGGAGGCTGCTGGTAGGTTGCCAGTGCCAAGGGGTGGCCGGCGGTGGCCGGAAAATCCAAGGGAAGTCAAGAACTCATTTTCGGGTAGGGGGCTGTGTTGGGGCTGTGGGATGGCCGGAGATGACACTACCGGTGCCGGTGGACTGGCCGGCATGTGGGGAAGATTGTGGGCTGGGCGGTGTCGCTGGAGGGTGGCCGACGGCGGCGCTGGGTAGGGATAGGAGAAACGGGCGGAGGGAAGTAGGGGAGGGGGGTCATGCGGTCTGGGGCCGAATCCGTGAGGGAGAAAAGGAAAGAAAAGGAAGAGAAAGAAGAAAAAGAAAAGAAAAGAAAAGGAAAAAGAGAAAAAGAAAAGGAAGACTACTAGAAAAAGCACAATAGATTAAATAAAAGCTAACTTTAAATACTATAATTTCAATATCAATAAAATAAAATATTTAAATCCCATCAATAGAAATAAATTAAACCCAAGCGAATATTAAAATAAAACAATAATTAATATAATGAAAGCAGATCAAATAAACTCTCATAATAAAATAAAGGAATTAAATTTCAATCATTAAAATAAATAAGAAAAGCAACGTAACTCAATATTTAATTATAAAAACAACATAAAACTAACACTTACTAATGAATAGCTCAAATAAATATTTTAAATAAATAAAACACAACCAATAAAATTATTAAAATAAATTAAAATAATTAATACCGAGAATAAAATAACGTGTAAAAATACATGTAAATCTAGGATCTCACATTCTCCCCCCCTTAAAAAGAATTTCGTCCCCGAAATTCATTCAGCTGCAACTAATAAAACTCCAATAACTCACCTACCACATCACTTAATGCTCACTCCAAACATTAGCACAATCATTTATTTGTCTCAATTACACAATGAATATTATTCCATCATAACCGTATAGTCTCCAAATAATATTTCATCTCTAAGACTCCTGAGGTAGCCAATTAATCTGAACTCCATATGTATCAAAGCACAACCTTTCAAAATTTTAATGTTTACTAACTCTATACCACACTTTGTGTCACCCTAAAGTAACTCCCAAGTTTATCTGCCCAACTTAATCTTTAACAAACATATTTACCCAACCAAAGGATAATTCTCCCCTAATAAGTATCGTTCCAAAATTTCCAGTCACCACTAATTTCTCAAAACTAACATAAAACTTAAACCTCCAACTACATTGCAATCATCACGGTTTCGCGTACACTCTGATAATTCGCTAAATGCATAAAAATTTAAGTCCTTATAAATTATCACCATAAGTAAAAATTGGCTTAACATCTATTAGCAAGAAATCCTATACCACTCTTTCAAATCCTAAAATTTTAATATCTCATCATTCTAATTATACCACCATTATAGACACCTAAACTCCAATGTACATCACCCCAAAAATTCTATCAACTCTACTCAATTTAATTAGTATGGTAACCATGATACCCATAATTATCTCACTCATCTGGACCTTCAATACCCAAGAGAAATAATACTCTCAAATATTTAATTTTCTATATGACTTCAAGCCACAACTAAATTCATTAAGATACCTCGACGAATATTGCTAACCATTAGATTCTCCAAATATCATACTTAAATTATCCACTCTAAACAATTCGCCCAGAAGCCTAAAATTTATATCTCTTAAATTTATCTCCATCACATCAATTCAACCCTATCACTTAACAAAACAAATTCTCTAAAGTCAAACACAAAACAAAATAAGTACTCTCCAAAAATCTACACGCATAATTATTATACATCAATCTCTAAGCACCCACAAACAAAAACTACATCAAAACTTCACTAAGGAAATAATTGATCGCCTACTATTCTAAGTATTCTTAAATCAGATTCCATAACAATATATTAATGATTAACAATTTCACACTCACAAGAAGAGTTCGCCTATATTACAATTCCAACAATCTCCCAGGAATAAATTAAAACTTAGAAACTCTAACACTCAGTGAGACCCAGGTACTACACATAAATAACATAGGAAATATCAACAAAGAAATCCAATTACATAAATACCAATAATTTATCAAAACAAATCCATCTCGCAATTATAAATAATATTATACCCAAACACTAAAAAAAACTCAAGTAATTCACATAATTATTTTATAAAAACAAAACGGGAAAAAAAGATCTAATAAAAAAATGAGTAAAAGCCAGCCATTTATTAAAAAAAAAAAAAAAACAAGTCCACCTCTTTAATAAACACAACGCCACCAAAACTTTTATTAAATAAAAGAAGGAGATTGAATTAAAATAAGAACAACAAATAAAATCACAAATAAAACTTTGAAATTCTCTACAAAACCCAACTCTTAAAATATTTATTGTAGAAATCTCTAGAACTCAAAACCTTTAAAAGAAACGAACCATAGTAACGTAATTAAATAGATAAATTAATTAATAAATAAATATCAACAAGTCGCCGAACAAATCCACTTGTCAAAATAAATAGATAAACTTTTCAAATAAAACAAACGGAAAGGCGAAGAGATAATAAATTTAAACTTACCTTAAAGCATATGTTTAAACAGAAAACATGGCAGCGATTTATTTTAAATTTTTGTCTAAATAAATTTCAAACTTTCAAAAATATATAAAAGACAAAAGCCATAATTAAAATAAAAGGATAATAAACAAAATCCAAAGCTATCTTGTAAGAAACCTATGAACAAAAATTAAAATCAAAATCTAACGATAATTGAATAAAAGCTTAAGAAAACAAAATAACCCACAACAAAAGAATTAAACTTTAAAATAAGGAATTCCATAACACAATTATTTAAAATATCAGATTCAATAAATAGATTGATTTAAAATAATAATCTAATCCAAAATATCCAAATTCCAATTTAAACAAAAACAAAGGCGTATATAAAATAAATAATTAAATAAATACTCAACTATTTGACTAAATAAAATCAACTAATTAAAATCTTAACTACTGCCCAATTACAATATTGAACAAATATTAAAATAAAATAAAATAAAGCAAACCAATCATTTAGAACTAAATTATTATGAAAATAAATAAATAAACAACATGCACATTAAAATAAAAACCACAACACAACGAAATGAATATCGGTAATCTTACCATATAAATTAGTAAGAAAAACTTAAAGAACAATTAGAATAATAAAATAAAATACAATAACAAAATAATGAAACAAATAATTTTTTAAAACCACAACTTTTTTGGTACTGTCCCTAGGTAACTTGCGGATTTACCCAGAGCCCAACTGCTCTGATACCACCTGTGACGCCCCCAAATTTCCCTTAAAATAAACATGGAAATCGAGGCGTCGGGATGCTGACAACTCGAGTCACACATCCCAACGACAAGTGCCAACCGTGTGTGCACACGTGACATACATAAATAAAGGCAGCGGATATTCAAGGTCAATAACTAAGTACCAGAATTTTAGAAATATTTTACAAACCATTTTAATATAAACTCTCCAACAGGAGATTTAATACAGTCATCTGAAATACAAATCAAACAAATACATATTTTTAAAAGGGGAAAATAATTTCTCGAGATAACAATTTTATAACAATAATACATCACCGGCGGAGCCGTCTCCTCAAGCTCAGCCTCTTCATAATCTGCATCTAAAAACTACGACGCCAAGATGACATCGCAGGTAAGTACAACCCAACCAAACCAAAAGATAGAAATATACTCATGTAACAACAAAACTCATGAACACGACTCCGAATGCAAGAATCTCAAAAGAACATCTTTCTCAAAACAAAGAAGATAAACACACGCCAAAATTCCATTTTAATCATAATAAAACTCCAATAAAAATCATCCATAATTTCTCAAAAAATAATATCCGCAAAACCAATCATACCGGGCGTTACGTATCGCCGTCCCCGATATGATAAACACACACACCAATCATAATAGGCGTTACGTATCGCCGTCCCCATTATGATTCACACACACTCATTTCATATCGGGCGTTACGTATTGCCTTCCCCGATATGAAATGCACACCCAATGACCATAACGGACGTTACGTATCGCCGTCCTTGTTATGTCATTCACACACTATCAATCACAATGTGCATTACGTATCGCCGTCCCCATTATGACTGACACAAACACAATGACCATAATAGGCGTTACGTATCGCCGTCCCCATTATGTCATCCACACACACACGCTGATCACAACGGACATTACGTATCACCGTCCCCGTTATGACTCAGCCAAAACCATTAAAATCCGTAAACTCAATAAAAAGTTTTCATTTCCAACACATGAATATCCAAAATCATGCAAAAATCCAATTTCCAAATATTTCCATGAGCATGCGCGTAAATAGACAATGCAGACAACCATGCACCAGATAGCCAACAATTAATAAATTCCAACAATAATCAAACACAATAACTGTTGATGCCAAAAATATATTTAAATCTTAAAACTTGTTTAGAAAGTACTTACAGCGATTAAAACGTAAATCCTTTGAGCGACGTCAATCCACTGCGTTCGTAGTGGTCACTTGTACATTAGGCTAAAGTGCTCAGTCTGCCACTAAAATTTAGGGAGATACTCTTTAGAAGGTGGGGAATCTCATGGAGGTGGTAGTGTGGCGGCACAACCACCGGAAGGTGGCAGATCGAGGTCAAAATGGATGAAAACCCATTTTCGGGTTTGAAATTGTACCGGGAAGGTGAGGCAACGGTTGGGGAAATTGAGTTAGGGGGTTGACCGGCTGGACAAGGGGAGTCTTTTGGTGGCGGTGGTGAGGCCTACGGTGGCCGGACGACGGCACGACGAAGAACAACCCGTTTAAGACCCATTTCGGGTGGAAGGGTAAACGGCGGAGATGGGTGGCTTTGGGCGGTGGGTTATGCTCGCCAGAGGGTGGGGAGGCTGCTGGTAGGTCGCCAGTGCAAAGGGGTGGCCGGCGGTGGCCGAAAAATCCAAGGGAAGTCAAGAACTCATTTTCGGGTAGGGGGCTGTGTTGGGGCTGTGGGATGGCCGGAGATGACACTACGGTGGACTGGCCGGCGTATGGGGAAGATTGTGGGCTGGGCGGTGTCGCTCGAGGGTGGCCGACAGCGGCGCTGGGTAGGGATAGGAGAAATGGGCAGAGGGAAGCAGGGGAGGGCGGTCGTGCGGTCTGGGGCCGAATCTGTGAGGGAGAAAAGGAAAGAAAAGGAAGATAAAGAAGAAAAAGAGAAGAAAAGAAAAGGAAAAAGAGAAAAAGAAAAGGAAGACTACTAGAAAAAACACAATAAATTAAATAAAAGCTGACTTTAAATACTATAATTTCAATATCAATAAAATAAAATATTTAAAACCCATCAATAGAAATAAATTAAACCCAAGCGCAATATTAAAATAAAACAATAATTAATCTAACGAAAGCAGATCAAATAAACTCACATAATAAAATAAATGAATTAAATTCCAAGCATTAAAATAAATAAGAAAAGCAACGTAACTCAATATTTAATTATAAAAACAATATAAAACTAACATTTACTAACAAATAGCTCAAATAAATATCTTAAATAAATAAAACACAACCAATAATATTATTCAAATAAATTAAAATAATTAATACTGAGAATAAAATAACGTGTAAAAATACACGTAAATCTAGGATCTCACATGCTCTGCTACGGGGTCTGCCCATAATACATTTTTTAACCTCCTATCATCATCTAAATTCATCAGTGCAAAGAAATCCAATTTTTTGTATTGCATCCATAAAAAATAGACTTGAAGTGCACTAGCACCACCTACGCACAGTCTTAGATGTTGTGCCTTGTTGATATAATTACGAACATCTTTTTTCGTAAACCCGACTTTCTCATATCCACCCACGCCAACCACAAAAGATTCGTAACTCTTATTCTATCGTATGCCAGTAATGTCATTTGTATCTAGAACTTTTTTTTACTGCTTCACTCACCTCTCTATTACATCGAAAGAAGCGAGATTTCTTTGGACTAAGGTCGTGGTTATGGATATTATGAACTGTAATCAGTTTAAACTTTCCATTATCTCCTTTCAAGACATTAATCTTTGCCTTACATACCGTTTTTCCTATCGGACATGGGTTGGCGATATTCAAAATCCTATTTCGAGCCTTCCCACCACGGGTACAAACAAGGATGACATATATAATAGTCCAATAATCTCCCCTCTCACTCATTTTTGTCATCATCCCAAACCCACATTTCTTACCGTACTCCTTATAATATCTCTATAAATCATCTAGGGAATTAAACTCCATCCCTGACCTTAGCTCGTCATATTTATCCATTTGCATATTCTCAAATGTTCCGGCACTGGCATACTCAGTTTCCTCTGCATTTAGTTTATCCATATTGCTTCCTTCAACTGGAGAAGATGTACATGGCACTTCGGTTTCCCCAACTTCAGGTCTATTATCCTCTATACCCAAAAAGCTGTCATTACTTTTTTCAAGTGGATAGTATGTATAAAATGCTTCAGTTTTTCCACTATGGGGTCTATCTTCTTCTATACCAAGAAAGCTGCTTGTAATGGAGCCTATATTGGTGAGAGGATCCGGAGCTTGTATTGGGGAATTAGCATTCTGCACAAAGAAAACAAAAAGAAAAAAGGAATTATCACGTTAACTTATATAAAAACCAACTTAGTAAAATTAATTAAAAAATGATGTAACAGGGAATTGGAAAAGTTATTGAAGTATTTTGAAAATAAAAATCAACTAATCTTGAATTTAATATTGATATATTTATATTAAATGATCTAACATATCACTAATGGGGAATTTAAGCTAGATGGTCTTGACGTAGATGGGTGTTCTTTCTCATTTCTCATCCTGATAGGGAGATAAATGCATGAAGATTTATTACTGAGAGATGACATAAAAGACAGCTAGAGATGCTGGACTTTTGCAGACCTGGTTATGCTTATGTTACAATCCATTTCAAACCAACTAATGCAAGGATTCCACTTCATTAAAAAAGGCTTTGAATTTTACAAAACTACTATAAATTTATAGAAGAAATGCAAGTTACTCATTCTCCTTTATGGCTTCGTGTTGAATGCATTAATCAGTGTTTTAAATACCGTGCCGTATCGGCCGATACGGCCGGAATTTTCCGTACCGGCCGACCGGCCGGTACAAAAAAAAGGATATTTCGTTTTGGCCGATTTTTCGACCGTACTGGTTGGTACAGCCGATTTCGGCCTTCCAAGTTTTTTTTTTTTTAATTTTTTTTAAAATTTTTTACTATGTTTTAACCTCAATTTAGACTAAACTAATTACATATATATATTTATCTATATAATTTATTTATATATTAACTATTATTTTGAAATATAATTTATAATTGTATTTATATATATAATTTATTTATGTATAAATTATTCCAAAACAGTACACGAAACGGTACCGGTATCGAAATATTTCGTTTCAGAGACTTGACCAGTACCGATATCGGTACCGATACGGTATTCAAAACATTGGCATTAATAGCACTCAATATAGGGCAACTGATGACATTTGTTTTATTCCTTTATCACAAATATCAATGCCAACCATAATAAAAGATGCTCAAATCATGCCAACCAAAGACAAAATGACGCGTATTTGACATTAAAGAATTGGTATAAAACATTGAAAGTAAACAATTAGTTTAATAATATGCAAGTTAGTTATAATCACTCATCCAAAACCGCAACAAAAGAAACAAAATGGAAACTTGAAACAATCCAAATATACAAGACTAAACTATTTAAATCTCAACTTAAATTAAGCGTAGGAGACACAGAATGGAACGGTAAGGATATATGATATGGGAAAATACTAATGGTAAAATAGATAAACACAAGTCTTTTGCATTATTATAAATTGGGTCTCAAAAAATTACCAATATCTCAACAGATTGAGAAAAAAAATCAAAGCCTAACACAGTAGATGAGAAAACCAACCTCAAAAAACCCTATAATTTAAGGAATGGTAGGTTTAATCCTTTGATAGCAGTAACGTCAAGCCTAAAGAATCGAATGACAGAGGAATAAACAAAAAATCACATCTTGAAGGACCAAATCAAAGGAAAATAAGCAAACCTCTCTCTATCCAAACCCATGGCTTCGATCGCGAACGAAAGGTGCCTTGCGTGACAGCGGTCCGGTCCTATCCAAGGTGAAAACTACCCTCATAGACGTGCGAACCTTTGCATGCGAAATGGTGGTGTGAATCTCTACGTGCAAAATAGAAGTGCGACTGGTGTGAAAGAGAATGAGGACGACTCTGTTTTCCCTCCCAATTTTGGGTATTTTAGCGTCCGTTTGTTTGTTTATTTGTTTTTTAAATTAGACTGACGTGGCATCGCCAGTTTAATAGGTTACGCATTCTCCAATTTCCTATAGCAGTACTGTATATTTAATTATGCACCGTTAATTAATATACTTATTAATGCCTGCATAATTACGAACTTAAAGCAGAATAAAGAGACATGCCATGCATGACGAAGACTCGCAGGAATTAAATTAGGATTTGGTGTTTGAGGGATGATTGATAAAGTGTGTGGTATGTGTGAGTATAAGTAATATGTATTTTTTGTATGAGACTATATAAAAAATAATAATCATATATCATAAAATTACATATAAAAAATACATATCTATAAATCATCTTATAAGATAATTTTTTTTAAAATTTTTGTAGTAAACCATTACAAAAAAGAAAAGATTTGGAAGGACAATTTATTTTTGATAAATTAGGGGACAATTTTAATTATATAAAAAATATTATATGTACTTGAATACTATAATAACTTTTTGGGGGGGGGGGGGGGGGGGGGGGGGGGGGGGGGGGAGGGGGGGGGGGGGGGGGTGGGGGGCGGGAGCCCTACCTTCCACCTAGGTCTGCCACGGAAAAAGAGTATATGGAGACGAAAAATGCATGCAGGGTATAGGTAGTACAGTACTAAAATGAAAAGAATAAGAGCATTTCCAATTGTTTATTTATTTTATCTTTCAAAATACATCATTAAAATCTATTTTTTCTATTTTACATACTAGATTTTACAATATGTCATTCAATATGTCATTCATCAACTTATCTATTTTTTCTTTATATCATTTAAATATTCTTATTTTATTCTTTTTAAATATTTTGTCCATCCATATTAGTGATCGTATACGGTACAATATATGTATCGGTTCTAAAATCAGTTGAACAGCTTTTTAGGCAAAGATGCTCGTGATCACGACATTCCTTGATGATCTGTAAACGGGCACTATATCGAAGTGCATGAAGAACTTCCCCTGCTTCACATACTAATGGTGGAAATTATATACATGTTTAATTACCCCAGATTAATTCACATACTAATTTTCAAATCTCTCTCTCTCTCTCTCTCTCTCTCATGCACGTGCGATATAGAATATCTGCATATATACAAACACAAGAAACAAATGTGGCAAAGCATGGAACTTCAGAAGTAGTAAATACTACTGATCATGATCATCAAAAGATAAGAGAATCTATTTGAGAGCGTTTTGGAAAAATGGATAGATAGAGGAATGGTTTGGAAAGGGCTTAGGTCGACCCTACAGGCTTTCCAGTACATAGATCCACTCATGTTTCAATTCCACTCTCATCTGTACGTGAGACTCCACATGCCATGCTCCTGACCCCCCACATTATTCTGTCCTCAATGTGCATGGAAGTGGCAGAAATATGATCACTCCTCAGTTGGTCCACTGATTCACAACCCTCCCCCCTCCTCCCTTATAACCTACCTCTCTCTCTCTCTCTCTCTCTCCAAATATTCTCTAGGCTCTTGCCTCCATATGATAATACTCTTCAGACCGCCACATATGACCTATCCTCTAGGCTCTAGTTGCCTTTCCTTGAGAGATCAGCCAAATTAATGACAAAATAGTATTCTTTCGTTCTGTGAGAAAAACCAAAAAGAACAATATACATCTATACTTCTAGGCCAGTTTGGATTCCTTCGAAGGTGGGAGGTGCATGTATTCTTTGGGTTTTGCGTCCCTACCATTTCCGTAGGTTACATTTAATTATGCACAACATATTGGCTGCCTGAACAGTAAAACAACTTAATTACTCTTCATGGATAGGGATACTATTTGATCAGGTTACGTACTTTCTTTTCGTCTCTTTAGAACAGTTTCTATCTGCTACTTTCTCTTTTTTCCTGAAAATTCTCTGAAGCTCCAAAAGAAAAGATAAAACACTCAATGAACTTTCTAATTTACAGAGCGGAACTTTGCATGAAGAAGCTAACCTTAGCTGTTTCTGACGGCCTCCAAGTTGCTGAAAAAAAACAACTTCAACCAAGCTAGAAATCCTCGGGAATCTTGCTGCATTCTTCCTCATTCTTGGAGATGGGATCTTAAGTAGCGTTGACGCTGGATAAGCGTAACTTTGCGTAGATAGAGTAGAAGAGTAGGTGGTGCAAATGTCTGTAAATTTTTTGTATACCGGCTCAACGGATGAAAATCAAGATCTGCAGAAGCAGATTGGGTGCATGAATGGAATTTTTCAGTTCTTTGACCGCCGCCATTTCCTCACCGGCCAACATAGTAACAGCCACAGCCACAAGAAAATTCTTCGAGGTAATTTAATTTCTTTATGTTTATGGTTTGTTAATTGACATCCTAAGATTTAAGTTAGTCATAAGGCGCTTCACAGATGATTTGAGACAATAGCATGAATGAATGCATTGGGCTGTTCTTTTCACAAAAATTGTTAATAGTAATATTAAATCTCGGCAAAATAATTTGTTCAGGTTAATGTCTTCTTTAGAAACTAAATATAAGAGATTCAGATGAATATTACTTATTTTTTCACTACTATTATAGAATATCTGAAATCACGTCAGTACCTAAACGCATATTCAAATGCAACCTTAATCTGGCATTATGACCCTGGCATTAGCTGCTTCCACATTTATCATGCCCTGTCCTTGTAATCTGATTACAGTGTTCTTCCTTCCCTTCTGTACGCTTTTGCCAGCCTGATCATGTAATTAAAAGTTAATACCATTGATCATTCTATCGGTTTATTCAACATCTCACGTTTAGTTGTTACAATAGGTCAAAATACGAACCCCGCAACAGAAACTCCTGCGTTAAAGAGAATTACGGTAAGAATTTCACTTTAATCGCTACAGCATTGCTCGTTTCAAGCAGATCCAATTTGATATATTTTGGCTCACAATTGTAGGAAAGAAACCCAAAGAAGTTTGTGAAAGAGAAACAGAGAGTCTCGACAGAATCATCCCAAACCTCTCTTTCATCATCCTCATGTTCATCTACCTTCTCTCTCAACTGTAAAACAGCTCAGTTTGAGCCATCTTTGTTTAACCAACCCAGATTCCCTGGAAACCCCACTCTGCCCATGAACAAACCATATGGGTCTTCCCAGTCAAGCCAACAATCTCTTGATCTTCGAGATGTTGTTAAAGAACCCATCTACAGAGAGGGCCGTGCATTATCGGTGAAGACGTATAGAAAAGAGGAAGCAGTAGGCACTACCTTGAAATACATAGACTCCCCGAGACCTTCGTCGCCGCACAAGTCCGTCAAGTCCCTAGCTTCTTGCAGTCTTGCTAAGCTCCCAGAAGCAGTAAGGAATTATAAAAAACAGAAACAAAGGATCGTGCTCTCCTCACTCAAGGATGCTCCCTCGCTCTCTTACGATGGAAATGTGTCACAAGATGCATGCAAGTCCAGAATAAAGCTCAAGGAACTCCCAAGGCTTTCATTGGACAGCAGAGAAGGCTCCATACGGGGTCCTGCCTCTGAAACAAAATCAAATTTTCTTTTGAAGGAGCTGAAAAGAAGGAATGACAACTCCGACGAGATGCTTAACCAGAAGCAAGAACCAGAAAGTTCCGAACGACCATCAAACCTTATAGTGAAGTTGATGGGATTGGAAGCTTTCCAACAGTCAACATCCACCTGTGAGAATCCATTAGGATTTATTAGTAGCTGCCAAACTGATAAATCTGATCCCCTCTCAAAATCATCAAGAACAACTGATGGAAACAAGAAAAATCAAATTTCTACTTCCCCAAGGGAATCGCACAAGGACCCCATTTCATCCAGGTCAAAAAATGCTCATTCAGTCATGAGGCTTACCTCAGGATCAAGATTCCCAACAGAACCCACTCTGTGGAGGCAGCCAGATAGCAGGCAAAGTTCTCAACAAATAGCTTTCAAGTACAGGGAAGACACCACAAAAGCCTCAAACTCCTACCCCTCTGTTTATGGTGAAATTGAAAAAAGGTTAGCTGAACTTGAGTTCAAAAAATCTGGTAAAGATCTCAGAGCTCCTAAACAGATACTTGAAGCAACGCAGAAGACCAACAAAGCATTAGATTACAAAAGAGAGCAGGCTTCAAAATGTGCAACACAAACATGCAACCATAGCAGTTATCACCAAAGCTCAAATTTGGCAAGCCCAAAAGAGGAACAAAGTATGGACTTGGTTTCCACCACAATCAAGGTGTTGCATTCTCCAGAGAGTTCTATATTCCCAATGGTCAAAATCAGAGGAACAATTGATTGTGCTTCAACCGTAATTCCGACTGAATGTATGTCAGGTCTCATCAAGCCTGGTTTTTCTGCAAATGGGATAATGGTTGACATGCAAACAGCTAAAGATCTGACTCCAAGAAGCAGTTATCTAAAAGACCATTTCAGTCCAACAACCTGCTCCACAGATAAGAAAACCAATGTGAGAACCTCAAAATCAACTTCAGCCTTAAAGGTGCCTCGACACATCATGGGAGAAAACAACACAGGCTCAGTAACGGTGAGCCCGAGACTGCAACAAAGGAAGATCAGTTTGCAGAAGCGGTCACCTCCCACCATCCCATCTTTGAATACAAGCAAAGCAATTGGGCAACATACTAGACAACCGGTGGCACCAAACTCCCCGGGTAGAAAACTCAGACTAATACCTCCCAGTTTGCAGCAATGCAATGACCAATTGAGTAAGACCAGCCGTGGCATGAGAGATATAACTCACCAAAGTGACACCTTTTCTCTGACATCAGAAAGCAACATTAGCTTGTGTTCTCATACTGATACAGAAGTCAAAAGCACCAATAACTCTGATAAGATCAATACCACCTTCTTCAAGCAGGATGGCAAGAAACATAAGGTAATTTGTGCATGCTCTTATTTACCCACACAAGTAATTTATTATCCGACTAACAGGTTTTGTTTCTGTCATTTAGAATCCATCAGGGTCCAGCAAAGACAGGGTCATGATTAAACCTGCAATAGCTGCCCTAGAACAACCAAGCCCCGTATCTGTTCTTGATGCTACCTTTAACCGAGATGAGTCACCATCTCCTCTGAGGAAGATATCAAAAGCCTTTAAAGGTGCAGTTCTTGTGGACAATTGCCTCATTTAGAACATTGATTAGTGCATTCATAATGATGATTAAAAGAACTGATAACATAGACATGACAGTTATAAAAAGAAAAACGGCATCAATGCAACAAAGGCAGGCAGATTAGGATTACTGTTGGCTTGGCTTAGTGACAAATAACACAGTTTCGAGTACAAATTGCTATGCAAACAAGGCAAAAATATAACATAGTTTCCAGTATAAACAAAAACTTGGTTTCCAAATTTTATGTCATAATCTACAAGCACAAAATGTAAAGCAAGATAAAACCATTACCATTTTACGAGTACCAACACAAGTCCACTCCTAATTACAATAAGATATGATAGGGGCATAGAGAGTGTCAGTGAGACAGAGACAGCGAGACTGCATTATTTTAAGATGCAAGACTTCTTACTATTCCGAATTCTCCTCAAAATTCTTGCTACAGATTATAAAGCACGAGATCCTGAAGAAGGGGAATGGATTCCAGCAGATCTAGCTCAATTGCCGAAGAGGACAAAGCCCTGTTTCAGTGCTGATGTCGATTATAAAAAATCAGAAAGCATCCAGCCTTTAGTTCATAATTTTCAACAAGAAAACACTACTGAAGAGGAAACCATCACTGATTACACTTCATCACTCCATAAGAGCATGAGGTCAGACCACAGATACATTTCAGAAATATTCTTATCATCAGGTCTCCTTAGAGATCTTGACTCTGGCTCAACAACCATTCAGCTCCAAGCATCAGGCCACCACATCAATTTTAACTCGTTCCTTGCATTTGAACAAACAAAGGCAATTGCTGGGCTCTTGAATGATAAGCAAAGTGAGGAAAGGATTTTTAATTCAGAACCCTCTGAGAAAACTCAAAGAGTACTCGTATTTGATACTGTTAATGAAATTCTTGTTCGACAGTTGCTTTTAGGATGTCCTACTTCCCCACAGAAATGGTTATCACCAAATAAGCTAGCAGCAAGAAATCTGGAAGGGCAGCAGCTTCTGGAACATATTTGTTCAGAGGTAGATCGGCTAAAGAATAATAACTTGAACAAAAGCCTAGTTGAGGAGTATGACAGCTTGAGGAGCATCATATCAGAAGATTTAACACATCGATCAATGAAATGGATGGATTGCCACTGTGAAATTCCTGGGTTAGTGTTGGATATTGAGCGTTTGATCTTTAAAGACTTAATAACTGAAATTCTAAACAGTCAGGGAGTTGGTCTGCAAGGCCAGTCTGGTGGTCCTTTCAGGAAGCTATTCTCAAGATAGAGTTTTTTTCTCAAGTATTCTCCATGAAGGAGTTTTGGTAACATTCAAAGATTCTCTCTCTCTCTTTCTTTCTCACATTTTACATTTATCTGGGTGGGGGTTTTTCCTCTATATAAAATCTCAAAAATTCTTTATTATCAACCTAATTCTTTGCTAGCCATTAAATTTCCACCTTAAATTGGGTCCTTCTCTCTCCTTTCATATTTTTGGCTTCGGCTAAGTTCCCAGGTAATGTGGCTGACCTGAAATAATCCACTTCCATCAGAGAAAGAAAATAAAAACAATCTCTACAAACATATTGACACATGCTACTACTCTCTCTCCCTCTCCTCCCTCCCCCCACTCCCATCATCCTTGCAACAAAAAAGGAAAAAAAAATCAACAATAATTCAGATGATTAAGGTTAAAGACAGGGTTCCTCAACCCACAAGAAGTAGAAATCCAGCAAGAAGGCTCCTAGTTATATGGGATATTTTCTAGTATCTATTAAGTGCCTATGAGTCCATTGTCCAAAGGAATTGTTGTTTTCATATGCTAAAGGAAAATTTTGTTGTTACTGCTTGTCTGATATTATTTTATTATTTATCTGTTGGGGTTAAAAAAATGTTCTCAGGTACAAACATCATCTCGTAAGCATAAATGAGAAGACAGCTGCATAAATACTTTTCAAAGCACAATCCAATAAAAACAAGCACAATCATGCATGAGTAATGCAGGAACAAATTAGGATATTTAGAACTTTATGACAATGTTTTTTTTTTAAACGCTTGCATTAATAGAATAGGTAAAACCTAAGTATACAAGATGGTATACAAGAGACAGGACCTATCTAGGTCGAAGGTGGTAAGTACGATACAAGAAAATCATAAAAATAAAAACCAATGAAATCGATAGCTATGGCCCATAATAATAGAGTGCAGAAAAAGAAAGATCGAAGCTCTTCCAGTGTTCGCTCCTTATCTTCAAATGTTCGATCGTTGCGCTCTTACCAAATACACCACATAATGTAGATAAAAATTATCTTTCACACTAATTTGATAGGTGGTGCACCTCCAAGAGATGGCTAGCTAGCTAGTAATTCCACCATTGTGGCAGGCATTATCCAGTTCAAGTTCACTTGGCTGAAAACTTTGATCTACGGGCTTCTAACTGTCTCACAATGTCGCAAGAGGCTGTGGAGATCCACAAACTCTCCAGAATTCTTACACATATAATACCAATCTGCAATGATAACCCCGCACTTCCTCAAAGTCAGAATCTTGCTTAGGCCAGTTGTCTAAGTGAATAAAAGAGCTTTGGAGGAGAAAGAGGGGGGGGCGGCGTTATTCCTCTAAATTTTCCTCCAACGATAGTGTATACTCTCGGTATAGATGTAAGGGATTTATAGAATGATCGAACAGAGAAAATACCCTTACCCGTAGGCATCCACCAAAGCTTTTCGGCTCGATTTCATTCGGTTTTACGAAATAAATGAAACAAAAAAAGTCTCAGATTTGTCAACTTCCCAATCTTGAGCTTACTAAAGGTGACATTCCATTGAACTTGGTTGCCCAATCAACTCATGAGGTCCACCACAGAAGCTTCTTGATCACATGCCAGTTAAAATACAACCGGGAATGAGTCATTAGAGCTACCTCCCCACACCAAATATCTCTCCAAAATTTTATCCTCATACTCTCACCCACCACAAGTTTGGTATGGCGAATGAAAACCCCTAACCTTATCTAGTATGTTTCTATATCCCACTCCATATGCCCCCATTCACCTCTTTAGTACACCATCTCCCCACATATCTCTATATTAGCAATTTACCACCAATTTTCATAAGGCATCCAGTTTCATATTATACCTCCATAACCATTTTCCAAGTAAGGCTCGGTTGAAGAGTCATATTTTTTTTACCCAAACTACCTGAAGACAATGGCCTGCACACCTTATCCCACTTGATCATGTGAAACTTGAATTCCTATCACATCCCAACTCTATAAGAAATTGCGATAAAGCTTCAATCCTTTTCATCGCCCGACACCTCCTTTGGATAAGTACAATAACTTCCATCCTACTAGTGTTCGTTCTATTTTCTCAATATCTCAAATTAGTAAAACCTGTGAAATTGCCCCTAGAGGTAAACCCAAGTATTTCATGGGAAGCGAAGCAACCTTATCACTCAAGAGTGGCGGTCAAATGCTGAGAACTGCTGACATTCCCAACTGGCACCAGCTTGGATTTATCAAAGTTGACACTCAAGCCTAATGCTGACTCGAAGTACAATAAAAGAGCTTTCAAAACCCTGAGTTTGTTTTGGTCTGCCTCACAGAAAATTAGTATGTCATATGCAAATAATAAATGAGAGATAGAAATAAGGCCCTTATTGGGGTTGTTGACAAAAAATCTTGCCATAAAACCGTTGCAGACCACAGTCGAAAACATCCTATTAAGAGGAGTGGAAATAGAGGATTGTCTTGCCTCAGACCACGAGATCTACTGAAAAAACCATAAGAGTTGCCATTAATCAGAACTGAGAATTTTATTGTTGAGATGCACCATCTATTCCACCTGTACCATCTCACCTCCACATCTCTCTAACAAAAAAGTAAGGAAATCTCAGTTTACATGATTATATGCCTTTTTCACATCTAACTTGCAAATGATCCCTGCAACCCTTGCCTTTAATCTAATTATCCGGGCATTCATTGGCTATAAAGACCAAATCCAAGTTTTGACAATCCTTTAAAAAAACATTTTGCTGCTTTATGATGATTTTACCTAATACCTCCCCAAGCCGATTTGCAAACACCTTGGAAAAAGTTTTGTACACTCCATTTATAAGGCTAATGGGTCTGAAATCTTGCACCTCAGATGCAACGCTCTTCTTAGGAATCAAACTAATGAAAGTAGTGTTAAGACTTTTCTCAAACTTTCCTGCCCAGAACAATTCATGTAACACCTTCATCATGTCCTCTTTCAATATCTCCCAACAAAGTTTGGAAGAAACCCATTAAGAAGCCATTTGAACCTGGTACTTTATCACTCATCATTTTTCTTTTGACGTCATACATCTCTACCTCCTCAAAAGGTTGCTTTAATCAAGACGCAGTCTATGAGTCGATAGAGTTAAAAGCAAGTCCATCAGGTTTTGGCCTCTAACCCTCTCGTTCAGTAAACAATTGTTCAAAGAAATCACCACATGATTCTTTATCACATGAGCCTTTGTACAATCCATACCATTGATCTTTAACATTTTAATGGTATTATATCACCTATGAGAGTTAGCCACCCTGTGAAGGAACCTTGTACATCGGTCGTCTTCCTTGAGCTATGAAGCTCTTGACTTCTGGCGCCATGAAATCTCTTCTAGAGAAAGTACTTTTTCTAGTTTTGATGCAACTCCGTCTTTCGATCTATTTCTACTTGTGATAGGGCTCTAGTCTCAAGTATCCTCTCAAAATCTTGGAGGTCCTCCGCCAAGGTTTTCTTGCGCTCCCCGATGTCTCCAAAAGATTGAGTTTCAAAACTTTAAATCATTCTTTAGAGCTTTTAATTTTCCTGCAAGAATAAAAGAACGCGTATCATTAAATTAATAAGAAGACCACAAATTTCTTACCCTGTCCACGAAGCCTTCACTTTTAAGCCACATGTTTTCAAACTTGAAAGAACATGCCTGCCTTGAATACCGCCACCATCCAATAAGATAAGAAAGTGATTCAAACAAAGGCAAGGCTGAAAATGTATTTCCTATTTTGATACACCTCTGGATAATGTATTTCCTATTTTGACAAGATTAGGAATCTATCCAACTTAGACCATGTCTAATTATTGGACGAAGTGAAAGAGTCCCCTATAAAGGGGAAGATCCACCAAATCCAAGCAAAAAATGCATGCTGAAAACTCAGCCATCACTGGGTGCAACAAATTTGACAAGGTTTGTATATAAAAATCTGTAGCTCCCATGCAATTATGTAAAGCAATTTGAAACACAATTTTTATGTGCTTCGCTAACAAATTCAAAAGTGAAGGCACCCAGGTTTTTCTACTCACCAGTTTCATAGTAGAATATGAATGGGGAGAATTTGAAATGCTAACACTGTAAGGATAAATCAATAACTAGATCAGTTCAATAAAATATAAAACTGGTCTTGCTTTAGTGATTGAATTAGGTGCTTCTAGATCAATTCCCCAACACCTAATTATTCCATTTTCTTTATTTCTGGCAGGTACTTTGTTGAAATTAAAAAACATAAAAAAAGGTCTTTTTTTAGTGATTAATTAGATGCTCAATATAATAAAAAAATAGTAAAGTATGTTATTGTATATCTTTTAGAACTTTTCTCCAGTCATTGGAACTCCCAAGCCCCCACCCCCCAGCCTGCATGCCAACTATAGTTGAGCTTATTATGCATAAGGTGTCAATCACATAATTGTACTTCTTGTTAATCAAGAAAGCATTAAATCAATTACAAAAGCAATCCAATCAAAGCTGAACAAGTAGAAATATCCATTATCGATCTTAGTATCATTTAAAAGCACAGAAGAACATGATATTTCCTTTTTTCTGATTTCCAGAATAATAACTATAATTAAAAGGATATTCTAGAGTCAATTTATAGGGGGCCTGGTATAAACATGCATTGCAGTGCTCAATCCCGGCCAGCTTACGATAAGATGTACCATTTGGTATTTGGATCATGATAAGAGAAGAAAAAGAATTTTCATTTAGAAAGAATCATTCACTGGGACTACCATGGCTACAACATACACATACCTCAAAAACTTTTTAATGTGGGAACAGTTCTGCATGCGGTTTGTTGTATCCAATCTATAATGTCCTATGCAGAAAACATTATGCCCTTGACTACGATTGCCCTGGAACCATCATTTGTCACGAGTCTCACAAACAAGTATAAAATTCTAGTGAAACAAACCTAATTTACAAATGACCCAGTTCCTGTGTGTGTTCCATAGACTCTTTCAGGATTTTCTCAGCCCTCATCTTCTTGTCATCCTTCTCATTTTCCCTCCCAAACCATGGTGAAGTTACCTCAAAACTCTTTTTCTGAAGGCTTAAATCTTGCATTATCCTTAAGGACTTCCTTCCAATACCAATCTTAAATTGTACAGCTGGCCTGCTGTTCAGAAGAACCTTTTTTTCTTTTTCTTCGGAATCAAGTAAACTGCTCTCCATTGCTTTAATATCTGGAGCCAATGCCTCTAACACTGAGATATGATTATCCCTGCCATGATTTTCCATACTAGAATTTCTCATGGTTGCTTCATTTAAAAGCTTCACTTTCGCTGGAAGAAGAACAGGAGACACCTCCTTTTCTCCAAATTGCAGAGGTGCAGCAAGAAACGGATTACTTCCAACTGCTTGTTTTGCCTTAGTAGCATCCCCATGGTTGACTAAGGAGGGACCTTCCAATCCACTACCAGCTAACCGTTGATGTAAGTTCAACAAAGACCTTTCTACCTTTCTGTTGTGGCTTTCCTGGTCAATCTTAGCCGTGGGAGGTTCTGTACTTCTCTCAATCCTAGAAGATGATGGAGCATAAGTGCTGGGATCAGGAAAAGCAGGCAACCAAGCGGGTATATGCTCACCTGGAGGCTCTTCCCCAATTTGTAAAAAACTTGGAGTTAGCTTCCGGTCTTTAGCAACTGGAAACTGCGGAAGAGAATATGCAAATGGGATCTTTTCAGCTTCATCAACATACTGAGCAAGTTCCTTAACTGTGCCTGAATTTGCAAGGCATTGCTCAATATCTGAAGCACCCAAAAACCCCTGTACCAAGCCTAAATCTTCCAACCCTTGAATTATATCAAAAACATTGCACTCCGTTCTACCTGAAAGATTGGCATAGAGATTTGCAGTCTTGCCGATCTCATAAATGTACCGAACAGCAACGTCAGACAGTGTTTCAAGAGCAGAGTGCTGAAAAGTCTGAAACCCCTGACTCTCACATATCTGTGCTACAGCAAGCCTTGCAGCCGCTCGGGCCAATTCATCTCCACCGGCTCTCTTCTGACGAGCTGGTTTTTCAGGCTCTCTTTCACTCTCCCGGCCCCCATCGCTCATATTCAACACCACATATCACTTCATTCGATGTTGCAAATCTAAATGCACCATTCGCTGGAATAATTTCCTCCAAAATCCGCCTTATTCACCTACAAATCTTCATTTCATCGATGACCTTTCATTGGGTAGCAAATAAACTGTTGGAAAAAACCAGAAGTCACAATTTTGAAAAACCCTCGAGAAAAAATAAAAATGGGCAGGGAAAGATAATTTTTCGGAAATGAACTTTTTTTTTTTATGGACGGAAATGAACTTAATTTAGTGTTATTCTAGGACTTTTTACATTGCTCCAAAAATCGGAGCAACCAATTGGATTTTTAAAACGTTTCGAGACACGCACACGAACGCACAGTTTAAAAAAATGAAATTACTCTTCATGGAGAAAAAGTCTTCTATATTTTCTGAAAACCAAACAAAGACGTGCTAATATTAAAAGTACGGCCAGCAAACCCTAGAGATCGGCGTTTGCGAGTTACACGAAAATAGGAAAAGAAAACATAAAACAAACGGAGATTCAGCTCAGCAGCGCTTACTGGTCAGTTCTAGGGTTTGGATCTTTTTTGAGCATCGAAGACGATGAGCTCAGAAAACAGTGCTCCAAAAACGACCAGCTTCAGCTTGAATAAGCCTTAGCCCCTCTATCCGGAAAAGCAAGAAAATTGCTTGATTTAAATTATAGCGTATGGAGGTAGAGATGGTGGGCTTAAACCCCAGTTAAAACCTCTGGATCGAACGGTAAACTGAGAGACGAGAGAGAAAAAGAGACAGTTGAGGGGTGCGATACTTATAGAAGGGAAGAAGAAGAAGTGGGATTATTTAAGTCGAGGAATGATAGAGACACATGGGTGAGGGAAGAGAAGTAGAGAACTGCCTTCACTGTTTGACAGCTGTCCCGATTGGGTTTGAGTAATTTTGCGGAGTTATTGTGAAAATTTTGGACCGCAAAATTTCAAAACCACGAAATTCTAAAGAAATATTATTTGCAGTATTTATAAGTCTTACATAATTTTTTTCGAAAAAAATGAATAAATAAAAATTAAAAAAATGAATATTTATATATTCTACGACTATATATAATATTACTCATAAAAATTATATATGTAAATAGATCACATTTAATAAAGTATTTATATAAAATAATTTGATTTAAATATTATAAATATAAATTTTAAATTTTATAAATAAAATATTATTTAATTAAGAGATGTTGATGGTGTGCCTAGGGTAAATATTTGGTCCATACTAGACCAAATTATGAATCTGTTGGTCTCGATTAGGGCTGTAAAAAGACCGAATCGGACCGGTGTCTGGTCCGGTCCAAATTTTACATAGACCGATTAATTCCGGTCCGGTCCGGTCCAAAGGATTTCTCCCCCTGGATCGGACTGGACTGGACCGAACCCCATATATATATATATATATATTTATATATGTATATATAAAAATAGTATATAAATTATAATATTAATATTAATATAAATTAATATATTAATATATAATATACATTAATATATAATATATATTAACATATTAATATATAATATATACTCTTATAATATTAACATATTATTATTTATAGTATTATTAGTTATAATTTACTAACATATTTAATATATAATATATACTAACATATTAATATATAATATATACTCTTATAATATTAACATATTATAATTTATAGTAGTTAAATTTGGATTAAAAAAATATTTGATTATTATAGAATTTTAGATTAAATTTAGCCCATTAAATCATATAGGACACCCCTGGGCGGGACCGGACCGCCCCTGGACCGATTTGGACCGGACCGGTATGGATCGAACTCCTGTTCAGTCCGGTCCAGGGTGAGAGAATTTTTGAACCGAATGGAATCGGTCCACAAATTTTTCGGACCGGACCAGACCAGACCATTTACACCTCTAGTCTCGATCTCAAAATATGTGGACCAATGATATTCAGTCCAATTTTAGAGTCTACAAATTTTGGACTGCTAGACCTAATGCTAATATATGTTTTCTTGAAAAAAATTTCAATAATTTAGTATATTAATTTATATAATAATTACAAGTTAATGATATAATTTTTATCTAATTTATTATCATAGACCATATAAAATATAAAATAATATACGATATTAATTAATAATAATTTATAAATCATATGATAATTTATTTCATTATAATTTAGTAGTTAATAAATCATACATTCATATATACTCAACTATTTACACTTAATTAACAACATCATAAATATAATTATAGTAAAATATTTTTTTAATGAGTTAGTTATATAATATGTGAGTTAGTTATATAATCCACATTAATAACCTACTTAATTTTAGTTTAGTCATTTAAATAATATTTTTGTTAATCTATTTTAAAAAAATAGTAAAATAATAAAGTAATTAGGCCAGACTAGATTGGTCCGATCTAGTCCGATCCTTATAAATGTTTAGTCCACTTTGATCTAGAGAAAATGATGAACTAAAACTGACCAATTTACAATTCTAAATTTGTCAAGTTGAGAATAGAATAATTCTAATTCTTAGACGAAAAATTACATTTATAAGTTAGTATGTAAAGAACACCTTTCATTTTATTGACATAATAAAACCTGATTTGCAAAAAAAAAAAATAGAGAGAGAGATAACAAGAGATAGAAAGAGAATAAGAGATACTATCAATGTTGTGAACATAAAAAAAAGGCAGTGACAACGATGGCAATGATTTGAAAAAGAGGGGACGCTAAACAACGCTAATCTTAGGAACATGTTTAAAACTTAGATTCAGGTCATATGAATTCATCCCAACACTTATGTATTGATATTTGAATTAAGCCAAATCATCACTAAACCTCTCAACTAAGTATATGCATCATGTTTCTAGTTTTTCCTTGTTAAAGAGACGTTTAAAGTCCAAATAAATAATGCATTTTCATTCTTTTTCCAATCACAAGACTATCTAAATGCTCATTACTTAAGTTTAGGAAATTTAACCAAAACTTCATAAAATAAACTTTGACCAAGTGAAACCAAAATGTACATGCTTGATGATTAACACAAGATGTGAATTTATAAACCTATCATGATATACCTTTTACCTAAAGTTTAAACCTTCAAAAATTATTTCAAGATCACACAAAATTATATCAAGATATGTGATGACTAAAATTTCAACCTAAAACAAATTATTCAATCAATACCTCAAATTTGACCCGGTTTGCATCATGTCATAAATTAAAGTCTAGCATGTCATTCTAACACTTAGCAAAAGATACGGGCATATTACTTACAGAAACAATGTGGCCCTTTAGCTGCAAAACTCAACTTACTTAAAGAACACTCACAACTCACTCAGTTTCTCACTATCTTCACACTAAGATGATGACCCTCAATAACACTAGAGAAGGCTTTGAGTAGTGGTGTGAGGAAGTAAGGAGTGAAAGAGGATATTTATAGAACTCTATAGAGGGTGAGATGAGAGGTCTGGGCTTGGATGAAGGGTGAGGCTTGGGATCAGTGGTGGAGGTGGGTGGTGGAGTGATGAGTGCAAAATTTTCAAATTTTGTCATGCTTGGTCAGGTGAATATTGGTCTTTCTCCTCATGATTTCTTCAAGTCCAGGTGCCGCAATAATTCTACGGGTGTAGCTTGTAGGGTTGCCTTGGTTCAGAAATTAAAACAAAAATAAAACATCCCCAAGATGAGATCACGCTTGCCAACAAGTTTGAATCTTCCTATGCTAACCAGTTTTTATTCATCTATTTGTCTCATCTTTGTGGTTTTGCTTTGTAGATCTAATAACTTCATTTGGTAGCTTTTCAGGTGAGGAAATGAGGGTTGATTGGGTGCCATGTTCTGATACATAAGCAGAAAATGAAAGAGAAGCAAAGTGATGGCCGTGGTTGATCAGTCGAGTGACATAACTTTATCACTCCTATTGCCAATCGGTTAGGCTACCTTAGGGATGGAATTGGCCAGTAACATTTCAATTGAGTGTTTTGAAGTACTTCCAAGGGACAAAATGACGAGGTTGATGGCATGGAAAGTGAGGCAAATAGGTGCAGAAATTCTTTAAAGAATCAATGTGCATTTGAATTCAACTAGCTCCCTAGGTAAATAGTTGGGTTTTTATTTTTGCTTCTTGGAACTATTTTGCACACTTGCTAGGTCTGAAACTAGGTTGACATTATCAGGATATAATTAAGGCTAGACATCTTCTTCAAAATGGATTGAAGGGGCTTTGGTTTTGGATGGTTTGAAGAAAGGTATTCGGTTTGCACCAAGGGTGCCGATGGGCAGTTGTATTGACATTGACATGGCTTGATTCTAATTGACATGGGTGGGGTTAAGTCTAACCTTATAGGATTGTCTAAGAGTGATGCAAAACAATCATAAAACCCAATAACTTTAAATCATAACTATGAAGAAAATAATTTAAAGAAAATTATACAAAATCATGATGCTTAGGTCACTATTCATGTATGAGATGAAGGGTACTCTTAACTCAAGTTAGAAGCTTAATCATAGCTGGGAGGAAACCCTCGGGGCATGTGGTTTAGCTTGGGTTTAATGAAAACCAATAGCATAATGTATGTGGGTTTTATTTATAGAACGAAATAAAGGATAAGGCTTGAGGCTTCAGTGGGTGGACTTTTGTTGGGCCATATGAGCAAGCCTTAGTTGTTGGATTCGTAGTGGGCTATTTTAAGAATCTTATGTGCATATTTATAGGGCTACCTTCGGCCTTAATGGCCCACTATGTTTGGGTCCTAATGTTGGGTCTTTTTTAGATTGGGCCAATGACCTTCACTCTTACTAAGTTAGGCCCAATAAACTTATATCAATTGCATTGGAGGTAACTTCTAGTATTCTTTAAGAAGGACCTAAGGTCTTAATTCTCGCAAATTGGGCCTAAGGCTTTTTAATTTATAATTAGCCCATCACATCCTTAGTAAATTAGGTCCTAAATAAAATATACTTAGACCTCATTTGAATAGTGAGAAGGTGAGAGTTTTAAATAAAAGTTTAAAGTTAAATAAAATATTAATAGAATTTTATTTATTATTATTATTATTATTTTAAAATTTAAAAAAGTTAAATTGAAATTACTTAAAAAAATTGAATTGTTTATTATATTTTGTACGAGAATCTGAAAAAAGTTATAATGATAAAATGATAAGATATGAAATAAGTTGAGATGAGTTTTGAATCCAAACTAGGGAATAGGCTTCTCTAAATCCATCCAACATTAGCCCATTAACATGTCATTTGTCATACCACTATTGGCCTCTTGACATTTATCCTTAAAATTAAAAACACAGCGAGCTAAAATCGTTTAATAATTCTATCTAAACCAGGTGTGAATTTTTATGCCAATTAAGGTCTAAAGTTTTCTTAATAAAAAAATCTCTACTTAGACTAGCTAGGATTTGGTCCTAAGTCCAATTCCCAAGGTATTTTTAAGTGGGGTGTTACATTAATTTACTTTTAAGAATTGATAGTACTACGTTACGTACGTATAATACTGCTTGTGTTAGCTATAAATTGGGACTGTAAAAAAATTGAAGTATTTATCATATACAAAGTATTTTCTACGTAGAGCGCACCTACATAGGGTTGCTTTTGAGGGTTGGAAAAAAAAAATATTTTAATGCGATATATTAATTACAATTTAAGACCGTCTGGCTAGTTAAATTAAAATGAACTAATTTATAGAGCATTAATTAATTAATTGCAAAAACCTCCAATTTGAAGCGTATATATAGTACTACTGTATTTGGAATACAGCCAGGGGCGGACCCACGCCTTCGTAGCCCCCCAAAATTTTTCCGAATGTTATTTATAATAGAAATATATATATATATATATATATATATATATATATAATTATGTGTATATAATTAAAATTCTCTCTTAAATTATAAAAATAAAAATAAAAATTGACCCCCCCAAATTTTTTTTATGAAAATTATTTTTTTAAATCTCAATATACACTCATTTATATTTTAATTTTTAACTTTACGTAAACTCAAATTTTAACTTACATAATCTTACAGTTACTCTAATAATCTAACTCTAGTAAAAAAATTAATTATAAATTTATATGATTGTAAAATTCATTAATTATACTCACTTATTTAGTTTCACTCTAACTTGTATAATTGTGAGATATAGTTTGTTAAAAATCTAATAGCGTTACATCATTACTTAATAGAAAGTTTTCAAATTTATTCTTAATTTATAAATTTTTCTTAAATCATAAAAAAAATATGAACAAGTACTTAAGAACAATTAATTTTTTTTTTTTTTAAAAAGAAAGAAATGGAGTACAATTCGAAAAGTAATATACGTTTAGAGAGTTCGGTAACAACAGAATATGATATTTCTATTACTGATGATCATCCTTCTAAAATTTACACACACCGTACATTTTATCGATCGCCCCCCAAATATAAAATTCTGGTTCCGCCCCTGAATACAGCATATACTAAATGGCGTCGGTTTAAGCTGGACAAGGAATTAAGTAATTTATTCTCCATCTCTCTTTATTTTTTATGTTTCAGTTGAAGTTTTGCTAGGACTCTCATTTTTCATGCAAACTAACTATTATTTCCAATAATCATCAGTTACATAAATTTCCATTTTAGTGATCTTTAATATATGAAATTCAATACGAGGATAATAGATGTATTGATCTAACATCATTTGGAATTGAGAAGCATTACAAGAAAATCGGACTTTTGTGTCCAATTATTTGTGATGAAAACATTATTTACAATTCATTTTGGCTGAAAACACTATAAGAAATGTGAGTTTTTATGACTAATGAATAGCGAAAAAATGCCATTTGCGACTAATTTTAGCTGTAAATAATTATTTAATTGAAATTAACTAGCTACAAAAATTCATTTTTCTTATAGTGAATTAGTCATTTCAGCACTGCAAAGAAACTACTTATTTGCAATCAGTTAATTCTAATGAAATGACTATTTACAGTCAAAATAATCTTTTCATCACAATTAATTAATTACAAAAATCTATTTTTCTTGTAGTGCATTGAAAATAATTAGTCGTAAATAAACAATTATTACTGCAAGAAAAATGGACAGAAATAACTAATTTGTTGCATCCAAAATGACTATTTTTGATGGAAATAACTTTTTGTGCTGTTCTTTCCTACTTTTTGCGAGGAAATTTGCTATCGCAAAATGTATATTTTATTGTAGTGAATGAGCTTTGTATAGCAAAATATGTGTGTGTTACTTCTTCTTCTACTTGAAAGGCGATCAAGTGCTGCATAACACACATCCTCTATTTTATTGATATATCAAGACTTTGCAGATTTGTCAAAAATTAATTTTAAATTTTAATTTCTAGTAAATTCAGATTTGCCATGTCAATGACATGAAGAGTGTCCTTTGCATGCTAGCTTTCAAATAATTTTTTTTTTCATATATATATATATATATTACCTAATATTATATATATAATTATGTATACGCATTGGTTTGAGGCCACCCTTTTATACTTTAGGGATCTACATACGTATAAGTTGCAATGTTGGACACTGATCTATGATTATTTTGCCTCTCAACCACGAGGTATGTACACCATTAATAGCTTATCTTGTCTCTGCAGATGATGTAGTTATTTTGCTAATGGTTCTAATTCTTTTATTAAGGCGCTAGTGAAAGTACTGAAGATGTATGAAAAGTGATCAGGACAGATGGTGAGCAAGGAGAAAGCTGCAATGTTTTCGCCTAAACACATTAATTCTGGCTGTAAGAGGGCTCTCCTAAGAATTTTGAGTTTTGTTGAAGGAAGTTTCCCTTTCAAGTATTTAGGAGCTCCAATTGTTTTGGGTAGATTTAAAGTGGGGCATTTAAGCGAACTTGTAACTTGGGTAAGGGAGAAGATTGGAGGCTGGAAACGAAAATGACTTTCTGCTAGGGTAAGTGGATTCTTTTACGACATGTCCTTTCTAGCATGCCCATGCATCTTCTTTTGGTTTTGCAAGTGCCTAAGTCGATTATCATGCATTTGAATCAGTTACTTATAAGCACTTTCTTTTGGAAGATATTGATGGTAAACCAAAGGAAAATGGTATTCTTGGCATAAAGTGTGCAAGCCAACGGATGAAAGGGTATTGGTATTAGAAGCTTTGATGATGTCCAAGTTTCTCTACACATGAAATTTGCTTGGAAATTACTCTGTGATGATTTGTTGTGGACACGGCTTTTTCATGCTAAATATGTCAGGGACAGACATTTGTCTCTAATTAATCCCATTAAAGGTTGTGTTTATAGAAAATGGTGGTCAAGTGTACTCCTTTAATCTTAAATAATTCAAAGTGGAAGCTTAGGGATGGTGGTGTCTTTTTGTATGACTCGTGGATGGAGAGAGGTCCACCAGCAGTTGGGTGCCTTGTCATTGAGTTAACTCGACTGCATATTCAGGACTTAAAGGTGGGTGATGGGTGAGATGTTTAGGTGTTGGACGGGTTTGTGGGTGTAGAGAAGGATGAGGAGATATTGGCAGCTCTTGGATCACATAAATCTGGTTGAGATCTGTTAATATGGACTAAAAAGGATGATGAGATTTTTATACTAGAAGTGCATAGGAATGCATTCTGGTTCATGCCAATGTTTTTAATACGTACCGACGGGCATACTGGTCAAAATACTAGAATGAAATATTTCGACATCGATACTGTTTGGTGTACCGTTTCAGAATAATTTATACATAAATAAATTATATATATAAATATAATATGTAATTATATATAAATTATATTTTAAAATAACGACAAAATAAATTATAAACCCATTAATATTTTTCAATAAAAACCTTCAAGTTTTTTAAAAACATACATACATGTAAAATTAAATAAGTTCTAGGTCTAACTATTAAAATAAACTCACTCATCTTTATTAATGAGAGAATAATGATCAAATTCGAAATATAAACAAATATATAAATATATGTGTATATATATATATATATGTTGTGAGGAGCAATCCTGATAGCTTTTCTCCATCATTAATTTATCAATAACATATTAATACATTATGTACTATATAGGCAATTTGAAAAGAGAAGTCAGACCTTGTCAAAAAAAGAAAACAAAAAAGAATCATACGAGAACAAAATAAAAAGTAATGAAACAACATTTGATTTTCAATTCCTCTGAATTGTGCCGACAAGAAAATCAGAAAGATATCATTATAATCAATGTAAGTACAAAGTCACAGGCGTGTTCAAAAAAAGACTTCAAATTAGTGCGCCATGTACCAGCTATCTCGGCCGAAACACGAAATATTGGCAGGTACTGGAAAAAACAAGCTGGTATGACCGATATTTTAATCGGTACGAAACATTACTCTTAGTTGTAATAGCCACTGTATTAGTATGAAATTTCTGGGCCATATCGGCCGATACGGCACAATCAAAACTATGGTTCATGCTTCTTAGGTGCAATTTTTGGGTTTGGTATAGTTATCTACCAAAGAAAATTTCAGTCTTTGTTTGAAAAGCTATTCATAACTGCTTGGCTGTTAATGACAGGCTGAGAGGTATGGGGATATACTTGCCTTCCAAGTGTGATTGCTGTAATTTGGGGGGGGGGGTGTTAGGGGGGCTTGGAGATATGTAGATTTAAATCATGCCTTGGTTGTAGGTGATTTTGCACAATCAGTGTGGAGATATTGTAGTAACTTAGCGGGGATTCCCTTTGATGGCAACAGATCATAGAAAGATACCATATGGCTTTGGTATCGAAGATCATCTAAATGCTCCCAAAATAGTATTCTATTAGGTCTTTTACCCAGTATCATCTCGTGGTGTAAGGAGGTGTAAAACTCGCAAAGAAGGACATTATGCATGTATCATCCAAAATGTCTAAGCTTGGTCTAGGTGATGTTTCTCGAGTGCATGATTGCACATGATTCCCATTTTCCCCTCAAATGAAGTTAGATATGTGCGTTGTAGTGGCATAAGCCGATGCTTGGGTGGGTAAAACTTAATGTTGATGGATAGGTACAGGTGCTTTAGGGGTTAGTGGTGTGATTCGTAATGTTGATGGGGATAACTTGCTCATGGCTTTCTCAGCTTATCTGGGATATGGTACTAATATTAGTGCAAAGTTGCGTGTACTGTTACTTGTGTTGAAGCATTGTCAGGAATTAGGCGTCAATGAAGTGGATGGCAAGATAGATTCTATGGTATGTATTAGTTGGTTAAGAAGGGTCAAGATGTGCAATCTGGTATCTAGAAGATTTTTGGAAAGATAATAAAGTGTTGTTGAATTTATTTAATTATACGGTGGGTCATGTTTGTAGAGAATCTAATGCTCTGGCATATTTTTTTGGCTAAATTAGAGCCTAGGGACAGAATAATATTTAGAGATCATCTCATGAGATTCCAAGATCAATATATATATATATATATATATCTTCGAGGATTGATTAGGATGGACAAACTCTATCTTCCTTATTTACGTTTGTCTTAATTTGTTTGTTCTTTATTTCATTGCTATTTCTGTTTGCTTGGGTAACATTTTTTCATTCTTTGGTTTTGCAAAGTGGTAGTGGTTATTGTGTGACCCGTGAATTCGCTCGACACTCACTCGATAGTCAGCTCGAGTGGAAGTCCAATCCATAAGTTCGCTCGATATTCCACTTGAGCGAGTAGCTGTGCTTGACACCATTTGACTCTTAGCTCGAGCGAATGTTCTGAAAATATGTGCTTATTGTTTAGTTTATTATTATTTGTATCGTAATTGAGTAATGAGTTTTCTTGAATAATTGTAACATCTAGTTGTCCAGTTGTTAGCACAGTTTTCTCCGTCTTAAGTGAGAGTTTATTAATAAAAGTTAGGATGCTGCATTTTTCTTTAAAAAAAATGATAAATATTTTCACAACTAGCGACTAGTTTTGGGTATATATTGCAATTTTTGTAGTTCAAATATTTAAGGTGAAAAATAATAATTTAGAGTCGATGGTTAAATAAACAAATTAGATTAATTAATTAATCCTAGCTAGGGAGAAATTAATGGGTGACAAAGGGAACACCATCTAGTAGTGAAAGTTGGTTTTCTAGGTAATTCCATATCTTACCTCTAAAAATAAAGACCAACTCCTCTGAGAAGAAGCGGAAGGAGCCTCTTAGCTCCTCCCTCTCCTCCACTCCTCTATTACCAATCTATAAATATAGCTTGTTTTTTCATTTATTTCTTTTTCAACTTTTATTCATAGGCAAAAAAATGTTAGACATATTGTTTTTTGACAACTAAAGTGAGGCTCCTCCACCAATAGATTTAGGCTATGTACTTGGGGGTTGCATTTTGAAGCTTAAAACGTATTTTTAATAGCTTAAAAACTTTTTTAAAGAAAAAAATGAATGATATGTTTGATAAATTTATAAAAAGTGTTTTAATTACTTAAAAAAGCTGAAAATTTACTTTTTTGAAAAGCACTAAATTGAAGCTATCAAAAAATTCTATAAATAACTGTATATTTTTAAAGAATTACTATAATTAACTTTAAAAACACTTTAGATACATGTTTATCAAATAGTAAATAACTTTTAAAATATAGAGCTTATTATTTAATTTATAAGTTATAAACCCTAAAACTATAAATTATATTTTTCATCGCAATCTCAAATATGTACTTAAACGGTTGATCTACATGAACTTCTAGGAGTTACATTCCAAATGGAGCAACATGTGAGCTGTCTACACTCGCCGCAAAAGCCATGCATGTTTGCATATCAATGCATTAAACAGTATATGCATTGTATGCTCGATTCACAGGCCTCAGATCTTTCCAAAAACAACCTTTGCCTCCCTTCCTCTGCCGATGCGTTAAGTCTTAAGTCCCTGTACATTGTCATGCAGTACCAATAAACAGCTAGTTACTATGTTGTTTTGAGTCTAGACGTCTAAGTACTATGTTCTTGCTTGTGTGTAATAATCCAAATTTTTTTAAGATAAAACATTTACTTGAGAATATTTTAAAGGGATTTATTGGAAGGATATTTTTCCATGAAAATTGGATTTAAGGCTTAGATGCATTTGAAGAAAAATTTTAGATTGACTTTTGGGATTTGTGACAAGGTATCAACTAGGAAAATTCAATTTGGATCTAGAAAAAGATAAATTTTCAAAATTTGAGAAAGAAATTCAAGAGGAAGTAATAGAACCAAAGATCAAACACTTGGTGTGCCAAAACGAGTTCCCGGGCTGGTCCGTTGAGTTTTGGTGTAAGGATCATAACTTCTTCATATGAGGTCATAACAAGGTAATTCCAGTTCGTATAGAACCTTAATAAGGCAATATAGAACTTTTATGTTTTAAATTTTTGAAGATAAGGAATTTATAAAGGACCAAATCAGGTGTGAAGTGAACGGACGGGAATAAGAGTCAACTGGTAACCGACTTAGATGAGTTGTCTTATGTTCGGCCATGTGACGAAAATTGTGATTGACTACCAAACTTTATAAGGTCTTGAAATATGTGGGAACATGTGACAAATTGATAAGAATTCATCTAGAAGTCTTGATGGGTAAGAAAACAAAGAAAAACAAATGGAGAATTCGGATGAGATGTTCTCGGGTGAGTTTTAATCACATCTCTCCAATCTGATCTCTAAATGAAGTGATTCAAACTCCTATAGAATCTTAAGAGGATTATCTTAAACTTTCATGTTTTGAGTTTTTGAAAAATCGAATTTTATCAAGGACGTATTTGGGAAGGAATGTGGCTGGCCTTTGAAGAAACCAAGTGGCCGATGCATGCATAGGTGGAGAATTTTCCAGATTTTGCTTCATCCGCTTTCCATGTATTAGAATCATTTTAGCCATTGATCAAAAGGATTTTTAAGCATCCCAAATATTAACCATTGGATCAAAACATGACTCACCAAGTCTAAGATTTAGGGGTGATCATGAAACCACAAACCTATAGGACTCATCACCTAATAGTCAAGCAGGGTGACTGAAGTGCTCAAGCCCTCTTCCCTTGCTTCCCACGCCTCTTATTCCTACAAATAGATGCATGGGATTCTCTTCTTTTTCCATGAGAGATATCAGTCGGCCATAGTGAGAAATACCCAAGAACAATACACAAAAATTCACTTACATTACCTAAATATCAAAAGAGAGCTAATTGAGGGCATTGGAGAAGAAGTGGTGCAAGACCAACTATAGACATTTAATTTAGCTTTAGAAAAATTTGTAAGTGCATATATTAACTTAATCTTGGCATAAGTTAAAAATTTGGTGATTGGATTATTTTTTATATTTATTTGAGATTAATCTTTGTTCATGGGTTAAATTGAAACATATTGAAGTTTAGAATAATTTTTGCTATGGAAAAATACTAGAAAAATTATGAGATCTTAGAAATATATTCTATGATGTTATTATAAGATAATTATGTGAAAATATAAGGTCTTGATTTGGAAAAAATGATAAACCAACTCTAGGGAATTTCGTACTTAATAAATGTATTATTAACAGATTCGACATCTCTTAGTAAATTAGACATAACTTGTTCGACTGATATCGGATTTGAATAATTCAAGAGGCTATGGAAAACTCAGAGAAATATTTATAATTTTTATGTTTTGAATTTTGAGAGATAAGGACTCAATAAAGGACGAAATTGGGATTGAAGTCAGAACCGAGTTTATCATAGTAGGCATTGACTTTATGAATTGATGTGACGTAAATGTATGTGCATGTAATGTATGCTATTGTGAAATGTTCTCACATATTTATATGAACATAAAATACGCATGTCATGAATCTAAGTTTATGCATATGCATGTCATAAGTCTAAATTTATGCGTATGTTGCATTTCGTCACATATATGTGTTGTCATAAGTCATGAAGTCTGTTTTAAGAAAATACGTTAAGAAAACTTTACAAGTGAAAAGATTAATAAGTCAGTTACGTCATGACGGGAACCAGCAATACGCCTGTATGACTGAAGTGTCGGCATGGACTTAAACCTATTGATGATATGAAAGTCGGTAGGGACCTAAACCTGTCGATGATATGAAAACCGGCAGGGATCTAAGTCTGTCGATGATACGAATTTCGACAAGGACCTAAACCTGTCGATGATACGAAATAAGTAAGATCCGACAGAGACCTAAATTTGTCAATGATACGAAATAAGTAAAAACTCACAATGTTAAGAAAGAAAATAAGAGTTTAAGTATGATATAGTGGATCCATGAAGAACATAAGTCTAAGTCATGCATGAGTCACATAAAGCATGCCATAAATGCATACTCTGACTGTCTGACTTGTATGTGATTATTTCACGATATTTATATTTTTATTAAGTTACGTGTGTACTTACTGAAATTTTTAAGGAAATCTCACTCTTATATATTTCTCTTTTTGGAAATATAAGATTTTGTTGTATGATTGATAACTGAGAAAAGGGAAAGCTTGATGACTTAAGAAAATTTAGAGGAACTTAAATGGTCATGAAGTTAGTCTAGATTTTAAGAATAAATTATATATATGACAGACAAAACTAATTAGGTTATCATGTAAAAATATAATGATATTTTTAAGAATAAATGATGTGGATATTGTAGTTTTATTTTACTATGTGATCATTAAAAATTTTTTTATTTAAAATTTTTTTATTATAATTTATATTAAATTTAAATAAGTACAAAAATAAATAGTCAGATATTACTTACCTGGACACTTTAATTCACGTTAAATTAAGAATATTGCATTGTAACCTAAACGATGCCATAATAATAACAGCTAAACGTCAGAATCTTCATCAACAAATATTTTAAAATGATGGTCATGATGACCTTTGACCTCAACCTTCCTATCCACTTATTAGACCATAACAAACCAATTAACTTCCTCATCGGCAAAACCAAAGAAAAACTTTCCAGACCATTAATCGCCTATATATATATTATATATATATTTTGCTCTTTTGATCTTTTACTTGTTCTTTTAACTGTTTCAAACAGATTACTGTGACGCTACGTTTATTAAGAATACCTCAACCCCCGGTATCTCTATTTCAATTTAATGCAATTTGCTTATTAAGAAAATTTGATTATGGTGAATTAGAAACACGTACGGCAAACGGCAAACATGTGGGATCCTAAACAAATTAAAGCGCGTGGGCATTTCTCTTACTCAAACTGCATCAAGCCACAGTACTACTACTCACGCCGATCCCTAAAACCCTAACTAGCTTGCAGTTTTCTCTTTTTCTCCTTTGTCTATTTTTTTTTTTAATCTTGTCTATTTTTTTTTTTAATCTTGTCTATTTTTTTTAAGCCTCCCTTTTTTTCTTGTCGACGTACTTATACTACCTTATCCCATTTTTTGCTGACCAGGACAAAAGCAGGTCCTACTTTACCGTATGCCATTCATTCGATGTTATCTTCTTGGATCTTGTGCAATGTTAAGACTCTAACTTGTGAATCTCTCACATTTGTCTTGCTCAGTACTTAAGCATGCATGTCTCTCTTTTTCCTTTTATTTTTTCTTCTCAGAAGCCTTCAAAGTACTTCTCGATCGGGGGTTAATTAATCATAATCTTCCGAGCGTTTCTGAGTACTGAGTATTGCAGCAAACCCTTTGATCAAGACAATGAAACGCTCCCAAAAACCATATATATAATATTTCAATGGAAAACCTAATGACATAATCTATATTTTAAAAAAATTAATCAATAATATAATTAAAATCTCATTAAAATTTTATAAAAAACAATTACTTCTTTTTTCTAAATAATATAAAATCTCATACACCACCCACCTTTATTTTTATATATGAGGTATTATAATCTACTCCTTAAATACTCGATGTCTTTATAGGACCTGTTCTTCGTAAGTGACACGACTCAAATCTCACATTTTTAGTTGGAATTGGTTCTGATACTATATGTAACGTCCTAATGAAAGATCCAAACTATATGATGTATACTCCAAAAAGATTAGTCAATGATACAATTAGAGTTCTATTGGAATCTTATAAAGAGCAATAACTTTTCATTTCCAAACAATATAGGATACCATACATCACTCACCCTTATTCTTACAATAGGATATTACAATATATATATACTGTTCCCCCGCCGTGCTATTTAGCTACGGTTTTAGATTTAAATACTACCTCGGGGAGGGAGAGAAAGAAAATTAAAGAGAGAGGAAATGCATTACAGCGGGGTATTCTGCATGACATTGCTGACATGAAAATTAGAAGTACTAAGTATAATAATGATAAGCCTCGTACGTACGTATTACTATCTAATTGAATTGAGATGGGAAGAATCTTGTCTATTTCATCTTAGTACTCTTGATTTATCACAATATTGAGTCTATCACGCAAGAGTTATACTATCAAATTCAACTTCAGATTTTTTACTTTTGGCTATGATTTTTTCTTCCTCTGTACAGCACTTCACCTTCTCCTTGTGGTTCAAACACACACAAACAAAAAAAGATCTTCTCTGTGGTCATGGAACTAAAAGTATGAATCAATACCAGTCTATATAGGGTGGTGTGTCCACCAATAAAAACCTTCGCGTACAGCAGCAAATACTTAACTCCAAGTTTTTTCTAACACTTAAATTGAAGGTAATTGCTTATGTGAAAATTAATAATCCAAACTATATATGAAGCAAGCTAACAATTAGGAATTTAAACATGCAATCAAAACTAAGAAAGATCGATGTGATCGGCACCAGACAGTAGAATCTCTTCTAATGCACTTTGCTTCCTTTATGCTATTGAAGAAGATATCTGAGCATGCCTTGTTTCTTGAATCGAAGAGCAATCTTTCATTATGCATCATTTAGAAGGAAACTGATCTTGGTCTTCATTTGCCTGACTTCCACTGTTGCGTAGAGAATGAAGAAGCTTAGGAGGACTCATACTGAGGTAGAAGGGTCTTATGGATTGACTAATAGGGAAAACAGGTGGTGTGAAAGAATTTTGCAAAAGGTTATGAGAATTTGAGCTCAACATTTGAAAATGGTTTTGTGATCTCGGACCAATCTCCCCAGAAGCCATAGAATGTGAAGGGAAAAAAGGTTGTGTTGTTCCCGGAGGACATGATACCAAAATTTGAGACCCAGTAGATAAAGACGAGGAGGAAGGCAATGACATGACACTGATATTGTGTGTGTCTTCTGTTCGAGACGTGTATCCATGGCCGCTTCCTGAATTGGATGGAGGAAAACTTGAGGGATCCCAATTATGATAATTGTAGGGCATGGAACTATTCAGGAAACCAGCTGGTAAGGAAGACGAATTAACTCTCGGCAAGAAGTTATTTGATGGAAATTGTGCAGCATGATCACCTTCATTGCCTCCTAGTTTCTCTTCTCCATTCCCTTTTGTCCAATTTTCTTTTGGATCGATTATTTCTCTTGCAGGTTCTTCTAATTTAGCCCCAGAAAGAGCATCCAAGCTCCAAAAGTTTGGTTTTGGTAATCGGCTAGAACCTTCCCACTGAATTCCACTATTCATTTTAAACCCTTGATCATCAGAATTATGAGAAGCACCAACTTCATTTTGACAAGATAACAGTTGTGGATGATTTAGGCCAATGTTCCCTGGTGGTATTCGCAGTGGCGGGAGTTCATCAATTCCATCTTTAGCGGCATTGAGCAACCAATCAATAACTTTGCTAGGCTGATTAAGCCCAAGTCTCTCTTGAAGATCATACAACTGAATAGCTGTAGGTACTGAAAGCCTCACCCGCCTGTCTCTCAATCCTCTTATGGTGCAAACTTTGCTATGCCTATCTTTTCCTCCAAAAGCACGGGACACACGCACAATCCTTGGATCCTTCAATCTTAACCACGGCACTGTTGAACTTGATGAACCCTTGGTAATTTTGTCCTCATGACTTGAACTCCCTTCTTGTTTCTGTGGAAAATCCGCTTCTTTTGGACTTGTTATCATCTTATGTCTCCCATCATGCATTGATTATTCATCACATATAGATACTGGCCACATGGTTAACAAGTAGATCTAGGTTACAGACTTCTTTTTTATTCCTCTCTATATATGAGCGATTCCACTTTGAATTTCGTGTTCTTTTTTTGACCTTCTTATGTAGCAGGAGTACCCATAAAAGAAGAATTAATATGAATCAAGAGGTTCCAGATAAAAGGAAATGACTTCTAGCATGAAATTATACGATTCTTTCTAAAATCTAAACTAGTCTACAAGGCAGACCTGATTCTACTCGGATCAACATCTGCAAAATAGGCAAGTATAAATAAAAATCATTATCAAGAAATTAAAGCAGCTATTCATCGATGAATTAGCTAGCTTATGGTTAGATCTACATACAAGAAAGGATATCAGATAATACTCATGTTAATTTGAAAGATTCAAAACAAACTAGGTTTAGTATCAAGTGAAGTTTGAACTCACATGAACACCGAATTTCTGCTTCTTGTAGCAGATCGATTTTGCTGGTAATTGATTGCATATATAAAGGTATTGGATTATATGTACTAGAACTGCAGTGCCTTCTCAAGTTGATAGCGAACACAACCAAACTGGGTATACCTTTCAAGCTAGGTTAGAATTTGCTTTAATTGCAGAGAATAAACTGCTGAAGAAATTCAGCCAGATGAGAAAAAAGAAGATGCCGGAATTCAACCGACCATGCACCACGGAAAGATAAAGCAAAGGCGCATATGAAACCACGTGGCACATCTTGCCATCGGTGAAATAAATGTGCTGGTTGATATATATCTAATTGTCTTATCACTTTCTTGATTGATCATCGTCTTGCACGATTGTCTCAACAAATTAGGGTTCGGGCTAATTCTCCTCTGTAACATATCACTATATATAGGAAATGTTAAAATTTTTAAGCAAATTACATTATAGACATCTTTTAACATGCTAGTAGCGGTTGTACACGAGTCATGGGTTAACATTTTTTTACCTGCAGGGACCAGGCTACAGATTTTGTAAAGTGGTGTGTCGTGCTTTATCGACAACTACAAAAGGTTTTGTGCTGAATTCCAGTCACATGGGGCAATGAATGCACGCGGCCTGCTGTACCAAGGAGGAGGAGGAGAAGGAGTCCATGTGAGCGCTCAAAAGTCTTGGTAGATGAAATTTACATTCCAATAATATCTGTCATAGATATGGCCTAATTTTCCTCTTATTGTATGATCAATTAATAGAAATTATATAACCCATGTGTTTGGTTAGAAGATGATCCTAGGGAAGTTTTAAATTCAGTAAGGATTGATAAAGTTTGTATGACTTAAGTTTATTCAATGGAATGTGTTTTTCCTTAAAAAATGAAAAAATAAAAAATAAATAGAAATAACTCATTTACCATTGATCAATTTACATGCCTCAGCATACTAATACAATAATCAGCGATCATCATCACAGCTTGTTTAGAAAAGGCATCCCATGCATTATTTTTCAAAAAGTGCATGAAAATTAGTACTTTGCAGATGAAACTTTTTGAAAAACTATATGTAACGCCTCTTATTGGAAGACTCAAACTACATAGCTATATTCTAAAATGATTATTCAATATATATACAACTGGAGTCTTGGAACCTTATAAAAATAAAATATTTCTTCTTTTCAAAAAATGTGAGATCCTATACACTATAGTTTTCATATGAAAATAGTTGAGCGGAGGAGATGGCAATTGTTATAAAAGTACTTCATGCAGCATGTGGTCTTATAGAGAGGATTCCAGTTTAGGTTTCGCATGGGAGAAGGTTTTAGAGACAAGAAGAAATTCACCATGACAAGTCAATTCATGGCTTAAAAAAGTTGTGGTCTACACTGTAAGAGCATTGTCATCTTGATGTGTATGAAAGCTACCTCAGACAAGTAGAAGCTATCTTATAGGTGCGAGGGACCATTCTATTTCTATTCAAAGAGTACCCACTGATCAATAGAAAGAGGACCACACAGCTTTCCTGCAGAGAGCTGCAAGTTGAAGTCAGACCCTAGCTAGCTATTTGCTTTAAACCCGCAATGGTTTAGAAAATATTAGCCAATAAACCATTTAAGATCTCTAGATACATTATATAGATGTACGCAGTTTCTTTCTCATCTTTGGAAAAACGCATATATGCTTTCACCATTGCAAATGATTAAGCTTTCGCGGTTTGGGAGGTAAGTGTGGATTCCAACTTCAAAACCCTGGCATTTCTCCAAATAGGTTTTTGATGATCAGAAACGAGAGCAGATATCCATCATCAGTTCAAATTCCATACCTTAATTGCTTTCTAAATTCTGGTTGATGTTTCCAAATGGGTCCTGCATGCAAAGCGAACAAGTATTATTAAGTACCTTGTTGGGTGGCTTACCTTATATCAGAAAGTGCAGGAAGTGATTCTTATGGGTGCTCTTTCTCAGTTGCTCAATTTGGGTTTTTTTGCTCTTTTATGCTTTTCTGACCTTTTTTTTAGGCATGTTTAGAATTGGATCGATTGATTTATTGATTAATTGTTTAGGCATGTCTTAGAATATTGTTTTCTTTAGGGGCTTGTCTTTTTGCTAGACATGGGATGGTTGTAAATTCTTAGTCTTGATTGTTTTTAGGATATTCCTATGCCATATGTGATATTTTATTTTAATAAAATTGGAGAGGAATCACTCTTAAACATGTGTAGTTCTAACTCTTTAAAAAAAAAAAAGGTACGGTACAACAAAGCTAAAAGAGTTTTACTATAAGAAAATAAGTATTTGTGATATTTTAATTGTGATTAAAAAAACTATTTGCAACCAAAATAATATAAAAACCTTGATCGTTGCCTAATAATTCATATTCGGTCAATACGGAGAATTATTTCAAATTCCAAAATGTGAACTGAATATCCCCCAACTCCAAGTGTTTTACCTCTTAAATTTGGCCTGTAATATTAACGACAAGATGTGTAAAGAGATATATATATATATATATATATATAGTACAGATACACACTTCCCAATAGCTAACGCGCATTTTACACAAAAATCAATTTATGCTTCCATACATACACCTGAAGGGCTTTAAAAATGGACAAAATGTTCTGGATTGCTACACCAGCATTTTATACACATGAGACGCAAAGATTTGAAAGAGAAAGAACATAAAGCAAATGGAAAACCCTAAAATATTTGATTTTTTATTTCGACAAGCAGGAAAGTTAGCTTTCTTGTGAAAATGTCTGACCAGTTGTACTTACCTAGCTAGCTATATATCCAATAGATATGATCTATATTCAACATCTTACAATATCTATTTCATATAAACCAAAACCTTTATTTTTCTAAGCCAAACGAATTAATTAGTAATAATTAGTTTACAAAATAGTGTGATATACCTATAATAGGTAGTTTTTTGCGAAGCAAAACAAAAGGAACTGTATGCAGATAAATTTACCGGAAAAGGACTAAAAGATAACACGAGAACTTTGAAAAAAAAAGTAATTCATTTAAATATTTTTATTCCCTACTTTTTAAGGGAAATCAAAAAACAAAGAAGCTGAAGAGGAAGGAGAAAATGATTAAAACTTCTAAAGACCTTTATCACCTGTTTCTGCAAGTGGCTGAGAAAGAAGCTTCATGCAACTATCAGATCAAAGTTTCTTCGGCATCTTCAATATTGATCCCTCCTACTTGATTGACACACACAACACAGAGAGAGAGAGAGAGAGAGAGAGAGAGAGAGAGAGAGAGAGAGAGAGAGAGAGAGAGAGAGAGAGAGAGAGAGAGAGAGAGGCCATTCACTGCTTTAAATTAATTATTAGGAGGAAGCACAAAGATGAGAGAAAATCCTTAGGGTTTCATCTCTGTCATCTAAAAACTCCAAACAAGCAGTGGTGGGCACCCCGAGAAAGCGACAGTAAGCTTTGCACAGTCTGAGAGACTTACTATAAAGAGGATGCCATTATTGCCGGTAACAATGGTCCCTGGATATTAGACAGAAGCCTTTGATCAGCATAAGATTAGTCTCTCTCATCTATCTGAATGGTAGCAGAGCAGGGGCAGCGCAATAATATTACTCCTCATGCATCAACTAATCTGCTATATACACACACACACACATATATATAAAGAAATATTGTTAACCCTTCATTTAGTTTGAGGCTTCAACGTTTTCAACTGTCTATTAATTAATATATATATGTACTTTCGGTTCTTCTTATGGACAACTTCTATGCACATGTCATCCATGTTTTTGGACTCCGAATTGAATCTATCAAACTTGACACCTGAATGTGATCTTAAAGATATATAGAAACAACATCAGGCGTGAACAGAAGATCATCATTAGCAAACAACACGATAAAGAGGATGAACACCCCTAATAAAGATATATGACCTCACATGTAAGGGAAAAATTATTCTTGGTTCTAAAAAATAATGTCTACTTGCTCAGCCCTCAGGCTCTCTCTTTGATACACCTAAAAAATCCGCTGCGCTAATAACAATCCTTGGCCAGCGAGCCTGATGATTAATTTTCTAGAACTTCATGGAAGTTATTGAAGTTATTTGATGTTAATTCCAGAAACTCTTCATTTACAATTTACTATAATTAGTGTTTATTATTGTTAACTTTTGGGAAGTTGTAATTCAATCAATGAAGTTGTGAGTCTCAATGACTCGCAACTGCTGGTTCCATCTGCCAATTAGACACAAATATGTTCCCACACATGACTAATCTCCTAATCCCAAGATTTTAGGACTAAAAGTGGAAAGGAGGCGTATATCCCTGTCTTCCTTGTTGGCTTGGGTTAGATGCGTGGCGTGACAATATCTATAGCTTTTTGTGGGCTCTAGGAAGATGACATCCATATCCATCGATAATATGCAAAACTATAGTGTTGGGTTTTGCTCTTTTGGCATTAGTCCCAAATTGGTGGGGAATAAAGGAGGACCAAGGCCTAAGGCCTATAAAAGAAGGATTAGCCTCGTTGACTAAGTATACCAATAAAAAATTTAACTAATAATTTTTTACTTTAGTAAAATTCTTCTGTTAAACTTTTTTTTTTAAAGGGAAGATATGAGAGTTAAAGTTTTATTAATGGAAAAACTGTGTTGGTGTATTTGGGGCGAAGAAAAAAAATGTGTGATTGTAACAATTTTTCATATAATGAATTTTTTTCTTTGGGTTCGTTAGTTTTTCTCATATTTTGGGATTTTTTTACATAAATTTTGGTGTTGTTATTGGTTTTCTGTTTTTCTTGATATTCTTGCAAATGGTAGATTCTAGAGAGTGAATTTGGGAGGTCCAAATTTCTAACAAGTAGTATTAGAGCCACTAAATTCTTTTAGTGGAGTGGAGTTTTAGTGTAGTAGTGTGAATAAATATAATCTAAGGAGGTTCACTACAAGAAAATGGTCCTTTCTCGGTAAATATTTTATGGTAGGGAAAAAACTCGTCGGGATTGGTCATTATTTCCAGCGATTTCGTGATCGTCGTTGAGATTTCAACTTATATCGAAATTCTCTTTATTGCGGCGATTTTCTAGATTATAGCAGTGAATATTTTCGCTGGTAAAGCTAAAAGTTTATATCAAAACTAAGAATGCTGCATAATGTAGCTTGGGATTTATTGTAGCGATTTTAAATCGCTGTAAAAAGCCATGGGTCTTGTAACGACGATTACTTTCGTTGTAATAAAGTCTCGAAATGTCGTGACTCATTCGCATTTACTTGTTGCAACTATTTAAGAGATTATATTAGTGAATAAAATCACCGCAAATATGTTATTTCATAAACGCGGCAATCTCTTTAATATTATCACACCCCATTTTGATTTTTCCCCCACAAACGTAACGGGCCATCAGCTTCCATCTTCGAGAAAACTAATCGCAGGGACCCACGATTTCCCTTCCCCCTGTTCACCACTCATCATCACTGTTCCTCCACCTGCTTGGCGATTTAGTCGATTTCCACTTCTCAAGTATGAGGCTTGTTCAATGGTTTTGTTGCTGCCATTAATGGTAAAGGGTTTGCTAAACTCAGTTTTGAGGATCCATGGAGGCCAAATATGGGGTTTTTAGATATATATATATATATATATATTTTTAATCTCCTTGTCTCTTACAGTTCGGTTTCAGCCATTAGTGGTTTGCATTTTCGTTTCAACGTGCGACGTGGGTAAGAGCTTGATTTCTTAAAAATTAGTTTTTCCAGCGATTATTGACGTGTTTTTGGTCGAAATCAGGCACCTGAAAAAGCTAAGTTTTCTTGTAATAGTTTTGTCTAGGAGATTGGATTTTAAGTGGGACTAGTGTGACCCCTCCAAATCTTATTAGATTTGGGGTAGAGAAATTTAATAAGAGAATTAATTTTGGCTTGTGGCAAGTGCAAGTTAATGATGTTTTTATTCAATCAGGATTACACTAGGTGTTAAAAGGTAGATCAACCACTGAGAAGTTAGCAGTCTACTGGGGGTGTTAACAATCTGGACATGTCAAGAAAAATTATCCGAGAGCTAGAGTAGCTTCAGCAAATACGTGGCTCCAAGTCTGTTAATGATCTTCATTGGTAATGAAGCTACCTTTGAGTCACTTTCCATAGAAGACATCTTTTGAAAAAAGGACATGTACATCCACATGACATATTGAAAATTTCCATAATTGCCATGATAGAGAATGTGTTAATGTTAGTGAGTCTACAAGTTTGCATACAGACATTGGTTTGGAATTGATATATGGTGTGTGATGAAAACACATATCGATAGCTGATAAACTTCTAAGAAAGCTAAACGTGAAAGTTATGAAGACGCTTGGAATTGGTTTATTCTGAGTAAGCATACTTTTATGATGGAGCATGATAGTAGAAGCTATGACAATCTGCATTGAGGTGGAACATGACTATGGGACCAACCAAAATTGTAAGGTGGAGATTGTTGAGTTTTGCTTTTTTGGCATTAGTCCTAGATTGGTAGAAAATATTGAAGGATAAGACTTAAGGCCTATACAAGAGGACTAGCTAGCCTCCTTTGTAACGTGTCGTACTTGAATGGATTGGAAAATTACAATAAGTCTATTATAAACCTATCTCCCAGCACAATTAAATCTCCAAAGATTTTTGAAAACAATAAATAATCCCATATTTCCAAATTGACACATAATAATCTAACAATTGCACCCTATCAGCTGAACTTTGCTCGCAATTTTTATTCTTGATCCTTAGCTGAAATAGTCACATCATTGAAAAAATATTTAGAGATAATGGGGTGAATTATCAACAACTCAATAAGCAAAAGATATACACCAATATGTAAATATGAGCATTGACAGAATACAATATGTAGAGCAAAAATAAACTTAAGAATTAGCATGCAAAACAATACATATTTTCAAATGTTATAGAGCGATGATTTTAAAACATAAAAAACCCAGAGTACTTTGGTATAATAAAATGAGTATCATAATCACATCAAAATAGAGCATCTCACAAAATAAAGTATGTTTAACTTTCATGATAGAGTTGTGCTATTCTCGGTAGCCAAACCGGGCAGACAAAGGTGAACTTCCTCTTATTATAATGATCTGAATCCTTTTAGAGTTTACATAAAAAATCACTTTGTTTTTAAAATGGGTGCACTCAAAGACAGAAGTTGAAACCAACTCAAAAAGAACAAAACAAAGTAAAGTAGAGTAGAATAGAGACAAAGTTAGATATAAAACTAATACACTATACCAAACGTTTTAGATCTATATCAAAATAAAATAGATTTTTAAACATATTTAAAATATAAGTCAGAGCATTTTTATAGATCAATACATAAATAAAATAGAGTTCCAAAACATATTTAGTTACTAATTCAAGCAGTTCACTTTCTCTGCATTGGTGCATTAGCTACTGTGCATTGCTCTCTGCTCTGCTCTCCTTTCCTATGTCGGTTTCGGCTTTCTTCTTTTTTCAAGGGCCTCTCCATGCTTTATACAAAGTCTAATGTGTGGGCATAGGACCGGAACCGCCCAGATTTTCGGAAGGCCCAAACAAGAAAGATAGTTAAGATAGGGGCTCGAACAAAAGACAGCGGACTCGCGACCCACAATACTAGGTCATTTCAATCTACACATGATGAAGTGGTATTTTTATCATGTAATTAAATTTCTTCTTCTTTTTTTTTTTTTAATTTTTTTCTAAAGATGATTTCAAATCCCGTACTTAATTTGATTAATAAATCCCCACTTACCAGTTTTAAAAATTATTATTTTTCATAACTTTTACATAGAGAAATCCCAGCTTTAATCAAATTATTTCAATGGGAAGCAGATGATTAACTAGACATATATAATTTGCAATTTTTTTATGAACAATTTCAATCTAATTATTCCGATAGGGATTGCATGCAGATCATGGTTAGACATAAGTGGGTCACATATATATGATCCATTTTCTCTTTTTATTTCCGTGTTTATAGCAATATATAATTTGATAAAAGTGATAAGAGACGTTGACAACAAGCTGCATGCCAAGTGATCTATCTCATGCATTTGGAGGTCGGTCTATTTGGTGGAGGACGTATGCATGCATGCATATTTTATGCGATCAATGGTAATTCAAGTCGATCTGTTTCAAATGATCAGTTGTGGTCAATATTGTCATAAGTTGAAGTAATTAGCACTAATATATGTTCTCTTTTATAAAACGTTTTATTTCATTTCATCTCATCTCATATAAATTCATAATCGTACTTTCTAAAATTTTCATATAAAATAAAAATAAATAATTTAACTTTTTTAAATTTCAAAACAAAAATAATAATAATAAATAGATTTTAACAAGATTTTATTCAAATTTAAATTTTTTTCTCAATTCATCTCATTTTATTTGTGAAAACAATGACACCTAAAGACAAGTACAAAATCTTTGCAAAGACCCAACATGACCATTGTATCAATTCATGAGGGATACGATTGTAAAACAAAAAAAAATTGAAAATCAGTGAATTGGATCGAATTGGTGTGTAATTCGATCCACTTCGGCACCGGTTACTATTTAGTAAAACTGGTCCTAATCTATTTAGTTATATAAAATTGCAATCACAACTCCCTTGCATGGCATTCATAGCAAAAAATTGGGAACGAACGTTACAATGTAATCCTCCTTAAAACTCTGTTTGTCTTAGCGTGAAATTCTCAGGTGAAGCACCAATCAAAACGAGAAGCGAAACACTCATTCATACCAGATAAATCGGGGTATCAACCATCAAACATCAACCACCAAAATATCAGGAATGAACGTTATAGTGTTGTGACGTCCCCAAATTCCCCTTAAATAAACACGGGAATCAAGACGTCGGGATGCTGACAACACGGGTCACACATCCCAACGACAAGTGCCAAACGTGTGTGCACACGTGATATGTATAAATAAAAGCAGCGGATATAAGAGGTCAATAACTAAGTATTAGAATTTTTAGAAATATTTTACAAAACAGTTTAACATAAATTCTCCAATAGGAGATTTAATACAGTCATCCGAAAGATAAATTAAACAAATACATATTTATAAAAAGGGGAAAATAATTTCCCAAAATAACAATTTATAATACAATTATTTCAACAGCGGAGACACCTCCTCAGGCTCAGCCTCCACAAAAATCTGTATTCAAAAGCTACGACGCTAGAAATGGCATCGTAGGTAAGTATAACCCAAACAAACCAAAAGACATAAATACATTCATGCAACAATACTATGCATGAACAGGACACCGTATGCATATGACTTAAAATCATCATTCTCAAAATTAATAAAATAACCACACATGCCAAAATCCCATTTTGGCCCAAATAAAACTCCAGTAAAATCACCCATCATTTTCCCAGAAAATAATGACCATAAATCCATTAAAACCACAACTATTTTCCCAGAAAATGGTCCACGTAAAACCAATAATTAAAACCCGCCACTTTCCCAGAAAATGGTCTAAACATCCGTTTTATTAACCATATGTACCATGATCTCCCCTAGGGACCATCCATACACCCTGGCTTTCATCATCACACCAAAGGTAACGACCACGCATGTGACTTCGGAACGGGTGATGCCTAGCTAACCGCGCCCAGCACGTACCATGATCAGGTATCTCCTAGCTCCCGCCAGCAAAGAAGCCATGGAATAGGTACGAGAGCGTTATCATCCCGTTCGATCCCGTCATCGCCCAGCGACGACCCAGGGGACATCACTCAGTATATTTCACTCCCGAGTGACCAGAGGAGCTCCACTAGGATAATGCCGCATCCCGACTTGGGGTCGTGATACACACGCACCCGAAACCATAAACACATGAAAATCCAGTTTTCATTTCCAACACATAAATATGCGCGTAAATACACAATGCAGATGACCATGCACCAAACAACCAACAACTGATAATTTTCAATAATGAACAAACACAATATCTGTTGATGCCAAAAATATATTTAAATCTTAAAGTTTATTTGGAAAATACTTACAGCGGGTAAAAGCGTAAATCCTTAAATTCCTCACTGCTCGCAGCGGTCAGTCGTACGTTAGGCTACAGTGTTTGGTTTGACACCAAAATTTAGGGAGATACTCTTTGGAAGGTAGGGAATCTCATGGAGGTGGTGGTGTGGCGGCACAACCACCAGAAGGTGGCGGATTGGACTCAAAATGGGTGAAAATCCACTTTCGGGTTTAGGGTTGTACCGGGAAGGTGGGGCAGCGGCTGGGGAAACTGAATTAGGGGGATGACCGGCTAGGCAAGAGGAGTCTTTTGGTGGCAGTGGTGAGGCCTATGATGGTCGGATAGTGGCGCGGCAAGGATATACCCGTTTTAGGACCCATTTCGGGTGGAGGAGAGAGAGAGAAATTGGGGTGGCTACCGACGGTGGGTTATACTCGCCGGAGGGTGGAGAGTCTAGTGGGGGTGGTCGGAGGCCAAGGGGACCGGCGACGACTTCGAAAAATGGGTGAAAACCTATTAAACCCATTTTCGGGTATGTGCCATGTGAGGGAGGTGGGGTGGCCAGAGGTGACACCACCGGTGCCGGTGGACTCACCGGCGTGTGGGGAAGGCTGTGGGCTGGGCGGTGTCGCTGGTGGATGGCCGACGGCGGCCCTGGGTGTAGGGAGAAGGGACAGCAAGAGGAAAGGGAACAGGGGAGGGGGAACTCGCGCACGGGGCTGGGGGGAATGCAGGGGAAAAAGAAAAAGAAAAAGAAAAAGAAAAAGAAAAAAGAAAAAAAGAAAAAAGAAAAAGAGAAGGGAAAAGAAATAGAATCCACTAGAAGAAAAATACAATAAATTAAATAAAAGCCAGTCAAAAATACTATAATTCAATATCAATAAAATAATATATTTAAAGTCCAACAATAAACTAATTTAATTTAAAGAACAATTTAAATATAAAATACTAATTATTATTAAGAAAGCACATCGAATAAAATCATATAATAAAATAAAGGAATTTAATTCTAATTATTAAAATAATTACCTCAAATGAAAATTAATAAGAAAAGCAACGTAACTCAATATTAACTAATTAATAGCTCAAATAAATATCTTAAATAAATAAAACACGACTAATAATATTATTAAAATAAATTAAAATAATTAAAACCGATAATAAAATAACATGTAAAAATACATGTAAATTTGGGATCTCACATTCTCCCTCCCTTAAAAAGAATTTCGTCCCCGAAATTCGCTCAGCTGCAACTAATAAAACTCCAATAACTCACCTACCACATCGTTTAATACTCACTCCAAGCATTAGTACAGTCATTTATTTTCCTCAATTACACAATGAATGTTATTCCGTCATGAACGTATAGTTTCCAAATAACATTTCATCTCTGAGACTCCTAAGTTAGCCAATTAATTTGAACTCCACATGTACAAGGACCTTAGTACATTCTCTCAAATCCTAATATTCACTAACCCCATGTGACGCCCCCAAATTTCCATTAAAATAATACGGGAATCGAGGCGTCAGGATGCTGACAACACGGGTCACACATCCCAACGACAAGTGACAACTGTGTGTGCACACGTGACATACATAAATAAAAGCAGCGGATATTTAAGGTCAATAACTAAGTACTAAAATTTTAAAAATATTTTACAAACTAGTTTAACATAAATTCTCCAACAGGAGATTTAATACAGTCATCCGAAATATAAATTAAACAAATACATATTTATAAAAATGGGAAAATAAATTTTCTGAAATAACAATTTATAATTATAACACATCACTGGCGGAGCCGTCTCCTCAGGCTCAGCCTCATTGAAATCTGCATCCAAAAACTACGAAGCCAAAAATGACATCGTAGGTAAGTACAACCCAAACAAATTCAAGATAATAAATACATTCATGCAACAATACTATGCATGAATAGGACACCGTATGCATGTGATTTAAAAATCATCCTTCTCAAAATTAATAAAAATAATCACACACGCCAAAATCCCATTTTGGCCCAAATAAAACTCCCGTAAAATTCACCCATCATTTTCCCAGAATATGATGACCATAAATTCATTAAAACCACAACCATTTTCCCAGAAAATGGACCACGTAAAACCAATAAACACAACCCGCCACTTTCCCAGAAAATGGCCTAAACATCCGTTTTATTAACCGTATGCACCATGATCTTCCCTAGGGACCATCCGCACACCCTGGCTTTCATTATCACACCGAAGGTAACGACACCGCATGTGACTTCGGAACGGGCGATGCCTAGCTAACCGCGCCCAGCACGTACCATGACCAGGCATCCCCTAGCTCCCGCCAGCAGAGGAGCCACGGAGTCGGCACAAGAGCGTTACCATCCCATCCGATCCCGTCGTCGCCCGGCGACGACCTAGGGGACGTCACTCAGTATATTCCGCTCCCGAGTGACCAGAGGAGCTCCACCGGGATAATGCCCCATCTCGACTTGGGGTCGTGATACACATGCACCTGAAACCATAAACACATGAAAACCCAGTTTCCATTTCCAACACATGAATATGCGTGTAAATACACAATGCAGATGACCATGCACCAAATAACCAACAACTCACAATTAAAACAATAACCAACTACAATATTTGTTGATGGCAAAAATATATTTAAATCTTAAAGTTTATTTGGAAAATACTTACAGCGGTTAAAAGCGCAAATCCTTGAGCGGACGTCACTCTGCAGCGCTCGTAGCAGTCATTTGTACGTTAGGCTAAAGTGATCGGTTTGACACCAAAATTTAGGGAGATACTCTTTGGAAGGTAGGAAATCTCATGGAGGTGGTAGTGTGGCGGCACAACCACCGGAAGGTGGCAGATCGGGGTCAAAATGGGTGAACACCCATTTTCGGGTTTGGGGTTGTACCGGGAAGGTGGGGCCGCGGTTGGGGAAACTGAGCTAGGGGGATGACCGGCTGGGCAAGGGGAGTCTTTTGGTGGTGGTGGTGAGGCCTACGGTGGCCGGACGACGGCGCGGCGAAGATGGATCCGTTTAAGGACCCATTTCGGGTGGAGGGGTAACCGGCGGAGATGGGTGGTTTTGGGCAGTGGGTTATGCTCGCCAGAGGATGGGGAGACTGCTGGTAGGTCGCCGGTACCAAGGGGTGGCCGGCGGTGGCCGAAAAATGCAAGGGAAGGCAAAATACCCATTTCGGGTTTGTGGCCGTGGAGGGGCGGTGGGATGGCCGGAGGTGACACCACCGGTGCCGGTAGACTCGCCGGCGTGTGGGGAAGACTGTGGGCTGGGCGATGAAGGGTGGCGGCCGGCGGTGGGTAGCTGGGCTGAGTTGGACTGAACGGGAGAACAGGGGAGGGGGAAGGCTCGCACGGGTCTGAGGCCAAATGCGCAGGAAGAAAGAAGAAAAAGAAAAAAGAAGAAGAAAAAGAAAAGAAAAGAAAAGGAAAAGAGAAAAAGAAGAAGAAGAAGAAAAATAGGACTACTAGAAAAAACACATTAAATTAAATAAAAGCCAATTGAAAATACTACCATTCAATATCAATAAAATAAGATATTTAAAACCCATCAATAGAAATAAATTAAACCCAAGCGCAATATTAAAAATAAAACAATAATTAATATAACGAAAACAGATCAAATAAACTCACATAATAAAATAAAGGAAATTAAATTCCACTCATTTAAAATAATTACCTCACATTTAAATTAATAAAGAAACAACGTAACTCAATATTTAATTATAAGAACATAAAACTAATATTAACTAACGAATAGTTCAAATAAATATTTTAAACAAATAAAACACAACTAATAATATTATTAAAATAAATTAAAATAATTAACACCGAGAATAAAATAACGTGTAAAAATACACGTAAATCTGGGATCTCACACCCCATATAACAATTTGTGTTACCCTAAAGTAACTCTCAAGTTTATCTTCCCCACTTAACCATCAATAAGTATAAGTTACTCAACTAAAAGATAAATCTCCACTTACAAGTATTATTCTAAAATTTTTAGTCACCACTAATTCCTCAAGATCAACGTAAAACTTAAATCTCCAACTACATCGCAATCATCACGCTTTCGCGCGCAAACTCTGATAATTCGCTAAATGCATAAAAATTTAAGTTCTCATAAATTATCACCATAAGTAAAAATTGGCTCAACACCGATTAACAAAAATCCTATACCACTCTTCTAAATCCTAAAATTTTAATATCTCATAATTTTTTATTATACCACTATGGTTGATACCTAAACTCCAACGTATATCATAAAAAAAAAAATCCTGTCACTCTACTCAACTTAATTAGCATGATAACCACTATACATATAACTTTCCCAACCGGACCTTCAATACACATGATATGGAATAATCTCAAATATTTTAATTCCTATGCGACCTTAAGTCACAACTAATTCCTTAAGACACCTCAACAATTACAACTAACCATTAAATTTCCTAAATATCATACTTAAGTTGCTCATCCTTAATTCGCCCAGAAGCCTAAAATTTAGATTTCATAAATTTTTTTCCATCACATCAATTCAACCCTATCACTTAACAAAACAAATTCTCCCAAGTCAAACACAAAACAAAATAAGTACTCTCCAAAAATTTACACACATAATTATTATAAATCAATCTCTAAGCATCCACAAACAACATTAAAACTTTATCAAGGAAATAATTGATTGCCTACTATCATAAGTATTACTACATTAGATTCCATAACAATATATTAATGATCAATAATTTCACACTCACAAGAAGAGTTTATCTAAAATATACTTCCAACAATCTCCCAAAAATAAAATTAGAACTTAGAAACTCTAGTACTCCGTGAGACCCAGCTAATACATATAAACAGCATGAAAAATATTAACAAAAAAACATAATTACATAAATACCAATAATTATCAAGATGAATCCATCTCTCAAGATATAGTAATATACCCAACCACTAAGTAAAACTCAAGTAATTCACATAAATATTATATAAAAACACCAAGGGGGAAAAATCAAATAAACAAATAAGTAGGAAACAACCAACCGTCACATGATCATCAACAGAAGCTAAATTTAAAGCAGTCGACAATGCCACTATAGAAGTCATAAGGCTTCAACATCTCTGTCGTGACTTGGGTCTCAATCTTAGTTGTGCTCCTATGATTTATTGTGATAATATAGAAGCCACTAACCTCTCCTCCAATCCGGCCTTCCATGCTCAAACAAAACACATCGAGATCAACTTTTAGTTCATAAGAGATTGGGTCTTAAACAAGTCTTTACAAGTTGCTTTCATCTCTGGGAAAGACCAAGTTGTCGATGTACTCACAAAGCCACTTTCAACTGCAAGATTCATCACCATGTGTTCAAGCCTTCGCCCGCACCAACTGCCACTTGACTTGAGGGGGGATGTCAAGGATAAAATCATCTCTACAACTAAATCAAACTCACAACCATCACAGACAAAAGACTATAGCAGTATCACCTAACAAACGCAGACTGCAAGTGCAGTAGCCATAGGCTACATTATTCTTTTGTAACAAACCTAAGTCTAAAATATTCTTGATTGCATCGCAATTTCCTTCTATGAATTTACACAAACACCATTGTAAATCAGTATTGAGAAATATATGCAAACGGAGGAATTTTTCTCTCAACTATTACTCACCCCTTATCTCCAGTACAATATTTTTTAGATAATTTGAATGGGATTAACTAAAGAACAAGAGTAGGTAGTGTTAGTAAGGTTTGATGATTTTAGCAGAATAAGTGTCAAATGGTACAAGTATTTATTTGAGAGTCATAATTAGTAGATATATTATTTTTGATTATTTCAGTATACTGAATTATGTTATTTCATGATGTGTGATCACCAAACGGTGTACCCTTATAATAGCATCCTCTCCATGGTGATGGTGGTCAAGGATGTAGAGACACAATTTTTTGACTTATTCAAAAGGCTGTATTTCTTGTGAAGGACATAACCTTTTGAGTAAATCAAAAGGTTGTATCACTTACTAAGGATTGTCTCACCTAGGAACCGTTGAGATATCAATAGTTGTGACATTTCCCAATGGATGCATGGTTGCCTATAAATAGAGGCTATTAGTATACAAATCATTCACTCACTTTCTTCATCTTGCCATCACCAACTTGTGGGACAAATACTCTTACGAGATTATGACCATTCAAGTTTCTTATTGCCCTTCATTTTTCTACAGTGGTATTAGAGCCTGGTCATGTCAGAAGGAATTTTTTTGCGCATTAAGAAGACGATTCATAGATAAGTGCTTGGTTTGGTGACCACGCTTGCATATTATAATCATATTCGACGACTTGAGAATCCAAAGGAGAAGTTTTATCAAGTCACGATGGGAGGATTAGAGTATACCCGAGATTTATAAAATTTGTTAAATTGCTATTACTTTGAAGAAAATTATTGGAATATTTTTAGTAATAGAAATAGTGGTTTTTCCTATTTTTCATCACCCACCGTCACTGTTTCGCGGGTCGTCAAAATCTTCAACCCTGATGACCATATCGCTTGACGGAAGTGAAGATAGTGAATTTCCAATTCAAATAGTGCAAAACCCAAGGAATAAGAAGAAAAAATGACTCTGCCTGAGACACGTCTTTTAGTCAAAATTTAGAAATGCCTAACGAAAATGATAGGTCATTTGAGCAAACTTCAAAACTGCCAGCACTAAACGACACGTCCTTTAGTCCAGAAGAGCCAAACCACAATGTCGATTTGCTTAAGGGTTGTGATCTTCCTGAGCTAAATGACACATCATTTAGTCCATTATAGCCAAATGACATTGTCACTTTCGGTTTGGAAGAGGCACAACATTTAGTCCCAAACGGTTCCGTTTTGCCCAAGCTACACCAAGCCGCAAGTCGATCCATTCTACGAACCATTGGCCAAGTCGTTGATCGCGCAATTGACTGAGTCGTTGACTGCAAGTCGATTCCTGAAGCCGGCTTGAACCGGCTGAACCAGTTTACCCGATTTGCTTTTTCGAGCCGTTCGAAACCATTTCAAGCTAATTTGGTCTGTTCAAAAGCCATTATGCTCCAAATTTTGTGCTAAATCATAGTAAAATACTTTTTGAATAAAATTATCGCCAGAAATTATTTAAAGGAGGGGAAATTTCAAAGTAAGGTCGTGAAAATTCTCGACCAAGGCGTCACTTTCTCTATTCTCCTTATTTAAAAGATAGGAGAATTTTAAGGTTGCCTCATTGGATTAAATTCAAGGGTTATTGTTATTAAATTTATTATCTATGGCACCAAAGAAAAGTATTGATCTCTCGGAGATAGAAAAATTGAATGGAAGAAATTTTCGATTTTGGAAAAGGCATATGACTTTTCTTCTAACCCATGAAAAAAACCTTATATACATTAAGAGCACCTAAGCCATCAGAAATTGTGGAAAATGGTACAAATGAAAGTTGGAGCAGCGTTTCAAATGAAGATAAATAGGAATAACACAAGACATGGGTAAAAGTTTTAATTTTGCATTATATGAATGATCACATTATTCCTTTATTTAAAGACTATGAAACTGCAAAAGAAATTATGGATACTGTTGAGGCAAAGTATAGTTTAAGGTTGGGTACTTATATATAATTATTATTAGATAAGTATAACCGCACTTGCATGAAAGAGAATGATGATATTGCCAGATGTACTTCAAATGGAGTTGATTGCAAAAGAATTACATAATGTTGGCCATCCTCTCACTAATAAAATGCAAGTTACAACCACACTAAATATTCCTTTATCTTGGGATCACATTGTTACTTCATTAATACATAGTGAAAATGAAATAACAATATCACTGCCAGTACTTTTAGTGCTTGAAGGAGAAAGGATGAAGAGGACGAATAAAAAAAGTGAATCATTCAATTTATTGATAGCTTAGGACAAGCATTCTACACAAAATAAAATGAAGTCAAAACTGTTTAAGAAAAAAAATGGTTGAAAAAGAAAAAAAATAAACCATTTTCTACAAACTATTTTGAAGTGTGGACAGAATGAGCATTGCAAATCATAATATCTAAATAAGGAAAAGGTAGAAGAAAGTAAGAAAATTGTAATGAAAGTCTCTGAAGTAATGCTCATGGAACCAACGACAGATTCATGGTGAGTTGACTCTACAACAACAAGACACATATACAAGAACAAAGATTTGTTTGTCAACCTTGAAGATAAACAAATGGGAGAGCACAAACTGTATATGGGTAACAACACATACTACAATGTATTGGGACCTAATGCATGTAAATTTAAAGTAAATGGTTCCGTTGTTTAACTGAATAATCTATTATATGCACCTAGTATAGAATGAATTTAGTATCAATGACCGTACTAGATCAGAAAAACTACACAGTTAAGTTTAACTTTGAAATCATTATAATAAGGGCAATGTATTAGTGAAAGGCATTAAAAATCACGATATGTATATACCGAATATTGATATTAATAAAGTATTCATTTATGGTTATTTGAAGGTATCTACTCATTATGTATATTAATGACATTTAAGATTAGGCCATATAAATAAAAATGAAATAATCAAAATGTATAAACGTGTATTAATTCCACAAATAAATCAAATATATTTGATATGTGTGAACCATGTATCAAAAGAAAAATGAGTAGCATATCTTTGTCAAAGAATTGGGAATCTACAGATTTACTTAAGATTATATATTCTAATTTTTATGGACCTTTAAAAATAAAAGCCCATAAAGAAATTGAGTACTTTGTTGCTTTCATTGATGACTATACAAAATATAGGCATACTTAAATATAACTCTAATGTAATTGAGAAATTTAAAGAATATAAAATAGAAGTAGAAACCTAGTTGGATAGGTCCATTAAAGGTTTGAATAGTGATAGAGGAGGAGGTGAGTTTCAAGGTTTGGATAATTTCTGCAAATAAAATAGTATAGGACATATTTATACCATGCCATATAAACATCAACAGAATGGCATTGCAGAAAGGAGAAATAAAATTTTATTGGATAGGGTGCAATCAATGATGGCATATACTAATCTACAAACACATTTTTGGGGTGAAGCATTATCGACTACTATATATATATATATATATATATTAAATAGAGTTCAAATCAAAGCAAAGTCTTTTACACCTTACGAGTTATGGATGGGATATAAAACAGACTTAAGCAATTTCAAAGTGTGGGGTTGTAAGGCACAAGTGCTCTACCCAAGGCCGCTAAAAGATAAATTAAAAAGTAAAAATTGAGAATATAGATTTATCGGGTATGTAGAAAATGAAAGTGGCTACATATTTTATCATTCTAGAAATGGATTGATTGAAAATGAAGATATTATTTTCTTGAAAAATACAAGTCTTATTACTTTAGTTGATTAGATAGACTTATTAAATGATTTCGAAAATCAACAAATCTCCAGTCTAAAATTGCAAATTGTAAGATTATTCAAATACAGAATAATAAAAACAAAAGAAAATCATATGAAAATCAATTTTCAGGTATTGATGTTGGAGACAATGGGAGTAAAAGAACCAGATGACCATCTATGTTCACTATGCTCTAAATACCAGGTTGGAAAATTTAAAAAATGATCCTGAAATTTTTTTTGAAGCAATCAATAATATTGATTCAGATAAATGGCTTGAGGTCATAAGAGATGAAATTGAATCAATAAATAAAAATAGTATTTGGGAGTTAACTAATCTTTCAAAAGATAAAAAATCTATTGGTTGTAAATGGGTTCTTAAAAGTATATTTAAAGTTAATGGTAGTCTGGAATGATATAAAGCATGATTAGTGCCCAAGGGATATACTCAACAACCATGTGTAAACTTTATGGATACATATCCACCTGTGGCAAAATTCACATCTGTAAGATCATCATATCCATTGTTGCCAGAATAGATTTGGAGTTACATCAATCAAATGTAGAAATGGCTTTTCTCATTAGTGAATTAAAAGAGGATATTTTTATAATTCAATCGGAAAGATTCCAAATTGAAAGACATGAAGAGAAAGTCTATAGGTTGAAGAAGTCAATCTATGGACTTGAGCAATTTTTAAGACAATGGTACTTGAAGTTTCATTAAGCTATTTTGGAAATGCGATATGAAATGAGTCTACTAGATCATTTTGTATACATATATTAAAATGATAATAAATTAACATTATTATCATTATATGTTGATGATATTTTACTAGTAGGTAATTGTCTAGATATGATGAATGAAATAAAAGACTTTTTTGAAATCTAAATCTGAAATGAAAGATATGGTTGAAGCTATCTATGTTCTTGGTAATAGAATTCTAAAGATAGAAGTTCAAATCTATTATATTTAGATTAAGAAAAATGTCTAGAAAAAATATTTAAAATATATAACATGGAAAATTGTAAATCCTTAAATACACTTGTTTGCAAATGTCATACTTTAAATAAAAATATGTGTCCAAAAGACGATGATGAAATAAGCGAAATGCTTAAAGTTTCTTATGCTCAAGCTGGAGGAAACTTCATGTGTGCAATGACAAGTACTAGACCAAATATTTGTCATGCAGTAGGATTGGTAAACAGATATCAGTTCAATTTAGGAAAGGAACATTGACAAACAATGAAATGTATATTAAGATATTTATAAGGTAACAAAATTTGAAACTATTCTTCAAACAATGATATAGAGTTAATCAACTATAGTGATGCTAATTTTGAAAGTGATGTAGATGATATAAAATTTACAACAATATATATCTTTTAATTTGGTGGAAGAACAGTTTATTGGTTAAGTAAGAAACAAAGTTATGTTGTGAAGTCTACTATAGAAAGCAGAATATATTGCTTGTAATACTAGAGTGAGTAATGCAGTGTAGATAAAATGCTTTGTAGAAAGTTTAAATTTGGGTACATTCACAAAATCAATCAATGTATTTTGTAATAATCAGTCTATCATCTCATTGATAAAAAGTGGAACACAAAGTTCCATGGGAAAACACATTGATGTGTATCATCACTATATTTTAAACATAGTGAAAAGAGGAGAAGTCAACGTTAACTTTGTTTCCTCGACTGAGATGGTAGTAGATCTGATGACCAAATGATTGTTTCTGGAGAAATTCAGAGAACATATGACTAGAATGGGGTTGAGAGAAATCTAGACAATCTCATGGTTGACATACATAACTCAAAAAATTCTGGCATCTAGATAATTGAAATTATCATGATATCCAAATAAAATTTGATCATTTGTAAAGTCACTGATAATATAATTAAGGAAAACCTCACGAATGACCTTAGGATAAATACTTAATAAATTTTCAATACAAGTTAATTAACTAAATAATTAGTTAATCATATATAAAGCCGCTGATAAGGTGATTAGGAAAAGTCTTAGAGAAAGCCTCTACAGGAAGTACTTAACAAAAATTTATCGCAGGTACATATGTTATATATTCAGTTGAAGTTGTCAATGGTGACAGGGATATTAATTATAGATCAAATCATGGAGAATTGAAGTCATTTACTAAAATTTTTAGTGAATGAAGTCATCCTTTCTATGTAGTCAGTGGGAGCATATATATGTAATAGAGGGTGCGGTCAGATAAGATAATGACAACAACATGCACACATAGATGCTTGTCGTGCTATGACGCCAACCTGTAAAGGTATGCAGATGAGAGTTGAGTAGTGGGTAGCTCTAAATGGTACCAAGGTAATTATTCAACTGGATCATCACCGTTTTGTGTGATCAAGTGGAAGATGTTATTTTATGAAATGTAATCACCAAATGGTATCCCCTTGGAATAGCATCCTATGGGAGGTAATGATGGTTAAGGATATAGAGACACAAGTTTTTGAATAAGTCAAAAGGTCGTATCTCTAATGAAGTGTCAAAGGACACAACCTTTTGACTAAATCAAAAAGTTATATCACTTACTAAAAATTGTCACTTAGTACTTATTTTGATATCAATAGTTGTGACCATTTTTAATGGGTGCATGGTTGTCTAGAAATATAGGTCATTAGTGCACAAATAATTCACTCACTTTCTTTCTCTTGCCATTTCCAACTTGTGAGACAAACACTCTCACAGGATTGTCATTATTTAAGTTACTTCTTATCTTTCATTTTTTCTACAAGTCAGTCTTTGTGGAGATTTTAATTTTTTTATTGAGATATTTCTTTGTTGTCTTTATGGAGGAACATGAATATTTACGTTGAAAAAATAAATTAATATTTTTATAGGCTCTCGATTATTTATAATTGTGTTATTGGAAATGATTTTTGTCAAGGGAGCTTGATGATAAATTTTCTAGAAATTCATGGAAATAGTTGAACTGTATGGTAAAAGACTTTTGGTTCCATCTGCCAATTAGACAAAAATATGTTCCCACACGTACACTAATCTCCTAAATATGGGGAAACGAGGCGTAGATCCTTGTGTTCCTTGTTGATTTGAATTAGATCCATGGCGTGACAGTATCCTATAGCTTTTAGTGGGCTCTGGGAAGATGACATGCATATGCAGCATCAATGTCATGGAAAACTCTTTCAGAAATACGATTTTCTGTATACCAAAAAAAAAAAAAAATTCCTTGTGTTCCTTGTTGATTTGAATTAGATCCATGGCGTGACAGTATCCTATAGCTTTTAGTGGGCTCTGGGAAGATGACATGCATATGCAGCATCGATGTCATGGAAAACTCTTTCAGAAATACGATTTTCTGTATACCAAAAAAAAAAAAAAAAATTGTCTTCACGATTTGGAAAACTGAAAAAAAGAAAGAAAAAAACACTGAATGACTCAAACATGCGTGACTTTTTCTCATCAACAACAGCTAGCTATCTAGCCAACGATCATGTTTATTTGCAGACAAAGATCGTTGATGCTGTAAGTCTTCTTTCCTTCTATACATGTGTATATATATATATATACAATATGTATGTATAGAACTCTGCCCCTTTATTTAGAAAAACAGCAGCACCTTTCAGCTGAGCAAGCAAATGCACTTACTGATGCATTTGCAGCTAACTTTCTTTGCATTGCTGTCTATGTAAGTCACTGTCACTACAAGAAATAAAATTTTTATCGAGAAAAAATTGTTGTTAAAAATTGAATTTTTGTCATAAATAATTTTTTGCAAGAAAAAAAAAATCTCCACACATTTGTTGGAAATAATTGGAAAGATCTCGACGTTAAAAGATATTTGTGATGACAAAAGTACATTGTTGCAAAAAATATCACATTTAGCGATGACAATTTCTTCGCAAGAAGGGTCTCATACTTGGTCCCAAAAAGTCTCCATAAAATCAAAATTGTCGCAAAAATTAATACAATTCGATAATATATTATATAAAAAAAAAAAACTTGGCAAACCTAAATTGATAATTTGCCTATATTTACTCCTTAAATAATACGAATACCATTGGATACAAAATGTTTAACAATGAATAATAACTAGACATTAATAGATAGACTAAAATTCTATTATATTCTAATTTAAGATTGCACATTGAAACTATTTTTTTTTTTTTTAAATATCTAATGTATGCATGTCTTGTTCGCTCAAATTAGATATAACATTAAATCATCACTTATATCTATTAAAACAAAGCAAAAAAGATATAAGATTTCATTTTTGATAAAATTATAAATTAGGCTCTCAATTGATTAAGATTATTCTGTATCATGTAAAAAATATTAGGGGTGTTCATCAGGATCCGGATCCGGATCCGGATATCCGCCTATAGCCGGATCCGGACCTGATTCTAAAATCCAGATGGTTATCCGTCCGGATAAATCCGGATATCCGGAATGTAACCGGATATCTGGATTTTTTGCTTTTTTATTTTTTCAAAATTTGGATATCTGACCTATTTGTCTTATACTTTTATCATCAAAACATGATTTCTTTTCTATAGAAAATATAAAACATTAAATTCGGATAATTATTATTATTTTGTTTTGCAATAAAAAAAAGTGCTTCTTGATCTGCAGAAACTAAAAAGAAAAAGAAAAAAGATTTATTTGATGTTTACAGCTTTAGTTCATTAAAAGTACCCGCATGCATTTCGTTTGGGGACCCCTCATCACCTTTCTCCTCTTTCCTTCGCCACTTGTGTTGATTTTTTTCCATGGGGTCGTCCAGCGCTGGAACCTCAATCCCTGCACCAGGTATATCCCTTATGCATGCGCTTTTCTTCTCATTCTTCTTCTCTAGTGTTTGATCTCTCATTCGGTTTGTTTTTCTTAAGTCTCCTAGAGGTCATTCAGGTTCTCGTATCTTGCTAGTAGACGAGTCCCCCATGGTTTGAGAGTCATTGTCCGCTTGATTTTGTTGTCGTGGAGAGAGAGAGAGAGAGAGAGAGAACAAGTCGACAGTGAGAGAAAAGCTTAACCTAATTTTTCTTTAAGTAGTACAGTTCCGGTTGTGGGTAACCGCATGGTCAAACCGGATCCACATGGATCCGAGTGGTTATAAGGTAAATTGTAATTGTTTTTGAATAATGGTTCATCCGTTCAGCCACACCATTGTGCTATGGGGTATAGGGGACAGTTTTCTCATGTCCGATTCCATGACTGGAGCAGTATTCTTTGAATTCTTGATAAGTGTATTCTCCTCCATTGTTTGTCCGGAGGCATTTAAGTTTCTTGCATGTTTCTCTTTCTATCATGCCATGAAAGCTTTTAAACTGTTCAAAAACTTGATCTTTCCTTGTCAAGAAATACACACACTTTACGTGAAGTATCATCAATAAAAGTAACAAAATATTTGTTACTTCCAAGTGATTCGACTTCAAAAGGGCTGCAAACATTAGAATATACTAAACTCAATAACTCTGATTTTTTTTCGGCAGATGTCTGGAACGAAACTCTATGTTTTTTACCAAATAAACAGTACTCACAAGGGTTGAGAGCAATACCTTTGTTTGTTGTGATCAACGTTTTTTTTGCAAGCATAAACAACCTTTTTTTCTCCCATGTGGTCAAGTCTTCGGTGCCACAAGTTTGGTGATGCCTCGTCTTCAGCTATGTTGAGGTTGTTCACACATATCTGAGCACTAGATTTGTACAAAGTGCCACAGATATGTCCCCATGCAATGACCATGGTTCCTTTCAATTTCCAAGCATTGTTGCTGAAAGTGCTTTCATAAGCCTGTTGATCAAGAGTTCTCTCGGATATCAAGTGTAGTAAGAGATCAGGAACGTGCCAAACGTCATTTAGCACCATAGTACAACCAACATTGGTCTTTATTCTGACATCTCCAATGCCCACGATCTTTGAGAAACTTGAATTTTCCATCATGATTGTACCGTAGTCTCCTGACTTGTAAGTACTAAAGAAATTTTTGCAAGGAGTAGCATGGTAAGAGGCTGCTATATCTATCACCCAATTTGTTTCTTAGCTCGAAATATGAAAGCAAGATTTTTCACTAACAGAAAGGATTGCACAATCTCCAGGAAGCAATACTGAGGCTTCGCCTTCCTCTGGCTTTGTCTAGCTTCTGGACTGGTTCCACTCCTTTTGCAACTTTCGGCATTCTTTTCTAAAGTGACCTTCAATACCACAGTAAAAGCATTTTCCCTTCTTCTTTCACTGAACACCGTGAGACTAGGATCTACCTTTGCTTTTACTCTGGTTCCTTTCTCGGCTTTTTCCTCTACTATTTCTTTGCAGCTTTTCTTCAGTTACAACCGCATCTAACTGGTCTCCCCCTGCCTCTTTTCGTATGTTTTCTTCATTAAACAAAATATCTATCACCATTGACATTGTGAGCTTTCCATTTGGGCTGAATTACTGAGTGAGACCACTAGCGTTTTCTAACTATTTGGTAAGGAATTGAGAAGTAGTAGAGCCTGCTCTTCGTCTCCAGGCTTGAGATCTACAGTTGCAAGCTGATTCACGAGATTCTGGAACTCATTTGTGTGCTCGGCCACTGAGATGTCGCTTTTAAGTTTTAGGTTGACAAGGCGTCTCATCAACAGCGCCTTATTCTAAGCGATTTTTTTCTGGTACATATTCTCTAGCTTTTTTCATAGCTGATAGGTATCCATTTCTTGTGTAACATGGTGAAAAACACTATGGTCAATCCATTACCAGATCTGACCAATAATTTTCTTGTTCATTTTCTGCCAGTCTTTTTCTGTCACATTGATTGGTTTACGCATTTCTCTTCAATTGGGTCAAAAATATCTTTACAGTTCAGGAGATCTTCCATTTGAGGCCTCCACAGTGCGTAGTCTGTAGTTGTTAGCTTGATCATCACACCTGCTCTTGAGTCCTCCATCAGTTTGGCCTTAATCTGTACTTTGAGTGGCTTGTTTACAATGTTTGGTTGATGTTATGGATGCAGATCCTTAAAACAAAAGTATATATTTAAGGATCTTGGGGATTTTCCAGAACTCATTGTAGACATTAATTATAATATAATGTTTGTAATATATAATTGTACATTAATATATATAATATTAATGCAATGCATATACATTACATTACGATATAATATTTGTAATATATCATAATTCTAAATATATATATATATAATATAATGTTTGTATACATATATACATATATAATCATCATTTAACCTTATTAAAAAAATGAAAATATTTATATAAAATAAATATTCCAAGTGGAATGTATCAAGAGAAATTCTTTTTGCAATCTAGAGTGAGAGATTACATTGTAGTCCCATCAACTATAGTGATTTAATAGTATTAGTATATACTATAGTTAATAGTATAACTAATATTATAAGTATTACTATATCACTATAGTTAATAATATCAAAGCTGATATAGTATAATTAGTATAACTAATTATGCTAAAGTGTATAATGTATATTATTAATAGTATTAGTATTACTTTATTGCTATATATAGTTAATAGTATCATAAGTGATATAGTATTAGTTATAGTATAATAGTATTAGACTTAAAGACTATAATGTATATCATTAATAGTATTAGCATTACTATATCACTATAGTTGATAGTATTATAAGTGATATAGAATTAGAATTACTATATCATTATAAGTAATACTATAATAGTATCATAAAAGAATGTTGATCATAATTGATACTATAGTGATTTATATAATAATTTATATATATATATATATATATATAGACTTAAAGTATATTACTAATAATAAAAGAGTGTTAGTACATTAAGACTATATAGACTTAAATTAAGTATAAAATGTATGTGATTAATAATATTTGTATTACTATACCACTTTATATAGTTTAATATAATAAGTAATAATATTAGTATTACTATATCACTATTGTTTTTTTTCTTTTTTGAGAAATAGACTTACTTCATTAAACCATAAACATGAAGTTTACAAATGTGACTGACATAAACTAAGAAAACACTCAGTATACAAATCAACTAAGTGATGTTAGAGCGCAATTTCTAAATCTCTCAAACAAAGGGTCTAAGAAATCGTTCATTCCAACAAACATAGAACTCAAGTTTCTTCTTTCAAAAAAAGAGAGAACTAAAACTCTACTATAGATCAGTAATATACAATTTATAAAATTCTAGTCTTTTTATAAAAAGAATTTTTTACAAACAAAGTTAATGGTATAGTTAATGGTATCATAAGTGATATATTATTAGTATACCTAATACTATGGTGATTTATATAATAATTTATATATATAGACTTAGTATATTACTAATAGTAACGAGTGTTAGTATAAGACCATATAGACTTAAAAGTATATAATGTATATTAGAATTATTAATTTACTAATATAATTATCAAAACAAATATATTTGATATTAATAAAGCGATAAAATGTTATTAATATATATGATATTTAAACCATAGGATCAAATAAATATTCATATTTAAAATTATAATAACAAAATTATATATATTATATTAACATAATATTATAATAACATTATTTTATATATAATCAAAAAATATTCTATATATTATGTAATATAATTATATATAATATAAATTATACTAAAGCATAAATGTCAATTATGCAGAAAATTGGAATATTTGGATCAAAGAGTACCCGTCTACAAGCATACTATTAGTGACAAGTTTGAAAGAAAGAGACATACATATATAACCACACATAAAATTTCCCTCAAAATAAAAATGAATCAAAACTTCAGTTGGCGCCTTCAGCTCCCCTCAAATTTTCAGAAAATTTAAATTCCCTCCGCTGCAACACATTCCTCATTTCAAGCATATTAGTGCTGACCTTATGCCCTCAATATTCAAGTAGACCACCAACCATTTCACCCTCTTTCTTCCTCTCTTCAGTCTACATTTATTTCTACCGTCGCCCGTCGTCTCTAGGTTTGCTTTTGAATAGTGAAGTCCTTGCGCACCCAAATCCCAACCTCAGCATGGCAAAAGCCGCAGAACCACCATTTCGACCAAGGGAAAAGCTTCTTGAGAAGCAAAGATATTACCAAAGCATCCACAAGCACACGTACCACCCCCTCTCATAGCATAGCAGCCTCAATGGAAAACCCCCCTGTTTTGCTTCACCAAAATAAAGCATCGACGTCCTAGTTATTTAGTCGGAGCCACCCCTCGCACACATACCACCCCATCTCATATCATAGCAGCCTCAAAGAAAACCCCTCTATTTTGCTTCACCAAAACAGAGCATCGACGGCCTAGTTATTTAGTCGGAGCCACCCCTCGCTGCCAGGCCCACCCCATCGTCACCACATGGTTGTAAACACTTCACGCCGCTACATTTCTGTCGTGATCGTCTCGGCTAGCCATGACGAGATTTTTCCTTCATGTTAGATCTCTCTCTCTCTCTCTCTGTCTGTCTCTCTTTGTGTGCACAGCAGCCATAGGATCCCATGATAGTGGCTGACCATAGATATCAGAGTTGGGACAGCAAACTTGCAGTGAACTTGTGTGTATTTTTTTTTTTAGATTGAGGTGATATTTCAAATCTTATGTTTTTTTTTTATATATATGCTCAGGAGACCAGTTTGAAGGCACCATCTAGAGCAGTTTGTTATATAGATGTCATTCTCCATGACTCTCTTCTTACTTCGGTGAGTATATTAATGCTTTTTTACTCTGTGATCACTTCATGTTTGGAAATGCTTGTGAGCAACTTCACGTCACCAAACTCATTCGTAGATACATTGAAGTAGCCACGTGGTCTGTTGAAGTTATACAAAAGGCTTTATGATGTTTTCTCACAAACTAATTCTCTGTTCCGTGTCTCTATGTGACAAAAAATTGGAAAATGGGCTGCAGTAATTACTTTTCAATGTTCCTCTCTATTCAATAATGCATATCTTTGATAATTATATTCGGGATTACAGTTATGGTTGCTAATCACTTGTCTAGGTGAAAGCTATTATTATGGTGAAAGCATCTGCTATTATTGTTTCACTCTTTTAGGAAGTGACGCCCCCAACTTACGTCTGGGATTTAATGTAAATTAAGGTGTCTGGATGAGCAACACTTGGCTACTCACCCTCGTACTTAACAAGTCTAAAAGCATAAATTACTAAATTCGCAGCGGATCAGGTTATAGATATGAAATCTTCTAAAGATCACACGGAAGTACATATATACAACATTCATTAAACTTAAACATTGTACTTTATACATATACACAACCCAACTGTAGCAAAATATTTTACATTCATCCCAAAAGAAACTTTCCTTCTCCTCACTCTTTCTCCCTCTTAACCTCGGGATACTCTCTGCCATAGCGAAACCTATCCATGCTGATACTAAAGTCTCGCTGGAGCTGTTGTCCCTGTGGAGTCACACAAACTCCACACATGGACAACGAGCCGTCTACTCCTAAGGTTAAGCAGCATCCAGTACGTCTCCTCTCCTCGACAAAAGTGGATGCATCAAGACTCCCAGCTCCGGTGGGTCTGATAGGAGGTCCGAAGGAAACAAAAGAAATGTCCAAAAAGGGACTGTAATCGGAAAGTCCCTCAGGACTCCCCGAAGTCTCCTGTATCGTCGGGGCTGTCCCCCTGCTGGTCATCGAATCCTGTATGAAATAATATGCACAAAATATATGGAGCCACAAAAGAGTGAGATTTCGAAGGAAATCTCAGTAAGTACATAAACAGCTTAAAGGAAACAGGGAAAACACCCACAAAGTCAAAACCACAACTGACAAGGGAATATACCCTAACATACCCCTCACCAGGCCACTGTCTAACTGACACTTTTCTCAACTCACCCATTGTCTTATATTTAAATACATTATTTTCCCCCTTTAAGATTCTTGTTCTTTCATATCACTGATGGGCGTTACGTATCGCCGTCCCCATCACATACACTCATCAATCATCCGGGCGTTACGTATCGCCGTCCCCGTTATGATGAGTCTGGTGTCAATCATCCGGGCGTTACGTCTCGCCGTCCCCGTTATGACACGAAATATATACACATAGTACTGCGGGCGTTACGTCTCGCCGTCCCCGCAAGGATCAATCACACGGGCGTTACGTCTCGCCGTCCCCGTGGAGATCACAATTTCATATCACGACAGGCGTTACGTATCGCCGTCCCTGCCGGCACGTCAGTCATACGGGCGTTACGTATCGCCGTCCCCGTCATGACGTGACTAACTCAATCTCGACAGGCGTTACGTATCGCCGTCCCTGCCGGCACGTCAGTCATACGGGCGTTACGTATCGCCGTCCCTGTCATGACGTGACTAACTCAATCTTTAATCATTATTCTCTTTCTTTATATTCTTCTCTTATACACATGAGTCATCTCACTCATAACCCTTCCCATGTGAAACACCACTTCTATTCCAAGGAAACCCTAAGTCTAGGCAACACAGGGTATCTCGCTCGAGCGGCCTGTCGAGCGAGTGTCGAGCGAAGTCTCGGGTTGGGACTCGCTCGAGCGGGTGTCGAGCGAAACTCTAGCGAGGGTTCACATTTTGCCTTCGCTCGACTCACATGTCGAGCGAGGGTCGAGCGAACTTACGGGTCTAAGGGTTTTTCCACTCCAAACACACCAATCTTTTTCAAACACTCCATTTATCTTCCCAAAAGCCTAAATCTAAGTTTCCACAATTTTATTGAACATAAAAAACAAGACAAATACAATCAACCCTACTCATATGCTCAATTTACACTTAGACATGTTCTCAAGTGTTTACTACTATGAAACATAACTCAATCATGCCAACAAACCAGTTCCATGCTTAATTTAAGCTAGAATATGGACTTACAAGTTCTTCCAAGCCTTAGGGAATTGATCCAACCCACTTTCTCCAAGTTTGCTCCCACACACACTCACTTCACTCACAAGTGATCACTTTGAGGGTTTGGGGAGGGATTTCTGGTTTGGCTTCACAAGGCAAGTGCTCTCTCCTTCTAAAGGAGCTTAGGAAGCTCTCAAGGTCCTATATATAGTGTGGTGGTCGACCAACATGAGGGAGAGAAAAGGAATTGCACCCAAGGTACCCTAGTTGGCAGATTTGCATGAGATGAGGTGTCCATCTAGGCAAAATCTAATGATGAGGATTAAGCCTCCCAAATCCTAGGCTTTGCAGCTGGGTTAGTCATCCAAGGGCTCACAATTGAGGTGGTTTGGCTGCCCATTTTGATCCATGGCTGAGAAGCAAGCTAAAGGGATAAGAGGTGAGGTGGCAATTCACCTAACCATGCATGCATCTCTCATCTCCAGCTCTCCCCTTGTGTCACACGCCCATCACCAGGTTTTCTCCTCCATTTGGTTCCTTCCCAACTCCCTTAGGTCTTCCCTCAACAAGTCCTAGAAGGTCACTTCATAGTTTAGTTAAGGTAGAGCCAATTTTGATCCAATTAGTCACCAATCAACCAGATTTTTGGCTCCTTTGGGTTTCCATCACTCCCACTATTCAATTGACTTCCAAATCAACTTTCCATTCATTCCTAACTATCCCTTCACATGTCCTAATCCCAGAGAATCCTAAAACCAGTTGCCTATTTGGTTACATGCCCCAATCTAGTTCAATTACCCAACTCGGGTTCCATTTAAGTCTATTCCAAAACTGCCTACTTGGTTCCCAATTAAGTTATTGATTCCTTCCGAATCTCAGGAAACTTCCAACATAAGAGTTTTAGATCTATCTCTTAGGGTTCTATACCAATTGGAATAACTTCATTTAGACATCATATGGCTGACTTATAATCATTTTCCTAAAACTCGACAGATTGATCCGAAAGTGCATAATTCTAATACTAAGTGAAATCTCACATTTCCTCAACTAAATCTCCCATTCTAATTTCCTAATAAATAAACGCATCAAATAACTCTTCTTAAAATAATTTCTATAAAATAATTTACCTTAGAAAAATTTGGGCTATTACAGTTGAGAGGTACTTTCTTGGTGGATAGTTAAATATATATGCATTGTAAGTACGTGTGCAGCTTTTCGATTGATTCTTTCTAAATAAACTGTGTGAAAATGCACAGATTGATTGCCAAGTATAGGCCAACAATGCCAGTTCTATTTGTTGTTATCCCCCGGCTTAAGACAAATCTACTATTCTTGACCAAGGTCTCAATTACAGCCCTTTCATTTTGGAGGATTCATATTGCTTATTAGTGCTGCCATATGCCAGTATCTAATTCTCTTAGGTGGCTTATAGTAATTGCATGGGGAGAAATCTTGAACTAGAAATCTATGGACTCATCACTTAACTTAGATTGCTGAATATTTCAAATCTTAAACTTGTAACATGGTTGTTTATGATAAAACTTGGTCACCCTCCATTTGTATGATATGGAATACTCTTAATTTTATCTAGAAATTGGTGTGGTATTTGATATATTTTTGAACTATAACTTTGATTTGCATTCTCTATAAGCATGAAATACTCAATTTGATTCCTTGGCCATTACACTTTTGGCTTTAGATTGGTTTACCGTTTATAATTAAAGGAAATAATAACTTAAATTATAAAATTAATTGAGAATGCTGGTTAGAGTAGTTTCCTACATATCATTTGTAGCGCTAAATTGGAATACTAAATTCTTGTTTTGTTTTTGCAACACAGGATCATCCACTTCATTTCCTTTGACAAATATTACTCTTCATGTGAAGAACTACTCATGAACGAAATGGTAGGAAAGCTAATGAGAAACACAATGTGAAGAAGAAGAATTACCCATCAAGAAGAACTTTCATGTAATTCGATTTGTATTTTTTTGTTATATGAATAATGACCCATTATATCATATTTATGATTAATTTATATATAATATTTTTTATTGTCATCAATATCAAATTATTGGTGCGTTCTAAACCCCTTTAATTAATGCAATGTGCTGGCAACGTATTCATAACGATGTTTATATTAATCTCGTTAATTTAAAAAATACGTTGACAATGAACTAGCGGCAACGTACTAGTAGTGACGTTTATGTTAACACTGTCATTTTATTTAATGGCTACGCTTAGTTAAACGCCATGAATTTAATTAGTTGTGGCGTTCAAATAACGACATTTCAATAATTTAATTAGTTGTGGCGTTTATGGTAACGCTGCTATTTTTACTAAAAGTAACGTTTAAATAATTGCTGCTAATTTAGTTGATGCGTTGGCAACGTACTATCAGCGGTGTTTATGATAACGCCACTATTTCATGTAATGAGATGGCAATGAAATTTTGGCGGCGTTTAGATAAACGCCATTAATACTATTGGCGGAGTTTAAATAAATGTTGCTAATTTATTTGATGTGTTGGCAACATACTATCGGCGGCATTTATGATAATGCCATTATTTCATGCAATGAGATGTCAACGAAATTTTGACGGCATTTATCTAAACGCTGTTGATACTATTGGTGGCGTTTAAATAAATGCCACTAATTTATTTGATGTGTTGGCAACGTATTATCAGCGGCGTTTACGATAATGTCACTATCTCATGCAATGAGATGGCAACGAAATTTTGGTGGCGTTTAGATAAACATTGTTAATACTATTAGTTGCGTTTAAATAAATGCCGCTAATTTATTTGATATGTTAGCAACGTACTATCAGCGGCATTTATGATAACGCCACTATCTTATGTAATGAGATGACAACAAAATTTTGGCGGCATTTACATAAACGCCGTTAATTTTGGACATCTGGTGGCGTTTGAATAAATGCTGCTACCTTGCTGTAAAACGCCGCTAATGAGATTTTCAATTAACGGCGTTTGACAAAACACTAGTATGTCAAAAATAACGACCTCTAGATATCAGTGGTTAGTTACACCGGTAAAAATGGCCACGAATTAATTAGTGGCATTTTTTTGGTTAGATACCAGTGCATATCAAACGCCAGGAATTCTGTGTTCTCTGTAGTGTGGTGGCGAAGGAAAATCATTGCTTTAGCATGGTCTTGTAGAGACGTTTGATTTCCTTCTTTTATTGTTTCTCCTAGGTTCATAGCATCAAGATGAATTTCAACATTAAGAATCTAGGATAAATGATTTTTTCTAGATATGTCAAGAGCAACGAATTCCAATTTTATAAGATTTGCCATTTTTCTACATATATAAATTGTGAAATAAATATGTGTATCTTAATAAAATATATTTATAAAGTCACACAGATTTTATTAAGTAATAATCAACAATATAATATTTTATATTCATTTCAAAGACTGCAAATAATATATTGAAAAACTTACTTAAAGAAGATGGCCACTAGCTTTAATATCGGTAGAGTTTCGTGCTGATAACGTGTTATAAAATATAAAAGAAAATAATATTACTGAAGAACTGAATTTCCTTTCTTCTTTTTTTTCTTCCTTTCTCTCATCTTTCTTTCTTCATTTTTTTTTTCTGTGTATACAAACTTTATAGAGAGTTTGAGATGGGGGATGAATCATTCACACTATAAGAAAAATTGGCAGAAATAACCAACCTGATGTAACCAAAATGACTGTTTTCACTGGAAATAACTTTTTGCGATATTCTTTCCCGCTTTTTGCGACAACATTTGATGTCACAAAAAACTATTTTCTTGTAGTGTCATTAATAATAAAAGGGGGAAAAAAGAGAAAAAAGGGGCCTCATTCACGTAAATTATGGGGCAGGGGTTTATTCATGCCCTCCCTCCATAATTGTAACAAATTGTACGTTTTCAAAACTTTATTGAAAAGATTTTAATGTCGAACTAACTCGACAAGTTGCTGTACGTCGAAATCTGAGGACTACTATAAGCACGTGAAGAGCATAGGTTTGCCATTGCACTTCTGTATTTCTCTCCCTTAATGGCAACCAAAAATTTGGTTACAATACTTGAGGTTTGCAGGGTGTCTCCCCCACAGAACACCCCTATCTCGGCTATTCCAACCACTCTTCCTCTTACCTTCTTTGATGTACTTTGGCTAAGATTTGCTCCGGTCCAACATCTTTTCTTCTACAAAACCTCTCATACTGACACACCTTTCCTGGATATCATTCTTCCAAAACTTAAAGATTTGCTCTCCCTCACCCTTCTACAATATCTTCCACTTGCTGGTGTTGCACACAAACAATACTTCCCAAAATCACACAAGACGATATTTAAGTGGTTCAGCAATTTGCCTACGTCCACTGGTGCCAAATTTAATATATTTGTATGGGATTACAAATACTCAAACAAATCTCACGTCCACTCTCTAATTTGCACACACCCACTTCTAACACCACCGCACTAATTTCCTACATCAAAGCTCCTTTTATAGGAAAGGTCTTACAAAATGCAGCAACTAATTTTGACTATGTAGGATGGTAGGTAAAAGGTGGTAGGAATGGTGGGTGGTGCAGCCATGGTGGACTGTAGCAATAGTAGACTGCACCAATGGTGGACGGTGCAGCCATTCTAGAACATTCACGCTTATGCTTTCACACAAGGTGGCTATTTTCAACAATCACCCATCCACTGAAGTGTGCCAAACTAGGCTGCTTACAAACTGATTCATTCTTCAAATGAATGCACCTCCTTCTTTGACGTAAGAGAGTTCTGCTAACAAATGCGTCATAAGACGCCAAATGCACCTAAAAGTGCCAACACACCTGAAGGTGCTTAGCAACTTACAATATTGATCAATTCCAAGCAGTGTTGGAACTTGATCCCTGTTACGACTTTCGTCAACATATCTGCTGAATTATCTTCAATACCAATCTTTTGAAGTAATATGTCCTCTTATTTTAATATTTTAAGTACAAAGTGAAATCGGACATCGATATGTTTTGTTCGAGAGTGATACACTTGATTCTTGGCCAGGTGAATTGCACTTTGACTGTCACAGTAAACGGTAACCTCCTACTGTTTAAATCCCAAAGCTGTTATCAGTTCCTATAACCAAATGACTTCTTTTACGGCTTCTGTTATAGCCATATACTCAGCCTCTGTGGATGACAGTGCAATCGTAGACTGCAAATTCAATCACCAAGTAACTGTTGCTCCAAACATAGTGAACACATATCCAGTTGTCAATCGCCGTTTGTCAAGATTACCTGTATAGTCTGAGTCAACATATCTAGTTACTAGACTATCTTCACTTTTCTCGAACCTTAAACCAATATCTACGGTCCCTAGAATATACCGTAGAATCCATTTAGCCGCATGCCAGTGTTTCTTTCCAGGATTATGCATATAACGACTGACCAAACTGACGGCCTAAGAGATATCAGGTCGTGTACACACCATGGCATACATTAGGCTACCAATAACACTTGCATACGGGACACTCTTCATATAGTCTTGCTCTTCATCATCTTTAGGAGACTGCAATGGACTGAGCTTAAAATATGGGGCCATTGGAGTACTCACCGGCTTTGTCTTTGAGTCCAAGTTGAAGCGTTGCAATACTTTCTTCAGATATTACTTTTGAGTAAGGTGAACTGTACATGTCACCCTATCTCTGCTGATCTTCATCCCCAATATTCTCCGTACTTCTCCTAAATCTTTCATTTCAAACTCATAACTCAACTGAGTTTTCAAATGATTTATCTCCACCTTGCTTTTACATGCAATCAACATATCATCTACATATAAAAGCAAATAAATTAAAGATCCATCTGCAAATCGCTTGTACCATTGTCGAGGTACCTGCAAACCCAATTTTCTTTACCAGTTTCTTTAAACCCTTCTGGTTGAGACAGATAAATCTCCTCTTCCAGATCACCATGCAAGAAAGTTGTCTTCACATCAAGTTGTACTAACTCAAGATCATTTTGTGCAACCAAAGCTAGCAATATCCGTATGGATGAATGCTTCACAACAGGAAAGAATACTTCACTCTAGTCAATTCTCTCTATCCGACATACTTCCATGAAAGGGTCTAGAGTATACTCCCCTCCATTATCTGATCTGAGCCGCTTAATTTTTCTGCCGGTCTGAATCTTCAATCATCTTCTTCCAAACAAGAAAGATGTTCAGCACTTCATCTTTATTCTTCATCGTATACACCCACACACGACGAGAATAATCATTTACAAAAGTTACAAACCAATGCTTACCTCCCAAAGATGCAATTTTGGTAGGTCCCCAAACATCGGAGTGTACGTAGTCAAGTATCCCTTATGTATTGTGTGCAATGGTTCCGAACTTGATCCGCGTCTGCTTCCTTAATACACAGTGCTCACAAAAAGATAATTTACTAGTATTGGCATCTTTAAGTAAGCATTGCTTTATGAGTGTTTGCAAAACTTTTTCTCCAGCGTGTTTCCCATACGCATATGCCAAAGTTTGGTGGTGTCTGCATCAGTCTCATCTAGCTTCTCACAACCTGTAGAAGCTTTTCCATTAATAGTACTTCCTTGCAAGAAGTACAAGTTTCCTCGCCTCAAACCCTTCATAGCCACCTGAACTCCCATTACCACTTTGAGAGTTCCATCTTCAATAGTGATTCTGAATCCCTTTGAATCCAGAAATCCTAATGAGATAAGATTTTTCCGCAAGTCCGGAATGAACCGAACTTCAGTCAGAGTCCTGACAGTTCCATCATGCAACTTCAACCGAATACTTCCTATCCCCCGAGTTTTACAGGCACTATCATTGCCCATAAGTACTGCTCCACCTTTAATCTCTATGAAGTCAATAAACCAGTCCCAATTGGGACACATATGATAGGTACATATGGAATCCAAAATCCATTCATCGGGATGACAAATGAATGATGAACCTATCAAGGCAATGTCTAGATTTTCATCTCTGTTTACGACATTGGCTTTGGTGGTTTGATTCTTCTATTGTCCCTTCAATTTGGGACAATCCTTCTTCCATTGTTCTTTGTCGTGACAATAGGAACACTCATCTTTGGCGAGTTTTCTTCCGACTGATGAGCCACGTGATGTGGCCCGAGTTTTCGATTGAAAACTTTTCTTCTTTCCTGGATACCTTGACTGTGGTCTTCCTCTTGTTGTCAATGCTTCACTTGATGTATCTAACTGTACCTGCTTATCTTTTCTCCGGTACTCATTGTTAATCAGAGAACTATATACATCATCAAAACTAATTTTTTCATTCCCAAACAATGGTATGGTAACTAAATGATCATATGTATCGGGCAAGGAATTTAACAAAAGTAAAGCTTTATTTTCATCTTGGATTTCAACATCCAAATTTAATAAATCAGCAAGAATCTGATTGTAACTATTCAAATGTTCGGACATTCTAATACCTTCACGAAATTGGAATTTGAATAGCTTTTTCTTCAAATGCAAACGGCTCTCAATGCTCTTCTTCATGAAGTTATCTTTCAATTTCTTCCAAAATTCCTTTGCATTTGTCTCTCTTAGGACAAAATACTTTTGATCTTTGGTAAGGCACAAACGGATTGTACTACAAGCTTGGGTATTATGCTTCCTCCAATCATTTTCCGACATTTTGTTAGGTTTTTCTTCCAACGTCATATCCAACTCTTGTTGAATCAAAACGTCCATCACTTCACATTGCCACATACCAAAGTTAGAAGTTCCATCGAACTTCTCAACTTCAAACTTGGCATTTGAAACTGTGGACCTAGGCCTTAAACTGCTGGAATTTCCAGAGTTCCTATCGCCTCCAACACTTTCCATATTAATTTAGAAATTTTAGAAGATAAATTTCAAAGTTCTAACCATACGGATGAGTCTTGAATGATCCAAATAATTGGAAAACCCTATTTGATCATCGAAATCGGACTCTAAATGGCTTAGATCAGGCCCAAAATCAGATCAGAAATTCGAACAGTCCAAATCTGTCTAGCGCGTGAGATACACGTGCAGAAGGGGTGTCTGGCGCGTGGAGCATGTGTGGCACGTGAGCGTCACGCGCCGAAGCTGTTCTAAGTGCGTGGGGGTGCGTGGGCTTCACGTGTCTTTGACCTCTGGCTGTGTGGCGGCGCGTGGGACGTGAGTTTCAGTTGTCTTCAACGTCCAGCTGCGAGTGGGGCGCGTTGGTACATGCTCCGACCTTCTACCGGCGTGTACAGGCTCTTCCAACATCCGTTTTTTATTTCGTTTGCGCCTATGGATTCGTCTCAATGCAAGGAACAACTTGGAGTTGTCAAAAATTGATTTTGATCAACTTGATTTCTGGACAGTGCGAACCAAAGCTCTGATACCAATTCTTGCGCACAAACAATATTTCCCAAAATCACACAAGACGATATTTAAGTGGTTTAGCAATTTGCTTACGTCCACTGGTGCCAAATTTAATATATTTGTATGGGATTACAAATACTCAAACAAATCTCACGTCCACTCTAATTTGCACACACCCACTTCTAACACTACTGCACTAATTCCTACATTAGAGCTCTCCTTTTATAGGAGAGGTCTTACAAAATGCAACAACTAATTCTGACTATGTGGGATGGTAGGTAAAGGGTGGTAGGATTGGTGGGTGGTGTAGCCATGGTGGACTGCAGCAATAGTAGACTGCACCAATGGTAGACGGTGCAGCCATTCTAGAACATTCACGCTTATGCATTCACACAAGGTGGCTATTTTCAACAGTCGGTAGCCTCACATGGCCCAAAGACTCCATCACATCGATCATCAATTACAACGAGGGTGATGCAGTTTCACTATTTGTAGCCGAGTCCAACGCCAACTTCTACGATCTCTCTGGAGACAACTTTGTCGAAGCTATCGAATACCATCCTCTCATACCCCACTTGCCAACTTCTACCGGAACTTCTTTGGTGTTAGCTTTACATGTCACCACATTCCCAACTACGGGTTTTCGATTGGAATCACCTTGCACCATGCCGAGAAAAGTTCAACCGTGTTTATTAAGTCATGGGCTCGCATCTGCAAACTTGGAGCAGGAGATGCTCTGTCCTCAGCGCCGGAGCTAACACCGTGCTATGACAGTATGGTTATCAAGAACCCGATTGGGCTGGAAGCAATCTACCTGAACCAGTGGATGAACGAGAATGGTCCAAACAACAAGAGCTTAATGGTATGGGAACCAAAAACACCATCGGATACGGTTCGAGGCACGTTCAAGTTGACCCGTGCCAACCTGGAAAAGCTCAGGCAATTGATCATAACAAGCATGCTGGAGGAGAAGAATAAACATGAAAAGCAACCATTGCACTTGTCGATGTTTACGCCAACTTGTGCCTACACGTTTGTTTGTGTTGCGAAGGCAGAACAACTAAGGGACACAAAATACCTTTTTGCCTTTGCTGTGGATGCCAGGCATCGATTAGAGCATCCTATCCCAGGGAATTATTTTGGAAATTGTGTAGCAGGTTGTATAGCCAATTTAGAGGGAAACGAGCTTCCGGGAGAAGAGGGGATAGCGGTTGCAGTAAAGGCTATCAGCGAAGCAATTAGAGGTTTAGGTGATGGCGTCCTAAGTGGGGCCGAAAAAGGGATTGAAATAATTTTCACTGCGAAGAATGCTAGAGTTATTGGCGTTGCGGGTTCACCTCGATTTGAGCTTTATAGTACAGATTTTGGGTGGGGAAAGCCATTGAAGGTGGACGTGATATCCATAGATAAAACAGGGGCTATATCTCTTTCTGATTCTAGAGATGGTGCTGGAGAAGTCGAAGTAGGTTATGTTTTGAAGAAACATGAAATGGAAGTGTTTGCTTCAGTTTTTGGCAAAGGTCTTGAAGGTCTGTAAAGCCACGTGATATATATCAAATTGCAACTCCGGCCATTAACATATATCATGTTCAGATGGAAGCTATGTGTCAATTATGAATCGGGTTATTTATTGTTTCTTCTGTACCTTTTTTTGTATGGATATCCCATGATCTATTTAGTTTGATTGTAAGCCAAACTTGTAACATCTTCGGTCATAAGTTTCTACTCTTATATATTAGCTTTCTTCATTTCCGATTATTAATATTTTTGCTGATCCATGATACCAGCGCTTGCTTGGAATATATTCCAAAATCTTATATGTCTATGAGGAAGTTATATTTTTCATAAAACTAATGATCCCCATTCATTTTATAAAAATCACAAAGGAATGGGCCGGATAAATGGAGAGTGGAGACATCTGAAGTCTTATTTCCATCCAATTAATATAATAAAAAGAAATTTCAAGTCAGAAATTAGGCCTGAATTTTTCAAGTCTATTAATAGTTGGAGACGCGATCGAGACGATAATATTTATGAGGTTGAGAAGTAGGATGAAATCTTAGAGCATCCACATCCCACTTCCCATCATAATCCTCAAATTTTAACTTAAAACCTCTTTAATATATATATTTCTTAAATTTTACTCATTTTCAAAAATTCTCCTATATCTCATTTCTTATACTTTCCCTTATTTATTAAAAAAATCTTTTTTCGTTATTTCTTTATTACCTTTTTCTCTCACCTCTATTTTCATTTCCAATCTCCTACTATTTTATCTTTTTCTATTTTTAATATTTCAAACTTCAAATAAACTAAAGAAATTAAATATAATTATTTATTACGACAATATCCGATTTTAAAAATACATTAGACATTATAATTTAATATATTAAATTCGAGGTTTTTCCATGTAATTTTTTTTCCTTTTTGAAGCATATATTAAAGAGAAATTTAAGAAGATACTAACAAAGGAAGAAAATAAAATCTAAATAAATCATAATTACAACCAAGTCCATACATTAGTCAAAATTATCAAAATACATTACAACTACCACTAACCAAGACAACAAAATAATAATAATAAAACCACATTGTTACATTTTGCGTTTACATCTCTCCACATTAAGTTCTAATTTATATCTACTCGTCTCAACCTCCATTGAGGCTTGCATATTCTAAAGGTTGGATTTTAGTTGGGTCATTCCCCTCTTCGCATTTTCTAGTATGTCTGGGTCATACCAACAAAAAAATCTACATGACCGGCCAACCTACACAGTTGACAATGAAGAAAGAAAGAAAAAAATCAGTGGGTTTTACCAATGCTTCATATTTATACAAACGTTAAAAAATGAGGGCGAGATTTTACCCAAGTTATAAATGTGTGTGATTAAATAACCGAAGCTCAAGTAGGTTTTTTTAAAAGCACAGCATGCAAAGGCCAGAGGGCCGCATGAACAGCTGCAAGCCGTCAACCCTAGTTGCCTAATAGTTGCCATCTGGGGTTTACGAATTACCCCGCTTAGCATAACGGACGTCTAGCCTAACCACTAAGAATGATTACCCCACTCATCATAGTTGTACTCTAACTACCAATAAATCATTTCTGATAGGCAAACAATTGATCACCTAAAAATCACAGCCATAGTCCAAAAAATTGACAACATGATTGAAATAACATTTCAATGCACTAATCAAACCCACGGAACCAGCCAAGAACACAAAGAATTACAAAGCAATAAATGTGATTTCAATAGCCATCAAATGCCACAATCAAAGCCACGATTTCAATCTTAACACAAGTCCCAAAAATTGAACTTTTGGGTCGAAAACAGGGGCAAAAATACATTCCCAATGAACGAAAATAGCCACAGCAACAAGGTTTCAATACCCATCATTGGCTCAGTCACAACATGGGCCCCAAATCGGAGATTTCAAGGGTTTTAATCAAACCCAAACACAGCAAAACAGTTAATAGACCGTAGAAAAATCATAGAAAATAGCCACGAAGCGATGGGTTTGAAAGAAAACCTTAGAAAATTCAGTTTTATCGTGAAGAACAGGGGTCTGAAATCTGCAATTTCAAGTTCTTATCAAACCCAAATACAACAAAATAGTTGATAGATTGTAGATAAACCATTTCAATGACCACAAAAACAATGTGTTAGAAAGAAAGCCCTAGAAAATAAAGAACAAGGGTCCCAAATCGGCGATTTCAAGGATTCTAATCAAACCCAAAAACACAGTAAAACCCTTGATTTTGGAAGAAAAATCATATTCAAAATCCACGAAAAATAGTTTATTTCGAGAGAGAGAGAGAGAAAGCCGAAATCGAGGAATATGGGTCAAAGATGGGACTTACCGAGAGGGAGAGTCAATCGAAACTTCAATTGACAACGAGAAGGGGCTTGAAAATGTCTGATGAGCTTCAATCCAGGCGAAGAAGAAGGAGAAGGTGCAGCGAGAAGGAGATAGGAAATAGAAAATCGGGTGCAGAGTGAAGGGTCGAATGCGATGAGGGCTACAGTAGCCCATCTCATCCGGACCCCTTAAAATGAGGGACCTTTGACTCAGTAAAAAATGAGCAGCACAAACACTATCCCAAGTGCAGGAGGGTGTCGCGTGATAATTATAAATAAATTTCTAGATCGTCTCCTCAAGGATAGTTATTTAAAAATCAAACTTGTATAAAATAGTAGATATATTTACAAAGAGAAAATAAAAATGGTAATATGTGCAATAGATAGAAGAGTGCAACAAAAATAAAAATAAAAAAGCACTAGTCGTGGACCAAATTCATGATTTTAGAGTTGAGTGTAATGAGGAAAGGTAAAATATTGAAATATAAAATAATAAATTAAATTTTCTGAAAATAATTAACTAAAATTTAAAGGAGAAATTAAAATAAATGACATCAATTTAAATGAGTAAGAAATTAAAAGCTGGAAATGGAGACTACAAGTGAAGATAGAAAGTTAGGCAGCAGTTGGGCTTGAGGGCTCTACAACTTACTGTTATACTTTCTTTTCTCACTTGAGTTAACTCCAAGAATTACAGAAAAACAAAACTAAGCAAGAATCAAATTACACTAAATGGAGACTACAAATGAAAGAGAAAAGCCGAGCAACAATTAGGCTTGAGGATTCTACAACTTGCTGTCATGCTTTCTCCCCACTTGAGTTTACGACAAAAATTACAAAAAAGAAAAAAACTGAACAAAAAATTAAATTACACTACTCTAATGCCTATTCTAACCATAAAATTAAAGAAAAACAGATAAATGTGGATAGATATGGTAAGTAGAGTTTGGAGCAAGAGTAATTTGGGCTCCATAAGATCATTGGCATTGGATTGGCTAAAACTTTTCTTTAAAAAAGTATAACTTTGCATATATATAAAAAACTTTTAGTCATATTTGATCAATAGTAGAGAGAAAAAAACACAAAAAGAGAATAAAAATACTCTTACTTTTCAAAAGTAAATAGTAAATTTAAAGTTTTCTTCAAATTTAAAGTTTACTATTCACTTTTGAAAAATAAGAGTATTTTTATTCTTTTTTTGTGCTTTTTTCTTCCTACTATTAATCAAATATGACTAAAATTTTTTGATATATGTGTAAAGTTGTATTTTTAATAAAAAAAAAAAAATTAGCTAATTCAACGCCCATGCTCTAAGAGCTCTACAAAATACTAATTCTCTTTTCCTCTCTAATGTCTGTATCTCTCCTCCCGGAAAATTAACACCAAACTGCTTCTTTTAAACGCAAACCCAAGAGCCTTCAACTCATCACGTCCGCGTGGCCTTTTGCTGCCTGTGTCGTGCTTTGAAGTCCCTGTCCGATTTTCTCCCCAAGCCAAATTAAAGTTGTTGCTTTTTCCATCTCTCTTGATGTTTTCATGTTTGATATAAAACCCAGTAGACCGACAGCTCTCCCTTCTTTAAACCCAACGGACGAGCCAAAAAGAAATGTGCCTGCTGCTTTGTTGCGTGTTGAAGCCTGAGCTGCTTTGACTTTGGGTTTGAACAATTGCGTGTTGAATTGAAGCCCCTTTCAACAGACTTCCTACTGCGTTCGTCAAAATTGCTTTCGGCATAAAGCCCACTGCAACGCTGCGTCCCTTTTGTCCGCAACACATGCTGCGATGCATGTTGTACTTTGAATTGCTCGAGTACTTTTTTAAAGCCAAAAGAACAACTTGTTGCTCTGCACATGTAAAGCAAATGTTTTGGTCCTATAAGAATATTCTCATTAAATTGACTAAAAGTCAAATCTAATAAGATTTTAGATAATAAATTTTATTTTATCCCCACGTTAAATTAGTTATAAGTCAAATATTTTAACTCAGGTGAATAGTAAAGTCAAATTTAAAATCAGATATGACTGGTTTGTAGATTGGCCAAATTCTTATTTAAAATTTTTCACTTCTTTCTTTTCTACTTTCCTCTCTCTTCCTTTCTAGATTAACTTTCCGTGACTTGCTTCCCTCGTAATTACCCGTATTCTCCAACCGCTCATTCGACGTTGAAGAAGAATAGAACCCGTGTGAAGCTTTGCAGCGACGAGGTTCCCATCATCTCCTCCCACTATAAAAATATCGGTCTTTCCCAGCGATTTTATATTCGATGTAAAAGAAATTGCCGCATATGTCAATTGTTTGCAGCGATTTTCAACTCGCCGCACGCTTTTAACGCCAAACTTCGAATTCCTGTACAAGTTTCGTTGTTGCAGCGATTAATTAATTAATGAGGGCGAGCTTGTGTGGTGAAAAAAGTTTTAAATGTATTGCGACGCTGTTTTTTACGTCGAGATTCATTGTGAGGTGCCAAATTAATAAACGAAAACAACCTAATTTATTTTATTTTCCCCAACATTTTTCCTCCCAACAGTTCGTGCTTCCACCCCCCCCGCCGGCCCACCCGCTCGCTAATCTCTCTCTTTCTCTTCTCCAACCAGTAGCAAATCTCGCCGTCGATCGTCCACGTCGTCGTCGTCGTTTGGAGTCCAAAACGGTAATCTTCGAAGCTCGCTCCTCTATCCTTTCCCTCTTCTCTTTTCTATTTCTCCCATTTTCTCTTCATCGAGTGACATCTATCTCTTTTTTCTTACTACATTTCTCCGGAAACAAACGTGGGGCTAGCATAAAAGAAGTAATTTTGGTCTTTATGTTCTTCTCCTTTTCCCCCAAAGTTTGTTCGTGTTCTAGACTCGAAAAACCCTCGGGCACCATTTTCTCTGATGAAAACCATCGCTCCGGCCACACCCATGAGATCCAGTTGCTCCGCCGAGAACATCCACGAGCCCCCGCCTGCTCCTGCGGCAATTTCCAGCGCCGTGAGTTTCGGCATTTGTCGATTTCCAGACTGGTCTAGGTATTTTTTCTGGTTTCCCATGTTTTGGGATGATTAATTTCATCTGGTTTGAATCTTAGCATTTCCTATGTTTTATCCTTTATTTTGCTGCAGGCTCAAGAGGATTTCTCCTAACTAGGGCTAGTTTTCATAAAATCGCCTTCTAATTCCCTCCTCCACTACACGCGTTCTTGTCGATTAAGTGTGGTATGTAGCACTTCAATTATCTTTGCACATCAATTTAAGTTACCATTTCACATTTCCTGATGGTTCTCGTGTGCTTTATGTTATATATTGGCAACATATGTGCATCTTGAGTAGTACTGTAGGATTGACTCAAACTAGTCCCCTTGTAACCTAGTTGGAAATTTGTGGCTGGCTAATGCTAGTCTGTTTGATCCTCTAAATTTGTCTTTGCCCTTATCACTCATGACTAATAAAGGATTTAATTTTTTGAAATGGGATTAAATATATGTGGTTTGCTGATTTTTTTTTTTTTTTGAGAAATGTGGTCTGAAGTTCCATAAAGAAAGTGTTGTAAGAATGACATGAAATTAATAAATGTTCAAAAGGATACACTTGACATGAATACGAGTTTTGTGTTTGCAAGTGTTCATGCATTACGTACTAGTGCCCTTTCTGTCAATCAATGAAGGAAACTTAGCTATCTAGACATCTCATATGTTATTACAAATTGTAAGCAACCAAATTTGGAAGGAAAGAGGTAATCAACAGATAGATAGATAGATGTTGAAGCTGTGCAAGTGTCATGCACTCTCAAAAGTGGAATTGTTAAAATGACTATTTTTGCCAATCAGAAAGTACTTAAAACTTTGGTTTGAATTATCTTTATATACTCCTATTTATTAGAATATATTATTCTAATCAGATAAGAAACTAATTCCAAGCTTCAAAATCAAGAATCTTGTTAGATGAAGGGATGTGGATAACCTAAAGTTTGGTAGAGCCTAGAGTAAGATCAGTGAGAGAGACATGCAGCAAACCCCATAACGTTTATAGTTGTGTGAATCAGCTCTCACACAAAACTAATTGAATAAAGACATGATAAATGATTATATAGAGCTTAATCTCTATTTTTTTTTTAATTTGGATGCAGAGAAAGCAGGATGAAGCAGCAGTAGTGGATGCTACCCTCTATGGGTAAATATGTAATTTGCTGCATCTTTTTTCCTCTTCTCATTACTGATTTATGTGCCTTCTCATTCTCCCAATACAGTATGTATGAAGGTAGCTATTTCTTGTTAATATGTGCAGAAACTCTAATATGTGCAGTAACTTTAAGTGTTAGTGAACATTTGCTCACTAACATTTGTTCATATATGGTTATCGGTTAGTGTACTCGAAAAATAGGAAAATATTCTTCTTTAGGTGCTGTATACCTGGTGTTTGATATTTGAACTGGGATTGTTTTTCCTGTGATAATGGAAGTTATGGAACTATACTTTGGTAATTAGATTAGTATTGGGTTTTTGGTTACTAACATTTTTATAAGATGAATTAATATGGCGATACTGTTATTTTTGGTCAATCACTTAGTTTAAAATGTTAGTAGCCATGGTTAGGAATGCCCTCTTTTGGCAGGATAACAATTAACTGGTTGTGTGAAGTTATTGCCAGACACAGGTCTCAGGCTTGATGTTCAATGGTGGCTCCTAAACATTGACTCAATTGCAGCTTTCAGGTGTTTAGTGCTAGTAGTCTCCTGCAACTACCATAAGTTGTCTACTATTATTGCCAGACGCAGGTCTTAGTCTTAATATTCAATGGTGTTTTGGTTGTTTGTTTTGTTTTTTTGTTTTAATGTTTTTAACTTGGGGATATCTAGCTTTAACTACTCCCTTTGATCAAATTGCTACTCTTTCTTATTGTCCTTTACTTTTGTTCTGAAGTTATGAGTATGGTAATTAATTAGCTGCTCGTGTATGACAATTTGTAGCAGTATTTTCTTTTAACTTGAGCCATTAGAAAAGTGATCTGCACATGGTGTTCCCCTCATGGAACTGCTATTCTGATAGGAAAGAGATGCTATTGGATTTGATCATTTGGGACTTTTGTGACTCTTTGATTGTCTTTATGACCCTTGCTAATCAAGAGACCTTTTTGTTTCAGGGAAGTGCCTTCCACAATATACAGGAGACCTTTTTGTTTATGTCTTGAACAAAGGGTTAGTTCTTTGTTACATATGTAAATTACCTGTTTCAAGAATAGTTTATTAATGCCTTTTATGTTTTCTACTTTATTCAAGTGCAAAATTGTTAAGCATTGGTGGTGGTACTAGCTTAGCTACCCTTGTATCATATTATAGTTGTGTGAGATATGATCGTTGTGTTTAATGGTTAATTTCTGGGTTTGTATGTCATGAAGAAGGTGGATTGCATCTCCCATCTTTACAAAAACCTTATGGCTGCAGCTCAGCAAACAGGGGAAAATAAGTCTAGGGACTTGGGAACAACAATTTCAAAAAATGCTGTCTAATTCATTTGTAAAATTAGGAAAAAAGCAGGTATATGGACCCAACTGAATATAGTTTTCTGCTTTTTAAATATCCTATACAGATTGATATGGTCTTTCTGTGTTTGATATCCCACGTTATTTGAAAATAAGTTATTCTTGATGTACAAATCATGCCATAAGTTTTGTTTCAATACATATACACTCACATGTGGGTATTCACGTACAATACCAATTTCTCGTGAAGGTCAATGCCACCTTTATATATGCATTACATGTCTCTTTTTATATCACAACCAATGATGCTTGGACATCCCACACTCAAATATGTGAGTCTAGTGAATAGCATTCATGGTTGCACTGAAATCAACATATCCTGGATTGTAGTCATCATAGATCAAAGGTTGACCCATATAAATTCGTTGCAGTCAACCATGCATCTCTCTAATTTGCATACTCACATATTCAACTAGTTACCTATTAAATTTGTAAACTGTCATATTGTTTCTATATATTTTTGTCTATATGCTTTTGTTTCCTCTACTTATGCTAATCTGTTTTGATTTCTATATTATTGTTTTCAAAGGACTGTTGAGTATAAGAACATTAGAGGAATTATTTTGCATTTTTTGTTTCTTCTGGTGACAGTTTCTTGATGTTGGTCTCTCTACAGTCATCATGCTCTATAGGATCTGATGACTCGAGCAGTCAAAACAGAGTTGGTTGGATATGTTCTTGCAAATCAGATTTATATATATTCTTGCAAATCTCTCTTTAAATTCAGAATCGTACTATTGTTAGTTAAGTTGTTTAAGTTTTGTTATTGGCCTTCCACTAAATAGGTTAATCACTCTTCTTGGTTACGGTCTTTCTCATTTTTAAGATATGTGAACAAAGGATAATCCCATCAAAATGTTTTGACATTTTTGAGTTATTATGAAATATGTTCACAGAATTGTGGTACTAATATCAGACCAGATATTGTGTTGTTCCATTTATTGGCTATCATTGCCACTATAGATGCAAAGTTCCTGATTTGTTATTATAGATGGAAAAACCCCCAAATTATGATTCCATTTGACTATATGCACGCATGCATGTATGTCACTTATAACTGTATGTATGTGCATATGTATATATATGTGCATATGTTTGTACTGTGCACAACACACCTGAGGATCATGGTAATTACCATTAAGGAAGGAACAAATGTGTTTTCTATATTTTTACAAGACACGCCAAGCAAGCCTCTACTATAAAATAAATGTGGACTCCCATAATACCTTTACAATATTTTATGCTTGCCCTTTTTTTTTGTTTTTTGTAGTTTTTGTTTTCTTTTTTGGTACCCTCATGCAATGCATCTATTGAAGAATGCATTTCAGTACAATGCATCCATTTGTTGGTTTCTTTTCTAAATTATCATAATGCTCCTACCCTACCCACAAATAGCTGACAATACTTGGATTTTTATTACTATGAAGGCTTCAGTATCACCAATGTAACTTTTGCTAGACGCGATGCGTGAAGGGGTAACTAGTGTCTACCCACAAAGCATAATGACAAATGCTCTTTTTGATGGTGATGCAAATCTGTTCAGCTTTCAAGCTGAATGTCAGTTTTTTGTTGCAAAACAATATTTTACTTTCGATTTTTTTTTCGGGGGGGGGGGGGGAGGGCAGCCTGTGTTAGAGTAACTTCAAGGTAAATACGATATATACACAGCTTCATAAATTTTTTGTTATTTCTATTGATGGAATTTATGCTCCTACAGCTGGTTTATAACAATTTATGCTCCTACAGCTGGTTTATAACAATTTACAATGTTGTTATAGGAAAGGATCTGACTGCAGGCGGTACTTTATTTGAGTCAGTGAATAGACCCAGGCGGTACTTTATGGGTGGTTGGGAGGATGTTGATGCAAACTGGCACACGAGATGGTTAAAGAAAATGATGTCTAAGGTATTATCCACTTCTATGTGCTGGAACCAATTTGAAAGCATAATCTCATTTAATATGAATTTGGAATATCATGTAGATTTTGTAGCTGCATTTATAAGATATGTCAAGTTAGAAGTAGACATGAACTTATGTTTGTTTAAAAACAATGGATATAGCTCTTCTTCATAATATGAATCACACTGCACTAGATTAGGCAACATATCTTATAAATGAAACAGCATTTGAATTTTAAGACCTAGGTTGATGGTGCACAATGCACCAAACTGTAAGTTTGGAAGTGGTCTATGTTCTGATTTTTGAAACAGACAGACTTTATCATGTCAAATGCATTGAACACCCAGTAAACAAGGACAAACTATTTAATTTGTATTAGAAATTTCAGCACCTGCATTGTTCCGCTTACTATAGGATAGCAATGTTTATGTTACTTGTGTATTTATTTGAGCACATAAAATGTTACTTGTGTGTTCTGGAAGCAAATAATATGTGGCTGGTTGAATGAAAAAAAGCTTTAAGGTTAGGGGATGAAGAGGAGACCCAGAGAACCAATTTTAATGTTTTTGTCGGAGGAACAACAAAATGATTTAAGTTAATTATTGCACACTTTTTTGCATCAGGATTTTTACCAGATTAAAGGCCAGGATTTAATGTTGGTCCAAGATGCTAGTTTCTGAGATGGTAGATGGACAAAGGAGTTTCCCGTATATGGAAAAAAATCGACATTAACGACAATAGGCCTCACTGAGGTAGATGCAGACCTGCATATTAAAGCCAAAGAGAAACCTGGAGTGCTTATAAAGTCCAACCAGAGTTGTGTAGGGTATAATTTCTCTTGTTCAATGGCTGCCATCATTCTGCATGTTTTATAGATGGAAAAAATGCACCATTGTATATATAAATTTTAGGCAATTATAAACTGACACTTGTATTTAATGGCCTTGAGACCACTAGCTTGTTCATCTTTCAATTCAGACATTTGGTTGACTGAATGAATTTCCATCTGTGCTTTGCAAAAGTTAATGAATGGTTTATTTAATATAGGTCCAGTTGAAGGGGTGAAAAATAGATGTGTGGGTGCAAAGTATTTATTGTTGCTTGCCTTGGCTATAAAGCTGCAATAGGTGGGAGAATGGTAAAAAAATTCTTTAAGTTGCACATATAATATATAGTTATTGATTCCAAATTATAAATACATTTTTTGGGTCTAGATTTTTACGTTAGTCAAGTCACAATATTATAGACAATTAATGAGTGATTTGCTAGCATGGTTTTATTATTTGAAAATTCAAGTTGTGAATAAATAGGAATTATAAATATATATTATTATATTTATATTGGTATACAAATTGATCATGAAAAATAGCAAAAGCAATATTGTAATGCCAGGCTCAATTAGGAGATTTTAGCATCTCACAATAATAGATAATGGATACTCAAAAAATAGCCCAGGAAAAACAAAAAATTAATATATAAAAAAAATTGCATATTCCGGCGAAATTAATATTGATGAGATAGTGCATTTCTCGTTTGGAGATCATCAATATTGCGGCGGCTGGAAAAAGTAGGTGGAAATATTTATAATGTCGAAAAGTTGGTGTTGCAAGAACCTGGAAAAACGTAGAAAATATCTATTGAAGCGACTTCACTCCGACGTAATAGATCCAAGTTGCGGCGTTTGTGAAATTGTCGATTGAAGGGGTCACTTGTTGCAGCGATAACCAAACTTATTATGGCGAAAATTGTCGACGTTACAAATATATTCAAACGTTTTGCTGGGTTGGCTGGACAGCTATGCAAAAAACTATTCATTTGCAGCGAACCAAAATCGTGGGAAAAAGTGCAGTAATTGCAGTGAACATGTAAAAACGCTGGGAAAATCTTTTCTAATCAATACTTTTCCAACGATGGTGCGGCTAATTCCAAACGACAGAAATTAGTTTTTGCAGTATTTTTGCTATGCTTTTGCGGTAAAAACAGGTGCTGGAAAAAATACATTTTTTTGTAGTGTCCCATTCAAAAATCTTTATCTTTGTTGAGGAAGAAGGACTCGTGCAGTAGTAGCGACGAGTGAAGGGTTTCCCATCGTCTCCTCCCATCTCGAAAAGAACGGTTTCCCTCTTTCTCTCGCCGATAGTCTTCTCCCTCCTCGTAGGTACTCTCAATCTCCAAATCTTACTCATACTCCATTTCTCTATATGAGAAGGGATTCTTCAAATAAATCAAACCCTTGAACTTCGGAAAAAATTATTGTTGTTGGAATTTTTTATGCAATCCAAGCCACTTTAAATAGTTTGAAAGTTTTGATTTTTTTTCATATTTTCACTCCTTATTTTCATTGTGTGATTACCATTTAACTTATTTGTGTGTATTTTCGCCATTAATTTACTTAGTTGTGTGATTAGAAAATTCTCAGTTTGTTTTGTTGTTAGGCATTTTGAAATAGCTGGATTACAAACCGTTTCCCTCATTTCTTTGTTTTCATTTCGTTGTTTTATTTTGTGGTTATATTGCAAGTGGTGAACCTGTATCAAGATTATAGGAGATCATCCATTGTTATATATTTTCTCAAGATGATTTATTTGACAAATTCACTAAAGATATAGAACATAAAGTCAACAATCTTTTATATTTGACATGAGTTGATAAAGTCAAGTGAGCTATATCTTTATTTGTTCTCAATTGATAATGTATAGATAATATATATATATATATGCCTTTTATTTCTTGAAAGAAAGCACTAAATTTTATGTTTTTGAACCCTTATTTCTAATTTAGGACCATCTTTATATATTAAGTAGTTTGAATTTTAAAAGAATCAATTATTACATGATAGAAGATGGATAGAGAGATGTTAAAGTCAGGAACTTTAGAACCAATGTTTTGCATGTGGTAGCTAGTCATCCACGAGGTGAGCATATTTTTCATAAATTCTTAGGCCAATCCGTTGTTTTTGATTGTTTTCATGTTAAGGTCCCATCTCATTAATTTAAAGTTTGGAATGTGAAATAAGTGGGTACCGCTTAGGCTGAAACACACCAAGTTCGAAGCACGTGTCCTCTTTCTCACAAAGTTCACTTTAACTTTTTGAAAATAACCTACCAAAACTACTGCTCTCAAATTAAAAGTCTTTTTTTTTTTTTTTATCTTTTCTTTTCTATAAACAACACCTATAAAAAAAACATAAAACTAATGAAAAATAAAATATCAAAAAATATGTTATGCATTAAAGAAATACTATATAAATAAATTACAAATTATAAAATTAAATATAAATCATGTTATTAAAAAATTTTAATCACAGCTTAAGTTTATTCGTCATCATTATTTTTCATCTAAAATTAATGATGACATGCAATAATTAATAAGTATATTAATTTTAAATATATAAAATATATAATAATTTAGCTCTATCAAGTTTTGAGCGACCGATTGGAGGTACTCTTAGTACAATTTGTCTCCTTGGCTTATCTTTCACATATTTTTTATTTAAAAGCTACAATTTTGATGGTTTCTAGCTGTGAGATCCCAGATTTACGTGTATTTTTATATATTATTTTATTCTCGATATTAAGTATTTTATTTTATTTAATTATTATTGGTTGTGTTTTATTTATTTAAAATATTTATTTAATCTATTAGTTAGTTAATATCAGTTTTATGTTGTTTTATATTTATATTAAGTTATATTGCTTTTCTTATTTATTCTAATGTGAGATAATTATTTTAATAATTAGAATTAAATTCATTTATTTTATTACGTGATTTTATTTCTTGTGCTTTTTCTAGTTGGACCTCTTTTTTTTTCCCCTTTCTCTTTTTCTTTCTTTTTCTTTTTCTTTCCTTTTCTTTTTCCCTCATTTTCGGCTCCAGCTCGTGCGGTCCAAACCCCCCCCCCTTTCCGGTTCTCTTTCGGTTCAAGTAAGCCTAACCACCCACCGCCAATCACTGCCGGTCACCGCCCATGCCACCAGCACCTCCTCGCGCCGGCGAGTCCACTGGTACCGGAGGTGTCACCTCCAGTCACCCCACCTCTCTCACACGATCACATACCCGAAAATGGGTTTTCACCCATTTTTCGACGCCGTCGCCGGTCACCTTGGCCTCCGACCACCACCACTAAACTCCCCACTCTCCGGCGAGCATAACCCACCATCGGTAGCTACCCCAACTCCTCTCTCTCTCCTCCACCTGAAATGGGTCCTTAAATGAGTCTATCCTCGCCGCGCAGCCGTTCGGCCACCGTGTGTCTCACCTCCGCCACCAAAAGACTCCCTTTGCTCAGCCGACCAACCCCCTAGCTCAACTTCCCTATCCGTGGCCCCACCTTCCCTATACAACCCCAAATCCGAAAATGGGTTTCCACCCATTTTGAGCCCGATCCGTCACCTTCCGGTGGTTGCACCGCCACACCACCACCTCCATGAGATTCCCCACCTTTCATTGAGTATTTCCCTTAATTTTGGTGTCAAATCGAATGCTTTAGCCTAACGTACAAGTGACCGCTACGAGCGCTGCGGAATGACGTTTACTCAAGGATTTGCGCTTTTATCGGCTGTAAGTATTTTCCAAGTAAACTTTGAGATTTAAATATATTTTTGGCATCAACAGATATTGTGTTTGGTTATTGTTGAAATTTATTAATTGTTCGCTATTTGGTGTATGGTCGTCTACATTGTGTATTTACGCACATATTCATGTGTTGGAAATGGAAACTGGGTTTTCATTGTGTTTATGGTTTTCGGGTGCGTGTGTATCACGACCCCAAGCCGAGATGGGGCATTATCTCGGTGAAGCTCCTCTGGTCACTTGGGAGCGGAATATACTGAGTGTCATCCCCTGGGTTGTCGTCAGGCGACGATGGGATTGGACGGGATGGTAACGCTCACGTGCCGACTCCGTGGCTCCTCTGATGGCGGGAGCTAGGGGATGCCTGGTCATGGTACGTGCTGGGCGCGGTTAGCTAGGCATCGCCCGTTCCGAAGTCACATGCGTGGTTGTTACCTTCGGTGCGATGATGAGAGCTAGGGTGTGCGGATGGTCCCTAGAGAAGATCATGGTGCATACGGTTAATAAAATGGATGTTTTGGCCATTTTCTGAGAAAGTTGTGGGTTTTAGTTCTTGGTTTTACGTGGATCATTTTCTAGGAAAATGGTTGTGGTTTTAATGGATTTAAGGTCATCATTTTCTGGGAAAATGATGGATGATTTTATTAGAGGTTTATCTTGGGATTTTGAAGTATGTGGGTTTATTTATTTATTTTGAGGATGATGATTTTAAGCCTCATGCATATGGTGTCGCGTTCTTGTGTTACGTTGTTGCATGAGTATATTTTATATCTTGTGGTTTGTTTGGGTTGTACTTACCTGCGATGTCATGTTTGGCGTTGTAGATTTTGGATGCAGATGTCGAGGAGGCAGCTTCGTTGTTGGAACATTTATTTATAATTTGTTATATTGGGAAGTATTTTCCCATTTTTATAAATATGAATTTGTACAATTTGTATTTCGGATGATTGTATTAAATCTCCTGTTGGAAAATTTATGTTAAACTGGTTTGTAAAATAACTCTAAAAATTCTGGTACTTAGTTATCGACTTAATTTATCCACTGCTTTTATTTATATATGTCACGTGTTCACACACTTAGCACTTGACGCTGGGGGTGTGTGACCCGTGTTGTCAGCATCCCGACGCCTTAATTCTCGTGTTTATTTTAAGGGGAATTTGGGAGCGTCACACTAGCAGCACTTTTATTTTTATTTAATGATAATGAAAGTTTTTTTTAATAATATTATAATTTTTAAAAAAAAATTATTTAAGAATATTAAAAAAAAAGCAAAAAAAAAAAAAAAAAAACACTTGGACATTGTCAAGAATTGATAGTGTAACATCCACTCCCGACAGTTAATAATAAAAACACTTTCAAAATTTTCTGAGAATCGGAGTATTGCTACATTCAACCTTGATTTAAAAATATTTTCTTTTATTCTAAATGTAGGTCAAATATAAATATTTCTTATAATAAATAAAATCGTTTTGAATTAAAATACTATAATCATAAAGAAGATTTTGCAGAAGCATTGATTATTAAAAAATTTCAAAATCTATGCCATAAATATCCTAACTACATAATCTATGCTACTATCATTCCTCCTTCTACTAAGTCTCATCTGCAATTCTATTGTTATAACTATTCCGACCTAGGGAGGTTTAAAAATATAAAACAAATTAAAATGAGTTAGTGATTGGGTAAGAAATCCATCATAATTTAAACATACTTAACATAAGATTTTTCAAAATTATTTTATGTTGAAAACTTAAAATCATGATCATTCATAGTATGCTTAAGTTATGGATGACTAGTCTTAAATTATTTGACTTATCATACTTATCTTATTTGTCCACACACTTAACCATGGGTCTTTTGATGTCTTTTCAATTAGGCTATGATTGCTTAAAATTACTGAAGAATTTATTAAGTCAAAAAGGGGAACTCAAGAATATTGGGGATGAATTTTAGATTTCGTCTCAAAACTTGGCCGAGTTTCTAAATTCATTCGAATGGACACAAATCCGTTCGGACAATATCTTTAGTGACAAAAAAAAAATAATCTCAAAAATGAAAAATAGTTCGAACGAACATTTATTTGTCCAAACGAGAGTGATTTGATGGGAAAATCTGGTAGAAAGATTGCAAGACCGTCTGAACACCAATTATATTGTTTGGACAAGTTAGAACGGCACATTTATTCATTCGAACAAATAAACATGTTGAAAATTATATAGGAATTATTCATTATCATCAATTTGTGTATATATTTTTGTTCTATTAATTTTTTTTTTTTATCATCTTCAAAATATAACAAATGTGTATATATTATTTATTATGATTTAGGGCCATTTAAAATATTTATAATGCAAAACATAATTTTATGTAATTAATTTCAAAATATTATAGTGATTTCTTTTATGTTAAACTTATAATATAAATATAACTTTAAAGATAGTGTCATTTTATATTATCATGAACAATAAGTAAAATGAAAAAAATAAAAGGGTAGCAACAATTAAAATAAAAACCATACATTAATTACATCTAAATATATAATATTCGATACAAAAGTAAAATAATAACTAAAACTATCTATTTGCTAATCAAATCAAAATCCTCTTTTAAATCCTTCATCCACATCTCCAAATTGTTAATTGTAGTGATGATGGGCGTAGTGAACTCTTACAGCAAACATCGTACCACTACTTCTACCTAATCAATGGTAAATCTAGAGAGTTGTCTCTGAGCAGGGGCAGTAGTACTAGAAGCAACATCGATTGGCGTGCCACTCTGTTCTACGGTTGAAGTCTTCCAAGACTACCCCTTGCTCTTACTGAATGAGATCTTGTTGAGAGGCCTCATCTATAACAACTCTTTCTCAGTCACTTGCACTATACCCCCAATCAGATTAGGAGGTAGATATCAGCAATCCAGATGGTTGGCTGCCTCAACTCACATAGCGTGACTCTAATCTGATGCGATAGAATAAATACAGGGCCAGATCAATCCGCTCCCCTCGCACTACCCGCAATAAAAATCTAGCCCACTCAATCCTGAAATCAGTCTTGTGTTTCTTTGAGTCCATGTTGTATCCGACTATCAGATTCAACATTCTAAAATGTTATGCAGTCGGCCTGTCGGATTGTCTTCCCACTATCATATGGAGGAGCCGTAGGGTCTCACACTAGTTGATGAACCTGGTCGTCTGTGAGACCATCATTAGGTACGTCTTCCTGCTCCTCATCGCCCTCATCTGAACTGTCAACCAACTCATCTAGGGTGAAGTTCGCCTCTAGCAATGAGGATGCTGCATCTATGTCCGCCCCAGCTGGTGCAGTCATTGCTACCGGTGTGGGGTAGCAGTCGGTCCAGGATATTTGTTGGGCACGCCCGAAATATCCAAAAACTTAGCAATCATACGGGGAGAGAAGGTGATATTTACTCTCAACACCCTCAATACATAGCACAACTGATCTGCTGTCTCCTCTTCCAAGGCATGGTAGAACTCGCCGACCATATCGAGATATGCAATCCCCTTCTGCATGCTGATCGATGTCCATCCCCGCTTGGTGAAGATGTCGTGTATGCTCCATTCCTCACAAACCAGGTCTTAGAAGTCATCCAACATGATTGGATGCTCTACAAGGATAGGCCTCTCAATTGAACTAGCATTAGCAAGAGGAGGTGATGCGCTACTCTTGGCAATCTGATCTCTCTCATGCTTTCTTCCACTGCTTACCATTAGTAAACTGTTGATCATATAACCACAATAAAAGTAGTTAGAATAGAATAAAAATAATTATGTAATTATTTCTATTTAAATTATGAATAAATATTAACTAATTAATCTATATTAACTAAATAATTTATTTTATCACAGTTAATATTTACTAAACAAAAAAATAATCAAGGTGGTTAATCACCCAAAATACCTAAATTAAAATAAAATTGTTTAAAGTTATCTGTTTGGACATGTTTTGTCTGACCAAATATCACCACGTTTGGATGCGAATTGGGTCTGTTCAAAATGACAGATAATGTTGTCCAATCGAGGTTTATGTATGTTCAGACGTTTTTGTCCAAATGGGACCCTATCTGTTCAGATGCCCAAAATGTTGTTTGGCTACGTTTCGTCCTATTGTAGCTTTTGTCCGTTCGGATGAAACCTTGCCAAACAGAAATAGTTAAGCTGACTCAACCATTTCCAGTTTTCAAAACAAGCCCATATTAGGCCGTCCAAATCAACCCTATATGCACTCGGAAGCATTTACAAGGCAATACTATTGAAATAAATGCGAAAAAAAAACAAAAAAACAAAATGGGTCGGATTTGAAATCCAACCCCTACACATTGGGTATTCATAACTCATTGTATATATCAAGTACTTGTATAAGATACTTACTATACTAGTTTGTGTATTAGTAGTGTACTAACTGCTATATAATTTGATATGTATTTACTATGTATAGATTATTTAGTGTAGTATTATTGATTAGAGGCTCCTATCCCTGGGACTTATTTTGGAAATTTCGTAGAAGGTCATATAGCCAAATTAGAGGAAAATGAGCTTCAGGAGAAGAGGGGATGGTGGTTGCGGTAATGGCTATTAGTGAAGCAATAAGCTTAGGTGATGGTGTTCTAAGTGGGACCAAAAAATGGGTTGGAAAAATGATCACTACTAGGGCTGTGCTCCGACTCCGAACTTGTCGGAGTTCGGAGTTTCCGACTCCGACTCCGACAATCATCGGAGTCAAAAACGTACTCCGACTCCGACTCCGAGACACTCTCGGAGGCCGACACCGATCGGAGTTCGGAACTCCGAACTCCGATCGGAGTTCCGATCGGAAGTTCGGAACTCCGAACCCCGATCGGAGTTCCGATCGGAACTCCGAATTTAGTTTCCTTCGGCGAGTTTGATATGGGCCAAATTACACTCATTCCGAAACTAAATTCTTCCAATTGGGC